>OW569399.1:30176654-31602528 GCA_937620795.1 Thecophora atra
CACAATTCTTTCTTTGTTCTCGTCTTTCATCATACCCGACTTTACCATTTTTTAGCGGCATATGGAAATTATTTGTAGGTGAATATTTTAGATGTGTCGAATTTCGAGTCGATATCGTCACGAATATCGTTATAAAAATCGCCACACCTAATGAAATATATAAAAGAATCCGTATCCATATAATTTAAACTGAGACTCGTTGTGAATTTTTGCTTGATGTAATTATAATGGAAATCATTTTCCACTTTGAAAGCTCTAACACAACAAATTCCAAATATATTGGCTTATTCTAGTTGGAGCGTGCTCTTCTCATCTGTATAGCTATCAATGGTCTGTGAAACGTGATATGCTATGAAAATTTGGTTTTACTATAAGAGCTCGAGCTCCTAAACGTCTTCCTTTACTCTCCCATCCATCAACGATTTTTACATCTTTTCGTTTATCTACGTTTACCATGGTCTTTCCATACGCGGCATTATTAAGTAATTTAAAAAAGTTTTTCTCAAAAGTGGTTTTAGCTAAAGTTCTATGATGCGTATTTAAATCAATATACTGCTTTAACCAATAAGATTCCTTATACCTGAAAATTCTATGTATTTTACTTAGATGTAAGCCGTTCTTCAGGCATTGTTGTAGATTCTTATAATGTATTGTATAATATATTATATATGTATTATTTAATGTATAAGAAGTCTGGTTAGTCAGATCAGTAATAAGTTTAACATACTTACAATTGGGAGGTGTTTTATTTTGTGCACAGACGGTAAGTCGTTATGGATTTCATGAAGATATGTTGGATATTCTGAATCTACTTCAAAGATATAGGCGAATGATGAGCTTTCATCAATTTTTCAAACATCAAAGTTTTCAACATCTTTGACCCATTCGAAACCTCCGTAAGGAAGATATTGAGACTTTGCCCAACCATACAAATTATTAGCATTCAGATACATTAAATATTCTGATGGCTTAATCATAATCCACCATATATTTATTGTTTGCCTTTGTATATATACTCCTCTGAATAAAAAGATACATGACTACATCTGTAAACAGTTTGTGACGAACGTTTTTGCTCCGGATCGGCTCGCCGGTTGCCGAAGGGTTCCGTCCCACAGAAATTTATTTATTGAGGACCAACGAGAGAGAGAGGAAACACACGCCCGATACCACGAAGAAAACACACTTTAATTTCGTTGAAACTTTTTCCTTTATTAGATTCTTCCTGTGTTTAGCTCCCCTTTCGCCTGCCGCTTGCTTGCCGTACACGCTGTGGGCACTCGCGCGGCGTCGGTTACTGTCGGATCCCGTCGGGCGCTGTCGGCGGAGTTCGCGAGTTGTCGGAGGAGGGCCGGTTTGACTGATCTCGTCGGGTGCTGTCGGCGGAGTTCGCGAGTCGTCGGACGAGGGCCGGTTTGGCTGATCTCGTCGGGTACTGTCGGCGGAGTTCGCGAGTCGTCAGACGAGGGCCGGTTTGGCTGATCTCGTCGGGCGCTGTCGGCGGAGTTCGCGAGTTGTCGGACGAGGGCCGGTTTGACTGATCTCGTCGGGTGCTGTCGGCGGAGTTCGCGAGTCGTCGGACGAGGGCCGGTTTGACTGATCTCGTCGGGTGCTGTCGGCGGAGTTCGCGAGTGGTCGGACGAGGGCCGGTTTGACTGATCTCGTCGGGTGCTGTCGGCGGAGTTCGCGAGTGGTCGGACGAGGGCCGGTTTGGCTGATCTCGTCGGGTGCTGTCGGCGGAGTTCGCGAGTCGTCGGACGAGGGCCGGTTTGACTGATCTCGTCGGGTGCTGTCGGCGGAGTTCGCGAGTGGTCGGAAGAGGGCCGGTTTGGCTGATCTCGTCGGGTGCTGTCGGCGGAGTTCGCGAGTGGTCGGACGAGGGCCGGTTTGACTGATCTCGTCGGGTGCTGTCGGCGGAGTTCGCGAGTGGTCGGACGAGGGCCGGTTTGGCTGATCTCGTCAGTTGCTGTCGGCGGAGTTCGCGAGTGGTCGGACGAGGGCCGGTTTGGCTGATCTCGTCGGGTGCTGTCGGCGGAGTTCGCGAGTGGTCGGACGAGGGCCGGTTTGGCTGATCTCGTCGGGTGCTGTCGGCGGAGTTCGCGGGTGGTCGGACGAGGGCCGGTTTGGCTGATCTCGTCGGGTGCTGTCGGCGGAGTTCGCGAGTGGTCGGACGAGGGCCGGTTTGGCTGATCTCGTCGGGTGCTGTCGGCGGAGTTCGCGGGTGGTCGGACGAGGGCCGGTTTGGCTAATCTCGTCGGGTGCTGTCGGCGAAGTTCGCGGGTGGTCGGACGAGGGCCGGTTTGGCTGATCTCGTCGGGTGCTGTCGGCGGAGTTCGCGAGTGGTCGGATGAGGGCCGGTTTGGCTGATCTCGTCGGGTGCTGTCGGCGGAGTTCGCGGCTGGTCGGACGAGGGCCGGTTTGGCTGATCTCGTCGGGTGCTGTCGGCGGAGTTCGCGAGTGGTCGGACGAGGGCCGGTTTGGCTGATCTCGTCGGGTGCTGTCGGCGGAGTTCGCGAGTGGTCGGACGAGGGCCGGTTTGGCTGATCTCGTCGGGTGCTGTCGGCGGAGTTCGCGAGTGGTCGGACGAGGGCCGGTTTGGCTGATCTCGTCGGGTGCTGTCGGCAGAGTTCGCGAGTGATCGGACGAAGGCCGGTTTGGCTGATCTCGTCGGGTGCTGTCGGCGGAGTTCGCGATTGGTCGGACGAGGGCCGGTTTGGCTGATCTGGTCGGGTGCTGTCGGCGGAGTTCGCGAGTGGTCGGACGAGGGCCGGTTTGGCTGATCTCGTCGGGTGCTGTCGGCAGAGTTCGCGAGTGATCGGACGAGGGCCGGTTTGGCTGATCTCGTCGGGTGCTGTCGGCGGAGTTCGCGAGTGGTCGGACGAGGACCGGTTTGGCTGATCTCGTCGGGTGCTGTCGGCGGAGTTCGCGAGTGGTCGGACGAGGGCCGGTTTGGCTGATCTCGTCGGGTGCTGTCGGCAGAGTTCGCGAGTGATCGGACGAGGGCCGGTTTGGCTGATCTCGTCGGGTGCTGTCGGCGGAGTTCGCGAGTGGTCGGACGAGGACCGGTTTGGCTGATCTCGTCGGGTGCTGTCGGCGGAGTTCGCGAGTGGTCGGACGAGGGCCGATTTGGCTGATCTCGTCGGGTGCTGTCGGCGGAGTTCCCGAGTGGTCGGACGAGGTCCGGTTTGGCTGATCCCGTCGGGTCTTGTCGGAGTGGACTTACCTGTGCGCTGGCTGCTGGTCGACTGTCTCGAGTTTGAAGTTGCTACTTCTTTTATAGCAGTCAGTCAGCTGTTCAATCGTCTGCCGTCGTTTCGGCGTTGAGTTAAACTTAAGGCTATCCCGTTTCTTAATAGGGTGGTTTACAACATAAGTTCTTAACTTAAGATAAAACTATTTTTTTGTTTTCTAGCAGCACTACTAATAATATATATAATAATATAATATATTTAATAATATTTCATTGAATTTTATTTCATTTCATTAACAATGTTCTTTGGGGATTTCTTATAGGTTTCATACAACTAACTTAAAAATAGGAACAATGTTCTTTGGGGATTTCTTATAGGTTTCATACCACTAACTTAAAAATAGGAACGATGTTTAATTTTCTCGCGCTGGTTGTGCGGCGCAAACGAGCCCGCGACTTGCGTCGTTACACGCCCCCCTCACTTGCGGGGTGGGAGCTCTCGAACTCGTACATAGCCGCTACGCCGTGCAGTGAAACTCAGGGCCCGCCCTTGCAGGGTCTCACAGAAGGTCTGCCGGAACTTAGTTTGACGTTTGCGCCATGCGCCGCGCAGTGCTATGTTGATGTCCCGCTGTAGGGATGCTTGAAATGCTTCGCCGTCTAGCCCTACCCATGGTCCGGTGGGTGGAGGATCTTCCGTGTCGGATCTAGTGGCCTCGGCCTCTCTCTCCGGGGTGACCTCGGTGGGAGTGGAAACGGCGGTATTGGCTGGCGCAACCTCGATTGGTGCGTGCGGAGCCGGTTGTCGCTTGGGTACCTCGCTGAGTTGCTCGTCGTCGCTGCTGTTGTCGCTGTTGCTGTTGCTGCTGTCGCTGCTGCTGCTAGTGATGTCGCTAGTGCTGTCGTTACTGCTGCTAGTGATGTCGCTACTGCTGCTGCAGTTGTTGTCGCTAGTGGTCAACTCTGGTAGGCCAATATGCGGCAGGGGCCGGCCATTTCCGTGGCGTGCATGTAGCATTCGTAGGAGTCGGCCCAGCTTACGACGTTGTCGGCCGGTGACTCGCTCGTTTCCCCAGGCTGTCTCTTCGATGTCGGCCAAGTCGCGCCGTTTTGTTAATATGACCTCGGCGAACCATAATAAGAAGGCGCCGCAGTCGTCCGTATTTGGCTGCGTGGGTACCCGCAGTAACCGGGTGGGAAATGCTTTGGCAGAAAAGAGCTGCGGGCTGAGCGCGCCACCCTTCCGGGCCTGGTACTCGCAGGCGAGATACTCACGGCATCGCTGCAGCCTATCGTCGTAATCATGTGGTGGTAAAGAGTCCAGGACGTTTATATACATGGCCTTCGTGCCCACGTTGTTGAGGCCCTGAATATCTATTAGGTACCAGTGCCCCTGGTCGTTAACGGGCATCAGTACGTGGCTCTTTCCGAATAGGTCCACGTTCTTGGTCCAGCGGCGAACCTGCCAATGGCGGAGTTGTGGGCCCATTGCTGGATCCAGCGACGTCAGCTTTGCCATGAACAGGGCACTGTAGCAGTGGGCGCGTTGTTGTTGGCTTTGAGGCAGCCTCTCCTGGAGGGCCCATTGGAGATAAACATCGATGAGGACGTCGTTCAGCCAGCGTCCCGTAGACGCCCTCATGTAGTCTTTGACGTATACGCTGTGGCCTCGGGCCGGCGGATATCGGAAGCGGAAGCCGTCGTCTTCGGCGTTGGCGTTGAATCTTACCATCGTTGCGGTGGCGTTGTGGTTGCCCTTCCCCGGCCGGGTCGCGTCGACACGGTCCGGAGGTGGTTCGATTGCACTGTTGTCAGCGCAAATGGCCGCACGTTCCGCACCTGGAGCGTGGTTGGATCAGTCGGTGTCGATAATGTGGCGTGTGCATCGTTGTGGGCGAGAGACGCTGATGGCGGTGAGACAACTCCTGTGTCACGAATGGACCTCCGTTGGTCGCCTTGGTCCGGCTGGGCCACGTCGGGACGGACCGATGGTGGTTCGTTCGGGCAGTGGGTTCCGGTATTACCGGTCGGGTGTGTTGTTGCTGTCATGGTCGTCGGACGAGCAGCCGTCTGCCGATCGGCGTACTGAGCGTGATGACTGGATGGCGCCTGCGTGGTCATAGTCAAACGCCGTACGTCTGTATTTGGCAACGCGACCAGTGGTGGAGCTCCCAGTAAGTTGCACCGTGTTCTGGGACAGGCTTCGCTTGCTGAATGTGCCGTGGACAGTGGTGCCAATGGCGGCGGCGACGCTGATAGTGATGAGACCTTAGCCCGTCTATCGATGTGCCGTGCTGTTGCGTGTGTTGGTGGCGTCAACGGCGGTACACCGGCTTTGCAAGATGCGACCCGAGATCGTAGACCCGAAGATATGCCTGGAGTGTGGACTGGGATTTTGACACCAGTGCCCGGTCGTGATCGCTTCTTCGCTGGTTTGTTGGGAATCTGGTCGAGCAGTTGTATTCTCGGCCGCGCGTCCCTCTCTGCCATGACTCGTCGGCGGAATGCGGCTGATGTTCGCTGGAACTTGCGGTTCGTAGTTGGGCTCTGCTTTTGCATCGTGTCTGTAAGAGAAGAATGCGTTAGTGCGGGTTTGCCGCTATCAGCTCTCGGACTGTCGTTCGTCGAGTGGTATGCTTTCAGTTCACTGACGTGTGCGGTTCGGTTTTTAATCGTGGGGGTCTGGGATTGCAGTTGCACGATTACCGGCGATGTGAACCCCACAACCGTGTATGGTCCAGCGTACTTTGGCCCTAACTTGGCGTTGAAGTCGTCAGTTGCTTTGGAAAGGAGATGCTGTTTCACCAGAACTTGTTGGCCTATGGCGGGTGTCCAGTGTCGTCGGCGCAGGTTATAATGTCGGGACTGCTCCTGTGATGCCCGTGTTATGTTATGGCGCACAATTTCGATGACTTCTTGCAGCTGCTGCGCCAGTTCGGTCGGGTGCCGCGGTTCGGTTCCCATTCCCACCGTAACCAGGTCGTAAGTAGCTCCAGGTAGTCGTGGCTCACGGCCCTGCGTCAAGTAGGCTGCGCTGAAACCAGTTGTCTCTGATACGCTCGTGTTGACCGCCAAGGATATTTCTGGTAGAAGGTCGTCCCAAGTCCTCTGCTGGTTTTTAGACAGCTGGGCGATGATAGTTTTCACCGTGCGGTTCGTTCTCTCCGTGGGATTCTCCTGCGGCATGTATGGTGCAGTAAACTGCTGGCGGGTCCCGATGTCTTTGATGAACTTTTTGAACTTATGGCTGGTGAACTGCGTTCCGTTGTCACTCAGGAATACCTTCGGAGCTCCGTACCGTGCCAGGATTCGCTCCCTCAGGGCTTTGATCAGTGTGTCTGAGGTGGCTTTGCGTAGTGGGATCAGCTCCGCCCACTTGGAGAATCTGTCGACTAGAACCAGTAATATCGCGTTCCCGTGTTTCGAACGCGGCAATAGTCCCACGAAGTCGGCGCAGATTGTGTTCCATGGTTCGTCCGGGATCCTGGTTAACATCTCTCCTGCTGGTGCTTGTTCACTCGCCTTATAGCGCTGGCATGAACCGCAGTTACGAACGTAACGGCTGATCTCGCAAAACATCCCTGGCCAGTAGTATCTATTGACGATCCGGTGTATGGTTTTCCGTATTCCCATGTGTCCGGCCGAGGAGCTGTCGTGATTTTCATACATGATTTGTCTTCGTAATGGAGTTTTTACACATAACTTCCATGGCGAGCAGTCTTCATCGTGTGCGCTACGTGGAAAATGACGATACAACTGTTTGGCTACGACCGCGTATTCGGGGAACCTCTCTGGCTGCTGTACTACTTCTTCGAGTCTTTTCTGGTGCCATGCACATGTTGTTGCTCCGTCTTCGTTGCAGGGTGGTTCGGCGGCTCTCGTGAGCAGCTGAAGCGTCTGCCTGGGTTGGCGTGAAAGTGCATCGGCGACCACGTTGCTCTTGCCTCTTCGGTACTGCACCGTGAATTGGTACTGTTGTAGCTCCAGGGCCCAGCGGGCGATCCGTCCGGTGGGGCTGTCAATGGAATTCAGCCACTTGAGCGACAGGTGGTCTGTGATGACGGTAAAAGCGTAGCCCTCTAGGTAAGGCCTCATTTTGCGAATACCCCAAATAATGGCTAAGCACTCCTTTTCGGTCGGAGAATAGTTCTTCTCGGCGTTGTTCAGATGGCGGCTGGCATAAGCGATGACCCTCTCGGCCCCATCGAGAACCTGTGTTAGGACGGCTCCAAGGCCAAAGTCACTTGCGTCTGTCTGCAGCGTAAACATCTGAGTGAAGTCCGGGCAGGCCAGGACGGGAGCTTGTGTCAGTTTCTGCTTAAGTTCCTCGAAGGCTGACTGTTGTTCTCTTCCCCACTTCCAGTGTTTACCTTTCTTTAGCTGTGTGGTCAGTGGTTGCACAATGGTAGCAAAGTCGAGTACGAACCGTCGGTACCACGAGGCAATTCCCAGGAAGCGTCGTATCTCGCGTACATTCTGTGGTGGCTGCAGCTCCATGATGGCTGCCACCTTGTCGGGGTCCGTGTGTATCCCTTCTTCGCTGACGACGTGTCCGAGGTACTTCACTTGATGGGTTGATGCGAAGGTTGGCTGCTTTCAGGCGTCGGAAGACCTCCTTAAGGTTCCGCGTATGATCCTCTATGGATGTTCCAGTGACGATGATGTCGTCCAAGTAAGCGAACGCAACCGGCTCCATTTCGGGTCCTATCACCCGGTCTAAGGCACGCTGGAAGGTGACTGGGGCGGAATGGAGTCCGAATGGCATCACCCGCCATTGGAAAAGGCCACGTCCTGGGACGGTGAATGCCGTATACTTCTTGCTGTCGGCCGCCATGGGTATCTGCCAGTAGCCGTCTTTCAGATCCAAGCTGCTGATGAACTTGGCGTTGCGCAAACGGTCTAATATGTGGTTGATGCGAGGCAGCGGGTACGCGTCGGCTACTGAGTGACTGTTCAGTTGTCGGTAGTCGATGCACAGGCGCCAAGCGCCTGTCCTCTTTTTCACCAAGACGATGGGTGCACTGTATGGGCTGTGCGATGACTCAATACACCCCTTTTCCAGGAGTTTGTTGATTTCCTCATCTATTATAGCTTGCATGGCCGGATTCCTTGGCATGTATCGCTGTTTGATCGGCTGGTCGTTGCTCATGATGATCTGGTGTTCGGTGATGTTTGTGACTCCCGACATACCTTCAAAGTGCCGGAGTTCGTGGCGCAGGAATTCGTCAATCACCTCGGTTTCGGTGATTTTGTGACTGGCGGCTATCAAGAAATTTCTGGGAGGCTCGCCCTGTCTTTCATCGTTCATTATTAGGGTACTTCCACCCAAGCTGAGAGTAGCTCCTGCGGCCCGCAGGAAGTCAAAGCCTAAGACCACGTTGTCGGTTGAGGTTGGCATAACGATAAATGTCGTCCGAGCCAGCAAGTCTCCTAGTGTAACTTGTGTCACCACTGCCTGCCTGAGGGCTTTGGTGGAACCGTCGGCCAGGGTGACGTCGGTGTCGATAGGTATGATTTTGCAGTCGCTGCTAGTCTGGTTGGCGACTCGTTGGCTAATGAAACTCGCGGAAGCTCCGCTGTCAATGGTAGCAAATGTTTCCATACTGCCTGCCACCACTTTCGCATGGATGCGGTTTCCATCGTCGCGGAGGTCGTTGTTGGAAGACCCTTTTATTGGGAGGTGGTCTGCCCGCGTGCTTGACCACCTCCGGCGGCGTTTCCCTGTTGCCTACAGCAGTGGATAGTGCGGATCCCTCGCCGGCCACACTCCCAACAGAAAAGCAACGGCTGCTGCTGACAACCGCGCGCCGCATGCCCGGTCTGGCCGCATCGTCTGCAGGCGGTCCTTGGATCGATGTATCGTTCATCGCGGGTTTGTGTTCTCTCGGTTGTCTTCGGTCCTTGTGTGGGTTGCGGTTTTTCTTCCGTGATGAGCCGGTGTTGCTCCCGCCGCGCTGGCGCCGGATACCGCTCCCTGATCCGTTCGAGGTCTTCGGCTAGTTCCACCAGCTCCGCGAGTGTTGTGAAATCCCTTCGCCGAATATACCATTGATAGTCGGGGTGTAGGTTCTCGAAGATGCGCTCGAGCTTCCGTTCCTCGGAGTAGTTCGCGTGCCGCATAAGGTTTTGAATTTCCAGCAGGTATGCCTTGAAGGATTCCTTCGGCTTCTGCAGTCTTCCCCTGATGTCGTCGTCGAGGCCGGTCCAGAACCGTGGGGGTAGGAAGAACCTCAGAAAGTCCCTTCGGAAGTCGCTCCACGTAGTCCAGTGCTGATTGTTGTTCCGGAACCAAATGAGCGCGCTGTCTTTTAACAGTTCCGGCATGGTGCGGAGTAGGCAGTCTATCTTCATCCCGTACGCGTCGGCTAGTTCCTCGATCCGCTCGATGAAGGATATGGGATCCTTGGTCCCATCAAACTTCACTGCCCACTTCCTTACCTGCTCGATCAGTACGGGTGTGGGGTTGTGGTGAACCGGTTTACTTGGCCATTCCTGGTCCGGTGTCTTACTTCTTGACGGAATCGACTGCGGTGGTGCCGCGCAGCCCTTTGAACTAGACGCGCCTTTCATCTGTGCCGTCGTTGGTATCGGGAGCGTTAGGTCGCCCCAGTCTGTAGCCGTGTAACCTCCGGTCTGCTGGCTCTGTTGGTTTGGTGAAACTGTTCGCGTGTAGGTCGCTTCAAATTCGGCGATGCGTTGCTGAGTTTCTGGGTCATGTCCGGTTTCGTTGAAGAACGCGACCAGCTGTTTCCGCAGTTCCTGAACGGTCCTAAACGTATCCAGGTTGAATGCCTCGCACAGGGTAACCAGATCCTCTTTCCGCAGGTAGTATACCCACTTAGTAGATGGCATGTTCCTGCGCCGGTTTTATTTTGGTATACCTGTGATGACTATTAACAAAAGAAATGTATGCCGAAAAATAAAACTCAAAGGACAAAATTTTCATAAACTTTATTTAATAATTTTGTGTAAAAAGGTGCAGCCGAAGTCGGCTTGAACTGTGCCCCACCGATTTGTTGGCCTGTGCGCTACAGATATAGCAAGAAAGTGTATAATAAATTTTGTGTATAATAAATTTTTTAATTCGTTTTATATTGGTTTTATGTTTTGATAGCCACCGCACTGATTGTATGTAATGTTCGTAGCAAGCGTAATTGATTTCTTTGATTTTCCCCAATTTTAATTCACTTTTCTTTAGTAATCACGGCACTCGTAGTATCTTTTGCGTCGCATTTAGTATAACCTTACGTTTTTTTTTAAAATTTCACTTGTTCCGGATACCGAGTTTTTATTTCGCATTTGGAAATGTCCCTCGCGTAAATTGGTCACCACACTGATCTTTCCCGTGTTTTCCAACGAAACAAAATTCCCTTCGGAAATTTGCTTCCCTGCCTCTAAAACTATTCTGACACTTTCGCAGAAATGTTCCATTGCTTTTAGATAGTCCTTTGTTTTGTTTTATTAGAGACTATTTTAAATCGTTATAGTGTTTTTCCCCTTTTTCACTGTTTAAATTACCAACGCGCAGTTTTATAATCTGTGACTGCCATTTTGTTTACCTTGTGGCTTATGTTTATATAATACATAGCTTTCCACGCTTTGTTCACTGATGTTTCATATTTTTTTTTGTAGCTATTATTTATGTCTCTTGTTCTCTTTTTTTTGTGTTTATTTCGCTGTGTCACTGTTCACTGATCACTATTGTGTGCACTGTATTTATCTTAGTTCTTGTTTATTATTTTTTTCCACTTTGTCACTAGTTCGGATGTTGTTTTTTTTTCCACTTGTTGTATTTATCTTAGTTCTGTTTATTATTTTTCACTTTGTCACTGGTTCGGATGTTGTTTTTTTCACTTGTTGTTTGCTCTCTCAGCTCATGTCCCTGTTCGGGCGCCACTGTGACGAACGTTTTTGCTCCGGATCGGCTCGCCGGTTGCCGAAGGGTTCCGTCCCACAGAAATTTATTTATTGAGGACCAACGAGAGAGAGAGGAAACACACGCCCGATGCCACGAAGAAAACACACTTTAATTTCGTTGAAACTTTTTCCTTTATTAGATTCTTCCTGTGTTTAGCTCCCCTTTCGCCTGCCGCTTGCTTGCCGTACACGCTGTGGGCACTCGCGCGGCGTCGGTTACTGTCGGATCCCGTCGGGCGCTGTCGGCGGAGTTCGCGAGTTGTCGGACGAGGGCCGGTTTGACTGATCTCGTCGGGTGCTGTCGGCGGAGTTCGCGAGTCGTCGGACGAGGGCCGGTTTGGCTGATCTCGTCGGGTACTGTCGGCGGAGTTCGCGAGTCGTCGGACGAGGGCCGGTTTGGCTGATCTCGTCGGGCGCTGTCGGCGGAGTTCGCGAGTTGTCGGACGAGGGCCGGTTTGACTGATCTCGTCGGGTGCTGTCGGCGGAGTTCGCGAGTCGTCGGACGAAGGCCGGTTTGACTGATCTCGTCGGGTGCTGTCGGCGGAGTTCGCGAGTGGTCGGACGAGGGCCGGTTTCACTGATCTCGTCGGGTGCTGTCGGCGGAGTTCGCGAGTGGTCGGACGAGGGCCGGTTTGGCTGATCTCGTCGGGTGCTGTCGGCGGAGTTCGCGAGTCGTCGGACGAGGGCCGGTTTGACTGATCTCGTCGGGTACTGTCGGCGGAGTTCGCGAGTGGTCGGACGAGGGCCGGTTTGGCTGATCTCGTCGGGTGCTGTCGGCGGAGTTCGCGAGTGGTCGGACGAGGGCCGGTTTGACTGATCTCGTCGGGTGCTGTCGGCGGAGTTCGCGAGTTGTCGGACGAGGGCCGGTTTGGCTGATCTCGTCAGTTGCTGTCGGCGGAGTTCGCGAGTGGTCGGACGAGGGCCGGTTTGGCTGATCTCGTCGGGTGCTGTCGGCGGAGTTCGCGAGTGGTCGGATGAGGGCCGGTTTGGCTGATCTCGTCGGGTGCTGTCGGAGAAGTTCGCGGGTGGTCGGACGAGGGCCGGTTTGGCTGATCTTGTCGGGTGCTGTCGGCGGAGTTCGCGAGTGGTCGGACGAGGGCCGGTTTGGCTGATCTCGTCGGGTGCTGTCGGCGGAGTTCGCGGGTGGTCGGACGAGGGCCGGTTTGGCTAATCTCGTCGGGTTCTGTCGGCGGAGTTCGCGGGTGGTCGGACGAGGGCCGGTTTGGCTGATCTCGTCGGGTGCTGTCGGCGGAGTTCGCGAGTGGTCGGATGAGGGCCGGTTTGGCTGATCTCGTCGGGTGCTGTCGGCGGAGTTCGCGGGTGGTCGGACGAGGGCCGGTTTGGCTGATCTCGTCGGGTGCTGTCGGCGGAGTTCGCGAGTGGTCGGACGAGGGCCGGTTTGGCTGATCTCGTCGGGTGCTGTCGGCGGAGTTCGCGAGTGGTCGGACGAGGGCCGGCTTGGCTGATCTCGTCGGGTGCTGTCGGCGGAGTTCGCGAGTGGTCGGACGAGGGCCGGTTTGGCTGATCTCGTCGGGTGCTGTCGGCGGAGTTCGCGAGTGATCGGACGAGGGTCGGTTTGGCTGATCTCGTCGGGTGCTGTCGGCGGAGTTCGCGAGTGGTCGGACGAGGGCCGGTTTGGCTGATCTGGTCGGGTGCTGTCGGCGGAGTTCGCGAGTGGTCGGACGAGGGCCGGTTTGGCTGATCTCGTCGGGTGCTGTCGGCGGAGTTCGCGAGTGGTCGGACGAGGGCCGGTTTGGCTGATCTCGTCGGGTGCTGTCGGCGGAGTTCGCGAGTGGTCGGACGAGGGCCGGTTTGGCTGATCTCGTCGGGTGCTGTCGGCGGAGTTCCCGAGTGGTCGGACGAGGGCCGGTTTGGCTGATCCCGTCGGGTCTTGTCGGAGTGGACTTACCTGTGCGCTGGCTGCTGGTCGACTGTCTCGAGTTTGAAGTTGCTACTTCTTTTATAGCAGTCAGTCAGCTGTTCAATCGTCTGCCGTCGTTTCGGCGTTGAGTTAAACTTAAGGCTATCCCGTTTCTTAATAGGGTGGTTTACAACATAAGTTCTTAACTTAAGATAAAACTATTTTTTTGTTTTCTAGCAGCACTACTAATAATATATATAATAATATAATATATTTAATAATATTTCATTGAATTTTATTTCATTTCATTAACAATGTTCTTTGGGGATTTCTTATAGGTTTCATACCACTAACTTAAAAATAGGAACAATGTTCTTTGGGGATTTCTTATAGGTTTCATACCACTAACTTAAAAATAGGAACGATGTTTAATTTTCTCGCGCTGGTTGTGCGGCGCAAACGAGCCCGCGACTTGCGTCGTTACAAGTTCCAGTTCTACTTGAGTGGTGTTGAGCATTGCATCCCATGATAAGCCTGGTGCGGTGTAGGATTGGCAAGGATCTAACTCATTTTCAATTTTCAAATATATCTGTTAAAATAAGAACATCTGTTTTGAGATACAGGAGCATGTAGTCTTTGAGGTTTTCACATTGGAATGTTTGCGAAATTTTCTTTGCATGCTCATAATCCTCATATGAACCAGTCTTGTCTGTCAAACGGCTGTAAAATCTATCCAGAGAAGGAAGGGAGGTTTCGTTAAGTCGATCAGTCGAATTTACGTATTCGTATGGGAATACGCCTTTTCGGGTTGAAAGGGTGAACTCATCTTCCACTGGATTAATGCAGTGCACCTAGTTCTTTCCTACAAATCTGACAAGGTTTGCTTTTGAATTGATGTCTTGCCTGCTTGCTTGTTAAGGGGGCCATAGGTATATTTACACTTAAATTATTATTATAAATATCTAAAATATCCCTTATTATATATCCTCCAAATTTTTTAGTAGCATCCTCCACCGAATATATAACGAATTTGCTAAACCTATCATTAAAGCTACAATGTATATTATAGCTAAACGCTACCGGTATGTGCTTATTTACTAACTTATTGTTACCACTGTCATCTACACTACTGAGTATACACTCGAAATTAGCGTAGACAACGAATGGAACGTCTAATTTTCGCTCATACCTCTTGAAAAATATTCTACTGTGTTCCTCGTCCGGCATCACCGTCGGAGTCTTTGTACAAATATGGCGATGTTGAATGATATCAGCGTTCCTGGAGTACTGCAAGCAACCATTGCAGAAATGCGCTGAGCATTTGTTATGTGTAAGGAGCAGTTTACACCAATGAGTCATGCATCAGGCATCACGATTTTGTTGCTGTTTTGCTAACAAAATTGTAAGAAGAACAAGCGGATGAATTTGATGCCTGTTGATGAAAGCGGATGAATTTGATGCACGAGGAGTTGAGTCACAAGTGTTGCACATTCATAAAATAAAAGTGCATTGGATTTCGGATTAGAATCGCGTACGTTTTGTGGTATTTGGGCGTTGATTTACTACTTTAGCAAGATTGAAGTGCACAATTGAGTACTTCTCAAATTGAGAAATTAAATATCTCTGGTTGAATTATTAATGTGTGAAGTGAATCTTACTGCAGAATATTCCTCCAAAAATAGTATATTATTAAATATTATATTAAATTCTATTAAAATATTCTGGAAAAAACACATGGTAAGTATAAATTGATTAAAATATAAAATAATAAATAGTAAATAAAAAATAAAAAATAGTGGATGCAAATTAAAAAAGTCGTCGTTGCTTGGGTTGCAAAAATGTCGATGTGAAAAAAACTTAAACTTAAAAAAACTAAAACATAAACGCCAAATATAAGCTATAGTGCGGCCGAAAGAAAAACCAATCGACGAGACGTTAATGCGACTATTATTTTGTTCTATTCACTCTAACCTTGAGTGTAACTTATTCTTACTGTGACAAAAATATTCCTAACCATTATTTGTGTACTTGGTTAATATAAACTATTATATACGTATATTATTATTAAATAATAATATTTGAAATAATTGCAGTCAATAAAATGTGCATGCAGTGGTCGAGAAGTAACACCGAGCATCTAATTGTTCTCCTCCAACAAAAACGGTGCTTATGGGATATCAAACACGAGTCCTACAGCGATAGGGAAAAGAAAGAGCATGCGTACAACTGCATTTTAAAGGAGTTAGTGGAACTACTCCCTGGACTAACATTGAAGGACGTGAAAAATAAAATTCATGTTGTTCGAAGCCAGTTTAGAAAGGAGTTACGCGCTTTGGAGAATAGCAAAAGAAGTGGGTCCGGTGCTGCAGAAGTCGTGAAGCCTAAGCTTTGGTGCTTTGACCTTCTGGATTTCCTGCGTCCAGTTTCAAAAATAAGAAACTCAATTAGCAACATCGGCAAGGAACGTCCATTAGACCTTGAGGAGGAATTGGATGTGCAGGAGGACGACGAAGAATGGGACAAAGAAAATACAGTAAGTGAAAGAGTATTTCCGTTGTTACTAGTTTCATTTATTATATATGTACATGTGTTATAAGCGAATGTTAAGCAATAAAAATCCTATAAATAATTATCCGAAATCCAATCAACTTTGCCTTCATCATTAAAATATTCTTTAAAAATTTCCCGTATTTCCACTGATCTATGTGACGATGCAGAAGCATCATTATAAAACGTTTGCAGTTCACTGCTTTCATCAAGACTATCCATAGTTTCGTAGTCAGAGGCACTACCGGATAAAAAATTGTGCAAAACGCAGCAGGCTTGTGTTACAATCTGAACGTTTGAAACTTTCCGCAAAGTCATGGCATGTTTCAAAACTCTAAATCTGGTTGTTAATGCTCCAAAAGAACATTCAACCGTTTGCCTGGCTCTAGATAAGCGTTTGTTGAATATTTTTCTCGCAGAATCTGTTGTTCTAAAGCAATATGGCTTAAGTAGATGTTTCTGCAGTGCAAACGCACTGTCTGCAACGATAACGTAAGGCAGTGATCTGTTGCGTCCAATTATTTTGTCTGGTGGGAATACACTGTCACCAGCATCCAAAATATTCTGCAATGTTGAGTGATTCAGCACTCCACCGTCATTGGACCTGCCGTTTGCTCCCACGTCAATATACAGAAACCTGTAATTGGCATCAACGAGAGCAAGTAACACAATGCTGTCAGTTCCTTTGTAATTATGGTAGTAGGAACCATCCTTGTTAGAAGCATAAAAGTTGATATGCTTTCCATCCAGGGCTCCAACACACAAAGGAAAATGCCATTTACTCTCGAATTCCAGTGCTATTCTTTCCCACTCCTCGTGGCAATCTGGGAACTGAAAATATTTGTTACATTTAAACATATTTACATATTTTAATTCCAATTCATTTTCTTTTTTTTATAGCCTTCGAGCTCAACACGCACACCAAAAAGGACAAAGAAGCGAATGCAGGAAGAATACAACACCGGGCTAATTAAACTTGCTGATGCCCTCAATAAACAACAGAAACGGCGCTATGAGTGGCTCGGAGAGCGGCTGGTGGAAGTATTAAATACTTTCTCAGATGAAGAATACGCCGACAGTACTGCCGAGGAAGTGCAAAAAGTATTGGGCAATGCAATATCACGGAGAAGAATGCGAAAAAAACAAGAGCATAACCGAGATATTCTCAGTGAAGCGCTGGAAGGAATATTGGACAGCGACAGTTGTTTTTAGTTACTTATTTACATTAAAGTACTTAATAAAATGTTTACCAAAACTATAGTCATTTTATTGTCCCTATACATAACGTGATATTGAATAATTCTTGAAGTGCCTTTTTTTATTTTTAAACGATGTTTAATAAGCTTGTAATAAATCTTCTTTACGATGTTATATACCTTTACATATTTGGTGTTTCATTCTAAATCAGTTTTGAATTTATATGTACCTTTAAATATAAGTCTTTCATTCTTCTCCATATCGCCTTGCAAACTCTAGGAATACAAGCGTGCAAATATGCACTCGAGATTCGGCTCTGGTAGTTTAAACTTCTGTATGATTCGCCTGTTGCTAGGAATCGTAGAGTTACAGCTAACTGCTATCTAGGACTAATAGCCTTCCGCCAGTTGGTATCTTTCGTGACTATGTCATCCCTAATCAAGTCCAAAACTGTTTCGAATTCAACGTCGGACATTCGCAAATAATTCTTATAACACGAAATGTCTTCGTCTTCTAGTTGGCGTATAAAGGCAAAAGATCCTCTATGGATACGGTTCATGCGCCACGACTTCACCCAGCAAAATCTATATTTTGGTGTTTTATTATGTTTTATTCTCAATAATATTAATTTACAAAATTGTCGGAGAATATTTCGACTGTTATCCGTCCAAAATGTCACATTATTTGCGTAATTTATGGCGTAGTTTATAAGTTGGTCAACAGATAATCTTGATTCCATTATTAAACTAAACACTTCCTTGATATCTGACAGCTATAAAATGAAATTTTTGGTCGTCAAAAATACTTTAACATTTCGTACTATTTCACGTGTACCAATACGACAACGGCAATACCGACAAGCAATAAAGTAGTAAAAAATCTAAAGAGTCGAGACCCCTCAGTGTAAAATATCAGTTGAGCGTCAAAATGAATAGGTGTTGAAAATGAAGTGACTCCCGTTAAGACTCATTGATGTAAACTGCCCCTAACTTGCGACCGTGCAAGACTATTAAAACGAAAAAAGACCAAACAGATCAATTGTAAAATTGGACAAAATAATATTCTGTAATATTTATTTAAATAATTCAGATAGTTAACTGTTGACAAAATAGTAAGTATAAATATGACAAACGTGCTTTAAATATTTATATCTTATCTTAAAAAAGATTTAATCCATACATAATGCGAAAGTTCCAAGTCCTGGATAAGAAGCATGTTGACATGATGTCTTCTTTCCATTTTTGTGCTGTAGTATGGACCAATTATAGCATTAACTTCTTCATCAAATCCAAATACATTGACACTTATGCGTTTGTTGTTTTTTTCAAACTGGGGAATGTTAAACACTCAAAATTTCAAACGGTTCCATTCGATAGACTGATTCGGTTCCATTCGATAGAATATTCGGAATATTGTAAACTTGCGGTCTATAAGGATGTCATTCTTTCGAACACAGAGCAAAGATGAGAGTCCATTTAAAGCAGTATTCGTCGTTGTTTTGGACATTAATACAGGTTTTCGTCTTATCCAGGACTTTTGGTAGAGGCAAGTATGATGAACCTCTTATTACGATTGCCAGAGAACCGGGCCATCTCCTCGGGCGAACATCTATACCCCCTTCAGGTTGTATCCGTGCCACCAGGCCTCCCACCAAGAGGAGGGCGTCAATCACTGGTACGTCTGGTGGTTGCACCACCCGAGGTCCTTGTAGGAGCACTCCTTACTCCAGCTTCACCGTAGGCCTAATTGTGACGCAGCCAAATCAATAACCAACCTTATGTTGGCGATCCTTCAGAACATTTGCCGATATAGCGTCGATCGCCAACACCATCTCAACAACAGCTCCTCGCTGAGCTCTGCAAACCACCCGCCAGTCGCAAACTCGTAGGCCCTCATTTTGGCCCTCAAGTAGTTCGAGTATGTAAGCTGTCTTGGTACTATCCACCTCCGGAAAGTGGTGCCCTAGGAACGTCATTTTCCTGCACCAGCTTCATGTGCGCAGCCGCCCCTGGTTTTAGCTTCGGCACATTTGACTCAATCCACTCTGCGGTTGCACTGTTTTTGCAGGTGACCTGCATCCATCCTGGCCAGAATGAACATCCCGTGAAATGCGGTTTTACTGAGCCGCATCTTTTCCTCCGCACCTCGTTTAGGACGCCGAGCTGCACTGCCTTCAGCTCCATACGCCTGCCGCAGATCCCCGAGCGCTTTTTTTTGAGATTATCCTCCGGTGTAGTGTTGGCAGATCGAACTCTCTTCTGCAGTGTGGCCCGCACACTAAGTTGAGACATAGGCTCCAACCTAGCCAAACTAAATGCTATTTTTTCCTTCTCACTCTCGTCCATTAAAATTTGGTGAAAGCCAGCGTAGAAAAATATCTACTACATTCTAACTGATCTAAAATCTCATCAATCCATGGTATTGGAAACACTTGTTTAATTATCGCCTCATTAAGTATCCTATAACCGATAACTAATCTCCACTTCTTTTTCCCATTTTTCCGCATTTCTTTGGCACTAGCAATAATAGAGAATTCCATGGAGACATACTTGGAGATATTATGCTGTCCTCGAACATTTTCTCAATGTGATTGTTGACTTCCTCCCTGTGCGAATAAGGGAATAAGTCCATCTCAATCGGAATTTTATGTGTCATTATGGGAGTGTTGTCAATTTGTCACCCTCCAACATGAAAATATCATTATATATTTTAAATAAACTTAAAATCGATTTTTCGATTTATTCAGATTTTTATCCAAATCTAATTCGCTCAATAATTTTTCTAAACTTTCATCTTTACCTGCTACAATTATTTTATTAATTGTTGCCTTTTTAATGAATGTTACATAATCATCGAAATCACTATACTCCAGTTTGTAATTGTTATCCACAATTAAGTTGGCACGTGAACTCTATTATTTCTCACATTTACCAATGTTTCTCCCATATAAACTCCTGATATTATTTCTATTTTGTGCATTATTATTGTTTTAGCTTCAGATGCTATTTCAAATGATACAGTTTTTATTGTCCGTGAATTTACCATCACAAAGTTGCTATTAATTCCTTGTTTACGTCGAAAAATTTCAGTTTTTTACTGAGCGAAGCTCTGACGGATCTGTTTCACAAATTGTCCCTGCCAAGTATAGCTTCTCCCGGCTCAAGTGCCACCCTGTGTAACTTTAAGCTAAGACTTGGCCAGTTATTATGTATCTCATTGACAGTTCCTATTGTTGTAGCACAACCCCAAAAGCTGCGTTTAAAACTTTTGTATTCAACGTGTTGATTATTGTTTACTTTCTGAGTGTTACTTTCTGAGTCTTTAACTAAATTTGTGTATCTCTATCCTCTATCCACCAGCAAGAAAAGTTTTTCATTAATCGCCTCCGCGCAAAGAAATTCAATGAAACCGTATTGCACAATTGTTGATTGTTTTATTATTATATATTTTGTTATCTTTCTTTTTGTCTTCGTTTCTTTCGTTCGCAAGTTCCATATTATTTCCATTATCTTGTTTTTCAACCTTTTTTTGCACATGTTGTAGAGTCGTAGATGGGATTCGTCTGTGTCGACGTATAACTTATCGCACTGAATGTCTGTGGCCTATAGTTCCTCTTCTTATTATTGGGTTCCCGGGTCACTGGCCTTGCCTGGGCCTTTGGCCGTTCAATTGCAGGATTTCCTGCAATGATTCCCAGTATTTCTTTGCCTGGCAATCTTTTACAACATGTCCTGGACGGTTACACTAATGACATCTATATATATTTATATTTTATTGCTTTTTCTTGAGTCCTTCCGTTGTTGGTTTCTTTTGTGTCGATCGTTGCTGATAGCCATTATTCCATGTTGTGATGCTTTTTCTCAGCTCTTATCCTGTTTGCGCTTTTTGTCGCTGTTTTGCATTGGTTCTAAACGCATTTCTTTGAACATTAGGAGACTTATGTGTCAAATTGTTTCTTTTACAATCCCAATTGGTTTCATGGCCATATTTGCAACATTCTTGACAATAAGGCGTAGTAAGACAATCTTTCTAGTAAGACAATCATTTCTTGTGTGTTCTTTTTTTGTTTTAAAAACTATAAACTATGTTTGCGCTTAGCCTGTTATTCGTATTTAATCCAGATTTTAGCCATTGGTGGTTATTTTCTGAAAAATGCCTATTTATATTATGATGAGGACTTTGTAGAAGTTGCTTAAGATTAGAATAACTAAGGCTAACCATCCCTATCCTTTGATTATCCTGTCGGGCTTTCGCTTCTCGAATATCATCAGCCACATCAACACCTTGTTCTACCGCAGCTTCCAGTGTTGCCTTGTCCGTTCCTATCAAATAGAGCCTTAACGTCCAAATATATAATCTTTGCTTGGATGCCCGGATTACTCCCTTTTCGACTTTATTTCTTAAAGTTTTATCTGATTCGCCTTTGTAAACATGGGTTGTGATATCTTCCGCCTGCGATCTGAGTAAAATTAATTTATCTGCGAATTACGGAATATCCTCATTTGGCAACTGTTTCAGGGTTTGAATATCTTCCAGTACCATGTCTAACGATTAACGTTGAGGGTAATGTGCTTTCATAATATTACTTAGTTCTTCCAAACTGCTAAATTTTTTTGAACGCAAAAGACTGTACGTATTTCGATGTAACCTCTGCTTTATACATAATAGGAAATCTTTTATTTCTGATGTGTTGATGCTTTTTTTTTGTACCCGAAAATAATGGCACTAATCTGTTAACCACCTTCGCTATTTCTTCTATACCCATTTTGTTAAGACTTTGCTGGTATGGATGGTTCTTTATAAAATAAGGAAGTTTCGTGAGCTAAGGCAACCTCTTGTCTAAGCAAGCTATTTTCGTTTTTTAATTGATGAATTTTATAGTTGGCTTCCTTAATAGTTATGATACTCTTCCTTGGATGTCCTTTATGCAATCACTTCGTAGGACGCCCCTTGAATATTGAATTGTCTTTTAAAATTTTCGTTTTCAGCCTCTAATTTCGCAATGCAATCATCCTGCAACTGTTTGGTCACACAATAATTGTCGTATCTTTTTTTCAACGCCGAAAACTACTTTTTCCACGCGTTTAATTCTTTTCTTGTTGCATTCGATCTTTGTTCAATGAAGTCAAGAAGTTCATCTATAATTAAATCTGCTTGTTGAATTTTCGAGGTATCCTTAAATTATTACTTATTTGAATTGTCTTTTAAAATTTTCGTTTTCAGCCTCTAATTTCGCAATGCAATCATCATGCAACTGTTTGGTCACACAATAATTGTCGTATCTTTTTTTCAACGCCGAAAACTACTTTTTCCACGCGTTTAATTCTTTTCTTGTTGCATTCGATCTTTGTTCAATGAAGTCAAGCAGTTCATCTATAATTAAATCTGCTTGTTGAATTTTCGAGGTATCCTTAATTGCTGTACCGGCGTCATTAATTTTTTGCGGAAATTTTAATTGCTTTTAAGAATTTTTTTTTCGGAACTTTTGAAATACATTAACTTTGTCGAAAATTGCAACAATTTATTTTAACTTGTAAAAGACTGAAAAGATTGAAAAAAGATTGAAAATATTTTATTAATTTCATTTATTTTCATCACTAGTAATATTAGACTCTTCAATTATTACGATTTAATCAAAACTACAAATATTAAAAAGTGGAAACACTTCGATGAAAGGATCACTTGGCATTAAAAATTGGTTTCTTTATCGGTAGCGGACATACTTCCCGAGAGAAAGGGTCGACCTCAGCAAAGATTGTGTCCGGCGTGGAACGCCATTGGACACACTCGGGTGCCTGCAATTAAGTTGGCACACCTTTGTTGTTGACTATTTCTTAAGCTCTCCAGCCGACTTTTTCCATGCGCCGTTAGGCAGCACGACTTGACTTTTTAAGAGAGTCACGCTTAATAATACGAACGAGCGATCCTTGGTTGGAATCCTACCGGCTGCGCCAAAATTTTGTGTCTCTCAGGGTGTTGTAGTCTAAACTGATGTAGGGATGTCCGAACACACGAACTGTTGATTTTCACTTCCTATATTTATTTTTAGCTCTTAGATCTACGACCGAGCACCGGTCCTTTTAAAATTTACTTATGAATTTTAACTCAAACTTTCGTTTTAGAGACTCCGTAGTCGAAACCGTAACCCAGTTAAATTTGCATCGTCCAAAGCTTTGCGGTAAGATCTAGAACGCGAGCTTTGCATTGACCCACACATCGCTGGTAAATCACAATATTTGCAAGTTTTCGAGATCGTGATACCCAAATCTAGAACACGAGCTTGACTTGGTTAAATCTAGCACTTGGTCACTCAAACTGGAGCATGTGCTTTAATTTAATAGCGTGTGCTTAGAGATTTCACTATTACGGTGTAGCCTAAAATTATATCCGCTGATTTAATTTATGAATTTTTAAAACTTTGCTTCATGCTTTGTTTAAACTTTCTACTTAAGCTTTTCATTTTTATGCTTAAACGATTGGTTGACCGTTCCGACCTACAATAGCATCATCCGCTTTTCGGTTGTAGATTCTTATAGATTGGTGGTGAAAGCTTAGATAAGCCGTGTTTGTGGCAAACGTGTACGAAACGTGTAGGAAATGCATTAAAGATAACATCTTTTATAAGAAAACAGTCAATTTATAATTTAAAATAATATGGTGCTTGACAAGCTAAAGAAATAAAATTAGTTTTGTTGTACTTTCATCACTTACGTTATTCTAACACTTAAGAGAGAGACTCACGTTTCTGTTGTTGGTGCTCCTAGTATGCCAAAGGGAAATGTCCGTAGCTCGCGCGCAGGTTGAACAAACCGTCAGTTCAATAACCTCACGGGTAGCGTTAAGCACTGTTATTAATCGGTTGACTCATTTTGACCTACACCTACCCTCCACCCCTATAGTAACAACAATTATTATCTGAAGGAGAACATTTTTTTATTTTACATGTTCTAATATACCTATGAGATTGCAATTTCTTAGCTTTTAAAATTAACAATACATATTTTCATAATTAATTAGTCTTCTCAGTTTGCACCGCGTGCATCCGAATTGGTGTATACTTTGGTGTCCTCCTCGTTTGATGATAAACATGCGTCCACCGATGTTTTCGTTGCTTTCAGTTGTTTCCTTATTCGGTTGTGTTGTTCGTCTTTTGTACGGTTATGTCATCAAGAGGAATGTGTTGTTGTTTTGGAAATATTCTCGTGTTGACTGTTTAGTGGTCGATGGTCGTTGTGATGGTTTGTGTGGGCAATTTTCTTTCATGATGCCAATTGTTGTATATATTCACACTTCATTTTTGTCTGAATGTCAATATTTTTGTTAAGATCATAGAATTTGATATTTTTTCTCCTGCATCACTTAATTGCGTAATCAGCGTCTCCAGTTTTGATATATGCGTTGCTATATCATCTTTTGGGTCCTTTAGAAATCTGTAAAACTTTTACTGCAACCTGTGCACACTAGCAGTAGATTTTACTTCATACACACACCCAACTTTGTCCCAACGCCGTTACTATTATTCTTTGCGCTTTGCTATCATTTTTTTCAAAGCACCAATGCCGATTCTTCAACTTTATTATCTGTATTTGTCATGTCGAAGTCCTTATCAACATTATCGAGCAAGTCTGCAGCACTCAGTAACATCCTGACAACGCCACATGTTCCACATGTCTCCACTCAACCTTCATGTGATCCGCGTCCATCACGCCACACGACTAAACATTCAAAAAGTGTAGTTTAAAAATTTAGTTATAATCCCCTGTTCTTTTGTTTTCAATAAAACGTTTTCTTTTTTTTTAAAACTGTACTGAATTCGTGTCTGGGCTCATAACCTGTTACAAAAAAACGACCATACTCTATGAATGCTTCAGATCGATTAAATTGTTTATTCCAGAAAATATGTACAAAAGATAAATGTTCATTGTAAAAGAAAACAGTTATTACATAGATATATTGTTCTTACAGTGGTACAATATGGATAATGTTAAGTTAAATACTGATATTGAACTATTCTGAACACTCGCACTTTTAGCTTAACATTGTTCGTTCAAATACATAAACTGAATTATAATTCACCAGATTCATTAAATTTCCTTATCGCACAAATTTTTCTTTTGGCAAAGGCTTTGTAAAAATGTCTGCTATTTGATCATTTGAACATACGAATATATTATATTTGATATGAAATATCAAAAAAATTATTCTCATAGTTCTTGCGAATGAAATAATATTTAATATCAATGTGTTTAGTTCTCCAATGGAACTCTGGGTTTTTGATCAGTTTAATTGCTGCTTGATTATCCATCTTCAAACCAACTAACAGCTGTTTTGACGGTAGTAGATCATTCAAAAGTAGCCGAATCCAAACTCAGTTGTGGATATTAATTCACACTTTTGCCTGTGTGATAACCATGCAATACATGATAAACCCAACATAACAACGGAACCACTTGTTGATCTTCTTGTTGTAATGTCACCTGCATAATCAGCGTCACTGTAACAATTTAGCAAAGGACCATTATTGCTTGGAAACATGATACCATACTCTTTACTGCTTTCCAAAAATTTAAAAATGTCTTCACCATAGCAACATGTAATGGCAACGGGTTATCTAAATATCGTGATGCATAACTAACAGCAAATGCTATATCTGGTTGTGTGGCAAGTGCCAGATACATTAGGCTGCCATTAAGGTAATTCTTTGTCACTGATTCGATATTTGGTGTTGACTCTCTCAGCAATGTGTCACAAGGTGTACCCACTGGTATTGCATCATGCATTTTAAGAGTTTCTAATAATTTTTTAATATAACCAAATTGGTTGACATGAATACTGTGATCATTCAAACGCCGGATTTCCAAACCAATGAAATGTTTATCTTCAAAGACTTTTATTTTAAATTTTTTTCTTAGATATGATTATTATTATTATTATTATTATAGGGACTGATGCACCGCGACCTCATGGATCTACTGTGCATGCCCTTACCTAACCCAGATCTAAGCTCTTTATAAAATTCAGCACCATTCCTGGGTTAGTGATCCAGATCTTAGACTGAGGCATAATTGAATCACCATAGCTTAACCGACTCCGATTGCTAAGAGCAGGACAATCGCAGAGAACATGCTCAGCGGTTTCCTTAGCATCATCGAAAAATCTGCAGATGTCCGTTTCAGACATGCCGATTTTTTTCAGGTGGTATCTTAGGCCACAGTGGCCCGTAAGACACGTAAGTCCTTTCTATTTAGCAGAAGGAGTTTTAATGACACTCCTTTAGCTAAGGTAAGAAATCTCTTTGATTGGCGATGGCCTAAAGTATTTGCCCACGCCCTCTCGAACTCGATTTCCTCCCACTTCCGGATTACCTCCCGTTTGTATCCATTAGATAGTCCACAAAAAGGCTCCGGACCTATAAAAGGTCGCTGAGCACCACGCCTTGCTAGGCAGTCGGCTCTCTCATTTCCCTCTTAGCCCTCATGCCCAGGGACCCATCCGAGTGTAATGGTATTGTTTTGTCCCAGTTGGATGAGGCACTTGCGACAGTTGTCTACAAGCCTGGATCCAATTGTTTCATACCTGAGGGCTTTCAAAGCCGCTTGGCTATCAGAGAGGATATAGATGTGTGCACCACATGCCCTCCTACGAAGACATTCCCTCACACTTATCTCTATGGTAAACAATTCTGACTGGAAGATAGTAGCATACTTTCCCATTGGTATACCTTTCTGAAATCTCGGCCCTACAATGCCGGCGCCAGCATCGCCATTCTGCATTTTGGACCCGTCGGTGTACCAAATTTGAGCTCCCGGTTCGAAATGCAAATTCCTATTTCTCCAGTCCTCTCGGTCAAATACAATAACCGTATAGTTCCTGGAGAAAGCCAATTTTTTGGCATGTTGTGACTGAATTTGACAATGGGTTCATTAATGAATATATCCGCAATTCTCATATGGCCATGTAGATCCCCACTTTTCATAGTGGAGATACGACTAAGCCGGAGTGCCGATAGACATGCCTTCCTTGTTATCATTATCGATAAGGGTGGGATGTGTAACAATACACTAAGGGCCATGGTTGGGCACGATTTCATTGCACCAGTAATGCCCACACAGATCAGTCGATGTAACTTATTTAGGGCTTTTGCAGCTTCCTTTTGATCAACCTTGGGTCACCAGACCAACGCCGAATATGTCAGTATTGGTCTTACAATAACTTCAAATGCCCAGTAGGTCATTTTAGGGCTGATGTCCCAAGTTTTACCATAGAACCTAGTACAGGCATAGAATGCCCTTGTGGCTTTCTGGATAACACTGCTGAGGTGTGCGTTCCAAGTTAGTGCTCTATCCAGGATAACCCCAAGATACTTTGCCTCCTTGGAGAATTCTATTGTAGTCCCTTAAGCGAAGGCCCTTCTCCTCACACCATCTTTTTGTAATGTTAATGGCCCGCTGCACGCAGTCAGATATCGTAGGCTGATGATTTCCTACAACATAGACCACAAGATCGACAGCATAGCCCTTAGTGCTGAAGCCCAAGGAATTCAGTTTATTCAGGAGTTCATCCACAACCAGTGTCCATAACAGTGGTGATAATACCCCCCTTGGGGACATCCTCTGGTGGCCTTAATTGATTGTAGCTTCCCTCTAAGCTCAAACCGAACTACTCTGGACCTCAGCATGTTAATAGTCCATGTGGTTATCATGGGAGGAATATTTTTCCTTGCCATGGAATCACAGATAGCTTCATAAGACGTATTGTCATAGGCTCCTGATATATCCATGAATGTGCACAAAGCAATTTGTCTTGACTGCAGAGCCTTTTCTATCACTGTAGTTAGGCTGTGGACCGCAGTCTCAGTTGATTTGCCTGCTTGATAGGCAAACTGTAATTCATGTAAAGGTGACTCAGTTAATATCGCCTCCTTTATATACATGTCCAGGAGTTTTTCCATTGTCTTAAGGAAAAATTAGCTGAGGCTAATGGGCCGATATGCCTTAGGTAGCTGCACAGAGCCACTATTGGTCTTAGGAATAAAAACAACCCTAACCTCTGCCCATGCGAATGGAAGATGGCGAAGCCGCAAGCTTGCCCTAAACATTCTTGACAAGATAGGGACCAGCACATCCGCACCTTGCTGCAATAGACACGGATATATCCCATCTGGTCCAGGGGCTTCAAAGGGACTAAAAGTCCCAAGAGCCCATCGGACCTTTTCTTTGTCAAAGATGGATCCCGTTAGACCCGCCTCCCTCCCTGTTGCGAGAGATAGCATTGCCGTCACACGTGCCGTAACACTGGAATTCTCTATAAAAACGCATCCTGGGAAGTGAGTACTCAGCAGCAGCGAGCTGGTCTCCTCCATGGATGACGTGTAACCCCCATCAGGCTTTTTGAGGGTACATGTACCATTAGAGTGTTCCTTGGAGAGCACCCTCCTCAGACGAAGAAAGTCAGGGAAACTTTTAATCTCCTCACAACTTCGTCTCCAGGAAGTTCTTTTTGACCTTCTCAGTTCCTTGTTATAGCCTGTAAGAGCGCTTTTATATTCAGACCAGTTGCCCGTTTTTTTCGCCCTATTGAATAGTCTTCTTACCTCTCCCTTCAGTTTATTGAGGGAGCTGTTCCACCATGGAACCATTTTTCGCTGTTGTTCCCTTGATGGTGGACAGCTGCTAGTGAAGGCATCCTGTACATTTGAATTGAGCACGCGAGCCTCAAATTCAAACTCATCAATCGTTAAGATAGGTGATTGTGAGCGGTTAACGCTTTCTTCTAACATAAAGCGATACTTTTCCCAGTTAGTTTTCCTGGGATTTCTGAAAACTCGGCCTTGCATCACAGAGACACCCATACTGAATCTGATATGTTTATGATCAGACATGGATGCCTCTTCCGATACATGCCAGTTTGAGGTAATAGACGCCATTTTGTCATTTGCCAAATTGAGGTCAAGGACTTCACCACGTGTGGAGTTGACAAAGGTTGGCTCATCACCCCGGTTGAGAATAAAAATGTTGTTTTTTAAGACAAACTCGAAAAGGTACTCACCCCTCTTGTTGGTGTCTCTGCTGCCCCAGATCTCATGATGGTCGTCGGCATCGCAGCATATCATCCACGGGAGGCATTTCCGTTGGCAATATTCCACCAGCTCCCTGACCTCCCTGGTTGGCGCCACCTCATCATCTCCCGGAAGGTAAGCGGATGCAACAATGACTCCTTCCAATCCATTTGCCGTGCGCACCTCTGCCCATGCAGCAACTAGACCCGTCATGAACTTAATTAAAAGGCCCGCCCTTGGACGATCACAGCTGGAGCAGTAAATTACCTTACCATTTGTGACAGCGATGCCCTTGATAACTCCTCTATGGACCCAAGGCTCCTGTATGAACGCCATGTCCAAGGCTTCCGCCTGATAGACCATGCTTAGCACAGAGGAAGCAGCCTTAGCATGGCGAAGGTTGATTTGCAGACAGTTGGTTTGTCCGCTCGTCAACCCTAGTGTTGGCCGCTTCATTTGCGGCTCTTAGTGTGGCTCCTAGATGCCACTTTTTTGGCACGATTACCAGAAAACCGGGCCATCTCCTCGGGCGAACATCTATCCCCCTTTCTGGCCCTATCGACGCCACCAGTCCTCCTACCAAGCCTAGGGCGCCAATCACTGTCACGTCTTGTGGTTGCACTAACCGAAGTCGTTGAGGGAGCACTACTTACTCCACCTTGAACCAACATCTGTTGGATAGTGGGGGTAGAAATAGGCTTACCGACGCCCATAGCCTCTGTACCCGACGGCGCTTCCATTAACTCCTTCGCGGACTCCTGCTCTAGCACAGCAGGCACTTCAGCCTGTGGCTTCTCGTTAGAAGTGCCGCTACAACCAGGGGTGGCTGAGCTGACCTGTGCCCCCTTAGGTTGGGCTCCAGTCGGGATTGACTGTGGCTGCGCACCTGGCTCAGTCGGCTTCACCGTAGGCCTAATGATGACGCAGCCAAACCCATAACCAACTCTATGTTGGCGATCCTTCAGCACATTTGCCGATATCGGGTCGATCGCCAACACAATCTCAACAACAGCTCCTCGCTGAGCTCTGCAAACCACCCGCCAGTCGCCAACTCTGAGGCCCTCATTTTGGCCCTCCAATAGTTCGAGGATGTCTGCTGTCCTGGTACTGTCCACTTCCGGAAAGTACCCAATAAAAAGTGGTGCCTTAGGAACATCATTTTCCTGCACCACCTTTATGTGTGCATCCGCCCATGGTTTTAATTTCGGCACATTTGCCCTAATCCACTCTGCAGTTGCACATTTTTTGCAGGTTACCTGCAGCCATCCCGGCCGGAACGAACATCCCGTAAATTGCGATTTTATTGAGCCGCTCCTTTTTCTACGCACCTCATTTAGGATGCCGTGTTGTACTGCCTTCAGCTGTGCAGTACTCCATACGGATTGAGGATAATCCGCAGGAATAATGGCCAGCTTCACCCCGGAGGCAACCTCACAGAAAGAGGGCTTCTGAGCGTCTATAGCAGGCACCACCGAATCGACGGGGGCTGCAAGAGCCCCAACCCCCATTGAGCTTGTTCCCGCCGCAGACTCCCGAGCGCCCTTTTTTGAGGGATTATCCTCCGGTGCCGTCTTGGCAGACCGAGGTCTCTTCTGCAGTGTGCCCCGCACACCAGGTTTAGCCATAGGCTCCAAAGCTAGCCTTCTCAATGTTGTGCCCTTTGGCCACATAGAACTTAAGCCGTCTTTTTGCAGCACCGCAAAGCCTTATTCTATGTGGCTGCATCACAGGATGAGGAGGTGATCTAAGCAGTGCCTCCTCCTCATCCGTTGGAATCTCCGTATCCATGGCCATTACAGCCTGCGGATTCGAAGTGGACTCCACCACAGCAGCCGCAGCAGTAAGGCACAATGTAGCCCCTCCGATTGCCAAGCTGTGTGCTGTTTCACCATCATTTGCGGTTTTAGCAGCCGCTGAACAAGATGGTAAAAGGTCAATGACCTGGTTGGTGATTTCAGGCACTGTAGTTGCCTGTACACTTGTTTGTTTTAGATTTTCTTTGGTTTTATTATTCATGTAGATCCCACGAGTAAAGGGGTAGGAATGTCCACCGAGACATAGTCCCTTCTATCCCGGTAAGGCTAAATACAACCAGAGGGCGCCAGGTATCTGGAGGCCACCGTTATAAGACACACTAACGTAGTGTTTTCGAGTTTTCCTCTCTAGATCCGCTTTGTTTCGTTGAGCAGTTTTTTCGAGTTTTCCTCGCTAGATCCGCTTTGTTTCGTTGAGCAGGGGCACCTCGTGCAGGGTGTGGCTCTTCACCACGCATAGTCGGTCTTGAACCTTTTAGCTGCAAGCCATTTGGTCCCTGGGACAGTACTTCATGATACTGAAGACGTCAAACCTTCACCCCAAGATATGATAGTAAATCCTCAATGTCTTCTTCTCGTTTACCATTTCAATTCTACTTTCTTGATTACTATCATGGAAGATAAAAGATATTGGAACGAATTTCCGTCATTCCTTGTCAAATTTGGTTTGGAGACAAACCGGTTTCCGTAACCGTTCTCAGAACGAAATTGGGCACTGAAGATGGCACATCGCCGAAACCGGTTTGTCTCCAAACAAAATTTGACAAGGTATGAAAGAAATTCGTTTCAATATCTTTTATCTTCCATGATAGTAATAAAGAAAGTAGTCAATCAGTTTGTTGCCAACTTTTAGACCTTGGTTTATCGTTCAGGACTACATCTCTAAATATTTCAACCTTATTCTTCTCAAGTATTTATATACGCAAACCTTTCCCATAATGGGATTTTGGATCCCATTTATGTCGTTTTTCCTTGGGCACGTGAGTGTAAGCATCAGAACGAAAAACATGTAAAGACTCAAGATTTGGTTTCCTATCAAACTATATCAAAACAAAGGGAATTTTTCCTTTCACAGAACTTGTTCCTATTCTATTAAGATTATAAACGGCTGTGTTCACGGCTTCCGCCCAAAATTTTTGTCTAAGCCCCTTGCTTGCAACATAGCTCTCGTTGCTTCAACAACCGTACGCATTTCCCTTTCAGCACATCCATTCTGCTCTGGATTGTAGGGGACGGACTTTTGATGCGTTATCGCATTTCTTTGCAAGATACATGTAAGAATTTTGTTAAGGAACTCAGTTCCCTTATCAGAGTGAATTACTTTTAACTCACGACGTGTTTCAGTTGTTACATCATAAATATATTTTTCAATTAATACAATTACTTCATTCTTCTCCCTCATAAAGAAAGCCTTTTTATATTGCGAGTAATGATCTTTCAGCAAAAGGAAATATTGTGAACCTCCAATCGATGGTTTTCCCATAGGGCCACATACACTTCTCATAAACGGAATTCCATGTTGTTTACCGAAGACACAGGACTTACAGAAGAAATTCTCTTCATCAGTGTATTGAATTTCATTTTGCGTCAAGAAACGGCTGCAGTATGCAATATTCTGATGACATAATCTGGCGTGCCATTCACTGATACTCAAAGACTTCGCTTCTGTAGAATATATAAAATTCTTTGAATTAATTGACAATCGAACTCTTACTAATATAATAACGTAAAAAGCTTTCCAGTACGAATTCGCAACGTTGTGAATCTGAAATCATTTTCAAACTTGGATCTGGAAACGATGATAGCTAGTGAGTAGACAGGTTTTTGTGTGGCTCCTCGGGAATAACTTTAATAGTGAGATTGCTCAAGGGATCGGTAAGTATCCAATTATAGTTGGTGTATTTGCAATTGAAACTTGCTTCTCTTGCTATAATTATTGCCAGCCGCCAAGCTCTAGCGATAAGACAGTGGTAGCTGCAGTCTGGCGACAATTGTATACATAAGTTTTTTCTAGCTTATACCAAAATGAAGAGTTCTGGTGCCATCAAAGCCCACCAAATTAGCCCATAAATCCAATGTGACCGACAATTGGAAGCTAAATGTTTGAAAATTATTCATTTTAAAGTGCCTAAGTTGTGCAAAACACCATTCATCAATTTTACATGTAGTTTTGTAAAATTAAATAAGCTAAGAGTTTAAAACTACGCTTAATAATTTAGTATCCCGATATACTCTGCCACATTGTTGTAGTGCGAGCTGACACTAAATAAATAAACAATAACTTAAAAACATTGCGCTTGCTCTGCTCGCAATATGACGCCACTCAGCGCACATGTCAAGGCACTTGAAGACATTGACCGCACGCAATGCAGTAACGGCAACGACCACCAAAACGCTTACATTGCATTTCATGCGGTGACGGCAACGACCACCAAAACGCGTACGTTGCATTTCGAGTGGCTTGACCTGTGCTTGGGGAAAAGTAAATAAATAATAATTTCAATATTATTTAAAACTAACTAGCCAATAAGAATCGTGAAGAACTCGGAGGAGAAATGTAAAATTTTGTATAAATAGAGACAAGTTTTGAAATAAAGATTCAGATCCTCACTGAACACGAAACCTGCCTTTTCTTTTGTATGCACTTCTGGTGCTTGGAATAGGCATACGTTCTCTTGTGGAACTTCAATTCTGCGACACTTGCTCGCACCCACCATCAGCGGAACCTAACCGCTAGTTAAACTAAAAAGGTATACTTCAGATCCTGATGGATATTCAGAATATCCTTCTTGACTGATGTATTTTTAAATATCTCCTTTTTTCCCATATAGATGACAAATACAGATACAACCACCATATGGCGATCCTGCTTTACTCGGACCACTGAAACAGATCTGGACATCCTTTGCATAGAAGACGAAGTCTGCGAAGAACAAATAAAGGACATCTTTGCAAAGTGGGAAAACTTAGCCGCGTATGATCCAGGTCCACCAGCTAGCAATGCACCAAAATATGTTGCCTCGAGGAAGGAAGAGTACTTGAAAAAACAAGGACCACTACCTATAACAATCGAAGAATATAGAGCACGGCAGACTAACAAAACAACTCAAAAAGAAAAACCACGCCAGGAAAAAAAGAAGAAAAGAGGCGGAAAATCATTCAACAAAAGGAGGGATTTAGCGCTACTATACAAGGAACTAAATTTAACGACAAGCTCCACAGTCAAACAAGAAATCAAAATAAAGATAAGACATATTAGAAATAAGCAGAATTAAAATGTTTACTATAGAAGCTAAGCCAGTATACAATGCCAATACACAGACGTATACATTAAATATGTTATATTCACAAAACACAATTATTGTAATTTTAATAATAATAATACTTGTAATAGCAGCAATCTTCTTTTGTATACATAAAGTAAATAAATATCATAAGAACTATGTACTTAAACATATAAATAGGGTTAACGCAGTTTAAGAAACATAAATAAAAAAAAAAAAAAAAAAAAAATGGATACATACTGCTTTGTTTGTGAAACCAAGCTACATAACTCATATTTAGACAAACATATGAAAACCCATTTGCGCATAATAAAGACGGCAAATGAAATAATTCTAAAAATACAGACAAAATATGGAAGAGATTTTTGAGGAGCTAAACTCAATAATAAAGAACTTGAAGAAGAATCCAAATAGACAATATTCAGAACAATATAAAGACAGACTAACAACGTATATACAAGAGTTAAAAACCCAATTGCTACAAGACATCGCAAAATTAGAAGAAACCAAAAAATATAATTACATAATAAATTTTAAAACACTAACTGACACAATAACAAAACTGCTAAAAATGACCTCCCCACCAACTTTTGACGTCATAACATATCTTAAGGCAGTCCCGGAATTTTCAGGAAATCCGAAAGATGCTCACAAAATTTATTAGTCTAGTAGAACTCATAGCTACGACTATACAGGAAACACATAAAAGTAACTTCTGCAAATTTATAATAGATACACGACTTCCGATAAAAGTGAAAAACAGACTTCTTCTACTCGGTGACAACAGTAACATAACAATACTGATTAAGAATTTTAAAGAACTTTACAAACCACGAAAAACAGCAAACAACATATTTGAAAAATTAATCCAACTCAACCAAGGAGAGAACTCGATAACGACATTTGCTAATGATATTAATTCATTAATAACAGAATTGAACAACATTCAAATCTCTCAACTCGGGGATGATAATAGGGAAACCATAATACAATCGAATGATTTGATAGCATATAATACTTTCAAGACTGGACTAAGAAATGGCTCCACTAAACAAACAATAGAAGCAAGCAGAGTAAAAACATTTAAAGAAGCTATAGAAATCGCAGAGGAAAACGACAACACAAATAACAACAGAATACTGACATTTAGAAACAACAGACATCATGGACAATTGCCGCATAGACAATACAATAACAACCAAACAACATTTTCGACCTAACCCAAGGAATTATACTCAAAATTACAACACATACAGAACACAACGAAACAATAACACACATGTTTCCAATACACAAACACCAAATCAAAACTACTACAGACCAAATACATTTCATTACAACAACAACAACAGTAATAACTACAGGTCAAATAGCAATAGGGTAAATAATTACAGTCATAGAAATAATAATAATTACAGAAACCAAGATCGCAGGATAAATTACATACATAATGAACAAAAAAACGAACAAAACCCCGACACCGAAATGTAAATAAAGAATCTGGTCAATCGGGGAATACAGTAACAATTTATAACTACCAGAGTGAAAATTATAACAGTAACTATGTAACGATTAAATATAAGAGTAAATACCTAAACTTTCTAGTTCATACGGGAGCTGATATTTCGCTAGTAAAGACAAATAGTTTATATGAAGAAAATATAGAAATAAACAATAAATGTACAATAACTGGAATAGGACAGTTGAAAATAGAAACTTTAGGATCCATTAATTTAAGGCTTAAACTAAGTGATCTGTTAGAACACCATTTTCAGGTGGTAGATGAAAAAATAGGAAGAGATTTTCTTTGCAAATATCTATGCAAAATAGACTACGAAACACTAACTCTAACAATAGTGAACGCAGAGGTAGATAACGTGTTAGATCTGAAAACGAACATAACAATCCCACCACGCAGCGAAATTATACATCCGGTTAATATAAATATCTGTGAAGACAGTGTAATTTGTAATGCTAGCATTTCCGACAAGGTTTTTATAGCTAACGTGATAATTCCAGCGACAGGTATAAAACATATACGAGTTCTTAACATTTCGGACGAAACACAAACCATACCACAACCACAACTACACGTCAAACCACTAAGACATTTTAACGTAATTAAACCATCAAAGAACTTCACCACTACAAGATGGAACAAACTAAAAGAAATTCTCCAAATAGACTCCGAGGAGACCAAAGCACAAACAGAAATATTAGAAATTTGCAAAAAATATCAAGGTATTTTCCATCTAGAAGACGACAAACTGACAACGAACAACTTCTACAGACAAAAATTAAACCTAATAGACTACAATCATACACATAAAAATATAATTAACGAAGAGGTTCAGAAACTACAGCTGAACGACATTGTAGAACCATCTGTCAGCCCTTATAACTCCCCTCTATTAATAGTACCAAAAAAAAGCACAGACGACACAAAAAAATGGAGACTAGTTGTAGATTTCAGACAATTAAACAAAAAAATTTTTAATGATAAATTTCCGCTAACAAGACTCGACGACGTGCTAGATAGAATAGGAAGAGCAAAATATTTCACAACCCTCGACATGACAAACTCATTTCACCAGATTGAACTGGACAAAGGCTCGAGACCTTTGACTGCATTCTCAACAAATAATGGACAGTACCAATTTAAAAGACTTCCATTCGGACTCAAAATATCATCAAATAGTTTTCAACGAATGCTAACAATGGCACTATCAGGACTTGACTCCAACGCATTTCTTTATGTGGACGACATAATAGTTTTCGGATGCTCACTCCAGCATCACAACGTAAATCTGCAAGAAACATTTGAAAGACTTCACAAATACAACTTAAAGCTTAACCCATACAAGTGTCAATTTCTAAAATCTGAAGTAATTTATTTAGGACACAGAATAACTTCAAACGGTGTAACAGCAGACCCTGAAAAATGCAGAGTAGTAGCAATTTACCCCGTACCCAAAAATGCTGATGAAACACGAAGATTCGTGGCCTTTTGCAACTACTACAGAAGATTCGTTAAAAATTTTGCCGAACTGGCAAAACCATTAAATACATTGTTAAAAAAGAATCATAAATTTCAATGGTCAGAAGAATGTCAAACAGCATTCGATAGGCTAAAAAACAGCATTACGCAACCTCCCATCTTGCAATACCCTAATTTTGAAAAAGAATTCATACTGACAACAGATGCTTCAGATTATGCATTAGGAGCAATATTATCTCAAGGGGAAATAGGATCAGATCTACCCATTTCATTTGCGAGTCGTTCACTCACAAAACATGAAATAAATAAACCAATTATAGAAAAAGAATTACTAGCGATATATTGGGGAATTAACCATTTCCGACCTTATTTATACGGAAACACATTTACCGTAGTAACAGATCACAGACCATTAGTTTCATTATTTAGTAGTAAAACCTTATCAAGTAAAATGACTAGAATAAGATCAGACTTAACAGATTACGATTTTAAAATAGTTTTTAAGCAAGGGAAAATGAACACAAATGCAGATGCATTATCCCGAATTAATATCAGTTCAGAAGAACTTAAAGCAATGGTTCCAACCATAAATATTGTAACAAGAAAAATGAGCAAACAAAAGAATAAAAAAATTTCGCAGAATGAAAACGCAACTCCTCAAGAGCCTGATCAACTCTATATGTGGGATTGTGTTTCCATCTCTGATGTGAGAAATGTAAAGAGATTAAAATTTGTCGATAACGAAGATACAGAGCATGAAAGTCCTAGGCACATAAAGAAACAAAATCGCTCAAGAAAGAATGAAAGTCGTACGCAAATAAATTTAGATAAGAAAGATATTACAATATCAATTAGCGATAATCCAATTGAGGATTTAGAAGCTCTATTGGAGAAGCTAACATTTTTGTTGAATCATAAGAAAATCGAAAAATTAGCGCTATCAAACAATGATAAAGTTTTCAATTATGTAGGAAAAGAAAAATTAATACAAACTTTCAATAACTTACAAACAAGAATCAAAGATAATGGAAAGATAAACACTCTTAAAATACTAATATATGAACCACCTAAAAGTATAGACAAAAAATCGAATCAAATTAGATTGATCGAAGAATATCATACAACACCCATTGGAGGTCATAACGGTATAAAAAGGTACGATTGCTAAACTCAAACAAAAATACGTCTGGAAAAACATGTGCAAAATGGTGAAAGAGTTTATAAATAATTGTAAAACATGTCATAAAAATAAAATAATAAGACACAACAAAGAAGAGTTAACTATAACTGATACACCCGCCAGACCATTTGAAACAATAACAATAGATACAGTAGGACCGTTACGAGTATCCAACGATTATAAATATATACTCACAGCACAATGTGAATTGACAAAGTACGTTGAAGCACACCCAATGAAAACAAAAGAAGCAGATGAAATAGCAAGAACATTAGTCGAAAAAATCATACTTAAACACGGCACTTTCGATACAGTTAAAACAGACAAAGGAACTGAATTCACTAACGAACTCTTTTCAAGAATATGTAAAATCCTAAAAATAACACACAAAACTTCAACACCATACCACCATGAAACATTAGGCACAGTAGAACGAAATCACAGAGTACTAAACGAATATATGTTATCCTTTACAACTAATTATAACTGGGATGCTTGGATATCATACTACACATTTTCATACAACACAACACCACACACTGACACACACTACACACCTTTCGAATTGGTACATGGACGATTAGCTGCACTACCCAACGACCTTTTAAAAAGAAAAGAATTTTATGACATAGACAGCTATGCTACAGAGTTAAGAGTTAAACTACAACACGCCTATAACGAAGCTAGAAACACTCTTCTGAGTGCAAAACTAAAACGTAAGACGAACAGTGACAAACATGTCAACAGGACAACTTTCGAAATAGGAGATTTAGTATTTTTAAAACAAAGCAATAGAAAAAAATGTGAGCCCTTATGTAGGTCCATACAAAATCGTTGGAAGAGATAATGTAAATAGTAAAATAGAAGTGAAAGGAAAAATTAAAACTGTACATAATAATAACCTTAAGAAATATACACACACCAATATGTAACGGAACACCACACTATAATTTAAGTGAAATCATTTGTAACCCAACGATCCTTCACAATTCGTTCAAGATTTTTCTTTCTTCCAAACAAAAATCTTTTTTTTTAGGGTGGAGGTGTAGTGCGAGCTGACACTAAATAAATAAACAATAACTTAAAAACATTGCGCTTGCTCTGCTCGCAATATGACGCCACTCAGGGCCATGTCAAGGCACTTGAAGACATTGACCGCACGCAATGCAGTAACGGCAACGACCACCAAAACGCTTACATTGCATTTCATGCGGTGACGGCAACGACCACCAAAACGCGTACGTTGCATTTCGAGTGGCTTGACCTGTGCTTGGGGAAAAGTAAATAAATAATAATTTCAATATTATTTAAAACTAACTAGCCAATAAGAATCGTGAAGAACTCGGAGGAGAAATGTAAAATTTTGTATAAATAGAGACAAGTTTTGAAATAAAGATTCAGATCCTCACTGAACACGAAACCTGCCTTTTCTTTTGTATGCACTTCTGGTGCTTGGAATAGGCATACGTTCTCTTGTGGAACTTCAATTCTGCGACACTTGCTCGCACCCACCATCAGCGGAACCTAACCGCTAGTTAAACTAAAAAGGTATACTTCAGATCCTGATGGATATTCAGAATATCCTTCTTGACTGATGTATTTTTAAATATCTCCTTTTTTCCCATATGATGACAAATACAGATACAACCACCATATTGTAAAGAATTTTCTACCTTGAGCGAGACCTAAATTGAACTAAACTTTATTAATTTGTTTATTGTTGGAACATAGCTGAGAGTGAGCGCAGTTGTGTTTTTTGCATAGATGGAATTGAGAAGCAAGTCTGGAAAAATTAAGAGAACGTGTGCTGTGGATAATTTGTTACTTGCTGGTACTGGAGAGTCTTCTAAGATGAGTACATCAGTAACTCTTGAGCAGCTTGATGATCGTCTCGATAAGCTGAGTGATTTGCTTATTAAAAATATTTCCAAAGAAATTGGATCTCTTCGAAAGGAATTTAGTGAGGAATTGCGGAAATCTGAGGGAAGGAACAGTGCGGCTGTTAAAATTGCGGAATGTGAAAAAAACCTTAGCTGCACAGGACAGTGTTTCTCTTAAAAGTGAAGTCGATAAAGTAAATAGACGTCTCTGTGTACTTGAGCAAAATATAGTGGCAGCTGATGCAGTGCTCTTCGGGGTGCCAGAGAATAGGACGGAGAGCTTAACTCTTATGTTTCAGAAGATGTGTGAGTCTGTTGGGTGTAAGGCGCCTGTGCTTAAGAGAATCTTTCGTGCGAAACGAAATAAGAATAGCGGCACTACAGCTCGACCTTCAGTGATCATCTTAAGGTTCATGAGCTCGTATTAGAGAAACATTTTTCTACGTCAGGCGAATTTCTTTCGAAAGAGAAGAGATCGTTGTTTGGGTGATCTTGGCATGGAAGCAGTTGGTGGCTGTTATGTTATTTCTATTTCAAGCTGTTATACGTCACAAACAGGAACGTAAACTAGTTGCTCTTACTGTCCGCAAAGGCCGTTTGCTTGTTAAGACAAGTGAACATAGTGAATTCCAGGAGGTCAAGAGAGGCGAGGATCTTGGAGCACTATAGATTACAGTTGGAGTAGTCAGTTCTCGATTTACTCATGTTTTTATTTGCAACTATATAAAGTTTTTCGTAACGATTGGGTGGGAAAGTTGGGAAGCGGAGTTGCAATTTACTGCCGTGATCAATTAAATGCGAGTGTTATTGGTAAATCATGTGGTGAAGGGATAAAATATTTAAACATATGTTTGTCTGACAATATGAGCAAAATTCTTGTTTCATGTGTTTATAACCCGTATAGGACTAACAGTTTGGAGAGGTTCTTCTCGTTAATACAAGATCTTTCAATTGGTTTCGATTACTACTTATTTCAATTTCAATTTCAATTTATTTTAATTACAATACAGCACACTAAGATAAATCTTTTTTAGTGCTTTAGCGTACATAAATATTAGCAAATTTAAAAAAAAAAAAATGCAACTAACCATACAAATATAAGGTAACATAACATGTAATAATAATATTAATAAACACTTATGAACTAACGAAAAATATGAAAATGCTTCATTAAGAATAAAAATTTAAAGAAAGAAAACGAAATTACTACAAAAAAGGAAGATACAAAAGAGATAGTAGAATTTTAAACTCTGGTTAAGAATAAGCAATATGAGCAACAACAGCACGCTTGAAGCAGCCTAGCGACGAAATCATTCGGATGTGCAAAGGAAGTGAGTTCCACAGTCTGATGGTGTGAATAAAGAAAAATCTGCTACTATTGAGGAAAGAGTGTCTAGCGACTATAAGTTTTAAAGATCTTGTTGACCGAAAGAAAACAAGTTTATCATATAAATATGACGGATTGCGGGTAAATATAAGCTTGTGTAAGAATAAGACGTTTTGAATGACAAGGTAATTACTTAAACTACAACCCAAAATACCTTCACTAAACCGGGAAATATGATCAAAATGACGGATAGCATATACATATCTAGCACAAGAGTTGAATGCCACAGAAGTTTATGCTGAGAGTGTGAGTCTAGTTTACTATATATAACAGCAACATAATTAATGCGTGGCATACTCAATTGTTTGACAAGTCTGCATAGGTGTATAGTAAGCCGAGCTACGCAAGCACCTAAGTATCCCATAAATTATACCAACAGTGTAATTAATATGGTCGACACATGTAAATTGAGAGTTTAATATAATACCCAGGTTTTTAGACTGAATAAACCAAGGTGGAACGTCCTCAAAGTCACTGTACTTTCTTAAAATAGGCAAAACTTTTGTCTTAGAAGGATTAATGCTTAAACCATTGGCAGCTGCCCATCCACTAAGCGAAGACAAGTCACAATTCAATCTATAGCACAAATCCTCCAATAGGTTGAGAGGCCTCGATAAATAAATTTGAATATCATCTGCATAATCGTGTATGATGAATACTCACAGACTGAGAACACATCATTAATAAAAATGGAAAACAATAGAGGACCCAAAACTGACCCTTGAGGGACTCCTCTAGTGACCAGCTTAGCAGAAGACAGCTTGTTCCCCACTTTTACACGCTGCAACCTACCATCGAGATAACTGACCAACAAACTAACTGCGCTAAAACTAAAGTTAAAGAATTTAGTTAACTTGGTGCACAGCAAAGAGTGATTCACAGAATCGAATGCCTTCGAAAAGTCAATTAAACATAGTAGAGTCAAAAAATCCTGGTCATAACCTTGCCTAATATCATCAGTAATCTTTAACAATGTTGACGTACAACTGTGGCCCTTTCGGAAGCCTGATTGAAGAGGCGATAGCAAATTATGAAAATTTATATAAGCAGACATTTGCGAATACATAATTCTTTCAAGAATTTTACCTAAAACTGGCAGAATACTAATAGGCCTAAAGTCTGTAGGTTTATCTGCTAATGAATTCTTCGCAAGAGGAATAATTGTTGCAGTTTTCAACAATGCGGGAAAAGTGGAACAAGTTAAGCAGTGATTAATAATGTGTGTTAAAGGAGCAATAATAAACGGTAAAGTTAGTTTTATAAACTTAATAGATAAACCATCAGCACCAATAGCATTAGAGGTTATTTTGAGCACATTGCTCACTACATCATTTTCACTAACTGCTGAAAAATCAAAGGGAGTAAACGCTAAAGAGTTAGAACCAGTAAGCAACCCATCACTCACAGTAGAGTTAGCAAAATTGCAGTTTCCACTGTTTATGAAAAAGTCATTAAGAACTTCCGGATCCAGTTCACAATTGGTTTCAGCACTACCAATAATTCTGAGTTTCTTAATATTTTGCCATAATTGCTTAGAATTTAGAGTATGGTTAAGCTTAGAACTGAAGTACCGTTTCTTTGCATTTCTCAATAACAACGTAGCTGCATTGCGTGCTCCACGAAAATCCTCCCACGCCTCAGCCGTTCTATTATTAGCTTAACATCAACAGACTCGAAGAACCAAATGTCATTCCAACATTTGGAGGCTAATTCAACAAACAGTAAATGAAAATTAATTGCATTCAAATCATAGAAATTAAATTTGACTACCTGCGCACTATTAAACTTAACATTTAAAAAAACAAATATAAGATCGTGGTCTGATAAAAATGACACCTGATCATAGTAAAGTAGAAGAGAACGGTCGGACACAAGACAAACATCAAGCAGACTAGGCTCACAAGAAGATGCAAATCTAGTTGGCAAATCAGTGTTAACAATCGAAAAACCACACATAGAAACATAATACAGAAAATCAGGGGAAAGAGATACATTAGCTAATATATTTACATTAAAATCACCACATACAACAAAAAAATCATAGTCAACAAGTTTACCAGAAAGATCACAAAACAAAGGTTCAGTGCTAATATTGCGCTGGGGATTGTAAACACACGAAACCAAGATAAAGGCAAAACTCACAAGTAGTATTGCCTTTATTTACAAGTCTAGACTTGAGAAAGCTGTTTCACATCTATCATCCCTGTAGAGCCTATAGCCATCAATATCATAAAACGAATCAGGAACCTCAGGCTTGAACCACGTCTCCGAGACACAAATTACATCAACAGCAGAATCCTGAAAAATGTACCTAGCATGATCTAGTTTCAAGCCATTCAAGCTTCTGGCACTTATTGAGCGAGGATTTTAATATAAATCTCTTGTGCAGAGATAGATTCACCAATTCTTTGATTGAGAAAGTTTCTACTGTTGGTCTCCATATTGTGAATGAAACATTCCCTACGCGGTTTATGCCTGATCAGTGTCCCAGTCTTCTTGACTATTTTATAGTATCAAATGATTCTCTGATTCGTCTGTTTGACAAATTCTCTTTCATTTCTGATCATGATTTGATTTTCAGTACCGTTGGCATTTCGTTAATTGACACCCAAGTATCCAGAAGTTTCTCATATCTTGATTTTGAAATGATTGATCATTGTAAGTTGTCACGGGATCTAGGTTCACTCTCTTGGGAGGATATGTGGCGTCAGTCATCTTTAGATAGCAAGTTGGAGATTTTCACAGATTAATTAAATTGGATTTGTGTTAATAATGTTCCAAAGAGAACTATTTATATACAAAATCTTAATTGTCCGTTGTTCATAGAGAGGGTTCATATGTTCATTCGCAGACTTCGTAGCATTTGGAAGAATATGCCAACAGAAGGAAATTGGGAAAATTACAGGTGTGCAAGAAATGCTTCTGTCCTTGTTACAAAACAGGCCAAAATTAGTTACTATTCACCCAAATTGAATGTGTCTTTGAAGCCTAAGTTGCTTTGGAGTAATTTAAGGGAAATTGGTATCGGGAATAAGCGGCCGACTAGCTGCAATCTAGACCCTAATTTAGTGAATGATTTTCTTTATCGAGCGCTTCACCTGTGGTCAATAATACTCCGCTTGTTCAGCGACCATCTATCTCTAATTGGCAGTACTTCAATTTTTCTTCGGTTTCTGAAAGTGAGGTTGGTAGAAGCATATTAAAAATAAAATCTAATGCCGTTGGTGATGATGGTATCAATTTGAAATTTCTTAAAATTATTCTCCCATATGTTCTTAGTCCGATTACACAAATTATTAATCACTGTTTCACAACATCTACCTTTCCGGACTTATGGAAAGCTGCAGTGGTCTTGCGTCTAGCTAAAAAATTAGGTGCAAGCGAAGTGGCTGACTTTAGGCCTGTTAGTATCTTGTCACCACTTGCGAAGGTTTGTGAGGCTTTGATGGCAAAACAAATTACCCTTCATGTTCTGAGAAATAATATACTCTCTCCTCTCCAGCCTGGTTTTCGAGCTGGACACAGTTGTTCCACCTGTAATGAAAATTCCTGATGACATAAGACCATGCTATGATTGTGGTATGATTACGTTGTTCTGTCTGTTAGACTTCTCTAAAGAAGTTGATACCGTCACCCACCAGTTATTCTGTCAAAAGTTTGAATGCTTCTACAATTTCTCCCACAACTCTGTTATGATTTTGTATTCTTATTTGACTAACAGGAAGCAGAGAGTTAAGATTGGTTGCAGGTACTCTAGGTACAAAGTAGTGCCAAAGAGTGGTGTACCTCAAGGATCGGTAATAGGCCCACTCATGTTCTCCTTATTCTTAAATGATGTGTTTTTAATTTGTAAATATGCACATAGTATTCATGCATATGCTGATGATGTCCAACTATATTTGTCAGGTGAACAAAATTTGAAGGAGGATTTAATACGCAAACTAAACTTTGACCTAAGATCTTTACAACTTTGGACGATTTATAATGGATTGCAACTGAATCGAAAAAAATGCCAATGACTACAAATAGCTTGTGGTAAAATTTTCCTGAGGGATATTCCTGTTGGGATTCTGGGCGCTACTAATCTCACAATGGTTACAGTTGCAACTAATCTTGGATTCGTAATAAATAGTAAACTGACGTGCACCGATCACATTAATAGAGTTGTGCAAAGAATTTATCAAATACTTAGAAATCTTAGGACATACTCTGGATATGTGCCAAGGGAAACTAGACGCCAGTTAGCGATTCAGCTAATTCTACCTATTATAACTTATCCTGCACTGATTTACTGTAAGCTTGACTCGTGTTCAAAGCTTAAATTAGTACTTGCTATCAATAATATTACGCGCTATGTCTTTCGAATTCGGAAGTTTGATCATCTTGGTCAGTTCAGATACGATTTGCTTGGCTAAGATATTGTTAGCTATTTGGACGCGAGAATCTGCATCTTTATGCATGAACTTGTTATTAAAAAAAGGCCGGAATATTTGTTTGATAAGTTGCAATTTGGAACTTTCAGCAGGGCCGGAATACTGATCATCCCTCGATTTAATCACCTAAACACCACCAGATTATTTTTTATTCATGCAGCTAGATTATTCAATGCCTTGCCAGATCATATCAAGTCGATGTCGGGGGCACAGTTCAAGCGTGCAGCACGTGACTTCTTCTCTACTCTTTAATTCTCTCTTTACTTTGTATTAAGCATCCTATTTTCCATCATTTTTCTTTTTTTTTTTTCTTCTTTAGCTGTAAGATTTTCTAAGATCTACACGAGTTTGTAGTTTGTAAAATGTTAAGTCAAACTTATATGATTATGCGCTGTACTATAAAGGAATTAGTTCTGGTTGTACTGTTGATTATGAATAAATTGAATTGAATTGAATTTAATTGAAACCTTTGTCAACCTTATTTGTGGCACAAAAAGCACGTTAGCCAAATGATTTTCGCACCATCCCTTCTTGTTGTAATTCAAAATATTAATAGAGCCACAAGCAAGTGCATTTGTAGATGCCCCATTTCCCATACGAATTACTAACGGAACTGTGAATTCTTTATATGTTACAAACCAGTTTCGATTTCTTGTCATGTGATCACACGACTAAAAATTCAAAAAGTGTAGTGTAGAAATTTAGTTATAATCCCCTGTTCTTTTGTTTTCAATAAAACCTCATCTTTTTTTTTAAAACTGTACTTAGTTCGTGTCTGGGCTCATAACCTGTTACAAAAGAACGACCATACTCCATGAATGCTTCAGATCGACTTAATTGTTTATTCCAGAAAGTATGTACAAAAGATAAATGTTCATTGTAAAAGAAAACAGTTATTACATAGGTAGAGAGTTTTTACAGTGATACAATATGGTTAATGTTAAGTTAAATACTCATATTGAATTATTCTTAACAGTTTTGGCTTTTGTTTTTATCAATAATTTTTTTCTTGTTGTCTACAATTACTTATACAATGGTATAAAATAAATATAAATTTATAGTTAATTAGGGTTTGAAGAAATTCGAAACGATTTCTATAACTACATACATATATATAACAATATTAATTTGATTTGTTGCATCTTAAATATCTACATATGTATTCACTTAACATTTAGAATAAAGGGTATTTTATTTTTCTTATTTATATTCTTTTTAATAAAATCGTAAGTTCTTACTTGCTATTTATCACTAAATTTGTAATTAGTGATATTCGTTTTTATATGTTGAAGTCATATGTTCTTTAATTTCTATTCAATTTCCCTTATTTTTCTCCACATGGTTTAATTGTTTGTAACCAGATACAATTAATTTAATTAGATTTTTTATTCGTCTTTTCAAATTTTTCTTTAACATTTTCTAATATTACATTATATTATATTACTTAATAATAATGAATAATTGAGTTTCCTCTACAGCATTGAAATTACAGCAACGTAAATAAATTGTGATAGTTTACTTTCCATTTGTATTTTTTTTTTGTTAAATTTGTGATTTGGTTATATTATTTTACAGTATTTATTATTTTAAGGAGTAATCATTTTCTTATTCTAATCTACGGTTAACAAAAATTTTAACAGTATTACTATTTCAGATATTATGTGTTATTTTTAGATATTATTTCTATATGTTCTGAGTCTATTTATTTTGTATATATGTATCATGTATAATATTATATATGCATTTATTACAAAAATATATATATACTTGCAAATACACTAAAAATTGTGGTTTGCTCTTTAGCCAATTTTTTTTTTATAATTTTTTTTTTTATAAGGCCCACGAAAGAGAAATGGACTCTTGCAGGAAACTGTGTTCTCAGGACAGAGTCAAGTGGGCGCTTGGGACCTTCGAACCATATAAGTCGCCAGGCTACGACAACATATACGCAAAATAACGGTAATACTGAAAAGTAGCCTAGCTCTGGGTCACATAACTGGGTATTAGCTAAGGCAGGGAGGAAAGGTCTATTACTCCCAAAATACTTCCGTTCAATCTGCTTGACATCGTTTCTACTAAAGACTAAAGAAAACTTAGTTGACAACTTTATACGGAATGGTGAAGAAAATGAGCTCATACTCCATCCGCGTCAGCATGCATACAGAGCAGGTAAGTCAACAGAAACTGCACTGTATAAGCTGACGGAAGAAATCGAGAGCTCTTTGGAAAGCCAGTATGTGCCTTCTAAGACATAGAAGGGGGCTTTCGGCAATACATCACATGGAGCGGTAAAAGACGCACTTAATTGCAGGGAACTCGGCGGCCGATGCTGCGGCCAAAGAAGCCACTATGTCTCCACTCATCACCGCTACTACACACTCTACAAGAGATATTTTTCATGCCGTACACAAGAAAATTTTAACAAAGAAAGAAATGCGCTGGGTGAACTATTCCCACCATTACAAGGACGTCAATCCCCATCAAATACCACCTCGCTTCCCCATTGAGAACATATGTCGTAAAAAGATTATTGCGTACACACGCTTCCGCCTAAGACATACAAATGAGCACTACTTTACTAAAGATCCCGCACCGACTTGTCCACTCTGCTGTAAAAGCACATTATCGGTGCACCATATTGTCGTCAGTTGCCCTATCGTTGAAAACCTCCGTAAAATACACAAGTTTCAACCGATTGTTCAACTTTTATCAGAAGTAACTCTTCAAAATATCAACAATTTCGTTTTATATGTTCCTGATATGCAAGCAAATTTGTTGTCTGTTTCGAAGATAACAAAATCTGGTTTTGATGTCATTTTCTGCAATAATGATGCCAAAGTTATAAATCATAGAACTGGAGAGCAAGTGATACATTAAAGAAGAATACGGCGAAGACTGCAAAAACGTAGAAAAGTTGACACTGAAATTTGATTTAAGTAACATTGCTAATAATGACAAGAGTAATAGCAGTTAAAAGAAAAGCAAAGGAAACATTACGTTTTGGATAAGTAGAAAGGAAAAGGAAAATTTGTCCACGTTTCAAACAAATCCCAAAGTAAAGAAGATAAAGAGAAAACTAATGGAACACTGAATGAAGAAGTCGACAGAGAAATCAATCACATCACGTAGTGAACGAAGAATAGAAGTAAAATAAAACAATGAGTACTAATAGAAACTAAGATATGTTAAAGAAATTGAGTAAAATTGTGTAAATAAGGACAGAAATAGGAAAAAAAAAACTCTCCTCTCTCTCGTCGGTCACATCACATCTTTAATCTTTCTGTGCTGGACCGCCCGATATCCTGGTGCTGGACCGCCGGTATCCGACGAGCATACTCGGAGCAACAGCATCGTCACAAGTTTTAAGAAGCACCAAATAAGTTTCAGCATCGCAGCGAACAAAACGCTCTGGAATTGCATCATATCCTGTGTCTTTTCCTATTCATTGAGTAAATTGTAATTAAAGTTCTGAAAGTGAATTTGAAATAAAAGAAGCAAATATTACGTGATAACTATTACTTGATTACTTTCTATTACTTGATTAAATAATATTAATAACTTATATTTATTCTAATCTAATAAGTTATATGAGTTATTAAATATGAGCTATTAAATAAGTTATTTATATCAAATCTATATTTTATTTTAATTTAAATTTTTTAAATAGATATGATTCAGTTATCGAACCATTAGAAAAACTATGATACTCGTGAAGGAAGTGCTTCCATAGTGTTCATTATATTTCCCTAAATCGAAAATTTATAAAATTTTTGGCTCTCCGTTTAGTTGTTATGGGTTTGCCAAGGTCAAAAATGATAAAACTCTAATATAAACTGCGAGGTGTACCAAAGTGTTAAGTTCTTTATAAGATCCATATTTTACGTAATTATTATTTTTGCAAATTTTTCTATAAATATGGTGGTTATAGCAAAAAACCACGTTGTACGTCTTTATATTATAACTACGATATCGAATAGGATCGAATAAGATCGTGAATAAGATACAATAAAATCTCCTTTTTATGATAGTTAAGATGTAAAGTAAGATCGATAGTAATTGTTGAGTTTCATTTTTTACGTTATGAGTCTTTTAATTTATTCGGTCTATTACATTATTATTTGCTGTGTACTGAAATATTAGTAATAAAGAAAACGTCAAACTAACCGGACCACTTTTCGCTATAATTTGGAAGCTACGCAATTCTCTCTCAACCAAAATGACGAAAGTCTTAATCGCAACAACATTTTCGTCGTTGAAGCCGCATATTCAAATGCAAATGAATAAACGCAATCGAAACCATTTTCAATTATTCAAAGTGTTTAATAATATTTTTAGAAAATAAAAGGTTTCGGTTTCAAATTACCATAATTTTCCAATTGCTTTATACTTAGATCGTCCTTAAAATTTTTCGCAGTTCTTTGCATACCATGGAAATCCGCCGTTATCTATTCTTGCGGTGAATTACTTATAAAATGCCGGCGCAGTTTGTTATACGCGACTCTGCATTCTTGAAAAGTCAATACTCTCGTTTAGCTATGAACGCGGAATCTTGCACCAGCTATCTATAATTATTTGACGAACCATGGCGGCGAACCATGGCGGCATTTCTACACACATTCGCAAGTGTCAGTAGAAATCGCATATACTAGTAAGGAAGACCATAAAGCAGAGGGGAGTATACGGGATCACGACGAATTCTGGTGCACAACCGCAAGTGAAAATTTCAATCGACTGATACAATGTTTGAGCGCCCCAATAGCTAACGCTCCTGCTCAAATCTCAGTATATACGGTTGGCTCCAAAGAACTGCAAAAGTTTTTAGTTGAGGCCACATGTTGCATTCCGTTTTGTGATGCGTTCTCTTCCTTAGTAGACGGAAACATAAATTTGACATATAGCCACAAGCTTCATTACCTCCGAAGCTGTTAAAATAGAGAGGCTTTAGCCTTAAAAAGTTTCCTCTAAGTATGCGATGCAAACTACACAGAGGCTAGAGACTTGCTGAGATCCCGATACAAAGAAGTACGATTTATAATAGAAAGCAACTTTCGCGGAATCACTTCATTAAAAATCGCACTCTGTGACTGCATTTGCTATTAACGATATTTTGGATCCAACCCTGCGACCCAAATTAGAACGGGAAGAATTAGGGCGTCCCGTACAATTTTCGTTACAAATAAAATGGCATTTGAGATAAGGAAGCAGTGGGAGTTGACGTTCGATGGCGATGAACCAGCAAATTTGAGCCGCTAAGAAACTTTTTGGAGATGAGATGTTGCTCTCTTGCCACGTTAGTGACAGACATATATGATATTCGAAGTACATTCGATGTTGCCCGAAAAACAACGAATGTATTACACGTTTTTGATTCTCGCAATACCACAGATCCTTACTGTCTGTATTGCAATGCCAGTTATAAATTTTATAGTTGTGAAGCAATTTCAGAATTAACGATCAACCTGTTTGAATTGCGTATGCATAGTACACCTAAAACACAAATGCTACAGATACTCCGTATGCCATTTATGTTAACAGTAAACAAATCTACTGAGGTCACAATTAGCCATCTCTTCCACTTTAAAGAAGAGTCTAAGGCTCCTGTTCTAATAGCTACTGCCGTAGCGCGTGCTAACTTAGCAAGTGCCTTGAGTAAGTTTTGCGAGTTAGAAGTACTGCCGAAAATTAAACATTTCACAGTAGAAGAAAAAATTTGTGAGGACTTATTTTATTCGAAGCATACCCGTACTACTAAAACAACGCATATATCATGAAGAGGTTGCAAAGCCAAATTCACGGCAGAAATATTTTGACGAGAAGTACAACGATCAGGGACGGATCGAACTTCATTCGACATTGTTTGATGTATATGTGGCAGCAAAATGGTGTATAATCTTATAATAGAAAGTGGTTGCATGCAACCACCGTGGGCATATGATTTGTGAAGTAAAATACATGAAAGATTGTGGATTTTATAGACAAGAAGGCCCAAAGGCAGATTTTTTGTCGAATTCCCTCTAAAATCTAACCTGCTTCTCGTCTCGAAGTGGCGCTGTTTTGCAGCTAACGTAGATTTGCGCATTCGGTATGGTAATTTTATGCGGAAGTTTCTAGACGTGAAGCATGTGAAGTGCTGCAGTTAACCCTGTATTTTTTGATCTATCTAAGTGTAAAAAAAGCTCGCATGTTTGGAGAGGTTTGAAGGTATACTAACTTTTCATTTTTGGATCTCTGTTCAGTAAAAATCAGCGTCTTCATCAGACTGTATCATCAACGCAAATAAATCTAACTTTTACCTTAAAAATTAAGACTTAAAAGTCTTAAAGATGAATTATCATTGAAAGTAAAGTAAATGAAAGTGAATAATCGAGTACATCAAGTAATAGTGAAGATAAATTATATATAACTATAGCAAAAAAGAAAAAAAGCTGTACATAAAACAAGATTTAATTATACTGATTTCTCATTTTTTTCTATACTCATCGTCTAACAGAATGAAAAATTACTTCAGCGCAAGAAAGTCTTAAATTGAAACAATATGATCTTATGGATCTCATTTAAAACCGAATTTCAAATATCCACAGTCTTGGTGACAAAGACATCACTATGGCTCACATACAAGCTCGGTCACGACAAAATTTGTTGTGATCGCTCCTTAGAGAGTGTTCATGAACTACCTTATTTCAAAAACAATATATACGCACAGTGTGTACAAGCCTACGCATATGCGATTGCAGCAATGTTGATTGTGTTCGATTCTACCAACGCTCCTCTCTCTCCAGTTATTTCGCTTTGTCTCACAGTTACCAAAAATTACGCTCCCGCAAATTTTCTGGCGATTATTAATCCTTTTTACTGATTTTTTTCACTTCTATGATAAAAGTAAGCCCAGATCTTTCTTTGGTTGCGATATTACACTACCTTCGATCTCTACCCTCTTTTAGTGGAGAGGCTGAACAGATAAGCGCTAATATATGTATCTTTTCTGAAAATTGTACCCTTGCATTGGATTTACTGTGTGAATGTATGAGAATAAAAGAATCCTAAGTGATGAGCATATCGACGTCATCTTCCAACTAAAAGTTATGGAAAGAGAGTCTGGAGTGAATTAAAATATTTAACACGGTTATACGATTGTGTACATACATAGTTGTCTTAAAGCTCGATCGCGCTTCACAGAAAGATTTCTTCAATGAAACCTCGCCTTCAAGAAAAAGTCCTACACCAAAGCGCCATCAAACATTCAAAAGTCATCAGTTTCAATTAATTTAAAAAGATGTAGGGTGAGATTAAGCGAATATAGTCCGCAAGGGACCACTAACCTCTAACTCATCAGAACCGTAGTAGGTGGTGTGGAACCACATCCTGCGCGAGGTACCTCTGCTTATACAGAATACTACGCATCTAGACGTGGCAGTCGATAAAATCCCCCCCCCCCCCTCCATCCAAAGCAAGGTGTAATGCGACCCGTGCCTATGTATGGTTCGCAGCCAGGGGTTAATACCGGCTGTGTTCTAACGGACCCTCATCGATACCTGGACGCCTCGATGAGTAATTATGGCCTTACCATGCTAATCGGTGCTATGGCTTGGTTATCACGGCAATACTGGCCCCCAGGCGTCTACCTCAAGGAGTAAGAAGGTAGGAAAACGACACCTAGGCAGGAAAACCACTCCTCTAGGTGATAAATCTACTCCTTTAGGTATAAAACTTACATTCGGCAACGAACGATAAATGTAAGGAAGCTAACAGGTCTCAGCTAACGGTCTGGGGCAGGGTGTAAGTGGTATATCAAACACAGGAACGCCGGCATATCCCATGATGAGGCAGTAGAGAAAGGATAAAACTTACGTTCGGCAACGAACGTAAGGAAACTGCGAGAATCTAACACTCTGGAAAAACTGGGGCTTAAGGATGTAAGAAAGTTAACAGGTCTCAGTGGGGGTGTACGTGTTATATTAAACACAGGAACGCCAGCATGCCCCACGATGAGGCAATGGAGAAGGTCAAAGGTAGACCTAACAGTGGTCCTGCTACCCAAAAAAAAAGGAACGTCGGAAATCTTCCCTCTTGTTCGGGTTGAGGTCAAACGACAGAAGGTTAGTTCTAAGAAAACCCCCGTTATACCGCCGTTAATGGTGGGGCCATCAAGAGTATCAGAATGGCGATACTACCAAAGTCGTTTCATGAGGTAATACTCACTCGTGAGGAACTTGGGAAATGGTCAAGGGTTAGAGGACCAAAATCCAATTCGACGGTATATACTTTCGACCAGTATTTATACTGGTAGACTGTGCGGGAGAGAACACTATGGAGTAGCTTCAAGCCTATGCTGCCTGGCTGGAAGGAAATCGAGTTGACTACATGCATGGAGGATGAAATACCATGCATACATATAGCAACAGCGCTTCTTCCTAAGGCGGCGGGAAATGATACCGCATAGCTGTTGCAGCTACTTGTAGCGTATAACGAGGGCCTCCAGACTAAGCTTTGGAGAGTCTTCAAATGAAATGATGAAGGTTATGGGAAACTAATGACCACTGTTATGGATAAAGTGTCTGTTGAAGCCATCAAAGCAAACAATTGTACCATTAGGTACAGGTTTGGTTTCGTACGGATCCATTTCCATAAACCAAGGGAGGCAAAGCGAGGTGAAGCGGATACACCTGCTGGGGCCGATAAGGCAGAAATACCAGCAGATGTCGCTTCCCAGCTGGCAATTGAAGTAGCGGAAAGTCAAGTTGTGGCGGAGGTCGATCTCCTGCCTCATGAAAGTGAGTGTATTAATCGTGACCTCACCGCTATGGATATTGACAGATTGGCAGAAGAAACTCTGTTGGCAGACAGCAACTCTGCTCTGACGGAGGCAACCCTGTTAGAGGATAGTGACTCTACTCTGACGGATGTCGAGCTTTAGAATCCCTATTGTTGTGAGCAAGGTTATGGTGGCGTGGTACGGTGGATGCGGCTAGGCTCGCCGGAAATATGGGGGTAATTCCTTGCCACCCTACCCACAACAGAAAACAAAATCGTACCACTATTTTTTTTTTATTAAAGTAGATTTAGAGAAAGGAAAGAAAAAGAGTTAAAACAAAACACAGTCACATGCACCTACGTTTCCTAATGGGTCATTCAACGCAAACACTCTCACACTCAGGAGTACCTAATCAAAATCCTAACATTCTCCACTCAATCTCTTTCAACTACTTTCAGCTAACCAAACATATACCAATCACCCTACAACCCACTAGGAAACTCACACACACTAGCACAGCACAACCTAAGTCGTGGTGCGTCTGTGAGCCGGCCACCCCGTCTGTAACTCTTTCAAGTTACAGCCATGAACCGCACTTGGCTCAAAGTGTATCAGCGGTTCCCTTATTTCTTTAATCTGTCCAAGTGTCTGTTAGTCCGTCTGACTATTCCATAATGTCCGTTATGTCTGTCCGTTTGCCACGCCTTAAAGTGAGGTGACCTCCCTTTAGGTCCACCAGAACATCAGCCTAAATGTTAGCAATTAGCACTGCATGTTTTCCAATTATACTGACGACAAAGTTATTATTTCAACACATTATTTTATTAATAAATAAGGTTATTTACAGTTACAGTTTATCTAAATTTATGTACATTAAGTTTCAAGTTTATTTTTCTAATCTTCGTTGTTATATATATAAATGTGTATGTGTATCTATGTATATTGGTACATATGTATATTTCTCTTAAAAAATTTTTGATTTATAAATGATAGTTTGATAGCTTATGTATAATTTGATAGCTTATTTTATTTTATTTTATTTATTTATTTTTCTAAAATAATGCTGGCATTAATTAATTAATTAACTAAATATAAATGGATAGATCATATAATAGAATATAAATATATAAAAAAAAATCATTGACGGCAACTCTGGTTACGCTTCTATGTTCGGTATGTAAATTCTAGTCTGTTCTCTGTTTGTTCGTTTTTTTTTCTGCATGTACATATATTATATACTCTGTTAGTGCATTGGTTTTAACTTGTATTGTTGATGCTGTTGTTGTTGTTGTTCTTTATTCCAAATATATGTAGATAGTTTTGGTTTTGTGAAAATTTAATGATGTTGTCGCTATGTAATTTTTATGTGAAAGTAAAAGCCTTTTGTTATATACAAAAATTGGCGAGAATTCGTGGCTTCTTTGCATCTAGTTTTCTAGTGAACTGGCAGTAGTTCATCGAATTAAACAATTGTTTGTACTTCTTGTACTGCACTTATTTGTTTCTCGCCTTTAGTTACGAGTTTTTTTTTGTTACTACAATATGGTACAAATTTTTCTTTTCAATTTTTCTGCTTGTTTGATATTTTAACTAGCATGTTCTTTTTCTATTATATTTCAATTTTAATATTATATTTCAATCCATGTTTAAATGTTTTCTTCTCTTTCACAAACGAAATACCACATTTTTCCACTTCTAAACTTCTTCTTCCAAATCCTTTCCGTTCCGATTCCCATCCTTCCAATCTTTTCCAATAATTCCCCCTTCCATTCACAATTCCCACTTTCCCTAATTCTCTGTTTAATCATACTTCCATTCACACCTCCACAATCACCTTTCCACACAAATCATTCAACCAGGAGACTTAGGGTCTTGCTGTGAGGGGAAATCTTGAGATGTTTATTTTCTAACAATCAAACATATACATCAACATATTTGCACCTGCAACAATTAACTAAAACCGTAAATCTAGTAACATCAACGACAAAACTTACTATTACTAAAATCGCTCCTCTGGTTTAGGAGATATGTGGACACGGACTGCCACTACAGGCTCGAAACCGTCGATGCTGTTTACTGCATGGAACGTGTTCGTAAAAAAAAATTGTAGGCCAAAGGAGTTCGTCAAGATGTTGATCCTTCAAAGATATAGCACCTACCCTAGTATAATCGAAAATATCACAGTCATTATCACTACATCTTAATTTAGTATTGCGTTAATTAAAACCTAATATTACTTTACTAACTACATTTAGTTTTCTCCTACCTGGTGGTGACCTTGTCGTGGTGTAGGGGTTTAAGTCACTGGCTCAGTAGGATCAGTCAGTGTAACATTGGCTGCTCTTGCTGTGTCGGTGATACAAACGACCACCAACTGGGCTGGATCAAGGTGTCATACGACCCGTGCCGAGGATCAGCCTGGCTGGGGGCCCAGTTTAAATAATAGCCCAGTCTCGAACGGAGTATTCGGATACCTGGCGCCCTCCGAATTAACTAGCCTTACCTGTGTACTGCGAATATCTGCACAGGTGGACCACCCCTTCTCCGCAACTCGTGGGAACAACTATGTCTTCAAACAACAAACTAAAAACACAAACAACAAAAAGAGAAGCCGAAACTCTTAAAATGTCGGCAGAAAAGAATCTGGGTGCTGCTGTAGCCACTGGAATAAGTGGTCAAGGCAGTGCTGAGGGAGGGAAAACTCTGACGGCGGTAATGGTGGCGAAGGCTGAGATCAGCGCATCTAGCCCGAGCGGATCCAGGGGCTGTCTAGAGAAGGACCTGACAGGGACAGCGACGGACGCCACTGGCCCCGGTTCCTCGAGAATAGGGTTGGAGGCTGGACAGAGTTCGAGGTTAAACGCACGGACTCGACGTAACGCCTACAGACTTCGTGACAAACTTCGGAAGATTCCTGAAAAGGAATTAACCGACAAGGACAAGAAGTCTCTCAAATGGGTTACGGAGGTTATCGATGCGGCCGGACCTTCCATGCCAACAACGCCCAAGAGACAACGGTCAGGTGATGAAGTAATACCGCCGATCGGAAAAAGGGCTAGGGTTGGGGCAGCAGGCATCAGAGGTGGAGACAAGCTGTTGTCCTATAGTGAGGTCGTGAAGGATCGGCTCGTTTTGACGGTGGTGGACAGGAGTGATCCTGACTGCACTATATCTGTCGATAGTTGAAAAAAGGTGGAGGTCAAGTTGGCGATCAGCTTCCTACCTATGATGAAGGAGTTTCCGGGCCCGGTCCCTGTAGTAAGGGATGCTGGCTGGCATCAAGGCCGCATCAAGCTGGTTGCATGTGGCGACCAGCGCTCATGCGACCTTTACAAAAAGGCGATAGATAGGCTAGGAGAGGTATGGCAGGGAGCGAAATTGCAAGCCATTCCTCGAGAGGAAATTCCCTGCCGACCTAGGGCTAGGGCTTGGATACCAGTGGAGCCGGCGGATCCTGCAGTAGTTCTGGAAATGTTCCAGTGCAGCAACCCAGTTCTGCCTACAGGAAACTGGAAAGTTTCCAAACTGGAGGAACCGAAGGGGACTTCAGGTCAGCGGTCGTTGTCCTGAATAAGGAGTCCCTGGAACCTCTAGGTAGGATGGGCTGGGTGGTGGGGTATGGTTTTACCTCGGTCACCCTGAAGGTCTATAAAAAAGACCAGGATGACGCCAACAAAGATGCCGAGGATCCAGTCGAACCCGATGCGCCGGATCATGGGGGGGTCTTTGAGTCCAGGACCTATAGATGATCCCGAAATGGGATCGGAAGAGGAAATGGCAAAGGGACTCCTCATGACAAAGCAGGAGGAGGAGGAACTGCTAGCCTCGGGCTCAGAGCTGGAGGATACGGTGGTGGAGGTTAGAAATCTACGGTTACCCCTGGATCTCCGGGTGACGCAAATCAATCTCCATCACTGTAAAGCAGCGTCAGCTGCTCTTATTCTTCATCTTGCGAAGGATGAAGATGATGTCGCCCTAATCCAGGAACCTTGGGTCGTTGACGGCCAGGTATGTGGATTAAGGGCTCCTGGATACAGACTGTTCTACAGGAGTGGTGCAGGTAGGCCCAGGTCCTGTATTCTGATGAAGAATAAACTTAATGGTTTTCTTCTAAATAATTTCAGTGAAAGAGATATTACTTCGGTAGCGGTGGAGGCTGCTCGCGAAGTTTACTGGCTGTCCTCCATCTACATGCCGTCGGATGAGCTGGACCCTCCATCTGCTTTGACGAGAGGATTGCTAACGGCTGCTAGATGCTGCAAAGCGGAGTTGGTGATTGCTTGTGATGCAAATGCACACCACACCATCTGGGGCAGCTCAGACATCAATATTAGAGGTGAGTCGCAGTTTGATTTTATAATTTGCGAGAATCTTTATATTTGTAACAAAGGGAGGGAGCCAACCTTTGTTATCAGTAACAGAGAAGAGGTTCTGGACCTAACAATTGTATCTCATGGGCTGATCACTCGTGTGAGCAATTGGAGGGTTTCGGATGAGCATTCCTTCTCTGATCATAGGTACATTGTCTTCAACCTTAAGGGGACTTCTGTTGATCAAACTTGTCCAACTCGTAATGTTAGGAAAAATAACTGGGTAAAATATAGGACTAAACTTGCGGAAATCCTCGGGTCTGGGAGACTGGGGAGTATCGCAGACAGAGAGGAACTTGATAATAGATTAGAGTTCTTCTCAAGTGCTCTAAATAGTGCTGAATACAAGGCTGCCTTAAGCAGATACAAAAAACAATTACGTGCAGCAAAGAGGAACTCATGGAAAAAATTCTGTGAAAATATTATGAGTTCCTCGGAAGCTAGCAGGTTAAGGAAAATCTTATCCTCTAATCCGGCCGTTGTTGGCTCCATAAAGAAGGATGATGGCTCTTGGACTACATCAAGAGCTGAATCACTAGAAGTTCTAGTTGATACTCACTTTCCAGAAAATAGTCGCCCCGAGGACTATGAGTATAATCTTTCCTGCTCTCCTATATGGGACTTGCGCCATCTGGTAACGGATAATATGCTTAGATGGGCTATAAGTACTTTTAAGCCTTTTAAGTCCCCTGGACCGGATGGTATCTTCCCAGCTGAGCTGCAGAACTCTTGTGATTTAGTAATGCCTTGGTTAACTGCTATCTACAAGGGCTGCCTAAGTATTGGATATGTTCCTCAGAAGTGGCGTAGAAGTTTGGTGGTGTTTATTCCTAAAGCGGGTAAACGCTCGCATGAAACAGCCAAAGATCTGCGACCCATAACTTTATCCTCGTTTCTATTAAAGATTCTGGAGAGGATTATCGATCTGCACATAAGGGATAAGCATATAGTGCAGTTATCTCGAGCTCAGCACGCATACCTAAAGGGCAGGTCAGTAGAGACAGCTCTGCACTGCTTAGTTGGTATCATAGAAAAATCTTTAGCATGGAAGGACTTTTCCTTGGTTGCTTTTGTTGACATCGAGGGAGCGTTCAACAATGTGAAGACGAATGCAATTCTGGATGCCTTAAGAACCCTGCAAGTTGATAGGCATCTTGTGGGCTTTATCAGTCAGTTTCTGGAAGGAAGGACTATTGTGGCACGGCTGGGTTGCGTGCATGTAAACAGAGTTATGGGGAGGGGAACTCCACGGGGGGGGGGTTTCCATCTCCTTTATTGTGGAATTTGGTGGTCGATGGACTGCTGAAAATTCTGGAGCAAGAAGGTCTAGAGGTTATTGCATATGCGGATGATCTTGCCATAGCGGCCTCTGGCAAGTACCCATGTGTAATCAGGGACCTTGTACAGCTTGCTCTAAACACTCTAAGTAGATGGGCAGCTCCTAGGGGATTGGGTGTAAACCCACGGAAAACTGAGTTGGTTCTTTTCACGAGGAAGCATGAAATTCCGCGAATTGAACCTCTAAGGATGGGTGCAGCTAGGATTAACTTCACGGATGAGGCAAAATTTCTTGGTCTCATCCTGGATAGAATATTAAGCTGGAAACCAAATATCATCGAAAGAGTAAATAAAGCAACGGTGGCTTTTTACTCTTGAAGGAGAGCCATTGGTAATAAATGGGGCCTCAACCCATCGATAGTACACTGGCTGTATGTTGCAGTAGTCAGGCCCATACTGCTATATGGGGTGGTCACTTGGTGGCCAGCTCTGACTAAGGTAACAAACTGCAGATTGTTGGAAAAAGTCCAAAGATCTGCTTGTTTATGTATAGGAGGTGCGTTGAGGTCGACACCGACAGCTGCTTTGGAGGTGCTGTTGCACCTCCTGCCAATAGACGTAATGGGCAAGTTGCTAGCTAGGTGTTCGGCTATAAGGCTAAATGCTGTAAAGAGATGGACCAATACTAAAGTTGGTCATCAGACTATTTTGGAAGGATTATCATCCTCCTTTAAAAACCTTGACTACACCATTCCAACCTTACTACCAGCACAAAAATTTCGAACGGAAATTCCAACCAGAGGTGACTGGGAGGCTGGAACTCTGTCAGGCAAGAAAGGTATACATGTGTATACTGATGGTTCGAAGATGCGAGGCAGAGTTGGTGCTGGGGTTTTCTGCGAAATCCTTGGAAGGGAGGGCAATTTTCGCTTTCCGGACTATTGCAGCGTCTTCCAGGCGGAAGTGATGGCAATTCGGGAGGCACTGTCCTGGCTGAAGGATAATCAGACATTCTCCGAGGATGTCTGTATTTATACCGATAGCCAGGCTGCGATAAGATCCCTGGAATCGACCTTCACCACTTCGTTGGTGGTAAAAAGCTGTCACCAATCTCTTAAAGAGATTGCGGAACAGATATCTTTAAAATTGTGCTGGGTCCCAGGACACAGTAAGATTCCAGGGAACTGCCGAGCGGATGAATTAGCCCGCCTGGGTACTGAATCAGGCATCATAACAGATAACCTAGACACGGGTATGCCATTTGCTACCTGTAAGTATTTATTGAAAACAGAAGCCTTATTGGAGGCTAACAAAAGGTGGGAGGAGAAGGTGACTTGCGGTATTGCAAGACAACTATGGCCTCGGTATCACTGGAAGAACTCGCAGGACCTCCTAACGTTGAACAAGGAAAACATCCGGCGATTGATAGGAGTCATAACAGGACATTGCTTTTTTGGGGCTCATGCTAGGAGGTTGGCCTTTTTCTCGAATGATTTTTGCAGGAGCTGCAGAGATGAGGAAGAGGAGGAGACCGTTTCTCATCTCTTATGCAGCTGCCCAGCCCTAGCTCAAAGGAGACAGGCCCACTTGGGTGTCTACTTTTACAAGGACCTTTGTGATGTGAGTCCACTCAATGTGAGGGATTTAAATCGCTACATAAATAGCACTTTGTGGCTGACATAGCCTTGAGGGGGAGAGATCCATATGGCATCACAATGGACCTTCATGGTCTAAGTGTGTTCGCATGAACAGCCATAACTACCTACCTAACTACCTAACTACATTTAATGGTAAAAGAAAATATCACAGAAAGAGAAATAAATAAATAATAAAAGTCAAGCCTAGCATTTACAAAAACGAGTCAAGTGAACTTAAAACTTAAGAAAAATAAAAGGAAAAATAACTACTAGCTTATAATAAAGAAACAATTGTCCAGTCTAAAAACTACACTGACTACATAAAACATACATTACGACACAAACAAATCTTTAGCGTGGTATACCCCTAACGTTTTGCCACCAAGTGTGCCGAGCTCGTACAACCAGTTGCCAACCTTTTTTAAAATCGTACATTTAAAATTGGCTGTCCCCAGCTTGGCGTTGTAACCGTCAATGAGGTTACTCTGTTTAAAATTTCGGCGGTATACCACATGTCCAACATGAAAATTTACATCTCTACTACGCGTGTTATATGCTTTGGCGCTCTTTTCGTGAGCCAGCTGTAACGCTTCTGAAATCCTTTTGCGTATCAAACTTAGTTTATCCGCTTGGCTCACGACTGCTAAATCTTCACCTTTTACAGAGCTCACACGACGCATTATCTCATAGGAGTTTGCGTGTTGCATCATGTGAGCCCCAAACACGGCGTAGTGGGGTCTCAAACCAATTGAACGGTGGACAACACTTCTTAGCGCAAATGCTGCGTCACTAATATGCAGGTCCCAGTTTCGTTGGTTCTCTCCTACAAACGAACGCACAATTTGCAAAACTGAACGGTTTACTCTTTCAGCTGCGTTCGTTGAGGAGAGTAGAATCCTGTTCTGACATGTTTCAAGTAACCTAGAATGCAATTCAGACGGTACCCAGAGCTGCCGAGCGTGATCCTCTTGAACCACATCACCCGTCAAAAAACCCGTACGTCTGTACACATACCCGTCCGAAATTTCTAAATCTGGTAGTTCGTCTTTGTTCTCAGTCACTGTCTTCCTCAATTCCTCATATTCTTCCGAAGAAAAAGCTGGAGAATTGAGGTCAACATCAAGTGATCTGTCTACCGGTCCTATCTCTTCCAGATACGTGCGAGAAAGAGCATCCTGCACCACATTCTGTGAGCCTTTTCTATATTCAATATTAAAATTGTAAGCTTGAAGTTTTAAACTCCATCTGGCTAATCTTCCAGACAAGTCGTTTTGGTTCATCAACCATTTCAAGCTCGCGTGATCCGTAATTATGGTAAAAGGTAAACCTTCCACATAAGGACGGAACTTCTTCACGCTTAATACAGCAGCGTAACACTCAAGCTCAGTGACACTATAATTCTTCTGAGCCTTATTGAGTTTCGCTGACATAAACGCTATCGGATGCTCATTCTCTTCATCGTCCATCTGAAAAGAACTCCTACCACCCCTTGCGTAGATTGAATATAAAAATGTCTGTTGAAGTCCGGATTACTAAGCACTGCCGCCGAAGAAAGACTGCGCTTCATCTCTTCAAAGGCGTGCTTAGCTTCGTCAGTTAGCGCAAATTTCTTCATTTGGTCTTTCTTGAGACAGTCATGCAGCGGAGCTGCTATTGTGGAATAGTCCCTAATAAATCTGCGGTACCAACCTGACATCCCTAGAAACCGTCTTAACTGTTTTGGCGTTCTAGGCTCCGGAAAATCGTCAATCGCAGCCACCTTCTTGCTATCTGTCCTGATGCTCCCGTCCCCGACAACATAACCCAGATACCTCACCTCTTTGAAGCAAAATTTGCTTTTCTCCACATTTATTGTGAGTTTTGCATCCCGCAGACATTCGGCCACCCGATCCAACAGTACAAGATGTGACTCGAAACTGGCAGAACACACCAGAATATCATAGAGGTAGACAAAGACACGTTCCCTAAGTTCAGCGGTTATGTCCATCAGCCTACACATTCGCTGCGCGGCATTACACAGTCCGAACGGCATTGAAGTAAACTAATATAACGGCCGTCCTGGAACTGTGAATGCCGTCTTACCTCTCCACTTCTCTTTCAATGGTATCTGCCAGAACGCATCCTTCAAATCGATCGCACTGATGAAGCGAGTGTCCTGAAGCCTGGCAAGGATGCCCTCACTGTGAGGTAACGGGTATGCGTCTTTAATTCGTTTAGTTTTCTAGCATCAAGGCATAGTCGGTTTTTAGTCCCTTTTCTTACCAAAGGCACTGGAGAGCTCCAGCTGCTGTTGCTTACCTCTATCACCCCGAGACTCAGCATTCGGTCAAGCTCTGCAAAGATCAGCTGCTGAATCACAGGCGAAATGGGGTAGTGGCGTTGTTTTACTGGAAGATGCTCATCCACCACCTCGATGACGTGCTCCTCCATGTTGGTTCGACCGAGACCCAGAACAGCACAAGACGGGAATCTCGCTTTAACATTCTCCAGTGCTACCTCTTGCTCTTTGGTAAGAATGTGTAGGTCCGTATCGAAGGTCAGGTCTGAAGATGTCTGTTTAAGTTCACTTACAGACGCCGAGCTGGTTGCGTCAACCCCTACACGTTTACACTTACTTATTACTGACAAATCAAAGGTTCGCCAGAAGTCAAGCCCAAAGTAAAATTCTTGCTGCAAAGCGAGAACTATGAGAAACTCCATGTCCCTTGTCAAACCCTCCTATACAACCGGAAGTGAAATTGCACCTATTACAGCGGTTTTACCTCCGTTTGCAGTCCTTACTTTCTGCCCCTGTATCGGAATGACTTGTCGGTTTCGTGTTTTAATGAATTCTAAAGCACCATTTCCGATACAGTTCGCAGAAGCACCTGAATCCAGCAACGCAACCACATCTTCACCGTCCACCTTAGTTTTAGCGAAAAATATCTATTATCGCCTTCCAGCGTCACAATGGCTGAGACAAAAATTTTCTTGATTTTCTTCATAATTGGTCTCTTCGCCCTCATCTTCGCTATCTTATCGAAGTTACGCTTTTTCCTGTCGAGTACAACCTCACTTAAAAAGATTTTCTCCCTCACAGCTTCGTACTCGACCTTGCGCTGGTGTAAAGTTTTTATGGGACGACCTATCGGGCTATGGCTGCGATCACTGGATCCTTCCTCTGTAGAATCCTTACAGGTTGGCCGGGGACTCCTCCTTTAGTGCAGAGATCCCCGGATTCCCTGCAGGATTCGCGTTTTCCGGACGAAACTCACAATACGAGATATCACTATGACAAACAAAACATGTCATATTGTGAAATTCCGAATTACACTTCGCGTCAAGTTGGTTTTTCTTGAAGTGGTCCCCAGGCATTCTGCAACTTAAACATAAATTAACATGAAACGGAGACTGACAAAAGACTTGGTTACTACTAAATGGACGAGACACAGATGTAAACGGACGTGGACCTGAAGGAGCCGATCCCTGAGGAGGTCTTACAAAATCCCGTCTTTGGGGTACATTTAAATTAAACCGCTGAGGAGCTAGAGCCTCCACGCTAGTTGAAGGTTCTCCCTCCTCAAGCGGCAACCCCACCTCGCTAACCTGCCTAGCCTTCGCTCGCGTTCCATGCACCAAATGCTCACTCAAATACTCAAACACTCACTCACGAAACTCACACTAAGGGGAAACCAATCAAAAAAAAAAAAAAAACCAAACTAACAACAAAAAACTGAAAGTGGCAATTGGAACGAGAAAATCAAAAGAATGAAAATAACAAAAAAAAAAAAAAAAATTTCAACAACAACAACCACTTAAAAAAGAAAAACTCAAAAATATTTATATAAAAAAAAAAAAAATTAATTGAAAATGATTAAATATTAATAAAGAAATACTGCTAAAGATTAATGAAATATGAAAAATTATAGAAAATATACAAAAATAGTAAAATATAAAATAATAATAACTAAGAAACAAATTAAAAATATAAAAAAAAAATTTATAAAAAATAAAATAAAATTTTAAATAAGCAAAAATAATAAGATAATAATGAAACAAAACTATACCAACTGTAATTCAATGAAATACAAATAATAAAAGTATTATAAAAAAAAAATAAAAATTATTTAACAAATGAAATTTAATTACAAAAAAAAATAAAAATTTAATGCTCAATGTAATACCCAAAAGACAAAAGAAAAGCAATATAAAAAAAATGCAATTTAAAGAAAGAAACTTTATTTACTTCATTCTCAAAAAATTTATTGAATATAAAAATGATTTTAAGCTGATGTATGTGGTGTTAACCCATAAGGCATTGCACAGCTGAGCGTGGTTGTCCGTATAGTTAAGTTGACAGTCAGCTAACATATCCCAAAACCCCCAAATAGTCTGTCTATGTTACAATTCTGGAACGTGGCACAACTCTACTTCAGCCTTGACTGAATTTAGGTTGCCACGCACCTTGTACATTTAACCCCCTTGAGTGTACTGGAGATTCGCCTCACAAACACAACCGATAAAAGCTTTAAAGTTGGTAGCGAATCTGCCAGCAACCCAGCTGTCCAAACACCCAAGAAAAGTCTGGGGTAGGTACCACGTCCAAACACAAAATAGTAAAAGAAAGAGAAAAGTAAAATGCAAAATGAAACTTAAATTAGAAGATAGGAAAAATTAAGAAATGAAACTAAGAAAGATAAAAATAAAATGTTGGAAATAATGCTACGTTGGGCGCCATTTCTGTTGTGAGCAAGGTTAGGGTGGCGTGGCACGGTGCCTGCGGATAGGCTCGCCGGCAATATGGGTGGAGTTCTTGCCACCCTACCCACAACAGAAAAACATCATCGTGACTTATTTGTTTTTTTTATTAAAGAAGAACCGGAGAAAGGATAGAAAAGATTTAAGACAAAACACAGTCACATGCACCTACATTTCCTAATGGGTCATCACAAGCTATCCCTTTCACACTCAGAATTATCTAGTCAAAATCCTAACATTCTTCACTCAACCCCTTTCAATTACTTTCAGCTAATCAAGCATAACCCAGTCATCCTACAACCCACTAGAAAACTCAAACATGCTAACACAACACAACCTAAGTCGTTGTCCGTCTGTGAGCCGCCCACGCCCTCTTTAGCTCTCTCAACTTACAGCCATGAACCGCACTTGGCTCAAAGTGTATCCGCGGTTCCCTTATTTCGTTAATCTGTCAAGTCACCGTTAATCAACCTCACTTAAAAAGATTTTCTCCCTCACAGCTTCGTACTCGATCTTGCGCTGGTGTAAAGGTTTTACTGGATGACCTATCGGGCTTTTGCTGCGGATCACTGGATCCTTCCTCAGCAGAATCCTTACAGGTTGGCCGGGACTCCTCCTTTAGTGCAGAGATCCCCGGATTCCCTGCAGGATTCGCGTTTCCCGGACGATACTAACAATAAGATACATCACTACGACACACAAAACATGTCTTACCGTGGAATGCCGAGTTACACTTCGCGTCCAGTGGATTTTTCTTGAAGTGGTCTCCGGGCATTCCACAACTAAAACACAAATTCAAATGGTTGGACTGTTAATAATAGGACGAGGCACCGACATATTAGGACGCGGACCTGAAGGACCTGATACCTGAGGAGGTCCCGGCACTTCTCTTCTTTGGGGTATGTTTAAATTGTGCCGCTGAGGAGCCAGAGCCTCCACACTGGTTGAAGGTTCTCCCTTCTCAAGCGACAACCCCACCTCGCTAACCTGCCTTGCCTTTGCCCTATTTTCTTTGATCACCTTTTCCGCTCTTCTGCACTCACTGCAGAATTCCTTCAATGAGCTAACTTTACAAGCAAACGTCAGGCTAGCGAGGTTTGCCTTTAAATTGGCTCTTATTATTGAAAGTAATTCCTTCTCAGGAATCTTTCTCCGCAGCCTGAAGGTGAGATTATGGGTCTCGGCATAAAAATCTTCAAAACTCTATCCCACTTGTTGTTTCCGATCAATAATCTCCCTTATTATTTCATAGTCTGCAGATCGGAAATTGCTTAGTAATTCTTTTTTCAAATCTTCATAGCCGAATTCTGGGTCATTCTCATGATCCTCCAGCACCCGCCAATACCACTTAGCGGCGGCTCCGGTGACCAGGCAGTGGAAATCGCTGAAGAGAATCGCATCTTTTCGATGCGGAATATGAAGCTCTCCACTGTCAATTCCTTACAAGAGCCGTCGAACTTAACATGCCACTTGTTAAGGTCGACGCTCTTCCGCCTTGACACCTCACCGCTACTCGGGAACATTGTCGGGCCCTGGAACGAGGTGTGACCCAGCCCTTGCTGCGTTGCAAGCCCCGATACTGCATCCCTGATAGCATCAGCAGCCCCTCGCCTTGTCGGAGTGGAGGGGTCTTTTGGATGGGGGTTTGGTGGTATACCTGACGCCTCCATTGCAGCCACTCTTCTGCCTATGTCTGTGAAACCACCACGAAGTTGCTGCATGGCTTCTGCGCAACCTGCCATCATCTGCCCCTGCTGAATCATCATTGCCATCATCTGATTCAATAAATTAGAATCTGATGATGCAGCAGCGGCAGATGTGGTTAAGCTACTCGGCCCTGCAACACCACGCTGTGGTTAAACACCCTGCCCCTCTTGCTCCGACATTTCTGCTATTTTCTCTAGTTTGGCCGAGAAGCTACTAATGCTGACGGTCAAACTACTAGACTCCGAACTAGCCCCTTCACTACTTGGAGGTCGTCCAAACACCTAGCTAACGCACTTGCTTAAATAGTCTACTAGGATAAAATCTACTCTTCTTTCTATCCCAGTATCTATTTGGTCGAGTACTGAGCCTATTATCTGGTTTTAAAGAGCCCTACTAACGCTTCTCGTAATGGGTCTCCTAGGCTCAAACTCACGCTCGCGTTCCATACACCGAACACTCAATCACAAACTCAAACTAAGGGGAAACTAATATAAAGAAAGACAAATTTGGAATAATGGTAATCGGAAAGGAAGTAAAAAAAAACAAAGAATGCAAAAAAATAATAAAAAAAACTCCAACAACAACAACAACCACCTAAAAAAAATTAAAAATTACTTATACAAGTAATAAAAATAAAAATAAAAAAAATCACAAGAATGTAATTCAAAATAATTAAATAACAATAAAAAAAAACTGAAATTCAAAAGAAAAAAAAATATATAATTGACAAAATATGAATATAAAACAAAAATAAAATATTAAAAGAAAAAAAAAAGGTAAACTCAAAATTAAAGAGTAATAATATAATAATTAAGTAACAAATTAAATAAAAAGAAAAATAATATGCAAAAATAATAATACAATTATGAAAAGAAAATAAAAATTATTTAACAAATAAAAAAGAAATAAAATAATAATATAATAATGAAAAGAAAAAAAGAAAAATACATAACAAATGAAATTAAATGAAATGTAATTAAATTGAAAATAAAAATATTATGAAAAACAAAATATAAGAAAAAAAAAGCATATAATTGGAAATAAAAAACTATAATACAAAATGATCAATATAAATTTAAATATGCTTTCAGGGTGATGTGCGAAGTGCTGACCCAGGAGGCATTCAACACCTGAACGTGACTGTCCGTTTAGTCAAGTAACCGTCAGCTAAAATATACCAAAACCCCCAAATAGTCTGTCTATGTTACAATTTCGTAACGTGGCACAACTCTACTTCAGTCTTGACCAAAGTTACCTTGCCACGCCCTCTTGTAACATTTAACCAGAGATAACGAGATGCGACACTCACTCGGCTTTTGCAAAATATTTTGTTCAAAAGTCGTTCGGGTTTTCACGTATAGTGTATGTGATATTCACCTCTGACGTCATACATGCATTGGAAGAAAACGTCATGTGATTATATGTTTACTCAACATTTCACAGAAAATTTTTGTCAAATCTAGGTAAGAATTTGCAATTGTTGCAATTTACGTGAAAAAATAATATATTGTACAAATAAATTAATAAAATATTAATATATTATAGGAAATACATCCGCATTATGGTTTAGCATTGCAGATTCGGCAAATAGCTGACCGGACTACATGGCAGCGAATCTAGTATGGTAACCAAATTAATTATTTACGTATGTGCTGGTTTTAATAGACTCATTCTTCCTTCTGCGAAACAGGTCAGTTCTACATTTGTGATGGAGATGGAGGAAGTTGCTTCAATGATGTCACCTTTGAATTGGAAGACGGTCACATGACTATCTTACCAAAGATGAGTAGTTGTTACAAATGTCGCTGGTTACCATGCATCATATGGCCGAAGGCCTGTCGTTTTATACGGAACCACTGGCTTCTTATGCCGGTTTCAAAGATTATCCGACTTTGCTAACGATACGAGATCCATGCGAGAATATGCGAAGTGGTGGGAACGATAAGAATGTCGTGCCGTTATTTACAAAGCAAGGCAAAGCACAGGTGACAGCAGAAAAGTGAATATCAAGAATCAATTTCACGTTATTTGTTTAGTAATGATTTTAGTTTAAGAATTTTACTTAAAATCTTCGAATTGTTAGATATATGGATTTAGTTGAAATCTTTTCGCCGGACATCTATCAAGGCTTGAGCGATAGTGATACAAATTTGCAAAGCTCCAAGAAACGGATACAAAAGTCTGTAGATCGCACGGAAACCTTCATGAACTATTGCTATGAACGACACAAGAATTCCAAAATACTTAAAGACTCTGCGCTTTTCGGTACGTTTAATTAATGACATGGAGTAATAAGTGACAAAACTCATCCCTCTTTTAGCACCTATTACCGGTGGATATAGTACATTTGCCCGTTCGCAATCCATTGCACACAGCAAGTCGAAACCAGACTATGAAATAGGCGGCTACTTGTTGGAAGGTTTCCACAGTTACGGTCTGAGTGCAACTGAAGTGAATTTAGAAAAGTTACTTGAAGTGATGCAGCATTGTCTCAGTGAAATGGATTTGGATAAGCCGATAATGATGCTAGGTGCTTATACACCGCTTGCTGTTTTAGAGCTCATCAAATTGGGCGTAGATATGTTTGATTCTTCCTACGCTTATTGAGCAGTAAAGAATTTTAAAGCTTTAATATTTAATTTCGATTTAAACTCTGAGCATGTCACTAAAAGCAGCCCTTATCTTGACATAACGGATGGAAAGTAAATTTTAAATCGATGAAGATAAATATAGATATAACATTGAACTTATTTACAGGTTAAGTGATGATTTTACACCGTTTATTAGCAATTGTACTTGCCTAGCGTGCCTGAAGCATACTCGCGCTTATGTGCACCATTTATATAAAACAAAGGAGCTATTAGGTCCTATTCTACTAATGATGTGAGTATTTATATTTACTTTAATGCTTGCCTTTTCATCATGGGCTGATCATTATCATTTAGACACAACTTGCATCATTATGTCGGATTTTTCGAGTCAATACGAAGAAGTATAGTAACTGAAAAACTGCAAAACCTGATAAACTTAATAAAATTTCAAACAGTAGAGGCTAAAGATCAGGAAGTTAACTACCAAATTCAGGAACATAAAAGCTTTACGCAATAAGCTCTTAGCGTATTATATGGAATGAATTGGATTAACATTGGTTTACTTAGGTGCATAGTATTTTAATGTCCATGGAATTTAAAAGTATTATTAACTTAAGGATTATTGGGCAGAATAGTATACAAAATTGAAATGAATTAGCCAATAACACGGTAAAATAGATTTTTAGAAATAAGCTCATTATTGATATTTAGAAATAAGCTCATTATTGATTGTTAGAAATAAGCTCATTATTGATTGTTCATTTTGTCATTAAATTATGAAAATCCAGTTGATCATATATCATTTCGCATTCCTTCATTATATCGGCTTCCGAGGTGGCAAACGATTCTGTAGGTTGGTCATCAAAATGCACTGCGCTAGTTGATGTTGGTGAAGACTTGCTATGAGAACTCGACTTGGATGACTGCGTGTTAATATGCTTAGACAGTTCCTTAGATTTTACACTGGCAGACGATTTGTTATTATTCTCATTCAGTGAAGCTGATGAACTGGTGTGCTTTCGCTTAAGCGAAGAAGAGTTAGAGGAGGATGAGGAATGACTGCTACTGTGCTTTTTGTGCTTTGTCTCTGAGGATGTTGATTTGGATTTAGTGGAGTTTGAGTGTTTACTACTTTTGGATGCAGATGATGAAAAATTTGAAGTGACTGTTTTAAATTGGAAACTTGTGACACAAATCCTAAGCAGTAGGTTTAGTAATTAAATAAGTTAAAAATAACTTATATTTTATTTTTTTTAGTAAATAAAAATATAAGGAAAACGTACCCTTATATTTTCTAATGCATTTCCGCACCACCTCAGAGGTATGCACTGTGGCGCGTTACTGATTTTTTTTTTGTTGGGTGTTCGGTTCCCCGGTAGGCCTATTGCACCCATATAAAAATACAACAATATTGTAAATGCAAATACCACCAAAACATGCAAATGGTTAACAATGATAAATATATACAGTGAAATATTTAAATTTATAAATTATACAAAAACTTCCATGTAAATAAATAAATGAAATGAAATGTAAATGAATATGCGCATATATAAGGTTAACTACGTAATTGTCATGTAAATATTTTTAATAAATACAGAAAAATGTGCATAATGCTAAATACCAAATGTTCATGTAAATATTATTAAGAAATACAAATATATTCAGTCAAAAATGTTTTTATATAATATATTTAATAATAATAATAATAATAATTTTATATAATAACGCATGCATGAATAAAGGAGAAACCCGTAAGCGCAAATTAAGTACATAGTATTATTGCAAATTATTATAGGATTCAGTTTTATTTTAAATACATACACTAATGAATGCGGAGATCAATGGTAACAATATACCGATTAGCAAATATGCAATTATTTCACCGAATTACAGGTGCGTGACAAGGAGAATCTTGTTCGCGTAATTTGATAGTTTCGTGTCCCTATTGAAAAACTTTAGAAAGAAATATATACGAACTCTAACAAATAATGCCACAAACTCGGAGACTTTGAACTTTTCACAACAAATAGATGGCTCTATGCTGAGCATTTCGGTAGTTAGGAATCTTTGAATGCCTATTCTATGGCAAGCGGAGGTAAAAATTTCCAAAAATTTGGATTCTAGCCTTCGCACGTAGTCAATGAAATGTTGAGGAGGCTTTACAAGGCTAACATTTTGAAGCTGCTTTTCAAGTGTAAATAAGTATTCTGCTGTGACTGTGTCGTTTCCAAAATGCGGCAAAGATTTTGAGCATTTGTGGTGTTTATGATATTTAGAATATAACCAACCGCAGACGTACACAAAGGCATTTTCCTTCAATACGTTAAGTTCATTTAAATTGAATTCAATTGGGATAACATCAATCGCGCTGGGCTGAGGCCTTGGTAAACTTTCAAATTGCTGCCACGAAGTATCCCGGAGAAGTGAGTCATTATAAACTTGGCTAACAGCATCTTTGCTTTTTTCAGAAATAGCATTTAAATCGCACGGTTCGCAATTCCCTCTAACTACTACGTCTACGTATTGTAAACCCCAGTGTTTTTGAAACAAGCCAATAAACATATGCGGCGTCGTATTATTGGAGTTCCCGCTGCCGGCCCTTATTGAACCGAAGAAATGTTCGAGGGCATCCTGACAAAGACCTCTAGTCGGAATGTATGGAAAACCTTGTCGTGATAAAAACGTCCATAGCTGGTCTAGAGAGGATATATTTAAAAGCCACCCTTTAACAAAAGAAAATGTATTTGCATGCCATTTAAAAGGGACTTGGCTTTTTTAAGAAATTCTTTCTGATCATCGTTTCGGCAAAAACCTCTTTTGGACAGACACTGGACAATGTTATTACTGCTATTGAAAATGTTGAACAATTTATCAAAGAAAAGCACGAATTCTATAGTGTTTTGCATTGTTGGGACTTTTTTATGATCAAATGCTGGTGATTTATATAAAGTTCGCATGGCCGAACCGACTGTGTGGCTGAACACATGAGCTGCTAACGGAACTCTCATTGTGGCAAAAGTTTTTGGCTGCATATGAGCCTTCGTCAATTTAGGCGCACACCTAATGGGCAATTTCGAATCTATTTCATAGAAATAATTAATATCATCCCTACTAACCATTTTGCCATCAAATATAATGCTGCTTTTTGTGTTTTCAAATCAATTTCGGGTGCTTTTTAGAAGGTGAGGAGCATCATGGGAAAAGAAGATTTTATGGTTATTGACCAAGAAATAAGGATGCTCATCCGTAACTCCCGCTAATCTGGCAAAACTTGCAAAGTTCGATCCTTGATCGCATACGAAATGGCACGGAATAAGATCTATTGTTTGCAACTGACTTATTGTTTCGAAGACGTATTTTTGAATTATTTGGCCGTTGCAAGGGCCATGCACAAAGAAGTATGCGAAGGGTTGTTTCCATGATACTCCTCCAATCCCCTGAACCATTATGACCATAGCGTAATCAGCAATTCTGCTTTTTCGGTTTTCATCCCCATAGTCCTCAAGATCAATTATTTGTTCAGAATGTTTGCTGTAGAAAAGATTACGCTGCAAAGACATTTCGTCGCAACAAACAGCAACGTAATGTTGCTCGGATGAAAAACCGCGGCTACGAAGCTCTAAAGCCTTTAGGCTACTAAAAGATACTCCAGGTGATTTCGGCCAGCCGGAGACAAATCTTTCAAGAGTTTTACGGTTTGGCCAGTTCAACATACCTCTTAGAAATCGGTACGTTGGCCGAGATAAAAATAAATCACCCAAAGCAAGAGTTTTTAATTTGTTATTGTAACGGCGCCCCTTAGGATGACGAAAACGGTTGTTGCGGCAGTTCTGCACACAGAGTTTTAATTTTCCCGGCAGTGATTTACAAAACTCTTCTTCTGCTTTTTTATTGTCAAACTTTTCAATTCTCATATCTTGTCGCATTTCTTCTTTTTCCATTTTAAGTGCAGTAATTTCTTTATTTTTAAGTTTTAAAAGCCGATCTTTTTTAATAATTTCTTTTTGGAGACTATGTATTCTAATTTTTAAATTCTTAATTATTCCGCGCAAATTAACTTTTGTTGGACTTCTGTTTGATAAAAATTTCGGTGTCTGAATCTGTTTGTTTAAAGAGAGCTCAACAGTTGGCAGTGGGCTTTCAGGTTCAACTACGCAATTATTTAAAAATAATGGAAGAAGAGGTTTACGAGAAGTTGATGTGCCACGCATCTCAGATGATCCATCAATGCCATGTATTGGTGGATAATCTGCTGCAAATTCGCATTCCATTAGACTTAAGTTTTCTTTTGAAGATTCATTAATCTCCGCCGTTAAACTTAATTCTATGTCTGGAAGTGCGCCTGCCGGTAGCCTTTTGCTACCCGACTGCGAGAAATGCCTCGCGCATGCGTAGAGCCCCATTCCGGTGTCAAAAACTCCCAAACGCCGACACCACTCAAACCGCCTACACATGATCCATTTAAATATAAGAAAAAAATATTCACACACTAAATAAAGTAGGTCAAGTGACTCTTACCGCACAGCCTGGGAGTCCGGAGAGGGAAACTGGAAGAACCGCTGATGACCAGGGCATCCTGGTTTTGAGCAGACACGTGTACGTGGCATGGTTATTTTCTGAAAGTTTGGAAAAATGAAAGTATAATTGTTAAATTTGGAATATCTTAGTTTGTCTTAGCTGTTCGAATTGATGAATTCGTTGTAATTGTTTTCACCTCGACAATAACGATGACGTCATGAAGCAGCGTTTCTCTCTTCATTGCTTAAAAGAAATTATCAGAGTACGAAATTGCCAAAAGAGTATGTTTCCAAATGTGTACTCTAATAATGCTGATAATTTAATAATAACTCAAAAAGGGAAACTTAAATAAAGCATCAGTTCATTAATTACAATTTTTTAACTGAATAAATGTTGTTTTAATGTAGGGAAAACATGTTTTTTCTCAAATGGTAGTATCATACCAACACTATTTAAGTACCATAGTACATGCAAAAGTACTAAAAGTAGTTCATACACATATTTTATAAGTTTTACATAATATAATTTATGAATTTATTGAGGAATTGTAAGATTTTATAATAGAAGCAATGAACAAGTTCTTAAAAATTCTGATATGTATTGTTCATTACAAAAATAAAGTTCTTGCAATAATAATAATCTGTTTCCTTTCTATCCGGCACCCAAATAATTACTCTCATTTTATATGTATAACAAGAATCGTGTATTTAATATCTCTTAAATGCAAAACATGTTACAATATTTCTTAAAACTCCAAAAAAAAGTTATTCTAAACGCACTCCTTCATTTATGATCGTTGACCGAATCGGAGTTAACATCATAATTCATTTATCCAACTAATAACCATTTACGATGCGTTAAGCTTTTTTCCTTCTGAGACCAGTAAATAAGTTCAATATATGTATACTTTAAATGTAATGTACTAATAAATGTAATCAATATGTTCAGTTCAATCTCAATAATTTATTATTTTGTCCAAGTATACAATCGAGTTGAAATCTCAGGATAAAGTGTGTTGACTATTATAAAATTTTGTAAACAAAGGAAACTCATGTCGTCTCGTACCCCTCATCATAGGGCCTTAAAAGGTGAGTTGGGTTCTCTTGAGGAGAGTTTCTTGTCGCAACGTCATCAAATTCCCAATTTTTTACCAACACTACCATAAAATTTCCAAGTTTTTTACGAATACTACTAAGCTTCTGGAACCCGAATATAGACCCGAACACTGGCTGGAACGAGTGTCGCATCTCGTTATCTCTGCATTTAACCGACTTGAGTATACTGGAGATTCGCCTCACAAGTACAACCACTGAAAGTTTAAAAGTTGGTAGCGAATCTGCCAGCAACTCACCTGTCGAAAACCCCAGTGAAAAGTCCTGCGACTGGTACCACTTACGAAAACACTAGTGCCTTACTGAAGGAAGCCAGTCGCAAAACTTACCACAACATTAAGTTGTAGCAACTCCAGCTTCTGCCCAAAATCAATTCCTTTTGAGCTTCTACTAAGTTCGAGGCAGAAACAAACGTTGCTACGTCGTCCAAACACAAATAAGAAAAAGAAACAGAAAAATGGAAAGCAAAATAAAACTCAAATTAGAAGATAGGAAAAATTAAGAAATAAAACTAAAAAAAAAACAAAAAAAAAATTAAATGTTGGAAATAATGTATCGTTGGGCGCCATTTCTGTTGTGAGCAAGATTATGGTGGCGTGGTACGGTGGATGCGGCTAGGCTCGCCGGAAATATGGGGGTAATTCCTTGCCACCCTACCCACAACAGAAAACAAAATCGTACCACTATTTTTTTTTTATTAAAGTAGATTTATAGAAAGGAAAGAAAAAGAGTTAAAACAAAACACAGTCACATGCACCTACGTTTCCTAATGGGTCATTCAACGCAAACACTCTCACACTCAGAAGTACCTAATCAAAATCCTAACATTCTCCACTCAATCTCTTTCAACTACTTTCAGCTAACCAAACATAAACCAATCACCCTACAACCCACTAGGAAACTCACACACACTAGCACAGCACAACCTAAGTCGTGGTGCGTCTGTGAGCCGGCCACCCCGTCTGTAACTCTTTCAAGTTACAGCCATGAACCGCACTTGGCTCAAAGTGTATCAGCGGTTCCCTTATTTCTTTAATCTATCCAAGTGTCTGTTAGTCCGTCTGACTATTCCATAATGTCCGTTATGTCTGTCCGTTTGCCACTCCTTAAAGTGAGGTGACCTCCCTTTAGGTCCACCAGAACATCAGCCTAAATGTTAGCAATTAGCACTGCATGTTTTCCAATTATAGTGACGACAAAGTTATTATTTCAACACATTATTTTATTAATAAATAAGGTTATTTACAGTTACAGTTTATCTAAATTTATGTACATTAAGTTTCAAGTTTATTTTTCTAATCTTCGTTGTAATATATATAAATTTGTATGTGTATCTATGTATATTGGTACATATGTATATTTCTCTTAAATAATTTTTGATTTATAAATGATAGTTTGATAGCTTATATATAATTTGATAGCTTATTTGATTTTATTTTATTTATTTATTTTTCTAAAATAATGCTGGCATTATTTAATTAATTAACTAAATATAAATGGATAGATCATATAATAGAATATAAATATATAAAAAAAAAATCATTGACGGCAACTCTGCTTACGCTCCTGTTTTCGGTATGTAAATTCTAGTCTGTTCTCTGCTTGTTCGTTTTTTTTTCTGCATGTACATATATTATATACTCTGTTAGTGCATTGGTTTTAACTTGTATTGTTGATGCTGTTGTTGTTGTTCTTTATTCCAAATATATGTAGATAGTTTTGGTTTTGTGAAAATTTAATGATGTTGTCGCTATGTAATTTTTATGTGGAAGTAAAAGCCTTTTGTTATATACAAAAATTGGCGGGAATTCGTGGCTTCTTTGCATCTAGTTTTCTAGTGAACTGGCAGTAGTTCATCGAATTAAACAATTGTGTCTACTTCTTGTACTGCACTTATTTGTTTCTCGCCTTTAGTTACGATTTCTTTTGTTACAACAATATGCTACAAATTTTTCTTTTCAATTTTTCTGCTTGTTTGATATTTTAACTAGCATGTTCTTTTTCTATTATATTTCAATTTTAATATTATATTTCAATCCATGTTTAAATGTTTTCTTTTTTTTCACAAACGAAACACCACATTTTTCCACATCTAAACTTCTTCTTCCAAATCCTTTCCGTTCCGATTCCCATCCTTCCAATCTTTTCCAATAATTCTTAGTCTTATGCTAAAGAGAGTTTTAGTGGGAGCGGGAAAAGGACAGCTGGGCAACAGCCTCGGTACTGGTGCGACGCTTCGGTCGAGTAGCAATCAAAGAGGGTGTAATCAACTCCAAAGTTGATAAATCGTAAACAAAAATGAGTTTGAGTTAAAGCCCGTGGAGTCACGTCAGCTGTGGTTGCTGTTGTTGTTGTTGTTTCTTGCTTCTTGTGTTGTGGTTTTTTGTAAAGAAGTGTAGTTTTTTTGTGTTGTGGTTTTTGTTTTTGTTTTTTTGCAGTCGGTGGTTTCTTTTCTGTTATTGTTATTCTTCTTCGTTTCTGTTTCTGCAATTATGTCGGTATGCATGTATGTACATATTTTGCTATTGCTGGTCGTTGTGCTGCATGTATATGATCGGGGCTTGCTTTCATATGCATCTCGGTATGTAATTGACTTCTAGACACGGAATATATGTAAGTCAGTATGTGTATTCGTTTACTCGGTTCATTGTAAGCAGATGATTGTTTTTGGCAGAATAACTTGAAACGATGCGTCGATCGTTACAATATTATATTTCAATCCATGTTTAAATGTTTTCTTCTCTTTCACAAACGAAACACCACAGTTTTCCACTTCTGAACTTCTTCTTCCAAATCCTTGTTTTCTAGCATTTTTCAGACTGATTTAATTTTATTTGATTGATCTTTTAATTTTCTTTATTAAAGCCAAAATCACAACTATTTCCCTATTTACCATTAAGCCTCCTCTCTTCTTTCATCGATCACCACCCGTTCCGATTTCCATCCTTCCAATCTTTTCCAATAATTCCCCCTTCCATTCACAATTACCACTTTCCCTAATTCCCTGTTCAATCACACTTCCATTCACACCTTCCACAATCACCTTTCCACACAAATCATTCAACCAGGAGACTTAGGGTCTTGCTGTGAGAGGAAATCTTGATCATAACACCAACATTGCCCAGGTGAATCTTCACCAGGCTTATATCGTGAAGGTGATGTTCAAGGAACAACTTGACATGGTGTTACTACAGGAGCCCTGGGCCTACAAGGGAAGATATTGGCAACGACACGCATGTAATATACGATAATCGTAACGAAGTCCCACTTACGGGTATACTGCTGAGGAAAAATATTAATTACGTTTGTCTTTCAGAATTCCTAACCAGGGACGTGGTAGCTATAGAGCTTGTAACGACGAGTTTTCTTTCCCAGCCGGGAATAGCTCACTCGTCCCAGGGTTCGTGGCAAGTGGATCTCGTAACCACTTGCGAACAATACTTCGAGCTGCGTTTCCGAATTTCGTTCGATTGGTGTTTCAACCAATCTAGCACTGACTCAGAGAGTTCAGCTCGGACGCAATGTTGAGTATCGTATTTATTATATTTACTTAACAATTTTTATAATTTAGTACTAGAAGAGCCACAGTGGGTCGCTTAAAATACAAGAGCCACCACGGGTCGCTTAGAATAAAAGAGCCACAATGGGTCGCTTAGAATAAAGAGCCGCAACGGGTCGCTTAAATAAAGAGCCGCAACGGGTCGCTTAAATAAAGAGCCACAACGGGTCGCTTAGATAAAGAGCCACAACGGGTCGCTTAAATAAAGAGCCACAACGGGTCGCTTAGAATAAAGAGCCACAACGGGTCGCTTAGATAAAGAGCCACAATGGGTCGCTTAGAATAAAGAGCCACAATGGGTCGCTTAGAATAAAGAGCCACAACGGGTCGCTTAGATAAAGAGCCACAACGGGTCGCTTAAATAAAGAGCCACAACGGGTCGCTTAAAAATACAATGTATTACACGAGGCCTTCTTGGGGTCACCAAGATACCTCAAAAATTCGAACCTTTGGTGTCTACTGTTGCGTGCTAATCGATTAGTTTGCATCAGATCAAAGGCTGATTTGTAATGTTCAAATCAGCTCGTTAAAAGCGGCAAGCGAAATAAACTGTGTGTGAATTGTAAGATATTTCCAATGGAATCGGCCGTGAACGAAGACAAATTCCATTCAACACAACATTTTGTCCGTCGGCTGATTGCCATTTATTCATATGTCTGTATATCTGTCGGTAGATGTATGCTTTCTGGTTTACTCTACTCGATCTGGAAATGTAAATATTTGTGTTTATGTGTAGCTATGTATTCGTAGTGTGTACTTGTTTTCATACGGTCACTTGGAAGGAACAGGTTTTGTATATTTATTCCAGTTCTAGTTTTCGTTGTCGGTTTGTAATCTTTCTGTTTCGTTTTGCTTTGTTTGTCGTTCGGTAGGTATGTTTGTATGTACATATGGTTAGCGCGAGTGCAAGTTTGATTATTTCCGTGTTTTGCTTTGCTCTTCATATTAACCTAATATGTATATAAATATGTGTATCTATTTGTCTCATCTACAACCATTTATATTAAAGTCTTATTGTAACGAATTGTGGTCGTTACATCCTATCCCTACTTAGCGCGAAATAAAAAGCAGTAATCATTCGGTGAAGGCGAACAGCGGTGATGCTACCGGTTGAAAGAAAATGTCCTATGTCTGTTGCTGGTGACGACTTCATTGATGTCTCTGTATCGTAGCTGAGTTCGTTCGTTCCTCTTCGGTATAGCATATTTCCCATGTTGTATTCGGTGATTATGTTTTTTAGTGGTGAAAGAGTATTGCTGTCTTTCATGTTGAGACGGCTGCTGTGCGGTGACGAGCCTCACATAGTGTTTTCGGTACGGTACGGTAGGCGGTAAAAGTTCTGCTCTTGTCATTTTGGCTGACACCGGTTTATGCTTCGGTTTCGGTATATAAATAATACATTTGGTCGTATGCGGTGGTTTACTATCTGGGCGCTCGTTTAATTGAGGTTTCTGCCCTGTTGGTCTTGGAGAAGTTGGATCCCTTCTTAATTTCCTGCGACATGTATTGGGATTCGACTTCTTTTTATGTGGTTGTGGAAATTGTCCAACGGACTGTACAGTTGGTCTGGATTTGGTTGGTTCTTTCCTTAACTCGTTGCGACATGTGCTGGTGTACGGGTTCAGGTTTCCTGGCGTGAACTGTTGTTTTGCTTTACTGGTTGAAATCGATGTCTTGCTCTCATCGACGAATTCAGGACTGGCAGTTGCACTCCGTTTTAATTCAGGTGGAGAGCAACTTTGAATAGTCTGGCCGGCGATTAGTAGCTGGCATCCTAATTGTGACAACAAGTCGGTTCCTATAATTAATTCTTCTTGGAGACCTGGTAGGAAATGAACTTCTTGTCGAACTCGCAATTTGTTTATGACTATCGTGGCGTAATAACTTCTCTCGGTTGACACTGGGATGCTATTGGCTAGGGTTAGTTGTTGAGCTTTGCCCTTCGAGGGGGAGCACTTATATTGTAAATGCTCATCGAGAGTTCTGCCTATTAAAGTGAGTGAGGCGCCTGTATCTATCAGCGCGTTTATTGGCTTCTCATTGCATACAATCGGTATTCGGTACATTGTATGGTCATAAGTCTCCATAATTCCATATGGGGTTGTGATTTTATTTCGGCAGCTACAATCTCGCGATAGTATGTCCGCCTTTCCACAATGCGAACAGAATAATTTCGGCTTTCCATGGCACTCAGTTCGTCTATGACCTGGTTTACCGCATCGCCAGCAGTGGCTCTGGCGTGCATAATCTTGAGTGGTTACCCAGTTGGAAACGTGTGATCGGTTGTGACGAGCTTCTTCTCCACGAATATGCTCATACTCATCGGTATTGCCCATGAGCGAATCCAAATCGCTAAAGTCACTGCGTCGAATATAAAGACGGTACTCTGGTCGCAAACCTTCATAAATTCGCTCTGCGGGATTTTCTTGACTCATGCGTGGATGTTGGCGAATCAGGTTCATAATACTCATAATGTATTCTTTCGCTTTTTCGCGAGGCCCCTGGCGTCTTCGTATTATATCCTCTTCTAACTTTTGCATGTATCTCGGTGGTAAGAAGAAGATCATAGCAGCGTCTTTGAACTGCTGCCATGTGTTTATATCGGACCGTTTATAGCGCCACCAGTCTCTGGCGCGATCGCGGAGTAGCTCATTTAATGGCAAGAGCAAGCTGTTGTAGTTGATTTGATAACAGCTGGCTAGATCTTCCATGTTTTCAATAAATTCGAAAATGGAACGTGTCCCATTGAAATGTAAATTCCATTTGCGCACCGTATTCATGACGTCGTATTCTCGATGATCATGCGGTTGCTGCATTGGGTAAGTTGAATGCTGTATTTTATTGACGACGGCTGGTGACGGAGACAATGCGGTTGATGCGGGTACTGCGAGTGAATCGATTTTCAGATTCCCGCGCTCTGCCGAGTTCCGTCTGGATCGTTGCTCTTTAAAATGTTGGCTTAAGCGTTGTCTCATGTCCTTCACGGTGTTATCTATTGGCAGACTCAGAAGTCTCATTTGAGCTTCTAACTCCTCTTTATTTAATTTGTAGATGAAACTTAAATTCTCTGGGAGTTGTTCATCATACTTAACTTGTACTTGCTGTGGCTTTGAATGAATGGTTTGAGCATTCGAGTGGCTCGGTGCGCTGCTGCATTTGTTTTCGTGCTGATCTGGTGAATTACTCCTTGACTGGTTCGGAGGATTGCTTAATTTATCAGCTTGCTGGTGTGGAGAAATGCTGCGCTGATCTGGTGAAATATTCCTGTGTTGAATATCTTGTTGCTGCGGTGAGTTACTTCTTTGTATGGAAGCACCGCCTGTTTGAACAATCGGTTGTTCATTTTGTGTGTGTAATGAACCGTTTCCAGAGGAAAGCGGTCCCTGTTCGGGCGCCATTTGTAACGACGAGTTTTCTTTCCCAGCCGGGAATAGCTCACTCGTCCCAGGGTTCGTGGCAAGTGGATCTCGTAACCACTTGCGAACAATACTTCGAGCTGCGTTTCCGAATTTCGTTCGATTGGTGTTTCAACCAATCTAGCACTGACTCAGAGAGTTCAGCTCGGACGCAATGTTGAGTATCGTATTTATTATATTTACTTAACAATTTTTATAATTTAGTACTAGAAGAGCCACAGTGGGTCGCTTAAAATACAAGAGCCACCACGGGTCGCTTAGAATAAAAGAGCCACAATGGGTCGCTTAGAATAAAGAGCCGCAACGGGTCGCTTAAATAAAGAGCCGCAACGGGTCGCTTAAATAAAGAGCCACAACGGGTCGCTTAGATAAAGAGCCACAACGGGTCGCTTAAATAAAGAGCCACAACGGGTCGCTTAGAATAAAGAGCCACAACGGGTCGCTTAGATAAAGAGCCACAATGGGTCGCTTAGAATAAAGAGCCACAATGGGTCGCTTAGAATAAAGAGCCACAACGGGTCGCTTAGATAAAGAGCCACAACGGGTCGCTTAAATAAAGAGCCACAACGGGTCGCTTAAAAATACAATGTATTACACGAGGCCTTCTTGGGGTCACCAAGATACCTCAAAAATTCGAACCTTTGGTGTCTACTGTTGCGTGCTAATCGATTAGTTTGCATCAGATCAAAGGCTGATTTGTAATGTTCAAATCAGCTCGTTAAAAGCGGCAAGCGAAATAAACTGTGTGTGAATTGTAAGATATTTCCAATGGAATCGGCCGTGAACGAAGACAAATTCCATTCAACACAACATTTTGTCCGTCGGCTGATTGCCATTTATTCATATGTCTGTATATCTGTCGGTAGATGTATGCTTTCTGGTTTACTCTACTCGATCTGGAAATGTAAATATTTGTGTTTATGTGTAGCTATGTATTCGTAGTGTGTACTTGTTTTCATACGGTCACTTGGAAGGAACAGGTTTTGTATATTTATTCCAGTTCTAGTTTTCGTTGTCGGTTTGTAATCTTTCTGTTTCGTTTTGCTTTGTTTGTCGTTCGGTAGGTATGTTTGTATGTACATATGGTTAGCGCGAGTGCAAGTTTGATTATTTCCGTGTTTTGCTTTGCTCTTCATATTAACCTAATATGTATATAAATATGTGTATCTATTTGTCTCATCTACAACCATTTATATTAAAGTCTTATTGTAACGAATTGTGGCCGGTAAATACTGGGAGAGGAGTAAAGAACGTTGTCATTGCTTTATGCTACCTACCAGGGGATGAGCCACGGATACCTACCGATACCGTGGTCAGACTGGAGGAACATTGTCGCCGAAGGAAGACACCATTGCTACTGGGATGCGATGGTAATGCACACAACGAAGCATTAACAACAATGCAAGGGGTGAGTACCTGTTAGAATATATTTTCATAGCAAATTTAATTACTCACAATTTGGGTAATAAAACAACATTTATCGCTAGAACGAGGCAGGAAGTACTTGACATTACGTTAGGTACAAAACAGGACGGTATCCCAAGAACCTTCACTTTCCGACCATAGGATAATAAGGTTCGAGGTCAAAGGCTTGCTGTCAAAAGGCAAATATTCCGTAATCCCAGACGAGCCGATTGGGATATATATAAAGACCAATTGAGCGTCAACATGTCTCGGCTTGAGATTAATATGAGACTCAAAACGAGAGCGGAACTTCAAACGGCTGTCTAGCTGTCCCGTTAGCGAAATCAGCCAGGCGAGCGAAGTGCCCTGTTGGAACTCTAGACTGAAAAGACTAAGAAAAGAGGTTCGCAGGCTGTTCAACTGAGCTAAAAATACTGGGGAATGGCAGAATATACTGTGACTCTAACTAATTATAACAAAGAAATCAGAGCTAGAATTCTGTGAAAATATCTCAGGAACATCTGAGGCCTTTCCCCTTTTCCACTTAAAAATAAATCAGAAAGGTCATTTGTAAATCAGAAAGCATCACTTGTATACCAGAAAGCGTCAATTGTAAATCAGAAAGCGTCACTTGTAATTCAGAAAGCGGCAGTTTAATTTCAGAAGTCTCATTTGTAAATCGGAAAGCGTCACTTGTGAATCAGAAAGCGTCATAAGTAAATCAGAAAGCGTCACTTGTAAATCAGAAACCGTCATTTGTGAATCAGAAAGCGTCACTTGTAAATCAGAAAGCTTCACTTGTAAATCAGAAAGCGTCACTTGCAAATCCATCAAATCGTTTGCTGTAAGGGGAAATGAAACTTTTTTCTCAACTCCCGTTAGAACCAATGTAGTTATTCCAGCATCCAGTTGCATGTGTCTGCCGTATTTTTCGATGTGTTTAGGCTATAACACAACTGCAACTGTATGATTTTCTTGTGGTGGACACAAATTTCAAATAACTGCGGCTTATAAGGTAACGTGGAACGAGCCGTGAGGGTTTGTGTTCAAATTCAATTTTTTGGAATTTTTTTCCATTCATTTTTTATTAAATTGTTTTTTTTGTATTGTTGTTTATTTAATTTGTTTAAGATTAAGATTAACAATAGTTTTTTTATTAGTTTTCTCGAGTTTCTAATTGATTTATCAAAATAAAAATTAATGAATTAAATACCATTTCAGCATGGATCTAAAAACCATAGATTATTAGATGACACACTCGCTATTCACAGCTTCAAAAGATCGGTTTGACATTTGACTGGTTGGTATGTTGAACTCACGTATACAGTACGTGAGAAGTACCACATTGTTGTTCTGGTTTCTTTATCAATTAATGTGTACGATTTCTTAACAGTTTTGTAACAACTATTTTATAACAATTTATATTCAGTTTCATTTATAATATTCTACTAACATCATTCTAAAATATTTTCGCAATTAGACGCACAATTGTGTATTTATAACAAAAAACTTCGATTACCGACTGCATTTATAGGAAATATAACGAAGCAAAGTAGCAAATGGTGTGTAAAATGTGATAGAATATATTTATTAACATTAAAACTATGTTTTATACATGTTTTTCACGAATAAAAAACATAATATTTATAATTATTTATTTTGACGTTACGATAAACATAGCGTTAAATATAAATCGTAGTTTCACCACTAATGTGAACACCGAAAGATTATGGAAATTCGATCGCTTTTGTCTATTCCATGTAATTGAATACCGTAGTCCTTCCTATTATGTTTTCCCTATAAACCGTGCGTAAAGTTAATATGTACAGAAATTGATATTATTTCGATTTTTAATTTTATCGAAAATTATTTCCGATTATCTTTAGTTTAAAACATTCTCTCTATTACTGTCTGCAGTCCAACGTAGACATCATGGTAAGGTCGCGATAATTAAATAATATAAACATGTATAAATCTTGAAAATTTTTATACAGGCTGCTCACAAATCGTTTCGAATTAAGCAAAAACTTGCTAAAAAGTTAAAGCAAAATAGATCTGTACCTCAATGGGTCCGTTTACGAACTGGAAACACTATAAGGTACCGAAGATTACGGTTAATTACAGCTATATATTGTAAAATGTATTTTACAGGTATAACGCTAAGCGGCGTCACTGGCGACGTACCAAGTTGAAGTTGTAAATATATTATGTGTACCATCCAAATATGTATATATATTTATTGAGGACACTAGGCTTTGTTGCTGTATTCTTCTTAATATATAAATGCAACTAGTACAAGGTTTTTGTTTTTTGATTGTGGAAGGTAAACTCTGAGTAGATTTCACCAAGGTCGATTCGTGATTTTTGGAATTGTCAACATAGTCATTGACAATGTCACAGTCATTTTTGTCAACATAGTCATTTAAATTAGGATGAAAAGTTGCGGGCATTTTCATTCCATTACAATGTGTTAACGTCAAATATGGTATTTCTGGTATGGATAAGGTTTAGGGGTCTGGCGGACTTATGGCCCTATTCTCATTTACAACTTATGTTGTAAGTTGTGTTGTCTAAGCAAAATCGGTATTACGGTTTACAACTTTGCTGAAAGTTGTCAAGCTGGTTGTCTTTCGAAGTTGTCTAAGCAAAAGTGATGTCTATTCTGGTTCACAACACAACCCCAGTTGTATTGTCTTGTGTGTCAAAATCAGACAACACCTAGAGAGCAGTTTTAATCAGCTATATTTGTTGAAAGGGTCGCATGTTTAACGTGAATTTGTCTGACGCAAAAATAATGGACAAAAAATATAATGTAATGCAATGTAATTATTGTTTTTTGAGTGATATTTATTAATTTCTAAGATTTTACGAGAATATGAAGTGATATTTTTTTTTTGAAACCGCATTATAATATCAACTGTTCAACAATTCTTGCAATATTTATGGTATTTTGATTTTATTCTTCCGGGAAGAATAAATCGACACCAATTTCCATTATAATATTTATTTATCTTTAATCACAATTGTAAACAAACCACAGTTTTTATTTTGATGCTATTGTAAGTACTCTACGGCAGGGTTACAGATCTGGCAGTAGTATTCATTGCATTTATTTTTTTGGTACTAATTTGAAATTTTGTTTTTGTAAATAACAGTAGAATTTATCCAACAGAACAATATAAAATACCCTTACAAATATAGCAGCATACATTTCCATAGTAACAACACACAATTTGGTGCTTTATTTTGATTTTCTTAAAGACTCAATTTCAAAATGTGGAGTATTTTGCATAATGCGGAGTGTAACACTACTAAAGAAAAACACACATGCATATTCAAGCAACTGAAACATCAAAACTGTTGGTGACTGCGAAAATTTCTGGCTAAAGTTCGACAAGGCAAACTGCAAGACAACTGTTTGCAGTTCGACAAACTTCGAATGGTTGTAAATCGTAATACGGAATTCGAACTCAGTTGTCTTCAAAGTTGTGTTGTCTTGAAGACAACACAACCGATGTTGTGTTGTAAATGAGAATAGGGCCCTTATACTATTCCACCCTAGGATACCATTTCATAGTAGTGGGCGTTTTTGTGGGAGTGGCAAGGTCGAATAGTAAATTTTGGCGATAACATCTAAAGTATAAGGTGTATTGAAGTGGAAATGGAAAATTTTTCGCCTGCGGCGCTGTTGTTGTTGTTGTTCTTCCTTCTGGAAATACATGTATCAATGTCTACTTTTTATGCTCAATGAGTAGACTTCCTACTTATTTCAGAGTATATCTTCTGAGTATATATCTTCTGTCTTCAAGACAACACAACTTTGAAGACAACCGAGTTCGAATTCCGTATTACGATTTACAACCATTCGAAGTTGTAAGTTGTCTTGTCGAACTTTAGGCAGAAATTTTCGAAGCCAGCAACAGTTTTGATGTTTCAGTTGCTTGAATATGCATGTGTTTTTTTCTTTAGTAATGTTACACTCCGCATTATGCAAAATACTCCACATTTTTAAATTGAGTCTTTAAGAAAATCAAAATAAAGCACCAAATTGTGTGTTGTTACTATGGAAATGTATGCTGCTATATTTGTGAGGGTATTTTGTATTGTTCTGTTGGATAAATTCTACTGTTATTTACAAAAACAAAATTTCAAATTAGTACCAAAAAAATAAATGCAATGAATACTACTGCCAGATCTGTAACCCTGCCGTACAGTACTTATAGCATCAAAATAAAAACTGTGGTTTGTTTACAATTGTGATTAAAGATAAATAAATATTATAATGGAAATTGGTGTCGATTTATTCTTCCCGGAAGAAGAAAATCAAAATACCATAAATATTGCAAGAATTGTTCAACAGTTGATATTATATTGCGGTTTCAAAAAAATATCACTTCATATTCTCGTAAAACAACTGGGGTTGTGTTGTGAACCAGAATAGACATCATTTTTGCTTAGACAACTTCGAAAGACAACCAGCTTGACAACTTTCAGCAAAGTTGTAAACCGTAATACCGATTTTGCTTAGACAACACAACTTACAACATAAGTTGTAAATGAGAATAGGGCCCTTGACGTATAGCATATTATACATCGTTGCAAAGGTAAAAGAACCCTCTTAATGAATTTCACATTTACCGTTGTACCTTGCGAATCCAATTTCCAAGAAAACGGCTTCTTTTTAATAAGAAAATCAATTAATTGCCAATAACTTCTAAGCCATTACAATTACAGCTTTGGCATGTTCAGTGGAAATAAAGCCATTGAAAATACCTTTCATTCAGTACCATATCGTAGGTTGAATATTTCCAGAGTTAGTGACCTTTTATTGTTCGACCTTGACACGTACATAAATCCAATATGGCGACCAATTCCGGGAATTTGCAAGCGGATTCCAAGAACTAACGGTCCAAATAACTGTAAATTTGACCAAAAATTACGCAAGGCCGAAACCCCTAAACTTACCCTGTTCCGTAATATTAGAAAAGTTAAAAGTTAACAGCGAGTTCGGTCATGTTCGCTGCATACGTTTTTTCAATAAAGACGCCCAAGTATGGAAAACACCGAGCAATATTGTCATATCGCACAAAATGTATGAGTTTATTTTGAACGCATTTATGAAATCAAGGTAATAAACTTTCAACATTTACTCTTTGTCGATATCACGTATTGTTAAGTAAATCCGAAATTAGATGTTATGCTACAATGTAAGAGAATGAGTTGTTAGTTAGATGTGTCTGTGAGTAGCTCCTTGAAAAAAAAAAAAATTTTTTTTTTTGTGTGTGGTTTTGCTTAAACAATCCTAAATATTAAACAATTACTTTTGAAGAAGTGTTCGGATACTGCCAATGAACCATGATCGAGTGTTGTGTAATTTTTCGTAATAATATAGTCATCACAATCATAGGCGTAGCTAGGTAGGGGCCCAAGGGCACGACCCCTTCTAGCTGAGCTCTATTGATACTTTTATTGAACCGTGGTCGCGCGTTTTGTGATTTTTTCTAATAATACAATCATCACAAAATCTTAGGTGTAGCTATGTGGGAGGCCGGCGCACGACCCCTTCCAGCTAAGCTCGTAAAATTAATCGTTAAATTTTACTTAAGGTATTAGAAGAATGACTAGCTCTTTTATAATAACCAATGCAAAGAGTCAATAATTTTGGTATACTATAAAAGGCCCAGTTTTTTCAAGAACTGACGGAACAGTTTTAAGTTAGTTGTAAAACCCAATGTTTTTTATAAAAATATTAGTATTCTGCGCTTGCTTATTTACAAATTACCAATTGTTGCAGCGTACGTTCGTTGGTTGCCACGAATACTGTTTTTTATTTTGCACATACTTCTTCATAGCGACTGGAGTAGCTGATTGGGCTGATGGCAATTTGGCATACCAAATGTCTTAAAAGCGAAGCATTCGAACTTTAGGCAGAAATTTTCGAAGCCACCAACAGTTTTGATGTTTCAGTTGCTTGAATATGCATGTGTTTTTTTCTTTAGTAATGTTACACTCCGCATTATGCAAAATACTCCACATTTTTAAATTGAGTCTTTAAGAAAATCAAAATAAAGCACCAAATTGTGTGTTGTTACTATGGAAATGTATGCTGCTATATTTGTGAGGGTATTTTGTATTGTTCTGTTGGATAAATTCTACTGTTATTTACAAAAACAAAATTTCAAATTAGTACCAAAAAAATAAATGCAATGAATACTACTGCCAGATCTGTAACCCTGCCGTACAGTACTTATAGCATCAAAATAAAAACTGTGGTTTGTTTACAATTGTGATTAAAGATAAATAAATATTATAATGGAAATTGGTGTCGATTTATTCTTCCCGGAAGAAGAAAATCAAAATACCATAAATATTGCAAGAATTGTTCAACAGTTGATATTATATTGCGGTTTCAAAAAAATATCACTTCATATTCTCGTAAAACAACTGGGGTTGTGTTGTGAACCAGAATAGACATCATTTTTGCTTAGACAACTTCGAAAGACAACCAGCTTGACAACTTTCAGCAAAGTTGTAAACCGTAATACCGATTTTGCTTAGACAACACAACTTACAACATAAGTTATAAATGAGAATAGGGCCCTTGACGTATAGCATATTATACATCGTTGCAAAGGTAAAAGAACCCTCTTAATGAATTTCACATTTACCGTTGTACCTTGCGAATCCAATTTCCAAGAAAACGGCTTCTTTTTAATAAGAAAATCAATTAATTGCCAATAACTTCTAAGCCATTACAATTACAGCTTTGGCATGTTCAGTGGAAATAAAGCCATTGAAAATACCTTTCATTCAGTACCATATCGTAGGTTGAATATTTCCAGAGTTAGTGACCTTTTATTGTTCGACCTTGACACGTACATAAATCCAATATGGCGACCAATTCCGGGAATTTGCAAGCGGATTCCAAGAACTAACGGTCCAAATAACTGTAAATTTGACCAAAAATTACGCAAGGCCGAAACCCCTAAACTTACCCTGTTCCGTAATATTAGAAAAGTTAAAAGTTAACAGCGAGTTCGGTCATGTTCGCTGCATACGTTTTTTCAATAAAGACGCCCAAGTATGGAAAACACCGAGCAATATTGTCATATCGCACAAAATGTATGAGTTTATTTTGAACGCATTTATGAAATCAAGGTAATAAACTTTCAACATTTACTCTTTGTCGATATCACGTATTGTTAAGTAAATCCGAAATTAGATGTTATGCTACAATGTAAGAGAATGAGTTGTTAGTTAGATGTGTCTGTGAGTAGCTCCTTGAAGAAAAAAAAATTTTTTTTTTTGTGTGTGGTTTTGCTTAAACAATCCTAAATATTAAACAATTACTTTTGAAGAAGTGTTCGGATACTGCCAATGAACCATGATCGAGTGTTGTGTAATTTTTCGTAATAATATAGTCATCACAATCATAGGCGTAGCTAGGTAGGGGCCCAAGGGCACGACCCCTTCTAGCTGAGCTCTATTGATACTTTTATTGAACCGTGGTCGCGCGTTTTGTGATTTTTTCTAATAATACAGTCATCACAAAATCTTAGGTGTAGCTATGTGGGAGGCCGGCGCACGACCCCTTCCAGCTAAGCTCGTAAAATTAATCGTTAAATTTTACTTAAGGTATTAGAAGAATGACTAGCTCTTTTATAATAACCAATGCAAAGAGTCAATAATTTTGGTATACTATAAAAGGCCCAGTTTTTTCAAGAACTGACGGAACAGTTTTAAGTTAGTTGTAAAACCCAATGTTTTTTATAAAAATATTAGTATTCTGCGCTTGCTTATTTACAAATTACCAATTGTTGCAGCGTACGTTCGTTGGTTGCCACGAATACTGTTTTTTATTTTGCACATACTTCTTCATAGCGACTGGAGTAGCTGATTGGGCTGATGGCAATTTGGCATACCAAATGTCTTAAAAGCGAAGCATTCGAACTTTAGGCAGAAATTTTCGAAGCCAGCAACAGTTTTGATGTTTCAGTTGCTTGAATATGCATGTGTTTTTTTCTTTAGTAATGTTACACTCCGCATTATGCAAAATACTCCACATTTTTAAATTGAGTCTTTAAGAAAATCAAAATAAAGCACCAAATTGTGTGTTGTTACTATGGAAATGTATGCTGCTATATTTGTGAGGGTATTTTGTATTGTTCTGTTGGATAAATTCTACTGTTATTTACAAAAACAAAATTTCAAATTAGTACCAAAAAAATAAATGCAATGAATACTACTGCCAGATCTGTAACCCTGCCGTACAGTACTTATAGCATCAAAATAAAAACTGTGGTTTGTTTACAATTGTGATTAAAGATAAATAAATATTATAATGGAAATTGGTGTCGATTTATTCTTCCCGGAAGAAGAAAATCAAAATACCATAAATATTGCAAGAATTGTTCAACAGTTGATATTATATTGCGGTTTCAAAAAAATATCACTTCATATTCTCGTAAAACAACTGGGGTTGTGTTGTGAACCAGAATAGACATCATTTTTGCTTAGACAACTTCGAAAGACAACCAGCTTGACAACTTTCAGCAAAGTTGTAAACCGTAATACCGATTTTGCTTAGACAACACAACTTACAACATAAGTTGTAAATGAGAATAGGGCCCTTGACGTATAGCATATTATACATCGTTGCAAAGGTAAAAGAACCCTCTTAATGAATTTCACATTTACCGTTGTACCTTGCGAATCCAATTTCCAAGAAAACGGCTTCTTTTTAATAAGAAAATCAATTAATTGCCAATAACTTCTAAGCCATTACAATTACAGCTTTGGCATGTTCAGTGGAAATAAAGCCATTGAAAATACCTTTCATTCAGTACCATATCGTAGGTTGAATATTTCCAGAGTTAGTGACCTTTTATTGTTCGACCTTGACACGTACATAAATCCAATATGGCGACCAATTCCGGGAATTTGCAAGCGGATTCCAAGAACTAACGGTCCAAATAACTGTAAATTTGACCAAAAATTACGCAAGGCCGAAACCCCTAAACTTACCCTGTTCCGTAATATTAGAAAAGTTAAAAGTTAACAGCGAGTTCGGTCATGTTCGCTGCATACGTTTTTTCAATAAAGACGCCCAAGTATGGAAAACACCGAGCAATATTGTCATATCGCACAAAATGTATGAGTTTATTTTGAACGCATTTATGAAATCAAGGTAATAAACTTTCAACATTTACTCTTTGTCGATATCACGTATTGTTAAGTAAATCCGAAATTAGATGTTATGCTACAATGTAAGAGAATGAGTTGTTAGTTAGATGTGTCTGTGAGTAGCTCCTTGAAAAAAAAAAAAATTTTTTTTTTTGTGTGTGGTTTTGCTTAAACAATCCTAAATATTAAACAATTACTTTTGAAGAAGTGTTCGGATACTGCCAATGAACCATGATCGAGTGTTGTGTAATTTTTCGTAATAATATAGTCATCACAATCATAGGCGTAGCTAGGTAGGGGCCCAAGGGCACGACCCCTTCTAGCTGAGCTCTATTGATACTTTTATTGAACCGTGGTCGCGCGTTTTGTGATTTTTTCTAATAATACAATCATCACAAAATCTTAGGTGTAGCTATGTGGGAGGCCGGCGCACGACCCCTTCCAGCTAAGCTCGTAAAATTAATCGTTAAATTTTACTTAAGGTATTAGAAGAATGACTAGCTCTTTTATAATAACCAATGCAAAGAGTCAATAATTTTGGTATACTATAAAAGGCCCAGTTTTTTCAAGAACTGACGGAACAGTTTTAAGTTAGTTGTAAAACCCAATGTTTTTTATAAAAATATTAGTATTCTGCGCTTGCTTATTTACAAATTACCAATTGTTGCAGCGTACGTTCGTTGGTTGCCACGAATACTGTTTTTTATTTTGCACATACTTCTTCATAGCGACTGGAGTAGCTGATTGGGCTGATGGCAATTTGGCATACCAAATGTCTTAAAAGCGAAGCATTCGAACTTTAGGCAGAAATTTTCGAAGCCACCAACAGTTTTGATGTTTCAGTTGCTTGAATATGCATGTGTTTTTTTCTTTAGTAATGTTACACTCCGCATTATGCAAAATACTCCACATTTTTAAATTGAGTCTTTAAGAAAATCAAAATAAAGCACCAAATTGTGTGTTGTTACTATGGAAATGTATGCTGCTATATTTGTGAGGGTATTTTGTATTGTTCTGTTGGATAAATTCTACTGTTATTTACAAAAACAAAATTTCAAATTAGTACCAAAAAAATAAATGCAATGAATACTACTGCCAGATCTGTAACCCTGCCGTACAGTACTTATAGCATCAAAATAAAAACTGTGGTTTGTTTACAATTGTGATTAAAGATAAATAAATATTATAATGGAAATTGGTGTCGATTTATTCTTCCCGGAAGAAGAAAATCAAAATACCATAAATATTGCAAGAATTGTTCAACAGTTGATATTATATTGCGGTTTCAAAAAAATATCACTTCATATTCTCGTAAAACAACTGGGGTTGTGTTGTGAACCAGAATAGACATCATTTTTGCTTAGACAACTTCGAAAGACAACCAGCTTGACAACTTTCAGCAAAGTTGTAAACCGTAATACCGATTTTGCTTAGACAACACAACTTACAACATAAGTTATAAATGAGAATAGGGCCCTTGACGTATAGCATATTATACATCGTTGCAAAGGTAAAAGAACCCTCTTAATGAATTTCACATTTACCGTTGTACCTTGCGAATCCAATTTCCAAGAAAACGGCTTCTTTTTAATAAGAAAATCAATTAATTGCCAATAACTTCTAAGCCATTACAATTACAGCTTTGGCATGTTCAGTGGAAATAAAGCCATTGAAAATACCTTTCATTCAGTACCATATCGTAGGTTGAATATTTCCAGAGTTAGTGACCTTTTATTGTTCGACCTTGACACGTACATAAATCCAATATGGCGACCAATTCCGGGAATTTGCAAGCGGATTCCAAGAACTAACGGTCCAAATAACTGTAAATTTGACCAAAAATTACGCAAGGCCGAAACCCCTAAACTTACCCTGTTCCGTAATATTAGAAAAGTTAAAAGTTAACAGCGAGTTCGGTCATGTTCGCTGCATACGTTTTTTCAATAAAGACGCCCAAGTATGGAAAACACCGAGCAATATTGTCATATCGCACAAAATGTATGAGTTTATTTTGAACGCATTTATGAAATCAAGGTAATAAACTTTCAACATTTACTCTTTGTCGATATCACGTATTGTTAAGTAAATCCGAAATTAGATGTTATGCTACAATGTAAGAGAATGAGTTGTTAGTTAGATGTGTCTGTGAGTAGCTCCTTGAAGAAAAAAAAATTTTTTTTTTTGTGTGTGGTTTTGCTTAAACAATCCTAAATATTAAACAATTACTTTTGAAGAAGTGTTCGGATACTGCCAATGAACCATGATCGAGTGTTGTGTAATTTTTCGTAATAATATAGTCATCACAATCATAGGCGTAGCTAGGTAGGGGCCCAAGGGCACGACCCCTTCTAGCTGAGCTCTATTGATACTTTTATTGAACCGTGGTCGCGCGTTTTGTGATTTTTTCTAATAATACAGTCATCACAAAATCTTAGGTGTAGCTATGTGGGAGGCCGGCGCACGACCCCTTCCAGCTAAGCTCGTAAAATTAATCGTTAAATTTTACTTAAGGTATTAGAAGAATGACTAGCTCTTTTATAATAACCAATGCAAAGAGTCAATAATTTTGGTATACTATAAAAGGCCCAGTTTTTTCAAGAACTGACGGAACAGTTTTAAGTTAGTTGTAAAACCCAATGTTTTTTATAAAAATATTAGTATTCTGCGCTTGCTTATTTACAAATTACCAATTGTTGCAGCGTACGTTCGTTGGTTGCCACGAATACTGTTTTTTATTTTGCACATACTTCTTCATAGCGACTGGAGTAGCTGATTGGGCTGATGGCAATTTGGCATACCAAATGTCTTAAAAGCGAAGCATTCGAACTTTAGGCAGAAATTTTCGAAGCCACCAACAGTTTTGATGTTTCAGTTGCTTGAATATGCATGTGTTTTTTTCTTTAGTAATGTTACACTCCGCATTATGCAAAATACTCCACATTTTTAAATTGAGTCTTTAAGAAAATCAAAATAAAGCACCAAATTGTGTGTTGTTACTATGGAAATGTATGCTGCTATATTTGTGAGGGTATTTTGTATTGTTCTGTTGGATAAATTCTACTGTTATTTACAAAAACAAAATTTCAAATTAGTACCAAAAAAATAAATGCAATGAATACTACTGCCAGATCTGTAACCCTGCCGTACAGTACTTATAGCATCAAAATAAAAACTGTGGTTTGTTTACAATTGTGATTAAAGATAAATAAATATTATAATGGAAATTGGTGTCGATTTATTCTTCCCGGAAGAAGAAAATCAAAATACCATAAATATTGCAAGAATTGTTCAACAGTTGATATTATATTGCGGTTTCAAAAAAATATCACTTCATATTCTCGTAAAACAACTGGGGTTGTGTTGTGAACCAGAATAGACATCATTTTTGCTTAGACAACTTCGAAAGACAACCAGCTTGACAACTTTCAGCAAAGTTGTAAACCGTAATACCGATTTTGCTTAGACAACACAACTTACAACATAAGTTGTAAATGAGAATAGGGCCCTTGACGTATAGCATATTATACATCGTTGCAAAGGTAAAAGAACCCTCTTAATGAATTTCACATTTACCGTTGTACCTTGCGAATCCAATTTCCAAGAAAACGGCTTCTTTTTAATAAGAAAATCAATTAATTGCCAATAACTTCTAAGCCATTACAATTACAGCTTTGGCATGTTCAGTGGAAATAAAGCCATTGAAAATACCTTTCATTCAGTACCATATCGTAGGTTGAATATTTCCAGAGTTAGTGACCTTTTATTGTTCGACCTTGACACGTACATAAATCCAATATGGCGACCAATTCCGGGAATTTGCAAGCGGATTCCAAGAACTAACGGTCCAAATAACTGTAAATTTGACCAAAAATTACGCAAGGCCGAAACCCCTAAACTTACCCTGTTCCGTAATATTAGAAAAGTTAAAAGTTAACAGCGAGTTCGGTCATATTCGCTGCATACGTTTTTTCAATAAAGACGCCCAAGTATGGAAAACACCGAGCAATATTGTCATATCGCACAAAATGTATGAGTTTATTTTGAACGCATTTATGAAATCAAGGTAATAAACTTTCAACATTTACTCTTTGTCGATATCACGTATTGTTAAGTAAATCCGAAATTAGATGTTATGCTACAATGTAAGAGAATGAGTTGTTAGTTAGATGTGTCTGTGAGTAGCTCCTTGAAAAAAAAAAAAATTTTTTTTTTTGTGTGTGGTTTTGCTTAAACAATCCTAAATATTAAACAATTACTTTTGAAGAAGTGTTCGGATACTGCCAATGAACCATGATCGAGTGTTGTGTAATTTTTCGTAATAATATAGTCATCACAATCATAGGCGTAGCTAGGTAGGGGCCCAAGGGCACGACCCCTTCTAGCTGAGCTCTATTGATACTTTTATTGAACCGTGGTCGCGCGTTTTGTGATTTTTTCTAATAATACAGTCATCACAAAATCTTAGGTGTAGCTATGTGGGAGGCCGGCGCACGACCCCTTCCAGCTAAGCTCGTAAAATTAATCGTTAAATTTTACTTAAGGTATTAGAAGAATGACTAGCTCTTTTATAATAACCAATGCAAAGAGTCAATAATTTTGGTATACTATAAAAGGCCCAGTTTTTTCAAGAACTGACGGAACAGTTTTAAGTTAGTTGTAAAACCCAATGTTTTTTATAAAAATATTAGTATTCTGCGCTTGCTTATTTACAAATTACCAATTGTTGCAGCGTACGTTCGTTGGTTGCCACGAATACTGTTTTTTATTTTGCACATACTTCTTCATAGCGACTGGAGTAGCTGATTGGGCTGATGGCAATTTGGCATACCAAATGTCTTAAAAGCGAAGCATTCGAACTTTAGGCAGAAATTTTCGAAGCCAGCAACAGTTTTGATGTTTCAGTTGCTTGAATATGCATGTGTTTTTTTCTTTAGTAATGTTACACTCCGCATTATGCAAAATACTCCACATTTTTAAATTGAGTCTTTAAGAAAATCAAAATAAAGCACCAAATTGTGTGTTGTTACTATGGAAATGTATGCTGCTATATTTGTGAGGGTATTTTGTATTGTTCTGTTGGATAAATTCTACTGTTATTTACAAAAACAAAATTTCAAATTAGTACCAAAAAAATAAATGCAATGAATACTACTGCCAGATCTGTAACCCTGCCGTACAGTACTTATAGCATCAAAATAAAAACTGTGGTTTGTTTACAATTGTGATTAAAGATAAATAAATATTATAATGGAAATTGGTGTCGATTTATTCTTCCCGGAAGAAGAAAATCAAAATACCATAAATATTGCAAGAATTGTTCAACAGTTGATATTATATTGCGGTTTCAAAAAAATATCACTTCATATTCTCGTAAAACAACTGGGGTTGTGTTGTGAACCAGAATAGACATCATTTTTGCTTAGACAACTTCGAAAGACAACCAGCTTGACAACTTTCAGCAAAGTTGTAAACCGTAATACCGATTTTGCTTAGACAACACAACTTACAACATAAGTTGTAAATGAGAATAGGGCCCTTGACGTATAGCATATTATACATCGTTGCAAAGGTAAAAGAACCCTCTTAATGAATTTCACATTTACCGTTGTACCTTGCGAATCCAATTTCCAAGAAAACGGCTTCTTTTTAATAAGAAAATCAATTAATTGCCAATAACTTCTAAGCCATTACAATTACAGCTTTGGCATGTTCAGTGGAAATAAAGCCATTGAAAATACCTTTCATTCAGTACCATATCGTAGGTTGAATATTTCCAGAGTTAGTGACCTTTTATTGTTCGACCTTGACACGTACATAAATCCAATATGGCGACCAATTCCGGGAATTTGCAAGCGGATTCCAAGAACTAACGGTCCAAATAACTGTAAATTTGACCAAAAATTACGCAAGGCCGAAACCCCTAAACTTACCCTGTTCCGTAATATTAGAAAAGTTAAAAGTTAACAGCGAGTTCGGTCATGTTCGCTGCATACGTTTTTTCAATAAAGACGCCCAAGTATGGAAAACACCGAGCAATATTGTCATATCGCACAAAATGTATGAGTTTATTTTGAACGCATTTATGAAATCAAGGTAATAAACTTTCAACATTTACTCTTTGTCGATATCACGTATTGTTAAGTAAATCCGAAATTAGATGTTATGCTACAATGTAAGAGAATGAGTTGTTAGTTAGATGTGTCTGTGAGTAGCTCCTTGAAAAAAAAAAAAATTTTTTTTTTTGTGTGTGGTTTTGCTTAAACAATCCTAAATATTAAACAATTACTTTTGAAGAAGTGTTCGGATACTGCCAATGAACCATGATCGAGTGTTGTGTAATTTTTCGTAATAATATAGTCATCACAATCATAGGCGTAGCTAGGTAGGGGCCCAAGGGCACGACCCCTTCTAGCTGAGCTCTATTGATACTTTTATTGAACCGTGGTCGCGCGTTTTGTGATTTTTTCTAATAATACAATCATCACAAAATCTTAGGTGTAGCTATGTGGGAGGCCGGCGCACGACCCCTTCCAGCTAAGCTCGTAAAATTAATCGTTAAATTTTACTTAAGGTATTAGAAGAATGACTAGCTCTTTTATAATAACCAATGCAAAGAGTCAATAATTTTGGTATACTATAAAAGGCCCAGTTTTTTCAAGAACTGACGGAACAGTTTTAAGTTAGTTGTAAAACCCAATGTTTTTTATAAAAATATTAGTATTCTGCGCTTGCTTATTTACAAATTACCAATTGTTGCAGCGTACGTTCGTTGGTTGCCACGAATACTGTTTTTTATTTTGCACATACTTCTTCATAGCGACTGGAGTAGCTGATTGGGCTGATGGCAATTTGGCATACCAAATGTCTTAAAAGCGAAGCATTCGAACTTTAGGCAGAAATTTTCGAAGCCACCAACAGTTTTGATGTTTCAGTTGCTTGAATATGCATGTGTTTTTTTCTTTAGTAATGTTACACTCCGCATTATGCAAAATACTCCACATTTTTAAATTGAGTCTTTAAGAAAATCAAAATAAAGCACCAAATTGTGTGTTGTTACTATGGAAATGTATGCTGCTATATTTGTGAGGGTATTTTGTATTGTTCTGTTGGATAAATTCTACTGTTATTTACAAAAACAAAATTTCAAATTAGTACCAAAAAAATAAATGCAATGAATACTACTGCCAGATCTGTAACCCTGCCGTACAGTACTTATAGCATCAAAATAAAAACTGTGGTTTGTTTACAATTGTGATTAAAGATAAATAAATATTATAATGGAAATTGGTGTCGATTTATTCTTCCCGGAAGAAGAAAATCAAAATACCATAAATATTGCAAGAATTGTTCAACAGTTGATATTATATTGCGGTTTCAAAAAAATATCACTTCATATTCTCGTAAAACAACTGGGGTTGTGTTGTGAACCAGAATAGACATCATTTTTGCTTAGACAACTTCGAAAGACAACCAGCTTGACAACTTTCAGCAAAGTTGTAAACCGTAATACCGATTTTGCTTAGACAACACAACTTACAACATAAGTTATAAATGAGAATAGGGCCCTTGACGTATAGCATATTATACATCGTTGCAAAGGTAAAAGAACCCTCTTAATGAATTTCACATTTACCGTTGTACCTTGCGAATCCAATTTCCAAGAAAACGGCTTCTTTTTAATAAGAAAATCAATTAATTGCCAATAACTTCTAAGCCATTACAATTACAGCTTTGGCATGTTCAGTGGAAATAAAGCCATTGAAAATACCTTTCATTCAGTACCATATCGTAGGTTGAATATTTCCAGAGTTAGTGACCTTTTATTGTTCGACCTTGACACGTACATAAATCCAATATGGCGACCAATTCCGGGAATTTGCAAGCGGATTCCAAGAACTAACGGTCCAAATAACTGTAAATTTGACCAAAAATTACGCAAGGCCGAAACCCCTAAACTTACCCTGTTCCGTAATATTAGAAAAGTTAAAAGTTAACAGCGAGTTCGGTCATGTTCGCTGCATACGTTTTTTCAATAAAGACGCCCAAGTATGGAAAACACCGAGCAATATTGTCATATCGCACAAAATGTATGAGTTTATTTTGAACGCATTTATGAAATCAAGGTAATAAACTTTCAACATTTACTCTTTGTCGATATCACGTATTGTTAAGTAAATCCGAAATTAGATGTTATGCTACAATGTAAGAGAATGAGTTGTTAGTTAGATGTGTCTGTGAGTAGCTCCTTGAAGAAAAAAAAATTTTTTTTTTTGTGTGTGGTTTTGCTTAAACAATCCTAAATATTAAACAATTACTTTTGAAGAAGTGTTCGGATACTGCCAATGAACCATGATCGAGTGTTGTGTAATTTTTCGTAATAATATAGTCATCACAATCATAGGCGTAGCTAGGTAGGGGCCCAAGGGCACGACCCCTTCTAGCTGAGCTCTATTGATACTTTTATTGAACCGTGGTCGCGCGTTTTGTGATTTTTTCTAATAATACAGTCATCACAAAATCTTAGGTGTAGCTATGTGGGAGGCCGGCGCACGACCCCTTCCAGCTAAGCTCGTAAAATTAATCGTTAAATTTTACTTAAGGTATTAGAAGAATGACTAGCTCTTTTATAATAACCAATGCAAAGAGTCAATAATTTTGGTATACTATAAAAGGCCCAGTTTTTTCAAGAACTGACGGAACAGTTTTAAGTTAGTTGTAAAACCCAATGTTTTTTATAAAAATATTAGTATTCTGCGCTTGCTTATTTACAAATTACCAATTGTTGCAGCGTACGTTCGTTGGTTGCCACGAATACTGTTTTTTATTTTGCACATACTTCTTCATAGCGACTGGAGTAGCTGATTGGGCTGATGGCAATTTGGCATACCAAATGTCTTAAAAGCGAAGCATTCGAACTTTAGGCAGAAATTTTCGAAGCCACCAACAGTTTTGATGTTTCAGTTGCTTGAATATGCATGTGTTTTTTTCTTTAGTAATGTTACACTCCGCATTATGCAAAATACTCCACATTTTTAAATTGAGTCTTTAAGAAAATCAAAATAAAGCACCAAATTGTGTGTTGTTACTATGGAAATGTATGCTGCTATATTTGTGAGGGTATTTTGTATTGTTCTGTTGGATAAATTCTACTGTTATTTACAAAAACAAAATTTCAAATTAGTACCAAAAAAATAAATGCAATGAATACTACTGCCAGATCTGTAACCCTGCCGTACAGTACTTATAGCATCAAAATAAAAACTGTGGTTTGTTTACAATTGTGATTAAAGATAAATAAATATTATAATGGAAATTGGTGTCGATTTATTCTTCCCGGAAGAAGAAAATCAAAATACCATAAATATTGCAAGAATTGTTCAACAGTTGATATTATATTGCGGTTTCAAAAAAATATCACTTCATATTCTCGTAAAACAACTGGGGTTGTGTTGTGAACCAGAATAGACATCATTTTTGCTTAGACAACTTCGAAAGACAACCAGCTTGACAACTTTCAGCAAAGTTGTAAACCGTAATACCGATTTTGCTTAGACAACACAACTTACAACATAAGTTGTAAATGAGAATAGGGCCCTTGACGTATAGCATATTATACATCGTTGCAAAGGTAAAAGAACCCTCTTAATGAATTTCACATTTACCGTTGTACCTTGCGAATCCAATTTCCAAGAAAACGGCTTCTTTTTAATAAGAAAATCAATTAATTGCCAATAACTTCTAAGCCATTACAATTACAGCTTTGGCATGTTCAGTGGAAATAAAGCCATTGAAAATACCTTTCATTCAGTACCATATCGTAGGTTGAATATTTCCAGAGTTAGTGACCTTTTATTGTTCGACCTTGACACGTACATAAATCCAATATGGCGACCAATTCCGGGAATTTGCAAGCGGATTCCAAGAACTAACGGTCCAAATAACTGTAAATTTGACCAAAAATTACGCAAGGCCGAAACCCCTAAACTTACCCTGTTCCGTAATATTAGAAAAGTTAAAAGTTAACAGCGAGTTCGGTCATGTTCGCTGCATACGTTTTTTCAATAAAGACGCCCAAGTATGGAAAACACCGAGCAATATTGTCATATCGCACAAAATGTATGAGTTTATTTTGAACGCATTTATGAAATCAAGGTAATAAACTTTCAACATTTACTCTTTGTCGATATCACGTATTGTTAAGTAAATCCGAAATTAGATGTTATGCTACAATGTAAGAGAATGAGTTGTTAGTTAGATGTGTCTGTGAGTAGCATAGATTAGTAGATGAGACACTCGAAAATGTCCCTTATACACTAATGCATTTTTGCTGGAATTGCACTGATACAATGAAAGAAAACTTTGATTCGCTGCAAAAAAAGTGTAGCCTCGCCGTAAAAAAGTGTAGCCTCGCCGTAAAATAATGTAGCCTCGCCGCAAAAATTTTGTAGCAAGCACTGATGGAAAATTTATTTTAAGGGGGTTGTTTATCGAAACGTCAAAATAAATAATTATAAATATTATGTTTTTTATCCGTGAAAAACATGTATAAAACATAGTTTTAATGTTAATAAATATATTCTATAACATTTTACACAGCATTTTCTAATTTGCTTGGTTATATTTCCTATAAATGCAGTCGGTAATCAAAACTTTTTTGTTATAAATACACAATTATGCGCCTAATTGCGAAAGTATTTTAGAATGCTGTTAGCAGAATATTATAAATGAAACTGAATACAAATTGTTACAAAATAGTTGGAAATTATACGTTATTGGCCTAGTTGGGGGCTCCAAAACCCTTTAGCACATACGGTTGCACTGTTAAGAAATCGTACACATTGATTGATAAAGAAACAAGAACAACAACGTGATACTTCTCACGTATTGTATACGTGAGTTCATCATACCAAACAGTCAAATGTCAAACCGATTTTTTGAAGCGGCGAATAGCGAGTGTCACATCTAGTCATCTATGGTGAGTAGCTCCTTGAAAAAAAAAAAAATTTTTTTTTTTGTGTGTGGTTTTGCTTAAACAATCCTAAATATTAAACAATTACTTTTGAAGAAGTGTTCGGATACTGCCAATGAACCATGATCGAGTGTTGTGTAATTTTTCGTAATAATATAGTCATCACAATCATAGGCGTAGCTAGGTAGGGGCCCAAGGGCACGACCCCTTCTAGCTGAGCTCTATTGATACTTTTATTGAACCGTGGTCGCGCGTTTTGTGATTTTTTCTAATAATACAATCATCACAAAATCTTAGGTGTAGCTATGTGGGAGGCCGGCGCACGACCCCTTCCAGCTAAGCTCGTAAAATTAATCGTTAAATTTTACTTAAGGTATTAGAAGAATGACTAGCTCTTTTATAATAACCAATGCAAAGAGTCAATAATTTTGGTATACTATAAAAGGCCCAGTTTTTTCAAGAACTGACGGAACAGTTTTAAGTTAGTTGTAAAACCCAATGTTTTTTATAAAAATATTAGTATTCTGCGCTTGCTTATTTACAAATTACCAATTGTTGCAGCGTACGTTCGTTGGTTGCCACGAATACTGTTTTTTATTTTGCACATACTTCTTCATAGCGACTGGAGTAGCTGATTGGGCTGATGGCAATTTGGCATACCAAATGTCTTAAAAGCGAAGCATTCGAACTTTAGGCAGAAATTTTCGAAGCCACCAACAGTTTTGATGTTTCAGTTGCTTGAATATGCATGTGTTTTTTTCTTTAGTAATGTTACACTCCGCATTATGCAAAATACTCCACATTTTTAAATTGAGTCTTTAAGAAAATCAAAATAAAGCACCAAATTGTGTGTTGTTACTATGGAAATGTATGCTGCTATATTTGTGAGGGTATTTTGTATTGTTCTGTTGGATAAATTCTACTGTTATTTACAAAAACAAAATTTCAAATTAGTACCAAAAAAATAAATGCAATGAATACTACTGCCAGATCTGTAACCCTGCCGTACAGTACTTATAGCATCAAAATAAAAACTGTGGTTTGTTTACAATTGTGATTAAAGATAAATAAATATTATAATGGAAATTGGTGTCGATTTATTCTTCCCGGAAGAAGAAAATCAAAATACCATAAATATTGCAAGAATTGTTCAACAGTTGATATTATATTGCGGTTTCAAAAAAATATCACTTCATATTCTCGTAAAACAACTGGGGTTGTGTTGTGAACCAGAATAGACATCATTTTTGCTTAGACAACTTCGAAAGACAACCAGCTTGACAACTTTCAGCAAAGTTGTAAACCGTAATACCGATTTTGCTTAGACAACACAACTTACAACATAAGTTATAAATGAGAATAGGGCCCTTGACGTATAGCATATTATACATCGTTGCAAAGGTAAAAGAACCCTCTTAATGAATTTCACATTTACCGTTGTACCTTGCGAATCCAATTTCCAAGAAAACGGCTTCTTTTTAATAAGAAAATCAATTAATTGCCAATAACTTCTAAGCCATTACAATTACAGCTTTGGCATGTTCAGTGGAAATAAAGCCATTGAAAATACCTTTCATTCAGTACCATATCGTAGGTTGAATATTTCCAGAGTTAGTGACCTTTTATTGTTCGACCTTGACACGTACATAAATCCAATATGGCGACCAATTCCGGGAATTTGCAAGCGGATTCCAAGAACTAACGGTCCAAATAACTGTAAATTTGACCAAAAATTACGCAAGGCCGAAACCCCTAAACTTACCCTGTTCCGTAATATTAGAAAAGTTAAAAGTTAACAGCGAGTTCGGTCATGTTCGCTGCATACGTTTTTTCAATAAAGACGCCCAAGTATGGAAAACACCGAGCAATATTGTCATATCGCACAAAATGTATGAGTTTATTTTGAACGCATTTATGAAATCAAGGTAATAAACTTTCAACATTTACTCTTTGTCGATATCACGTATTGTTAAGTAAATCCGAAATTAGATGTTATGCTACAATGTAAGAGAATGAGTTGTTAGTTAGATGTGTCTGTGAGTAGCTCCTTGAAGAAAAAAAAATTTTTTTTTTTGTGTGTGGTTTTGCTTAAACAATCCTAAATATTAAACAATTACTTTTGAAGAAGTGTTCGGATACTGCCAATGAACCATGATCGAGTGTTGTGTAATTTTTCGTAATAATATAGTCATCACAATCATAGGCGTAGCTAGGTAGGGGCCCAAGGGCACGACCCCTTCTAGCTGAGCTCTATTGATACTTTTATTGAACCGTGGTCGCGCGTTTTGTGATTTTTTCTAATAATACAGTCATCACAAAATCTTAGGTGTAGCTATGTGGGAGGCCGGCGCACGACCCCTTCCAGCTAAGCTCGTAAAATTAATCGTTAAATTTTACTTAAGGTATTAGAAGAATGACTAGCTCTTTTATAATAACCAATGCAAAGAGTCAATAATTTTGGTATACTATAAAAGGCCCAGTTTTTTCAAGAACTGACGGAACAGTTTTAAGTTAGTTGTAAAACCCAATGTTTTTTATAAAAATATTAGTATTCTGCGCTTGCTTATTTACAAATTACCAATTGTTGCAGCGTACGTTCGTTGGTTGCCACGAATACTGTTTTTTATTTTGCACATACTTCTTCATAGCGACTGGAGTAGCTGATTGGGCTGATGGCAATTTGGCATACCAAATGTCTTAAAAGCGAAGCATTCGAACTTTAGGCAGAAATTTTCGAAGCCACCAACAGTTTTGATGTTTCAGTTGCTTGAATATGCATGTGTTTTTTTCTTTAGTAATGTTACACTCCGCATTATGCAAAATACTCCACATTTTTAAATTGAGTCTTTAAGAAAATCAAAATAAAGCACCAAATTGTGTGTTGTTACTATGGAAATGTATGCTGCTATATTTGTGAGGGTATTTTGTATTGTTCTGTTGGATAAATTCTACTGTTATTTACAAAAACAAAATTTCAAATTAGTACCAAAAAAATAAATGCAATGAATACTACTGCCAGATCTGTAACCCTGCCGTACAGTACTTATAGCATCAAAATAAAAACTGTGGTTTGTTTACAATTGTGATTAAAGATAAATAAATATTATAATGGAAATTGGTGTCGATTTATTCTTCCCGGAAGAAGAAAATCAAAATACCATAAATATTGCAAGAATTGTTCAACAGTTGATATTATATTGCGGTTTCAAAAAAATATCACTTCATATTCTCGTAAAACAACTGGGGTTGTGTTGTGAACCAGAATAGACATCATTTTTGCTTAGACAACTTCGAAAGACAACCAGCTTGACAACTTTCAGCAAAGTTGTAAACCGTAATACCGATTTTGCTTAGACAACACAACTTACAACATAAGTTGTAAATGAGAATAGGGCCCTTGACGTATAGCATATTATACATCGTTGCAAAGGTAAAAGAACCCTCTTAATGAATTTCACATTTACCGTTGTACCTTGCGAATCCAATTTCCAAGAAAACGGCTTCTTTTTAATAAGAAAATCAATTAATTGCCAATAACTTCTAAGCCATTACAATTACAGCTTTGGCATGTTCAGTGGAAATAAAGCCATTGAAAATACCTTTCATTCAGTACCATATCGTAGGTTGAATATTTCCAGAGTTAGTGACCTTTTATTGTTCGACCTTGACACGTACATAAATCCAATATGGCGACCAATTCCGGGAATTTGCAAGCGGATTCCAAGAACTAACGGTCCAAATAACTGTAAATTTGACCAAAAATTACGCAAGGCCGAAACCCCTAAACTTACCCTGTTCCGTAATATTAGAAAAGTTAAAAGTTAACAGCGAGTTCGGTCATGTTCGCTGCATACGTTTTTTCAATAAAGACGCCCAAGTATGGAAAACACCGAGCAATATTGTCATATCGCACAAAATGTATGAGTTTATTTTGAACGCATTTATGAAATCAAGGTAATAAACTTTCAACATTTACTCTTTGTCGATATCACGTATTGTTAAGTAAATCCGAAATTAGATGTTATGCTACAATGTAAGAGAATGAGTTGTTAGTTAGATGTGTCTGTGAGTAGCTCCTTGAAAAAAAAAAAAATTTTTTTTTTGTGTGTGGTTTTGCTTAAACAATCCTAAATATTAAACAATTACTTTTGAAGAAGTGTTCGGATACTGCCAATGAACCATGATCGAGTGTTGTGTAATTTTTCGTAATAATATAGTCATCACAATCATAGGCGTAGCTAGGTAGGGGCCCAAGGGCACGACCCCTTCTAGCTGAGCTCTATTGATACTTTTATTGAACCGTGGTCGCGCGTTTTGTGATTTTTTCTAATAATACAGTCATCACAAAATCTTAGGTGTAGCTATGTGGGAGGCCGGCGCACGACCCCTTCCAGCTAAGCTCGTAAAATTAATCGTTAAATTTTACTTAAGGTATTAGAAGAATGACTAGCTCTTTTATAATAACCAATGCAAAGAGTCAATAATTTTGGTATACTATAAAAGGCCCAGTTTTTTCAAGAACTGACGGAACAGTTTTAAGTTAGTTGTAAAACCCAATGTTTTTTATAAAAATATTAGTATTCTGCGCTTGCTTATTTACAAATTACCAATTGTTGCAGCGTACGTTCGTTGGTTGCCACGAATACTGTTTTTTATTTTGCACATACTTCTTCATAGCGACTGGAGTAGCTGATTGGGCTGATGGCAATTTGGCATACCAAATGTCTTAAAAGCGAAGCATTCGAACTTTAGGCAGAAATTTTCGAAGCCACCAACAGTTTTGATGTTTCAGTTGCTTGAATATGCATGTGTTTTTTTCTTTAGTAATGTTACACTCCGCATTATGCAAAATACTCCACATTTTTAAATTGAGTCTTTAAGAAAATCAAAATAAAGCACCAAATTGTGTGTTGTTACTATGGAAATGTATGCTGCTATATTTGTGAGGGTATTTTGTATTGTTCTGTTGGATAAATTCTACTGTTATTTACAAAAACAAAATTTCAAATTAGTACCAAAAAAATAAATGCAATGAATACTACTGCCAGATCTGTAACCCTGCCGTACAGTACTTATAGCATCAAAATAAAAACTGTGGTTTGTTTACAATTGTGATTAAAGATAAATAAATATTATAATGGAAATTGGTGTCGATTTATTCTTCCCGGAAGAAGAAAATCAAAATACCATAAATATTGCAAGAATTGTTCAACAGTTGATATTATATTGCGGTTTCAAAAAAATATCACTTCATATTCTCGTAAAACAACTGGGGTTGTGTTGTGAACCAGAATAGACATCATTTTTGCTTAGACAACTTCGAAAGACAACCAGCTTGACAACTTTCAGCAAAGTTGTAAACCGTAATACCGATTTTGCTTAGACAACACAACTTACAACATAAGTTGTAAATGAGAATAGGGCCCTTGACGTATAGCATATTATACATCGTTGCAAAGGTAAAAGAACCCTCTTAATGAATTTCACATTTACCGTTGTACCTTGCGAATCCAATTTCCAAGAAAACGGCTTCTTTTTAATAAGAAAATCAATTAATTGCCAATAACTTCTAAGCCATTACAATTACAGCTTTGGCATGTTCAGTGGAAATAAAGCCATTGAAAATACCTTTCATTCAGTACCATATCGTAGGTTGAATATTTCCAGAGTTAGTGACCTTTTATTGTTCGACCTTGACACGTACATAAATCCAATATGGCGACCAATTCCGGGAATTTGCAAGCGGATTCCAAGAACTAACGGTCCAAATAACTGTAAATTTGACCAAAAATTACGCAAGGCCGAAACCCCTAAACTTACCCTGTTCCGTAATATTAGAAAAGTTAAAAGTTAACAGCGAGTTCGGTCATGTTCGCTGCATACGTTTTTTCAATAAAGACGCCCAAGTATGGAAAACACCGAGCAATATTGTCATATCGCACAAAATGTATGAGTTTATTTTGAACGCATTTATGAAATCAAGGTAATAAACTTTCAACATTTACTCTTTGTCGATATCACGTATTGTTAAGTAAATCCGAAATTAGATGTTATGCTACAATGTAAGAGAATGAGTTGTTAGTTAGATGTGTCTGTGAGTAGCTCCTTGAAAAAAAAAAAAATTTTTTTTTTTGTGTGTGGTTTTGCTTAAACAATCCTAAATATTAAACAATTACTTTTGAAGAAGTGTTCGGATACTGCCAATGAACCATGATCGAGTGTTGTGTAATTTTTCGTAATAATATAGTCATCACAATCATAGGCGTAGCTAGGTAGGGGCCCAAGGGCACGACCCCTTCTAGCTGAGCTCTATTGATACTTTTATTGAACCGTGGTCGCGCGTTTTGTGATTTTTTCTAATAATACAGTCATCACAAAATCTTAGGTGTAGCTATGTGGGAGGCCGGCGCACGACCCCTTCCAGCTAAGCTCGTAAAATTAATCGTTAAATTTTACTTAAGGTATTAGAAGAATGACTAGCTCTTTTATAATAACCAATGCAAAGAGTCAATAATTTTGGTATACTATAAAAGGCCCAGTTTTTTCAAGAACTGACGGAACAGTTTTAAGTTAGTTGTAAAACCCAATGTTTTTTATAAAAATATTAGTATTCTGCGCTTGCTTATTTACAAATTACCAATTGTTGCAGAGTACGTTCGTTGCTTGCCACGAATACTGTTTTTTATTTTGCACATACTTCTTCATAGCGACTGGAGTAGCTGATTGGGCTGATGGCAATTTGGCATACCAAATGTCTTAAAAGCGAAGCATTCGAACTTTAGGCAGAAATTTTCGAAGCCACCAACAGTTTTGATGTTTCAGTTGCTTGAATATGCATGTGTTTTTTTCTTTAGTAATGTTACACTCCGCATTATGCAAAATACTCCACATTTTTAAATTGAGTCTTTAAGAAAATCAAAATAAAGCACCAAATTGTGTGTTGTTACTATGGAAATGTATGCTGCTATATTTGTGAGGGTATTTTGTATTGTTCTGTTGGATAAATTCTACTGTTATTTACAAAAACAAAATTTCAAATTAGTACCAAAAAAATAAATGCAATGAATACTACTGCCAGATCTGTAACCCTGCCGTACAGTACTTATAGCATCAAAATAAAAACTGTGGTTTGTTTACAATTGTGATTAAAGATAAATAAATATTATAATGGAAATTGGTGTCGATTTATTCTTCCCGGAAGAAGAAAATCAAAATACCATAAATATTGCAAGAATTGTTCAACAGTTGATATTATATTGCGGTTTCAAAAAAATATCACTTCATATTCTCGTAAAACAACTGGGGTTGTGTTGTGAACCAGAATAGACATCATTTTTGCTTAGACAACTTCGAAAGACAACCAGCTTGACAACTTTCAGCAAAGTTGTAAACCGTAATACCGATTTTGCTTAGACAACACAACTTACAACATAAGTTATAAATGAGAATAGGGCCCTTGACGTATAGCATATTATACATCGTTGCAAAGGTAAAAGAACCCTCTTAATGAATTTCACATTTACCGTTGTACCTTGCGAATCCAATTTCCAAGAAAACGGCTTCTTTTTAATAAGAAAATCAATTAATTGCCAATAACTTCTAAGCCATTACAATTACAGCTTTGGCATGTTCAGTGGAAATAAAGCCATTGAAAATACCTTTCATTCAGTACCATATCGTAGGTTGAATATTTCCAGAGTTAGTGACCTTTTATTGTTCGACCTTGACACGTACATAAATCCAATATGGCGACCAATTCCGGGAATTTGCAAGCGGATTCCAAGAACTAACGGTCCAAATAACTGTAAATTTGACCAAAAATTACGCAAGGCCGAAACCCCTAAACTTACCCTGTTCCGTAATATTAGAAAAGTTAAAAGTTAACAGCGAGTTCGGTCATGTTCGCTGCATACGTTTTTTCAATAAAGACGCCCAAGTATGGAAAACACCGAGCAATATTGTCATATCGCACAAAATGTATGAGTTTATTTTGAACGCATTTATGAAATCAAGGTAATAAACTTTCAACATTTACTCTTTGTCGATATCACGTATTGTTAAGTAAATCCGAAATTAGATGTTATGCTACAATGTAAGAGAATGAGTTGTTAGTTAGATGTGTCTGTGAGTAGCTCCTTGAAAAAAAAAAAATTTTTTTTTTTGTGTGTGGTTTTGCTTAAACAATCCTAAATATTAAACAATTACTTTTGAAGAAGTGTTCGGATACTGCCAATGAACCATGATCGAGTGTTGTGTAATTTTTCGTAATAATATAGTCATCACAATCATAGGCGTAGCTAGGTAGGGGCCCAAGGGCACGACCCCTTCTAGCTGAGCTCTATTGATACTTTTATTGAACCGTGGTCGCGCGTTTTGTGATTTTTTCTAATAATACAGTCATCACAAAATCTTAGGTGTAGCTATGTGGGAGGCCGGCGCACGACCCCTTCCAGCTAAGCTCGTAAAATTAATCGTTAAATTTTACTTAAGGTATTAGAAGAATGACTAGCTCTTTTATAATAACCAATGCAAAGAGTCAATAATTTTGGTATACTATAAAAGGCCCAGTTTTTTCAAGAACTGACGGAACAGTTTTAAGTTAGTTGTAAAACCCAATGTTTTTTATAAAAATATTAGTATTCTGCGCTTGCTTATTTACAAATTACCAATTGTTGCAGCGTACGTTCGTTGGTTGCCACGAATACTGTTTTTTATTTTGCACATACTTCTTCATAGCGACTGGAGTAGCTGATTGGGCTGATGGCAATTTGGCATACCAAATGTCTTAAAAGCGAAGCATTCGAACTTTAGGCAGAAATTTTCGAAGCCACCAACAGTTTTGATGTTTCAGTTGCTTGAATATGCATGTGTTTTTTTCTTTAGTAATGTTACACTCCGCATTATGCAAAATACTCCACATTTTTAAATTGAGTCTTTAAGAAAATCAAAATAAAGCACCAAATTGTGTGTTGTTACTATGGAAATGTATGCTGCTATATTTGTGAGGGTATTTTGTATTGTTCTGTTGGATAAATTCTACTGTTATTTACAAAAACAAAATTTCAAATTAGTACCAAAAAAATAAATGCAATGAATACTACTGCCAGATCTGTAACCCTGCCGTACAGTACTTATAGCATCAAAATAAAAACTGTGGTTTGTTTACAATTGTGATTAAAGATAAATAAATATTATAATGGAAATTGGTGTCGATTTATTCTTCCCGGAAGAAGAAAATCAAAATACCATAAATATTGCAAGAATTGTTCAACAGTTGATATTATATTGCGGTTTCAAAAAAATATCACTTCATATTCTCGTAAAACAACTGGGGTTGTGTTGTGAACCAGAATAGACATCATTTTTGCTTAGACAACTTCGAAAGACAACCAGCTTGACAACTTTCAGCAAAGTTGTAAACCGTAATACCGATTTTGCTTAGACAACACAACTTACAACATAAGTTGTAAATGAGAATAGGGCCCTTGACGTATAGCATATTATACATCGTTGCAAAGGTAAAAGAACCCTCTTAATGAATTTCACATTTACCGTTGTACCTTGCGAATCCAATTTCCAAGAAAACGGCTTCTTTTTAATAAGAAAATCAATTAATTGCCAATAACTTCTAAGCCATTACAATTACAGCTTTGGCATGTTCAGTGGAAATAAAGCCATTGAAAATACCTTTCATTCAGTACCATATCGTAGGTTGAATATTTCCAGAGTTAGTGACCTTTTATTGTTCGACCTTGACACGTACATAAATCCAATATGGCGACCAATTCCGGGAATTTGCAAGCGGATTCCAAGAACTAACGGTCCAAATAACTGTAAATTTGACCAAAAATTACGCAAGGCCGAAACCCCTAAACTTACCCTGTTCCGTAATATTAGAAAAGTTAAAAGTTAACAGCGAGTTCGGTCATGTTCGCTGCATACGTTTTTTCAATAAAGACGCCCAAGTATGGAAAACACCGAGCAATATTGTCATATCGCACAAAATGTATGAGTTTATTTTGAACGCATTTATGAAATCAAGGTAATAAACTTTCAACATTTACTCTTTGTCGATATCACGTATTGTTAAGTAAATCCGAAATTAGATGTTATGCTACAATGTAAGAGAATGAGTTGTTAGTTAGATGTGTCTGTGAGTAGCTCCTTGAAAAAAAAAAAATTTTTTTTTTTGTGTGTGGTTTTGCTTAAACAATCCTAAATATTAAACAATTACTTTTGAAGAAGTGTTCGGATACTGCCAATGAACCATGATCGAGTGTTGTGTAATTTTTCGTAATAATATAGTCATCACAATCATAGGCGTAGCTAGGTAGGGGCCCAAGGGCACGACCCCTTCTAGCTGAGCTCTATTGATACTTTTATTGAACCGTGGTCGCGCGTTTTGTGATTTTTTCTAATAATACAGTCATCACAAAATCTTAGGTGTAGCTATGTGGGAGGCCGGCGCACGACCCCTTCCAGCTAAGCTCGTAAAATTAATCGTTAAATTTTACTTAAGGTATTAGAAGAATGACTAGCTCTTTTATAATAACCAATGCAAAGAGTCAATAATTTTGGTATACTATAAAAGGCCCAGTTTTTTCAAGAACTGACGGAACAGTTTTAAGTTAGTTGTAAAACCCAATGTTTTTTATAAAAATATTAGTATTCTGCGCTTGCTTATTTACAAATTACCAATTGTTGCAGCGTACGTTCGTTGGTTGCCACGAATACTGTTTTTTATTTTGCACATACTTCTTCATAGCGACTGGAGTAGCTGATTGGGCTGATGGCAATTTGGCATACCAAATGTCTTAAAAGCGAAGCATTCGAACTTTAGGCAGAAATTTTCGAAGCCACCAACAGTTTTGATGTTTCAGTTGCTTGAATATGCATGTGTTTTTTTCTTTAGTAATGTTACACTCCGCATTATGCAAAATACTCCACATTTTTAAATTGAGTCTTTAAGAAAATCAAAATAAAGCACCAAATTGTGTGTTGTTACTATGGAAATGTATGCTGCTATATTTGTGAGGGTATTTTGTATTGTTCTGTTGGATAAATTCTACTGTTATTTACAAAAACAAAATTTCAAATTAGTACCAAAAAAATAAATGCAATGAATACTACTGCCAGATCTGTAACCCTGCCGTACAGTACTTATAGCATCAAAATAAAAACTGTGGTTTGTTTACAATTGTGATTAAAGATAAATAAATATTATAATGGAAATTGGTGTCGATTTATTCTTCCCGGAAGAAGAAAATCAAAATACCATAAATATTGCAAGAATTGTTCAACAGTTGATATTATATTGCGGTTTCAAAAAAATATCACTTCATATTCTCGTAAAACAACTGGGGTTGTGTTGTGAACCAGAATAGACATCATTTTTGCTTAGACAACTTCGAAAGACAACCAGCTTGACAACTTTCAGCAAAGTTGTAAACCGTAATACCGATTTTGCTTAGACAACACAACTTACAACATAAGTTGTAAATGAGAATAGGGCCCTTGACGTATAGCATATTATACATCGTTGCAAAGGTAAAAGAACCCTCTTAATGAATTTCACATTTACCGTTGTACCTTGCGAATCTAATTTCCAAGAAAACGGCTTCTTTTTAATAAGAAAATCAATTAATTGCCAATAACTTCTAAGCCATTACAATTACAGCTTTGGCATGTTCAGTGGAAATAAAGCCATTGAAAATACCTTTCATTCAGTACCATATCGTAGGTTGAATATTTCCAGAGTTAGTGACCTTTTATTGTTCGACCTTGACACGTACATAAATCCAATATGGCGACCAATTCCGGGAATTTGCAAGCGGATTCCAAGAACTAACGGTCCAAATAACTGTAAATTTGACCAAAAATTACGCAAGGCCGAAACCCCTAAACTTACCCTGTTCCGTAATATTAGAAAAGTTAAAAGTTAACAGCGAGTTCGGTCATGTTCGCTGCATACGTTTTTTCAATAAAGACGCCCAAGTATGGAAAACACCGAGCAATATTGTCATATCGCACAAAATGTATGAGTTTATTTTGAACGCATTTATGAAATCAAGGTAATAAACTTTCAACATTTACTCTTTGTCGATATCACGTATTGTTAAGTAAATCCGAAATTAGATGTTATGCTACAATGTAAGAGAATGAGTTGTTAGTTAGATGTGTCTGTGAGTAGCTCCTTGAAGAAAAAAAATTTTTTTTTTTTGTGTGTGGTTTTGCTTAAACAATCCTAAATATTAAACAATTACTTTTGAAGAAGTGTTCGGATACTGCCAATGAACCATGATCGAGTGTTGTGTAATTTTTCGTAATAATATAGTCATCACAATCATAGGCGTAGCTAGGTAGGGGCCCAAGGGCACGACCCCTTCTAGCTGAGCTCTATTGATACTTTTATTGAACCGTGGTCGCGCGTTTTGTGATTTTTTCTAATAATACAGTCATCACAAAATCTTAGGTGTAGCTATGTGGGAGGCCGGCGCACGACCCCTTCCAGCTAAGCTCGTAAAATTAATCGTTAAATTTTACTTAAGGTATTAGAAGAATGACTAGCTCTTTTATAATAACCAATGCAAAGAGTCAATAATTTTGGTATACTATAAAAGGCCCAGTTTTTTCAAGAACTGACGGAACAGTTTTAAGTTAGTTGTAAAACCCAATGTTTTTTATAAAAATATTAGTATTCTGCGCTTGCTTATTTACAAATTACCAATTGTTGCAGCGTACGTTCGTTGGTTGCCACGAATACTGTTTTTTATTTTGCACATACTTCTTCATAGCGACTGGAGTAGCTGATTGGGCTGATGGCAATTTGGCATACCAAATGTCTTAAAAGCGAAGCATTCGAACTTTAGGCAGAAATTTTCGAAGCCACCAACAGTTTTGATGTTTCAGTTGCTTGAATATGCATGTGTTTTTTTCTTTAGTAATGTTACACTCCGCATTATGCAAAATACTCCACATTTTTAAATTGAGTCTTTAAGAAAATCAAAATAAAGCACCAAATTGTGTGTTGTTACTATGGAAATGTATGCTGCTATATTTGTGAGGGTATTTTGTATTGTTCTGTTGGATAAATTCTACTGTTATTTACAAAAACAAAATTTCAAATTAGTACCAAAAAAATAAATGCAATGAATACTACTGCCAGATCTGTAACCCTGCCGTACAGTACTTATAGCATCAAAATAAAAACTGTGGTTTGTTTACAATTGTGATTAAAGATAAATAAATATTATAATGGAAATTGGTGTCGATTTATTCTTCCCGGAAGAAGAAAATCAAAATACCATAAATATTGCAAGAATTGTTCAACAGTTGATATTATATTGCGGTTTCAAAAAAATATCACTTCATATTCTCGTAAAACAACTGGGGTTGTGTTGTGAACCAGAATAGACATCATTTTTGCTTAGACAACTTCGAAAGACAACCAGCTTGACAACTTTCAGCAAAGTTGTAAACCGTAATACCGATTTTGCTTAGACAACACAACTTACAACATAAGTTGTAAATGAGAATAGGGCCCTTGACGTATAGCATATTATACATCGTTGCAAAGGTAAAAGAACCCTCTTAATGAATTTCACATTTACCGTTGTACCTTGCGAATCCAATTTCCAAGAAAACGGCTTCTTTTTAATAAGAAAATCAATTAATTGCCAATAACTTCTAAGCCATTACAATTACAGCTTTGGCATGTTCAGTGGAAATAAAGCCATTGAAAATACCTTTCATTCAGTACCATATCGTAGGTTGAATATTTCCAGAGTTAGTGACCTTTTATTGTTCGACCTTGACACGTACATAAATCCAATATGGCGACCAATTCCGGGAATTTGCAAGCGGATTCCAAGAACTAACGGTCCAAATAACTGTAAATTTGACCAAAAATTACGCAAGGCCGAAACCCCTAAACTTACCCTGTTCCGTAATATTAGAAAAGTTAAAAGTTAACAGCGAGTTCGGTCATGTTCGCTGCATACGTTTTTTCAATAAAGACGCCCAAGTATGGAAAACACCGAGCAATATTGTCATATCGCACAAAATGTATGAGTTTATTTTGAACGCATTTATGAAATCAAGGTAATAAACTTTCAACATTTACTCTTTGTCGATATCACGTATTGTTAAGTAAATCCGAAATTAGATGTTATGCTACAATGTAAGAGAATGAGTTGTTAGTTAGATGTGTCTGTGAGTAGCTCCTTGAAAAAAAAAAAAATTTTTTTTTTTGTGTGTGGTTTTGCTTAAACAATCCTAAATATTAAACAATTACTTTTGAAGAAGTGTTCGGATACTGCCAATGAACCATGATCGAGTGTTGTGTAATTTTTCGTAATAATATAGTCATCACAATCATAGGCGTAGCTAGGTAGGGGCCCAAGGGCACGACCCCTTCTAGCTGAGCTCTATTGATACTTTTATTGAACCGTGGTCGCGCGTTTTGTGATTTTTTCTAATAATACAGTCATCACAAAATCTTAGGTGTAGCTATGTGGGAGGCCGGCGCACGACCCCTTCCAGCTAAGCTCGTAAAATTAATCGTTAAATTTTACTTAAGGTATTAGAAGAATGACTAGCTCTTTTATAATAACCAATGCAAAGAGTCAATAATTTTGGTATACTATAAAAGGCCCAGTTTTTTCAAGAACTGACGGAACAGTTTTAAGTTAGTTGTAAAACCCAATGTTTTTTATAAAAATATTAGTATTCTGCGCTTGCTTATTTACAAATTACCAATTGTTGCAGCGTACGTTCGTTGGTTGCCACGAATACTGTTTTTTATTTTGCACATACTTCTTCATAGCGACTGGAGTAGCTGATTGGGCTGATGGCAATTTGGCATACCAAATGTCTTAAAAGCGAAGCATTCAGTAATCCATTAACGATTCAGTAATGGATCAGAAACAAATGCTCATAATATCAATATAAATACATTGCATTGGCAATAGTAAAAGAAAAGAGCTTGAAAAAACCAGCACTGAGTGCAAAAAACGATCTAATACTGCATCGACCACGGAAAATATTTTCGTTCAAGATTCACTCTCTTGTTATTCTTTTGCAATTGTTTTTATAAATGTTGAAGCTACTGATAATAAAAGAATTGTGCAAAAAAAAAAATATTACAAAAATATAATAAATTAACTTAGGGCCCTATTCCCATTCACAACTCAAGTTGTAAGTTGTGTTGTGACGGCAAAATCCGTATTACGGTTTACAACTTTGCTGAAGGTTGTCTTCGAAGTTGTCTATGTAGAAATTGTGTGTATTCTGATTCACAACACAACTAGAGTGGTGTGGTCTCATGTGTCAAAATCAGACAACTGCTAGAGAGCAGTTGTAAGCAGTTGTGTTTGTCGAAAGGTTGACATTTTTAATCGAGGAACGAAAATGGACAAAAAAAAGTAATTATTATTTTTATTATATTGTTATTATTAATATATTATTATTATTATTATCTATAAATTTGTTTTGTTTTTATTTCAGTAACCTTAAAGTTAGCAACAAGAAACAACTTGAGCAGCTGGTCTCGCTGATGGAGCAACACGCTGATATTGCGCGAGGCACAGCTCGTTTCGGTTCCAATAAAAATAATATAAAATTGTTATGGGAGAAATTTACGCTCCATATAAACAGCTTTGGACCTCCAACAAGGACTGGCCCTGAATGGCAAAGAGTATGAAAATCTTTGTACATTCTAGTTAAATTTGTTGATAAAATATTTTCCTCTTTAGGTTTGGACGCACTATAAAGCTAACTTAAAGAGGAAGCTGAGCCAAAATAGAAAAAGCTGTATGGAAACTGGAGGCGGTCCTTCACAGGAAATTAGTCTAACTCCGCTGGAAGAAAGTGTGGCAGCCCTCACATGTCTCAACAAAAACATTGGCGCAGTTGGCCAGACGTTTGGCGCAGGGTCAGGAGGCGAAAATGATGCCAACTACACAAATTTGACGGAAGCATCTGCAAATTTGGAAGAGGCATGTATAACTGATCAAGACATCCGTGGTAATACACCAAACAAAAAATCAGATGCGGTCGCTGCCTCCAGACCGAAACGGTGTGCAACTAGCCTGGAAGAAGAACGAATGAAGGCGCTGAATGAGCAGAGCAAAAACCAAAAGGTAATAATAGAAACATTGGAAAGTTTGAAGCGTACAGCTAGCAGGAATTTAGATATAAATAAAAAGGCATATGAAATAAATAAAAAAATATTGGATTTGAAAAAAAAGAAGTTGGCCATGATTGAAGAGGAATACGGATTGGAGAGGGAGTACAAGTTAAAAAAAATAGAGTTCCTAACTTTTCAAATAAATAATTTAAAGTAATATAAGTAACCTCATTCCAAATAAACAATTTAAAGTATTATAAGTAAGTTGATAACAAAAAAATGAAGTGATACATATACATTTTTTTCTTTTGATAGCATTATTTTTTAAAATGCTTTAGATATACGTTTACATCTTAGTTTTATATCAAATAAAAATGAAGTGATATATATTTTGTAGATATAAGTTTAGGTCTTAGTTTTATATGAAATGAAGTGATATATATTTTTTTCTTTTAACATGAAATGTACTCTTTTTTTCTTTAATATGAAATGTACCATTTTTTTCTTTTAATATGAAATGTACCCTTTTTTTAATAAATACTTGATTTTTGTTTTAAATAATTCGTTTTTATTTATGGAAATTGAAAGCTAATAGCATCACAATGATATCATTATCTGGCTCATTATCATTATCTTATGTTCGGTATTGTCGGTTGTTTCAACCTGCTCCATTCCATCGCGTGAACCAATAACTTCGTATATTTCTGCAGGGAACACTACTTTGAAATGTTGGCTTACATTATGCAAAGCACAGCAAACATTTACAATTTGCGTCGCTTTGCATGGTCTGTAGTGCAGGCCTCGCATAAAAAGCAAGCAGCGGAATTTATTTTTAAGCACTCCAATTGTTCTCTCAACAATATTTCTCGTTCTTGATTACTTACGATCATTACGTTTAAGCTGTAGTAGCCTTTTCGGTTCCGGTACAGATGCTGTTCCTCTCTTCTTGGGGCGATTATGGAGATATGCGTTCCATCCACGCATCCAATCACTCCCGGAAAACCAGTTTTCCTGTAAAATGCTACCTTGGAAGCACTTTGCTCTTCGTGCGTGAGTTGTGCCTTTATCCATATTGGACAAATATGTCTCTCTAACACGTTCAACACTTCAGCGAAAATTCGGGAAAATGTCAGCTGTGCTAAACCCACATTGAAGTCATTACCGCTGCATTTTTGGTAACTCCCCTCTGCTAAAAATCGCACCACAGCGGAAAGCTTGTCTTGAGACAACACAACTCAAGTTGTGTTGTGAATGGGAATAGGGCCATTAAAGTGTGTTTTCGTGTTCTTATTGAAGCAAATTTTTTAATGCCATTTGTAAAATCAACTTGCTTAGCTAAATTATTTTCTATACGTTTCTATAGTCGTCCTCGTGCAGTGCAGTGACTCCGCCAATCTACTGAATGGCCGTTCTGCTGAAGTTATTGTACAAAACAATAGAATAGCCAGGAAAATTTTCGCAAATATAGCTTGCAAGTTTAATCGGGCTCTTAAAATTAATGTAGTAAATTCTTGAAGTAAATTTTCGGAGAGATCTTTCCCATACGTATTTATTGCTTTTTTTGTTTTATTGCTTTTGCCGCAAGTTCATCATCATCTAGGTTTTGAAGATTGAAAATCTGTGAAGAGAATTCACAAAAAAATTTGATCCGTTTTTAACTACTTTACAAAAATTGATGATGAAAAACTAACGTTTAACTTGGTGAAAGCTAGCCTAATGGAAGAAGAACGAAAAATTGATGACCGAAGCTTATATGCCCTACATCGGACGAATGATCTCCTTTTTAAACTTTATTGTTCAATTATATTCATATTTGTTACATACAACCTCTGCTGCCACGGAATATTCGTGCCAAAAATCAAAAACATACTGTTCCTTCTTTTGGTGATGCGATGATTCGAGACTAAAATTTCAACTCAAAATTAAGCTTACAATCTGAAAAATACGATATTAGCACAGAAGAATTCTTCTTTGTTATAAAAAGTAGGCGTGGCGCTCCTGTGATTTTTCCCATTTAAGATATAGATGGCTATGATGGCAGAGAAAATTCATACAAAATTTCAAGACAATTGTTTTGTTCGTTCTTCTGTAATTGCTGTTTATGTCAATATCAAAGAACGTGCACAGAAACGCCCATTCTTTAACAATTTTTTTGTATCTAAACCGATGTATTCTAGAACAAAATTGCATCACAAAACTTAGTCTACAAGCTGAAATATTTACTTGTTAAAAGAATTCATATTTCTTAAAAAAGAAGGTGTGGTGCTGCGACGATTTATACCGTTTTCAATACCAAACAGATTATGATGACAAAGAATATACGCGCAAAATTTCATCGTGATAGTTTCATTTGTTCTCCTATAATCATGATTTCCACAGACAAAAACACGGACATGGCTAAATCGACTCAGTAAGAGACATTGATCAAGAGTATAAATACTTTTCCATACCTGTCAGGCCTCCTTTAATAAGTTACAAACAGAAGCACAAAATTAATATACCCTTCGGTATATTAATTAATATCCCTTCGGATGTAGGGTATAAAAAGAAGTTTAACAAAAACTGATAATCTGAAAAAACCAATTGAAAATAGTGTTGGAAAAAGCGATCAATCACTTCTCGCTAGAAAGGCTGGAATAAATTCTGGAAGTAGTGATACAGGTACTCCGTTAATTATTAAGACCGTCCCGTACGTACCAGATCTTAAAGTTAATTAACGGCTCATGCACATGGTAATCTCTATGAATTATACGTCAATATTAATCAAAATATATATTAGCAAATCAATGTGATGTTGAAGTGGTTGTGGCATCGTAGACTGGGTCATATCAGCCAGTGTGGTATACACTCATCAACCGTTTATGAACATTTTATTAAAAATGAAATTATATGTTCTACTTATTGAAAATGTTGCACTTGAAGAGCCAGATTTAAGTTTGCATTCTTTGCAACCCATAAAACACGATGCTCCAGAAGTCGGGTGTTAGACGCAGTAAACGAGATCGTAGATCTCCAAATAAGTATACTGACTACGTCACACAATTTAAAGTCATTTCTACAGTAGTTCCAATCATTTTAGGTATTCAGGACTCATTCGATGATATACCCGGAAGGAGCGATGCGTAACATTGGATGGCAGCAGTGCAGGAGAAGCTAAATTCACTGAAAATCGATTAAGTTTGGCAAATTTGTAATACGCCAGTGACTGTGAAACCACTAGATTCCAGATGGATATTTAGAATAAAAGAGAATGAAAATGGAAGCTTGTCTAGGTATAAAGCACTACTTGTAGTCAAAGAATTTCTTCAAAAATATGGAATTTTTTTACACGGAGATTTTCGCACCAGTTGTTAAACTTATTACTATCTGTCTTAGTTGTGGGTGTAAACAGGAAATATAAATTCCAACAGAGATCTTGGAACACATTTATGATCACGTACCAAGAGGCGTTAATGTAAAACCGGCTATGTCTTGTAAATTAATTGAGTCCCTATATTGCCTGAAACAGTTGATGACGACAAATGTAATAAATTTCTTCTTTCTCTTAAATTTTTGAGATCAAACCATGACTACTGTCTCTACACAAAAAATTTACAAGTTTTGTGGTTGGGAACGATTTGTCCTCTAAATTTATCTAATAAAACATTAAGATCTGATGTAGAGAGATTGAGAGAGTGTGTGTGTGTGTGCCAGTTAACTCGACGGGTTCACGCCCTTACTCCTAGTTTTTTTGTGTGATCACTATCAGTATCAAGTGACGATTAGTCAAATCTACGATTGGGTTGCGATTAGTCGACTTCAGCGTCGGCGAACTCGCCCTTATTCCAATTTTTTTCTTTTTTTTTTTGTTGTTCGATCACGTGATCAGTGTCAAGTGAGTCTACGATTGCGTTGCGGTTAATCGTATTTAGCATCGGCTAAGCTTACCCCTTCAACCACTTTTTTCTGTGCGATCAGTCGGGTATCATCGAAAGACTCTACAGGTTCACGCCGATTCTCCTGTTTTTTGTACAATTAGTCGGAGGTAGAACTGACTAACTAACTAACTAACGTGTTCTCGTCCCACAACTATTGTGCTCTAGGATTAATCAATTGCAGAAGCTGATTAACTCTACGGCCTCACTCACTCTTATTTTTGTGACGATTAATTAAAAAAGCCAACTGTATAGAATAAGTTATTCAGAAATTTTAAGTAAGACATCGAAAAAAGAAGAAACGATATTCATTACACTGCTTCGTCCGAGTTGAACTACCAAGTAGTCAGTAGCAGATTGTCTAAGTACATTGCAACGAAATTTAGAAACGTTGCAGATTTGTTTGGTTTTTGGAGTTCCCTTTAAGATGAACGTTGAGTCTCACCTAAGAAACAAAACTCGTTACACCGCAAAGCACATCTACAATTTTACTTCCTCCTTGAAAAGGGAAACCTCTACAATTCGTTGCAGAAGTCCTCTCCACTCTCATATTGAATTTGCCTTCGTAAGCCTTTGGCGATTCCATTACCATTAATCGACTGTAAGAAAAATTTCCATGCCAAATATTGTTTTCTATCTTCAGCACCGTTTACTTTCTCATACAGCTTTTTTCGCGGTTTATTTTTAGGAGAAAATCCTTGTCAGGGTATACTCATCTTTCTCCTTTTCAGGTTATACTCCCTAAGCTTCTGGTATTTTGGTCGCAAATATGCGACATGGTAGACAGTGGAGAGTTTGCTTTGCTGTACTCCATTTTAACCATTCTCGCGGATATTTGTTTTCTTATTCTAGCGTCTTTAATCTTCGTATAGAGCAAGCATCCTGGAAATTCCTTGTAAATATTGTGGAAATTTTTGGTTCGTACTATATTTTTGGCAGGATATTTGAGATAACTACTTGAATTTGTATTTTAAATAAAGTAAGCATTTGCATCCTATTTTCAGGTCGGAATTAGCTCTCAGACAGCCGTGGATTGGTGCTCTTTCCATCGGGAAGTAGCGGTATGGGCCACGGACAACGCAGAACCACTGGGTGGCCCCGGAGAGGTGGTAGAAATTGACGCAAGTCAATTTGGAAAGCGTAAATACCACCGGGTCTTGTAAATATTATAATTATTAGGTTTATATTATGTAAGTAGGTTAGTAAGGTTAGATGTTATATAAGTTTTGTAAATATTATTATTATTAGGTTAGATATTTTTGTAAACATTATTATTATTAGGTTAGATATTTTTGTAAATATTATTATTGTTAGGTTTATATTATGTAAGTATATAGTAAAAAATATTTATATAAAAATAAAATCAATGTTTTATTTTAATTGGAGTATTTAGCGCCTCAGGCGAAAAATTTTTGTTGTTGTTTTTGTTGTTGAAGTTGCTTAGGCCTAAAGATATTTGCCTGAGTTGTTATTTCGCTAGCTATTAAATAGTGTTCGCTAAAAAGTAGTGTTGGCATATTTTCATGTCCGTTTTCTTCGGAAATACTGCACCGATTTCGATAAAAAAATACGTAAACACGCGTTACTAACTATATTTTCTTAAAATGTAATATGTGCGTTGCACAAAACAAGTGTTGTCCACCTTTCAATCGCTTTGGCACCCTACTACGGTGTGTTTGGTGCTCACATTATGCAACACACAAATTCCTATGAGATAATGCGTCGTGTGACGTCCCTAAAAGGTGAAGATTTGGCAGTCGTGAGCCAAGCGGATACACTAAGTTTGATTCGCAAAAGGATTTCGGAAGCGTAACAGCTGGCTCACGAAAAGAGCGCCAAGGCGTATAACACGCGTAGTAGGGATGTAAATTTTCAAGTTGGACAAGTGGTATATCGCCGGAATTTTAAACAAAGCAACCTCATGGACGGTTACAATGCCAAGTTAGGGCCGGCCAATATTAAATATACAATTTTAAAAAAAGTTGGCACCATTTTTTACGAGCTCGGCACACTTGGTGGAAAAAAAATGCGTATACAACACTAAAGATTTGATTGTGTCGTGAAATATGTTGTATGTAGTGAGCGTTGGAGGTTTTTAGTTTTGACAATTATTACTTTATTATAAGCTAGTAATTAGTTTTGCATTTATATTTCTTTAGTTTAATCTGACTTGACTTGTTTTTGTAAGTAATAGACTTGACTCTTATTATTTATTAATTTTACCATTAGATGTAGTTAGTAGTGCAAAATTAGGTTTTAGTTAATGCAATAATAATTTAAGATGTAGTGATAATGACTGTGATATTTTCGAATATACTAGGGTAGGTGAACTCCTTTCGTAGTGGTTATAATGTAGCCCGGCTAGCTGAGATTCGTAGAGCATGAGAAGTGGGTCGAAGCCACACGTTGAGTGGAGACAAGTGAACAAGCCCTACAATTTTTTTTACGAACACGTTCCATGCTGTAAATAACATCGACGGTTTCGAGCCTGTAGTGGCAGACCGTGTCCACATAACTTCTAAACCAGAGGAGCGATTTTAGTAATAGTAAAAGTTTTGTCTTTGGTGTTAGTAGATGTTACTGTTTTGGTTATTGTTGCATTTGCAAATATGTTTGATTTTTAGAAAATAAACTCTCAAGATTTCCCCTCACAGCAAGACTATAAGTCTCCTGGTTAAATAATTTGTGTGGAAAAGTGATATTGGAAGGTGTGAATGGAAGTCTGATTGAATAGAGAATTAGGAAAAGTGGGAATTGTGAATGGAAGGGGGAATTATTGGAAAAGATTGCAATGATGGGAATCGGAACGGGAGGTAGAGGAAACAAAAGCGGAGAAAGTTTTGAGATTGGTTGATGATGAATGAAGGTTTTTTTAGCGAAATTGAAAAACAAAGAGTTTAAGAAAATTATTGGTAAAAGAATAAGGTTGTTGAAGAAAAAAAAAGAAAGTTGGATTTTGAGAAAAAGAAAGAACAAAAAAACATATAAAGAAAAGAAAAAGTATGAAAAACAAAGAAGGTAAATTGTTGAGAACAATGGTTGCTTTGGAAGAGCCTTCATAAAACTTTAAAAGTGACAAGCAATTAAAGCTTCTAAATAGAAATATTTCTGTGGTTAAAAAAAAAAAAATAAACAAGAAGAGGGAAAACTTATAAAACCTAAATTCGAGTTAAACAGTGAAAATTGAATAAAATAAAAGGTATTCAAGAAACACGAAAACAAACTCCCGCCAATTTTTTTATACATAGAGAAGTACATACAAGAAAAACGTATATATGAAACTCGTGCAGTGCAAAATATACCAATGTGGCAGAATTGCGCAAAAAATTCTTTTTTCACAAGATTTATATAAAAAAGAAAATTACATTCAAAGAAAAAAAAAACTTGGGCGTGTACTTTAAATTGACACAAGAACAATTATTTAGACAACGTGAAATATCAATCAACAACAACCACAACAGCAACATCAATAACAAACTCAAACAATTAATTGACTTGAATAATACATTCAACATAACAATGAAGAAGTACAACAACAACAAAAACAACAACAACAACATATGTTAAGATCATTACAACACCAAGAGCGGTCAAGTATATAGCTTGAAGATTTAGTCTTACATAGAGCAAAGACAACAGCAGGGTTGCCGTCAATTTATTGTGAAATATTTAAATTAGTAAAATTTTATTTTTTTTTTTTTATATTATTAGAGTTATTTTGGTATCAATTATTAATTACGATTAGTATGATATTGCTCTTTATAATTTGATTAATGTGTTATTAAAAAAAAAAAGAAAACAAACTAAAGTAAGAAAAGAAAAAAAAAATAGAATTACATTAAAAAGAAAAATAGGGAGATAAAAGGCGGAAAAAATAGAATCCAAACATTCTTTCGTTAAAGGTTTGGCCCGCAATGTGCGCCATCTTTTGGTTTAGAAACTTGGTAAGTGGAACGTAATGACATTCAGATTACTTTGCCTTCCATTTCATCATTTCATTTCATTTGTTTGTTTAATTCTTTAGAGACTTGATATTAAACTTTATCATAAGGTTTATACATATAAAAAAAATACCAAAAAAAAAAAATATATTAAGAAAAAAAAAGTAAGTAAAAGTAATTAAGATGGCGCCACATCTTTTGGTTTAGAAACTTGGTAAGTGGAACGTAATGACATTCAGATTACTTTGTCTTCCATTTCATCATTTCATTTCATTTGTTTGTTTAATTCTTTAGAGACTTGATATTAAACTTTATCATAAGGGTTATACATATAAAATAAACACAAACAAAAAAAAATATATATTAAGAAAAAAAAAGTAAGTGAAATAATAGAAATTGTTTTATTGTTATTGTTAGGGTTAAGAACAATGAGAAAAATAAATAAAGAAGACGCAACGGAATTAATTACATAAAAAAGTAATAATTATTTTTTTTTTGATAATTGGTTGTTATTTTCGGAAACCTGATTAGCTGGTTTGCATGACTTGGCTAAAAGGCAACATTTTGGGCTGATGTGCTGGTGGTCACATCACTTGAAGGCGTGACAAACGGACAGACAAAACGGGAATTATGGAATAGACAGACTGGCTAACAGAGACTTGGACAGATTAAAGAAATAAGGGAACCGAGGGTAAGTGCGTTTCATGGCTGTACCCTGTAAGGGTTACAGACCAGCGGGCGGCTCACAGACGGACGATGACTTAGGTTGTATTGTGCTAGGGTATATGACTTTCCTGGTGGGTTATAGTTTGATTGCATTCTGTTTGTTTAGGTGAATAGAGGTGAGTGAGACTGGGAGAGCGTATGGTAGATTTTATGATTAGGTTATTGTGAGAGTGAGATAGTTAGCTTGGGATGACCCATTAGGAAAAATAGGTGTATGTGACCGGTGTTTTGTGTTAACTCTTTTCTCTATTCTTTCCGCTCCTCGTCGTTTATAAAAAAACAAATAAGGCACGACTTTTGTTTTTCTGTTGTGGGTAGGGTGGCAAGCAACCACACCAAATACCCGACGAGCATAGCCGCAGCCTACGTGTCACGCCACACTAACTTAGCTCACAACACTACCGAAGGCTACTGTACCTTACGAAATCTGAGGTCCCTCTGTCAACTCGCTGTGCTATCGCACTTCAGCTAGTAATGCCTATTCTTACTTATTCGGAATTGATTTACTGTAGTTTGGACGCGATATCTATTTAAAATTGAATATCCTTGTGACGACCATTATTTGGAACACCAAACTATGGAGTGTATGTATTGTGAGGATAAGTGTATTTCATTACACTTATCCTATTATATTAATTATTTTTTTTTTATAACTAGTTCGTCAGCTAAAATAACAAAATAATGAATTTAAATATAAACTTATTTTTTATAACTAGCACGTAAGCTAATATAACAACATAATGAATTTAAAAATAAATTTTTTTTTATAAAAAACACGTAAGCTAAAATAACAAGATATGAATTTAAAAATAAACTTATATTTTCTATAACTTGTACGTAACCTAAAATAATCAAATAGACCTGTATGTAAGAACCCAAAAAGAAAACTCGACTTAGTGTACCGAAAGTCAGACAAGGTCATACCGAAGACGACGACTCTGACGGCGCCACAGCCAACGGCGCGCATTTGTCAACACCATCAACCATCGCCACATAGTTCTACTCAGCGGTCCAAACAACAACACTGAGTAGTCAATATCACTAGAACAATGCCACAGCCAACGTTGCACATCCGTCAACGCTGTCATCGACCACCACATACTTCCACTCATCGCTCCACACAACGGCACTGAGTGGTTGACGTCAGTAAAATCCAGTTACAGCCAAACGACACATTCATTTAGCATCCCCATCTTTGTCATATTAACTTCCGGCACATCAGCAGCGTCGCGTCTCTCTCTCGATGTGGATGTGGGTGCTGTTGAATCAGAGAGTGTCGTGTGTCTCTCCCTGTGTATGTGTGAGCGCCGTCGAATCAGAGAGCGTCATGTGTCTCTTTCGATGTGGATGTGAGCGCTGTTGAATCAGAGGGCGTCGAGTGTCTCTCTCGATGTATGCGTGAGCGCCATCGGATCAGAAAGCCGTGGAATAAAATATGACTCTTTTGATGAGAATACGAGCGTCGTTGAATCAGTGCTTCTCTCTGGGTGTTATGTGCGTGCGAAAGGTAGAGGCGGGAGATTCCTCATTCTAAGCCGACTTAAAGGTCTACCAGAACTGGCAAGAGGGAGAGCGGAAGGGTTCTCTCAAACAAGGAGACTTATAGTTCTACCAAAAACTGCTAAGAGCGAGAGGGCGGAAGGATTCTCGTAAGCAAGGAGACTTATTGGTCTACCAAAACTGCTAAGAGCGAGAAGGAGAGGAGGATTTCAGCACTTACGCGCTTAGATTCTGAAGATGTTGTCTGCATCGATGCCGGAGACTAACTGACTGTCCTGAGTTGTTCTCCTGCCTTATATTTGTTTCTTATTGGATTTGTAGCATTGTGTTTGTAGCATATGTCTGCACTTATCCGCCTCTCGCTTTCGCTCGCTTGTTCGCTGTGTCTTTGTCGCTGCTTTTTGTTTACCTTTGGTTGTCCTATGCTTACATTCCTTTTTATTCTATATGTACAGTTAGCCAATTATTCTTATACATATCTTATATATAATGTTTCAAGGTACCGATATAATTTTTTAAATGGTATTTCATACAAAATTAAATTTATTTATTTATTCAAAGCTTCAACGGCTATTTTAATATTCTTAAATCTACTATAAACATCTAAATAATCTTAATAAAAAATAATCTTTAATATAAGAAATCTCAATATGCTGGATGAAGTAAGTTGTAGGCGTAATATTGTGAGGGTGATATTTAGCGTCCTCACAAGTTTCAGCAGCAGTCAAATTCCAATGGAATAAGCCGGAACAGCAATGGGCAATCAATACAGAATATTACTTGTAGTTTCTGGAACAGGAAGGGTCATACAAGAGATGAGTGCCTAGTGAAAAAGAACACGCCATCTTTTCAGGAATGTTGCAAATATGGACATGAGACGAACATGAAGTGTAAGAACTTTTTTCCAACCAAAGAAAATCCCTTTAGATGGGGAGGCCAACTGAATGTGGAATGTAGGCGGCTCAATCAACCCAACCAACGACAGAATGGCCGAATATATAAAAAGAATACGGACAGTGCATGTAGTTGCTGCAATAGACCAGGACACTGGATACGAGATTGCCAAGCCAAGAAGTACTGGGAATCGTTTCAGGGAAACTATCGAGAGCCCAGGCAAGGCCAGTAACCGGGGAACCCAGAAAAACAGTAACTTTGGTCCAGACAGATTCGTGAAGATGTTATACGTCCGCAAAGGCAGTTATTCCATCTACAGACAAAACGGAGTCTGATGAAGCTAAAATTATAGAATACGAGAAACCTTACGACAATGAGTGCAGTTACAGCATTGAGCTGGAAGATAATGTGTTAAATAAGTTCCCTGTAGCCAACAGGAAACCAATGAAAAACTTATCTCGCACCTAAAGAACGAGACTGATATGGTCGTGGATAAAAAAATTAATGAGGAAAATTTTAAAGAAGAGAATAAGCTTAAAAAAGGGAATAAAAAAGAGTATGTTACGGTGAATTTAAAAAGAAAAAAGAAAAGCCATTCGAACGAAACTGTAAGAAATTATAAGAGCAATATTATTAAGTGCTGCTACGGAGATACTACAGCGGATCCGACATCCGCTGTAGTATCTCCATAGCAGCACTTAATAATATTTTTTATTTATTTATTTATTTATAAACCGACCATTTACAACAAGACAGTGTCTTATAATTAAAGTAAAGGCCAAGATATCTCACAAATTTGTAATATTAATTAATAATTAATAATAATAATTAATTCACCCAAATTTAGTCATATTCGCAGGAATAAATTTATAATTCAATAAGAACTTAAAAGTAAGCCTACTCACAGAAGGAGAGGTACTTAAGAGTAATAAAGAAAGATGAGAGAAAGGAGAAAAAGAAAGAAAGATAGATAAAAGGCTATCGACTTATATAATTCGTTTTATACTATATCGTACATTGACAAACGGCTCTATAATCAATCAGAATTCATAGACAAATGATTATACAGATTCTTCTTAAACTGTGTAATGTTGCGACAATTTCGCAGACAGAGGGGCAAACAGTTCCAGAGTCTAACAGAAAAAATAAAGAATTGTCGTTCAGATATTAGACGTGTATGATTAAAAGGAATAACGTTATAATTACGTCGAGACCTCGAGAAAGTCAGCCTAGCATGTAGATTCGTCAGCTCACCTCCGAGTATTATATGATGTAAAAACTTTAAAACATGGTATTTGAGCAGAGATTGAAAGGATAGCCCATATAATTGACAGGCATATACTGACACATGGTTATATCGTCCAACTCCGTAAACGTATCTAGCTATATTATTAAACGCAACATTCAATTTACGCATAGAAATAGCATCACACCTCGCATAAATTTCGCATCCATACAAAAGTGTCGGCATGATGTATGCCTTTGCAATCAGCAATCTTATTTTCGGTGGAGTATAGTACTGAGAGTACCAGAGAGTACGAAGCATACCATAGATTTTTCCAACGGTTACATCTATGTGGTTATTCCAAGTTAACTTTCTATTAAAAACAACTCCCAAGTTCTTCGCTGTATTGACATACGCTACGGCAGAACCAGCAACACGTATAGGAGGTACTGAGGATGTATCAATCCCTTTATTAGAGATGATTAGACATTGCGATTTAGCAGGATTAAGACTCAAGTTATTTTTGTTTGCCCAAGTGTTGATACTTTCTAAATCATTGTTAATTTCCTCCACACATAAATTCATATGATTAGCATTACAGGATACATAAACTTGAACATCGTCAGCATACATGTGCAAGTTACAGTAACTAGGTACAGTAGAAAGGTCATTAATGTACAGTGAAAACAACAGTGGTCCAAGAACCGAGCCTTGTGGAACTCCACGAGCTAGGTTTAGAGAGCCAGAAACTTGTCCACCACAACATACTCTTTGTGGCCTAAGCTTTAAGTAAGAAGCAATTAATTCAACTGCACCGTTGTCGAAATTAAATAACTTTCGCAATTTTGTTAACAAGATGTCATGATCCACACAGTCAAAAGCTTTGGAGTGGTCAAGTAGGACCAAAAAAACTATCTTATTTGAATCCAACTCTATGCGAACGTCTTCAATCACCTCAGTTAGGGCAGTAACACAACTACGTTTGGGTCTGAAGCCAGATTGTTTCGAACTAAGCAAGGAGTTGCGGTTACAGTAGTCACGCACCTGCTTGTTGATAATGCTTTCAAATGCTTTAGATATGAATGGCAGTATAGCAATAGGTCGGTATTGATTTCCTGATTTAGGTATAGGTACAACTTTAGCTTGCTTCCAGACGGAAGGGAAAACATGAGTAGTTATAGCAGTGTTAAAAATATGTGTAACAAAAGGCAGTAACTTGGGTAAGAGGGCTTTGACGAAGACGGGATGAATGTTATCCAGCCCCGTGGAGCACGCCTTTATAGCTAAGAAACACTCTAACACATCCTCTTGGGCAACGCATCTGAAACTGAGAGGTGTGGCATTACTTAGCGACAGAAACCTTTCGTAAATATTATCACGATTAAGGGACATTGGAGCACACACAAAATTAGCGTTAAGTTCATCACAATCAACGGGTGTAAGGCAAGATTCAGTAGTATTCATTAAACCAATTTTACGGATAGCATTCCAGGTCTGCTTACTGCCAATAATATTAGAGAACTTAGCGCTAAAGAAGTTAATTTTAGCCTTCCTTATTGCTTGCACTACCTTTCTTCTTTGTAAAGAAAAATAATCATACAATTGAGGCACTCTGTACCGTTTCCATCGCGAGTAAGCTGCATCTCTTTGTACAATTAAGGATCTTATTGTGTTACTAAACCATGGTTTTCCCACCCTACTAACATGCCTAACTTTTAGCGGAACAGACAAATCATATAACATACGCACATTACTTTCGAAAAAAGCAACCTGCTCATCTACGCTGATCATGCTATATACCCTATCCCAACTTACATTGCTAACCGCTGCACTAAGAAATGCGTAATTAATGCTCTTAAAATCACGATAGCAAATATTGGCACTGATATACACGGGCGAGAATTCATAAGTCATAAATATCAAATCATGTTTGGAGAACATCGGAGCAGAGAGCTGATCATACAACTTAACCTTATTTACAGCGCACACAAAAAACTCATCTAGCAATGTTTCCGAAGTCGTGGTGAAATGAGTTGGTGTACATTCATTTACAGGTAGCAATCCTATGCTGCTCATATTATCAGCTAAGCAATTATTCCTCAGCAGATTACAGTTAAAATCACCAGCAATGATAGTGTCAGGATAGGACAGTGACAAACTGCCAATCGATTCGATCAAGGGACTAATGTCAATATTCTCATACGGTCTATAAACACATCCTACTAGAAGCTTACTATACCCGGAAATAACTTCAATCAATAAGTACTCAATATTTGAGTCAGACTCAGATTTACACAAGCACTTACATGAAATATTGGACTTAACATAAATCGCAACACCGCCTGCATGGCCACTCCGGTCAGCGCGAAATAATTTGTAATTGTCAAGCTGAAACAACGCACCATGGCAGGCCGCATCAAACCAGGTCTCTGAGACGCAAATTAAATCGATATTCGAATTTGCAAAAATATACTCAAATTCATCAAACTTGTTACAAAGACTCTGTGCATTAATATGACAAACTTTTAAGCCTTTCTTACGGTTAGAAAGTACACGAGTCATTGCATATAAATTAGCTCTGGAAACTGTAGCGCTGTTAACATTGTTATTATTGAACAACCTCTCTATTACTACAACCTATAGTATTGCACAAAGTCAGCAAACAACACACAGACTCCAAATCAATGTGATTATGAAATGAACAAAACTTAGCCGTCCATGGCCGTATATGCAAAAAGTTAATTAGTACGATAGCCGTTAAATTACAGGGAAAATTAAGGGAGTAAGAATACATGTAGCTAGGTAAAGGAGATAAAAAAGATAGTAAAAGAATAATAACCATAATAAAAATTTTTATACTAAAAATAAGTTTAAGTTGAGACATCAATGAATTCCAAAATACAAAAGCACTATTAGTCATGCGATCCATTTATAGATTTTTCAGCAATAGCGTCAAGAATTCCCATGTCATGAACAGTAATGTAGTCGCTATCTTGCTGCTCCTTAATAATCACCATGCCGCGCCTAATGAAAACTGTACTGATTTGTTTGCTCTTCTTCAATGTAGTAGCACGCTGGTAGATTATACGATGTCGCAACGTCAAACTTTCCCTCACGAAGATATTTTTGTCCGATAATAGACCAACATCACGTAAGCAGAGAAGCCTTTTCTTTTCCTTACAAAAACTCGATATGCTACTAAAAACCGCATTTCGATCTTGAGGCGATGAAAATTTCAAGATAATCGGTTTATCAGCTGAGTTCACGCCACGATTCGGGCGAAAGGCAGATAATAAGACAGGTGGTTTACAGCCTATGGAATGACACAGTTGATTGAAGATATCTTTTGGATTTTCATCAGGCAACGAAGGAACTCCAAACATTAGCGCATCCGCAGCCCACTCCCGTCTTTCCAATTTATCAAGTCTCATGCTATAATCAGCTGTAGAACACGTCCCAGGAATATTAGTCTCAATTTGTTTGATTTGTTTCTCTACATTAATGACCCGTTGTTCGACATCGCTTAGTGACTTTCATATTCATCAATGCGTTTATGCAGATTGGCCTCAGCAAGTGTAATCTTGCTTACCACGTCCTCTCTTAGATTGTTCAACCCAAGAGAAAAACGATTAAGAATCATGTCGGTGTGCTTTTTTAACATCGCTTCAAACTGCAAACTTAACCGAGATTCAGACGAAGAGCACAATTTATCCTCCAGCGGTAAAACTTGTTTAGAGGTCTTCCCAGAAGAGGCTGACTTTTCACTGGCTTTGGTTTCAGAAGAGACAGCAGTCGCAGCTGTGATTGCATTGGAGCGAAGCACTCTCGCTTTCTCTTGAGTAGTAGCAGCACCTTCCATTTTCACGCGCTTATGTGAGAAGAAATTTCTATTCTCTTAAGAGACACACTCTACGAATATGTACACGAAAATGTAATGAGTGATAATAACGGAACAACGATATATGTTATTCTTTGTAAAGTATATATTTAACTATTGTTCACTTTCTCTTTTTTAACAACTCCTTTCAATTAAGTATAAATATTAAATAATTAACAGCAGAAACACGAATAATATAAAATATAAAAGTTGTGCCAAATTATTACAGCTGGCGATCACTTTAAAGAAAGGAGCGAGAGTCAGACAGAGCACTATTGCAGAAAAAATGTAAACACGTCCGATTAGCTTGACATCGAAACTAAATCTATATTGCTCTTATAATTTCTTACAGTTTCGTTCGATGATTATCTAGATGACATAGTGGTCTATGGAAGCAATCTGGAACAACATGGTAAAAGGTTGGTAAAAGTGTTCGAAGCACTGAGGGAAAGTAATTTAAAGCTTAATGTCGGCAAGTGTCAGTTTCTAGGACGGCGGTTGTTTATTTAGGGCATTAGTGTTCAGAAAAAGGAGCTATTCCCGATCCAAGTAAAGTGGAGTGCGTAAAAAATATTCAACCTCCGAAGAGTAGGAAGGATGTACAAGCTTTTCTAAGACTGATTAACTACTACATGAAGTTCATTCCCGGTACGGCAAAAATACCTCTCCCTATAAATAAATTGTTACGTAAGAACGTTAAGTGTACTTGGACGGATGACTGCCAGAAAGCGTTTGAGCTATTAAAAAGGCAGTTATGACACCACCACTTTTAGCATATCCTGATTTTAGCAAGGAGTTTATATTAACAACAGATGCCAGTAGTGAGGCAATAATCACAATTAAACCTTCGTGAGAGTTGGACGTGTTTTTAGTCAGAAGTTTTGTTTTTTCAACTTCCAGTGATAATAGTTAGTGCTTTCAATAATTTGATAATTTATTAAATTTACTGTGGAAGTGTGATAATTAAACAATATAAGTTGTGGTCTCAAACTCTTTGCATAAGTAATAATTCGTAAATTATAAAAGGAAAAGTTAATATTATAAGTTTTTCGCAAGTCAATAGCTGTGTTATTTGCCTGTTCTGTGAATTGTCGCTCCAAGTCGGCACTGTCTAAACCGGTTTCTATGGCAACAACAAATGCATCTTGCTCTCCGAAAATTGGTGGTGCTGGCTCTGCACCAGTTCTCTCGTTGTCTTCGCTTGATGAGAGGTTATTGAAACAAAGCGAACAAATAATAAATCAATTTAAAGCAGATATGCTAAATCTTCGTGAGGAATTTTGCTCTAAATTGTCAGAGCTTGTAAGAGTTTGGAATGATAAATTCTCTCAGCTGAGTTCAGAAGTGAACAATACTGTAAAACAATTAGCGGATTTAAAAGAATCCAGTGTTTCTCTAAACGATAAGTTAAATGTGCTGCGTGGCGAAAAAGTTGTTTTGGATAGTAAAGTAACCAAACTTTGCTTCACGTTCGATGATTTCAAGCGTTCTTCTGTTAGTGCTACAACTGTAGCTCACCTGTGTGAAAGGATTGAATCCCTCGAACGTTCGCATGTCGGGACAAATGCTATTCTATTTTGTGTGCCACTCCGAGATGATAAGAATTTAAGCAACATATATAATCAGCTCTGTTTCAGTATTGGGTTTAGATCGGCTCCTATAGTCAGCATTAGCCGTAGCAATCTGTGGCGATTTCAATATAAATCTACTATCCGTTGATCAAATTAGTAAGTACTTCTGTGATAATATTGATTCCTTGGGATTATTCTTTGTTAATGCTACCATGCCAACTAGATTTTCAAATAATGCTTGTCCCTTCCCTTCTAGATTATTTTATAGTGTCTGACTTCGCTAAAGTTCTCCTATTCGACCAATTATATTTCCTTTCGGATCACCACCTAATTTTTTGCACTTTAGAACTTACCTCTTCAAACGTAGATACTCCAAGTTCTTATTCTTTCAGAAACTATAATGCTATTGACTATCCTTCGTTGTATCGGGAAATTGCGGCTCATTCATTTGATGACTGCATGCTACTAAATACTGTTGACGATAAAGTAAACTATTTTTCTGCTCGTATTTCTCACCTCTTTAATAAGTAAAGTTAAAAACCGTTTGCATGCTAAGTGGCGTAGAAGCCTTACATCTGTTAACTGGGTGAACTTTAAAAGGGCGCGAAACAGAGCTGTGCAAGTAGGCAGGTCATCTAAGGCACATTATTTTTCAACTAAGCTAAATATTGCTATTCCTACTAAAAAATAGTGGGCCAATATACGGAAACTTGGAGTTTGTAGTAAATATGACACGGAATGCCGTTTGGACCCTGAAGAACTTAGTTCTCATTTCTTTGGTTCTGCTATAACAAACCCTGGTTTTACCCCTAGTTCTTCGCCGCGTTATGAGAGTACTTTCAGATTTCTTCCAGTCACTGAGCTCGATGTTGGCAACTGTATTATGGGTATCACGTCTAATGCTGTTGGTGATGATGGTCTCTCAATTCGGTTTTTAAAAATCATATTGCCGCATATTATAACGCCTTTGACTCATATAATAAACCAGTGTTTCAATTCTTCTACATTTCCCTCTATTTGGAAAACTGCAGTTGTGATTCCTGTACCTAAAAAGTCCAATTGTAGTGGCTAATGATTTCAGGCCTATAAGCATTTTATCGCCGTTAAGTAAAGTCTGTGAGAAACTTATGGCTCAGCAAATCTTATGAAAACCATCTTATGGGGGGAGGGTATTTATCTCCTCTTCAATCTGGTTTTCGCCCTGGTCAGAGTTGCGCTTCTGCTATGGTCAAAGTATTAGATGATATAACGCCTAGTTATGATAATGGTTTTTGACCTTGATTTGCTTGTTAGATTTTGTTAGAGTGCATGAATGTCTTTACTCCAAATTGAAAAATTTATTCAATTTATTTATGGAAAATTATTTAACTGGTAGACTACAACGGGTAAAGGTGTGTAATAGATTCTCTGGTTATAAGGTTCTTAAGACTGGTGTGCCTCAGGGATCTATACTTGGTCCGTTACTATTCTCTGTGTACTTAAATGATATTTTTGCAGTTTGTAAACATTCTACTATGCATGCATATGCTGATGATATTCAGATATACATATCTGAAGACTCAAGTGTATCTGTAGATCACTTGTAGAGCTTCCATCAATCATTGGGCAGTTTTAAATGGACTCCAGTTGAATGTTTCAAAATCGTTCGTACTACCTATTCATAAGAAGAGGTCTCTTCCTGCACTTTCCAGAATCTTGTTGGATGGCAGTGATCTGAGAGTAGTCAATAAAATAGTGAATCTGGGTTTTTGTATAAACTCCTCCCTCTCATGCGTTGATCACATAAACAGTGTTGTTAGAAAAATTTACTGTCTTTTACGCAATCTCATGAAAACTGCAAGTGCTACTCCACCAAGGATTCGTCGTCTGGTTGCTCTACAACTATTCATGCCCATCATAGATTATTCTAACATTGTGTATGCTGTGTTAGACTCCTCTTCGCAGTTAAAACTGTCCGTTGCATTTAATTATATTACGAGATATGTTTTCGGACTGCGTAAGTTTGACCACTTATCCGTGTATCGCTCTGCGTTACTTGGTTGTGATTTAGTTAGTTACCACAAAGCCAAGGTCTGTATATTTCTTTTTAAATTGCTGGCTACTAGGACTCCGGGATATTTGTTTGACAAGTTACAATTTTGTAGTTCCATGAGGAGCAGGGTACTTTTAGTGCCTCGTGACAGATCTTTGGTCTCTTCAAGGCTATTTTTCGTCGCTGCTATTAGGCTATGGAATGCGTTGCCACGATGTGTAAGGGATACACCTGGTGTTGGTAGGTTTAGGCAATTGGTAGTTCGCTTCCTTTCGATGTTGTAAGTCTATTCTCTTCTCTCTTTCTGTTCATTCTTTTTTGTCGTTTCTTTTTCCTCTGTTCTGTACTTCTTACCTTTTTACTCCATCCTTCTGTCTTTTTAATTTAATTTAGTTTGAATTTTTTTTTTTTTTTTTTTGTAACCTAATTTTAAATAAGTCATAATGTAAAACAATAATGTTACTATAAAAGACTCTTGTCTTGGTGTATGAATTTGTTACTAAATAATAATAATAATAGTAGGTGCAGTACTATCCCAGGGCAAAATAGGGACAGACAGACCGATACCGTTTGCAAGTAGGGCACTCAATGACGCGGAAAAGCGTTACTCTACGATTGAGAGAAAGTTTTTAGCAAAAGTTTGGGCAGCAAAGAATTATAGAGCGTACTTATTGCGAAGACCGTTTACAGGACCAACCTTCGAGGGAGAATTTACAGGACCAAACTTCGAGGGTGGCACGATTCAAGCATAAATTATCAGAATATGATTTCCAAAATTTTCTACAAGCCAGGAAAAAGAATGTGAATGCGGATGCATTAAGTGGAACACCCAAACGGAAGCAAAGAAATTACCGAATGCCGACAGTAGCAATCGCGACAGCTTAAATTATATCCAGTGTAGAACCAGACAACACAGCTATAGCTTAAAAGGATACAGTGATATTATTGTCAGATCCTGCTGCTATCGAAACAGTTTTGAAGGACTTTTACAATTCACAGTTGGGATGACATAAGGGGCTTGTGAAAACATATTTAAGAATAAGAAATCGATATAGATGCCCAGGTGTGCAGAAACAAATAAAAGAGTTTGTCAGGAACTGTTGAAAATGTCAAACCAATAAATGCAGCAGATTGACGAAAATGCCACTGGTTTTGACAGATACCCCAAACAAACCATTTTGATAAGGTCTATATGGGCATGGCAGTTCCTTTACGGGAAACATCTTCGTGGAACAAATATATTCTTACGTTTCAGGATGATTTTTCTAAGTTCATGGCCTGTACAGCAATGCCAGATGCGGAGGCAAGTACAAGTGCCAGGGAATTCTTTGATGAGATTCTGGAACGCCACAGCATTCCAAAACCGTAACCGACAACTGTTCTAATTTCATTTTCAAAGTTTTCTCCGATGTGTGTAAATTATTAGGGATTAAGAAACTGCATATTACACCATATCATCCGCAGGCGGAGTCATAGGCCACTGGCAGAATACCTCCGCAGTTTCGTTAAGGAGGACGGCTCGAATTGGGACAAGTGGAGAAACAAATATAATAGAAATTAATTAAGAATTTTTAAATATAAATATAACTAATTCTAATTCAATTCCCTCCTATTCACAGAAGCTCCAATAAAGAATATCGCAACAGTGCAGATTAGCTTAATGCCAAGCTGGTAACCGTAAGATAAAGAAATCAAAATAATTGAAGACGACGTAGGGTCGTGGTGGATAAGAAAAAAAGAACTAATCTTCTTTTAATAAATTTTTCGTGAAATATACTTACATTTTCTAGCTGTCTATTCGTTTGGTGAACACAGTCATTGTGGTCGTTCGGAGGAAACTACGATTTAACACGTTGTTTCAATTTTAATTACATCCACTTTATCCACTTTATTACATCCACTTTACAGCGGTTTAGCTGAGGGCGCCATATATAAATGGCGTCGGCATAGCTCCTCGTCATCATCGTCAGTGGATGTTTGATGCACTTCTGCGGCGGGCCAGTTCACTTCATGTTTACTCAGAAAATCAGGTCCATTGACCCAGCGAGATGTTTTTCTTAATTCGATGCGCCGACTTCGACGTGTTGCCTCGTCGTGGACAGCCATCTCCAATGGGAGGGCTTCGACGAATCTAAGATTTCCGCAATTCAGTGCGCGACAAATGGTTTGTATCGGCGATGCGCACTATTTATCCATTTCAGTACGGTTGTCGAATCAGTACACAGCACGTTGCGTTGTATCTTAAAACTGTGCTCTCTACCTATGCTATTCATCAGGCGGCATCCAAGAACGGCTCCATGCATTCCATGCAATTTGGCTACGCCACACTTCGCGAATCACTAGTTTTCCGCTTATTGTAAAGTGGTTTAGCAATCCCATGGGTTCAAAAATGGACATTATTATCCTCAGTAGATCCCTCTTCGTTGGATGTTTAGAACCGGATAACAATTCATGAGTCACACTATGGAACTTCAGATCGTACTTAAATCAGTCCGTCTTTGGCTGCCAGTACATCCCCAATACCTTCCCGGTGTGGAGACTTTCACTCTGGCCAAATTGTAATGCTCTTTGTTTTCCTTCGAGCGGTCTAACAACTTGTAGCGATGTGAAACCACGCAATTCAAAACCACCATCTTCGTGGATGGCGCCTACTCTTGCTGATATGTCGATTGCCTGATCAACACTGTCAAAGCTATCAACATAGTCGTCGACGTAATGGTGGTGCAATCCTGCTTCTCATGCCTGCTCATGTTGATTCAAACGGTGATCCAGCGCGTTGACTGTTTTGACGTACTTTGCTGAACACAGTCAATAGGTACCTTCTGCTTGTGCTGCGGCATCGAACACCAGTCGCAACTTCTTCGGCTTATTCGTGTTAAACAATCCAAAGTGTGGCAAGAACCAAGATCGATTGCTTGATGACATGGCTTCGGGTGGCTGAAGCTTCCCTGCATAACGCTTTGAGCCATACCCATTGATGACGGATTCGTAGGCGGCGGCGAATGCTTCATCCCGTCTCATCTTGCGCTCTGTTTGATTCAACCGATTTAGCGCCATTGAGTAGCTACTAGGCATGACGAAATGATCCTTCTTCCATAGAAGGCCTGTTTCGAATCTGCCATTAATTCTCCTAATAGTCTTAGCAGAATCTCTTTGGCTCTAATGTCGTCGTTACTAAGAACAGGTGGCGATGGCTTAACACCAAAGTTCTCAGTTTTAAAATAATTTGCTACCAACGTTGGCGTGTGGTTGTTCAAATTGTCTTTCCTCACCGGTAATAACACCTCCCAGCCTGGCTCTTTGGAATTCCTAAGTGACAATGTTCCAACCCAATCAAAAGTTTTGGTTGTGCGTTCAGATATGGTGGTAGAGGCAGATTGCGCAGCGCGATGGAGCTGCGTAAATCTTTCCCTTCTAAACTTTGCGTCGGCAGATTTAAATTAGCTATCCCATGAACATTTCTTAGAAAATGACTTTTCTTCATACCTATCCCACTAATATACAAATCAATTACCTCCGAAGGCTCGTGCTCGGCTTCGTCTTCACCGGTTCCTCTTGCTGGTCCTCTTGCTTACTTCATGAAGCATTCCGTGGTGTCTTCGATTGCATCCAGCGACGCTGCAGCTCTTTTTAGCACGACAGTTGCGAACGGCGTGGCCTGGTCGAAGGCAGCTAAAGCAGAGACGTTGGCGCTTTACCGATAATTGATATTCCCAATTGTTAGGAGCAATAGTATTAATAAAAGTCAGGGAGATATACTCCTTACAAAAATACTGATATCGCAAAGGGTTTCGTCATGACACACCAAAATACAAATTTTGTTAAATTATTTTGGAGCGGGAGCTAAATAATGCTGGTTCACAATCCAAAACCATACCAGAGTGAAAAAACGTTATATGAAAATATAAATGTGTAAATTCAACAGGTGTGGGCTGACCAAAAACGCTCCGTTCGAAAAAAAAAACTGATAACAACATGCTTTTACAAAGGGCAGCAGGAGGTGGACCTAATAAAGTACGCAAACTTACCCAGGCAGAAGAATCCATCTGTGAGCTTATTTCAGCCAAAGATTCTATTGAAGGTTTGAAAGGATTCCGTGGCATTGGTTTAAACAATCAGAACCAAGAAAATAGGGAGCGTGTTAACAACTGCGAAGATGTACATAGATGCTGAAAGGTTTACTGCTGAAAATGGTGACCAAGTTGAGATTTCGACGCCATTTAAACCTATACTTTATGCACTAAACTTTTCTTTGTGAAAATTAATGAAAATAAGACAGTTGTTGAATGTTCGAAATTTTTCACCTGATTCGAAGTGAAATTTTGTCTGGGTGGAATTCACGATACGAAATTTTTATTCGGGGAACAAAATTATTTCACGTGAAATTTTGTTCACGCGGAATTCACGATAAGGCTGATTAATCATAGATTTTTATAAACGATATCTGACTCAAAATAAACCAAACTCGTTTCAAAGCACTCGAATATACTTCGAAAGATGTACATTATATTATTAACATTAATAGATTATTATTTGAAATATGTTGAATTATCTACAGTGACTTATTGTACTTTTTATTACCTTAAACATAAAAAACAAATATTTACTAATTCTAGGCTAAAATTTTTTACTTACTTTGCCATAAATTTACAACTAATTAAAACAATTCTTTGTCATGTCCATATATGTATGTATTAGAGATGATGATGATGTTTACGATAAAAACAATAAACAAAAAAAAAACACACTCCGCTTGTGCGTAAAATGTACTGCGTTGTTATTGTTTCTTTCGTTTGTTTTCTTTTACAGTCGATTTATTTGTTTTTATTGTAAACATCGTCGTCGCCGTACCAGCCTGCAATACTGCCGCAAGTTGTGATGAGTTTTTGTCTAGTGTCATGCAGTGCAGTGTAGTGTCGTTCCGCCATGTTTAAAGCCATTTGTTGTCATTCTTTCAATCAACCTTTCTGTTCAAGATCGCAACGTTTTGAAGCAAACATTATTATCGTGTCGTGTCATCGAGAGACTTCGTGAAGTGTGGTGTCGTTCATTAAGCTGGCAGACGACAGTCAATGTCTTGATTTAATTGTAACAGAGACACTGCACTGCACTACTTGAAATTTTTGGTATGTCTTGCAAGTGCTCTAGTATGTATAAAGTATGAAAATCACAATGCGCTACATACAAGAGGGATCGAAAATATTTGAATTTTGTCGTACAGGCAAACGATAACCAACCAACAAAGCCATTCCATAGCGTGAATTATTTGGACTTGATAATGTTGCTTAGCAACAAAAATTGCACATGTCAAACTCTTACTGCATTATGCCAATAAAATAAAAATAATAATTTCAAATGAAAAATTTTTAAGAAAGAATCCAAAGAAAATTAGTCAGAGAAATTTGATGTAACAGTAATGTCATATTCAATTTACCACTTTCATTTTTTAATTGTCATTTCACACCGAATAAGAACAAGAATGATTTCGTTGCTGTCATAATTAGAAATAGCCCGAGAACAAGATACAAATAACAATGAATATTCGAACAATCTCCATTAGCAAAGAGTATTAATAAGTAATGAGATGTCACGAGGGCAATCTTGCTATCAACATTTATAGGTCTATTCTCGTAGTAATATTTTATTTCACAACGCTGGTTTTTTACAAACTGTCAATATTGCTATTCTTGCTGTAAAATAATAGGTCTTGACAACGAAGTTTTATTCGATAAAATGAATGAAAATTATGAAACGCTTTTATAAATAAAAAACATAATACTATAGTTGCCTATAAATTATTAATAACAATTGGAAAAAATCGCAATTATTCTTGCTTTCGCAATTTTCTTGCAGAAAACGAACATGAGAATCGCTGTGGTTGAAAACAGCTATTCACGACTGGCAACAACAAACACACAGCTTACTTATTTGCGGCTTGTTCCATTTTGTACTGTTTCATTATATTCCATAATGCCATGCTTTCACGCTGTCACTTGTTTCTGCAGTTACTGCGAAAATAGCACTGCAAAAAGTTTTTACAAGACGCTTTACAATTTCGCTTTCGTGCAAAGCTTACTACGAGAATCACCCTATTAATCCTATAATATTAAAAGAGAAAAAATTGTATATATGTGTCTATATAATATTATATATATATTTGCTTTTGAGCTCAAAAAATACTCGGGAAAACGGGAAAGCGATCTCTCATGTTTTCATCTCTGCGAAAAATCATTTTGATAGGTTTTTTTTCGCAATAAAATCAACATTCAACAATGTTTGAAAATAATTTAATATATTTTGACATTGTTTTCAATATTTGTTTCAAATATTTTTGTCAAAGATTCCCGAGCATCGTGTTTCCAAATCAATGGCATACGAGTTTTCCAATGATGATTAGTCCGAGCAACAGCTCGGGGCTCCAGGTACTTCTTGGAAGGCCCGCTGCAATAGCCCTTAAGGAGATGATCTATAGCCGAACACATAAGTTCCAAAAATGTGCTAGCTAGTGGCCCATTTGGCACGCACGTTTCTCTTTTTGCTTCACAATTTCGGGTAGTCCGAGAAATTGCTCGTGGCTCCAGGTACTTATTATTAACAGAGTTAAGCTACCATACCACAAATATTTTCGAAGGCTTCGTCGTCTGCTTTGGCAGGAAACGCATACTCGTACGTGCATTACAAACCAAATCAAACCTTACCCTAAGCAAAAAATGAAGAAAGCTACAAAGCACTGAGGTTTGTTGTTGGTTCTCCGGAAATTTTTTATATTTTTATGATCGTCTTCAGGCTTTCAGTGGCGACGAGGAACTTCGTCACTTCGTATTATTTCCTAAAAACAAATCATGCACAATCAATGTCCGTCTGCTGAGATTTGATATCAATTTGAGTTTTTGGAAGGAATTTAGCTTTTTCTGATCTTGCGCTGGCTACGATTGAGTGGTGAAAAGGCGTGCATATTGGCTTTTCAAATCACTCAGAATAGTTTATATATTAAAATATTTAAATTTGTAACATTTTATTACATCGAAGCATTTCTTTAGCTTCAGTTATTAAACTAAGTTTGTCTTCAAATTTCATTTCAATGGATTTCAGGGTAAAAATTTTTGGACTATCCTGAGTAGCATGTTAAAGGAGTTGATATGCCTGACGAAACAAATCTGATCCGTTTGGATGTGTGTTTGTATTTTTCTATAAATATTGCTTTAGTGTATTTTCGCCGTGGCGTTGATGGACGTTTATACGCAAAAGATTTAAATCAATAGGTAAATTACTGCTTTTATATGCTATGAATGTAACTCTATACAGAAATATTTATAGAAGCTCTATAGAAACAATTTCAGATATATTTCAAGCAGTTAATTACATTTTTTACTTATGAAGGTCAGACAACTAAACCGTTCTTTAAAAAATAATTTTCCATAGAAATAGAAATATAATTTAAAGTAAAATTTGTAGAAAATATTTTTTTAAAAAATTAGGCAAAACCTTAGCTAAAATATAATAAAAATTTTGATATGAAAAATTGCACTCTATAAACTTGACAAACAATCGTTTTTAATTGTCAATCGTAAATTGGTATTTTCGTCGTCAATTGCTATTGATTATTGACAAATTTCCGCACGACGGTGATCAATTCAAATTTTACTTGAGCTTTTTATATGATTATTATTTATAGGCACGATGTATATAAAAAAATTAAAATTTAACCAAATGTGTCGGCTTTCATACGACGTATTTTTGAGTAATATCCGCCAATTATATAGACGAGGATTTACAATCTAAAAGACATTCGAATTCTACATTTTATGTGGTAAAAAAATTTTAAAATTTGCGACACCATATCGACAAATGCCACTGCACTGACTCTGTAACGAGTTCAGCTCGGACGTTGTTATTGGTTTTATAATTTTTATTCCTTTATTATTATTCGCTTAACAATTCTTATACTTACACAAATACTTAAAAAGTTTTATACCTAATAACACGTACAATGAAAGAGGGCTGCACAATATGTATCACCTAGTCAAAGCATTAAGAGGGACGCGGTGAGTGGTAGGAAGTATTACAACTTCATGGCAGAAGGCCTTAATATGCGGAAGGTGAAAGGTTCTGCTAGAGTGAGGCAAAATGGCAGATGGCCTTCAATTTATTTGGTGACGTCAGAGCGTCCACCAACAAATAGTCTCTTGTTTGGTACCTCGTTTATGTGCCCTACCTAGTTGGTGAACAAATAGTTTTATCCGCCGCTGCCCGAAGCCGATAGTGCTGGACACTGGTGACCGGAGTCGATAGCAACTCAATAGTGCGGTTACTGATGGCCGAAGCCGATAGTGCCAAATAGTGTTGGACACTGGTGACCGAAGTTGATAGCAACTCGATAGTGCAGATGCTGGTGGCCAAAGCCGATAGTGCCAAAATTTTGTTGGACACTGGTGACCGAAGTCGATGCAACCTGATAGTTGCTGCTGGCCAAACCCGGTAGCGTCAAATAGTGTTGGACACTAGTTACTTAAGTCGATAGCAACTCTATAGTGCGGTCGCTGGTGGCCGAAGCCGATAGTGGAAGTCGGAAATTTGTTTTCAAAATCACACAAAGACTTTTACAGGGTTATACTCTAACTTTTACCGAGGACGTCATAAAACGTTGGAACACAACGTTAACGTTCTTAAATTTCTATTAACAATCTATTCCCCTTAATTATCGTCGAGCGAACTCTCTTTCGTGTAACTTTCCAGACAACTTCCACTACCGAACGCATGGTATAGACATGGATCGCTCTTTTTCTCTTATAATTTTATGGGCTAACGATTTGGTTGCGATAACTATGCTCTTCTGGTGCATGCATAAAATTATGAATAGTTTCTGTGCTTATCTTTCCGAGCTGTCGAATGCGAGCGCTCTTCAATTCTATTGTCCATTAAAATCAATAGTTAATAGCATAATAATAATATATATAATAATAATAATAATAATATATATCACAATCAGCAATATCGTACATATATAATTTATAAAGGTGCAAATCCCAATGGGATTCAATAAAATTTTAAAATGTATTTATCCCAAAGATATAAATGTTCTAATAACATAATTAAAAACCTCAATATAATTGAAACAAATAAAAATTAAATCATGACAGATATTTTAATAATTATACAAAATAATAGTTAAAATATATATATTTTTATAAGTATACAAAATAATCGAAAAAATATATAAATTTTAATAATTATACAAAATAAATAGCAAAAAATATAAACTACAAAAGAAAAACCACGCGTAGTCTACCGCACTGCACTTTCACACTCCACTGCAGAATGGCAACAACTTGATTTGTATGGGAACCTTAACCTTTTTTTCACGTTTCATTTCTCTTTAAAACCGAACAGAAATAGCTTTGTTAAAAGGACAAGAATACCATTTGACTGGAAATACTGACAAATAATGTGGAATGTGTTGCTGTAACTTTGGAAACATCGTCAATTAGTGTTCCAAGAATCGTTGCAAATACTTCTGTCGAAAAACAATCATCCGCTTGCAGTTAATAAACCGAGTAAACGGATATACATACTGACTTACATACATTCCGTCACCAGTCGATCATATACATACTGCACAACGACCAGCAATACAAAATATGTACATACATGCATACCGACATAATTTCAGAACCAGAAACGAAGAAGAATAACAATAACAGAATATAAACCAACGACTGCTTCTTTACAATAAACCACAACACAAGAAGCACGAAACAACAAGAACGACAAAACCTGATTCCATAACCAGACATGGAAAGCGACAACAACAACAACAGCAACCACAGCTGATGGGAAGACAATGCTAACAAGAAGCATGGAAACTTCCAACGTGATTTCTTTTGCGTTCAATGAGAAGTTACAATTCCTAAGAACCTTAATTCAAGTCCTACTTTTAACGAGCATTTTTGAACTTAGAAAATGGACCAGTCTCCCACCGGCGAAACTCGTCACCAGTTAAGCGAGACTTTATCTCATTCGTGAGTGGTTCAGTTTTGGCGCCGCAAGGCAAATAAATTTATTTTTAAGTCATACCTGATTTTTTTTTACGATTAATCAACTTTAGAGTTGATTAACTCCACGGGCTTTAGCTCAACCTTTTTTTACGATCATTCGAATAGTTTCGAGTGACTCCACGGGCTTTAGCTCATACTCATTTTTGTTTACGATTAATCAACCTTGGAGTTGATTACACACTCTTTGATTGCTACTCGACCGAAGCGTCGCACCAGTACCGAGGCTGTTGCTCAGCTTTCCTTTTCCCGCTCCCACTAAACTCTCCTTATCATAGGACTTAGGCTAAGTTACATTGTAGTAGAATAAACACACATTGTTAGATATAAGAGAATTTAAATAAAAAACGATACCAAATATAACGTCCGAGCTGAACTTTTCAGTCAGTGCTAGATTGTTGAAACACAATCGTTTGAAATTCGGAAACGTTACCGAAGTGAGTGGTTTTTTTCAAGTTCCACCCACAATGAATCCTGGAGCCGCTGAGTCTATCTCAGCTGAGACAAAAATCTTGTTACAACATTGACGCTTGCTCTCTCTCTCTCTCTCTCTCTCTCTCTCTTTCTTAGCGTTCAGAAACGTTTCTGAACAGCTGTTTGATGAAAAGCACAAAGCAGAGCGTGTGTAAGTTTTGACGTTGAAAGTTAGAGAATGACCCTATTAGTGTTTGATGGCCTCAATTGACTGCAGTAGGATCAATCATCGATAATATATAGTAACTGCCTATTGCATTGAAAATTTGATATATAAAATTTTTGTTACTGAGCAACGTTGCCAAGCTATTATAATTAACGCCATGCAATTTCTTGTTGCCATTTGCTCCGACTGTGTTTTTTACGCATTACAAACAAGACGACGAATTGCCTCGCCGCTGCAGCAAGAAGTCCATCATAAAAATACGAGAAATATTATTATTAATAAGATTTGCTTTGCAATAGATGTATGCGTTCGCTGCCAAAGCGGAGACGGAGCTATGGAACATATTTTTTGGTATGGTAGCTTAACTATGTTCATAATAAATAAATGTTGTAAATATTTCCCTCGTGAAATCTCTCTACTTAATAATAGTAGAATTAATGCCATTAGAAACAATGTAAATTTGACTGTTGAAAATGTATCTTGTCTCCATTTGCCTTAAATGTGTTTATTTGTAATCTTTACTGCAATAAGCTTTACTGAGTATATTAGATACATTTTTAATAAAAACTCTTATTGATAAGTTAAATAATATTACATTTTAATATAATTATAAGAAAGCAAGTATGTATTAAATAATACTAACTGAATTTTCCAAACATATGTAGAAATTCTGTGTTTTGCTTTCGAAGAAATTTACAATCTTGGTCTAGTCCTTCTCGAATTCTCAACACATTGAAAAAATGAGTTAATCCATGAACCAATGAGAGCCATAGAATTAAATTATCTTCTGGTACACATGAACTTAACTTCACCCATGTTTTCCTTGATAAATCCTTATATGAAGGCTTACTGATTTCTTTTTCTCCAAATTCCCTGGAATTTAAATAATAACAAGCATTAATACGAGTGAATTTTTCCGATTGATAGAGTAATGATTAGTATTTTGGAAGGCCACGCCAAAGTTAACGGAACAACAATTTTTGAGTAACTTTTTACTGTTGCACAAATTCTCCACCTTTTTTGTTGTGTTGGGGGTTGCTTTGTGTGGTGTTATAGCAGGGTTCGTAAATGCTCATGCTCGAGCGCTCTTTTCAGCTCTTTTCAGCTCGCGCTCCCGAGCCCGAGCTACAAAAAATATTTTCACGGCTCCGGCTCGCGCCCAAAAAAGCATACTTTTGAGAGCGCGAGCCAGCCGACGGCTCGGCTCTCAAGTTGTGTGGCTCCGGCTCACAGAGCGGCTCGCTACAAATCGAGAGCTCGAGCCAGCAGAAGGCTCGGCTTTTAAGTTTTGTGGCTCCGGCTCAAAGAGCGGCTCGCTACAAAACGAGAGCCCGAGCCAGCAGAAGGCTCGGCTCTTAAATTTTGTGGCTCCGGCTCACAGAGCGGCTCCCTAAAAATTGCGATATCGAGCCAGCACGAGGCTCGGCTCCGACTTTTTTGGCTCCGGCTCAGAGAGCGGCTCGCAAAAAATAATGAGCTGCTCCCTAAAAATCGTGAATAACCACGGGGTCAGCTAATCGATTCAGTATTTTGTTTAAGACTTTGCACATTTAGATTAAGTTTAGAGAACAATAGATCTGGATATTAATAGCATGGTATACGTGATTTTCGTATGAATGACAGGCATTTGCTTGTAATTGAACATCAATTTATTATAGTTTTATATTTATATTACAATAATAAATTTGGTCTAAAAAATAAATGAAACAAAACATGACATCTAAAACAATTAGGTTTGGGAAAAGTGTATATATTATTATATTTCTTTATATGCATATGTAAATTTTCCTTCACTTGCTAATATGAAGCGTGATCTTAAAACAACCCTTATCTCAGCTGCGTCGACGATTGTTACTATACAAAAACAACAACAACAACAGTGCATTCTTCTGGAAGCAGAAACCGCTTGTGCGTAAATGCTTGTATTGATTATTGTTGATTGTTTACTTTAAAGTGTTATGAAAGAATAAAGCAGACAGTTTTCACATCGATAGAAAATTTAGTGTTTTGATCTAAATGGAATTAGTCATGCGATAACTTGCAGTTAGTCAACTCTTGAACGGTTGCACTGATTTCTATGCGGTTTTCGCCATTCTGTTAAGAATTTTTGCAGTTTCCTTAAACTGTATTTTAAATATTTCCAACAATAATATTGAAATTTTATGGTTGAGCTGATTAACGCAACTATTGGAAGTTGAGGCAAAAACAAGATCACATTTTCTAGCTGAACGTTAATTGGAATCAAAAGACAATTGCAAAGAAATATGGCTCTTTCGTATTCTAAAATTGTTCCATAACATTAAGCGATCGAGATGATTACTCACAACTGTATATTTGACCTCCGTCATTCTTCAGAACAGCGGCAGAAAAAATTTTATGAAACGCTGAAGTTTTTATTGCTATCATTTGCTCAGATTTTTTATTTTATTTTTTTGTTATCGCATGATTAATTCCATTTAGATCAAAACACTAAATTTTCTATGGATGTGAAAACTGTCTGCTTTATTCTTTCATAGCACTTTAAAGTAAACAATCAACAATAATCAATACAAGCATTTACGCACAAGCGGTTTCTGCTTCCAGAAGAATGCACTGTTGTTGTTGTTGTTGTTTTTGTATAGTAACAATCGTCGACGTAGCTGAGATAAGGGTTGTTTTAAGATCACGCTTCATATTAGCAAGTGAAGGAAAATTTACATATGCATATAAAGAAATATAATAATATATTCACTTTTCCCAAACCTAATTGTTTTAGATGTCATGTTTTGTTTCATTTATTTTTTAGACCAAATTTATTATTGTAATATAAATATAAAACTATAATAAATTGATATTCAATTACAAGCAAATGCCTGTCATTCATACGAAAATCACGTATAACATGATATTAATATCCAGATCTATTGTTCTCTAAACTTAATCTAATTGTGCAAAGTCTTAAAAAAAATACTGAATCGATTAGCCGAGCCGTCAACTGGCTCGCGCTCTCAAAAGTATGCTCTTTTGAGCGCGAGCCGTAGCCGTGAAAATATTTTTTGTAGCTCGGGCTCGGGAGCGCGAGCGAGCCGGAGCGAGCATTTACGAACCCTGTGTTATAGCTGGAAAAAACCCTAAAATTGTGTTCCGCCGGCCTCTAGTTACTAAAATACAACCCTTTGAATTTCACATTTTCAATGTTATAAAACCATGTAAGATATCCGGCTGCAGTAAATACCGTTAGATAGAATTGCAATATTTTTTAATTTTAGTGACAGCCTCATGCCGCACGCGCACGCTGCGAGCCCACGAAACACCAGCGTAACCGAAGCTCAGTCGAACGTGGTATTTCCTTACCAAGCGTCTTCCAACGTTAGTCAGCGTCTTACTTATGCTGTTATGATGTCTTGCAGGCCGTCGTAGTTTGTTACCGTCTAGACTTGGGCGTTATAGTTCACTAAAGTGATCGATCAATTTAGTTCAATCAGCTGAAGTGAACTAGTTCGTTCATATAGTTCAATTGATCATTTAATTCAGTGTTTGTATGGCATATCGTTTAAATGTTCATGTCGTTCAATGCTTCTACATAGTTTGATTGCTTAGCGTAGTATAGGACCAATAAGCAGTATTTATTGCTTTTTGTTTCTAAACAACAAGCAGATTTATTAAATTGTTTAAAAAAAAAATGTTTGTTTCCGTTGAAGAAGGCTTAAGGTGGCATCAAACTGTAATAAATTTTTCTAAAGAAAGTTGAGAAATCTGAAGCCTAATATTGTAATGATATAAATAATATTTATATTACTAAATCAATGGTTGCACTGTTAGAGAAGTAAATAAACAACAGGTACAAGAAAACAAAAAACCATTCATTTATTTCACTTACAAAACTTACAACCAACTTATTTATAACTTCTACCAACTTAATTACTAATATAATATATAATCTAAGTATGCATTTCAACTAAATTTTTTACAAATAATCAATTTTAACATAAAAATTAATATTAATTGAACAGGTTTTCAAAAAGAAATTTTATGTAATTAAAGCATACTGTTACACTACTCTTTTCAAATAGTGTTTTCCGTGATTTATAATATTCATTACAATATTAGACTTCAGGTTACTTAACTTTCTTTACAAAAATATATTACAGTTGTAACGATTAAATTTTGTGACACAAAATTTAACGTACATACAGAAGCTAGCATAGAATCAAGCTCAAGGACAAACGCAGCAAACTCGTTTTCATAACGTAAATTAAAAAAACTAGTCAAACGAGTTTGCGAAATAGCTCGAAAACATTGGAAGCAGCGAACACGTCGCATCAATTCCATCAAACAGGTTCGGAGTTTGACGAAAGCTTTAAAGCTTTTCATACAACCTGGAAGAAGAAGAGACGACGATAAAAGAGCGAGCACACAGCGCATCGAGACAGTCTTTTACCAACCACACCCGTGGACAGTCTTTTAGCAACAACACCCGCGGAGAGTCATTGAGAAAGAAACACTCGTGGACAAGGCGATCAGCATCATAAGGACATCGCAGTCAGCATCGAAAGAACTTCGAGTCAGCATCAAAGGGACTCGCAGTCAGCAACGCAAGGACTCCGAGTCGGCATCAAAGGGACTCGCACTCTGCATCGAAAGGACTCCGAGTCTGCATCAAAGGTACTCGCAGTCAACAGCGCAAGGACATTTCAGTCGACGTCGCAGTCAACATCGAAGCCAACGGCTCAGTCGACGTCTCAGTCAACGTCGAAGCCATCGTCTCAGTCAACGTCGAAGCCAACGGCTCAGTCGACGTCTCAGTCAACGTCGAAGCCAACGCTTCGGTCGACGCCGCAGTCAACAACGAAGCCAACGTGTCAATCGACGCCGCCATCAAGAGCGCAGCGCACCGCTGCAACCAATATCGCCCTGTCGGTCTGTGGGTTTATACCCCGAGGCAGAAGGATAGTCGGTCTGTGGGTTTATACCCCGCGACTCGTAACAACATTGCCCTGTCGGTCTGTGGGTTTATACCCCGAGACAGAACGACAGTCGGTCTGTGGGCTTATACCCCCCGACTCATAACAACATTGCCCTGTCGGTCTGTGGGTTTATACCCCGCGACTTATAACAACATTGCCCTGTCGGTCTGTGGGTTTATACCCCGAGGCAGAAGGACAGTCGGTCTGTGGGTTTATACCCCGCGACTCATAACAACATTGCCCTGTCGGTCTGTAGGTTTATACCCCGAGGCAGAAGGACAGTCGGTCTGTGGGTTTATATCCCGTGACTCATAACAATATCGCCCTGTCGGTCTGTGGGTTTATACCCCGAGGCAGAAGGACAGTCGGTCGTGGGTTTATACCCCGCGACTCATAACAATATCGCCCTGTCGGTCTGTGGGTTTATAACACGAGGAAGAAGGACAGTCGGTCTGTGGGTTTATACCCCGCGACTCGTAACAACATTGCCCTGTCGGTTTATACCCCGCGACTCGTAACAACATTGCCCTGTCGGTCTGTGGGTTTATACCCCGAGGCAGAAGGACAGTCGGTCTGTGGGTTTATACCCCGCGACTCATAACAACATTGCCCTGTCGGTCTGTGGGTTTATACCCCGAGGCAGAAGGACAGTCGGTCTGTGGGTTTATACCCCGCGACTCATAACAATATTGCCCTGTCGGTCTGTGAGTTTATACCCCGCGACTCATAGCAACAACACAGCGGAGTGACTCGCCCCAGGAGAAACTAACAAGAAATTTCCTTTCCAGCCTAATTAAATAAATTATAAAGATAATTTAACGATTTGCTTACAGCCTAATCAGAGAACTTTTAATTTCCAGCAATCTAACCATTTGCTTACAGCCTAATTAGATAACTTTGAATTTCCAGCAATCTAATTATTTGCTTACAGCCTAATCGATAATATTTAATTTCCAGCAATCTAATCATTTGCTTACAGCCTAATCGATAATATTTAATTTCCAGCAACTTATTGTAAACTTATGTAAGGAACTTATCCTTAGGCACATCGAGAAACATTGTAACCTAAAATCAAAAGTTCAATTCAATAAAGTTGTTAATATAAAATTGGATGTATTGCGTTCTAACAAATAAATAACTGAACGAGACCTTGGACTGGACTGAGTTATATCCAGGCGAAGAGAAAGCATCGTTACAATGGCGCCCGAGTAGGGACACGATACATCAAATAACATCTAACAACCAGCGAGCAATCAATCTGATTAAAGCTAAAAAAATGTCGAAACGTTCATGGATTTACACACTACGCAAAGACGAATTAATTGAATATGCCAAAGAATTCGAGCTAGACGATACAGGATCCGCCGATGAACTGAGGAAGCAGTTCGTCGCTTTTGTCATAGCAGCAGAGAAAGATCCCGTGGTATACGCGCGCGTGCTGGAGTTGGAGGCAATGCACACCGCGGCCCGAGGGCCATCACCAACACGGCAACCACGATCAGGACATGATCGGAACGAGGCACAGACTAGCGCGGCTTCACCTAAGCTTGGTGAAAAGGAATTCCACCTATCGATACCCACAGTCAGCGAAAACGTCATCACCGAAACCAGCCGAAACATTATGTACACGAGACCACGGGAAATGGCGGTGGACCCGGCCAGTATCATCGACAAGGTTCGAAAATGGAACGTTCGATACGACGGTGGCAAGGACCCGTTACTCTTTATTGAAAGGGTGGAAGAATTAACAGGAGTGTACTGGATACCCGTAAATTATTTACTGCAGATGATGACGGAACTACTTCGCGACCGTGCACTCACATGGCTTCGGAATAACCAACGCGACTGGAGAACCTGGAGTAACTTTAAAACCGCTTTCTTGAAGTTTTTCTTATCGAGCAGGTACTTCAAGCAAATAGAGGACCGAATCAGGATGCGCACGCAACGACAGCACGAATCGTTCAAGGACTTTGTGTTAGACATCTGCGATCTGATGAGAACAGCTGACTTCACGGATGCACAGAAGTTAGAGCGTGTGTTTCGTAACTCGCGGCAAGAGTTTCAGCTGTACATAAAAAGGAAGGACTTTTCAAGCCTCGACGAGTTGGTCAGCCTAGCAGAGGACCTGGAGTGCATTCAAAGGAAGCCAGATAAGACAATACGGCAGAACACGCGACCACGAGATGAACCGAAACCATTCCCTCCAAGGGCACAGTACGAGGGCAGAGAGGCTGCGGAAACCCTCCACTATTATTTTGCTGGACCTGTGGAAAAGTAGGCGTGCGAAGCATCGATTGCTGCTATCGTCGCCGAAATCCAAATATTGAAACGCACCAGGGAAACGACGACCGCTCCCGCCAGTACCGAGACTCGGCGGACACAGGGCGAACAACTTCTCGGAACCACTACAGACTCTACGTTGTGATCAGGGTCACCTCCTCGCTAGGATTCACATCATGGGACGATCGCTGGACGCAACGATTGACACAGGAGCGACACGCAGTTTCGTAAGCAGGCGAATGGCAGAGGAACTCGGACTAGAAAAGAAGACACTAACCCCTCCCATATATGTACGGATGGCTGACGGTAGCCAAGGAGAGGTAACCAAATATCTCGACACCACCATCAGATTTGGGAGGAACAGTTTGCGCACCAATTTACTGATTTTACCAGGCGCAGTGGACAAGTTACTTTTGAGGATGGACTGTCTCGCGAAGGCTGGAGCTAGTTCCTCGTGTGGCGGCCTCACGCTGAATTTTCAAGACGCTCAGCAGCCCGGAGTAAAAGCAGCAATAAACACCTGTGTTGTCGACAGAGAAGCCGAAAGCGAGGCAGAAAATCAGAAAACAGGCGAAGATACAGAAACTTTATTAAAGAAAGAGTTGGAAGAGACCAGATCAGACCAGATGCGTATCCGTTGCCGCGCATCCAGCACATCCTTGACCGTCTAAGGAATGCCAAGTTCATCAGCAGCCTGGACTTAAAGAATAAATACTGACAGATTCCGATGGACGACGCCAGCAAACCCTACACAGCGTTTACAGTGCCCGGGCGCGGCTTATTTCAGTGGAAGATCATGCCATTCGGACTCCACTCGGCCCCAGCAACTTTCCAACGAGCACTCGACAAGGTAATAGGGCCAGAGCTAGAACCATACGCCTTCGCGTACCTGGACGATATCATCGTGACCAGCGCGTCAAAAGGGGACCACATGCGACACCTACAAGAAGTTTTCAGGAGGCTGCGTGCAGCAAATTTGAAGTTGAACATCGACAAATGCGAGTTCTTCCAAAAGGAGACGAAATATCTCGGTCATGTGGTAAGTGAACAGGGCATCCGAACTGATCCGGATAAGATCGCGGCGATAGAGGCACTCGAACCACCCACCAATCTGCGAGAGCTTCGCCGATGCTTGGGAATTTCCTCCTGGTACCGAAGGTTCGTCCCAGAGTTTGCAACGATAGTTTACCCGATGACGAATCTTCTCAAAAAGGGAAAGCATTGGAAATTGCAGGCAGAGGCATTTGCAAAGTTGAAAGCGGCGCTTACAAGGGCACCGATACTCAACTGTCCGAATTTCACCAAACAGTTCACCCTCCAAACGGACGCCAGCGATATCGGGTTGGGAGCTGTATTTACACAGGAAATTGACGATGCCGAGAAGGTTATCGCGTATGCGAGCCGCAGACTAAACAAAGCGGAATTAAATTACTCAGCAACCGAGAAAGAGTGCCTGGTCATCATATGGGGCATTCGGAAGATGCGATGCTATTTGGAGGGCTACAAGTTTACCGTGGTTACTGACAACCTTTCGCTGAAATGGCTCAACAGCATCGAGAGCCCTTCAGGGCGTATTGTTCGCTGGGCGTTAGAGCTGCAACAGTACAACTTCGACGTCAAATATCGTAGAGGAAAATTAAACGTTGTCGCCGACGCGCTTTCCCGCCAACCAGCAGAGACAAATCGAATCACGGCCGAGGAAAGTTCACCGCCACCACGGTGCTCCTGGTGGGAGAGAAGGATCCAAGAAATAACAGGTAATCCACAGAAATTTCCCGACTATAGAATGGAGGGAGACCAGCTCTACAGACACATCCAGCGACATCCGGCTAATGACGATAACGCTCCATGGAAACTTTGTGTACCATCACATCTACGCGAACGCGTGGTCCAAGAGAATCATGACAATGCATGTGCAGGCCACTTGGGTATTCGGAAGACGTCAACGCGGATCATGAATCGTTATTATTGACCCGGAATGCTCAGAGACATCAGCCGTTACGTTCACCAGTGCGACTCGTGCCAACGATATAAATTCGAACAACGACAGCAAGCGGGGAAAATGTTGACGCAGTTAGCTGAAGGACTATGGGCGATTGTATGCGCCGATTTCGTCGGGCCGCTGCCACGCTCAACGCACGGGAACACCACTTTATTGGTTTTCTTCGACAAATTTACAAAGTGGACGGAAATAATTCCACTGCGGAAGGTTGCAGCGGACGGTCTACTGAAAGGATTCCGAGAACGAATTATAGATAGATTTGGCGTGCCTAAAATACTGGTCACGGACAATGGGAAACAATTCAAAAGTAAGCATTTCACAGAATTTCTATCAAGCATCGGGTGAAGCAACAATTCACAGCGCCGTACACGCCACAGGAGAACCCGACAGGACGAGTAAATAAAACGGTGAAAGCAATGATCGCACAACTAGCTGCTGGGGAGCAGCGTAAGTGGGACGACAACCTGCCCGAAATCATGCTTGCAATAAACTAATGCCAATCTGAGACCACAGGATTCAGCCCGGCATTCTTGGTTTGAGAAAGGGAATTACGATTGCCAGGAGCACTATTCGACGAGAAGACCCCAGGTACTGGGCAGAGGGAGCAAACAGCACATGAAAAGGCGAAACAACTCCAGGAAATCTTTGAGATTGTACGAGGGAAGCAGGCGTTAGCAGCGTCAGACCAAGCGCGTTATTGCAATTTAAGATGTCGCCAGTGGTCACCCAAACTCAGAGAACTCGTATTGGTAAAACAACATAGTTTATCGAAAGGAGCGGAATAATTCGCAGCAAAACTTGCGCCAAAATACAAGGGGCCATTCAAAATCATCGCCTTTGTATCGCCAGTCATTGTGAGAATTGGAGATCTAAAATGCAAGAAAGTGTGCACAGCCCATGTAAGCGAGTTGAGGCCGTACGTCACCAACGACAACGAAACCCGTTTCGGAGTCAACGTAGGAAAAGAATAATAACACAACGTAATAAAGATGTGGGTGCTAGCAAAAGAGAAAACTTCTAATGTGCCACGGTTAAGGAGCATAAATCAGACAACAACGTTTATTATCCTACATTTAATTATTACCGAAATATTCTATTAAATGGAATATAAAACCAAATAATTTACATTTAATTTTCAAATGCACTCAATTTAAGATTTGTAGAATTTCATTGCAGCAGCGAATTATCTAAAACGACAAGCGCAGTCGCTACATCACACTACGCATCTACATACAGCGAGCACAAAGGTAATAAAACAATAAACGAAGTCGCAACCGAAGAAATCACGCACAAGCGCAGTCGCTGCATCACATTTCGCATCTACATATAATACATCGAACACAAAGGTAATACAACAATTAACGACGTCGCAGCCAAGGAATAACGCAAAAGCGCAGTCGCTGCATCACACTTCCCACCCACATACATCAAACACAAAGGTAATAAAATAAAGAAAAGTCGAAAACTATTTAGAAAGAAATAAGAAAACTTATATATATATATATATATATAATGTAAGAGAAAAAAAACTTACTTGCTTTGATTAACCTAACGGAAACGCCAAATGAATTTAATAATCAAAAGTCGAAACAGAAACCATTTAGAAATAAGAAAACTTTTGTAAATATATAAAAGAGCAAAATCCTTACTTTGGATAGCCTAACAAGAAAAAAAACTCCAGATGAGTTTAATAAAACCAAAACCATAAGCTGAATAAGACACTGAAGAACAAATGAACAACTAACATGTAGAAATAGAAGAGCTAATAGTAAGAGCGAAAAAACATAAGCGCAATAAGCGAGAAATATGAATTAGACAAAAAACATAGAAAATAAATAAACTCATTTAATCAACAAGAGACTTACTATTCAAAGAGGAACCGGCAGTCGGCCGCATTAGCCATGAATTCTACACTCGATCGCAAAACCCCCCGCCACCCCAAGTAAGGGGAAAATGTAACGATTAAATTTTGTGACACAAAATTTAACGTACATACAGAAGCTGGCATAGAATCAAGCTCAAGGACAAACGCAGCAAACTCGTTTTCATAACGTAAATTAACAAAACTAGTCAAAGGAGTTTGCGAAATAGCTCGAAAACATTGGAATCAGCGAACACGCCGCATCAATTTCATCAAACAGATTCGGAGTTTGACGAAAGCTTTAAAGCTTTTCATACAACCTGGAAGAAGAAGAGACGACGATAAAAGAGCGAGCACACAGCGCATCGAGACAGTCTTTTACCAACCACACCCGTGGACAGTCTTTTAGCAACCACACCCGTGGAGAGTCATTGAGAAAGCACACCCGAAGTCAGCATCGAAAGGACTTCGAGTCGGCATCAAAGGGACTCGCAGTCAGCAACGCAAGGACTCCGAGTCGGCATCAAAGGGACTCGCAGTCTGCATCGAAAGGACTCCGAGTCGGCATCAAAGGTACTCGCAGTCAACAGCGCAAGGACATTTCAGTCAACGTCGCAGTCAACGTCGAAGCCAACGTCGAAGACAACGTCGCGAGAAAATTAGTACATCTGCCTTTTGTTTAGAAACATAAAGCAATAAATAATGCTTATTGTTGCCATACTACACTAATAAAATAGTATTTTTCTTGACTTGTTCTACGCCGCAACGATACAAAAAAACAACGCTGCACTCGAAGCACATATCCACATGTAATATATCGTTGCTAGAAGAGCAACTGAAAAAGTAATATGAACTGTGAATTATAAGACCAAGAGAACCAGGAGAGCAACTGAGACAGAAGTACGACTTGTGAGCTAAAAGAACTGCATGAGAAATTGAACTAGAAAAAGTGAACGAGATGGACAACTGAACGATATCCCATACAAACACTGAAGTAAGTGAACGATTGAACTATGTTGAATCGAACAATTGAACTATATGTTGGATTGTAGTATAAAAAGCAGTAGAAGAATGAGATGTTGGATCGAACAATTGAACTATATGTTGGATTGTAGTATTAAAAGTGAACTAAATGAACGATTGAACTATGTTGAATCGAACAATTGAACTAAAAGAACTATATGTTGGATTGTAGTATAAGAAGCAGCGAAGAAATAAGCGGCTGGATCGAACAATTGAACTAAATGAACGATTGAACGAAAGGAACTGTGAGTTGTGAACTATGTTGTATAGTTCAGTGAAGTGAATAGTTCAATTGAACTAGGTCGTTCATGAACTACACAAGTCTATTACCGTTAATAGCAAACCTGGTGATGTAGTTTGGAAGTATTTGGAAAAACACAACAAAATGCAGGAACTTCGATTTCCACTACGTGAGAATCTTATTGGACATATATATTATGTATATAATATATGAACTAGAGTGTTGTGACGGCCACAATTTTCCCAATTATCAAATCGTCAAATTATGGCCACACATTTTTTCCTCTTACAAATAATTTTTTTTTAAAACCCAAATTGTTCTTTCTACGGATAATATTTACTTAACATTAAGACCAATGCGCTCTTTGTTTTCTTTTTTTTTTAATATAAACTATTGTAATTACAAACAACCGAATTTAAACAAACAAATTTATTTTTTGTAGTACGTAAGCTAAACAACCAAACAATGAATTTAATAAAAATAAACTTATATTAGGACTAGTACGTAAGCTAAAATAACAAAACCTTAATATTTGCTATAACTATCACTTAAGCACAAGACCTGTATATTTCTGTATCTAGTGCGTAAGACAAATAACAGAACAAACGAATACAAAGCAAAGAATTGTTAGTAAATAACCCAGTGGTAAAAACGCCTATGACATGATGCATCCTCTTCCGCTAACAGTGTATGGTGGACCCATCCCGTCTCCGTACTTAATTGCACATGACATTAACCCAGGGCTGTCATAGGAAGCGATGCATCGCTTATTTCAACAATGTAAGTGAAGGTCAGATAGATCCCTTGTCTCAACAATGTAAGTGAAGGTCGGATGCATCCGATTTCAACAATGTAAGTGAGAGTCGGATGGCCGCGAAATGTTAAGCGATAACATTCCAATAGCATACAGAGAATTTCGTGTTTTCTATAATTTTTCTTATAAATTCGCAAAAGCTTTTTCTTTGTTTTTCGAAATATTTTAAAAAAAACATTACTTGGAGTTTTGGGTGGAATTTGAATGAAACCACAAGTTCGCTGAGAATCTTGGATTTTTTGGAATCTATTATTGTTTTAATATGTGAAAATTATTGTAATTATATTATTGAAAAACTTACAAATTATTTTTCAAGTCGCTGTGGTCTTCGAACCGGGCCGTCCGCTTTCATAGTCCAGCACACTATCCTATGAGCTACGCGTTATCACGATTTTATTGCGCTAAATACGGAATATGTAGTTGGTCAACTTCGCGAAAGTACGAACGAACGAACGATTGTGACGAAGTTGTATGTGTGTGTACATTTTAGAAACAATCGAATACAGGCGATGCTTGGATGACAACGCCGATCGCATTCGGATGGATGACGAATTTTGTATATTGTGTGCAGGAAATAATGGGAAACATTAAGAACGAACGATTGTGACGAAGTTACGATTCGTGCTTATGTGTGTGTACAGTATAGAAACAATCGAATACAGGCGATGCTTGGATAACAACGCCGATCGCATTCGGATGTAGTACAAAAATTTCATTTTATTTACAACTGGGAAGTTATACATAAGAACAGAGCGAGAGAGAGAGAAAAGCGACAACCAGGCATCACCAACGCATACGCATAAAACCACACACACGAGAATAAACAGAAACCAGCTTTCAAGCACAGCAGTCAGTCAGTCAGCAGACTTCAACGAGCACGGTTGCTTGCTCCGCTCTGTCAGCTATCTACGTCGCCGCTTCACAACTTTAGTCAGTCAGTTGACACGCTTCAACGAGCACGGTTGCTTGCTCAGCACTGCCAGCTATCTACGTCACCGCTTCACATCTTTAGTCAGTCAGCAGACTTCAAAGAGCACGGTTGCTTGCTCAGCTCTGCCAGCTATCTACGTCGCCGCTTCATATCTTTAGTCAGTCAGCAGACTTCAACGAGCACGGTTCCTTGCTCCGCTCTGCCAGCTATCTACGTCGCCGCTTCACATCTGTAGTTAGTCGGTTAGCAGACTTCGACAAGCACGGTTGCTTGCTCTGCTGCAGAAATAATTCTACGTCGCCGTTTCACAGTTTCGAGCAGAGAGTGCAATTACTCTGCCCACATACGCTGAACCGTCTGCAGAGTACCACGGCAGTTAAATTCCAGCGTGCCGGGGAGTCAGTTCATACGCTTCAACGATTACGGTTGCTTGCGACGTCGGAGAATTGGTTGATTTCACAACGCCTGATGGAAGAAGAACATCAGAGACACATTGAGCAGAAGTATAGTCGCTTGGCCAGATCCTTTGAAGCCGCCTCCAGCGCACCAAGGCAGCGACGCATCAATTCATTGGCTACGCTTCATCCAACGCCACGTAAGAATTTCACTTGCCGTCAGACCTTCGACTTAGATAGACGCCACACGCCTAACGACCATTAGGAGACTTGAAGTTATATAGATCCTCGAGGCTTTAGAGTCTGTTCACGCCTCTTTTGACGTGAATGTAAATAGCAAGTTCAATACCAGCTAATTAATAAGGTTTTAGTTAATCGAAGCAACTAGTACAAACCAGTTGAATCCTTAATTAGATGAAAGTTTTAATTGTTGAGTTTGATTGGAAACAACTAGTACAAAACCAGTTGAACCAAAGATTTGATCCTGTAAGTGATTGGATTGTAAGATTGAAACAACTAGTGCAGAACCAGTTGAATCCCAAGTAGTTGACGACAACAATTTTGATTGAATTCTGACATTTATTATGCAATATTTTGGTATTTATACTAATTTGAGGGTCAGCGCTGCTGCCTCAGTCGACGATTCTAGCACGCTGCTACACCTGTGGGAATAAGCGAACGCCAAAAAATGTGCTGACGCTTGTGGGAATGGCTTGGGTTGGAGCGTCGTAAAATACGACGCCTGTGGGAGCGTCGCGGAAATGCGACGCTTGTGGAAATAGTTTATGAGAGATAAGAATGCTGATGTGAGGAAGCAGCGCTGGCCTTAGTGCACACTGTGCAGACAAAAGAATACAAAAAAATGTGATATGGGATGAACATCCTCCGGCCCGTTGAGGGTTCTCAACTAATGATGCTCGTCCAGGTTGATTTCAAAGTCATGATTATTTCTCGGCGCAGCAATTGGACCGTCCAATGATGTTTTGGAACGATGTCTGGTGAACCATCTGGTGATAAAAATGATGATTATAACGATGACAATGAAAAGTGTGCTGAGGCTGATGCCGAGATGGTAATCTTCTGGTACGTATTTGTTAAGGGACTTCGTTTCTGACTGCTGAAGTTGCTGTATTTGTGTTCGGAGCTCGTGTAGATGCGTTGAAATAGTTTTACTATGGCGATAGGTTTCTATTAGTACTGGCAAGTTCTTGTCGTTGGTGATTATTTCGACTAAATTAATTTTTGGAAGGAAGGAGGTAGTGAAAGAGGTCTCATAAGTAGAATGCGCTGTGATGGTGGTAGAATCATCTTTTAAGACATAGCAGTGGAGCAGTGCTAAGGCCACGAAAACATTTGGTAGAGTTTTGTTCCACTGCCGCTGCTCTTTTACGGCGGCCATTGGTCTGGAGCTCATTGCTACTTGGATCCTGAGTTGTAGGGGATTGGTCAGTATGGAACTCACTGCTCGTGTTAGTTAATGGTGCTCATCGATGAATGGCGCGTGTGATAGCCCCTGATGCGGTCTGAACTTCGGCAACTCGCACTAGTCCATCATCACCACAGATCGGACGTATTATTCGGCCGAGCTTCCATTTTAATGATGGTAAATTATCCTCATGAATGACGACCATGGTCCCTGCCTTAATATTTGAGGAGGATTGCTTCCACTTGTACTTATGTTGCAATTCGCAGAGGTATTCTTTGGTCCAACGATGCCAAAACTCCTTGTTCAGTGATGATACCGTTCTCCATCGCTGATGTAGGTTTCCTTTATATTCAGTAGCACTGTGATCAATAGTACTAGTGAGGGGTTCTCCAATCAAGAAGTGTCCTGGTGTCAGAGCTTTAAAGTCATTCGGGTCGTCGGACATTGGAGTCATCGGCCGTGAATTCAAAATGGCTTCGATCTCAGTAAACACTGTTTCCATTTCTTCGTATGTTAGAGAAGCTGAATTGACCCCCTTATAGAAGAGATGCTTAGCTGACTTGACAGCTGCCTCCCATAGCCCCCCAAAGTGTGGCGAACGTGGGGGTATGAAGTGAAATTCAATTCTGCGATCATGACCGAACCTTTTAATGCTTTCCTGAGCCTCTTGACTATGTGCTTGACTATGTACAATTTCCGTTAAATCTTGAAGCTGGATTTTCGCTCCTACAAAGTTGGTGGCATTGTCGCAATGAATATGGCGACAATTCCCCCGCCTGCTAGTAAAGCGCTTCAGTGCACCGATGAATGAGTCCTTTGTGAGGTCACTTACTATTTCAATATGTACTGCCTTAGTCGAAAAGCAGCAAAATATTGCAACGTAACATTTCCTTGGTTGCTTTCCGCGTATTTTGAAATGGATGTAGAAAGGACCGCAGAAATCGACTCCGGAGTTCACGAACGGTCGTGCTGGTTGCACCCTCTGAGCTGGCAATGATCCCATGTGTTGAGTCAGCAGTTTTGGTTTAGATCTTACGTAGCGAGTACAATTTTGCACAATGGATCTAGCAATGGTTTTCCCCTTTATAGGCCAATATCTTTGCCTAGTTATGGACAATAATCCTTGAGGGCTAACGTGAGAGTTGGTGAGATGAATGTCGGTCATCAGCATTCTGGTCACTATGTGACCGTAGGGTAGCAGAATTGGGTGCTTTAATTCGTACGGGAGCTCGCTATTCTGGAGTCTGCCACCGACTCCTAGTATATGGCAGTTATCCAAGAACGGGGTCAGGCTGCTGATGCTGCTACTGTTTGTCACTGAACCGTGTCGCTGTAGTTGATTGATTTCAATGTTGAAGTCAAAATATTGAGTTTCTCGTAGAATGGTAATTGTGGCATCCTCTATTTCAGCCACGTCAAGACCTTTGGTTGTGTATCTGGAAGACTTGCGACACTTATTGATAAATCTCCTGACATAAGCACTGATTCTCACGAGAACCTTAAAGGAATTCCGATGGTTAATCGAGTCGATCAAGGTTGTTGCAGCGACTGACGAAAAGAGAGATATTTTCTTTCGTTTTTCCACTTCAGTTACTGGATGAGAGAGATTTTCTGGCCATTGGGATGAAGATCCATGAAGAAATAAGGGCCCGTAATGCCATAACGTGTTGGAGTTAAAGTCTTGAGGGTTGAGGCCTCTGGAGACAAGATCTGCTGGATTATGTTTGGTTGGAACGTAACGCCATTGATTGTGGGTTGTGAGTTCTTGAATTGCCGCAACTCGATTCGCCACGAACGTTTGATATGATGCGGATTGTGCTGAAATCCAAGCGAGCGTGATTTCGGAATCAGACCACAAGATAAGTTCTCTCGGAATTGGTTCCAGTATGTATGAAGTTCATGGGGTACTGCTGAGTCCCAATCTAGTTTTAAGGTCCATAATTGCTGCAAGAAGATCTTAGCTCTTGTCACGACCGGACTTAAGATTCCTAGTGGATCGAAGATGTGAGCGATGTCGGAAAGAACTTGCCTCTTGGTAACCTTAGTTGGTTCTGTTGTTTGGATTCGGAGATGAAATTCGTCGTTCGTTGGATTCCAGACCATACCAAGCGTTTTTATTGTTGTATCGTGTTGAACAATCTCCGTTTGCTGAGCTCGATCTTGTAGTGGTATGTTGTTGTAAAGTGAAGGATGATTGGCACACCATTTTTTTAATTTGAAGCCAGCGCCTTGAAGTATTTTGATGATTTGTTCTTGGATGGTGGTAGCTTCGGCTATTGAATCTGCACCCGACATTAGGTCATCTACATAGAAATCCCTTTCAATAGCCTCAGCTCCTAGTGGATTTGTTACTTGATGCTTCAGGGCTACGTTTTGCAGGCATTTGATGGCGAGATAAGGAGCAGATTTTATTCCGTACGTTACGGTGTTAAGAGAAAAACATTTCACTGGGTCTGTAGGGTTTTCTCTCCACCAAATTAATTAAAACGGCCAATCCTGTTCGTCCACTTTAATTTGACGATACATTTTTTCTATGTCGGCGGTGAACACATATCGAGGCATCCGGAATCTTAATAATACTGAGAAAAGCTCTTGTTGCAGTTTAGGACCGGTTAGGAGAATATCGTTCAACGAGAAATTTGAAGATGTGGTCATGACGCATCAAACACCACCCGAAGCTTTGCTGATGTGCTTTCGGGTTTTATCACGCAGTGGTGCGGTATGAAGTAGTGTGGTATTGACGTAACGTTATTGACATCGAATTTCTTCATGTGGCCTAACGCAGCATATTCTCTCATAAACTCGATGTAGGAAGTGCGCAGTTCCGGGTTCTTTTGCAATCTGCGCTCGAGAGCATAGAAGCGCTGTAATGAAACAGTCTTGGAATCTCCTAGTACAGTTGGTTTTTGAGCGAACGGCAGCCGAACAGAAAATCGTCCATGGGGAAGACGCCGAACTGTCTGTACAAAAAACATCTCACATTTCTTCTCTGCCTTGTCCTCAATTTCTTCTAGCTGCCAAAATCTGTTCACTTGCTCATGTAATTCTTCGCTGGTACCGATGCCGCAGAATGTCGAAGATGTTGAAATTGTAGTAGGTGCTGCAGTGGAGTCAAGTGCAACTCCCCCCCAAAACCCATCCAAATGTGGTGTTTTGGAGAATCGGAAGCTGTTTTCCGAGTTTAACTTGTCCTATCATTAATGTTTCATAAAATACTTCATTGCCTATCAGGAGATCGAAAGGTCCTGGGGTGTGGAATTCAGGATCTGCCAGTGGCAAATTAGCCGGTATGGTCCAATTTGTAATGTCAATAGGCGCTGACGGCACAGCCGAGGTTATTCTAGGCAGAATAAAAGCTTCCAATTTTACTTTAAAAGCGTTGATCTTCGATGACACAAGGACAGTCATGCGGTGGTCGGAATGCTGAGTTGATTGTCCAATACCATTGACCTTTTGAGGATCATAGTTTCTTTGAAGGCGAAGTTTAGAGGCTAGTTTCTTGGTTATGTAACTAGCCTGGGATCCACAATCTAGTATGGCTCTGCAAGTAACTGGTTTTCCCTGATTGTTGTATATTTGAACTAAAGCTGTACTAAGCAGCACATGTCCTTTCGCCTGGCAAGCGGCTAGAGATGTATTATTGCTGGTTCCGAGGACCTCCTTTACGACGGTATTGGTATCTGGTTTCAATTTGGTGGGTAAAGAGTCTAAGTGAAGCATCGTGTTATGTTTTCGAGCGCATTTGAGGCAAGTCCTTGATTGGCAAGATGTAGCAGCATGTCCTGACCGCAGGCAATTAGTGCAAAGGTTTTGTCTTTGAACGTAGTGTAGTCGTTTTGCTGGACTTAGTTTTTTGAACTCGTCGCAGAAATATAGAGCATGTGTTTGTTGTTTACACAGCTTACAATTTTGAGATTTTGGTTTGTGGTCAATGGCGGAAGTGAACACCTTGTGATTTCCAGGTTTTTCCTTGTGCTTGAATCCTGCTGCTTCTAGTGACTGGAATCGAGCTTCCAAAAATGAGAGGAACGTGCATAGTGTGGGGACCTCTTTTGGGTTAGCCAACGACTGCTCGAACAGTGCATGCGTGGCTCGATCAATCTTGCGAATTAAGATGTGTATGAGCAGGAGGTCCCAACCATTCGAAGATATGCCCAAATTTTCTAAACACTGTAGACACTCTTTCGTGTGTCATGAATATTCTTGATGAAGTTGACGGAAGTGGTTTCTTGCGAGCTGGAAGGTTGATCAAGGAGCTTGTGTATCAAAGTTGACGCGAGTTGACGTGGATTGTTGTACCGTTCTCGCAGCGCAGCCCATGTTGAGTCATAGTTTTCAGCTGTAACTGTGAAATGCCTCAATAATCTTTCAGCCTCACCTCGCAGATTTGTTTTAAGATATGATTTCAATGATTTCAATAAAGAGGTCATGGAATTGGCGCCATTTGAGGTAATCGCCATCAAAAATCGGGAGTTCGATTTTTGGAAGTTGAAGCGAAGTCGCTATCTCAGTGGATCGTGCTGTCGCTTCTTTTTGAGGAGTTGTGGTATTTGCTTGTGTCAACAAGCCGCGCTGATGGCGCACCTGTTCCTCGAGTTGTATATATCCGTCCATGTCGTACTCTAAAGACTCTAAAGACTAAAGAGGGTTGTTGTGAATTTTTCAAAGTGTGAAGTTTGCGTCTTCGATCGGAGCCCACAGCTTTTCCATAGCGATAAGGAATTGTTGGGGTGATACGTCCTTTGTAGTACTTTTCAGTAATCGCTGTAATGAGGCGATTATTGCCTGCTGCTTACGGATTAGCGCGTACACTCGAGAGACTTCTTCTTCTTTGTCGTCTTTATTGGGCTGTGTGATTGCGTTGTTTGCTGCTTCTTTCAAGGTTGGCTTGGAAGTGGCGCCTTGACTGGCAAGCTGTGACTCCAATTTTTTAATAGCGTCATTGAAAATTGTAGTATATGTTTCCACCAACGCCATCATTTTGTTGTAATAATCCTTCGTAAAGTATTGGTCGTCTGACGGAGGCTCATCTAAAATTCGTATGCGGTTATCTGTTGCTTCGAAGCGATCCCAGATGTTTTGTAGACGTACTAGACGGTCCTTGTAGTATGACACATTTCCCTTGCGATCAGCAGAGTCCTTATTGAAGTTTCGGATTATTTGCTGGATCTCCTGTCCTGCTTCATGTTGATTATCGATTAGTGTGCTAAAAGATTCCATGTTGATTGTTTCTTCTTTTAAATGATTGAAAGACGGTTTGAAGAATCACGTCGGGGTCACCAAAATGTTCACGCCTCTTTTGACGTGAATGTAAATAGCAAGTTCAATACCAGCTAATTAACCAGGTTTTAGTTAATCGAAGCAACTAGTACAAACCAGTTGAATTCGTAATTAGATGAAAGTTTTAATTGTTGAGTTTGATTGGAAACAACTAGTACAAAACCAGTTGAACCAAAGATTTGATCCTGTAAGTGATTGGATTGTAAGATTGAAACAACTAGTGCAGAACCAGTTGAATCCCAAGTAGTTGACGACAACAATTTTGATTGAATTCTGACATTTATTATGCAATTTTTTGGTATTTATACTAATTTGAGGCTCAGCGCTGCTGCCTCAGTCGACGATTCTAGCACGCTGCTACACCTGTGGGAATAAGCGAACGCCAAAAAATGTGCTGACGCTTGTGGGAATGGCTTGGGTTGGAGCGTCGTGGAATACGACGCCTGTGGGAGCGTCGCGGAAATGCGACGCTTGTGGAAATAGTTTATGAGAGATAAGAATGCTGATGTGAGGAAGCAGCGCTGGCCTTAGTGCACACTGTGCAGACAAAAGAATACAAAAAAATGTGATATGGGATGAACAGAGTCCGTAGATCTACAAGTATATAGGCTCTCGAGGCTTTAGAGTCCGTGAGTCTTTAAGGTATATAGATCCTGGAGGCTTTAGAGTCCGTGGATCTGCAAGTATATAGGCTTTCGAGGCTTCAGAGTCCGTGTGTCTTTCAGTTATATAGGTCCTCGAGGCTTCAGAGTCCGTGGATCTACAAGTATATCGTCTCTCGAGGCTTCAGAGTCCGTGAGTCTTTAAGTTATATAGATCCTCGAGGCTCTAGAGTCCGTGGGTCTCAGATATATAACTTTAGAGGCTTTAGAGCACGTGAGTTACTAAGAGCCAAAGACAGCGGACGCAACTTGCCACCGCTAGACTCAAACGACGCTACGTTCAACGACAAACGACGCTACTGCAACGATGCCATTACAACGAGCAACGCACCAGCGATATCATCAACCATAACGTAGTTCCAATCAGCGAACAGTGCCAAATAAACAGTACGCATTTGTCAACGCCACCATCGACCGCTGCACCAACGTCCGGCACCGCAGAACCATTGCAACGCCTGGGGTCCCACTCAGCGCTCCACCAAGGCAGCGACGCATCAATTCATTGGCTACGCGTCATCCAACGCCACGTAAGAATTTCACTTGCCGTCAGACCTTCGACTTAAATAGACGCCACCCGCTTAACGACCATTAGGAGACTTGAAGTTATATAGATCCTCGAGGCTTTAGAGTCCGTGGATCTGCAAGTATATAGGCTTTCGAGGTTTCAGAGTCCGTGAGTCTTTAAGTTATAGGTCCTCGAGGCTTCAGAGTCCGTGAGTCTTTAAGTTATATAGATCCTCGAGGCTCTAGAGTCCGTGGATCTCAGATATATAACTGTAGAGGCTTTAGAGCACGTGAGTTACTAAGAGCCAAAGACAGCGGACGCAACTTGCCACCGCGAGACTCAAACGACGCTACGTTCAACGACAAACGACGCTACAGCAACGACGCCATTACAACGAGCAACGCACCAGCGATATCATCAATCATAACGTAGTTCCAATCAGCGAACAGTGCCAAATAAACAGTACGCATTTGTCAACGCCACCATCGACCGCTGCACCAACGTCCGGCGTATCGGCACCATTGCAACGCCTGGAGTCCCACTCAGCGCTCCAGACAACGACACTGAGTGGCTCCACGCAGTCATTGCCACGCCACGTTCAACGGCGTGAGGTTCATCATAGTTACCATCGATCGACGTAACAATGTCCGACAAATCAACGCTATTGCAACGCCTGGAGTCCCACTCAGCGCTCCAGACAACGACACTGAGTGGCTCCACGTAGTCATTGCCACGCCACGTTCAACGGCGTGAGGTTCATCTTAGTTACCATCGATCGCCGCACCAACGTCCGGCACATCAGCACCATTGCAACGCCTGGAGTCCCACTCAGCCCTCCAGACAATGACACTGAGTGGCTCCAAACAGTCATTGCCACGCCACAGTCAACGACGTGACCTTCATCTAGTTACCATCGATCGCCACACCAACGTCCTGCGCATCAGCACCAAGACAAGCAGCACAGTGATCTACCGTCAAATAAGTCTCTCCCTCTCGCTCACTAGTTTAGTTAAATGAATATTGAATGAAATCATAAAGGTGAACAAATAAAGAGCCATTTAACCTTAGAGCGTCTCACCCAAATAAATTTCTGTACCGAACGCCTGGATAGCCGCTGAGCATATCCCACTTGGAAAACCGGAGAACCGGAGTTCGTTACAGTGTGCAGTAACAATATATATACAAAAAAAAATATTTGTGTTATAGCCCGTTTGGAAACCCGTAAAACGGGTTTTCCAGAAATTTGACCTTAAATCGTTTTAAAGCCGAAAACCAATCTTAAAATTTTTAGATGCCATTGAATTGTTGTTGCAATATCATCGCTAAACCAAAATGCCTATTAATTATTTAATAATTTTTTTGTTAATAAATAATGAGTTCAAATATAAAAACGTAAGCATTTATATTTATATTTTATTTAAAATATCCCACGAGTTCTACCGTTTTATGTAATGCTTTATTTTCGAACAAAAATATAAATCGTATCGAGTGATGCATTGTACATTAGACGAATAAGTCAAATGAAGGTTCTTGTTGCCGACATCTAGCAACCCTGCCTTTTGTTACCATTTAAACATAAATTTTTGGTTCTTACATTGTAAAGCTTTTATCTGTGTTCTTTTTGGTTTTTGTAAGTCAAGCGAGGTAGCCGAGCCAAACCAAAATTTTTAAAGCGATCTATTACAGTACATTTTGAATTTATATAAAATAAATACTGAAATCACCGCGAAAGTGTGGGTTAAGTTTATTTCGTAAAAATTTCGGATAATGGCGGATGATGACGCGGCCTCGGCTAAAAAGAATTGAAAATCGTTCGAAATCTCATGCGAAGAATATTCGGTGCATCATATGTAAAGATTACCACGCCGCCTGTGCTGGTATAGATGGAGAAGCGTTGGGCAGTCAATGGAAGCACTCCGAATGCACGCAACTAATATATTCACAACTGCACAAACAAGCAATTCCACAATCAAGCAATGCATCAATGACTGGAACGTGTAATGAGAATCAAGTCGCCAAATGCAAGACAACCCTTGAGTTATAAATCCAAAAGAAGCTAAACCTACAACAATTTGAAGAAGAAATGCGTGTTTGAACAGAATTCTTGCAGAGGAAGGAAGCAAATTGTAAACCAACGGAGTTAGTTAGAAATCAGTGGTTCCGTAATCCAAACATCACTTTACAGCCAAGAATAGTATGCCAAGACACTCCAGCATAAGTTCCAGGTGTAAGTTGTCAAAATTTTCATTCCACAATAGAGCCAACATTCGGTGGAAGGCAAAGTACGCCTTGAAATCATAACTTTAACTTCATCCGAAGTTCGAAGCTGCCTTCTTATACCAGATATGGTTCCAGATGCCATCGGAACGTTAAACATGTATTCTGGACGCCCAGAGTTCTTTCTTAATACGCAGATAGAGGTCGCACGTAAGTTTATATTACCATGAGTAAAATTAGAGTCACTTATCGAATACGCCTTTCTAATTAAAAATATCTGTGCAACTATTCGAGCTAGTAATTTCTTGAGCTACATGTATAGCCCCACTCTAATCAAAGAATTCGTGGATTAGCTGAAGCCAGGCATGAGACTCTATTGGGCACTCCATTCAAGAACACATAATAATAGAAGTCTTCAAGAATTTTCAGATTGGCTGTACGATTAGGGTCAGCACCAAGCAAGAAGGCACTTTAAAAGAAAGCGAGTTTCAACGCGCACGCGAAACCTGCAGGCAACGATTCTGGAAGAGCTACAGAATGTCCGGTTTTTTGGTGGAAAGCACAAAACAATGAATTGTGCAAATTTCAAGGCTGCACCTGTAATTAAGAAATGAAATTTAGTTAAAAGAAAAAATTTATGCAGCTGAAGTATGCATTGCCATTTTGGACAAAAGCGATGGAATCAGATGGTGATATTAAAACATATTACCCACATATTCAACACGATCATTTTGACGTCATGCTTCCCATCTGCATGGAAGATTTCTAAAGTTATACCAATTCCTAAATCGTCAGTGCAAAAGAAGCTTGAGTACCGTCCTATTGCAATACTTTCTTAGTAAAGCGTTTGAGAAACTAGCTAGTAAGCAAATGAAAAGCTTCTTTGAAACCAATAAACTCACAAAATATCAAACGGGATTTCGTGGTAACTACAGCTGCTTAACTGCTACAATTAAGGTGTGTGATGACATTCGAGAGGGCTTGGACAGTGGGATGAATAGCTTGATTGTCTTCCTAGATTTCTCCAAAGAAATTCTCATAAAGAAACTGAAATCAAACTTCTTGTCATGAGTCTATATAGGCTAATATCTTCGTATCTTAAAGACGTTTTTTAATATATGTAGTGTCAAAACAAATCTTCCTCTCGTTTGCCGGTGCAGACTGGAGTCCCTCAAGGTTCTGTGTTGGGACCACTGCTCTTCACGTGTTTTATAAATGATATTCCTAAATGTATGACAGTATGTAGTCCTCATATTTATGCAGACGACTTACAGAGTTATAGAGTGTTCCCAAAATCGCATTATGCCTCGGCAATACATGATGTAAACTCAGACCTACAGCATATTTACGAGTGGTCTATAAGGAATATGTTAAAGCTTAATCCAGCTAAAACTAAAGCGATGCTAATTAACAGATCCCATGAAGAAGGCACTGCCTGACCACTTTATCTTAATTCAGTACAAATTGAATACGTTGCTGATATCAAAAACCTAAGAGTTTATTTAAATCCGCACTTCAAATAGAACACACACATTAGTCGGGTTATCGCCAAAGTGTCTATGGAGTGTTACGCGGGCTTAGTCAAGCAAAAAAGTTTTTACCAATAGATGTTAAGCTACTACTTATAACTGTGTGATTTTTCTCTCTTTCTTCTTTGAGTACTTTCTTATTTCTGTCATCCTAGTTTCTATTCTTGTCTTACACTATATCTTACGCCAAATGTTCACTATTTTTATACCCTACACCTTAAGGTTGAGGGTATATTCACTTTCTACAGGAGTGTGTAACGCGTAGAACTATACAAGATAGGTATGGAAAAGTATATATATTCTTGATCAGCATCACCACCAAAATTGAAATAACGATGTCTGTCTGTCTGTCCGTTGAAATCACGATCACAGGAGAACGGATCAATATTTCAAAATGAAATTGGCAAAAATATTCGTTGCTATGTTGGGGTGTTTCGTATTGAAAATGAGCAAAATCGCCCAAGGACCACGCCTACTTTTTATATCGAGAGTGCAGGTACCTGTGTTTTGCCTCTTAAAATATCTGATGTGGCCAACACATGACTTCCTTGTATGACGGCAATTGTATGGTTTTATTTCAAGAGTGGTTGATATATTTTATTTATATTTTAAAATTGAAGTTTTAAAAATTTTAAATATTTTTACTTCCATAATGAAAAAAATTTCATAGGCTTCTCTTAATTTAAATAATTTAAATATTAGTAAGTAAAAACAAGGAAGTACAAATTAGTTTCCACATAGCTTTAACTATCAATCGTACTAATTTTGATTTAGTTCTGTAAGGGTACAACCAATTTTTGTAAAAGATATAGCAGCATAACATAAATTTATCATTATCATTTATGTAATTCGGATAATGCATGCTTCGTGTTCCTTTGGCGAAGAGTCCTTTTGGTGCGAACCATCATTAAAATTGGAGCTACAAAATTGTGTCTTATGTAAGACCCAATAGTATATACTTTCTAGGAGTGTTTGTTTTTGAGTAATGTATGAAATTTGAAAAAAACTATATGAGAAGTGTCCTTTTCGCGCAACCGATTGCATCCAAAAAGGGAGGTGCACAACTAGGTCTTATAAGAGTCTCAAATACCAAATTTCAAGTTTCTACGATTCTCCGTTTTTAAGTTATTGAGGATACGTACATACGTACATGCGTACATACGTACATACGTACACACGTACATACGTACATACGTACACACGTACACACGTCACGACCAAACTAGTCAAAATGGACTCCGCGATGGTCAAAATGTGTGTTACCATCAAAATCTCAATATCGAAATTTTTCATGATTACAATACTTTCTTGTATTTACTACGTATACAAGGAAGTAAAAAGGCCATATCAGCATCACTTTTTGAGGGAAGACAAGAAAATTTTATATGTAGGTTTAGACTAATGCTTCCAGTTAATATTTCAAATATGGCCGTGATCCGCCCACTTTTAGTTAAATAGGTCAAGGAGGGTTTTACATGGATTGTATTGAAAAGTATATGTTTCCTGAATAATGGTGTACATAAGATTGTAGTTTGTGAACCAATAATATTCTGTTGGGAAAAAAATGGTCGGGGTTCGCCTCCATTTTACCCATCCACCCAGTATTGCAATATATTTTTATACCCTACACCTAAATTTTGAGAGTAAACGCACTTAGTACCGGTGTTTGTAACGCACAGAAATAGTTAAGCAGCTATAATTATAGTTTATCTTATATATCTTATATATACGAGTATATATGCAGCTTTAAGGTGTAGGGTATTTCGGCTACAGCCCGGCTGTAGACAACACCTTTACTAGTTTTTTTTTTGTTGTAACTCATTTTGATTATTCTACGAAAATATAAATTAATCAATGCAATGTTTACTTACCAATTTTCAAATAATTGCTAGTTATTATTATAATTGTTACTAATTGAATTCGAAGTGTTATAATTGAAGTCTGCGCATATTTTAAAAATGTGTAACTTAAGTGTGTAGTTAAATTATTAATAACAATAATAAAATAATAATTAATAATAAATTATTTAACTAATTAATTAATAAATTATTATTGTGGTTTGTAAGACCATGCGGCATTAATGGTCGTACCGGAAAACATAATAAAGAACTTCATAAGCAAGAGTCAAGTGCCCTGTCTGCGCCAGAAACAATACTCGTTAATTCCTTCGCTAATCATCGAAATGCTGTGCAAGGGAATAACCTTCTCTTTTCCAAAACAATCAGATTGTAGTCCAAAAGTTCATGCCATGCGTGGTATACATACTGTCACGAATCTAAATTTGGCATCGGAATCCATGTTGGCAGAAAGCGTTTAGAATAAATATCCGTATTTAAAAAATATCCCCCTCAGCTCTTACAAAGATGTTGTTCGCAAATTAATAATAGGAGTCAAAAATCCAAATTTATCGATGTCGTTGAAAGTTAGGGAAGGCAAATGGCATAAACCAAAGGAAGTTTAAACCTTCATAGATGCACCTGTGAGAGCAATAACGAGATGCATATTATCCTAAGAAATTATTTTTCAGAAGACACGTAGATAGAGATATGCTTTGGTTATACGAACAGAGTGTTGAAAAGACGAAAGAAATCCAAAACTAGATGATGTATGTCTGTTCATCGAGCAGCAATATCAAGCGCTGGAAGCATTTAAAATAAAAAAAAACATACCCAGAGTTTAAAAGCAAATCAAAAACAATCAAACATGTTCCACATATCACAAAAAAGTTGTGATTATTGTAAACTAACAGGTCGTCAGCTAGTAAGCTGTAAAACGTTTCATGCAGCGACAGTTATGCAAAAAAGGAATTTTATAAGCAAAAATCAATTACGCTATCGATGTATAAATCACAAGTTAAATACAAAATGTGCAAAGAGTACAGATAACTGTAACAAATGTGGTAGATACCACCATACATTTCTTCACGTTGATGAATTTAAGAAGGAAGGAAAAACAGTAGAAAAAAGTGTAACTATGATAACCGGACAACAGAACACATCAACAGTACTATTAGCTACGGCCCAAATAAGAGTAAAAGCAGCAGACGATATCTTCATCACGTTAAGGGCACTTATGGATCAAGGCTCACAGAAGACAACTATTTCTAAGGAAGCAGCACAAATACTGCAGCTGCCAAGAGTAAAAGAGTAAAAGACAAAACTACATGGTCTTTGAGATACAATTGTGGTTATATTCAAATCAAAAGTATACTTAAATATAAGACCCAGATTTCTGAGCCATTAAACGTTTATGATTAAAGCTTTAGTCCTGAATAAGTTATCAGGAGCCATTCCAGATAAGTCATTTAAAAACAACAAAGACGAATAGAAGAATTATACATTAGCAGACCCGAATTTCAACAAATCAGATAGAATAGAAATGGTGTTAGGCGGCGACATCTACTCAATTATGTTAGAAGAAGGTATCTATAAGAATGGTAAAATTCTAGGTCAGGCTACTAAACTAGGATGGATACTATCAGCGGTATTAAAAGACCCACATAAAAACAGATTAGTTATAACTATGACGACTTATTTAAAAAAAATTTTGTGAAACAGAAGATATCCTGGAAGTTAAGGAGTCTGATAGATGTAGTCAATATTATCGAAGAAACACCATACAAGATGAAGATGGTAAATTCATAACGAAACTTCCTTTCCGAGAAGGAAATCAACTAGGAAACTCTCGAAAACAAGTATTGGCCAGATTCTTAAGTTTAGAGAATAAGTTAGAGAAAAATCCAGGATTAAGAAATGATTACACTCAATTTATAAAAGAATATATCAAGTTGGGACATATGAAGGAAAAACTAATTAAAAATGAAGGGAAATATTACTTGTCACACCAAGCTACAAGTCGACAAGAAAGTCTAACGACAAAAGTAAGAGTAGTTTTCGATGGATCAGCAAAAACAACTAATGAACTCAGATTGAATGAGGTCCTTCATTCGGTCCTAGACTTCAGAAATATCTCTTTGATATTATACTCATTAAGATTCTAGAGATACGTAATAATTGGAGATTTAGGAAGGATTGTAGCATATGTGCAACGGTTTGCCATAACACCTAAAAGCTAAGAAAAAAAGCGTTACTTAATAGTGGAAGAACCGGAATTAGCGCCAACAGGTATTATCAGGTATTATAAATATAAACAAATTGACAAAAGAAGTAAATTGGCAACATTAAACACGATTTTAGATAACAATGATATCTTAAGAGTTGGAGGAAGATTAGAACGATCACTCCTGACTTACAACCGGAAGCATCCAATGGTTCTTCAAAAGTCAAAGTTAGTTGAACTGTTTGTTTAATATATTCATAAGCAGCACTACATAGATGTAATCGATTAATGGAAGGCGTACTCAGTAGAAGCTATTGGATACTTGGAGGCAAGAATATCATTAAAAAATGTATAAGGTATTGTCACTAGTGTAAACGATACAATCAGGAAATGAGCAATCAGATAATGGCTAACTTACCAAGATATCGTGTAACGGAATCCCATCCATTTTCATCTACCTGAATCGATTACGATAGTAAGAGGCCAAAAGACGTTTGAAAGATACGTACCAATATTTGTGTGTCTAACCATAAAAGCCACTCATTTTGAGGCAGTAACGGACATGACTACGGAATGCTTCCTGGCTGCATTAAGACGATTTTTAGTAGAAGAGGAAAAAGTAGATACATTTATTCTGATAATGGCACAAAATTTGTCGTAGCTCATAGGAAACTGGACAAAGACTTTAGAAAGGTGCTGCAAAACAATGCAAAATAGAATGGAGCTTTATTCCCGCGGCAGCTCCTCACTTTGGAGTAATTTGGGAAGCGGGTGTAAAATCCATGAAATACCATTTAAATAGGGTAATTGGAGATGAGTACAGTTCTGACACAAATCGAAACGGTCCTGAATTCAAGACCACTTTACATCCTTGGAAGCAGCACAGAGGACATCAACACATTAACCCCAGGGCATTTTCTAATTGGACATCGAATAATCGACATCCCTAAACCTATAGCTGAATCAATAACATCTTCCCTTGATCAGTAGAAATGGATTCAAAAAATAAAACAGGACTATTGGACAAGATGGAAGGAAGAATATTTAGCAACCTTACAACAGCGGTACAAATAAAAATACCAGCACCAAAACTTAGAAAAAGATCAGATAGTGTTATTAAAAAATGAGCTAACACATCCCTCCAAATGGCCCTTGGGACGAATATTGGAAGTTCACAAAGACGAGGATAGTAAAACACGAGTTGTTACGTTAAAGCTGAAAAATGCCGTAGTAAAGCGTCCTATACAGCGATATATTTTGATAACATTGGCAAAGTACACACAGTTAACTCAATGTGGAATCTGGTCATATATTACGATTTACACTCATACTTTGAAGAAGTTAGCGGAATTCAAATGTCATTAAGAGAATTGCAAGGAACTTGTCAAAAATTAAACCGGTTTGAAGAGGTATGTAAGCTAATGGCAAATGCGATGAGTCAAAGATACAATATCTTGAAGCAGAACAATGACTTGCTAATTAGTCATGATAGACCAAAGACAGCGCCATTTGAATTTGTAGAGTCATCAGATACATATCAAATAATTCCCATCCCTCAAAGTTAAGGAAACGCAACAATTATACCTATAATCGAGGCAAACTGCATTATATACAATCCTGGAAACAACGTCTACACGCTGATATCTTAATAAGAATGAAGCAGCTGCAAACATAATGCAGCCAAATACATGTGCAACAAAAATTGGACATGGAAACCCGCCCAAAAGCAACGCATGTGAAATGTCAGCTTTAAAAGAGTTACAGAAGGCCGACTGCAATTTCAGGCAAATGGAGGGTAAAAACTCCTAGCATAAGCTTCACAAAGAAAATCGTTGGCTGTACACGATAACAGAGGAAACGGATATAAGAATAGATTGCGGCAAAATTCAGGTTACAGCTACCAACCAGCAAGCTCCCCACAAATCTATTTAGATGAATTAAAACAGCTGGAGACCAAACAGCTCAACTTTACTTTCAAGAGCGTTATATGGCGTTATATTAATAATTTTCATTAAAGTTAGATGCTGCAAGAGAAGGTCAAGAATCTAGATTGATTTTGGCCGGCAGAATGTTCAAACATGAACATTAGCATTCGACGGGCAGTCTTATCAGCTTGCAGACGAAAATACGGTCGGCGTTATCAACAAACAAGGTCAACCTTATCAGCTTCGATACAAATTGAGGTACCCATCTGTACATGAGCCAATCATGATCGTATTCATCAGCAGCCTCGCTACGCTCACAGATTCAGGTCGTCGTCGTTTTACACAAGTCGACCTAATCACGCTCGTATTCTTCAGCGCATTGTCATATTCACGCCCGTAGTCAATTGCTCGTTGCCACGCTCAGCACGTCGTCGTCGTCTCTCACACAACACACTCAAGCTCGTATTCATCAGCAGCGTCGCTACGCTCACAGGTTCACGTCATCGTCGTCGCAAACACGTAGACCCACTCACGCTCGTATTCATCAGTACATCGTCATATTCACGCTCGTAGTCAATAGCGCGTTGCCACGCTCACCATGTCATCGTTTTCTCTCACACGACACATTCACGCTCGAATTCTTCGGCACGTCATCACGATAACACGTTCGACGTCGCCGTCTTACACACGTCGTCACACTCACGCTTGTCGTCTACAGCTCGTCGCAACGCTCGCCGTTGGAACTTCAGGTAAACTCGTTATCGTCTCACACTCGTCGAAATCGTCTTACAGACGTCGTCACACTCACGCTTGAATTGACCATAAAGTTGCCACGTTCGCCGGAGATTTTGACTCGCATACACGTCGACACGCTCACGCTCGCCTTCAACATCGCGTCGCCACGCTTGCCGGTGGAACAGAAGGCATATCCACGTTCATGTCGCCGTCTCTTACTCGACGTCGCCGTCTCGCACGTGTCGAAGGCACACTCATCCTCGTCGACGTGCGACACGCTAGACGCACGACGTCATTGAGATTTAACTAATATATTTATGCACAGAGATTACAAATATAGACTGAGAAACCAAGAAACACATTAGTCACAAACACATTAAAGTCAGAACAACAACTGGCATCTCGATTCAACGTTACAGCAACATGGTACAAGTTAGCTGTATCTACAACCTTCCAAAGGGGAAGCTACAAGGCATCTTGGAGGAGTTTGACTTGGACGACACCGGAACGGTGGAGGAAATGAGAAGACGGCTCGTGGGATAGATATCTCGGAAGGAACAAGTGTCTCGCCTCAGCGAGCTGGAAACAGAGTTTCGTCGCAGCCGGACGAACTCCCCACCATTGATACAGCAGTTAGAAAGAGCAGTTAGAAATACCATCGGGGCTCACGGCCGCGACACGATTACGGTGCACTGGTACGACGCCGAAGTTACGCATCAGCAGCACGGACGGCGAAGAGACAGGAAGGCAATCATTACAAACGCAAACGACTTTGCCAACGCCAAGTAGACACGAGATTCCGGCAGCAACCACACACGGGTTGGCAGAACAGACGCACTGGAGTACAGGTAACACGAAATCATCCGCCGCCGTAATTGATCAAGTCCGCAAGTGGTCGATCAAATACGATGGAGAACTCTCTAGCATTTGTGGAACGCGTCGATGATTCCGCGTGCGTTGCCAGAACTGCTTAAGGACAGAGGGCTCGCATGGTACCGAAACAAAAAAAAACGATGTCTCACCTGGATCACATGCATGGCAGATTTGCTACGATTCTTTTTACCCAGCAGACACTTTGAAGAATTAGATGACAAAATTCGAAATCGACTGCAGCGACCGCGGGAAAACATTAAAGATTACCTCTTGGATATTCAGGGACTAATGCGACAAGCCACATACGATCAGGATCGTATGCTGCCAAAGATATACCGCAACCTGAGAGAAGAATACCTGCTCTACATTCGTCGAAATGATCTCCGCACACTAGAGGAATTAACCATTATGGGTGATGGCATGAAATTGATTCGGCCGCAGCGAGAAACACCTCCGCCGTATCGTCAAGAGCGACATCGCATACTGCTAGAGGAGAACGCTGGACAGAAGGTACGGGAAAACGGGCAGAAACCGTTGGATCCCGAAAGAAGACACACGCTTGACGGCTGTCGACGCTGCGGACGAAGAGGACACTGGTTGCGGGAATGTAAAAACCCATAAGTAATCTTCTACTGAGATTGTGGACGGAAGGAAATCCGTACTATTGAGTGCTGTCGCCTGCAGCAGGGAAACGACAGAGAGAATCGCCAGTAAAGAGATTCGGTTCACCCAACGCACGACCAGTTTCGACCAACGCCGCATCAGCGCTAAAGCCGCTCTGGCCTGGCCACCGCTACGATTGACATGGGCGCGACATGGGAGCTTCATTAGTAAAACTTTCGCTGATCGACTCGCCGTTGAAGGCTGCCTGACGCCGACGAGCATCGAGGTACGGCTAGCAGATGGTCAACTGAGAACGATAAAGGAACAGTTGCCCATAAACCTACGTCTCGGGAAGGTGGAACGCACACAGGAACTTTTGGTTATGACAGGTGCAACCGCCAACCTCATCCTTGGTTGCAAGGATTTCCTGACGGCGCTTGGGGCAATCTTCTTGTGCGGCGGCGATAGCATAAGATTGTCAACAAAAAAAAAACGGTTGGAACCATAGCTGCACGGTGTTGACTCGAGTGGTGGACGTTGCAGGACCTAAGCGAGCATTAGGCGAAGCAAGAACGGCGGAGGCTACGATTACGGAGGACGTTGATATATTTTTGCAAACCAAAATAAACTTATTCGAAAATTTATCTGGAGTCTCGCACATAACGACTTACAATATAAAGATGTTGGATGACAAACTGATCAAGTAGAGATATTTTCTTAGGACTCCGCCAATGCAGGAATGTTCTTCGGGCCACCGAAAAACACTAGAGAGGTAAGAAGGATACTTGGAGTCGCCTCATTGTATAGGCGGTTCGTGCCCGATTTCGCCGGAATAGTGGTGTCGTTAACAAAATTACTGAAAAAAGGTAAACACTGGCGCTGGGAGGATGAACCGGCGCGACCATTTGAGACACTGTAGGGCAAAAATACACAAGCGCCTGTGCTGGCGTGCCCAGATTTCTCGAGGAGGTTCAAGCTACAAACGGATGGTAGTGCAGATGGGCTCGGCGCCATTTCGACACTAGATATCGATGGGATGGAACGTGTGATAGCATACGCTAGCAGACACCTTAACCCGGCAGAGAAAAACTACACAACAACAGAGAGGTAGTGCCTGGCGATAGTGTGGGGCATCCGGAAAATACGGTCGTATCTGGAAGGATAGCGCTTTACGGTGGTAACGGATCACCTCTCACTGAAGATATTGACCTCTATCGAGATCCCATCGGCAAGAATCGCTAGATGGGCACTGGAGCTGCAACAGTATATGTTCGACGTGGAATACCGAAAGGGCAAGGATACATAGTGGCGACGCACTTTCGCGGCAACCACTAGAAAGACTGCGACAAGTAACAGATGGTCCCAAGGACTGGGTGGTACGACCAGAAACTGGCCGCAGCAAAGGGAAATTCCGAAAAATTTCCGACTGGCCGAGGAACAATGGTCAATTCTGTGCGCTGATTTCGTCGAACCACTTCCCCGATCCACCAGTGGTAACACCATGCTGCTAGTGATGTACAAGTTCACAAAATGGACGGAAGTCGTGCCAATGCGACGAGCGACGTGTGAAAACCTGAAGCGAGCACTGAGGGGAAGAATCATCGCGCGCTACGCAGTACCCAGGGTCCTGGTCAGCGACAACGGGAAGCAGTTCTGCGACAGAAGGCTGCAACAATTTTTAGAAGAAATGGGCATAAATCATCAATTCACGGTTCCGTATACTCCACAGGAGAATCCCGCAGAACGGGCAAATCGGAACGTGAAGCGGATAATCGCACAGTTCACCGGCAACGACCAAACCAGATAGGATGCGCTGATTCCAGAGATGATGCTTGCGTTGAACACGAGCATCTCCAAGGTGACCGGCTACGGAGAGTAGCCGGTTTATCCGCTTTCCTCACACAGTGTAGAGAACCGCGCCTTCCGAATGCGCTCTTGAAGAAGACAACTTGAGCGATGGCACACGGAACAGCACCACATCGGAATGGATTAACAGGATGAGAGAAACTTTCCAGATTTTCAGGGGGAACTTGAAAAGGGCGGCGCAAGAACAGCCAAAATCTTACAACCTACGGAAAAGAGCGTGGCAACGGCGGATAGGCGACTTAGTGTTGCTACGATGCCACCAGCTGTCAAAGGCATCAGAAAATTTCAACGCTAAACTCGGGCCAAAGTTTGAAGGACCGTACCGATTAAAGGATTTCACAGTGAGATGACGCATTATCGCGACGTATTGGACGGAAGCACAACAACGCCAGCTATGGTAGATCACCCAACGATATATACGGTTCACAACATCCGACGAATGATGACGGAAGACACAACACTATTCGCATACCCCCGTGGTCCGGGCAGCCTTGATATCACCTACGCCGACTGCACGCAACTCCGAGCCGGACGATGGCTGAGTGACAAAGTCATCGAGTGCTATGCGAAATGGGTCGTGTAGGAACGACTATGCGCAGAGCAGCGCCAGCAGACACATGTGTTCAGCCCGAGCACACGGCACGGAAGCAGAACGGCACACACGGGTACAGAGCTGGACGAGGAAGGTAGATTTTTGCCAAGGATTTCGTATTCCTTCCGGTGCACGAAACGAATCACTGGTTTCTCCTGGTGGTGTGTTTCCCATGGAAAGCTCACGAACCGAACAACATCGACGCCCAGCAACCAGTCATCCTACAGATGAACTCCATGGCGACCGGACCGAGAACGGAGTTGGCCAAGATCATCCGGGGTGTCACCTGTGGCGTGTACCTACTTTTCTTCCTGGAGAAATTCTTCGACGCGCCCATCACCGACTTTCGCGGCCACATCCGGTTGAAAAGTGTATGGTACGCCTACACCGGAGCTCCAGCACAGAGGAAGAGGGTGGCGAAGATATTCCGGGAACTCGCCATCCGACACGCACACCCCAGACCACCTCAAGCCAATCGTTCTCCTCCGAAACCGATACGGGTTCGCAAGGCGAAGGCAGAGCAGAATTCATCAACGAGGTTCGGCCAGACTCAGAACAAGCGGACCCCGATGCAGCAGCTTCGGTTACACAACTCGATGCGACATTCCTGAAGGTCGACGTCAACACCATTGAGACTAGGTGCCATCACGCCAGATTACCCGATGCCGTACTAGAAACAACTACGGCCTTCAGAAACAAAAGCCGAGAACCAGCGAACGCCGTGTGTGACCAGTTAGCAACCGGAAACCCAACGCACTCCGACACAACGCTTGTCTAAGACGCAACCAACGAGTCCAACGAGCTCCGTGGAAACGAGGAATGGACCAAAGAGGTGAAGCGCCGTCTCCCACAAGACCTCGTCAACGGCATCGAGCAACATTTGAACGAGAACGGTCGGCTCATCGTGCGATGGGTGGTGTTCCGGACGGACCGTTTCCGCGTCGTGATGATGACGAGGAACTGGGTAATCGGTCACCTCCGGGGAAAGTAAAGGGGGAGTGTGACGAACGATTTTGCGTCGCAAATGGAATCGTCACAAACACGCACAGCTAGACAAAACTGCGACCCAATTTCGAAGTGGAAAATAAAGCGCAATAGCAAACGCAGCAAACATCAAACAGCGACGCAATTGGAAATCACAGCGTAAGAGAGAGCAACATCCACAAAACGACATAAATATCAGCAGAAAACCAGTTCGTGTCAGGCGAAGCAACAGACAAAAACAGGCACGAGAGTGTGGGTGACGCGACAGATTGCTCTGGCGAGAGTAACACGATGCAAGAAAACCAAACGAAGCAGCGTGGAAAAGCCCCGTTGGTTTAAATTAAAACCAGAACACACGCCGGAGTCGTTCTATTTGATTTTAAAAATTCAGGTGAGTTAAGACGTGGTTTCTGAGTGTCTGTACGTGGGAAGATTCATCATAATCCTTTAAAATACTATCCCAACCTACCACCGCTTAATGTTGAATACTTGGCCGTGTGGTCCTTTCCGCACTACACACCTTCCCCACAGCTTAATGTTGAATACTTGGCGGTGTTATCCTTTACATACCACACGCCGTAGCGGTGTGCGGTAGTCCGACGCACAAGAGAGTAATCTCTTTGATTTCACAAGTTCAGCCACGTTTCACGCTTCACGAAACCACGATCACGCTCATGAGCTCATTTGACGCCCACCGTGGGATTTTGACGTTGTCGACTCACGCACGTCGACTCCATCACGGTCGTATTCATCAGCAGCGCGTTACGCTCACAGGTTCACGTCATCGTGGTCTCTCACACGACACACTCACGCTCGAATTCATCACCTCGTCACCACGATAACACATTCGTCGTCTTACATACGTCGACCCACTCACGGTCGTATTCCTCAGCAACTCGTCACACAACCACTCGTAGGTAATAGCTCGGTGCCACGCTCACCACGTCGTCGTCGTCTCTCACACGACACACTCACGCTCGAATTCATCAGAACGTCACCACGATTTTACAGGTTAATTTTCTCTGTAAAAGTTCTAATTTGTTCCGCTCAGTTGAAAAAAAGAAAAAGCCGTGCGACAAGTTTACCAAGGAAAGATATAATACTGAATTGTGGCGCATACTATTCTTCTATTACCATATATTTAAAACAAGTAGGAGTACCTTAGGGACGACCGAATCCCATATTTCTCACATCTGTTAAATAAACTTATATAAAATGCAATAATAATTTTTCCCACCAATTTACAATACCATTTTGTTATGACAAATGATGATGACATTCTTTATTTTATAAATAGTAAATTTTTAAGTTCAAATTAAGACTACAAGCTGCAGAATTGAACAGTAGTTCAATTACATTCATATTTATTATTTCAAATTAGGTGTGACATTTTTGTTTGCTTGATTATGCCATTCTGCAATCCTGAATAAAATTTATAGCGATTTATGTTACATCAACCTCTATTGGGTTAGGTTTACCAAACTTCGTTCGTTAATCCGTCCCTAGTGCATCTATATTATAAGACTGCAAGTTATGGATATTTTAAACAATTATACGCCCTTTTCAAGCACATCGGCAGATCATTGCCACGAACTTTGTGTGCACTTACAGAATTATTCCCAAAGCCTTTACAATTTATAAGCCTATAATCTGAATTTGAAACTACAAATCCTCCGACCATAAATAACATAGATTGGAAACTCACTGAGAATAAAGAAGCATAGCTCAAAATCAGCGTTTTTTATACACTGCTCACTTTTGGTGTAATACCTCTGTAACCAAAAGGAGATAGCAAGTGAAACTCTGTCTGATTCACTACAAAAAATTTTAAGCAGTTGCCACTATAAGAAAAATAATGCGGGCATCATGAAAGAAATTTGTGGTATTTTTGCGTATGCAATCGTAACCATTGAATAAAATACTTTTTTACATTACTTTACATATTTATAATCTTATACATTATACACATATATATATTGCAAAGAAAATTTTTACCACTAAAAGCGCAGAGTTGTAGTATGTACCCTAAATTTCTCTTCGCAAGAACTTCTCTTTAGCTTCCGAATGCAAATAATTCACGAGTGATAACATCGGGCGCGGTAAACGAAGACCAAAGCAAATTTGTTGTAACAGTAAATGTGGCATATTTTTGCGAACAGCCGAATTCAAACTTACCGTTTTCAGGCAAGTCTGCTATACTCACCCGTTAAAGTCGTAAACAAACCATTGCTTGTGGTTTTAACGGGTGATTTCACGTAAAGGATTTAGACATCCCCAGAATACGCTGGCACTTTTTCTAATTTGTTCGAAGTTTCCAATCTATGCAATTTATGCTTACGACTTTCTGGCGCTTACAGTTTCCATACCATTTGAAACATCATGCCAGATTAAAATTAGGGACATGCATAGTTATTTTAAGCTAAATTGTATCCGTTTAATTCTATTATTAACCTAATATTTGCTACTAAATTTATTATACTTTAGTTTAAAATAATCTCTATATATAAAATTGTATGTTAGTAACGTATGGACTCCAAATCGGCTAGGCCAATTTTGATGAAATATTCAAGGAATCTTCAGAATATACATGCGGGTGACACTGTGAAGTCTGATTTTCTGATTTGTGATCTGCGGGCGAAGAGGCGTGGCATAAAAAAATCCGAGTTTTCCGTTTAACAACACAAAAAGGCCGATGCGAACGAAAGCCAACGGAGCATTAGAGGTCGTCAACCGAGCAAGGTCATAGAAAAGCACGGGAAAACAGGAACAGCATAAATGTGTTGACGAACTAAATGATCGAACATAGCGGAGAACGGGAACTTGTTTTCGAGCAAAAAGAGACAACAGGAGATCATAGCGGAAAGTGGACAACTGCAGCAGGGAAAAGCAAGATATAAAGGAGCGAGCAACCAAGTAGCGGAAACTCAGTTTGAGTCAAGACTTCGTCGGTAGTAAATTCCAGCCAAGCAGAGAACCTCAGTCCATTTTAACAGTTAACATTTAACAATGAATATCTATCAGTCAATATTTAACAGTGAACAACGAACGGTGAACTCTCATAGAAGACATTTACAGTGAAAATTTACAAAACATATAGAAGACTTATGGACTTGCGTGCGTAAGCCTTCCAATAAGTTGCTTCGAATAACCTTCAATCGACATTCGCTGCATCCGTTGTGCGAAAGCCCATCAGCGAACGACAGACTTATTGATTGCGTGCGTAAACCCTTCAAGATTATCATCATAAGATTATTACCATTGTTAGCAGGAAAACACTAATTGTTAATTCAAGAGAAAATATAAATATATAGTATATTTTAAGAAGAGCAAATACAAGTATAAATAACATAAATCATTGTGCAAAAGAACCCAGGTCTTGTAAATTTAACCCCGGACACCCGCTGAGGATATCTTGGCTCTAAGTTTACAAAAGCATACGATTACACAATTTACACATCAAAGGCCGAAGGATGGCTCGTGTCGGTTGGGTACACGAGCTCTCCAACGATGAGATGGTGAGGGTCATGGAGACGTATGGCGTGTCGACTGCAGGGTTGGATAAGGATAAACGAACACGATGCAGCGCTTGGATCGTGAATGAGGTCCATGAGACCGCTGTGGATGAGGAACTCAACGCACTTGAAGAGAAGCACCGCCGGAAGGCTGTAGCAGGCGCATATGCCGGGAAGAAGACATCTGAAACGAAGAGCAGTATGGAAGATCCGGAAATCACTGCCATGACTTCTGACAGCACAAGATCAAGAAGTACCCCAATAACAGCACATCAGGTTCCGGCGCAGCGTTACGCAATTGTCATCGATGCCGTGCGAAAGTGGTCGGAGAGGTAAGATAATGAGAAAAATGCACTTCTTTTCACGGAGCGCCTCGAAGAACTGGCAGAAACTTTTGGGCTGGACGTCGATATGCTGCCAAGGACGATGCCGGAATTACTAAAGGGAAGGGCTTTATTGTGGTTTCGGAACAATAATGCGAAGTTGCAGCAGTGGGATGCGTTTAAAATCGACTTCCACAACTTCTTTCTCCCGCCCCGCTATTTCGAGAGCCTGGAGGATAAAATCCGAAGATGATAACATGATGAGGTCGCTGATTAGACGGAGGCTTAGAAACTGGAGCGCATCTACAAGAACAGTAAGAAAGAAGTGCAATTATATATTAAACGGATGGATTTTAACAGTCTGCAAGAACTGTTATCGCTGGCTGCAGACCTCGAGTGTCTCACGAATGGAGGCCCACCTATGAGCTTGGTGTGTCCACAGTGAAAGTTCCTGGATCAAAAAATGCTCAGTCCTCATCAAGCGAACGATTATATTGGCCGATTATCACAAGGAAATGCTCGCAGAGCGCTGGCGGAACGCCAAACCGATCCTAGGACAGCTTGCCGAAACTGCGGTCTCGAAGGGAACCGGGCCCAGGCTTGTGGTAACAGACAGGTTTTGTTCTGTTGGGAGTGCGGACGTCGAGGAGTTCGCACTATAGATTGCTGTCGCCAACAAGCGGGAAACAGCTTGGGACCACGTCAACGGCGAGTGGAGACGGAAATCCCAAGGTCGGCGACTCGCGAGCAGTAGAAGCCAGAAGCCTACGCGTCGAAAAAGGCCGGATCTACGCGAGAGTAAAGGTACACGGCGAGCAATACGATGCGACACCGGAGCGACGAGGAGCTTCATCAGCAGACGCCTGGCAGAGAAATTTAGAAGAAGTAACAATATCACGCCAAAGGCAACCACGATTACACTATCCGACAACTCGCGGGAAACCTGCGTGGGCGAAATTACACTACAGATTAGCTTGGAGAAGGAGACCTTTAAAATGTCAATTCTGGTTTTACCAGAAGTCGTCGATGACATCATCTTGGGAATGGACTTCTTATGCTCCACCGGTACTACTATTCAATGTGGTGACCAGACACTGGAGTTGACTGAGCAACAAGTGCCAACACAATATACAAGATCGACAACCATACAAGAGAGTCGTGAGGTTACCATGGAGGAGGCAACAAAAATTCTACAAGCAGAGCTGGAGAAATTCGAAGACATCTACTACTATTCAATGTGGTGACCAGACACTGGAGTTGACTGAGCAACAAGTGCCAACACAATATACAAGATGGACAACCATACAAGAAAGTCGTGAGGTTACCATGGAGGAGGCAACAAAAATTCTACAAGCAGAGCTGGAGATATTCGAAGACATCAAGGGTCCAAGCCACATTACGAGTCACAAGATCATCACGCGAGACGAGAGACCAATCAAACAACGGTACTTCCCACGTAATCCTGCCATGCAAGAAGTGATCAATGAAGAAATCAACACATTACTGGAGAACAAGTGCATTGAACCGTCCCATAGTCCATTTAGCGCGTCCATAGTGTTAGTGAAGAAGAAAACAGGAAAATGGCGTTTATGCGTCGATTATCGCCGGTTGAACGCAAAGTCTGTTCCGGACGCATATCCAATGCCACGAATTCAGCATATTCTAGACCGTCTGCGAAACGCGAAATACATAAGCAGCCTGGATTTGAAGAAAGGATATTGGCAGATTCCCATGTATGGGAAAAGCAAGTAGTACACTGCTTTTACCGTACCCGGTAGGGGCTTATTTCATTGGGGAGTGATGCCCCAGTAACTTTCCAGAGAGCATTAGACCAAGTCATCGGGGCAGATCTGGAGCCGTACGCATTCGCTTATTTGGACGAAATAATGGTCACGGGGTCAACGTTGTTCGAGAACTACGCCGGTATATCGGCATAGCATCGTGGTATCGTCGGTTCGTACCAGGCTTCGCCGGCATAGTGCAACCTCTGACGTCAATGCTGAAGAAGGGCAAACACTGGAAGTGGGATACGCCACAAGCGGAGGCATTTAACACCCTCAAGTCTAAGCTGACAGAAGCGCCGGTGCTGGCTTGTCCAGATTTCGCGCAGGAGTTCACACTACAGACGGACGCTAGCAACTTTAGTTTAGGAGCGGTGCTCACACAGGAATTCGAGGGCAACGAGCGAGCGATCGCATATGCGAATCGACGACTGAATCCAGCGGAACGCAATTATTCTGCAACGGAGAAGGAATGCCAATTATCGGGGGAATCAGGAAAATGCGGTAATACCTCGAAGGATATCATTTCGTCGTAATCACGCACCACCTGTCTCTGAAATGGTTGAATTCGATCGAGAATCCTTCAGGACGCATTGCCAGGTGGGCACTCGAATTGCAGCAGTACAGATTCAACGTAAAATATCGCAGAGGAAAGTTAAATGTGGCCGACGCTTTATCGCGTCAACCAGAAGAAACCGTAGGGAGAATCAGCGCAGTTGGTTGGACAAAAGGATCAAAGACGTCAAGGAAAACCCGCAGAAGTTGAACGACTACATCATACAGGACGGCCAGCTCTACCGCTATATCGCGAACACTTTAGATGACGAGGAATAAATACCGTGGAAGTTATGCGTGGCAACGAACCAGCGAGCACAAGTATTGCAGGAAAACCACGATAACCCATGTGCCGCACACGGCGATATACGAAAGACATCTGAAAGAATTGCCGCTAAGTATTACTGGCCTGGAATGTTCAGGGATATCAAAGGATATGTCCGAGGGTGTAGGTCAACAATATAAACCGAGTCAACGCAAACCAGCAGGGCATATGCTCTCACAAATCGGGAAAAGTCCGTGGGAAACACTATGCACCAATTTCGTGGGGCCGCTTCCACAGTCGAAACATGGAATCAATCGAACGAGATGTTGCCAAAGGTTTCTTTAGCCATCAATAGCAGTATATCGGAAAGTACGGCGTATAGCCCAGCCTTCGTCACGCAAGGAAGGGAACTGCGACTACCGAAGACATTATACGACGGAGTCACGAATGGGACGGGGCACGAAAGCAGCGACGCCCAAGGGAGAGCAACGAGGCTCAGGCAAACGTACCAAATAGCTCGGAGAAACATACAACAATCGGCACAACAACAAGCACGACACTACGACTTGCGACGTCGTCAGTGAAAACCCTCAGTGGACAAGCAGTGCTGGTGAAGCAACACCACCTGTCTAAAGCAGTGGACAATTTCGCGGCGAAATTGGCACCAAGGCTTGAAGGTCCCTATTACGTGGTCGACTTTATATCATCGGTGATAGTGAAAGTCAGAAAAGGCGGAGAAACCCGGACTCGCACGGCTCACGTGAGCGAACTTAAAGAGTTCCATCAACAAACATTGGAAACGAACGTAACAGCGCGACGCGGGGCAGTAATCTTTATATCCAAGGAAACAACCAGCGTTCTAAAATCAATAGCAATTGTCTTGAATTGAGGGTAATAACGACGAGACAAAGAAGATTTGAACTAAGTTAAATGGACACACGAGTCGCGACGGGGAAAAAAAACACAAGACCGCAATTAAATACGTGAGGGAAAAGACCTGAACCACGACTGCATCGAACCGAACCTATAATGTGGCAGTACAAGCGACGGTGAAGTCTGAAAGACATGAAACTTTAGCAAAGCGTGATAACCAAAGCGGTGGAGTACATACCATACACAAGAAACACAATAACTTAACTGAAGTCCTCCGAGGTAAGGAGGGACCGTGGCATTCCGAAGCGCAGTAATCGAAGATTTCCTTGAGGAAATTAATGAAGAACCCATCGAATATTGCATCATCCTATGATGCAGAAACCACATCCAAAAACCTAAACAAAGAAAACATAAGTTACTTACCAAGTTTCCGAAGCCGCACGATCAGGCGCTTCACCGGCTAACTCCAGGGCACATGCATGACGCTCAACAACGATGCGGATGCTGCGTTACACCTTTTGCAGATCCGAAGTCGAAAGATCATTTCCTGATTTAATTACACAAAACAAAAATATATTCCCCAACATAAAAAAAAACACGCGAAGAAATAATGCAATGGAATGTAAAAAAAAATTGGAAAACAAGTCGTGTTACATCAAAGACGACTGGAAGGATCGATAATTTTAAGTATATGGTACAGGAGTTATAGCGACAATTATCACGATTAGGATGATAATGCACGAACCACCTGAAATAAAGAAACAGCTAGGTAAGGGTCGGCAAGTCTAACCCCGAGAAGGCAAAGAATTTAAAGGTAAATTAAATTATATAAAAGAAAAGCAAATTAATAATGAAATTGTGATTGAAATTAATAATAAAACTGTCATTCGAAATTAATAGTAAATATTAACTTAAATAGTTAACAGGGACGTATACATATAACTTCGAGTATCATTATGTTATAAAGGGGAAATGACTTCAAAAATTGTTGCTGATCAGTGCTTGAGAAATATAAAATAGAAAATACTTGAAAAAGAAGCACATAAAGCATCGTCGAATTTGAACTTGAAAACGAAGTACAGAAAGCATCGTCGAACTTGAACTTGAAAACGAAGTAAATAAGCGTCATCGATCGACAATATATACATGTGAGCTCGAACGAAAACGAAGAAGTAACATATCAAAAAAATTGCAATACGAATCAAGTGGAATGCATACATAATTGGACCACGATTACCGGTTTGCACGATTAACAACAGTGAGTAAATAGAGAGTTAAAAACAAGTGAGGTCATGCTAAAGACGCGGGAAGATCACTTTAAGTTTATGCTTAGAAGTGATCAGCGGAGTTTGGAAAGTGTTAAAAACAAAACAAGTGATTTGAAAATATATATAGTGAAAAATTAGAGAAGAAAATTGACTTCGGAACAATTACGATCAATGAGAGTGAGACAACAACAACGCAAATGAAGGCAATAAGAGCGTAGATGAACACAACAACACCAAAACACACCAGCACAAAATAACCATCATAAAAACAAAAAGTAGCAACCGAGTAACCGTTTCTCGCAACCTCACCGAGGTAAGGAGGGAATGTGACGATAATTTCTGGAGCATCAGAAATTACCGCACATCGCCCAATGTTAACCGTACTTACCATACATATCGATATTATTACTATATTACACATATGTATATATCTGGAATAAGTTCAAATAACTAACAGCGTTGAAGAGTATTTTTATAAGAAAATACAATGTTAATTACCCTGTATAAATTACTGTGCAAAGAATAGTTCGATAACAATTAACATAACGGTCTAACAAAGAAATAAATGTTCAAGCCGAACAAGCAACGGTGAGCGCAAAGTTGAGTGACACGAAACAAGGTCGAAGCAGAAAAAACAAGACGTGACAGAAAAGGTGAACAACACAAGAAGGCCGATGCGAACGAAAGCCAACGCATCATTAGAGGTCGTCAACCGAGTAAGGTTATACAAAAGCACGGGAAAACAGGAACAGCATAAATGTGTTGACAAACTAAATGCTCGAACATAGCGGAGAACGGGAACTTGTTTTCGAGCAAAGAGACAACGGGAGATCATAGCAGAAAGTGGACAACTGCAGCAAGGAAAAGCAAGATATAAAAGAGCGAGCAACCAAGTAGCGGGAATTCAGTTTGACTCAAGACTTCGTCCAATAACGGTAGCAAATTCCAGCCAAGCAGAGAACCTCAGTACATTTTAACAGTGAACATTTAACAGTGAATATCTATCAGTGAATATTTAACAGTAAACAGGGAACGGTGATCTCTCATAGAAGACAGTTACAGTGAATATTTACAGTACAGCAGACTTATTGACTTGTGTGCGTAAGCCTTCCAATAAGTTGCTTCGAATAACCTTCAATCGACATTCGCTGCATCCGTTGTGCGTAAATCCATCAGCGACCGACATAGAAGACTTATAGACTTGCGTGCGTAAGCCCTTCAAGAAGTTGCTTCAAACAACCAAGAACAAAACTTCGCTGCATCCGTTGTGCGTAAGCCCATCAGCGAACGACAGACTTATTGATTTACGTCCGTAAGCCCTTCAAGAAGTCACTGTCATCAACCAACGACCAAACTCCGCTGCTTCTGTTGTGCGTACGCCCACCAGCGGGACCCGAACGACCACGAAGACATTATCGAAGACGATTATTACCATTGTTACCAGGAAAACAATATTTGTTAACTTAAGAGTCAATATATATATAGTATATTTTAAGAAAAGCAAATACAAGTCTAAAAAAAATAAATCATTGTGCAAAAGAACCCATATCATGTAAATTGATCCCCGGACAACCACTGAGGATATCAACGCAAAGTTCGTTACAACTTACTGCCATTTTCTACTGAATGGCTACATGAAGAGAAAGAATCGACTTAAATTTCGTGGCATTACACTTGTAGTGTATCCAATGACCGCACTCCGCTCCTGTACACAACAACATACTGTAACATTCAATAAATGCAGAGCATGCACTTTGCATGCACTGACCTACTAACTCGCTGATGAGCGCGACTCAGCGTCACACGTTGTAACACGAACCTTGAAACGCCCAATTTCGAATCGCGTCAATGATTGGGTATCGGTTCAATAAATTTTATAAACAAATAGAAATTTTGAGTGCGAATAAGAATGTGAAGCATAAAGAAATAACTATGCATAGAATTAAGTATAAGAAAGAATAGTTTAGCCATATATATTAATATTGCTTGTATATTTACACTCTTAGAGAAATGGAATCACTTAGGGTATAAAAACCCGAGCGATCCAAAATAAAGTTAAGAATTAATCTAGCCAGAAACTATTCAAGGCTTTTCATTTTAATTCTACGCCAGCAACTCAGCAAGGCGTCTTAGGTCACAGGACGTGCCAACTTAATTGCAGGCACTCCTTCTCGTCCAGCGGCGTTTACGCCAGGACACAAATTAGGGCGACCCGTTCCACTTGGGAAGTATCTTCCTTTAAAGAGTTACTCACTACAATAGGGACGATGACTAGCGCAATCACAAGGAAATAGTGATTGGCGCGATGGACAAAGTTTGCTTACATTGTTGTGGTCAGAATTTCGCTAAGGAATCACCGGGAATATGTTGTTCGAACGAAAAAGTTGTTTTACCAGCAATGAGTGAGCCACCTGAACCCCTACAAAGTTACATTTCTGGCCCCAATCCGATTTCCAAGCACTTCCTTAAAAACATCCGAAACTAGAATTCATGCTTCCAAATGACGTCCTTCGGAGCATTGAATATCATCAAATCGCCGGCTACATGCCCACCTTAGAAGTGCAAAGTCAAATCTACCACAGAATTGGATCGGTGCTCCCACTTCCCAATGATGATGCCAAGTTCCTCCAAATTTATTTCACTGGCAATGAAGCAACAGAGGTTATACAGTGTTGCGCAATCAGTACTGAATTCAGACAGAAAATCGTTTCGAGTCTTAAAACTATGTTACACAAACACAACAGCCTCATCCTTCTATTCAAAACAGCCCTACACCAGATAGCGGCAGATGATTATACGGTTGTGATAAGAGCTGACAAGACACTGGCTGGTGATGCAGATGAAACCACACTCAAACACATTTTCTACACTCGTACTAAAATTGTATTGACAAAGCGCAAAAGGAGCAAAATGCTTAGAAGCTGAACATGTAAAAATTTGTGAAATGATCAGAAGCACAACTAGTAAAGGTGTTGTCTACAGGCGGGCTGTAGCCGAAATACCCTACACCTTAAAGCTGCATATATACTTGTATATATATTTAGAAGTGGTGCGATATAATATACTCGTATATATATATACATTATATATATTATATATCTAATAATAAATATACAATATATATATAATAATAATAATAATTATATCGCACCACTTCTAAAAGGCAAAACTTTATACTCCTATGAAATTTCTACAACTATGCCGTCATGATAGCTGTATGCAGTTTCATAAGTGAAAGCATTAGGCGTGGCCTGCCCATTTTTTTCTCAACCGAATATTATTGGTTTACAAACTACAATATTATGTACACCATTATTAAGGAAACTTATATACTTTTCAATACAATCCATGTAAAACCCTCCATGACCTATGTAAACTAAAAGTGGGCGGATCACGCCCATATTTGGCATATTAACTGGAAGCATTAGTCTAAACCTACATATAAAATTTTCTTGTCTTCTCTCAAAAAGTGATGCTGATATGGCCTTTTTTAATAGGCAACGAATATTTTTGCCAAATTTTATTTTGAAATCTTAATCCGTTCTCCTATGATCGTGATTTCAACGGACAGACAGACAGACAGACGGACAGACATCGTTATTTCAATTTTAGTGGTGATGCTGATCAAGAATATATATACTTTTCCATACCTATCTTGTCTAGTTCTATGAGTTACACACTCCGGTAGAAAGAGAATATACCCTAAACCTTAAGCTGTAGGGTATAAAAATCATAAACAGAAACAGTTCCTTGCTTCTCAACCATCGAAGAAATAATAACAAACAGTATTATTTCAAAGGTCATAAAACCCCAAATTGAAAAATTCTGCTTTGGACCTGAGCAGACGATGGGGAATTCTTATTGTAAAATAATAACAAGTTAAATATACTCCTTGCTACTCCTCGTCATTGAAATCGACAATCTTTTATTTGTTTTACCTCACACATCGTATGTCCACGATGGTTGCATTGAAGCACTTTCTTGCATAAGTTTATACGGCATTCCGCTAATCATACGCATGAAAAAATAGCGAACGAAGTTTGAGTCGAGTCAAATGGTCCGTCCCTGATCGTTGTATACCTCGTCAAAATATTTTCGCGTGAATTCGCCTTTGTAATTTCTTTATAACATATACTCGTTGCATCCAACAACCACAATTTTGGAAAAACAATTTTTATAAACAGCTGTTTTAGTTTTAGTTAGATAGTTCTAAAATCAACCTACATTCAGAACACCGGATATTTCAAACGGCAGAATATGAACCTAGCAAGACTTAGCTGCTTCTTGTGTTGATTGTCAGCTGCACTCTCCAGCAAACATACAAATCAAAGTAAAATGATAGGGATTTGACAGATCTGAAGTCGGATCTGAAGTCTTGCACAATCAGGCATTTTTTTTTACTTAGTTGCTATATAATCCTTCTAGCGAACGGTATTAAGGGCCCTATTCTCATTTACAATACAACATCGGTTGTGTTGTCTTCAAGACCAGCTTGACAACTTTCAGCAAAGTTGTAAACCGTAATACCGATTTTGCTTAGACAACACAACTTACAACATAAGTTGTAAATGAAATAAGTGCCCTAAAAGAATATTCGGAGCAAAGGTGCTTTACGGGATTTTGTATATTTTTTTATGTTTTTTTGTACAGTTACTTTGTACCGTTATTCTTAAAAGTTTGAAGTTTATACGAAAAGCGTGATCGACCTCTTCGGTTTTGAAGTGTTTCGAGGACATTCAGGGGTCGTTTGAAGTCAAAGTATGTTCTTAACTAGGTAAGTCACACAAATGATTAAAATCGGGAGTTGGTTAGTAAAAATTATTTTAAAATCTAAGGATTTATTATAAGTTGTAGGGACCTGCGTTGAGTAAGCAGAATCAGGCCTTAATACCTGAGATTGATCTTGATCTTGAAACTTGTTACTAAACTTTGAACCTGTAGGAAGTCTTTGTAATAGTCAAGCAAACGACTAAATTAAGATTTGACTGTAAGCTTTAACAGAGAGAAAAACACAAAACAGATTCGACAATTATTGGTGTATATGCAATTTAAGCTTGCTTCTGCGAATGTTAAAGCTTAGCTTTCACACCAGTATTGCATTTAATATATACACCTATAAGATCGCTGATGAGAAACCGTGACTGGTTTCGGAATTAGCTATTTGATCTGCCTATTGATCAAACTTGTGTCATTATTGACAAATCAGCTCAAATAGGTACATTTAGAATACCTGTAAACACAAAGTAATTAAATTAATAAATTGTACGACTAAATTTGTACTCACCTAGCGAATGTCAATTTCTTTTCGTCAAGAGAATGCTGTCTTGTAAAATCTTTCAAAGCTGTAATAATTAGAGCTGATTCCATCACTAAGTAATGATTAGCACAAGATTCCTGGAAGGTATCGTAATGTATAAAGGTTGAAAAAGCCTGAGACACAATTGGACGAACAAGAGACAAAGTACAAAATCAACTGTCAAAATTACATAGGCTCTTATGCGAGTCAAGAAAAAAATTGGTTATCTGCGAACTTTCGTACTTACATAAAGAAACGTTTGTTCGCAAGATTGCTCTATTTCTATTTTGACACATTGCGCCTTCGCGATTTTTATTTAACAATTTGTACTTTTTTCTAAAAGTAAAAGTCAGTTATAATAATATATTTACATAATTATAACAATAACTATTAATAATAAATACATATTTTCAGGATGTAATTCGAGGAAGTTTAATTGAGCTGGTGCGGTGTTTAAATGACTGAATATTGGCTTTATTATTGTGTTATTGACTTGTATAGTTAAATAACTGAATGTACTGAATATTTGTTTTACTTTTGTCTTATTGTATACTGTTTAAATAATAATCTGTATATAAATAAAATTAATAGAATTCACTCAATACATTTGATTTTTGTTTTACAAAGTATACAAAAGAAAATATTAATTTTTTTAACAATAATTACACTGCGTCCATATTTCTTTTATTTATTGTGATTTATAAGCACTCCACTGTACAACGATGTCGAAAATTAAAGTTTCTGTACTTTGTTCGCGACGTCCAATTGTGTGCGTGTTTAAGGCAATAGATAAAGTAATAATGTACTTTGTCTCTTGTTCGTGCAATTGTGTCTCAGGCTTAAAGCTTAAATTTCAAGTGAGTCACATTTTTCGTTGTTCCATTATTTGTGGCATATTTGACGACTTCCATAGTCTGTGAACTAATTTCATTTGAAAATTTTTCTGTAACCAACATGCTATTGAGAACTTCAGGTAGTACTCGTGTAGAGCAGTTAGGGCACCAACAGTAAGGTTCGAAAAACTTAACTAATTTCGAAATCATTTCATTATTATTTATTCTTAGAGCCTTAGTATTTAGAAAAGCAATATATTAAGGTTTAAGTTAAAAATTTATATCAAAACAAATGTGAACTTACTGCGAATATGTTATCCAAACGAGCCAAACAATTTTCGTCTTCGCCAAAAGCTTGTAACACATGCAGTAAATTTTCTTCAACTAAAAATTCGGCTCGATCTGATATTTTTCTTAAAATACTTCGCAATGCATCACTTCTATATTCTTTAAAATTAATATTATTTCCATTAATTTCATCTGTTTTTCCAGTCGCTTTTTTTACTACAAGTAGATAGCTATAATTCAAATTATTATTTTATGTAATGATTTTATACTTCGTTTGCTGATATGAAGTTTAAAATCGATTTTAGGTTCACTCCATGGAATTGCCAACTGTTGCTGATGAACAATTTTATCAATTTTGAAAACTCTTACAAAAATTGATTGAATTTGTTGAAGACTTAGTTCATAAATATCATTATACTGGAAAAAAAAGATATATTGGTTTAAAAAACAGAATGATATAACAGCCTCATTTCGACAGACGCACGAATGTAAACTTACGCGACGTCGGCGAAACACTACGACAAAACTATTTTTGCTTTACATGACAACTTTTCTTCACTTCAAAAATCGTACTTTTTCTGTACATCAACACACCTGATAACGCCTGCAAAGAACTTAATTACCAAAAAAATTATAGAACGTTCGTATATGCGACGTAAGAGTTTTTGACGACGCAGTTTCCTCAGAAGCACAGAAAACTGCGCTGCTTTGTACGTCTGCTAAATGAGGCTGTAAGACTAAGAACGACTAAGAAATGTGAACTTTAAAATTTTTACGAGGTGACTTGACTTGCTCAACGAAGCTGCTTACACATTAGCGATTAATATTTAAGTCTGTTTTTCCCCGCAGAATGTTTTTTGTGGAGATAGAATAGATTTTACGTTCGTTTGCCAAAAATTGACGTGGTCTGTCGTACTAGTACGGAAAAAATAAAAGAGTACGGAAAAAGAAATATAAGAGCACGAATATCGTCTGTTGTTTAAGTGGTGTTTTATATTTAAATGAGATAAATCGATCGCCACGTCTTGTAAAATTAAGCGCCTGCATTCGTTCGAATGTTCGATTTGCAGAAACGGGTACATGTCAAGGTGTTCTGCTTATGTATCTGGAAGCCTCGTTTAAATTCCGCTTGCTTCCATGTTTGGTTTTAAATCATTAGTACCCATTTATATTTTTGCAAAGCTTACATATTTTTGCAAAGCTCAACACAATCGTATGACTTGGTGTTGCTTGAATAAAAAGGAAAAAAATAAAATTTCGAAAAATTTTTTCGTATATCTATACATACAAGCCATCGTTCGTACAGCGTACCTCGTTGTTTTTAAAAAAATTGGGACCGGAGTTAAGCTCGCTGCGAAAATGAAGCGCTAGAAAAATGTCCACAGCAAACATTTGACAGAAACAACGTGTTTGTGTGTAAAATCAAAGCGACGCTCCATCAACAAGAGACCGAATCAGCCAAATTTACTATATCGTCTACATCCGTCCGGAAGGAAAATGAAGGTACGCAATGAACTAGTAATTTCAACAAATGTACTCTCGCATACAGCGGGAAAAAAGTGAAAAATGAAAGTTCAAAGTTAAATGAAAAATAGTTAACTCTTAGTTTTTAACTTTAAAAAAAAAAAAACGTTTTGAAGAAGGTCATTTGAATAAGAGTTATTTTCAAGCACTGAAAAAAAATAATCAGAATAATATTAGGAGTAAAGAAAAAAGATCAAATAGGCAAAATAAAAGAACAAATGAAATTTTTCCAACAGTGAAACGTGGAACAGTGAACGATTAGACGTAACCGATGCAATTAGCCTGTTGCAAGCAATTGATACCGTAACTGAAAATGAAAACGATGACATTGACATTGACATGAGCAGATTCTGTCTTGCCGATGAAGACCAAAAAATAATTACAAATGATGGAGATTTGGCAGCAGGGTATTACAACAGTGGTCAAAGCAAAATTATATTGTTTTAAGTGTAATTTTAAGTTTCACCAATATAGAGGGTTATTGTTTTTAAAATTTCTTCCCCACAAATACAACAAAAACTTACGAGTATTTTACTAAATGCACATAGATAAACATACGTGTATATACTTTCTATTGCAACATATTAAGCCTGATGTTTGGGTAAACATAGTGTCATTTGTTGACCTGGTCTAGCTGACCTTTTCTATTAAACTGTGTATAGTGTACATACTGCTCCCTCATAAGACAAAGCTTTTATAGAGCTTTCAAAAGCTGGGGGAAACTTTGATCATCACAGGTTAGTGTAAACAGTTTCAGGTAGGGGTGCTTTCTTTCAGTGGGTTATTGTCTTCGCTAATGTTGTAATGAAAACATTGAACACGCAAATGAAATAGATACACAACAGAAGAATTGTACAGCACCATGCTTGACGAGCGAAAATGATGGCCGCCGAGCAGACCAATCAAATGTTGTTAATCCCTTTGCTAAAAGCGGACGTATGGCGCGGTCGCCATTGGGAACATCGAGCGTGATGGTAACGCCCATGCGAGCAAATTCTTCGCCACCGTCCGTACAGCGGTCTAGTAATGGTGGACTGCAGAAAATAACGCTACTTGAAAAAATGGGAAGGAGAATTGGCGAGCTTGTGGAAATGATTGGTGGAGGAAGACGCTCAATTCATCAGCCGATGAGAATTTAATTGAGAATATCGCACAACTATACAAGAGAGTGGAGAACGACATAAGAAATGGTGTTTGCTTGACGGAAAGTCTGCCGTCTGGGTACAAAATGTGCAGTAAGTCAATAGCTGAGCATGTTGTGCAGACATCAGTGGTGTTGGAAAAGAAAGAGGAGCGAGCAGCCAAAAGAAACAGAGAAGAACATCTGATGGTTCAGTCTGCTTCTAAAAAACATAAGGTGCCTCAAAATTCGAGCTACGCCAGAGTGGTGCAGGCTGCGGCCGACTCAGAAAGAGGACTGGTTTCAAAAGACGGATGGGCACAAGTGTTGACAAGGAAGTTGAAGAAGACAGATAAACACGTAAAGAGACCCAAACCAGAGGCTATCGTAATCGGAAATAAAGGCGAATGCACGTATGCGGACATCCTGCGCAAGCTTAAGTCAGATGATAACATAGCAGAATTAAGCCAAGCCGTGAGGAAAATACGAAGAACACAGAAGGGTGAGCTACTTTTGCAACTTACGGAGTTCGGCGAGAATGCGGAGAAAGTCAGAACGGTTATTGCAAACAGTCTTGGCGAACAGGCGGAAGTACGTGGTATATCTGAGAGAACTGTTCGGGATATCAAAGACATAGACGTTGAAGATGTTTTCCTTGCGAAAAGGATTCCTTGAAAGGATTTGCAAAGGAGAACGTACTTAGCCTTAGGTTTTGGTGGTACCGAGGTGTACAACGAACAATGCCAATAGTCTTATAAAAGCAGGCAAAATTAGAATTGCCTGGGTCAGCTGTCGGATACGCGAGAAATCAGTATTAACTAAATGTATAGCATTTAGATCTAAATGTAATGCCTTGAATTCGGACATATTGCTCAACAATGCAAAAATTTGGCAGACTGACGAACGCAATGCTTTAAATGCGGAGGCGAAGGTCATATTGCCAAAGAATGCAAAAATGAAGCAAGATGTATAGTATGTCTGAGAGAAGGGAAGACAGAAGTCAGTCACGCCTCTGGAAGCTTCAAGTGCCCATCGTACCAAAAAGCAAGAATAGCACAAAAGCGCGGCAAGGACATAGCGCAACAATTAAGATACTGCAATTAAATTTGAACCATTGCGAGGCAGCTCAGCAACTACTAACGCAAACAGTGCTGGAGCAGAATGTAGATGTCGGAATATTGAGTGAGCCATATGCCTGTAAGACAGATGACAACTGGGCCTACGGTAAGACTAAAACATGTGCTATTTGGACTTGTGCAAACTTACCTTTTGAAAGCATGCCTGATCAGCAAGAGGAATACTTTGTACATGCGAAAATAAAAGGAATACATTTTTACAGTTGTTATATGCCTCATAGTTTACCACTAGAAGCCTTCACTTCGGTGATTGACAAGATTGTTGCTCATGTCAGAGGAAAATCACCTGCGCTAATTGCGGGAGACTTTAACGCGTGGGAGATTGAATGGGGGAGTGTCAGAACTACTAGAAGACGTTCGGTACTTCTGGAAGCGTTTGCCAGTCTTGACCTCGCCCTGTTAAACAATGGGTCGACTAGCACGTATAGCGAAGACAACCAAATGGATGGTTGCTGACCTATACACACATAGCGACCACAACGCCTTCACGTATGAGATCTATAAGCCAGGTATTAGTAGGCATAAAGCCCCGATTAAATCCATTAGAACTAGCTGGAGGGTCAAGTTCCTTGAAAAAAGACGTTCTTAGCCTAATGATTGATAGCATGTCCCCCACTGGAGGAACAGAAGAAAACGTGCAGCAGATCACAGAAGAATCAAGGAAAGAAAGAAAACAGCAATGCGTGTGCTTTTAGATGATGTTGAGACGAACCCATGGGGGAATGCGTATAAAGCTATTTTTGCAAAAATAAAGCGAGGAAAAGCCATATCATCAAATGCCCCCGAATGTTAGAAAAAAAGAGTTAAGGGACTTTTCCGAACGAGAAGTGGAGTGCACATTACGCGAAACCCCAACCCGCAAATACCTCAGGTGACAGCGCACGAGATAGCGGAAATAGCAAGGGACATTAAGCTCAACAAAGCGCCGGAATTAGATATCATTCCGAACGTCGTCATTAAGACAGCCTTAAACATGCTCTTTCGGCCAGAGCTCTTTCCCAAAATGTTTAAGAGAGGGTAAATTTCCGCGGGCCTGGAAACGTCAAGGTTTGGTTCTTATACCCAAAGGAAAAAAGGAACCTGAAGAGCCGTTCTCCTATCGTCCACTGTGCAGAAAGGTGCGATAGTTTACATCCATGAACCGCACTTGGCTCAAATTATACCTGTGGTTCCCTTATTTCTTTCATCTGTCCAAGTCTCTGTTAGTCCGTTTGTCTATTGCATAATGTCCGTCTTGTCTGTCTGTCTGCCACGCCTATCAGTGAGGTTTTTTTTCCTCTTTTTCTCTTTAATGCCAAAACGAAATTGATTGTTATTTTATTTCATTCCATTATTTTTGTTTTTTTTTGTAATCTTGTTTTTATATTCACAAATTTCCTTATTACTAAAAAAGTGGTATCTGAATGTATTAAATAATTGCAAGTAAATACAGCTGATGCCTTTTGACACAAACAAAAAAAACAATCTGTATTTAAGTTCAGGTAAGCATGTAGAGTTTGTGAATGGGAAGTTGGTAAGTTGGATTTTTAAAAATGTATAAATACAGGTTTTATACTTGCTTACATGTTTCGTTTACTTTATTTGATTTTTTTTAGGATGCACTCACTCTTCAGGTTGCAGAACTCAGAAGATGGCGCCATTTCTGTTCCGTCCCTGTAAAAAAAACTGCAAAGAAAAAACCAAAAAAAGTTTTTGGGTTTTCTAATTCTACTTGACTTAAATCTAATTTTTCTTTTTTTTTTCGTTGCTTATTTTACTAATTCAACTATTTCAGTTTTTTTTTTGTTGTTATGTAATTTACATTTATCAAACAATAGATTTAGAATTTAATATATACAGAAATCAATTCAATCAGATTTAAACATTAGTATTATGATATAATCAAGTTAAACAACAAAAAAAATTATGTATGCTTATAAATAAGTGAATTTGACGGCAACTCTGCTATCGCTACTGTAGGCTGTATGTAAGTTGTTTTCTTGTGTACTCTCTTTATGTATCTTCGGTGTGTTTGGTTTTGAGATATATACAAATTTTTTTATATTATTTGCATAATTAAACTATTGTGAATGTCATCTCACTGTAAAAATTTGTATATACGTTGCATTATCTCTATTAGTTTATGAAATATTGTGCATATGCGCCACAAACTTTTGGCGCAATTTTTTACAATTTCTAGCCATTTCTTTATATATGTTTACACAAGTTTTTATTGTTATTATGATTCTGAATTTTTCTATGCAGAATCAGTGCTTTTAGTTGGTGCACAAAGTTTTGCACTCAGAATTGCAATGCTACTTCTAATTTCGCTGAATTTAGTCTAACGTTTAAATTGTATCAAATTTTCATGCCAACTCCACAAATTTGCGGATCACAAATTCTTGCACAAATCACATCAAATTTTTTTGTTGCGAACATCAAAAATCTCACAATTCCCAGAATTTTTACTTTTTTACAATTCTTTGTCTTTCTTTATAAATATTTATTATTTTCCAAATTCACATCAAGCAAAGTCTACTTTACAGCTCAACTCCTTTTTTTTTCTTCTACCTCCCGTCTGCTGAAATCCACATATCGATCATTTCGACGAGCATTGCTTCATTTGCGTAACAACAACGATACACACAGAACATAAAGAAGAAAACAATGAAAAAATGTCGGCATAATAGGATGCGAAATAACAAGGGAAGAAAAAACTGTTTCGCCAACATAACACAGCCAAAGTTTTTTACCCTTTCTCGCTCTCTATAAGTCATCATAGCACGATCTCTGTCATGATTTAGTGATTTTTCGATGAGAACATCGAACATATTAAAACTTAATCCTAACATGTCTTTCTCAAACCTCAATTGTTCATACAAGTATTGACCTAATAACATATACTACAAATTTCTGGAAGGCTGGCATGGCGGCTTCATGAAATCTCTTTACATATCTATACTCTCTGCCTCCCGTTACGATTCCCATTCTTCCAATCGTTCCATTAATTCCCCCTTCCTTACGTAACTCCCATTTCCCTAATTCCCTTTTCAATGACACTTCCATTCACACGTTCCGACTTCTTCGAAAACCATCGACGCTGGCGTCAACTACGAAGAAAAACAACGAAAAACACAAACGAGACTAAACAACTACGGACCGTCCGTCACGCGACTGCGTATCCGACATGAGGCTGTTAGTTGTAAGCCGAATTGGACTCATAAATTATGATGCTTAATGATATTTGCTTTACAGAAAGAATGTTATTACAATGGGAAGTCATGCAATGTCTTCATTAATATATTCTCGTTGCGTACATAGATATACATATGTAAAACAAAAATAAAGCCAAGATTTTTTAATTGTAGTTCATCTTTCCGTAAGGATATGTATATCCGAGTTTGTTTATAATTCTAAATGTTCACGCCAAAAACCCCTGGCGCCCTCTAGGAGCGAGTGTGTTTCCCGCACCCGTGGAAATGCATTCGCTCTGGCAGCACTGCCCTTTTTCCGGCCTTCCCATGGCCATGTTTTTAGTTTCTTTCTAGGTTTTCCTCAACACTTCCGGAACAAATTTATCACCTTTTCGTCAACTTGATACATCTTGTTTTCAACCATCACATTTTTCTTGCGACCACAACTGCTCTCCATATCACGAATTTTCCACTATTTCATCAATCAACAAGCCACAACTCATCCGATCTAGCCTCACTCATCGCAGCCCCATCGCTCTTCCCAACACACCGGTGAGTCTATTTTATTTTTGGTAGAGCTAAAACTAACCTCAACCCCACTTACACAATTCTTTCTCTTTGCTCCCACCCCAACACTAAAGTTTTAACAAGTAAAAATGTATTGTACACAAATTCAAAATAATAAATAGTCGATGTTAGTCTAATTATTATTTATAAAAAAAATGTAAGATTATTTATGAATATATATTATATAAAAATATGTATATATTATATTTATATTAATTGAAGGACAAATTAGGAACTCTTTAGTTTTCAATATGATGCACTTAAAGTAAATATACATAGTTTTATATGACTTAATTTTATTGAAGTTCCTACATTTAAAATAAGAACCTTTTTTTACAGACGCATTCAAATTGTATTCAATTAACAAAAACAGGAAATTGAATGAAAAAGTAAAATATGCTCAGAAAATGGAAATGGTCATATTTGCGAAGTGATCAGATTGCTATAAACACTTAACACAGCTAAAACCAAAAAACTTAAAACATAATTTACAAATTTGAAACTACCAAATAAACGCAGTGAATCTAGATTCTTATTGACTATAACAGATAACCAGAACCATTGCTTCCAAAGGCATAAGTTATACTTTAGCTACAATAAATAAATTAAAAAAACACATATAAATAAATAAATTAATTAATTAAAATAGAGGTCATTTATTTTTAATTAATTTTATTAGATAAAATTATTAAAGCATTAATTACTTAAGCATGCAAAATATCACAAAACGTAAAATATTTTTGAAAACCCGTAATAGAATTAATTAGAATGAATTAATGTAAAGAAACAAGAAAAAGGCGAATTACCTCTTTGCGTTTCGTCGCCGTTGAAGATTACTTTTTGAAAGTATTAAGTTATATTAACGATGACAAAGAGACACGGTTAAGAGGAAATGCGTTCCTGTTGCAGAAAAATTAGCTGCAACTATAAGTAATTTAACTATTTATAAAGAAACTTTGAAACAGCTGGCGGAAAGCAGTCAGCTGTCTGCATCATTTTTAAATCTTTCGCTTTTTGAAGGGTGTAAATCAATTTACGAAAGACTGGGGGTGTTCATTATTTGAAGGTTTGCAAAAATTTTGTGCTAATTTCTGTGGTAACATCAACGATTGCCAATTTAGTTTCTAGATTGCAAAGAGAAGTGAGTACAAATTGCCAGTGAATTCAAAAGACGGTACCAATTCATTCTTTGTATAAGAGCACTCGATGGAAAGCATATGTCTTTACTCTTTGTTCCATCTAAGGACAGAACAAACTTCTTTTACAACTATAAAGGATTTCACAGCATTGTACTCTTGGCACTGGCTGATGCAGACAGCTAGTTTTTATACATAAATATAGGCTGCAATGGAAAAACTAGTGATGGCAGAGTTTTATAAAATGAAAGTTTTAGAAAGAGTGGTTACTTTCTCGGGCCTAGAATTGTTGGAAAGAAAAGGACATTTCCGTATGTTATAGTTGCAGATAATACAGATAACAAATACAAAAACCATTCTTAGTCCATTTAACCGAGATGAATTACGAATCCTAAATTGACGATTTCAAAGCATATTTGTGTAACGAAAGAACAATTGTGAGGAGCAATTTACCGCAGGTGCCGCAGTGTAAACACCTCCCCACAACAAATCAGCTGTGCGGTTCCAGGAGACACGCCGGGAAAAGTCCCGCTATCCTGCAATAAAAAGCCAAGCGCACCGAGTCTCATTATCTTTAGTTACTGCGCCGTCGTCGACGATAGAGCTTATTTTTTTACAAGTGTTACTTCGCAATTTCTTTACTAAGTTATAAGATTATTTAGCATTAGGTTGAACCTATTGTAATAAAGCCGAACAAAACTACAATTAGCAAAAATGAACGCAGTTCTTTTTTTACCACGGATTGAAAAGGCGTGGGTATTAAATTTAAATCCAGACCATCACCCCGTTTCATTTGCGTAATCACGTGGTCCGATCGCTTCTTAAGGCTGACGACCATCTGATCTGCGCCGCCGCGCATTCGTCGTTCTTTTATTGCGTCAGTGCGTCACTGCGTTTCATTTGCGTAATCACGTGGTCCGATCGCTTCTTAAGGCTGACGACCATCTGATATGCGCCGTCGCGCATCCGTCGTTCTTTTATTGCGTCAGTGCGTTTCATTTGAGTAATCACGTAGTCCGATCGCTTTTTAAGGCTGACGACCATTTGATCTGCGCCGTCGCGCATCCGTCGTTTTCCTTCGTTGCGTCACTGCGTTTCATTTGCGCGGCTTGGATTCAAATTGCCAGTTGTTGGGATAGAAAGAGAATACTTTTAAGAATATTTTGATGGTAAATATGGTAAATAAGCCAGCAACAGCACTTTTCCGTCTTGGAGCATCCATTTTAACGTAGAATCTGCGATAATTCCGGACAAAACAAGCTAGAGCAAAAATTTTGTCCACTCAAATTCGCCGAAAAATACCCTCCTCCTGATAGACTATATGCCATCAGAGCAGGTATTGCTAAATATTTCAGCGGCGTTTGAACACATGCAAAACTCTGCTTATTTTGCAGTGGATTTAGTTCACCAAGAAACATCCGATTTACACGAATGTTACATCAAAATATTCTTAAAAGTATTCTCTTTCTATCCCAACAACTGTCAATTTGTTTAAACTTATCCTAAATGCCCAAAAAAGTCTTTAAAAATAACTCCATTCTGCTATCAATCTTGCTTACGTTCTACTTTGTCCAGGAAAAACGCCTGTTGCAGTCGTTGGAAGCTCTGCTACTAAAACAGCACGTTATTTTGTGTACAATGCCTGATCGGCTTATATTCTGATGCTTTAATTAGTGAACGGTGAGGTGCGGTATATACGGTGGCGTTTTTTCTATCAACGTTACAAATGAAATGTACTGCAATACCTTAATAATACACAATGTACCACAGTCTACTTTCACAGCTGGCTGGCTGACGAGAACTAAACTTAAAACACGATTTAATAAAGATGAAGTAATTCGCTTACAAAGCGACCAAGGTTAACCTGAGGATAACGGACAAGAAACGAAACTCGTTTCCATACATAATCACATATACAGCCAAAACAGAGAGAGAGAGAGAGAGCAAACTGTGTTGAGTGCATCCACGAAACAATACATAGCAATTCACGATAATAATTCACAATAATAATTCTTAATTTAATCGGACTGTTCACACCGATCGACGACACTCCCCCAACGGCTTCTAATATGAAGCACTGCAAAGTATGTTCTTTGAGTGCTACTGCTTTCAGAGTTTGACGTAAAACTCTCTTTACTGACTGGACCATCCGTTCCCACTCACCTCCTTCTGAGTGGTTGGCCGGTGAGCTGAACAACCATTCGACGCCCTTTTTAGACAACTCGTCCTGAATTCGTCCACACTCAAACACGTCTTCAAAACGGGCAGCTTCATTATTAGCTCCTATAAAGTTGGTCCCGTTGTCTGATCGTATCCTCAGAGGAACGCCACGACGATTAATAAAATTCCGTATAACAATAATGCATGCATCCGTCGATAAATCGTGAGCTGTCTCAAGGTGGATAGCTCGCACGGTTAAACATGTGAATAGGGGTATCCACCTCTTCTCGTTTCGACGGCCAACAGTCACTAAAACATGACGAAAGTAATCAAGGCCCGTATATGTGAAGGGCCGAATATAAGGCGTAAGTTTATTTTCTGGCAATGGTCCCATAATCGGTTGACGTGGTTGCGCTCGCGTGGTCTTGCAGATGCAGCAACTCGCTTGCACCTTGCGTAGTGGGCAACGAATGCTCGGCACCCAATATTTTTGGCGAACTTCACAGATGACAGCTTCGAAGTTCTGATGTTTGAACTGAGAATGATGAAGCGCAACTAAGAGCTCCGTGAACGATGATCTGGCGGCAGGATAACTCGACGCCTTACGCTATAAGGCAGCCAGCTGGCAGCGTCAATGCGCCCGTTTACTCGTAATAGCCCTTCAGTGTCGACGTACGCCGTTCAATTGTACAGCAAACTACCACGACTCATGTTATTCCCTTTTTCAATGGCTTCTAACTCAGCATGGAACTTATCTCGTTGAACAATTCGGCAAAGTAGGTTTTCAGAGCAATCTAGTTCTCGGGCTTTTAAGTCCCGTGTCGTTGGACTTCCACAGCGACGACTGCAGCGTTCAACGAATCATTTCACCCAGGCGATCGTTCTCACTAGTCTGTCTAATTTAGAAAAACGATTAAAATCAATTATGTTGTTACTTACTGAAAAGAGAGCATATTGGCGGCGAAGCTCTCCTTCATCATTGGTGAGTAGCTGGCAGGTATCATTCATCGTGGGCCACATACATTTCTCTTGCTTTAAAAATGACGGCCCCGAAAGCCAACGTGATGGCGTATCTAGCTGAGCGTTGTTATTCGACCGCGTCGCTTCGTCTGCTACGTTATCGGTTGTTGGAAGCCATCTCCAGTTTGATGGTTGTGCAAAGTCAAAAATTTCAGCTATACGATGTGCCACAAACGGTTTGTATCGGCGGTGCTCACTGTTGATCCATTTTATTACTGTCGTTCAATCAGTCCACAAAACCGTTTCTTTGACATTTATGTCGTGTTCTTCAGAAAATGTTTTTGCTGAACGGCAGGCCAACACTGCTGCCTGGAGCTCTAAGCGCGGAATTGTCACAGTCTTCAAAGGGGCGCATCTCGACTTAGCACATATAATACTCGTACAAATTTTACCTGCAGGTCCGTAGCGTCAATAGGCCACTGCAGAAGAGGCTACTTCGCTTGCTTCTACAAAGACATGTAGTTGCAGGTTAATCGATTTTTCACACGCAAAATAGCATCGTGGAATATTGAAGGCAGTTACATTCGGCAGTCTTCTGCGCCACTGGTCCCATAATACAAAAACTGGCCGAGGAACTGGCTCGTCCCATCGTATTTGCTGCCGCCAAACTTCTCGCATCAGTAATTTGGCCTGTATGGTAAAGTGGCTAAAGAAACCTAAAGGATCGAAGATGGACATCACGATGCTGAGTAGCTCTCTTTTTGTTGGATATCTGCTACCAGAGATGACGTCCTCTTTGACACGTAGATCGTATTTAAATTTTGCGGCTGCCAATACATGCCTAATACTTTTTCCGAATGTGTGTTGTCTTTATCATCAAATCGTGGAGCCTTGGCTTCGCCTTCCAGTACTTGTGCAACCGGAAGCGAATTGGAAACAAATCATCTCACTTCAAACCCGCCATCTGCATGGATGGCTCGTACTTCCCTAGCAATTTCGATAGCTTGTCCTGCCGTGGCAAAACTATCGACATAATCGTCGACATAATGATGATTCAAAATTGCTTTTACAGCTCGTTTGTTACTTTTACAGCGCTGATTTAGAGCGTTGAACGTCTTTACATATTCGACAGAGCATGGCTGCTCCAAATGTCATGAGCAACATTTCGTAGACATCTGGAGGGCGCCAGCTTTGACCTGACGACCACTCTGCGGACCTTTGAGAAGCAATGTATTAAGCGATATACCTTCTGTGCCGACTCTTCATCGACGGCATCGAAAACTAGCCTTAATTTGGCTGGCTTATTTGGGTTTAAAAGCCCGAAGTGCGGTAGATACCAACTCTTGCGCTGCAAATCGAAAGTTCTGCTGGCTGCAGCTTCTTTGCGTGACCTTTGGCGACGTAATCTTCTATAACTGAAGTGTATATAGCGGCGAAAGATTCATTGCGTTACATCTTCCTTTCTAATTGTAACAACCGATTTACTGCCATAGGGTATGAGTCTGGCATTTCGACTTTATCTACCCTCCATAGAAGCCCCGTTTGGAAGTTTCTATTAACTCTTATCGTGGTCCTTATCAATATCGTTAGCTCTGGCGTCTTCTTGACTTATGAGAGGCGACGAAGGTCGAACTCCAAAGTTTTCTATCTTGAAATAGTTGGCCACCATTTCATGCAGAGAATTGTCTGCTGGCACATTAGAAAACAAACACGTTGGCGTGGACTTCTCTTCTTCTGACGACGGTCCAAACACAATCCATCCCAACCGCGACTGAATTGTAAATGGACTAATGCGGTTGTTGGTCTTCCTACCAATCAATAATTTGGGCTCGGCGTTGTTGTAACAATGTAATGGCAAGACGTTCTTGCAGGCTTCTTTTATATCGGATTCAGTTACGCTTTGAATTGGCAAATTTAGTTTCGGAACACTGAATACGTTTTTCAATTGATGTCTCTTTCTCATATTTAAACCGCTTATATATAAGTCTACTAACGTAGAAGGCTCATTAGCAGAACGTGCACCTATTCATCGGCCTTCTAGCTGGCGTTTCTTGCCTGGAAGACCTAAATCTTTCCCTAGCGCCTCGTCCGTCATCGTCATGGACGATACCTCGTCCAGCAGTGCATACGTATTTACTCTTTTGTTTGGCCCATAAAGCGTTACTGGCAGAACTTTGAACAGCAACTTCGTCTCTACGACGATACGTCGCGCGCAAGTAAGCACTGCATCTTGTGCTTCCGCGTCGCTTTGCGAGGCGGATTGAGTCGGCTGCTGTTGCTGCGCCGAATAATTTCTTTTCTTTCGCTCGTGTAAAATGATATGGTGCCTCCTCTGACAGCCATCAATGGTGCATCTCGCGCCATTACGACATTCGCGCGTTGTACGACCAGGCTTCAAGCAAGTGAAACACAGTCTTAATGTCTTAACCGTATTCCGCCTGTCTGCTTATGCTGCCCTGGTGAGGCGTTCACATTTCGCAGTTACGTGCTTACGTTGACATATATGGCAACTGAGATTATGTGATGGTTTTTCAGCTGTATATAAAACTGTACGTTTCTTTGGCTCACTCATTTCGGCCGTTTGTACCGTGCAAATGACATTGGATAAATCGTTCAGCCAATCGCTGAAATGTTGGACGGTTGCATACGGTCGAATGCATGCAGCATATCTTGCCCACTCTACCCTTTTACTGAGCGGCAGTTTTAAAAGCAACTCCTCTAACAGAGTTGGATTCACTAAGTGCTGCTGTGCACCAGCAGCGGCAAGAAACGCAGTTAAATTCCTTGTTGTAGTCGCGAATTGCACTACGCGACCGATTGCATTCTGTAATAATGGCTTTATATCACGTACCTGCTTTAGTTGGCTTCGTATCAATTGGTCTGGACGGCCGAATGTAGACCTGAGTTGTTCAATTAATGCGAACACATTATTCGGGGGTATCAGCAGGGATTTCACAGCCTTTCCTGCTAAACATTTTTGCAGACGCTGGTTATTCTCGAGGTTCGAATAATTGTAGGCAAGGGTTCAGGGATTCCGTCAAACCTAGGCAAATCTACCAATTTCCTTGGTGGTGTCTGATTATCATGCTGGCTTGTAATTATATTTGGAATTATGTTACTTGCCTGCGATGTTTACGGCCGCCTGGCTTCTGCATTTGGCATTGAATGGTATGCGCTTGAGTAAGGCGGCATCATTGCTTGATACGGCAATCCCGTTGATGTCTCCCTTGCTCCTATGGCTGGGAAGGGCATAATGTTAGACGAGACGCTCGTTCTTGGCTGAACTGAGAACGGCATTGTGTTCCAGGCTCTATAGGATGATGACGTTGAAGGGAAAGAGACGGTTATAGGCGGCATTGTGTTTCGACTGACTTTCGCTCTTAAACTTTGCTGAGCTTCACGTAATTCTTTCTGTAGAGTTTCTATCTGATTCTGCATTGTTAATTTTACTGTTGTTAACAAGGCTGTGTGCCGTAGCGTTAACGTGGCTGCGTCGGCACTGGCTGCGCCTTTTTCATGTTCGGATGCTGCTGTCTCACTGGCAGTGAGTGTTCCGCTGGCTGGCGACATCGGATGTATGATGGGAAATGTTACTGGCATGTCGTCGGTACTACACGTTGGCGTTGCGCAGGCGTTGGACGTTGGCTGTTAATTCGCGGCCAGCGTTGCCCCGACTATTGGTACTGATGCTGCGCTAACGACTAATGTTGGCGCTGTGCTGACAGTAAATAACGGCTCTGTACTAACGGTACCTATTACGGCTTCACTGGCGGTGAATATTGCTCCCACCATATTGCTTGATCCACTCTCCGGCTTCTGGAGATTGATCGCAGTGGTTTGGCACACTCCACTGATTGCTTCCTGGCTTTCTCGAAAGATGTTTAATCTTTCGCTTCGTTTTGGCAGCGGCTTTGGAGGTGGTGTTCACACCGTTAACTCAAACAACGATCTTGGAAAGCCGATCACAGCGATTCAAGCTTGATTGTTCGAAGTGAACCAATTTCCTAAACTATTTAAACATATTATGCTAACAACGCAGATCGAAGATAAAATGTTCTCCTCACAAATCTTAGTCAGAATTGAGACAATTCGCACACGAAGTTAAAACAGTTACGCACACAAAATTCGACAAAAATATGAAAAAAATTTGTTGCCGTCGTTGGGAGCTCTGCTACTAAAACAGCACGTTATTTTTTGTAAAATGCCTGTTCGGCTTATATTCTGATGCTTTAATTAGTGAACGGTGAGGTGCGGTAAATACGATGGCGTTTTTTTTATCAACGTTACAAATTAAATATACTGCAATAACTTAATAATACATGTAATAATGTACTAACCACAGTCTACTTTCCCGGCTGCCTGGCTGACGACAACTAAACTTAAAATACGATTTAATAAAGATGAAGTAATTCGCTTTCAAAACGTCCAAGGTTAACCTGAGGATCACATATACAGCCAAAACAGAGAGAGAGAGAGCAAACTGTGTTGAGTGCATCCACGAAACAATACATAGCAATTCACGATAGTAATTCACAATAATAATTCTTAATTTAATCGGCCTGTTCACACCGATCGACGACAACGCCAGATCATAACAATGTAAAATGTAAATAAAGGAAGACAGAAATTTTTGTTTTTCGATTTTCTCAGGCAATTTTTAAGATACACTTCATTGGAGTATCAAAATGAGCGAAAACATATCCTTATTCCAACTGGCCAGTTGTCATTTCCAAGAAATTGCGTCTTCGTACTGAAACGACCTTTCCTTCTTCGGCTGAATGCAGGCAGAGTTTCCTTATGAGGTCCACGGACCTTGTCTATAGCTGGGATAGACTCGCGGTTTGTCTAGGTTCAATGCCAAGAAAATCTATAATAAGAGGACCAGTAACTTTTCATTGACAATTTCGTTTATTTAAATTCTCCAATCTTAGTGCTAACTTAATTCTTGTTGTTGGGCAGTTGAAGCCGTAGTTCTTAAGGGTAAAAAAAAACTGGCGGTGCAGTGGTGGAATAAGCTAGTGCAGGAAATGTTGTTCGAAACGTTGGCCAGGTATGCGTGATGCGTTGTTTTCCTAGCAGGTTTGTCTCTTTAGAATATCGTTGTGACAATTGTGCGTTTGCGTTGTTACTCTGTTCTTTGTTCTGTAAATAAAAGGTTCCGTTGTCGTATTTGGCGTGTGCGTTCTCGTGTCTAAACGATCAGGCTATGTAGACGTTTGAAAGCGGTTACGGAGAGGAGAGGAGTTGTAACCTCAAACATTGCTTCGAACCAACATGACAGAATCTCTGATCCGTGTAGTGCTGGCTCTCGGCGTTTGAGAGAAGCTACGGAGAGGTTTGAGAGCGGTTACGGAGAGGAGAGTTGCAACCTCAGACATTGCTTCGAACCAACACGACAGAATCTCTGATCCGGATAGTGTTGGCTCTCGGCGTTTGAGAGAGGCTACGGAGAGGAGAGTTGCAACCTCAAACATTGCTTCGAACCAACACGACAGAATCTCTGATCCGGGTAGTGTTGGCTCTCGGCGTTAGAGAGAGGCTACGGAGTGGTTTGAGAGCGGCTACGGAGAGGAGAGTTGCAACCTCAAACATTGCTTTGAACCAACACGACAGAATCTCTGATCCGGGTAGTGTTGGCTCTCGGCGATTGAGAGAGGCTACGGAGAGGAGAGTTGCAACCTCCAACATTGCTTCGAACCAACACGACAGAATCTCTGATCCGGGTAGTGTTGGCTCTCGGCGCTTGACAGAGGCTGCGGAGAGGAGAGATGCAACCTCCAACATTGCTTCTAACCAACACGACAGAATCTCTGATCCGGGTAGTGTTGGCTCTCGGCGTTTGAGAAAGGCTACGGAGTGGTTTGAGAGCGGCTACGGAGAGGAGAGTTGCAACCTCAAACATTGCTTCGAACCAACATGACAGAATCTCTGATCCGTGTACTGCTGGCTCTCGGCGTTTGAGAGAAGCTACGGAGAGGTTTGAGAGCGGTTACGGAGAGGAGAGTTGCAACCTCAGACATTGCTTCGAACCAACACGACAGAATCTCTGATCCGGATAGTGTTGGCTCTCGGCGTTTGAAAGCGGTTACGGAGAGGAGAGGAGTTGTAACCTCAAACATTGCTTCGAACCAACATGACAGAATCTCTGATCCGTGTAGTGCTGGCTCTCGGCGTTTGAGAGAGGCTACGGAGAGGTTTGAGAGCGGTTACGGAGAGGAGAGTTGCAACCTCAGACATTGCTTCGAACCAACACGACAGAATCTCTGATCCGGATAGTGTTGGCTCTCGGCGTTTGAGAGAGGCTACGGAGAGGAGAGTTGCAACCTCAAACATTGCTTCGAACCAACACGACAGAATCTCTGATCCGGGTAGTGCTGGCTCTCGGCGTTAGAGAGAGGCTACGGAGAGGAGTGTTGCAACCTCAAACATTTCTTCGAACCAACACGACAGAACCTCTGATCCAGGTAGTGTTGGCTCTCGGCGTTTGAGAGAGGCTACGGAGAGGTTTGGCAGCGGCTACGTAGAGGAGAGTTGCAACCTCAAACATTGCTTCGAACCAAAATGACAGAATCTCTGATCCGTGTAGTGCTGGCTCTCGGCGTTTGAGAGAGGCTACGGAGAGGTTTGAGAGCGGTTATGGAGAGGAGAGCTTCAACCTCAGACATTGCTTCGAACCAACACGACAGAATCTCTGATCCGGATAGTGTTGGTTCTCGGCGTTTGATAGAGGCTACGGAGAGGAGAGTTGCAACCTCAAACATTGCTTCGAACCAACACGACAGAATCTCTGATCCGGGTAGTGTTGGCTCTCGGCGTTTGAGAGAGGCTACGGAGAGGAGTGTTGCAACCTCAAACATTACTTCGAACCAACACGACAGAATCTCTGATCCAGGTAGTGTTGGCTCTCGGCATTTGAGAGAGGCTACGGAGAGGTTTGGCAGCGGCTACGGAGAGGAGAGTTGCAACCTCAAACATTGCTTCGAACCAACACGACAGAACCTCTGATCCGTGAAGTGTTGGCTCTCGGCGTTTGAGAGAGGCTACGGAAAGGAGAATTGCAACCTCAAACATTGCTTCGAAACAACACGACAGAATCTCTGATCCGGGTAGTGTTGGCTCTCGGCGTTTGAGAGAGGCTACGGAGAGGTTTGGGAGCGGCTACGGAGAGGAGAGTTGCAACCTCAAACATTGCTTCGAATCAACACGACAGAATCTCTGATCCGGGTAGTGTTGGCTCTCGGCGTTTGAGAGAGGCTACGGAGAGGAGAGTTGCAACCTCCAACATTGCTTCGAACCAAGACGACAGAATCTCTGATCCGTGTAGTGTTGGCTCTCGGCGTTTGAGAGAGGCTACGGAGAGGAGTATTGCAACCTCAAACATTGCTTCGAAACAACACGACATAATCTCTGATCCGGGTAGTGTTGGCTCTCGGCGTTTGAGAGAGGCTACGGAGAGGAGAGGAGTTGCCTTCACGAGGTCTTACTTGTACTGATGTTCGCGAATGACTGAACGCTCCTGTTTGCTGTGATCGTTCTTATACGCTGTCGGTCGGAAGTCGTTTCTGTTCGTTGTTCGATGTTCAGCAGACTTGCCCAATGGAATGCTAGTTCCGTCCTTGTTTGGCATTTGACTTATTCTGTGTTACTGAGTATGCCGCGTCCACCACTGCGTAGTTTACGGGACTTAAAAACAGGTTTTCCAGATTGCTTAACATAGTTTAACTCGAGTAGGATGTGTCATGTGATCCATAGAAATTATTATTTGACAAGATAATTTTAAATTCAATTCTTATTTATTCGTAAATTCATTTTCTTAAGGGTAGGTTTTAAACGTAACATACAAAAATTCATTTGACTTAACAGCGTTTGTGCGCGCAATCTAGCGCCGTTAGAATGCGTCGTCACAGTACGTAGCAACGCAAATTCCCAAAAAGAGTAGGTTTACCCCGGCTTTTATATGGAATATCTCCAGGACGAAAGTAGCTAGAACTAAAATTTTTTGTCTCAAATGTGCAGAAATATATTCTCTTTAAGATTCTCTTAGGGTATGTGCAATCAGAGGAGGAATGGCTAAATAATTCAGCAGCGGAGCTTAAACATTCTGTTAATTTTTTAACATGTTTTTTTTAACTTTTCTACATGAAATCAGAATAAGATGGGATTTTTTGTACTTGATTCTATATTGTGTACATGTGCACTATGAAACTGTAAAAAATTACTGTTGTAGGTGTAACAGGAAGCCTAGTCGGAAGCGGTGAACACATTTTATGGAATATCTGGAAAACGAAACTATCCAGGACAATTTTATTTGGATCAAAAAAAAAAGAGAAAAATTTCTTCTTTAAGATAGATAAGGTGGCGTTAGAGCAGAATATACTAAATAACTCAGAAAATGCGATTTAATATTTGATTTTACCATTATATTTTTTTTCTGAACATGTTTCATATTCCGCAGAAAGAAAGAGCATAATTTTCTCTTTAATCAGAGGAGTTCTTGTATCGCTCGGACATAAATGAATTCGCTGATATTCTTCCATCCATGAGAACTTCGTTTTACTTCTTCTTCTTCTTCGCCTCCTTGGTTAATGAAAATACTTTGCTTTTCAGTTCGTCGTAGATTTCCTTGCTTATAAGTTTAAGCTCTGCACAAAGCATTTTGCAGAAGGTGTCTACAGTCGTGGTATTTCGGCTTTCTTTTATAAAAGGGGACAACAATTGCGACGATTTATGCAGATGGCTGAATATCATCTGCCCAATTTTTATGTATTTATTAATCATATAACTAAGTTTCTACATTACTTTATACTTTAGTAAATTGTAACAATAATAAACATACTAAGATAATAATAATTAATACTAAGATATATAATTGAAAATCTTTGGTTTTTGTTCATACCTTATCACATTTTTTTTTTGTTTTTGTTTGCAGAGTGTGCACAAGGCCAGCGCTGATTCCTCACACCAGCATTCTTTCTGTCACAAACTACTTGCAGAAGCGTCGCATATCCGTGACGTTCTAACACAAACTATTCCCAAAAGCGTCAGCACATTTTTGGCGTTCCCTTATTCCCACAGCTGTAGCACCATTTTAGAATCGTCGATTGAGAGAGCAGAGCTGAGCTTCAATTTATTATAAATACCAAAATATTACCTCAGACAAATAATTATATGTGCAAAGCTGCAACGTTAATTATAATTAAAAAAAACAATGACACATGTCATAGTGTTCGTTGTCCTTCCAGGTCATAGACGACGTCATACTGGGCATGGATTTTTTATGCGCGTCACAGACGTCATCACGTGTGGAAACCAACGTGTGAGGTTGGTGAAAGAAGACACAGCAAGACCCAAGACGACCAGACTCACCACCATACAAGAAAACCGAAAAATCACGATGGAAGACGCCGAGGAGATTCTGCAGAACGAACTGGGAAAATTCAACGAGATCCAGGGACCATTCTAGAACACAAGATTGTCATGAGAGATGTTCGCCCAATTAAACAACGATATTTTCCGCGGAATCCAGCTATGCAAAATGTTATCAACGAAAAAAAAGACAACTTACTGAGAAACGAGTGCATTGAACCATCTCACAGTCCGTAAAGCGCGCCAATAGTGCTGGTTCGGAAGAAAACAGGGAAATGGCGCCTTTGCATTGACTATCGTCAGGTGAATGATAAATCCGTACCAAACGCTTATCCAATACTAAGAATTCAACACATCCTAGACCGGCTTCGCGACGCTAAGTATATAAGTAGCCTTGATTTAAAGAACGGCTACTGGCAAATCCCAATGGCAGAAGATAGCAAACAACACACTGCGTTTACAGTTCCTGGGCGTGGATCTTTTCAGTGGGGAGGATGCCTTTTGGATTGCATCTAGCAACGTTCCAACGCGCATTAGATCAGGTCATCGGACCCGCCATGGAGCCACACGCAACCGCCTATCTGGACGATATAATCACTGGTTCAACCCTAGAGGAACACCTGACAAATCTAAAAGAAGTGTTCCATCGCTTACATCAAGCCAAAGTGAGACCAAAAATCGACAAGTGCGAGTTCTTTAAGAGAGAAGAAGACAGGCAGGAAATACTCGAAGAAGGCCTTCTTGAATTTAGGCCAGCCATTTTGTGTATAATCTCCGTTCCGCCACCACGTTAATGATCTATCCTTTAATAGTTCCGGCATCATCCTAGGGAAATAATCGAGCTCGAGTCCATATACGCCTGCTAACTCCTCCACTCTCTCAATACATCCCAGCGGATCCTCCAATTCTGGCCCTCGAATTGGAGTGACCCCTTACGCACTGTATCTATTACACTGGTGTACCTTGTATTTAACCCATGCGGTTCTCCTGCTGTGGTTAGAGGAGGTATGGTTGAACTTGAAGTCATCAATTCTGGCGTATGTTGTGCGACGAGATTTCCGTTCGAGGTGTTTGCTCCCGATGAGCCTGGCATTACTATCGTAGGACCTGTGATCTCCAAATGCTGTGGAGAAGATTTGCGCGGGGATGCGTGTTTATTTTCGAGTTCAATAAAGCGTTGCTGTAGTACTGCGCTACTGTTCTCCCTCGTTGCAAGAAATACCAGGCGTTTCCGAAGATCCTCTACGGTTCCCGTGTCGTCAATGTCGAATTCCTGGCAGTACGTTATCAAATCTTCCTTCCGGAGAGTATATATATCCAGCCTGTCTTGAGCATGGTTGCGTCCCAGAGGTGTCTGTGTAGCTGTGTTACTGTTTCTGCTTTCAGGGTCCCTGCTCGGGCGCCACTGTTTTGAACACCTTCTCTAGGAGGGCAAAGGCTGGAACAAAACTCGTCGGTTGTCCGGGGTTCGTGACAGAAAATTTATTAGAAGATAACCCTGTCGTTGCGTTTTGGCAGATTAGTTCTATTATTCGTATCTTACAGCCTTATTATAATGTTATGGTAGGAAGAGTGTGCGGGAGGAGGTACGGTCGTAACGCCGTAGCGGTGGCGATTGGTGACGACAAAAGTTGCGTCGTTGGCGATGGCGACGTTCAATGAGCATTGGTGACGATGACGACGCTACGTTGGCGAAACGTCGTTGACGAGGACGACGATAAATGAGCGTTGGTGACGACGACGATGTAACGTTGGCGGTGACGTCGTGGACGATGGCGACATTCAATGAGCGTTGGTGACGATGACGACGTTCAATGAGCGTTGCTGACGATGACGACGTTACTTTGGCGAAGACGTCGTTGACGATGACGTCGTTAACGATGGCGTGAAATTTACTCTACTACGTTATTGGTTTCGATCTAACTATCGATTCCGTTCCCGTGGGTCAGTAAGTAGTTGCGAGCTCTCGTGAGTTTTAAGAGTGTAATAGGCCACCCTAATGAAACTCAGGAGTACCTATTTCGTGGGTTTAACCGTTCTTTCCAGTATGAACCGAATTAGGACTGTCGGTGGCGTCGACGAGGACTCGTGAACCTTGCGGGCTTAAAAGGCCACCCTTAGGAAATCCAGGAGTACCTATAGCGCGAGTTATGAAGGAGTTTTTCGAGAATCAGCGAAGTAAAAGGAACTTCTGAAAACAAGTGAAACCCCTGCAAAACGTTCCCCCTCTAGTTCTCCTATTTTTAATTGTAGTTAAATTTTTTTTTTGTGTTATTTATTATTCTTTTTCTTTTTAAGGCTGTTAGTAATTCTTGTGCCTTTCTTTGTGCATATCTTAATCTAGTTTGTAATTCGTTTGAATAGCTGTCTAAGTTTTATGATTTGTTTGTTTGTTTGTTTATGTTCTATGTTTGTTTTATGATTAGCATCGTCGGCTGAAAAAAAAGGTAGTTTTCCAAAGATTATTTGCAAGGGGGTTTATTCCATGTCGACATGTGGAGCCGTGTTATATGTAAATGTGAAGTATGGAATGCATTCATTCCATTCGTGATCATTGGTTGCTGTTAAAAGAAATTAATTTAATACCCTGTGGTTGTGTTCTATAGATCGTATTGTTTCGTTATGATACGGTGTTGATAACGTTTGTCTAATTTCTAATAGTTTACATATGTTGGTCATTAGTTCGTTTTTGAATTCTGTTCCGCAGTCTCACTTGAGTACTTTAAAATGTCCGTATTTTAATATTACGTGTTTTACAAGTGCTTTTGCTAACGTCGGTGCATTTTTTGTCTCAATAGTGTGTGCAATCACAAATTTTGTTAGCTCACACTGCATTGTTAGTAAGTAGCGGTAACCGTTTGATATTCTGAGAGGTCCTACGGTATCAATTGATATGGTCTCAAAGCTACTAGACGGAGTGTCAGTTACTGTGAGAGGTTCCTTTATATTTTTGGTCTCTTTGTTTATTTCACAAGTGTCACAACAAGAAATGAATTTGTTGACCATCTGGTTCATGTTTCTAAAGACGTATCTTTGCTTTAATTTGAGGATAGTTCTTCTGACTCCTATGTGTCCTGAGTTATGGAAATCATTTATTAGTTTACATTTTATTATATCGTATTCAAACGTATTCTTAAATTGTTCTTAATCATAAATTTTAACTATTTCATCGTCACTGGCCAGTGCTAACGTTTTTATATCTTCTTTTTTTCATTAATAGATATCAGTTTCCTCATGATCGAATCTAGATTCGATTAGTTATCACTGTATCACTGTGGTGGGACTGGGCAACATCATGGAAAGGGTTCAGTTGATTATAGCGTCATTAATGAGGCTTAATCTCACTTAAATGCGACGTTGAACTCTGCCCTATGATGGCTGAAGTATGCTTAGAGATGGTTTATTGGTTTAACATCTCAGTAAGTCAATGTTGTTCACCCCATGGCAGGTTTTCAAATTGTTGTCATCTAGTTAGTGACGCTTGATAGTACGGTGGTTTTATCCGTTGTAGTGGACATTGATTTGCTTAGCAGGTTTACCTGCGAGTTGTTGCAGTCTTTGATCTACGGATCATTGACATTGATGAAACTAGTCGACCCTCCAAGGAGGGAAGACAAAAGACGTAGATTCAGTAGTCAAACGAAAACACATGTGGTGCAAAGTAGTTTGTACGAAAGATCTACGTAGTTTAAATATAGCTCACTTAGTAGTCTCGTGCGAAAAGTAGCTATAAAGGAGAAATTGGGAAGATGGCTGCTTGCAGCTATTCTTCCATGTTGAAATTAAGCGAATCTTTGGTCTCTACTATGGGATATCATCCGTTGCTGCTATTGATAGATAACACAAAGCAGCCTTTTAACGCTCTAAATACTCTAGGTTCTCTTCCTAGAGTATAGGTAACTTGTATCGGGTGATGCAAGAGCTATGTATGTCAATTTACGCCATAATCCATTTTCCTCCAGGTTCTCTTCCTGGAGGTTTCCTACGTAATAAATGGAGGGTGTAGAGGACTAGCTATCCTAGAAGATTCATAGATTCAAATTGGTAGCCCTGGAGGGCGAATCCTTTCACCAGTGGGGATATCACGGATAACTGGTACCATGGGCGCTCACCCGTTCCAAGCCTCAGAGCGATTTGAGGTCGGACTCGTCGACCAAAGCAGTAACGATGAATGGACTATGAACCATGACTCGAGTAAAAATTTGGTACCTTAACGTTTGATTACTGTGAATGGGAGTATGATTTACTTTAAATCCCATGCACTATGGAGTGCCGTGAGGTGAAGGCTTTCCCCAGGTACTCACGTTAAATTACAGTATCAAACTCTATCTCACATGCGTATTTTTGTTTGAATCTTGTTTTGCTGAATTATCGCCAAATTCTACGTGCACTTTTGGTGCACGTTGTTTTACATATACGTTTACTATGTTTGTATCTTTAATATTTACGTTGAACTCGAGTCTTTTTACGTTTCTGACGTCGTTTACGGAAGTGTGTTGTGAGCTAAGTTAGGGTGGCGTGGCATGGTGGCTGCGGCTATGCTCGCCGGCAATATGGGGTGGTTTCTTGCCACCCTACCCACAACAGAAAAACAATTATCGTGCCATTTTTTTTTTTTTTTTTTTTTTTTTTTTAAGAAGAAAAGGAAGCGGATAGAAGAAGGCGGGAAAGGAAACTATAAAAGACGAAACTCTGTCCACATTCACCTAAGTTTCCTAATGGGTCACCACAAGTAATTCCTATCACCCACACAATCACCTAACCGATCCGACCCATACATCCACTCAACTTCTCTCACTTTCATTCACCTAACCAAGCAGAACTCATTTACCTTACGTCCCACCAGGAAATTCATTCATCCTAGCACATCACAGACTACGTCATCGTCCGTCAATGAGCCGCCCACCCCGTCTGTAACTCTTCCGAGTTACAGCCATGAACCGCGCTTGGCTCAAAGCACACTGCGGTTCCCTTATTTTATAACTGTCCAAGCCACCGTTGATCTGTCTGTTTATTACATAACGTCTGTTATGTCTGTCCGTCCGCCACGCCTACCAGTGTAGTGTCCTACCCACAGGTCCACCAGCACATCAGCCTAAATGATTGTGCCTAGCAATCCATTCTTTCTGGCTTTACAGATTTTACCAAAAAAAAAAATAAACTCTCCTATTTACCTTTGTACTTCTCCTAACTCATTGCATTTTTTTTTTTTTCTCTTTCATTCTTTTATATTCTCGTAATCTATCTTTATTTAAAAATTCCGGTTTGCTTTTTGACTTAACAATTTTTATGATTACTTAAATATTTCTTACTAACACTTGTTTTCACAGTAAACTAAATTCCTTAAACTACTAGGTGCAAGTTAAATTCATACAATACTTTTTTTTTTCTTTACAGTTTTGTTTTTCTCTCTGAATATTATAATGATTTGTTTTCTTTCTTGTAAGCTTTATTAAGTTAGGCTTCTTGTATATCTTTCTTGTTCCTTATCTGGGAGTATAAATATATATGTATGAATATACATATGTTTTAATACTTCTTATACATTTCTAAACCAATTCTCAACAAAACAAACATTTTTGCATAAGCTGCCAACTTACCAGGGTTCAGAATCAGTAATGGCGCCACCACAGAGCTCTACTCCTGAAAATAAATATTCAGCAGAATGTTTGTTTCATATATGTTTGCATATGCAATTACATTTGTTTTTCATTTAGATAACATTGTTTTTTTTTTTTTAAAAAGAAACAAGAATTTTTTTTTTAAAAAGAACAAGAATTTGATGTAATGAATATTTGTATATATAATTTCCCTTTTATAGACGGCAACTCTGTTTTCCAGGAATTCCTATTTCCTTGTGTATGTACATGTGCATCAATGCTGACGATGATTTATATTCTTATGTACTCAGCTTGCCTAATGCGTTCAGGTTCTTGTTGTTGTTGATTCTGAGTTTTCGTAACTGGTTAATCCTTTTGGCAATGATTAACTCCAAATAAACCGCAAGCACAAAGAAAAGACTGCTTCGTTAGTATTTTTTTTTCTCTCTGGCAAAACTATTGCGATCAACAGTGCAATAAATTTTATTTATATATATTACGTACACTACTGTTTTGTACATAGTTAATTTCTGCTACATTCCGTAAATTACTGTTTTGTAGATCTTCAAATTTTTTTTTCAAATTTCATGTTTGTGCGTCTTAATTTGTTTTGTTTAATTCAATAGAATTTCTTCTATCTAAGACGTTTTCCTTTACACAGAACTTGATCTTCGCTTTCGCTTCTTGTATTTTACTTTACAATACACTCTTTTAAGTTTATCTTTTCTTTCCTTGTCTTCGGTTTGTTATTTTTATCTTGCTTTCAATATTTCAACATTTCTATCTTTCAACATTAATTTTTTTCTTCTCCAAAATAAAATTCAACTCCTTCACTTAGTCAATCAACCATCTTTTTCTTTCATCTTCTCCTCCTCCCGTCCCGAACTCCAACCGTCTGTGCCCAATTAATTTTCCCTTCCAACCAAATTTTCCCTTTCCCAAATTCCCTTCTAATCACATTTCCATGCACAATCCCACATTCACACTCCATACACAACTTCTGTCACCTAGGAAATTGGACCTTCGCTGTGAGGGAAAAATATAAATGAAATACATTATATACTAAACGGGAAAAATAATTAAACACACAACACATAACATTAAAATGCTGCAAAAAAAAACAAAATAATACAACACATACAGTAAACCAGATAACAGAAAGTGACTAACTACTATTATCCCTCCTTTTGGTTTAGGAGTTATAGGGCACAGGCTGCCACTACAAGTGCATTCCCATATGTAAAGTTGATCAGGCTTCGGAGATGTGCATTGTTCCTTATTAACAATTCGTGTAATTTGTTTACTAGCCTCTTGTTACGATTAATGTTCTTTTTAGTTTTTCGTCCATTTGTGCTGATATCATTTGTTTTAGAATATCTGAGTTTACATGTATTCTTGACAATGTATCGGCATTCGTATTCATTTTACCTTTTTTATACATGATTTCAAAATCATAATCACTTAAATCTAAACGATTCTCGTCATTTTTGATGACGGGTTTCTATGTGATAATAAGGATATTACCGGTCTGTGGACGGTAACGACAATGAATTTAGTGCCATAAAGGTAAAGTTTATTACTCAAGGGATTGATAAAAATTCTTTTTCTATTACGGGTTTATTGAGGTCATGCTTCTGCAATGCTTTGATAGCGTATGAGATGGTTAAGTCCTTTCCGATTTCTCCTTGTGAGAGGACTGCTCCGAGTGCAAAATTGGAAGCATCAGTAGTAAGTATAAATGGTTTGCTTAAGTCAGGGTATTGTAGTAGTGGAGGATTTACTATTTTTGTTTTAATGTGTCATAGGCTGTTTGGCATTCTTCTGTCCATAGGAATTTGGTTGGTTTTTTCAACAACGAGTTTAAGTTTTGGCTATGTTTATTTACATGCATATTCATTTATTTAATTCATTGCATACATTACACTTTAAGACTAGGAGATCTTATTAATTGTATAATTCAGTGTACAACAAATGATAAATGAATAGCTGTAATACTAATAATAATAATACAATAATGCGAGAAGTAGGTTATATCGAAAAAGGATACAGAGTTTTTAAGATACAGAAGCTAGAAGGTTGAAGAAAGGATAAAGAGAGAGAACAATAATGAAAGTGGGAGACAAGAACCGACGCAGACCAACTACAAGTTTATTGTGAAGCGGATATAAAATGTTGTAACAATTTCCGCTTGAAGTGCGGTGTACTGGTGATTCTCTGTATCTGAGTTGGTAAGGAGTTCCACCGCCTGATTGCGAATATATAGAAATGACGCTCAGAAATCAAATAATGGTGCCTGATTGGAATTAAGACATTATTGTGGTTAGATCTGGAAAAATTTAGTCTACGTAATAGGTATGTGGGCTCCTTGAGAGCAATTACCTTATGCAGGTAAATCAAAACCCTAAGAAGCAATAAGGAGTCAAAATATATGCCATACACCAGATTACGATACATCGAGATGTGATCGAATCGTTTTAAACCCCAAATATATCGCACAATATTATTATATGCAGAAGTCAATTTCCCCTTACTTGCGCAATCACAGTTGCAATACAGCTCACTACCATACAAGAGGCTAGGCATTAAATACGCCTTAGCAAGCAAAAGTCGGATTTTAAACGGAGTAACCAATTTAGTACACCACAGAGCTCGAAGTTTAGCATAAGTAATCCCTACAACATGGTTGATGTGGTCATTCCACGATAAGGACCCATTTATAACTCCAAGATTTTTCGCTTTGTCAACATATTCAATTATGTTTGCATTTAATTTTATTTTAGGCAGACTAACATTACCTATTTTCTTTCTACTAATACCTAAGCATTTAGACTTTAATGTATTAAGACAAAGTCCATTTCTAAGTGCCCACTGATTAAGTCTTTCAAGGTCGTTATTTAAGTCACGAACACAAAATGCAATGTCATGATGCATGCAAGAGGAATATACCTGCACGTCGCCAGCGTACATATGGATTTTGCTGTGTACTAGAAAATCAGGTAAGTCAGTAATGTACAAAGAAAACAATAAGGGACCCAGTATGGAGCCTTGGGGTACACCACGCTGTAAAGAGGCGGGCTGGGAGACAGATCCATTATGCCATACTACATGTGTTCTATTAGCAAGATAAGACCGAATTAAATTCACTGCAGACGACGAGAACCCAAACATGCGTGATAACTTTGTGAGTAAAATATCATGGTTGACTGAATCGAAGTCTTTGGAGTGATCCAGTGGTACAAGAAAGGTGACTTTATCATCCTCAATATTCAAACGCTTGTCATCCTTAACGACATCAATTAAAGCGGTGATGCAGCTGCGTCCATTTATAAAGCCAGACTGTTTATCCGAGATAAGGCTATATTCAGCGCACATAGCAGTCTGATGAAGGATTGGAGCCGGTAGTCTAAACCGTTTCCATCGCTTGAACGCTAAATCACGCTGTGAAATCAATTCTTTAATTGTATTTGAAAACCAGAGCTTGTCAGCGCATTTTGAAACCTTTCTTACGAGGGGAACGAACTTATCAAAAGCTTTCGTAATTTGCATATTAATAAAATTAATTTGATCATTGACAGATAACATAGTGTGCGTGGCGTTCCAATTAACAAGTGCAATATCAGAGCGTAGCCTAGGAATATTAATATCTCTAAAGTTTCGAAAGGTAAATGATACAGGACTGTAATTAAGTCTAAAAACATAGGCTAGAAACAGTAAATCATGTCGCGAAAATTGAGGTGCAGATAATTGATTATAAAATCGGATTTTATTACTATCGGGCACAAAGATGACATCGATTAGGGTCTCACTACTACATGTGTAGTGAGTAGGAACGTTCACATTAAGCGGGTATAGGGCGAGGCTACACATGCGGTCGGTTAAGATATTATCAGCAAGCAAGTTACAATTAAAGTCCCCAACAATAATAATGTTCTGATAACAGGGCACCAAGTTTTGAATAATATCGAAAAACCCATTCATGCTTACACGACATTACTGTCATACCATTACTTTTATACATACATACATATCAGACAATTGGGCCTGTAAACAGAACCCAGTAGCAACTTGTCATCTTTAGAGTGAATTTCGACAAATATGAATTCAATACTTGAGTTTAGAGGCGATTTGAGTTTCACTTTACGGTCGATATTATTTCTGATAAAGATTGCGAGGCCTCCAGCATGCGACAATCTGTCATTCCGAACTAAGCGATACCCAAGAACCGAGAACAATCCATCATGCAATGTTGGGTTAAACCATGTTTCAGAGATGCATACGGCATCTATATCGGACTTCTCAAAAATTTATCTAAATTCGTCAATTTTATTATTTAGACTCTGTGCATTAATATGGCAGATTTTGAGACCATCACTTTGTCTACACAACACGCACACCATATTATACAGGCAGGCATTGGAACTTCCACATTAGAAAAGGAGAACAACCACCAGTACATCCAGCCTGTTTTAAAGGCGTAACCACTAAAAAGTAGAACAATTGAATAGAAGCGGTCGGTCATTATGGCTCCGTAGAAGTAGTGAGGAATATTAGAGAAGTAAAAAGTTAAAATACATAGAAATGAGATGAACAAGAGAATTATAGGCAATAAATTTTTCTTACAGGGTAATAATTTACTAATTAAAAGGGAAGGTGATGATTTCGGTTTAAAGCTTTTATTGGAGGTTGTCGTCAACTTGGTCGCTATCCGCCATAGCCTCCAATATTCCTGCATGTGTAATGGTTGACCAGCTGCTATTGTTCCTCAGTTTTACACTAACAACACCCCGCCTCGTGGACACTGCATAAATCCGCTTGCTACGTTTTAACTTGACAGCAAGTTGCAGTATTAAGCGATTTGAACGCGTCAAACTCTCGTTCAGGAATATGCTTTTAGAAGATTACATACCAACGTCAGAAAGCAAAAGTTGACGAGCCTCTCGGTTACGAAAATTAGCAGCAGCTTTAAAAACTGCGTTCTTCTCTGACAACGTTTTAATCTGATGATAATGGGTGGATCTAGATCACGGTTTTTCTGCGGTGGGCTAAAATTTGAAATAGTGGCAGGCATTGAACATCCCACAGCACAGCACAATTTATTAATAATAATATTTAAGTCCTCGCCATCAAGTTTGGGGACCTGCAATAGCACCTGCAATAACTGCATCACACGCAATTGCGCTTCTCTCAGCTGCGTCACACCTCAATTCCAATTTTGCTAACTAATCTTTAGTTGTGGCAAAGTCCATTTTTATTTGTTGGCAATCGCACCTCTGCTCCTCCACACAAAACACACGCCGTTGCAGATCTTTCAAAGAATCATCGAAAGCATTCAAGGTCTGAGTAATGTTCGTCTCCATCTGATTGACTAGGTCAGAGAGCTCCCTCCGATGACGAGTCAATTCTGCCGAGAAGCGACTCAGCAGAAGATCGGCATGCTTATCAAGACCCACTTCAAGCTCACGAGCTGTGAGGGTATGGAATTTACATCGCTCAAATTTACCGCACTCTTAGTGGATAAATTCGATCCCACAGCACCGAGAACAGCAGACTGTGCTTTCTTAGAGCGAGTGTAGATCACAGCGTAAGAGGAAGAACCGTTAGACATGTTCCACAGAAATATGTGTATTAAGCGAGTATATATATGAATGTATGAATGTATTTGACACCAGCAAGTTCGCAAAATAATTTTCAAATAATTATACTTTATTTAGTTATTTTTGATACTAATTACGATACTAATTTGAATATACTTATTATGACAGAGATTATTACGCAGAAAACTGTGTACCAAAGACCGATTAAAAGAAGAAAAAACACAAGCCACATCGGAGACCAAAAAACCACGTCTGCTTACTCTCGCATCACAACTTAAACTCAACTCATGTTTGCAAAGTCTGGTATGATTTTTCGATAATAATTACAAAATGCAACAAATCGTCGTACTTCGTCTGCGTTTTTGGGTGTTGGATAAATTTGACTGCTTCATATTTTGCAGGGTCCGTCTTTACTCCGTCACATGTTATTAAGTGTCCTAGTTAAACTACTTCAGAAAGTAACATTTTTCTGGGTTTAGTTTCAAATTGTATTTTTCTAACCTGTCTAATACCTTTATTAGGTTTTGGTTATAATGATTGAGGCTACATCCATGAATAATTATGTCATCTACGTAGAGGAATGCCTCAGTTTCTAAACCTGAAATCGCAATCATGAGCATCCGCTGAAAACTATTTTATTTATTTAAAATTTTATATTTGAAATTTTTAGGCCAAAAGGTAGTCTTTTAAACTGGTAATGTCCCTTTTGTAGTTGAAAATGCAGTTAATGGTCGTGATTTTTTATCAAGGGGGATCTGATGAAATGAACTGGTCATGTCGAGAGTCGAGAACCATTTAGCACGTCCTAGCTTGTCTAAGATATCTTCTAAGCGAGTTAGAGGAATTTTATCACTTGCTATTTTATCATTAAGTTTTCTAAAATCTACAACTAGTCTCCATTTCCTATTGTCTTCCGTGTTCTTTTTTGGTACCAATAGGATTGCAATATTGCAAGTGCTGTTTGATGGTTCGATTACATCTTTGTTCAACATTTTCTGTACTTCATCATTCATGATTTGTGTGTGCGTGTGGCAGTCTGTAATTTTTGATGTAAACCGGAGTACCGTTTGTTGTTGAAATTTTCTGTGTGTAAAAGTTGTTTGTAGTTAAAGTGTCATTTTCGAGATGAAAAAAGTTTTGGTATTTTATAAAGATTTTTAGTAATTCTTCTTTCGAGTTGCTGTCCACGCGGTTAATATTCATGGCGTCAAGTATCTTTTTCAGTCTGTCCTCGTTGTGTGCTCGGTTTGATACATAATTTAAAATTTCGTTCTTCCTTAAGGAGTCAGTTTCAAGTGGAATGCCATCTACGGTTACTTCTTTGCGTTTGTTGCGTTAAGTATCTTGATGTGTGTTATTCCGTCTTTTGGTGCTATTTAATTGCTGAGGAAAACTCTTTCTTCTAATTCTTTACTAAAAATATATTTTTCTTCGTCGAAAAATGTTTTTATTGCCTGCAATATCTGTGTTCTTAGGGGTATTTTTACTTTGAGTAGTTTGTCGACTAATTGGAATTCATGATTAATTTTATTAGTTCCTAAATCTAGATCTAAGTGTAGTGCGCCTAATAAATAAATTTCTTGTCTGTTAATTTGCACCTTTCTTTTATGTTATAATTTTCATTTTCTATTTGTGTACATATTTTACAAAGTGAAATATCTGCACCAGTGTCTACTAAGAATGTTGTTTCTATTTTTGTGTTTTAATGCTATGAAATTTGTGTTGTTATCCGATATCTTAAATACTTTTGTTTGTGGCTCTCATGAGTTTTCATTCCGGCCCTTGCACGTTTTCCGCATGTGTAATTCTTATTCTTCTGTTGTTGTTATCACGATTTCTGTTATAATTGCTTTGGTGTGGGTTGTCGTTGTTTTCGTATCGGTTCCTATTGTGAGTGTTATTGATGTGATTCCTATTGTTGTTGTTGTAGTATCGGTTTCTGTTGTCGTTGACTTGGTTTTGGTTCCGATATCGGCCGTTGTTGTTGAAATCTAATTTTGTTTATATTGTGTGTTTGCGACCTTTCGAGTTCTTACGCAAGGTTGATTGCTTCACTTAATGTTTTTGGTTGGCGGCAAAAATTGTGTATTCTATGTTGTCGTTTAATCCATTTTTAAATATATTTAGACCGTATTTTTCGTTCATTTTTATGACCAGTTGTTTTTCCGCATTTGTTGCATTTGCGCCTTATTTAGCGATTTGCAATTTATTATGTCATTGATTGTGTCCAATAACCTTTCTTTATAATTGTTTATGGGTTGGTTTTTGTACAAAATGAGAGTCTTGTGTATATTTGAGGGATGGTTTCATTTGTTTTGAATCTTTGTGTTAGAATGTTTTTAAGAGCGTCATAATTTTCTGGTTGTGAATATCGCATAGCGCTGTTTCGACGTTTTCTGCGGGTTTTACATGATACACCAGTTCCATTAGTGTGTTTCCGTTATTGTCAAGGTTTCTATTCAGTATTTCTATAATTTTTAAGAAACTGTATAATTCTTTATAGTTTCCTGTGAACTGTGGAATTGCCTTCATGGCCGTTTCTATATTGAAGGACGCCATAATCATTTCTTGTATTTCTTGGTCGTCTTGTCTGTTTTCTTCTTCCTCTTCTTCGTCTTCTTTATTATTTTCATCTTCGTCCCTTTTATTTATTAGTTTTTTCTCTACTATCTCCTTTGCTATTGAGTAGGTTCTGTTAAATTCTAAAGTTAGTGAGTGGTTTTCTTCGTCATTGATGGTTAGGTAAAATTGCCATTTTATTTCTTTTATTTTTATTAACTTTTTGTTTAATGTATCTGCTGTATAATTTCTATTGAGAAATTTTTTTAAATTTTCCGAAACCCTTTGTATTTTTTTTAAAGACTCATTCAATTGTATTTTTTTTTATTTTATTGTTGTGTTCTTATTCTATACATTTGTTGAGTTGTTTTTATTTCTAAGCTTATTTACATAATTTTTGATATATCTTAGTATTACATATATTGTTGTTATTATTAACAGCACCACGAATATTGGCGTAATTTTATTTAGGAAAAGGCTTCTCTGATTTTTATCCTTCGTTATTGTTGCGAGTCTGTAAAGCTCCGCTATTTCTTTCCGGTCGCGAACTTTTCGACCAGCTCTCGATTTCCGTTGTTTTGGGTTCTCTATCGTTGTACGTAGTTGGTTTTTTTTGGCGGCTTCTGTATTCTTCTAAAGTGATAGGTTTTGGGCCTGTTCGTTTGAGTTCCGGAATGTATTTTGGAAGTTCCTCGGAAGGCACGGCTATTGCCTCTGGAATGTAGTCGGCGTCTATGGAAAGCACGTCGTTATTTAGTTGTTGCTCCCATTTAGCAAAAAATCGTGTCGATGTACTTTTCCGTCATCTACAAGGTTTGAATGCAGGATCGCCATGGAAGGAGTTTTATAAAGGAAAAGGAAAAGTTAGAATGTTGACTTATTGTTTGCAGCGAGTCATGCCGTATTCGTTTGGCCACTAATCTACACTTTTTTGGTTGGCTTATTAATGGTCAGCGAGCCACGCTGAAATAGTTTGGCCACTAGGGCGAAATTTGGTTGACTTATTGAAAACCAGCGAGTCAAGCCAGGTCATAAAGTGTTTAGCCTCAAACGCTTTACTTACATTTATTCAAGTGAAATTCCTTCTTTGTGTTCTCAAGTCAGCATAATGATAATTGTCTTTATTCAAGGCTTGCGCCAACTTTTATACAAATTTTCTTACATGCTAGCTTATAAAAAATATATATTTGTTTTAACTTAATTCTAAAGATAGTAAACTCCCATTGCGTCCTTTCCTTCTTGCTCTACTTACTATTCATAATTATGTTTACTTAGCATATTCTTATTGACTATGCTGATTTTAACTATTGAGTAATTGGCGAAATGCATTCAGTGAAAATAAGTGCAGCGTAGGCTGCGTTACACTCAATGCACTTCACGATGAGCAGGGTGTAGATGTGAGAGGGTTGTCTGTGAGCAGTGCCTTACAGTAGGTACACTACACTAGAACGAACACAAAGCCAATTTTGTTGGTAATTTCCATGCTTTCCAGACTTCACAGCGTTTCTGAGGTATTCCCTAAAGGTCTGATTAGCCAAATTTTACGCCGTAAATTTACGGCCGTAAATTCCAGTTTCGAAAGAAGCAAGGGGAGTGCTTTTTCGAACATTAGCTAAAAAAAAAATATGGCTATTATGTTCTGTGCCCTTCTTAAGTCGTTTGAACTTAAAATGTGTTGGTATTGTTGCCGTAATCAGCCCAAAAAAAGCACTTAAGGCCTAACCAAGTAATGCAGAGGAATAGAGATCTGCACTACGAATAGACAGAATCATATGTGAGTAGCAACACAGTGCCAATCATATATTACATAGATTGGAAACACATAGAGAATGCATTTTTATGCAGCATTTGTGCATACACTTGTGAAATTTATTGTAATAACTTTGTAGCTTGAATAAAATAGCAAGTGAAACTCTGACTGATTCACCACATAAATTTTAAGCAGTTGCCACTATAAGAAAAGTGAGAAATAATGCGAGCATTACTGAAAAAATTTGTGTGATTTCTTCGTAAGCAATTGAATTATATATTTTTTTTCATTACTTTACATAATTATATTCTTATATTTTATATCTTTAAACTTTGCATATTAATCGAATAATATTATAAAAATATGAGGTAAACATTAAGGCGCGTTATCGACTTTTTTGGTAATGTTCGGTTCCACCTATGTCACACAAGCTGATCACTTTCAAGCAGGCCCAATCGGAAACACGCATCTCTATAAGTTTGACATTCACTTCCATGAATGATGATGGACCTTCGATCGTATGCAATAAGAATCGCAAATAATACCATTCAGCATTATTCGGATGAACGGTGTAGACACGACCCAAAGCATCAGAAGAATGCACACCAGCATTTCTGTGACAATCGCACCACGCTTTCTTCTTATGAACTTTTTCGATGACGTGTTCCAAGTGTAATATTTTGAAATTTGGTGAAATTTTTGGATTGCACAATTCAAAGAAAGCGGTAAGAGTGGTGTGTGTCGGCTGTTCGGATCTATTTTCAGCGTTTCTTTCGGTGAAATAAACACTCTGGCCATATTCATCCATCTGTTATCGATGTCAACATTGCGCATTTTAATCGTAGTTGTATATCCACTGTCATTCACCTTTCTTTGCCTATACAGAAGACATCCATCGCCTCCTGTTTGAGTTTCTTGGAGCAGCTCGCGTGGATTGCGTTTTGTACACTTGCTTTCTTCCATGCATGGTGACTTTGTGTTCAGTTCACCGCAAGGCCGGTGGATCATGTTTCATTCGGGAGTTCTGCGGAAATCACGTTATCAATTTGCGTTGGCATGATTTTTGGTTTTGGCCAGACTAAAATATGGGCGTGTGGAAGGTATCGTGTCTGCCATTCAATTAAGAATATCCAGCACAGAGTTTCCAGCTTTCCAGAAAAAGTTTCCAACTTTTGTTTGAATACTCGGGCGAGGATATCGTGTCTATGTGTTGAAATTGTACTGATGCATGTGTCTCAGACTGCCTGTGTATGTCGCTGGCAAGATCACCATTTGGCCAATATTCGCAGTGTTTCCATCATTGGCGATCGCTTCACGCAAGTTGACATATTCTTCGATGCGTAGCTTATGCTGATTTAACCGAATGAAGAGCAGACGTTCACTTTCAATTTTTGCGTACATGTCGACAATGAATTGATGGAAGACCACGACATTTCAACAAATAATCACATTCATTTGGCTTGATCATAAGGCGATAGGCATAAAAGACCATACAGAATACCTTTTTCGTCGAATCTCCATTTAAATTTGGTTTCATCTGCATTACGTTGAAATGGTAGCCATCCGCACCACGTGGAAAAAGCACTGGATATTGTAGTGCGTCATAGGAAAGATGATTTTCCGCGATGCGTTAGACATTTGCATTCCGGCGATGGATGATGATATCGTGTCGCTCGAAGTCTCTGCCGACCATAACAACTGCCACGTCACCTATCACAGGTGCATTGAAGCGCCGCTCATGGTCACCAGCCAGTGTCTTGTCAGATGTTATCACAACCGTATAATCTGCCGACATCTGGTGTAGGGCTGTTTTGAATAGAAGGATGAGGGTGTTGTGTTTGTGTAACATAGCTTGAAGATTCGAAACGATTTTCCGTCTGAATTTAGTACTGATTGCGCAACGGTGTTCAACCTCTGTAGCTTCATTGGCAGTGAAACAAATTTGGAGAAAATTGGTGATCCAATTCTGTGGTAGATTTGGCCTTGCACTTCGAAGGTAATCGTGTAGCCGGCGTTTTTGATGATATTAAATGCTCCGAAGGACGATATTTGGAAGCATGAGTTCTAGTTTCGGATGTTTTGAAGGAAGTGCTTGGAATTCGGATTTTTTTTTTTTAGCAATGGCTTCTTTTTTGTGGCACTTTAGTAAACTGTATTCGTGCAAAAGTAAAAATGATATATTTTGTTTTTTACTTTTATAACATTTTACTGGTTGTTGTTGGCATTAAAAATAATTTGTAAACTTATTTTACTACTGCAAACTGCAAAACACTTGTATTTACTAAATTGATTTCATTTATAGGTTTTTAATATGTATGAACACAAAACAACAATTAACGCAAAGGAAATAAGCAACACAGTTGGTTATCATCGGGTTGATATGAATGCTGTACCTGAGTAAGCGTGGAATATCTTGTGTTATCGAATGATGTAAATATTAGGTAAATAAACGGAAAACTCGGATTTTTGAATGCCACGCCCCTCCACCCGCTGACCGAAAATCAAAAATCAGACTAAATATATTGAATATATATCAGACAGAATATTCTGAAAATTTCCTGAAAATTTCATTAAAATAGGCCTGCAATATGAAAAATGGATTTTGCACGCCCCTCCGCCCGCAGACCGAAAATCAAAAATGAGCCTTCACAGTTCAATTTCATCAAAATCGATCTGTAATATGAAAATTGGATTTTGGAGTCCATACGTTACAAACATACAAACATCTGATTTTATATATACGAGTATAGAAGATTTTAAGGAATAGTATTTTTGGGAAATAAACTGAGTAATATTTTAAAAGAAATCTAAATATGGAATAATATTCAATATTATTAATGGCATCGTAGCTTTTAAAAAAATTGTAACTTTAATTGTAATTGCAAAATTTCATACTAAAATTTGAAAGAAAATGAATAATCCGACCATTTTGCAATTGTCTGTTTTGACAGTCGATTTCCAGAGATAGATAATAATTCAGAAACGCAGTGAAGTCAGCAAAGCATAGAAATTACCAACAAAATTGGGGATGTGTTCTCACTAGTGTTTGGATACTTTTGAGATTTCGAAATTATTTTTGTTCTAAAAATACAAACAACGCAAAGCAAAACACGAAGTAAACGTAATAAGTATAGTTCTGGGATAAGGGCCTTAATGTATCCGGGTATAAATATACCGAAGATGATTTCCTTGTTTTCTATGGTACTGTACTGTGTCTTTCCCATAATAGATACAGAACTATATAGATCGAATAATATGGTTGGGTCCAGCTAAGGTTTGCAAACAACCGGAACATGCTTGGAATCAACAAAGAAGCATCGTTCATTCCAACGGTTTTCGATCTTCCGTCATATACAGGTCCAGTAACTCTGCGTTACAAGAAAGCCAGGACTCGTTATCTCTATGGGCTTTAGCTCACCACAAACTTAGTTGACACTGCTATAAGCAGCTGGAGGGGAAAAAAGGAGATTTTAACCGACGACTCCGTCAAGAGGGACAGAATCAGCGAATTCCGCTTCACAATATACGCCGAGAAACCGTCGGCAGTGAGATAGCAATGTAACGAATCATTGTTAGTATAAGTTTATTTAATTATTATTAAGCAGATAATAACAAATAACGATAAGCCAGAAACTCCGTGCGAGCTAAACTCACTGATTCAGTACTAGATTGGTACAATACGCAAATCGAACGTAATTCGAGAATACCGAAAGCAGTTGGTGTCGTCTTACAAAACAAAAAAAAAATATTATAAGAAAAAATCTCAACTAATAAACAACTAACTAATCTTTTTATTTATATGTACATACCATAAATTCTTAGAGGTGCAAAATTTATTTTATTTACCTTTGCCTCGTTTTTTTCTTTTAGCTGCTGTGTTTTTTTTTCCAAATCACATATTTTTAAGTGCAGTTTCTTAATATCGGATACTAGTTTGCATACCAAAATTTGCGTGTTAGCCTCAGTGTCCCGAATTTTTTTTTTAATGATTGATATTCCTTCATTAAGTTTGGAAACTCTCCGCTTTTGTTGATTATTAATAATCACATTTTCTTCATTTCGTTTCTGCAATACTTGGTAGTTATAATCTAGTTTTTCTGACGCCAGTAAAACCAAATTTTTCGATTTAAGTAACTCTCGCTGTAGGTTCTCTGTATCTTTCTGTAACCTAATGCGTGACCCTCGAGTAGTTGATCCCTGCTCTGCACATATTCTGGATATTTCTCTAGCATAAAACTTCTCCTTTTCCTGCACAATTTGAAATTTTGTTTTTTCATTTTTGAGCATTTCGTCGTAAAATGATTTCCATTTAATTGATACTGAGAACTCCATATTTGCTCTTTCATTTTGGATAGTGTTATATAATAAAGTGAAATGTTCATTATATGTTTCTTTTAGTAATTCGGTTTGACCGTCAATTCTTTGTATTAGACTATTGACATCAATTGAATTCTTTTCTTTATCCACGCAGTAAATATCACTTAAATAATTAATTTCTTCTTGGCATTGGCGTATAATTTGATCCTTTTCATTGAGGATATTTGCAATATACTGTTTTTGCTCCTTTATACTTTCTGATACCTGAATTGGCTCATTCAGTGTCTTAAAATCCGACCATTTTGATGCGATACCTTGAAAATTTGCAAGAGACTCGTCGATCTCATATTTCAAACCCGACTGAAGTGCTGCAAAGATAAAGGTGGACGAGAAAGTGACTTCCAATTGTAAAACTTAATTGTCTCATATTGTGAGGTACCACAAACATATACGACGTACTATACGTTTTAGCTCTAATGATTGTAACCAGGTAGATTATATTTGGATGCTACAGCAGCCCTAAATACCAAATATCTACTTTCTAGCGGTGTTTGTCTAGTAAAGCATGAAATTGAAAAAATCCGTCACGACAAGTCTTCTTTTGGCGACAACGACTGCATCCAAAAATGGAGGTGTACAACTAGGACTCATAAGAGTCTCACATGCAAAATTTCAATTTTCTACGGCCCTCCGTTTTTGAATTAGGGGGATACATACATACATACATACGTACACACGTCAACTCCAAACTAGTCTCAGGGATGGTCAAAAATCTCATTATCATTAAAATCTCAATATCGAAATCTTTCGCGCCTACAATACTCCAGTTACTACTTATACAAAGAACTAAACGTATAAAAGGAAGTAAAAATGTACTATATACTACGCAATCCTAGGGCCATTCTAATAATATCCATTTAGGTAAACACTAACATCGATACATTGAACTTACTAACTCCACTGAAAACAATGTATTCCTGTTATATTAACAATATTTTTTAAATTCTAAAGCGTGATTAGAAGCACTCCTACACTTCGAAAAACTTCACATGCTGCCAAAACTCATTTTTGCCTTATATAAACATGCTTAACTGATTAATCCCACTTAGTTACGAGGAAACTATCACAATAATTTTGATATTTTACTAAGTTCGAACATAGTGATAATAAAAGCGTCTGGACAGATTGAACTCGGAGCTGTTGTATTTGTTTTCCGTACTTTATTTTTTAAAACCAGAGATAAAGAGATACCGGACTCGCTCGGGTTTCCGAAGATTTGTGTCTTCGTTTTTTACATTTCTTCACGTACAGTGTACGTGTTTTTTACCACCTGACGTCAAATTTAAATGGTTTTTTTAACTATGCTGCGTTGCTACTGCCATAAGGCAAACATTCGTTGATGTTACAGCACTCTTCCAAAACGAAGCACTCTTCTTCTGCTAAATATATATGTGTCAATATGTATTTTATAATATTGTTTTAAAGTTCAATTACATTAGAGCATTAATAATTCTTGTTTTTGTGTTGTTATATTATAAAAAAAAAATTATGAAATGCTACTTCTTCTTCTTTGAGGTTTGCAATCGGGTAACGAAATTCACTAGTAAGGTGGAAATGAAAATGTAGATATGCCAATACTACATTGATGCTATTCTCTTTATATTAATTCATAGCCTCAATTTACAAATTATTTTGTAACAGGCATAATTAATGCCATGCTACAGTTCTTTTTATTATACACAAAACACTGCTCTCTGAGCTTCCATATAAAAATCCCAACACGAGGGAAGCCGGTTCGAAACCAAACAGCGGCAATCAATTTCTTCATATTCTTTTTTAATTATTATTTAACCATGTTTTCTATTAAAACAGATTAATAGAAATAAATTATAAACAAATAAAGACATAAAAAAAACATCAAACAAACGACGAAATCCGCCATCTGCTGATTTGGAAGACACTAGTATACGTCGCACAAGCAAACATTTTATTCGCTTTTGCTTTCCCGCTTATTCATAATCAGAGTTTTGAATTCACAAACAGTTCAACCATCACACAACGTATAAGATGCCCAAACTGCACAGTATTTTCAGAGTTGAAAACCGATCAAAGTCGTTTGCAGTAGTTGCAAAGTCTTTGTGTTTGTTTACTTTTCCCTCCCCTATTCCAGCTCTTTCGGCCACGGCCTAGTCACAGAACTAACAGTGGCTTCCGACTTCGGTCAATGTTCAGAAATAACTGACGCTTTCGGCATTGGCCTCAGCTTTGGTGCTTTGAATAGGTGATACACATTGTGCAGCCTTCTGCTGCGGGATACTCTATCCCCCTCTTTCAATAACAACGTCCGAGCTGAACTCCTACAGCTGAACTCTTTACAGAGTCAGTGCTGAAATGCCGCAAAGGCAATCGAGACAAATTCGGAAATATGTTGAATGTTAGAGGGTTGCGAGACCCCTTTAACGAACCCTGGACAGACTGAGTTTTATCCCAGCCTAAGAAAGCAAAACTCGTTATAATTTTAAGAAAAGAAGTATAATTTATTTTTGTATTCACATAAATAGGTAAGAAAAATATTATAAAATTTTTTATAAGGATTGGATGAAGTTAAAATTAAAATGCCGCCAACCAAGTACTTTGAAGTCCTGTATATGAACTACAGTCATTAAGGAAATAAAAGCTTACATTATGTTAACAACTAAGAAGCTGTAAAAAACTCTGAAATGTATTATTTATGCCAAAAAATAAAAGTCTTGAAATATTGACAATCATTTTGCTTTGTAAACGGAACCCAAATATGTGCTTGGGTATTATACGCATAATAAAAACATGTATTAAATTTTCCGTAAATGCAAGACATATTAAGATATTCATTCAGCTTTTTTGTTCTGCCAACATTAAATACAATCACTATATATATATATATGCTTAATGTAAATAAATAATCATAGATAAATTAAATATGCATTAAATCTCAATAATTTATTTTACTTTTACAATTATACAATTGCGTGGAAATCTCAAAACAAAGTGTTGTGACAAATATAATATATATATATATATTACATATAATGTAAACAAAGAAAATTCTTTTCGTCTCCGACCCCTCCTCGTAGTCCCTTGTGGTAAGTTAGGGGTCTCTTGTGGAGAGTTATTCATCAGATTTCCAATTTTTCAAGAACACTACTATACAAAATCCAAAGTTTTTCACGAACACCAGCAAACTTCTGGAACCCGAATGAGCAGCCGAAAAAGCGCTGGAATAAGTCCGGTATCTCGTTAACTTCGTTTAAAACATTTAAAACAATGTGACACGATATCAAGATTGACGACGAGAAATTAATTTTTATGATGCAGAACAAACCATTAATATATAATAAATTTTGAAACATTTTATAGGACACCAGATGCAAAAAAGAGGTCGGTGGATTTCAATAATAAATAAATTTCAGATAATTTTTATACCCTACACATTCTAATAAATGATTTATATCAAAAATTCTTTAAAGGGTTAAATCCGCCCGTCTGGGACTGGAAATTACATAATGTATAAAAATAAAATTAAAATTTCAAAATTTTGAAAGATGAACGCTCAAAGTATTCCGAGACCTTGTGATTCAGCTACGGCAAAGTATACATATGATTAAAAATTTTCGGTGTAGAAAAGTGATTCGGTGCTGCTAGAGCTTTGTTTGACGGTAGTACGAAAACCGGTGGACTGGGCAATGCGTCCCTATTGGTACGGAGCATCTTCACGTTGGTTGCAAACCTTAGCTGATCTTTAGTTACCATATCTATTATTCGACGACGCTTTCTAATTTTAAATATTTGCAACTTCATGATCTTGACGGCTTTAAATGAATAGCTGCGAACGCGTCAGTTGTATTTGAAGTTTGTTGCTGTACTGAGGATAGTTTTGGTTGCTACTGTTTCTTTGGTCGAGATGGTTCTTGCGATCGCGGTATTTGCTGTGGTTTCGAAGTCGTGTTTGACTTAGGTAAAACGAATTTGTTTTTCCGACCAATGCTAACTGTGCTGATGCTAGAGTTTCCATTTTTGATGCGATCGGTGGACTGAAGGTGGTTTTGTGATAACGACATTAATGATCTTGCCGTCCAAGGTAATGTCCCTTAAGGCCTATTTTAGGGAGCAAATCCATGCCTATGATTATGCCTTCTTTTAGGCCATCTAAAAAGTATACGGGATGTAGGCGAATGGTAACCACTTGAATATTCGCGTTATAACATTGTCTGACGGTGATTTGTTGGTTGTTCGCCAACGCCAGTCGTTGTGTTTTAGTGGCCTTTTATTTCGATTTTCTTCCTCTCGATTATGTTCGTACTCATCTGCATGATTGATTAACAAATTCAGGTTATTATTAAAGTCGCCTCTTCGTGTATACAATCCATACTCTGGGCGCAAACGTTTGAAATGCGATCGACAGGGCTCTCTCGCCGTAGACGCGGATGTAGTCGAATCATGGACAGCATACTCAATATATAGCCGTTCGCCTTTTTACGCTGGCTTTTATGTCGACGTATAATGTCTTCTTCAAGCCGTTGGAGGAAGCGCGGTGGTAAAAAGAATTGATATGCAGCATCTTTGTATTGGTCCCAACTTTGTATTTCGGTCTTTTTGTTGCGCCACCATTATCTGACGCGTTCGCGGAGCAATTCATTTAGCTGAAGCAATAAGTGGTTATTCTGGATACAACATTCATCCAATTCTTCCATGCTCTCCATAAAATCAATTATTGATTGAGAACCATTATAGTGCTTTGATTCCATTTTCGAACGGTGTTCATCCCATCGTGATCGCCCGGAGGGTGAATACTTCACCAATCTAGTACTGACTCGGACCGAGTTTTAAATGATTTGTTACTTATGACGCTGATTAATGTTTTGTGTTTGAGCATCAAATTGTGCACGTGCTGATCTGTTGCCACTGCAGCGCCTACTTCGCTGCTTGACTTGGATGGCTCAGGATTCTTCTGCCTTAGTACCCTGGCTTCCATCTCAGTCATGATTTCCTGGAACTGACTTCTGACAAAATACGGGTGATCTTCCTTGGCATTCGGATTTCTCCGGATTTTCGATCCAATTGCTCGAAACTTCCAATTGCTGCTTGGTTCAAGACATCCTAGAGAATAGCTGCTTTCTACTCCACATAGTCTAAGGTTCCACTATTATATGGTGCCTTCTTGTAGTTGCTGATGATCAGCTGGATTTCAACTGCCTTCGTCGTCCAGCTGTTTGACGATCTCTTCAACGTTGTTCATGATATCCTAAGATGATATCACGTCGGGATCACCAAATGTTGAGTCCCAAGGAAATCAATTGCCCCGGCACCTAAATCAGTGGGAATTATTTGGATTGTTGGTAATGAGCTGTCAGGGCCTGGAGCCTTGGACAAATCTCTGATGAATGACCCGGCATTTGAACCGTGAACACTTGCTGAAAAGTAGATAGTTGATAAACAATTGCTTCTGCACTTGAACCGTACGCAAATTAAATCTAGCCGATTGGTGCCACTAACTAAACTTTATTATAGGAAAACTTTAGTTTATATAATAATTAAATGCCTACTCATACAAAATATTCTACAGAAAAAAAAACAAAACAAGGAAGTGGAAGGAAAACTTCTGCCGTTGCTGTTGGGTTCGTTTTCCTTTCGTTTTTGCCTTACTTCATTTCTGAATATTACTTGTAGTTGCTGTAACAGAAAGGGACACACAAAATTGTCTTACTAGGAAAAATACGCCATATTGTCAAGAATGTTGCAAATATGGTCATGAAACCAATTACAATTGTAAAAGGAAAAATTTTACTCATAATTATCCCACTGTTTAAGGAAATCCGTTTAGAACCAATGCAGATTAGCGACAAAAGGCGCGACCAGGACCAGAGGTAAGGAATAGCACCACAACTAGTGGATATCAGCAACGCCGAATTCAAAAGGAACCAGCGACGGAAGGACAAAAGAATATGGGTACGCAATGTCGCTGTTGTAACCGGTCAGGACATTTTATAGGAGACTGCCAGGCGAAGAAGAACTGGGAATCGTTGCAGGGACACCGCCAAGGGGCAAGGCAAGCCCATTAACCTGGGAACCCAGTAATAAGTGCAATTTTAGGGCGGAAGAACAGGAAACTGCAAGATATACGTCAACAACGACAGTTATCCCATCTCCGAGTCTGAGTAAAAATCTTCATGGGAATGGCGAACACACGAAAGAAACCAAAAACGTAACAATGCTGAACAAAGGCATTGAATTTCAAATGAATACAAAATTGACCGTGGAGTATAAACCACTAGAAAAACTACACGTAAAAATAATGAACAGCGAAAATAATCAAAGAACCAATGAAAATTTTAACAGATATAGATAAAATAAATTTGAAAAGTATTGAAGATATGAAATATAAGAAATATAGTGCGACAGAGTGCAGCTACGGTATGAAGCTGAGGAGGATAATGTGTTCAGCTAGTTCTTTCTCGCAGAGGAAACCAATAAAAAACTTATCATGCGGCTACAGAACGAGAGCGATATGGTCGTTGAAAAGTAGCTAGTGGGGAAAATTGAAAAGAAGAGAATAATTTCAAAAAAGGGAATCAAAAAGAGAGTGTTACGATGAATTTAAAAAGAAAAGAGAAAAACCAATTAAACGAAACCGAAAAAGAGTGTAATACCAATATTAATAGAGTGCTGCTACGGAAATAATACAGCGGATGACGTGTTCATTGAATTTCCTTGCGCGGAGGCGATAATTGGAAAACTTGTCTTGCTGGTAGATAAGGGAGCAGACACGAGTTTAATAAAGGAAGCAGGGAAATAAAGGAAGTATTAAAACAAGGGCCTTGAATTGAATGGGCCTTTGGGACCATGTGCTACAACAAAAAACTGTCAAGGTGACTCATAACAATTGGCCAAATCTCAGTTTAACGTTACACGCGGTGGCAGTTGAACAAGGTTTGCCATGGTATACTTGCCAGGGACAATTTATGAAATAGGACCATTGTAGACACAGGAAAAAGAAAAGGCAGTTTTTTTATGATAAAAATAAAAGGTTTCTAACGAACTTGGCATGCGTTGGCAAAGGCAGGAATCGGAAATGTAAGGAATCGTATAAAAGTAAATGCAAGGTGTATTCATATAACACCCATGAAGATAAAGTCTGAAGGTAGTAATAGTTAACAAGAAAGAATTAGCACGAGGTGTGTATATGGAAGAAACACTCGTAAATGTAAATAATAATTAAGTATACGTTCCAATTTTAAATTCTACAGAAGAAGATTTCGTACTCAAATAAATTACAGTAATTTTGACAACTATGAAATATTTAGTGAAGCAGCGAATATTACTAAAGTATTCAGTTTTGATATAAACAAAAGATTACAAATTATAAGAATAAAATAGATTTACAGCCTCATGTCATACGCATATGCTGCGAGCGCCCGAGACGCCAGCGTAGCCGAAACGGAAGCAAACGTTGTGTAACGATAAATTTTACTGATAAAAACTGAACTCAGCATCAAAGTCAAGGACAAAGCACAGCAAACTCGTTTTCGCAAAGTAAATAGAGAAAACTAGTCAAACGAGTTTGATGAATAGCTCGTAAACACTGGAAGCGACGAACATGTCGTATCACTTCCAGCAAACAAGTCCGAAGTTCAGAGAAATCTTTAAAGCTCATCACAGAACGAAGAGCAGAGTATAAAAGAGCGCGCACTCAGTGCATCGGGACAGTCATTTCGAAACCACACCCGTGGACAGTTGTTGAGGAACCACACCCGTGGACAGTCGGTTTTGCAACCACACCTGAAGACAGTCAGCATCACAAGGACCTCAAGTCGGCATCGCAAGGACTCGCAGTCAGCATCGCAAGGACCTCAAGTCGGCATCACAAGGACTCGTAGTCAGCATAGCAAGGACCTCAAGTCGGCATCGCAAGGACTCGTAGTCAGCGTCTCAGTCGACGTCACCGTCAACGTCACCGTCAACGTCTCAGTCGACGCCGCAGTCGACGTCTCAGTCGCCGTCGCCGTCAACGCCGCAGTCGACTACACATCTACTACGCCGCGTCGTAAATCTTCAACATCAGCTGCAGCATCGTGGAGGCTTGAATCACGTAAGAAACAAAAGAAACGTCCTTTCTTCATAGTTATCTATATTTAAAGCCCTATCGGTCTGTTGGGTTTATATTCCGTGACAGTGGACACACACTAATCAAAGTATCTTTTCAGCACGGATTCGTAAGGTAACCAAGTAATCGACATGCAACTCAATCATAACCTCTGTTTCAGCCTAATGATCATAAACTCTGTTTCAGGCTTTTAATCATAATCTCTATTCCAATCTAATGATTGTAAACTTGTTAAATAAAACTTATCTTAGCCAAAACGTATCTCTAAGCATATTTCAAATTATTGTTACTGTCAAGATTTATTAAATAAAGTTGTTAGTATCGAAATCGGTGTATTGCGTTCAAACCAATAAATAACTGGACGAGACCTTGGACTGGACTGAGTGATAGCCAGGCGAGAGAGGAAAAGTAGCGTGACAGTGGCGCCCGAGCAGGCACTTAATACACAGAATATTTAACAGCTTGCGAACAACGATCATTTAACAAAAATCTAATAAAATATCGAAGCGTTCATGGATATACACACTGCGAAAAGACGCAGTAAAGGAAACGCCGATTAACTAAGAAAGCAGTTCGTCGCTTTCGTAATAGCAGCTGAAAAGGATCCTGTGGTACACGCGCGCTTGCTGGAGTTAGAGGCAGCGCACACCGCGGCCAGAGGGCCATCACCGACATGCCAGCCACGTTCAGGAGATGATCGGCACGAGATGCAGACTAGATCAGCTTCACGTCAGCTAAGTGAAAAAGAATTTCACCTATCGATACCCACCGCTAGCGAACACATTCTCACTGAACCCAGGCGGAATGTGATATACACGCGACCACGGGAAATGACGATGGACCCAGCAAGCATCATAGACAAAGTTCGAAAATTAAAAGGTCTGATACGACGGTGGCAATGACCCGTTTTTTTTATTGAGAGAGTCGAAGAATTTACCACAGATGATGCCGGAACTACTTCGCGATCGTGCACTCACATGGCTAAGAAATAATCAACGCGACTCGGGAAGCTGGAACAACATCAAAACAGCGTTTGTTAAATTCTTTTTATCGAGCAGGTACTTCGAACAAATAGAGGACCGAATTCGAATGCGCATGCGGCTACAGCGAGAATTGGACATCTGCGATTTTATGCGAACAGCGAACTTCACAGAGGCGCAAAAACTAGAACGGGTGTTTCGAAATTCGCGGCAAGAGTTTCAACTGTATATAAAGAGGAGGGACTTTTCGAGTCTCGACGAATGCTACGCTGCCATATGGGCGAACTGATAGCAAAGATCAAGGTTGAAGGACGATGGGTGGATGCAACAGTGGACACTGGAGCAACACGCAGCTTTGTTAACACTCGAGTTGAGCAGTCCCTCGGAATAGACCGAAAACCGCTCACGGCTCCGCGATACATACGGATAGCCGATGGTTCACAGGGAACAGTGACGCATTATCTTGACACGCTACTCAGTTTATGGCAGGACACGATTCGTACCATGTTGCTTATCTTTCTAGGTGCAGTGGACGACTTACTCCTGGGAATGGATTTCTTTGCAAACGTTGGAGACAGCTTGACTTGCGGAGGGTTCTCTTTGAACTTTCGAGATGCTCACCAACCATCAGTGACAATGGTAATCAATACATGCGCCGACAGCGAAGGTGACGACAAGGAGAATCAGCATACATCAGAAGACACAGAAACCACCCTGCGTAAGGAATTACAGATATTTGAGAGACTGGAAGGTCCAACGAACATTACATCCCATAGAGTCACGATGATAGACGACCAACCAATCAAACAGCGCTACGTGCCACGGAACCCAGCGATGCAGGAAATTACTCATAAAGAGGTGGACGAATTAATCCAAAAGGGATGCATTGAAGCATCGACAAGCGGCATCAGCGCTCCGATCGTCTTAGTAAAGAACCGCCAATTGAACTCTCGATCGAGACCGGGCGCTTACCCGTTGCCGCGCATTCAACGCATACTAAACCGACTCAGGACCGCAAGATTTATCAGTACGCTTGAATTAAAAAAATGGTTATTGGCAGATTCCGATGGAGGAAAGCAGTAAACCCTACACAGGCTTCACCGTTCCCGGCCGAGGTCTCTTTCAGTGGAAGGTCATGCCGTTTGGACTCCACTCTGCACCTGCGACGTTTCAACGAGCTCTCGATAAGGTGATCGGTCCAGAATTGGAGCCCAACGCCTTCGCCTACTTGGACGACATAATCGTAGCAAGCGCAACGAAGGAGAAACACATGCTGCATCTCAAAGAGTTTTTTAGACGCTTACGGAATGCGAACCTGAAGCTCAACGTAGACAAATGCGAGTTTTTCCAGAAGGAAAAAAAATACTTGGGACATGTGGTAAGTGAACATGGCATTTAAACCGACCCGGACAAGATCGAGGCGATAGATACGCTCGAACCACCGAAGACTCTACGTCAACTACGACGATGCTTGGGAATTGCATCATGGTACAGACGCTTTGTACCCGAGTTTGCAACGATAGTTCATTCAATGACCAATCTGCTGAAGAAAGGGAAACATTAGAAGTGGCAGTCCAAACAACAGGAGGCGTTTGAAAATCTCAAGAAATCGCTAATAAGCACCCCAATACTCACGTCTCCAGATTTACGAAGCCATTCATGCTCCAAACTGACGCCAGCGACCTTGGACTAGGAATCGTACTCACACTAGAGATCGATGATGCAGAGAAAGTGCTAGCATATGCGAGTCGCAGGTTGAACCAGGCGGAAAGAAACTATTCAGCAACCGAGAAGGAATGCTTGGCCATCATATGGGGAATTCGGAAGATGAGGTGCTACCTCGAAGGCTACAAGTTCACAGTGGTCACGGACCAACTATCGCTCCAATGACTCAACAGCATCGAGAGCCCGCCAGGACGCATTGCTCGCTGGGCGTTGAAATAACAGGAGTTTAGCTTTGACATCAAATATCGAAAAGGGAAACTAAACGTTGTCGCTAACGCCCTTTCCCGTCAACCATCGAACGCCATCGCCAACGCCGTAGGAGACAGCATGACTCAACCAACATGCTCATGGACCCAAAGACGACTACAAGAAATCAGAGAGAAGCCGCAAAAATTTCCCGACTACAGAATAGAGGAATGCTAGCTGTACAGACACATCCAAAGTCAACTTGGCAACGATGACAACGCACCGTGGAAACTCTGCGTTCCTGCATACCTGCGCGCACGCGTTCTTCACGAGAATCACGACACCCCGACTACAGGTCACCGAGGAATCCGGAAAACAACAGTACGAATTATAAATCGCTACTATTGGCCAGGAATGATGCGGGATATTAGTCTCTACGTCCGTCGTTGCGGCTCATGTCAGCGCTATAAAACGCAACAACGACAGCAAAGCAGGTAAGATGTTGACGCAGCTAGCAGAGGAGCCCTGGGCAATCGTGTGTGCCGATTTCATCGGTCCACTGAAACGCTCCGTACATGGAAATACTTCATTATTAATCTTTTTCGACAAGTTAACGAAATGGACTGAGATAATACCACTTCGGAAAGCTAATGGCGATAACTTACTAAAAGGATTTCGAGAGCAGATTCTAGCGAGATTTGGCGTGCCTAAAGTTCTCGTCACCGACAACGGAAAGCAGTTTAAAAATAAACACTTCAAAGATTTTCTTGCAGACATTGCAATCAAACACCAGTTCACCGCGCCTTATACACATCAAGAAAATCCCACGGAACGCCTCAACAAAACAGTGAAGACTATGATCGCACACCTAACAGACGTAGAACAGCGCAAATGGGACGAAAGCCTGCCATAGGTAATGCTCGCTATTAACTCTTGCAGGTCAGAGACGACAGGTTTCAGCCCTGCATTCCTGGTCCAAGGACGGGAACCGCGACTGCCAGCAGCGCTATTTGATGAGGAGACACAAGGAACTGGACAATCGGAACAGAGCACCAACACGAGAGCAAAACAACTAAGAGAAGTCTTCGAAATTGTGCGAGGCAGACAGGCAGAAGCAACAGCTGACCAAGCCAGATACTATAATCTGAGGCGTCGACAGTGGTCACCCAAGGTTGGAGAATTGGTGTTAGCCAAACAACACAATTTATCGAAAGGAATAGATTACTTCGCTGCAAAACTCGCACCCAATTACAAAGGACCCTTCAGAGTAATATCGTTGATATCACCGCAAGGATGAAAGATTTGAAACATGCCAAAATGCAGACGGTCCACGTTAGCGAGTTAAAACCATATGTCATCGTAGATACAAGTGAGCGGTGCAAACCGACGCCACAGCAGTAATTACAAACACTCAAAGAAAATACATGCCTGCGGGAGCAACAACAACGATTGTCATGAATGACATAATAAACGTTTAATTTCATGTTGTCATCCAAAATTTCTAGTCTACGTAATCGGAAACGACGTCAAATCAACACCACAACTCGACCAAAGAATAGAGCGGAATCTTCCCCCTCACCGTACACGACAATGGAAATTCAAACACAGAAAAGAAACAGTGTGCTAATGTATTACGAAACTCAACGAGATAGAAAATCACCATATCACGGGGCGGTACTGTAAACCATAAATTAGTAGATGAGACACTCGAAAATGTCCCTTATACACTAATGCATTTTTGCTGGAATTGCACTGATACTATGAAAGAAAACTTTGATTCGCTGCAAAAAAAAGTGTAGCCTCGCCGTAAAATAATGTAGCCTCGCCGCAAAAATTTTGTAGCAAGCACTGATCGAAAATTTATTTTAAGGGTGTTGTTTATCGAAACGTCAAAATAAATAATTATAAATATTATGTTTTTTATCCGTGAAAAACATGTATAAAACATAGTTTTAATGTTAATAAATATATTCTATAACATTTTGCACAGTATAAATGCAGTCGGTAATCAAAACTTTTTTTTTATAAATACACAATTATGTGCCTAATTGCGAAAGTATTTTAGAATGCTGTTAGCAGAATAGTATAAATCAAACTGAATACAAATTATTACAAAATAGTTGGAAATTATACGTTATTGGCCTAGTTGGGTCTCCAAAAGCCTTTAGCACATACGGTTGCACTGTTGAGAAATCGTACACATTGATTGATAAAGAAACAAGAACAACAATGTGGTACTTCTCACGTATTGTATACGTGAGTTCAACATACCAAACAATCAAATTTCAAACCGATTTTTTTAAGCGGCGAATAACGAGTGTCACATCTAATAATCTATGCTGTATACATCGTGCACCTGACATCGCCAGAATAACGATACAAACGTACCATTTTCATTAATTTTAAAGAACATTTTAAACACAGTAAATTTAACGATACACAAACAAAGAAAAGAAATAAGAAACAAAAAAGAGAAGCAAGAATAGAACAAAATTCATAATAAAAATAAATATGTACATACATATATATGAAATGTAAACTAATGCAAATGAAAATCAAAGCTATTAAGTCGGTAAAGAAAACAACAACAAGAAATAAGAAAGTAATTGAAATTAAATGAAAATGAAATTAATGGAAATGAAAAATTAATTTAATAAACAAAAAAAAAAAAAAAAAAAATACTATGTCAAAGTAAGGATTAGCACAAACACAGAACTAGATTCAGAGAACTGTGATTAATTTAACTGACGTAAAATTAATTTAAAATTTAATCAGAAAGCAAAGATTTAACCAATGCGAAAAACGAACATATAAAAATAAGCAAATAAGGAAAATTAAAAAATTTAAGATTAAATTTAAATTAATGAACAAAACTAAGAAAATTGGAAACAAATAAAGCATTTTAATGAGCAAAGAATCCATGCCGGCGTCACCTGGGGAAGGCCACGAAACACCGCAGCATTCATTACAGCAGTCCTCCGCCAGGCCCTTGTTGTGTGTCGCAATCACAATGACTAAGTTCCAATTTAACGGAACAATAACATTCAAGGCCAAGTTAAACATAATTAGTTCAAGGCCACGATCGACTCAAATAACAGAATAGTCGAAGCAAGCCAAGAACCGTTAAAATGCAAGCGCAGCACTTTTGCTTCGCTTCATTCGGTCAACGGCCGCTGTTAAAACAAACGAAACGAATGACTTATCATGTTAACTTCGAATTATTGAACAATGTAAGCAATTCGAAGTTAAACGAGTAAGAATACTTTTAGGCAGAAGTTTTGAGCTTTAAGCTTTTATTAAAAAGAAAACGTAACTAAAGAAAATTGCAACGCGGAAGACAAGAGCTCTACTTAGAAAAGTAGAACACGCGGTTGCGAAATTAATATCGATAAAATATTAATTTCGCGAATTAAGAAGTTTTGAGATTGCGACATCCAAATAACTGACCCACTTCAGTGCCGTCAAGAGACGACGCCGAAGTTAATGTAAAAGCTAACGATTAATTTTAAGTCAGTCGATAAGAAGTTATTAAATAGACCGGTGCTCAGAAAACCATAATATAAAATAAAAGTCAGTTTAAAGTATCCGTGGCGTTTTTTCATTCTCGGAGTTCCTGAACAGCATCTCCGTCGCTTCACCTCACAAACACAACATTTTTGGCGCAGCCGGTATTTTCGAGCCAAGGATCGCTCGAAGGACCAAGAGAAAAACAAGTACCGAAACGGAAAGGACATAGCAGTAGAATTACGGTACGTATAGTGAATAAATAAAAAGAAATTGCAAGTGCAAATTGCAATCGTCGCGAGGCTTGATTTGGAGCCAAGTAAAGGAGTGCCAGCGTCAAGCAAGGCACCCTTGTCTGTCCAATGGCGTTCCACGCCGGACAAAATCTTTACTGAGGTCGCCCCTTTCGCTCGGGAAGTTTTTCCACACTCGTTTTCAAGTTTTTTGAAAAGTTTTATGATGAGATATCCTCTTGTCGTGAAGGATGCACCGATAAAATAAAAGAATAATTTTTTCGTTTTTGATTAAAACGAAATTAAATAACATAAATCGAAGTCACAATAGTATGCAAAAGAAAGATTAATATAATTAACTCCGAATGCGTTGAACTTCATTGAATATAGGGATATTTAAGCAATTTTACATTTCACGAAGTAATTTAGTGTGGGATTTTCAACCATAGATGGAAGAATACATACCAGGGAAAATAGACGAAAACGCACCAAAGTACTGTCCACAACCAATTAAGAAACACGGCCCCGTTAGGATAACGTTGGAGGAATACAACGAACGACAGGCGAGGAAAAAGGAGGAAGCCGCGTGTTTCATTCCAAACACTACAACAGCAATCAAGAAGAAACGCCGAGGAGGAAAATTAGTTAAGGATCGGAAGAGGCTCGCGCACCTTAGAGCCTTGATTTCGGAAAAGGAGACTTCCATCCCTTGGGAAGAAGCAAACAGAATTTGGCAGAAAATTTATAATAAGGAAAAAGAAATATCAAATAGGAAGAAGTAAAAATAAATTGCTTAATGAAAATTTTAAACTGAGTTTTAATATCAGCTGAATAACATAAACACTTCGACCGAAACAGAAGCTCAATTTTTTATACGAACTTTTTAAAATCTGAGACAGCAATTTAAGCTAGCAAGTAACCGCGGCTAAACGAAGAAGCGCAGTCGTTGCACTCCAGGTTCAGATTACAAGCCGAAAAATATTAAAATAAAAAAGAAACAATAAACGAAAAAAAAAAACACCAATTAAACAATTGTTGACGAGTTGTTTAACACGTGCGGACAGATGTTAAAAATTGGAATGCAATATGATAGCTCGCGCTGAAACATAAATAATGCTGAAATATCGAGCATTATCTGGTCAGTTAGAGAGATTTGTAGAAAAATCCTGGGGCAATCTTACACGTACAGTAAGCAATAGGGAAACGATTGAGCTGATTAAATCGCAAATAAATTCGGTGAAAGACATATCTAAGATAGAAGAAGCGGATTTGATTGTTGACGAAATAGTTACCTTCCTCGAAAATAGAAACTCAGCAAGTACGACAGAAATAAACGCGTGGAAGAAGGAATTCAACTGTTTGAAAGGTAGGTACGACAGTTATTTGGCAAGTAGGGACTTGCAAGAAGACAGTCTCCGACAATTGGAACTCGAAAACGAGCAGTTGAGGAGAATACTCGGTACACAAGAGGAGGTTGTCCCAAAAAATTCACCAGACAATCATAGAAAGGGATCCACAAGTTCAGAAGCACAAAAAATTAAACAACTGGAGGCAGAAAACGATTTGTTAAGGAAGCAGATAGCGATCTTGCGAAGTAACGAACAACGCGATAAGGAGCCACGCGAAGAGAGGAAAAATACTGCAGCAGAGGCGAAAACATTAAATACGGAAAACAGCAATAATAAAAATTTGAGCAAAATGGGTATCGAAGACATAGCAAAAACAGTGAATAGATTAGTACCATTATTTTCGGGTGCACCATCTATAGACCTCCGAAATGAAGTATATAAATTTATTGAAGGATGCGATCTAGCACACAGAAATATCAAGGACACAGAAATCCAAGACTTCATAGCATGCGTTAAACAGCGCCTGCACGGAAATGCATACAGCCTTTTGCGCTCGAAAAAGTTCGAGAGGCTGGAAGAGTTGAATAATGCAATAAAGAGACATTATTTACAACATAAGTCCTTAGATATGGTTTTGGTAGAAATACAAGCTATGAGGCAGCTGCCAAACGAGGATATTCGTCAGTTCGCGGAAAAACTAATAGTCTTAAAGTCTCAAGCGGAGGACATTATCACTGCTGTCTACCAGGGGAAATCGGATATAGCGTTAAGAACAGAAGTAGACAGGGCAGTAATGAGGACGTTTAAATTAGGTTTACAAGACAGTTCTTTAAGACTGTATTTGGTTGGTATAGAGAAGTCAACATTTGAAGAATTGGTAGAGCAAGCATTGGATGTTGCAGATGACATACGACAGGCAGAGACGATCCGAAGTAGGCACTTTGTCGGCGTAGTCGAAAACCCCTTAAGTAATTATTCCAATCAGAGGAATCCACTCCTTAGTCCGCGCTATAAAAAGGATGTAGGTTCACCAGAATTGAAAGGCCACTGGAATAAGAATATGCAGAACGGCAATGAGCAATCAATGCGGAATATTACTTGTAGTTTCTGTAACAGAAAGGGACATACAAGGGAGGATTGCCTAGTAAGAAAGAACACGCCATACTGTCAGGAATGCTGCAAATATGGCCATGAAACTAATTTCAAATGTAAAAATGTTTCGCAAATAAAAGAAAGTCCGTTTAAAAGGGAAGACCAACAACAAAGAGGTCAACAAGGATATTGGCCAAATAACAACAAAAGCAAGTGGGATTCCAATCAAAAATGGAATGAAGGCGGTTTCCAAAAAAGGCTAGATCAACCCAAAGCAATAACAAAAGTCCCGAATAAAGATAAAACTAATACGCACAGTGTATGCCACTGGTGTAATAGACCAGGACACTGGATAAGAGATTGCCAAGCCAAAAAGAACTGGGAATCGTTTCAGGGAAACTACCGAGGGCCCAGGCAAGGCCAGTAACCTGGGAACCCAGAAAAAATAGTAACTTTGGGCCAGACAGATTCGGGAAGATAGGTTATACGTCCACGGAGACAGTTATCCCATCTAAGAGTCTGGATGAAATTCGTCAAGGTAATATTGAACGAGGAACGAAAAAGAAACATGTCGGAACGATAAGCATAGGAATAGTGAATACTAAAAACATTAAAAACAAAACTGTATCAGATAAAAGATTAGGAGACTTAAGAATAGTAAAATCAAATATAAATGTTCAAGAATGTGAAATAAAAGGTATACAAGAAAAAGAAAAACAGGAATTTAGCACAACAAATACTTTTAAAAGTAATGAAGACAGTAAAAGTGAGTGTCGCTACAACAATAAACTAGAGGATGATGTGTTCATTGAGTTTCCTTGTGCAGAGGCAACTAATGAAAAACTTATCTTATTGGTTGATACAGGGGCAGACACCAGCTTAGTAAAAGAAAAATCCATTAAAAGGGATATATTAATTGATCATTCTGAAAAGCGAGTTTTAAATGGAGCTTTCGGGGGTTGTGCAACCACTAAGGGAACTGTTAATGTTACCCATAAAGACTGGACATGCCTTGATTTAACGTTACATACGGTGTCACTTGAACAAGGATTGCCAGGCGACGGGATACTTGGCAGGGACAACCTATGGAATAAGTCCATATTAGATTCAATTAAAAAAGAACTAAAAATAATTACTCCAAAAGGAGAGCAAATAGCTAGATTGCCATTAGTAAAATCAGAAAATAAGTTATCACCCGCGAAACGAGGAGTGATAAATGCCAGATCAACATGTTTTATAAAGATGGATCTAAAAACCAAACTTCGAGAAGTGGTGGTCCACAAAACTCAAATCTTCCCAGGTGTGTTCCTAGGAGAGGCGTTAGTAAATGTAACAAATAAAAAAGTTAACGTTCCGATCTTAAATTTAACGGAAGAAGATTTCACTCTGAGTGACGACTTCGTTCCGGAATTCAGCGATTTTAATAAGTATGAAATACCGAAAAATAAGACAACCATTAACAGTGTGGTTAGTTCAAATATTGGACAAAGATTAAAAGTTTTAATGCACGAACTAGATTTGGATCCTTCTTTGAATAAAGAAGAAAGAGAGTCCATAAGCAGCTTATGTAAAGAATATAATGACATCTTTCTATTAGATGGAGACAAATTGACGTACACCACAGCAATAGAGCACATAATTCCCACGAGGGTAGATCATGTACCAATTAATCAAAGACAGTACCGACTTCCCCATACACATAGGGAAGAAGTTAATAAACAGATTAATAAGTTGCTAGAAGACGACATAATAACTCCAAGTAAATCGCCGTGGAATTCTCCATTACTAATAGTTCCAAAGAAATGTGGAAAAGATGGCGAAAAGAAATGGCGTATGGTTGTCGACTATAGGAAATTGAATGACGCTACAATTAAACAGGTTTTTCCAATACCCAGGATTGTCGAAATTTTAGACCAATTAGGTAGTAGCAGGTATTTTTCAACTCTAGATTTAGCTAGCGGCTACCATCAAGTCTTAGTAAATGACAATGATAGGGAAAAAACAGCCTTCAGCTCAGCATTAGGACATTTCGAATTTAAGAGAATGCCTTTCGGACTAACAGGGGCACCAGCCACTTTTCAGAGATTAATGAATCACGTGCTAACAGGATTGCAAGGAATAGACTGTTTCGTCTATTTAGACGACATAGTCATATACGGTAGCAACTTAGATCAGCATGCGTACAGACTAGCGAGGGTTTTTGAAGTTCTAAGAGCAAATAATTTAAAGCTGAATGTTAGTAAATGCCAGTTTTTGCGACGCGAAATCGTTTATTTGGGCCATAAATGTTCAGAAAACGGAGCCCTCCCCGACCCAAGCAAAGTGGAATGCGTTAAGAACATTCCGCCGTAAAGGAAGTGCAGGCTTTCTTAGGGTTAGTAAATTATTATAGAAAATTCATACCTGACACGGCAAAGATAGCGTTGCCAATTAGTAAATTGTTACGTAAAAATGTAAAATTTATTTGGACTGAAAACTGTCAAAAAGCATTTGACATCTTGAAGGCAGCCATTACTTCACCACCATTATTAGCATACCCGGATTTTTCAAAAGAATTTTTATTAAGCACGGATGCTAGTAATGAAGCATTAGGCGCAGTGCTCTCTCAAGGAAGAGTCGGCGAAGATAAACCAATAGCTTTCGCTAGCCGAACATTAAGTGATACAGAAAAACGGTATTCTACAATAGAAAAAGAGTTTTTAGCAATTGTTTGGGCAACTAAAAATTTTAGAGCTTATCTACTAGGAAGACATTTCAAAATTTGTACAGACCACCAACCATTAAAGGGAATAGCTAATTTGAAAGATCAGACTTCAAGATTGGCTAGATTTAGGCATAAGTTGTCAGAATACGACTTCGAAATAATCTATAAGCCAGGGAAAACAAACTTGAATGCTGATGCATTAAGCAGGATACCCAAAGCAAGCAATACCATTACAGCAGTACAGACTCGCTCAAAAACGAAAGAACAAGATAGCTCTGGTATAGATAACGCAAAAGCAACTTTAACGTCTGTAGAACCCGATAGTCCAGGCACAGCTCCACAAAAAGATATTGTTTTGTTAACAGATCCAAAAGAAATAGATACCATAATAAAAGACTTCCATCAGACACCACTTGGGGGTCACCAAGGCGCTGTAAAAACTTACCTTAGAATACGACAAGAATATAGGTGGCCAGAGATGCAGAAGCAGATAAAGGACTATGTGAAAACTTGTCCAAAATGCCAGGTGAACAAAAGCTCAAAATTAACCAAGATGCCCATGGTATTAACAGATACACCAATGCGGCCATTTGATAAAGTTTATATGGACATTGTAGGTATTCTGCCAGAAACTGTTTCGGGCAATAAATATATTCTGACTTTCCAAGACGATTTTTCAAAATTCATGGCATGTGTAGCCATCCCAGACGCAGAAGCGAGCACAGTAGCTAGGGCTTTTTACGATGAGATTATTACGCGTTACGGCATTCCAAGAGTTCTTATCACTGATAACGGAACCAACTTCATTTCAAAATTATTCTCGGATACATGCAAACTATTAGGCATTAAAAAATTACACATTACGCCGTACCATCCGCAAGCTAATGGTTCGCTAGAAAGGAGTAATAGGCCGTTAGCCGAATATTTGCGTAGTTTCGCAAAAGAAGATGGCTCGAATTGGGTTCAGTGGTTAACTGCAGCAATGCACGTTCACAACCACACACCGCACATAACGACCAAACAAACACCTTTTAGAACATTATTCGGGTTTGATATAGATATGCCGACAAATTTAAAAAGAAAATGTAGTCCAGTATATAATACAGAGGATCCCAACAAGATCCTAAAGTTTCAAATACAAAGGGCGCACGAAATAGTAAGGAAAAATCAGGAAAAGGCAAAGCAGACATCCAAAGCTCAATACGATAGAAAATTAAATTTAGTAGAATTTAAAGTAGGAGATAGTGTTTTAATTAAAAATCATACTAGGAAAAATAAATTTTCTCCAATATGGATAGGACCATATAAAGTAGTAAACATTAAAAATCCAATTACAACAATCATAAAAATTAAAGGGAAAGAGAAGCCCTACCATAACAATTTGCTTAAATTATATAACAACAATTAAACGAGCGAAAAATAGATTGAAGTACTATAGTAAAAATAATAAATAATAATTAACTTTAAACAAAAAATAATAAATAAGTTTAAATAACTATATATATAGGGAGAAATTAAGAAAAAAAAGGGGAAAATATATAAATATGCACACTTCCAGTTTCTTAGCTATCTATACATTCAAAATAAATGGTAAGAGGCTGTAAGTAGTTGCTGTTGCACAAAGGGAATGGGTTTTATTAAATATATTATAATAAGATACACTTCCAATTTTTTAGGGATCTATACATTAGATATAGACCGTCGTGGGAAATTGAAAGTGTTTACCCATGAACTTGCATTGACACAAACTCAATGTTTGTTTTTAGTTTCCAGGCAATATATTTATTAAAGCCAAAGTATGGAAAGTTTGATGAAGTTATAATTTGAAAGAACAACTAATGCAAATTACATTTGCATTTACTTACTTGTGTTAAACAAATAAATGCACATGCAATGAAAACTTAAATTATTGAACAGCGAAAGCACAAACACAGGAAAATTGTTTTTGCAATTATTTAAATAATAAATGCACAATCAATATAAGAAAAAGAAAAGAACAATAATAATATATATAAGCCGTTTAAGCAGATACAATTTCAAAAATTATATAAGACTATATATATAAGTTTGGAAATTATATTCATAGAAAGATAAAAGTACGATTATACGAATACATATATATATTTAATTATAGTACATGACAAGTAGATAAAGACATATATATACATACACATAAGAAGGAACATACATAATTCAAACCTAATTACCGACTAGATACACAATTAGCTAGCAATACGTAATAAATAAACTTAAGGAAAGTAATAAGCAAATACATAACTAAAAACTTTGTTAAATTGTTAACACTTGTTAAAGTATAAGCGAAACATTATATAACACACTCTCGCATGCATACAGCTGTTAAGAACGTAAAATAAAAATGTAAATGCAATAATTTTTAGAAAAGAAACGATGTAATAACAAAATTATACATAATTGTACACGTACGAAACCTCAATTAGAGAAGGAAACCTAAGAATCGTTGGAAATGTAAACATTGAAGAATTAAATGTAAAATTGAAGCAAAACTGTAAATTTGACCAGCAACTCGGCAATACATACACTGAAACGAAGACTTCCATGTCCAGTTGGTAACACGAGTGCAGAGGCCAACAAGCACAACAAACAAATAGTTACAACACCAATCAAGCAACTACTTCAAAGGGGGGAAGGGTAGCTGTATCGGCAGCAAGAATGCAGCTACAGCGCAGCAATTCAGCCAAAGCGAAACCTACAGACCAAATATACGATAGAAGCGATCATTGTTATCATAAATTGACGTTGTAAGATGAAGTTCATCAAGACCGAATGTTGTCAGCAATCGCGAAAAACAGTTTCGACAAGCTAATAAACATAGCGACAACTTGGGACAAAAGGGTTCGGCGGTTTACTGTCGTGGGAACACCTGGTCCAATCAATAAAAATCGATGAATGGTCAATTTTGACAAGAAACAGACGGTGTTTGGCGATTTTTGTCGTGGAAACACTTGTTTCGTAACAACAATAAAGCGCGTGTTTCGCTAGAGGTCACTCCAGGAAGCAATGCCAGCTGCATTCACAGCAATTCCCACGTCGCAGCTACCCTGCAATCAGCAGCAGAACGTACAAAGATTCTACTACCCACGAGCAATCCGAGCGATGATCAACATCATCAATCAAGACCCTCCCGATGCAGGTAATCGGCCGACAAATCAGGAGGCATCCAATAAGGCAATATCTGGTCCATCTCCAAGGACAACGAAAGCAGCAGCCGCATACAACGTTACAATAAGAATAAAATATTCACAACTGTTAAAACTTTTAAACTTTCAAAAGTAAGATCTAAAATTTCGTTCACAAAATTAGAAACAGAAACAGATCAAATTAAAGAACAATGTAGACAACAACAAATTGGTAAAAACAACAACAATGTAATAATAGAATTATCGCAGTAATATTCAATGAAACGTAAAACTTTACATTATTAAGTAAACAGTTAAAACTTTATAACAATATTAACATAATGTTCCAGGGGTGAGGGATGTTGTGTGTCGCAATCACAATGACTAAGTTCCAATTTAACGGAACAATAACATTCAAGGCCAAGTTAAACATAATTAGTTCAAGGCTACGATCGACTCAAATAACAGAATAGTCGAAGCAAGCCAAGAACCGTTAAAATGCAAGCGCAGCACTTTTGCTTCGCTTCATTCGGTCAACGGCCGCTGTTAAAACAAACGAAACGAATGACTTATCATGTTAACTTCGAATTATTGAACAATGTAAGCAATTCGAAGTTAAACGAGTAAGAATACTTTTAGGCAGAAGTTTTGAGCTTTAAGCTTTTATTAAAAAGAAAACGTAACTAAAGAAAATTGCAACGCGGAAGACAAGAGCTCTACTTAGAAAAGTAGAACACGCGGTTGCGAAATTAATATCGATAAAATATTAATTTCGCGAATTAAGAAGTTTTGAGATTGCGACATCCAAATAACTGACCCACTTCAGTGCCGTCAAGAGACGACGCCGAAGTTAATGTAAAAGCTAACGATTAATTTTAAGTCAGTCGATAAGAAGTTATTAAATAGACCGGTGCTCAGAAAACCATAATATAAAATAAAAGTCAGTTTAAAGTATCCGTGGCGTTTTTTCATTCTCGGAGTTCCTGAACAGCATCTCCGTCGCTTCACCTCACAAACACAACACCCTCCCGAAACAAGTGGGAAATGTAACGATAAATTTTACTGATAAAATTTAACGTTCATACGAAGACGTGAACTCGGCATCAAAGTCAAGGACAAAGCACAGCAAACTCGTTTTCGCAAAGTAAATAGAGAAAACTAATCAAACGAGTTTGCTGAATAGCTCGTAAACACTGGAAGCGACGAACATGTCGCATCACTTCCAGCAAACAAGTCCGAAGTTTGGAGAAAGCTTTAAAGCTCATCACAGTACGAGGAGCAGAGTATAAAAGAGCGCGCACTCAGTGCATCGGGACAGTCATTTCGAAACCACACCCGTGGACAGTTGTTGAGGAACCACACCCGTGGACAGTCGGTTTTGCAAACACACCTGAAGACAGTCAGCATCACAAGGACCTCAAGTCGGCATCGCAAGGACTCGCAGTCAGCATCGCAAGGACCTCAAGTCGGCATCGCAAGGAATCGCATTCAACGTCTCACTCGAAGTCTCAGTCGACGTCACAGTCAACGTCTGAGTCGACGTCACAGTCAACGTCTTAGTCGACGCCACAGTCGACGTCGCCGTAAACGAAGCAGTCGACGACACATCTACGCCGCCGCGTCGTAAATCCACAACATCAGCTGCAGCATCGTGGAGGCTTGAATCGGGTAAGAAACATAAGAAACGTCGTTTCTTCCAAGCGTAACTACATAGTTACCAAGCCCTGTCGGTCTGTTGGGTTTATACTCCGCGACAGTGGACAGTCGGTCTGTGGGTTTATACTTCGCGGCTATCTATATTTAAAGCCCTGTCGGTCTGTTGGGTTTATACTCCGCGACAGTGGACAATCGGTCTGTGGCTTTATACTCTGCGCCTATCTATATTTAAAGCCCTGTCGGTCTGTTGGGTTTATACTCCGCGACAGTGGACACACACTAATCAAAGTCTCTCTTCAGCACGGATTCGTAAGGTAACCAAGTATTCGACATGCAACTCAATCATAACCTCTGTTTCAGCCTAATGATGATAAACTTTGTTTCAGGCTCTTAATCATAACCTCTGTTTCAGCCTAATGATCATAAACTCTCTTTCAGGCTTTTGATCATAATCTCTATTCCAACCTAATGATTATAAACTTGTTAAATAAAACTTATCTTAGCCAATACGTATCTCTAAGCATATTTCAAATTATTTTTACTGTCAAGATTTATTAAATAAAGTTGTTAGTATCGAAATCGGTGTATTGCGTACAAACCAATAAATAACTGGACGAACCTTGGACTGGACTGAGTGATATCCAGGCGAGAGAAGAAAAGTATCGTGACAGTTGTATTCTGTAATCCAAGCGTCCGCCAGCGTCAGTCAGCGTCTTACTTTTTTTATCTGGTGTTATGGTTTGCAGACCGAATAGTGTTACCGTCCACGGAAACCTTTTTATAGTTTGGTGATATAGTTTGGAAGCACTTTCAAAAACACAAAAAAATGCAGTCATTTCGATTTCAACTACGTGAGAATCCTAGTGGACACATATATTATTGTATGCAAAATATGAACACGAGTGTGTGGCAACAATGTATGAAGCAAAAAGCAATTATTTGTCTTATCATAACAATAACTAGTAGAACCTCCATTTGACTTGTTCGTGTAATACAGAAAGCAGCACGCGATACTATTTCTATTTTTGTTCGAAAATAAAGGCTTCCATAAAACGGTAGCACTTTTAAGATATTTTTTAACAATTTAAAATTCTTTATTCTTTATTATTATTTAGTTCTTTATTAACAAATAAATAATTAATAGTTTAATAAATCTACCTTTAATTTTTACTAATAATTAATAAATTAGTAATTATTAATTTAATAACTAATACATTAGTAACTATTAATTTAATAATTGATAAATAAATTTCTTTAACAATTATAAATTTATTTATTGAACACTTCGTTACAAAAATTTCTGTCAACCACAAAATTTTGTTCTAGTCGACAGCTTTTTGTTCACTTCTCAATACCATCCGACTAGGTTTTTACGAAATACATCGTCCGACGAATGACAACTGATAATGTCTGCAAAGCAGGTAAAATACCAACAAAATTATCTAGTGTCCGACTGAGGCCCGTCTGGGTTTTTGTCAGGGCAGTTTCTTCGAAAACAACTGTTTAACAAAAATTTAAATAGTGAGGAAAGAAAATCAATATTAGATACAACGAATTTAACAAGAATCTAATAAAATGTCGAAGCGTTCATGGATCTACACACTGCGAAAAGACGAACTGATCGAATACGCCAAGGAGCTCGAATTAGACGAAACGGGAAACGCCCATGTACTAAGAAAGCAGTTCGTCGCTTCGTAATAGCAGCTGAAAAGGATCCTGTGGTACAAGCGCTTGCTGCAGTTAGAAGCAGCGCACACCGCGGCCCGAGGGCCAACACCGACATGCCAGACACGATCAGGAGATGATCGGAACGAGATGCAGACTAGATCAGCTTCACCTAAACTAAGTGAAAAAGAATTTCACCTATCGATACCCACAGATAGCGAACACATTCTCACCGAACCCAGGCGGAATGTGATGTACACGAGACCACGGAAAATGACGATGGACCCAGCAAGCATCATAGACAAAGTTCGAAAATGGAACGTCTGATACGACGGTGGCAAGGACCCGTTACTTTTTATTGAAAGAGTCGAAGAATTTACCGCAGATGATGCCGGAACTACTTCGCGATCGTGCACTCACATGGCTAAGAAATATTCAACGCGACTGGGGAAGCTGGAACAACCTCAAAAAAGCGTTTCTTAAATTCTTTTTATCGAGCAGGTACCAACGAGCATATATACACAAAGAGATTACATGAGATTTTACTCGTTGCTTCAAAAAAAGATCAGGTCGCTACGATTAGAACTATGAACAACTATAAAGGAATGGATAACGCCGACTGCGGTAAGCAGTAAGAAACAACAAACGAAGCTCATAAGTAAAATTTTATGACATCAATGAGTCGAGGCATTGCAAGCAAAAGAGATTTGTAATGAAACGGAAAGGGTAGGAGAAGGGAAAGAGAAGACTCCTTGAATTGAAGAAATTCTATTTTGTTTTGACCGACTGCACTAACAAAATAAACGCAGTCTGTCCGTCTGCTAAGGTTGAATATGTTTTTTTGTGCTTGGTTTTGTTTTTTACGTTGATCATTTGGTGATGTTTAATTTTTTCAGGTTCAGGGCATTTTTCGGCATCATTTCAATGGTTTAGAATTTGCCACTGAGATTTAGTTAAGGGTGGAGGGGGAGAGAAGCGAGGGGCTCTTTCTGCTTATGATTTCTGATCAATTTTTACTTTTTCAGCTTTTGAGCATTTTTGTCTTTTTCATTCAACTTGCTCCTTTTCCGCTTTAACTACAATTTTAACTAGAATTTTAAAATGTTACGTACATTTGAATAAAACTTGAATAAAATTAACTAAAATCTTCTCTAAATTCTAAATAAATATATAAAAACATAGATATATTATTCTTAATTTCCCTAACATTTTTTTAAGTTTGAAGAAAACTTAATCTTTGCTTATTTCGACTTTATAAAGAAATCCGTATACTTACCGAAATATTAATTTCAATTAAATAATATTGGGTTAATTTTAGATTCACATGCTCCGCACTCGGCGTTATCCATTCCTTTATAGTTGTTCATAGTTCTAATCGTAGCGACCCGATCTTTTTTTGAAGCAACGAGTAAAATCTCATGTAATCTCTTTGTGTATATATGCTCCTTGCAGGTACTACGAACAAATAGAGAACCGAATTCGAATGCGCATGCAGCGACAGCGAGAAACTCTCAAAGACTTTGTATTGGACATCTGCGATCTTACGGGAACAACGAACTTCACAGAGGCGCAAAAACTAGAACGGGTGTTTCGAAATTCGCGGCAAGAATTTCAACTGTATAAAAAGAGGAGGGACTTTTCGAGTCTCGATGAATGCTACGCTGCCATATGGGCGAACTGATAGCAAAGATCAAGGTTGAAGGACGATGGGTGGATGCAACAGTGGACACTGGAGCAACACGCAGCTTTGTCAACACTCGAATGGAGCAGTCCCTCGGAATAGTCCGAAAACCGCTCAGGGCTCCGCTATACATACGGATAGCCGATGGTTCACAGGGAACAGTGACGCATTATCTTGACACGCTACTCAGTTTATGGCAGGACACGATTCGTACCATGTTGCTTATCCTTCTAGGTGCAGTGGACGACTTACTCCTGGGAATGGATTTCTTTGCAAACGTTGGAGACAGCTTGACTTGCGGAGGGTTCTCTTTGAACTTTCGAGATGCTCACCAACCATCAGTGACAATGGTAATCAATACATGCGCCGACAGCGAAGGTGACGACAAGGAGAATCAGCATACATCAGAAGACACAGAAACCACTCTGCGTAAGGAATTACAGATATTTGAGAGACTGGAAGGTCCAACGAACATTACATCCCATAGAGTCACGATGATAGACGACCAACCAATCAAACAGCGCTACGTGCCACGGAACCCAGCGATGCAGGAAATTACTCATAAAGAGGTGGACGAATTAATCCAAAAGGGATGCATTGAACCATCGACAAGCGGCATCAGCGCTCCGATCGTCTTAGTAAAGAACCGCCAATTGAACTCTCGATCGAGACCGGGCGCTTACCCGTTGCCGCGCATTCAACGCATACTAAACCGACTCAGGACCGCAAGATTTATCAGTACGCTTGACTTAAAAAATGGTTATTGGCAGATTCCGATGGAGGAAAGCAGTAAACCCTACACAGGCTTCACCGTTCCCGGCCGAGGTCTCTTTCAGTGGAAGGTCATGCCGTTTGGACTCCACTCTGCACCTGCGACGTTTCAACGAGCTCTCGATAAGGTGATCGGTCCAGAATTGGAGCCCAACGCCTTCGCCTACTTGGACGACATAATCGTAGCAAGCGCAACGAAGGAGAAACACATGCTGCATCTCAAAGAGTTTTTTAGACGCTTACGGAATGCGAACCTGAAGCTCAACGTAGACAAATGCGAGTTTTTCCAGAAGGAAAAAAAATACTTGGGACATGTGGTAAGTGAACATGGCATTCAAACCGACCCGGACAAGATCGAGGCGATAGATACGCTCGAACCACCGAAGACTCTACGTGAACTACGACGATGCTTGGGAATTGCATCATGGTACAGACGCTTTGTACCCGAGTTTGCAACGATAGTTCATTCAATGACCAATCTGCTGAAGAAAGGGAAACATTAGAAGTGGCAGTCCAAACAACAGGAGGCGTTTGAAAATCTCAAGAAATCGCTAATAAGCACCCCAATACTCACGTCTCCGGATTTACGAAGCCATTCATGCTCCAAACTGACGCCAGCGACCTTGGACTAGGAATCGTACTCACACTAGAGATCGATGATGCAGAGAAAGTGCTAGCATATGCGAGTCGCAGGTTGAACCAGACGGAAAGAAACTATTCAGCAACCGAGAAGGAATGCTTGGCCATCATATGGGGAATTCGGAAGATGAGGTGCTACCTCGAAGGCTACAAGTTCACAGTGGTCACGGACCAACTATCGCTCCAATGGCTCAACAGCATCGAGAGCCCGCCAGGACGCATTGCTCGCTGGGCGTTGAAATAACAGGAGTTTAGCTTTGACATCAAATATCGAAAAGGGAAACTAAACGTTGTCGCTAACGCCCTTTCCCGTCAACCATCGAACGCCATCGCCAACGCCGTAGGAGACAGCATGACTCAACCAACATGCTCATGGACCCAAAGACGACTACAAGAAATCAGAGAGAAGCCGCAAAAATTTCCCGACTACAGAATAGAGGAATGCTAGCTGTACAGACACATCCAAAGTCAACTTGGCAACGATGACAACGCACCGTGGAAACTCTGCGTTCCTGCATACCTGCGCGCACGCGTTCTTCACGAGAATCACGACACCCCGACTACAGGTCACCTAGGAATCCGGAAAACAACAGTACGAATTATAAATCGCTACTATTGGCCAGGAATGATGCGGGATATTAGTCTCTACGTCCGTCGTTGCGGCTCATGTCAGCGCTATAAAACGCAACAACGACAGCAAGCAGGTAAGATGTTGACGCAGCTAGCAGAGGAGCCCTGGGCAATCGTGTGTGCCGATTTAATCGGTCCACTGAAACGCTCCGTACATGGAAATACTTCATTATTAATCTTTTTCGACAAGTTAACGAAATGGACTGAGATAATACCACTTCGGAAAGCTACTGGCGATAACTTACTAAAAGGATTTCGAGAGCAGATTCTAGCGAGATTTGGCGTGCCTAAAGTTCTCGTCACCGACAACGGAAAGCAGTTTAAAAATAAACACTTCAAAGATTTTCTTGCAGACATTGCAATCAAACACCAGTTCACCGCGCCTTATACACATCAAGAAAATCCCACGGAACGCCTCAACAAAACAGTGAAGACTATGATCGCACACCTAACAGACGTAGAACAGCGCAAATGGGACGAAAGCCTGCCATATGTAATGCTCGCTATTAACTCTTGCAGGTCAGAGACGACAGGTTTCAGCCCTGCATTTCTGGTCCAAGGACGGGAACCGCGACTGCCAGCAGCGCTATTTGATGAGGAGACACAAGGAACTGGACAATCGGAACAGAGCACCAACACGAGAGCAAAACAACTAAGAGAAGTCTTCGAAATTGTGCGAGGCAGACAGGCAGAAGCAACAGCTGACCAAGCCAGATACTATAATCTGAGGCGTCGACAGTGGTCACCCAAGGTTGGAGAATTGGTGTTAGCCAAACAACACAATTTATCGAAAGGAATAGATTACTTCGCTGCAAAACTCGCACCCAATTACAAAGGACCCTTCAGAGTAATATCGTTGATATCACCGCAAGGATGAAAGATTTGAAACATGCCAAAATGCAGACGGTCCACGTTAGCGAGTTAAAACCATATGTGATCGTGATACAAGTGAGCGGTGCAAACCGACGCCACAGCAGTAATTACAAACACTCAAAGAAAATACATGCCTGCGGGAGCAACAACAACGATTGTCATGAATGACATAATAAACGTTTAATTTCATGTTGTCATCCAAAATTTCTAGTCTACGTAATCGGAAACGACGTCAAATCAACACCACAACTCGACCAAAGAATAGAGCGGAATCTTCCCCCTCACCGTACACGACAATGGAAATTCAAACACAGAAAAGAAACAGTGTGCTAATGTATTACGAAACTCAACGAGATAGAAAATCACCATATCACGGGGCGGTACTGTAAACCATAAATTAGTAGATGAGACACTCGAAAATGTCCCTTATACACTAATGCATTTTTGCTGGAATTGCACTGATACTATGAAAGAAAACTTTGATTCGCTGCAAAAAAAGTGTAGCCTCGCCGTAAAATAATGTAGCCTCGCCGCAAAAATTTTGTAGCAAGCACTGATCGAAAATTTATTTTAAGGGGGTTGTTTATCGAAACGTCAAAATAAATAATTATAAATATTATGTTTTTTATCCGTGAAAAACATGTATAAAACATAGTTTTAATGTTAATAAATATATTCTATAACATTTTGCACAGTATAAATGCAGTCGGTAATCAAAACTTTTTTGTTATAAATACACAATTATGTGCCTAATTGCGAAAGTATTTTAGAATGCTGTTAGCAGAATAGTATAAATCAAACTGAATACAAATTATTACAAAATAGTTGGAAATTATACGTTATTGGCCTAATTGGGGCTCCAAAACCCTTTAGCACATACGGTTGCACTGTTGAGAAATCGTACACATTGATTGATAAAGAAACAAGAACAACAATGTGGTACTTCTCACGTATTGTATACGTGAGTTCAACATACCAAACAATCAAATGTCAAACCGATTTTTTTAAGCGGCGAATAACGAGTGTCACATCTAATAATCTATGCTGTATACATCGTGCACCTGACATCGCCAGAATAACGATACAAACGTACCATTTTCATTCATTTTAAAGAACATTTTAAACACAGTAAATTTAACGATACACAAACAAAGAAAAGAAATAAGAAACAAAAAAGAGAAGCAAGAATAGAACAAAATTCATAATAAAAATAAATATGTACATACATATATATGAAATGTAAACAAATGCAAATGAAAACCAAAGTTATTAAGTCGGGAAAGAAAACAACAACAAGAAATAAGAAAGTACTTGAAATTAAATGAAAATTAAATTAATGGAAAAGAAAAATGAATTTAATAAACAAAAAAAAAAAAAAAAAAAAATACTATGTCAAAGTATGACAAACACAGAATTAGATTCAGAGAACTGTGATTAATTTAACTGACGCAAAATGAATTTAAAATTTAATCAGAAAGCAAAGATTTAACCAATACGAAAAACGAACATATAAAATTTCGTCGACGCCGCAGTCAACGTCTCAGTCGACGCCGCAGTCAACGTCTCAGTCGACGCCGCAGTCGACGACACATCTACGCCGCCGCGTCGTAAATCTACAACATCAGCTGCAGCATCGTGGAGGCTTGAATCGGGTAAGAAACATAAGAAACGTCGTTTCTTCCAAGCGTAACTACATAGTTACCAAGCTCTGTCGGTCTGTTGGGTTTATACTCCGCGACAGTGGACAGTCGGTCTGTGGGTTTATACTCCGCGGCTATCTATATTTAAAGCCCTGTCGGTCTGTTGGGTTTATACTCCGCGACATTGGACAATTGGTCTGTGGGTTTATACTCCGCGCCTATCTATATTTAAAGCCCTGTCGGTCTGTTGGGTTTATACTCCGCGACATTGGACACACACTAATCAAAGTCTCTTTTAAGCACGGATTCGTAAGGTAACCAAGTATTCGACATGCAACTCAATCATAACCTCTGTTTCAGCCTAATGATCATAAACTCTCTTTCAGGCTTTTGATCATAATCTCTATTCCAACCTAATGATTGTAAACTTGTTAAATAAAACTTATCTTAGGCAATACGTATCTCTAAGCATATTTCAAATTATGTTTACTGTCAAGATTTATTAAATAAAGTTGTTAGTATCGAAATCGGTGTATTGCGTACAAACCAATAAATAACTGGACGAGACCTTGGACTGGACTGAGTGATATCCAGGCGAGAGAAGAAAAGTAACGTGACAGTTGTATTCTGTAATCCAAGCGTCCGCCAGCGTCAGTCAGCGTCTTACTTTTTTATCTGGTGTTATGGTTTGCAGACCGAATAGTGTTACCGTCCACGGAAACCTTTTTATAGTTTGGAAGCACTTTCAAAAACACAAAAAAATGCAGTCACTTAGATTTCAACTACGTGAGAATCCTAGTGGACACATATATTATTGTATGCAAAATATGAACACGAGTGTGTGGCAACAATGTATGAAGCAAAAAGCAATTATTTGTCTTATCATAACAATAACAAGTAGAACCTCCATTTGACTTGTTCGTGTCATACAGAAAGCAGCACTCGATACTATTTCTATTTTTGTTCGAAAATAAAACCTTACATAAAACGGTAGCACTTGTAAGATATTTTTTAACAATTTAAAATTAAAATTAAGTTCTTTATAAACAAATAAATAATTAATAGTTTAATAAATCTACCTTTAATTTTTACTAATAATTAATAAATTAGTTGTGAGGTGTGGCGGGGCTCACGCTCTGTGTCGGAGCGCAGAGCGTAAGCAAACGGGGAGCCGCTCTTTCCAGCCCGTGTCTGCAATGCAGATATCGGCATCTCCTCTTTCCATCATGCGACGGACTGATGAGTCCCGTATGATGGCGTGGTGGAAGTTTCGAGAAAACAAGTTTTTTTTCTATGAACTTCACATCACGCCATCCTACGGGACTAGCAATTAACGCTGACGCCGATAAGAGAGAGCGAGATGTCCATATATGCAGAGCGGTCACGACTGGAATGAGCGGAGCAAACCAGTTTTCGCTCTGCAGCTTCGACACAGATCGTGTGCTGATACACAGTCAGTCGGGAAGTGATAAGAGAAGCGCAAACAAGTCGCGGTGCGCTGCTATAGAAAGCAAAGCAAATAGAAAGGGCGAAAAAAAAAGAACCTACATTTATAAATCAAACAATTTTATAACGCAACAAATCCAACTACAACAACAACTAAGAAAATGAACTGTGTAATAATAATAAATACTCCATTATCTGCAACAACAATAACAACCTCCACTTCAAAATAACACCATCGCACGCAACAATAGCTTTCGTTCGTACTTTGTTTAAAGTTCTGATTGGTTCCTATAAGGACTTATAACAACTAAACTAATAAGAAAGCGGAAATGACAAACATATTGACGTGGCGCAGTTCTATTTGCGTTTTCTTTGGATATTTTGATGAATTTAATGTATTTATTTTACACTTTGTTAAATGAAGTAAAAATTTTTGAAGAAACAATTTTATACAGTTAAAAACAGACAGCAACAGGAGAAAAAAAAAATCCCATTTAATCCCAGCTTTTCTTAATGTGAACAAGAAGAAAAATAAACAACATAAATATTTAAGGAAATTGTTGTAAACCCCAACAAGAAAAAAATTATAAGTTGAATTAAAAGAAGAAAAAAAGAGAGAGAGAAAAAACAAACAAAAACAAAACAAAGAAAAAAGAAACAGGAGAAAATTAAAAGATTGCTATATTTTTGTGTTCTTCAAACTTTAAAAATGACAAGAATAATATTATTAAACTTTAATATATATTATTATGATTATTAAGAATAAGAGAATTATTAAGAAATCAAGGGAAAAATAACTTTGAAAAATGAAACAAAAGAAAAACAAAAATGCCATAAATAATGTGCCTGTTAAACGGAAAAACATTTAAATTATTGTTAAATTTAATTTTAACCATTTTTTTTTGGTTAAAATTTAGGTTCAATACGATATTTAATGAACGATAAAAACTTTGAACAATTGAAATTGTGTGTATTATTTGCTTTAACTCATGATGATTACGTATAAAATATTTCTTTAAGAACAATTACTGTAATATATCTTAATTTTCAAAACAAAAAAAAAAAAAAAAAAAAGATGAAAAATTGTAATAAAACCAAAAAGTTTTGTAAATCTTTGAAAAAAATTACAAATTAAAATGATTGTAACAATTTTTCTTTCAAATGCTTCAAGCAAGTAACGAAAACTGTAAACAAACAACTTTGTAAAAATTGTTCACGCACCCGATAATTTTTAAGAAAATTTTGTAAAAATCCTATGAATTATAAATGGACTTAAAGAAGCATTGCAATGAGCTGTTGAGGCGATGTATGTGTGTTTTGATGGAACAAACTGCGTTTAACAACACTTCGCAGTTTAGTTATTTATTCAGTCGTCGTTTACGAAAGTAACGAATTAATTGACTGATTGGTTTTGCTAAATGCTCAGACATCAGAGCTCACATCCTGCGCACTTAGTAATATGTGTGTGTGTTAAAATTATCTTTCTTTTTTTTTTTGCTAGATAATGGATTAAACCTTAACTTAGGTTAACAGGTGAGTTAGCGGTTTCACTCCGCGCGGCCAGGCGACACTCGATAAGGGGTTGGCGCAACAAATGCCACCGCGCCAGCCATGGTAGGGTAGGTATAGAAAGGGGGGAGGCAAATAACACCTACTCCTCCCCCCCCCCCCCCTCCTCCTCTCATCTCTCTCTCCCTCGTGAACCTCCGCGTACTTATTTTTTTTTTGTGGTACGTTTGCTTAGCCGCCACCCACTTTGTATCGACCACGAGCGGATTTCGTCGTGTAAATTTTCGATTATCGGTCTTGTCTTTGGCTGTAGAGCCAATGTAAGCCTCAGCTCCGATCTGTTTTTTGTAACTGGGGTATAAAGACACTGTCGGGGTTGTTGAAGAACCCCCCCACTTTCCCTGAGCACGGCCGGACGAGCTGAACTGCCCTGACAGTGGTCATCCTTTTTCGTCATTTGAATTTATTTTTATTTTGCTAATTTACCTTATCGCGCTCTCTCCACCCCCCCCCCCCCCCCAAACGTTCCATAGTAATTATTACTTTAATAACTAATAAATTAGTAACTATTAATTTAATAATTGATAAATAAATTTCTTTAACAATTATAAATTTATTTATTAAACACTTCAGTTCGTCGCTTTCGCAATAGCAGCTGAAAAGGATCCTGTGGTACACGCGCTTGCTGCAGTTAGAGGCAGCGCACACCGAGGGCCAACACCGACATGCCAGACACGATCAGGAGATGATCGGAACGAGATGCAGACTAGATCAGCTTCACCTAAACTAAGTGAAAAAGAATTTCACCTATCGATACCCACAGATAGCGAACACATTCTCACCGAACCCAGGCGGAATGTGATGTACACGAGACCACGGAAAATGACGATGGACCCAGCAAGCATCATAGACAAAGTTCGAAAATGGAGCGTCTGATACGACGGTGGCAAGGACCCGTTACTTTTTATTGAAAGAGTCGAAGAATTTACCGCAGATGATGCCGGAACTACTTCGCGATCGTGCACTCACATGGCTAAGAAATATTCAACGCGACTGGGGAAGCTGGAACAACCTCACAACAGCGTTTCTTAAATTCTTTTTATCGAGCAGGTACCAACGAGCATATATACACAAAGAGATTACATGAGATTTTACTCGTTGCTTCAAAAAAAGATCAGGTCGCTACGATTAGAACTATGAACAACTATAAAGGAATGGATAACGCCGACTGCGGAGCAGCAGTAAGAAACAACAAACGAAGCTCATAAGTAAAATTTTATGACATCAATGAGTCGAGGCATTGCAAGCAAAAGAGATTTGTAATGAAATGGAAAGGGTAGGAGAAGGGAAAGAGAAGACTCCTTGAATTGAAGAAATTCTATTTTGTTTTGCTCGACTGCACTAACAAAATAAACGCAGTCTATCCGTCTGCTAAGGTTGAATATGTTTTTTTGTGCTTAGTTTTGTTTTTTACGTTGATCATTTGGTGATGTTTAATTTTTTCAGTTTCAGGGCATTTTTCGGCATCATTTCAATTGTTTAGAATTTGCCACTGAGATTTATTTATGGGTGGAGGGGGAGAGAAGCGAGGGGCTCTTTCTGCTTATGATTTCTGATCAATTTTTACTTTTTCAGCTTCTGAACATTTTTGCCTTTTTCATTCAATTTGCTCCTTTTCCGCACAATTAACTACAATTTTAACTACAATTTTAAAATGTTACGTACATTTGAATAAAACTTGAATATATATAAGTATAAGTATATGAAAAGAGATGAGTTCAACCGTCTGGAAGAGCTGATCAATCTAGCGGCTGACTGGGAAAATCTCAAGACAGACGCACAACGCTCCACCTCATCGAATTCCACGCTCAGGGTGGAGGCAGGCAGGTTCAAAGGGAATACGCGCGACGACGAGTGTTATCGCCAAGTTGTCTACGAGACGGCGACGCATATTAAAAATGAAAGCGTCGAGTGCCGAAGTTGCGGACGCGAGGGACATTTCTCTTATATTTTGCTGGGAGCCTCTTATATTTTGCTGGGATTGCGGTCGTAAGGGCACTAAGACGAGAGATTGCTGCCGCAAGCAGTCGGGAAACGGGCGCGGACGGCACCCGAATCGAGGGAGTGTATAAAAGGCCCAAATATCTCGATAGACAGCAGGAGACTTCGTAGCGACGGGCAGCGAATAGTTGCCACGATTTCCATTTCAAACACGGAAATCGAAGCCACGCTAGATACAGTAGCCACGAGGAGTTTCCTGAGTAGCCGCATGGCCCAAAAGTTGCGCTGGTCAGGAAGATGCGAGAAGATGGAGACACGAATCTCCATCTGCATGGCAAATGGCGACCCTCAGACGATCAAACACTCACTCACGACAGAATTGCAGCTAGGAGGCAAGAGCTGCACAATCACCTGATCCTTGGTTTCGATTTTATAGGACGATTATCCATTGCGTCGACTATTCCCAGCCAGTAGCGGAGATCGTTACGCCACGGTGCACATGGACGACGCAGTTAGCAAGTGATTAAGAACGAATAGACGTTTTCCTCAGCGTAGAACTCAAGGGATTCGACGAACTTGAGGGGTCATCGAACGTAGCCAGCCACCGAATAACCATGCGCGATGATCAACCAATCAAACAAAGATCATCATATTACCCTCGTAACCCCGCAAAGCAAAAGATCATCAACGCATACATCGATGAGCTCTTAAAACAGGATTGCATTGAAACATCTTGCAGCCCACACAGCGCGCCGATCGTCTTGGTTAAAAAAAGGACAGGAAAGTGGCGACTCTGTGTGGACTACCGCCAGCTAAACGCTCGCTCCATACACGACGTGTACCCGTTACCTAGAATTCATCATTTCCTCTTAGAGACGCCAAGTTTATCAGCAGCCTGGACCTGCGCAACGGCTATTGCCAGATCCCTATGGAGGAAACGAGCAAGATGTACACAGCTTTGGACCGTACCGGCCCATGGTCTTTTTCAGTGGAGGGTCATGTCGTTTGGCCTCCACTCTGCACCCGCGACGTTCCAGCGAGCCCTGTATACGGTGATTGGCCCCGAAATGGAACCCGCAGCCTTTGCTTACTTCGACGATATTGTCGTGACCGGCGACACTCGAGAGCCATATGGAAAACCTAAGGAAAGCATTACGACGTTTGTAAGAAGCCAAGTTGCGCCTCAACATCGAGAAATGTGAGTTTTTTAAGAAAGAAATAAAATACCTGGGACAAGTGGTAACCGAAAACGGCATCCACATGAACCCAGACAAGACCGCCACAATCAAAGAATTGCGAGAACCACAAAACGTTCGAGAGCTAAGAAGATTCCTCGGCATTGCATCATGGTATAGACGATTTGTGCCCGACTTCGCCAAGGTGACGCATCCGCTGACCTCGCTCCTAAAGAACGGTAAGCACTACATATGGAATAGAGAGCAGACAGCTCCTGACGGAAGCACCGGTGCTCACTTGTCCTGAATTTGAGCAACGATTCTATTTGCAGACCGACGCTAGTGACCACGGTCTAGGGCCCGTTCTAACCCAAGTGTTGGATAGTTCAGAGCGAGTAATTGCATATGCCACCCGCCATCTAAACGGTGCTGAGAAAAATTACTCGACGACGGAGAAGGAGTGCCTGGCGGTCATCAGAGCCGTGCGCAAAATGCGCACGTACTTGGAGGGGTATACTTTCACCATCATTACCGACCACCTCTCGCTAAAATGGTTAAACTTGATAGAGAATACGTCAGGAAGAATCGCCCTATGGGCCTTAGAACTGCAACAACATACGTACGACATTCAGTATCGAAGGGGAAAGCAGAATGTAGTCGCGGACGCCCTCTCACGCCAACCCACGGAGAAGGTCTGTGCTCGGACTACAGATACAGGACTACTTAAGTTCCGTAAAGTGGCGTGATCGAAGTTTCTAGAAGAATTTTTTTCTATGAATTTCGCATCATGCCATTCTACGGGAATTGCAATGAAAGGCGATCATGGAGAGAAAGAGCAAGATCGTGAGCTGCACTGCGGCCGAGACTGGAATGAGCTAAGCTCCGGCACAAAGCGTGGGCAGAAAATTCGACAATCGGTAATAAAATTTGAGTCGAGTGGACGATGGTTAAGAAAGAACAGCACTTTGAGCAGTATTTGAAAAATGCTGTTCGATAAACGGGTGTGGAAATAAGTAAAGGCCAAAGAAATTCAAAACGAGTTTTTCTTTAGTTCGTGTGAAAGAAAATAGCAGTTTTTTTGCGAGTATTTAATAAAAATGATATGATACAGCAACTACAACAACGACGACAGCAGCTGCAGATTTTTACGCAGCAATAGAATTCATCATTATTGGACAAAGCGGTTCCGCTATACTTCACAACAACATCGCAGCCATTGATAATGGATTTCGACGTATTCACTTGAGTGCAAAGACAAATCCGACGAAAATCTTCACTCCTACTGAAATGGGCTTTCGTCGCATACACATCCCACTCAAAGAAACAACCATTACTTAGACAAGTAGTAAGTTGACGACGAATAAATCGAATAATTCTAATTTCGATACATGTAATTTAACAGTTATGGATGCATATACACAAGCATCATTATATAGAGTAAGCAATAGTAATTTAAAAAGTGCACCATTTTAACAGTGACTTAAAAGAATATTATTGAATTTAAATTATTGTTGCTAGGAAAATGAATATTAAGTAGAAAGTGAAGGCGAAAAGTGAAAGTGAATTCAAAAGTTATAATTATTATTCCATCAATTATACAATTTTTACATAACAGCATTTAGTTTTTACATTCCAGTCGTTTCTGCCCAACAATTTGTCATTGCGAACATTAAACGATAAATTAAGCGGAACGAGCTAAAACTACTTTATTTTATATTAATAAACTTTGAATACACTTACAGGTCTACGGGCTTCTTTTGCACCATAAGTGGTTGAAACGTTCTTTTTTTATTAATCGCGACTGATTGAAATGACTGGTTTAATAAGGGATAAAATTAGCAATTTGATTTAGAAAACTCAAAACAAACATAAGTTAACTACTTCGAGTACAACAGAGATTTAATTAACAAAATAAATTGAAAACAAACCTACGCCGAGAAATCACTTGAATAAAAATTCATATATACTTACTTCTTAATTGTTATCTCGTTTCATTTTCTAATGTATTTGTGAAAGTTTTAATTTCAATTGTATTTCATCAAAGTGTCGCCATAGTCAGTGGATCATATTTAATAATATATAAATATTTAGACACTATTAAATTTATTCTATGTTAACAGTAAAATAGTTTATTAGTAAATGTTAAAACTTGTAGCTAAATAAATAAACCCTTATTAAAAATCATTTTGGATTACTCATGTGAATTTAATATTTTAATTTTTTTTTTTTTTTTAGGTTAACAGATGAGTGTGCGGTTTCCACACCGTAGAAGCCAGGCAACACAAAAACGAAACGGGGTTGGCACAACAGCATTCCAACGCGCCGTCGGCTGGCTAAAGAAGGGGGAGGGAAATACCATCTACTCCTTGGTCCCCCCCCCCACCCCACCCTCTCACCCAACACTCGCCCCCCTCACACTCTCATCTCTTTTTCTCCGTCCAGCATCCGCGTAATTTTTTTTTTTTGTTATGACGAAACAGCCGCCACACGTCTAAGTATCGATCGTGAGTGAATAAAGTCGTGTAGTTTTCGAGTTATCGGCCTGGTTTATGGCTGTAGAGCCAAAGTAAGCCTCAGGTCTTTTTTTTTTGTAACTGGGGTTTCCTAGCCGCTGTTGGGGTTGTTTTTGAAACCCCGCCACTCTCCCTGACCACGCGCGGATGAACTGAGCTGTCCTGACAGTGGCCAACTTCCGTTTGTTTTTTGATGATTATTTTATTTTTGTTATTTAGTATATCGCGGCCCGCACCCCATTCGTCACACGCCGCTGAATGAGAAGGAGTTCCTGCAATTAAGTTGGCACGTCCCGTAATCAAAGACGCCTTGCTATGTTGCTGGCGTAGAATGAAAGCCTGATTTTCTTTGGCTGTTTGAATAATTCTGGTTTTATTCTGGATTGCATCGGGTTTTTATACTCGACATAATGCCATTCTTTTAATTAGAGTGAGCAGTTTAACATTACTATTTACATTTACTTAAGCTACTCTTACATACTCGAACTTTAATTGTAAAACCATTCTCATGCTTCACATTCCAATTCACTCAATGATAGTTTTCAATTTCTTTAATTAATTTCCAAATCGAAGCGCTGTCCAATTAAAGGTTTTCTTAAAAAATTGTGGCGTTTCGTTATTATGAAACTAAAAGAACGTGACAAAAGCGTGCCATAAAAGTCGATCGATGTGCAAGTCGAACACTGCAATGATAAGTGCATATTCAGCATAATGTGCTGATTTTGTTAAAATTTTACCTTTGACAAAATGTGGGTCAGTGGGAACACTACACAAGAGGCACGACATATAATGTTATTCTTGTTGTGTTAATAAAATTGTAAGAAGAACAAGCGAATGAATTTTTCTCTTTGATTCATGTTTGCCTTACGGTATTTTATGAGACAGAGGCAAAAGTGCAAAACTCTGTCCACAATTTATTGCGGCAATTTTTGTTTACTCTAACTATACACATCTTGTACATACATGTTGAGTGATACAGAAAATGCGTAAAATCGATTGTTCTCAGCGGGACTCTATGCAAATTCTACGCATACCCTACGACTTTAGAGATGTCAAATTGCTATCCTTTTACATTGGTTTGTGTTTGCTGGAAAGTGCATCCGACAGTCAACACAAACTGTTTTACTTAACGAAAATATCAAAATCGATTTGATATTTGGCTTGCATTGAGTAATTTGATAGCTAAAATCATTATGGCATATTGGCTGTCTAAAAACGTTGCGGCAAAAAATTTTTGAAATTAATTACCATTAGGCATTTGTCATGTAAGTGGAATACATTCATAAGTATAAAAAATGTTTTTTGACTAAACAGGCAATAAAAATTATTTTTAACTATGTTATAATATTGTATTACTATAGTTTAGAAACAAAGATTTGTATAATAATAGTATATAAAAGATTAGTATAATAATAGTATTAGCTTTAAAGTAGTTCCGCCGCAATTCTCAAATGTAAATTCCCATAAAATGAAAAATGAAAAAAAAAAATGCTGCTAATGACAAAGATTGATTTTGATAAAAAATATGGTTTGGTATTCGGTAAGTATTCGTATGCAAAAGCGAATAACTGAAAAAATTTCCGACAGAATGGTGAAAACCGCATTGGAATCGGAGCAGTCGTTCAAGAGTTAACTATCTTTGAATTAACGACCGACTAATTAGAAATTAATAGAAATACCAATCTTTCTATCTTAATAATTGAGTCAGTTTTCTGCTTTATTTCCTTTATAGCTGGACGTAAGCAATCAACAACAATAACAACACAGTCATTCACGCACAAGCCGAACCACGGAATTACTGTTTTAAAGCATTGGCGCCGCGCTACCTGCTGTCGATAAGGTTTGCTGCGGTCGTGATGCACACGTCCATCCAGCGAACAATTCTTAAATCTCCCAGCAGTTGTCAAAATGGTTTCTGTTCCTTAAGCGTAGAAATCTTAAGACTAAGCCTTTAAAAATTAGCACAAAAGGTCTTCCAAAGACTTTTTACGATCACCTTTAATAATAAGTCTGTAATAACTTTTTAATAACTGGCTTGTAACTAAATTATACTATATCTCTGTACGTGTAATTAAAAAAAATAATTTTCTTTTAATCTATATATATAAAAATGAATTGTTCGTTTGTACGTTCATAACATGCGAACGTGAAGTCCGATTTGCTTGATTTTTTGGTATGTTTTCATTATTTGCCTGTAGAAGGTTTGTGTGAAATAATAATTTAAAAAAATTTCATTTAAAAAAAATTATTATTTTTGCATAACGGAAAACAGAGGAATCAAAGTAAATTGAAAAATAAATTTGACGTTTTAATTTTGAATTTCAATTTGACAATGGAAGTAAGTAAATTGTAAATGTCTTCCATTATTGCTTTGTTTTGACAAATTATTTTGACACACATAGAATTTTATTTTAAATTTTGAAAAACAATTAAAAATTATAAAAGGCTTAATGCCGATTAATTACTCTGTTTCGGGTGTGTCAAGTCCAAAACAGTGTTACGTATGACAGAAAATATGGAAGCGTTTAAAAGTGATGAGCAGCAAACCGAAGCGAATCAAGAAAAAGACGAAATGTGTTTTATTATAAACACTATAAACACTTATAAACATTATTTGTTTTTTTTTTAGTTATAATTATGCCGCGACCGAGACGTGGCGCCAATATTGGTCGTCGTACTCATAATACAAGACGAGTTGCATCTGTTAGAGCAGGTGAATCTGAAGCGGAACGTGAAGTGAGACTTGAACAGCAAAGAGAGCGTCAATCGAGATCGCGTTCTGCTCAAACAATCGAAGAACGATTCGCGAGTAATTCTTCGGATCGAGCGAGAATGAGTCGCAATCGCGCTGTTAGAAGTCGTGCCAATGACAATATTAATCAGCGAGTAATGCGTGCTGCTTTCAATTATGATAGTGAAGTTGACTATTGTTCTCTTCCATGCCTTTCAATCGGAACTATGACTAATGTCTGCGAACAGTGCAATGCATTGAAATTTCCATCGGAAACTCCTGGAATGTGTTGTGCAAATGGACAAGTAAAATTGCCTGTTTTGAATCCTCCTCCTGAGCCTTTGAGGTCATTAGTTTCTGGTTTGACTCCAGAATCGAATCATTTTTTGTCTAAAATACAGCAGTACAATTCATGTTTCCAAATGACGTCTTTCGGCGCCACAAATATAATCAGAGATGGATTCATGACTTTTAAGGTAATTACTGAACACGACACTAACAATGAGTTCTATCGTGAGATTGAATCAAATGTTTCATGTATGCAGATTCAAGGTCAAATCTATCATCGAATTGGATCGTTATTACCATGTTTGGATTCCAATCATTCCTTTTTGCAAATTTATTTCATGGGAAATTCAGATGTTGAAATTGAACGGCGTTGTGTGGTGGCACAAAATCCAAATGATAGTAATGCAGTGAGAAGAGGAATAATTGAAAGATTGCAGCAGTTTTTTCACGATGAAAATTGTTTGATCAAATTATTTCAAACTGCCCTTGATCAAATGCCTTCGGATTCTCATAGAATTGTTATTCGGGCCGATAAAGCACCTGGTGGAATTCATGCTGGAAGGTTAAACGCACCAACAATTGATGAAGTTGCCGTATTAATTGTGGATGAAGGAGCGAGCAGTCGAGATATTGTACTTCATCGTCGAGATCAAAGTGTTGTGCATGTTTCGGAAACTCATCGTTGTTATGATGCGTTGCAGTACCCAATTTTGTTTTGGCAAGGCGAGGATGGTTACCATTTCAATATTAAGATGAAACATCGTTTAACTGGTTAGTTACAATAAAATGCATCACACATTTTGTGAATTATTGATACTTAATATTCGCATTTATTTCAGGCTTGGAAACAGCAAAAAAAGTTAGTGCGATGAACTATTATTCGTACAGATTAATGGTTCGGCTGAACGAAATTAATCATATATTGAATTGTAGAAGGCTTTGCAACCAATTTATAGTTGATGTTTACGCTAAAATTGAGTCTGAACGATTGAATTTTATTCGATTTAATCAGAAAAAGTTAAAATCCGAACAATATATTCATTTGCGCGATGCAATTCAGAATGATGGGAATATCAACGATATTGGCCAAATGACAATATTACCAGCAACATATACTGGAAGTCCACGACACATGCACGAGTACGCGCAAGACGCAATGACGTACGTTCGGCATTATCATCGACCCGATTTATTTATTACTTTCACCTGTAATCCTCAATGGAATGAAATAAAGCAATATATGTTTCATGGTCAAAGTGCTTCTGATCGCCACGATATTGTTGCGCGTGTGTTCAAGCAAAAATTGAAAACGCTTATGGATTTTATTGTCAAACAACAAGTGTTTGGAAAAGTTCAATGTTGGATGTATTCTGTGGAATGGCAGAAAAGAGGACTTCCGCATGCACATATTTTGGTTTGGTTAGTTGATAAAATTACGCCAAATGAAATTGATAGCGTAATATCAGCCGAAATTCCTAATCCAATCATTGATCCAGGACTGTTTGAATCAGTTACGAAGCACATGATTCATGGACCATGTGGGGCATTAAATGTCAACTCACCGTGCATGGCTGAAGGAAAATGCACAAAACGGTACCCAAGAGCATTAATAGCGGAAACAATTTCTGGTAATGATGGTTATCCGTTATATCGTAGACGTTCACCTGAAGATGATGGCGAAACAGTTATGGTGAAATGCAAAAATCAAGACATTAAAATTGACAATCGTTGGATCGTTCCATATTCGCCGCTATTATCCAAAACTTTTGGTGCTCATATAAATGTTGAGTATTGTAACTCAGTAAAATCCATCAAGTACATATGCAAATATGTTAACAAAGGAAGTGATTTGGCCTATTTTGGAATTGCTGGGGATAAAAGTGATGAAATCACTTCATATCAATTAGGCCGTTATATTAGTACAAATGAAGCAATATGGCGAATTTTTTCATTTGCAATACACGAAAGGTATCCAAATGTACTGCACTTGGCAGTTCATCTTCAGAATGGTCAACGTGTGTACTTCACACCTGAGAATGCGGCGCAACGAGCAGAACAGCCACCGAAAACAACGTTGACTTCATTTTTTGATATGTGCAGAAATGACGAATTTGCTAAAATGTTATTGTATTCTGAAGTGCCACGATATTTCACATGGAATGAATCTGCGAAAGTTTTTCAAAGACGGAAACAAGGGCAACCAGTACGAGGCCATCCAAATGTATTTTCTACAGAAGCATTGGGTCGTGTGTATACCGTTCATCCAAATCATTATGAACGTTTTTATTTGCGTTTATTATTGATTAACGTTCGTGGTCCTACGTCATTTGAAGATTTAAGAACAGTCGATGGTGAATTGTGTGCGACTTATCGGCAAGCATGCCAGCGTTTGAATCTACTTGAAGATGATATGCATTGGGAAGCTACACTTGCTGATTCCGTAATTTCATCATCTCCACATCAAATACGAACATTATTTGCAATTATAATATCTACATGCAGTCCATCAAATCCATTTGAAATATGGCATAAATTTCGTGATGACATGACGGAAGACATTTTACTTAGAGTGCGACGTTCAGTTTCAAATCCTGAATTAGAAATCACACCGGAAATGCATAACGAAGCTTTGATTTTGATTGAAGACATGTGTATAATGATTGCAAACAAAATATTAGTGCAGTTAGGAATGATAGCGCCTAATCGTGCAGTTCATGATGTTATTAATCAAGAAATGCATCGTGAACAACAATATGATCGTAATCAATTGAGAACATTTGTGCAGTTAAAAGTTCCACAATTGAATAGTCAACAGAAATATGCTTATGACAAAATCATGGAAGGTGTGAACAATGAAGGAGGTGGATTTTACTTTATTGATGCACCAGGAGGCACTGGAAAAACATTTTTGCTGTCATTGATTCTGGCAACCATACGATCGGATAATAAAATTGCTCTTGCAGTTGCTTCATCTGGAATTGCTGCTACCTTATTAGACGGTGGTCGAACTGCGCATTCTGCACTTAAATTGCCTTTGAATATAACAACGATTGAATCTCCTACGTGCAACATTTCCAAAACGTCGGCAATGGCAAAAGTTTTGCAGCAGTGTAAAATAATCGTATGGGACGAATGTACAATGGCTCACAAAAGATCATTAGAAGCATTAAATCGAACCATGCAAGATCTTCGAGGAAATGAAAGACTTTTTGGTGGCGCCTTTATATTGTTATCAGGTGATTTTAGGCAAACTTTACCTGTCATTCCACGATCTACTGCTGCTGATGAGCTAAACGCATGTTTGAAGTCTTCAGTTTTGTGGAAATATGTTAAAACATTGCGTCTTAATCAAAATGTACGTGTACAATTGCAAAATGATCCTTCTGCAGCTGAATTTTCAAAACAACTTTTGGAAATTGGGAATGGTAAAGTTGCAGTCGATAAATCAACCGGATTAATAACATTACCAAGCAATTTTTGTAATATCACTCAATCGAAAAAGGAACTGGTTCAACGTGTGTTTCCAAATATATTGCAGAAGTACAGGAATCATGATTGGTTGAGCGAACGCGCAATATTGGCAGGAAAAAATAAAGACGTGAACGATTTAAATGCAAGTATTTTGCAAGAAATAGATGGCCAATTTTTTGCATACAAATCAGTGGATACGATAATAAATGAAGATGAGGTAGTGAACTATCCTACTGAATTTTTGAATTCACTTGATTTGCCAGGCTTGCCACCACATTATTTGGCATTGAAAGAGGGAGCACCGATAATAATGCTCCGAAATATAAATCAACCACGGCTTTGTAATGGCACCAGACTTTCCGTGAAAAAACTGATGGCCAATTTAATTGAAGCAACTATTCTGAGTGGTAAATATAGAGGCGAAAACGTTCTAATCCCCCGAATTCCAATGATTCCATCAGATATGCCATTTGAATTTAAACGGCTTCAATTTCCTGTCCGTCTTGCCTTCGCTATAACCATTAATAAAGCTCAAGGTCAGACTTTGAATATTTGTGGCTTAGATTTGGAGCAACCTGTTTTCTCGCATGGACAATTGTATGTTGGTTGTTCACGTTGTGGTAAACCCTCTGCATTATTTATAAACACAAAAGATGGAAAAACTAAAAACGTTGTTTATCAAAGAGCATTAAGTTAATTTTTAAAGTATTTTCATTTTCGACCTTTTTATTTGAAAATAAATTATTGTAAGAAATTGATTGTGGATGAGTTTTACTGAAAATTGAAAAGAAATTTCGCAAGTTTCTTTTGTGTATTCGCCCTGTGAAGCGGGCGAAGGTTTCGCTATCTTTTATTATAATTATAAATTTTCATAAATATCTTCTTATTATGTACAGAAAATATCTTATATATAAGAATTAATGTGGATTAATTAATCTATATATACGTTTAGGCGCCAGACAGACAAACAAGAAACATTGTTTATCCACGTGCATTAGAATAATTTTAGCACTATTATCTAGACAATCTTTTATATTTTCTTTTTCTAAACAAGTTAGAAAACAACAAACTTTATCTTTTTTTAACATTTTTAGTGGGGCAGCAAAGCGCACCGGGGCAAAGCTAGTTCAATAATAAATGATAAATTATATGAATTATGGTTAATCAATAATTATTCATATAGTAGTTTGCCCACCTCCCTCACACAGTGACCAAAATCCGTTTTTTTAATAGTTTCCATCCATTGACAAAATAAAGATTTCTCTTTCACAGAAAGGGGTACATACGGTAGCAAAATCTATAAAATTAACGAAAGCTGCAGAAAAGTAACGCCGTTAAAGTTTTTAGTTATTTCGTTAATTCAACTAGTTACTGATCAACTTCGTTACATTAACTTTAACTAAAATTTCAACTATCTCATTTTCGTTAATTTAACTTTAACTAAATGCAATCAACTTCGTTACATTAACTTTAACTAAAATTTAAACTATCTCATATTCGATACTTTAACTTTAACTAAATGGAATCAACTTCGTTACATTAACTTTAACGAAAATTTCAACGATATCATTTTCGTTACATTAACTTTATCTAAATGAAATCAACTTCGTTAATTTAACTTTAACGAAAATTTCTGAAAAGTAACGAAGTTGAATTAACTTTAACTTTAACGGAAAAAAAAAACTTGCAAACTGACTGGACATGTTTTTTCTGTCTACAAAAAAAAATATAAAAAAAATATAAATAAATATAAATTTTCAATTTTTTTTTGGAAAATTTTGATTTTTTATGGATCCATTAGTGGTCGACGCTGTGGTGGCCGAAAAAGTGCCACCGGATAAGACATTGGTTACTAAGTTACCAAGAAATACGAACTTACGTAAGGATTCATTGAGACAATGCCTTCTGAAGGCTTGTTTTGACGAGGGTGCTCCAGGTTCATCTGGAAAGCCGAGCAACTGTAATATTCAAAATGATAAATCAGCAAAAATGAGTGAGAGATATTCTGAGAATCCAAGTGAAGTTACGGCTGATACATTTAGTGTGCTGAGTGATGACTCAAATGAATTTCAAACGAGTAAAACGCGCAAGCATGCTGATAATGTGGACACAAAAAAGTTAATAGAGTAGTTGAATAAGCAAAACCAACAGCTTACTAAACAAAATGCAGAGCTTGCTAATTACTGCAAAAAAATAGAAGCTGAACTGTCTTATATTCGAAATGGTATAAAAACAGGAACAATTGAAATTAAAAAAAAAAGATTCCGAAAATGCTGTCACTAAGCCAACAATAGACAATCAGCATGAAGTGTTTAATCAAAATTCAAGATCTGACATCGTTAATGAGGTATCCGTGCCTGATGATATAATGCAATACGACAATGTAGAAGACGATACTGGAGAAACAACTGGTAATCTGAAGGAATACCCGGAACTTACTACTCGGCCTAGTGCTAGTAAGGTTAGGATGACAACTGCCTCCAACAGCAAGATGGTTGACAACCACAAGAAGGATGACAAACCGCCTATCCTGGTATGTTACAACATCAACCAGAAAAATATTATATATGATGCAATTAAATTACTTCGTCACAAAAATTTTTATTTTAAAATTATTAGCAAAGAAGTGACCAATATTTGTACGCTAGTGCTAAGTGACTACATAAAAATTAAAAATCACCTTTCGTCTCGTGGTGTGAATTTTTATACTTATACACCAAACGGTGAGAAGCCGTTTTCAATTGTGATTAAGAAATTACCGGTTGATTACGAAAAGGAAGACATCTTGTCGTATATTGAAGATTTAAAATTAGATATTAAAATACTTAACCTAGTAAAATTTAAAAAGTTTAATTGGCTGATTCAGTTGAGCAAGGACTCTAATATAAAAGATTTTTTTAATCTTAAATTTATTTTAAATTGTAGCGTGGGTTAGTAGAAGCTAAAACCTCCCAAATTAATTCCGTGCAAAAACTGTCAACGTTTCTCATATGTGGCGAGTAATTGTCACATGCCATATAGGTGTGTAAAGTGTCTGGAGGACCATAAGTCAGGGGAATGCAGGATTCTTGCAAATGAGTTAAATTGTGAGGCATTTGCGGTTACAGACCCAGATACTGGGAAAGTTAGCAAACATAGGTGTGTTAGTAGGTTGTGTTAACTGTGGTAGTAAGGGTCATACTGCCAATTTTAACGGTTGCCCGGAAAGACTTGAATTTTTTGAACGTTTGCAAAGCCGCAACGTCAATCAAATAGATACTAAGAAATTAGTAAAGAGTGCAATTCCATCAACTAAAGTTAGCAACACCGCATCGTATGCTTCGGCAGTTAAAAATAACAGACTTTCAGCGCAACCACTGGGTCAAAATAAAAGCATTAACGATGAATGCATCAGATTATTTGGAAGCAATCTTTATAAAAGTGTTGCAAAAATAAATAATTTCTCAAAGCATTACGGAATGCTTACAAGCGACGAAGATAAGACGATGGCTTTATTTAATCTGCTCACTTCTTTAAGATTAAATAACAATGGTTAAACCCATTAAATGTATATTTATTAACGTTAACTCTATTGTTTCGAATCTTAAAAGACGTAGCTTTGACTTGTTTTTAAAGGAACATAAGCCTGATGTGGTTCTAATTGCTGCACACCGCCTCAGTAGTAGACATGCGGTGAGATTTAAAAACTACAATTTTATAAGGCAGACAGTTAAGGCTAATCGGGGTGGTCGGAGTAATCCGCGTCAGGGTACGTGTACCGCAATTTGCCTTAGAGAAAATTTTAAGCACGATGTTATTCAAGTTGAAAAGACTGAATCTGCTGAAAATACTGCTGTTAAAATATATCTTTTGATTGATAGACAAATAGCGTTTGTGGCTATATATAATCGGCCTCAAGATAAGCTGTCAATAAATGACTTTGAGCTTTTAATCAAGTCGCTGCGTACGAATGAATTTGTACTTGCAGGTGACTTAAATGCGAAACATCCTCAACGGGGTGATTCGGTTGCAAACACTAATGGTAATGTTTTGCATAATTGGCTAGGCAATAACCCTATGGTTCAGATAATTCGAACGAAATATCCAACCAGAGTTACAAACACTACTAGTTCTTTTCTTGACTTATTCCTAGTTTCCGCAGAAGTCGATGTTAAATTTGACACGGCAGGAGAATACGTTGATCGCTTGAGGGTTCATGATTTTGATTCCGATCATAAAGCAGTTGAAATGCTTATTAATATAGGTCAAAATGTTCTTAAAGCTGAGCCGAAGCTTGTATTTGACTTTCAAAATGTGAATAAGAGAGTCTTTAATGAAATTCTCTCAAGCAATCTCGATGATGGTTGGCTGCCAGTCGACAGAGTTGCGAGTGAAGTTGAAATTGACGCTAGTATTGATATTCTAAATGCTGCAATGACTACTGCTATTAATGCGAGAGCAATCCCGAAAATAAAAGTTAAGAATAGAGGTCTCATAAAACTCCCGCAAAATGTATTAGACTACATTTCGGAGAAAAAACGACTTAGACGCGCCTTGGAACGCTGCTTGGATCCACAAAGACAAAATACACTTAGAGCAATAATTAGAAATATCTCCAAAATTATACAAGATAGCATTCGTATAGTTGAAAGTCAGTTCTGGGAAAGTTACTTTTCTATGATTGAAATGAACAACAGGACTTATAAAAAAATAAAAAACCTCTGTGGACTTAGCAGCAGTGTTAAATTTCCAGACATGGTGACTCGCAACACATTCGATGATACTACTGTAAATCTCTGTACTGATGTTGACAAAGTAAATGCTTTAGCAATACAATTTGAAAAGGTGCATAAACTGAATTTGCACTTAGGGGATGATGCTTTTGCAAGTACTGTAAATGCAGCGATTTTTGAGCTCATAAAGAGCAGAGAACCTTTGTTGGATTTCAACAGTGTTTTCAAGGCTGACGGTAGCTCTTTAGCTGACTTAACGATATCAGATGCTAGTTACTTTTGCTATTCGCAATTTATTAAGCCATGTGATATTAAGTCTAAACTAAGTTCACTGAATAACAAGAAAAGCTCAGGTGGTGATGGTATATGCAACTGTATTTTAAAAAAGACAAATTCAGTTTTTTGGCGATACGCTGATATACTATTTAATCATTGCATAAACATAGGCTACTTTCCAAAAAAATGGAAGGTTGCAAAAGTCGTTACAGTGCTTAAGCCTGGTAGTAATTCCAAGAGTGTTGAAAGCTATCGCCCTGTTTCATTGCTTTCAAATGTCAGCAAGCTTTTTGAGTCTTTTCTTCTTGAAAAGCTTGATAATCATCCTTATGATAATGATATACTTAAAGATGGACAGTTTGGTTTCAGAAGAAATCATTCCACTGTTCACGCGTTGTGCCTTTTGTCTGATTATGGAGCTGAGAAGTTAAGTAAAAGACAGGGCACGATTGCGGTGGCACTTGACTTTGAGAAAGCATTTGACACAGTATGGATTGAGGGTCTTATCTATAAATGATACGTCAAGTTAAATTTTGGTAAGCCTCTGTGTAGATTGCTGTACGCATATCTCACGAATCGAGTATTTTATGTTGAGCATGGATGTGCGAAATCGTTACTAAAAGACATTCTAGCAGGTGTCCCTCAAGGCTCTTTGCTGGGTCCAAGTTTGTATAACTTGTATTTAGCTGACCTTCCTGAACCAGCTAATGATATGGATTCTTCAGAGAGAATTCTTACACTTATTTATGCTGATGATATCTTACTGCTTAGCTCAGCTCCCAGACAAAAGAAGAGCAATGATAAATTAAATAGTCATCTTAAAGATCTTCATAAGTATTTTGAAGAATGGAAGTTTAAAACGAACATTGACAAATGCGAATGTACATTGTTTAAAGGTACTTCATGTAACGTTTATCCAAATACGCGTAGGTTTGTACCAAACATTAAAATTGACAATAGAAGCATATGTTACAAGGACAGAATTAAATACCTTGGTGTTGTACTACATGCTAAATTTAATTTCATTACGCATATTGACCATGTGCTGAGTAAGGCTAAAGCAAGGTTTTTCCAGTATTTAAAGGTTTTGAAGGGTTCCTGTTGCCTTAACAGAAAAATCAAAATAAACATCTATCAACAGATAGACCAACGCTGGCTTACGGTTTTCCAGTTTGGTTCCACATCTCGTCGGCTCAAATGGAGCGGATCCGTGTTTTTAAGAGGAAATCCTTAAGAATATGCACAGGGCTGCATTGTACAGTTAATGCGGAGGGTATCCTTAGTTATTACTCTAATGATACTTTATATAGGGCTGCAAATATAAAGAGTGTGAGGTGTGTCGAGGACCACGCTCTGTGTCGGAGAGCAGAGAGTGAGCGGACGGTAAATTCACTCATTCCAGATCGTTGCCGCAATGCGGTTATCGGCATCTCCTCTTTACATCATGACGACGGAGAGAGTAGTCCCGTAAAGTGGCGCGATCGAAGTTTCTAGAAGAATTTTTTTTCTATGAACTTCACATCACGCCATCCTACGGGACTTGCAATAAAAGTCGATCATGGTGAGAGGGAGTGAGATGTCGCTAGCTGCGCAGCGGCGGCGACTGGAATGAGCGAAGCAAACCAGTTTGCTTTCTGTCGCTTCGAAACAAAGCGTGGTTTCAGAAACAGTCAGTCGGAGACGGGTAGTTCAGCGGCAGCACATAAGAAAAAAAGTGAAGGCGAAAGCGTTGTGAACAGATTATACGAAGAGAAACGCTGTCTAAAAAGTAAAAATTATTTTTATGCATTGAAATGAATCTTTTAACAATAGTTATTGCTAAAAATGTGTTTAACTAAATATCTTTCCTGAAAAAAAATGCCCCGCAATAGGTGTAAAATAAAATGATTTCGACAACTAACTTTAGCAGTGCATCGAACACAACAGCAACTATCAACATTGTAATCCTCGTCGCAATCGCTTATCGTGCGTCTGATTGCTTATATATTGGCAGTGGCTATAAATGTATTTCAAACGAATTTGGGAATAACTACAGGCAATCAAATTTGCCTGAATAACTACAGGCAATCATTTGCAAAATGTGAAAAAAAAATGAATTGAATTTTCAAACATATCGTTGCTTTTGGAAGCGAAAAACTAAATTAATTCGCTGCACTTAACTGTAATCACTGAAATAATCGACGAGCAAAAGTTTTGAAAGCGTGTACAAATAAAAACTAACTTAAAGAAAAGTCAATTGCAACTCTCTCTTGCAACTTAAAAACTATTGAATTTCATCGGAACACATTAAAAATAGTGACGTCAAATTTCTCCATAAACAACTGCAGCAAGGAAAAAGGACTTTTCTAATTAACTTTTTATTGCATTTAATTTACTTTATTTTATTAATTAATTATTAATTTAGTTATTATTAATTAACAATTAATTATTATTAATTTAATTTAATTTAATTTATTGTGTTGGATTTTTGATATTTTTTTATACTTCGTCAGCATCTCAGGACTTACAGCTTTTATGCAGCTATATAATTTTTGGGGGTTTTTTTTTTTTTTGTAAACATTTGCAAATGATTACAAGCGCTACTACCCTCACTGACGACATTATCATTTAATTTTCATATTAAGCCAAGTAAAGATTATATTTTTTTTGTGCATTATTTGATTTTTCCACTCTTTGGATTAATTATATTTAATTGTTTTTGTATTGATTGGAACTTATAAGAGTCGTTATAAGAAATAAATTAATATGTATTGAAAACTAATTATTTGTATTTGCTAGACAATGGATTGAACATTAACTTAGGTTAACAGGTGAGTTAGCGGTTTCACTCCGCGCAGCCAGGCGACACTCGAAAAGGGGTTGGCGCACAAACTTGCAACGCGCCAACCATGGTAGAGCGGGTATAGAAAGGGGGAGGGAAATAACATCAACTCCTCCCCCCCTCCTCCTCTCATCTCTCTCTCCCACCGATCCTCCGCGTTGTACTGTTTTTTTTTTTCGTTGGTTTTTGCCGCCACTAACTTCGTATCGACCACGAGCGGATTTCGTCGTGTAAATTTTCGATTATCGGTCTTGTCTTTGGCTGTAGAGCCAATGTAAGCCTCAGCTCCGATCTGTTTTTTTGTAACTGCGGTATAAAGACACTGTCGGGGTTGTTGAAGAACCCCCCCCCCCCCCCCCCCCCCTTTCCCTGAGTACGGCCGGACGAGCTGAGCTGCCCTGACAGTGGTCATCTTTTTCGTCATTTGAATTTTTTTTTTTTATTATTTTATTATTTTGTTAATTTAGTTTACCGCGAACCCAAAACCCCCAAACGTTACAAGAGGATTGATACTTTTCTAACTGAATCGGCCATTAAATTTTTAAATAAAATGGTATATAGCGATAACAGTGAGGTGTTAAAGTTATATGAGAAAATGTTAAGTCCTACGCTTACACTTTCTGTAAGTTGTTTGTCTTCAACACATGTACTCTTGTTAAACAAGAGCAATCTGCTTTTCGATCGAAATAATAAGTTAATGTTTTTTCACAGAAGATTTAACTCTTTAAATATAATTGACACTGTGTACAACACAGCATAAAAGTTAATCTTTTGTCTCCTAGCACTAGCACTAGTTTTAGATTAGGTTAAGTTATTTCTTGTATATGTTTGTATAGGTTTAGGTTTTATTTTTTAAAAAATAATAATGTTATCCTTTTTTTGCCTTTTTTTAAGGAAATTAAATGTAATCGAATTTAAAATATTAAGTGTTGTTTTGCACATAATTTCAATGTTAATAATCTTTGTTAAATATGTTTTCGTATGTTAAGAATATCTATTTTAAGTGAATGTTTACAAAAAACACCCTGTAATATAATTTTTCGTGGAATAAATCTGTTATCTTTAACTTTAACGTTAACTAGTTAACGATTTAACTAGTTAATGCCCAACTCTGTTAATAAATATGCAAAAAGAAAAAAATGTTTTCTTACTCTTCATTTAATTTATTTGATTTGCAAATTTAGTGAAAGTCAAAACATTTAAGCCTCAAGTACATAGACTCCGTCTCCGTCCAAAAAGTAACGAGTTGGAAGTAGATTGTATGCAAACATATCAGAGCGAGTACATAGAGTCCGTACCGAGTCGTACGAAGACGGATAAAAGTAGAAATCATTTCTACTTTTCTTTGCGTAATCCGTCCATTCTATTACAATTGCTTTGTTATGAGAATTGTGTTTCGACATATTTCATAACAATGGAGACGCCAAACAAAGATCTTCTATTAAAGTATCTTCTTTTTCAGAATCACTCATTTTAAACTTATTTGTAATAAAATTATAAAGTAATACAAACAAACAATACTTTGGTAAATTGGAAATGACAACTGCAATATTGTCAGGGATGGAACAAACACTTTATATTTTAAAAGGAAACTGAGTTCATATGCGAAATGTGTGTAATTCAGTTTAACACAGTTTGTATCCCTGGCTAAATGCAGTTGTTGGACGTAGTCTATGTAACTCACTGAGAAATTTGTTCCGTCGACATCCGAAAGTTGTAATAGAATTTGGACGGAGACGGATTCTATGTACTCCCCACTTTATACACACTATAAATGCTTTGTGAGCGGTTGCAAAAGTTAGATTTCTAAAAATATTATGCTTTTCAAAAAAATGTAACGCTATAAAAAATATGGTACAATACTTGAAAAATAGATTCTTCACGGATAAACTCTAAGTCAAACATTTGCGGCTTTAATTCCTAGTTTAATTCTCGGTACGATTGAATATAAAATATTACATAATATACATAGTTCTTTGGTGGCGGCCGATTAAAATAGTTCTACCTGGATTTAACAAATCCATTGAACATTATAAAAATTTAGCTGGAAATATGACTCCGCCAACTAGAAAGTGCATTCTTATATTCGATGAAATGTATCAAATAGATGGTTTCATTGATTTGGGCGACGGATAGCGAAAGAAAATTCTTACCAATAAACTGTTCGTTTTTATGTTCAAAGGTGTTGGGGATAACAGGATATATATACACAGTTTTTACTGTACTGCCGAAGGAATGCACTGTGAGTATACTATAATTTAATTTAATTTAATGGAGACTAATCGATATACATATATTATGTCTACGAAGCTTTTTTTTTTCAATGATTTAAAAAAACATCTATGACAACACAATTATTTCTTTATTACAGCTGACAATTTTAGAGGTTGTTTCGTCTGTATTTGAAAGTGGATTTGATCTAAAAGTTGTTGTGGCTGACAGGGCTTAGCAAACTGTTGTAAAATAGATTAAGTTATTTGTTTATATTTCTTTATTGTATAAACCGGAATATGTATTTTACTGTCATTATGAGAAAAATATATTATTCGTTACGTTTTAAAATATCGAAAACATGAGGTTATGGGCCCAGGGCGAAAAATAATATTGTAAAAAAGACATTTAATAAAAGTTTAGAAGTGAATTAGCGAAGAGCTACCGTGCTGACAGTATTAATTATTATATATTGTGGATGTCGACAAATATGCAAATAGAGAGACTGCGCGGCAGTGAAAATTTTGAGGTAATTGTCAGTCACAGCATATTTTCAGATGAAGAATCTTTGGAAGGCGATAGAAGGCATGTAAGTAAATAAAGATAAATTAATTCAAGCAAAAGCAAATCAATTTGATATCGGATACGCTAGAGAGAGTATTTCAAGATAACGGCGTGTTACGAAAGGTCGGCCTTATCGACAAATTTTGCTCCACAAACATGAAAGATTTTTGGTCAACAGAGGACTATGTGAACGAGGTACTTGGCACTGCACACAAACTGAGAGGAGCTGCGTTGAAGATCGACGAAGGATGGATTAGAATGTTGATGCTGGCTGAACTTTCTGAGAACTATAAGCTAATGATAATGGGGATTCAAAGTTTAGGAATAAAAATTACAAGTGGTGCAATCAAGCTGAAGTTGATTCATGAAGTTAAAATAGAAAATGTTACTGAAGCAACGGCATTTTCTGGACACAGTAAAAAATTTAAGAAGAATAAAATATTCAAAGTGCCAAAATGCTATAATTGTAATGAATTTGGTCACATTGCCGCAGTGTCCAAGAAAAAAGAAACCCAAACAGTTTCAAACAAAAGAAACAATGTAAAGCTCCTTCTCTGCCAGATCGTTAAACACAGATGATTGGTTTTTTGACTCTGGGGCATCAGCTCCTATGTATGCAAAAATTAAGGACTTTACCTGTAAGATTATTGCACAGGACGCTATGGTAACGGTAGTGAAGAATTCCAAAAAGCATGTTGCAGGAATTGGAGAAATTGAAATTCGAGTACGAATATCGAAGCCAGAAACGCAAGACATATCATTCGCAGATTTACTGCATGTTCCTGTGTATTAATTTACTGTTGGTATCCAAAATAGTTAAAGCGGGTCATGAGGTACGGTTTGACAGCAAAGGATGCAGAGTAATTAATAAGGATGACAATTACATCAGGGGAGCTGTTAAATGATATGTTTCGGCTGAATCAAGATAAAGGAGAAACTGCCTATGGTAAATGCGATGGAACCAAATGGGGAAATTCGAAATTCCTCATTGAAATTCGGCACAAGCGCATTGGACATGCCAGTTATGAGAACATCTTGAGAATGGTTTCTGGTGCACTAAATGGAATAACGTTAAATAAAGTAAACAGTACGTTAAATGAAAACTGTATAACTTGCATCAAGGGAAAATAGCACGGTTACCTTTTAAGAATACTGGCTTGAGAGCTACAGAAGTTCTTGAACTAGTTTATACGGATATTGGTGGTCTAATGGAACAAGTTTCGTTAAAAGGGTCGCGTTACATGCAGACGTTCATTGCTAAATTTACGCGAAAAGTATTCATATACTTCATAAAAATCAAAGAAGAATTTTTGGATAAATTCCTAGAATTTAAAAAATTGGTAGAAAATCAGAAAACGAAGTTTATCAAGGTTCTAAGAAGTGATACTGGAACAGAATATTGCAACAATAAAATGCAGCGAATTACTAAAGATAATGGTATTCAACATCAAACTACGGTACCTTACACACCTCAACAAAAAAAAAAAAACTGAAAAAATGAATAGAGAAATTATCGAAAAAACACGTTCACACTCATAGAATCGATTCTTGGAAAACAATTTTGAGCTGAAGCTACAAATACAGCAGTTTACTTGATAAACCGAAACCCGCGTAAGAGTTTGGAATAAATGATTCCAGAATTTGGCCTTGAAAGCCAAATTTAAAACATCTAAAAATCTTTGGATGTAAAGCCATTATTCATATTCCTAAAGAAAAGAGAAAGAAGTTGGACGTCAAAGGGAAAGAAGTAACGTTCGTTGGATATTGCGATAAACAGAAAGCATATAGATTCTACGATAAACTGAGGAACAATATAGTAGTCAGTAGAGATGCTCTGTTTTTTGAAGCAAGTTACTCAACAGCCAACCAAAATTTTGCGTTAAAGACGATATTTTCTACAGTTGTGAACTCCCCAGTTCCGATTCAGTGGAAGTAATTGAAGCAGGAAATCCAAGGGAATTAAGTTCTGTCTCAGAGTTCAAAGTGTCAGAAGCCGAAGAATTGGAAACATCAAATGAAGATGATTTACTGCGAAAGTCTAAGAAGATTATCAGAAATAAAAAAGCCAATAATTAGAGATGATTATGTATGTACGTGACCTGGATGGTGATCCGAAGTCCAAATAGCAGAAAATGGTAATACGCAATGGATGAAGAATTTAATGCATTGCTTGAAAACAAGACCTGGGAACTTACGGAGCTACCAAAAGGGCACAAATCAAGACATTGTCCTTCAGTAGCAAGTAGCGTGTTAATTCTACTTTTGATGGCTTGGATAGATTCCTCTATGCAGCAGAAAGCTCAATGCAGAAATTGTGTGAAGCCCTGGATTCTAATGACGACCTCAATAATAATAATAGTACAGTACACCTGTGCTCTAGCCTGGTTACCAGAATTGTGCGTCCAGGATTGACAGAGGATGAGACAACTCAAATGGAGGATTCGCTCGTTTTTGTTTTTGCTAAATTTAGAAAAATAAAAAATAATAGAGCAATGTTGTAATAAATATTTATTAAATCCATAATAAATTAACGTTATGTTCTTATATTTGAATATTACATTTGTATTATTACATCATACATCTGGTTTGTTATCACTTCTCATCGTCTGCGCTGTTTTCACTTACATAATTCTTTAATATCTATTTGGAGGCGATGCAATACCGTTCAAAGGAGTAACATCAAATGTATCCATGTCATTTTCGGTATAATAATAAGAAGTTATCTGCAAAATCAAAAAATTTCGAAGAACAACTGTCAACTAACATTCTCTTATACACATTTTGCGGTTCGCTATGAAAGAATTCTAAAAGCCTGGTAGCTTTCTTGATTCCGGTACAGGGAGCGTGCTCTGCAAAATTTCCCTTCCGAACTCGCTTCTGACGAATACACCACCATTGCTTTGGCTGCCAACAGCACCGACATCGACTAAGGTGAACGTCATGTTTAAAAAACATGGGTCCAGTAAGATTATTGAGAAATTTTTCTTCTAGGTGTCATATAACGAACAATTTTTTCGTGGACACACAATATTTATAAGTTTGCCATCTATGGCTATCAAGCAATGCGGGATTCTTGTCTCTTCAAAAAATTGTTAAGATGTTTGAGCCCATTTCACTACTGTTGGCTGCGCCAAATAAATACGGTAAAGATCTACCCAAATTGCATCACACGTGTTATAGACAATTGCCCAAACAGTCCTCCCAGCTTAAAGGCTCATGCAAGTATTTGCAAGCTACACCCATGTGCAAATACCTGGAAGCTTTTAATACAAACCTAGAAATCGAAAAGTGCAAGCCAAGAACTTACATTAACACTTCGGGTTGGAGTGATATTCGAGACAGCTTTACTTTTAGCTGTGTTAGGCGGAAATAGTATTTCTCCGCATCTATCCGCATTGCTTTCAATAAATCATCGGAATCATCAGACGTTAGTATATTTATACCGGTTTCATGAAAGCCTAAGTTTTTTCGTCTTTTATTGGATGAGCGAAACCACCATCTTCGCCTATTCCTAACCCCATATCTCTCTAATACTAAAGAACAAGTCTTATAATATGAACCATTGTCCCAATTAATATTAAATTATTTATCATTTTCAAATTTGCCTGAAAGGTATTTTATTGTTTATTATAAATGACAAACAAACGTAAATAATAAATATCAGCTTTTGATGCTGACGCTGATCCTGAAGCTCTGCATTTTGGGAACAGGTTTAGGGGTTTCGGCCGTGCGTAATTTTTGGCCAAATTTACAGTTATTTTACCGTTATTTGGACCGTTAGTTCTTTGAATCCGCTTGCAAATTCCCGGAATTGGTCGCCATATTGGATTTATGGGCGTGTCAAGGTTGAACATTAAAAGGTCAATAACTGCGGAAATATTCAACATACATAGTCGATATGAAAGGTACCGAATGAAAGGTATTTTCAATGGCTTTATTTCCGCTGAACATGCCAAAGCTGTAATTGTAATAGCTTAGAAGTTATTGGCAATTAATTGATTTTCTTAGTAAACAGAAGCCGTTTTCTTGGAAACAGTAAATGTGAAATTCATTAAGAGGGTTCTTTTACCTTTGCAACGATGTATAATATGCTATACGTCTTGTGTTTACTTTTCGAGATACCCTCTAAAATAAGTAAGAAGTCTCCTCATTCAGCATAAAAAGTAGCCATTGTTACATGTACTTTCAGAAGCAAGAACAAGTTTTTAGAAACAAGAACAACAACAATAGCGCGATTTTTGTTAAAAATTTTTCATTTTGGAAAACAACAACAACAATAATAATGCTACAGCCAAAAAATGTTCATTTTGGAAAGCAACAACAATAGTAGCGCCGCAGACGAAAAATTTTTAACAAAAATCGCGCGATTTTTGTTAAAACTTTTTCATTTTCGAAAACAACAACAATAACGCGATTTTTGTTAAGAATTTTTAAAAAAACAACATCAACAACACACTGAAATAACAACAACAAAAACACACTGATATAACAATTACGCATAAAAATAGCAACAACAAATGAAGACAGCAAAGAACACTAAGGGCATCATTCCGTAACACTAACGAACATGATTGGAAGCCACGCCGGCGTTGGCAAAACTCTGCCGAGAGAGGCATTTCCTAAATTTTCTGTTCGTCGATTATTTTCTGTTTGCTCTACACGACAACCTTTTTGTTCACGTCAGAAATCGTACCTTTTCTGTACACCAAAACAGCTGTTAATTCCTGGAAAGCACATAAATTTACCAACAAATTTATTATTGTTCGTCTATCGTCAGCCAAGGGTTCTGCCGACGCAGTTTCTTCAGAATTTCTCGACGCTGGCGTCAAATACCCAGAAAAACAACGAAAATACCCAAAACAAAAGAGAGAACTTTATGTTCGTTAGTGTTACGGAATGATGCCCTAAGTTCTGAAGTGATTTGCGCCTAAACTCAATTTTCTCCAAAACTATTAAAAATATAAACTAGTAAAGGTGTTTTCTACAGACGGGCTGTAGCCGAAATACCCTATACCTTAAAGCTGCATATATATTCGTATATATAAGATAATCTATAATTATAGCTGCTTAACTATATCTGTGCGTTACAAACACCGGTACTAAGTGCGTTTACTCTCAAAATTTAGGTGTAGGGTATAAAAATATATTGCAATACTGGGTGGATGGCTAAAAAGGAGGCGTGGCCCGCCCTTTTTTCCAACAGAATATTATTGGTTCACAAACTACAATATTATGTACACCATTATTCAGGAAACTTATATACTTTTCAATACAATCCATGTAAAACCCTCCATGACCTATGTAAACTAAAAGTGGGCGGATCACGCCCATATTTGGCATATTAACTGGAAGCATTAGTCTAAACCTACATATAAAATTTTCTTGCCTTCTCTCAAAAAGTGATACTGATATGGCCTTTTTTAATAGGCAAAACAGAGGTACCTGCACTCTCGATATAAAAAGTAGGCGTGGTACTTAGGCGATTTTGCCCATTTTCAATACGAAACACCCCAACATAGCAACGAATATTTTTGCCAAATTTCATTTTGAAATCTTAATCCCCTCTCCTGTGATCGTGATTTCAACGGACAGACATCGTTATTTCAATTTTGGTGGTGATGCTGATCAAGAATATATATACTTATCCATACCTATCTTGTCTAGTTCTATGCGTTACACACTCCGGTAGAAAGTGAATATACCACCAAGCTTAAGGTGTAGGGTATAAAAAAAAGGTTAAAACGAAAAAAATAGCTCTCAAAAGTAGCTTTGAAATGACACCTCGTTCACTTCAGTACACCTCATACTTTAGATGTTATCGCCAAAGTCTAATATTAGACTTTGACACGCCCACAAAACGCCCACTACCATGAAATGGTATCCTAGGGTGGAATAGTATAGTATAGAATAGCCAATGTTTGTATAGGTTCGGGTTAGGGCTTTGGCTTCGCCAGACCCCTAAACCTTACCTATACCAAAAGGGTAGCCTCGCCATAAAATAATTTAGCCTCGCCGCAAAAAGTATGTAGCAAGCACTGTTGGAAAATTTATTTTAAGGGGTTTGTTTATCGTAACGTCAAAATAAATAAATACAAATATTATGTTTTTTATTCGTGAAAAACATGTATAAAATATAATTTTAATGTTAATAAATATATTCTATCACATTTTACACAGCATTTCTTAATTTGCTTCATTATATTTCCTATACATGCAGTCGGTAATCAAAATTTTTTTTTTATAAATTCACAATTATGCGCCTAATTGCGAAAATATTTTAGAACGATGTTAGCAGAATTGTATAAATGAAACTGAATAGAAATTGTTACAAAATAGTTGGAAATTATACGTTATTGGCCTACAAAAACCAAAAAAAAAAAATGGGGCTCCAAAACCCTTTAGTACCTACGGTTGCACTGTTAAGAAATCATACACATTAATTGATAACGAAACAAGATCAACAATGTGGTACTTCTCACGTATTGTATGCGGAATTCGACATACCAAACAGTCAAATGTCAAACAGATTTTTTGAAGCGGCGAAGAGCGAGTGTCACATCTAATAATCAATGGTTTCGACTATTTCGGCAGTGCGAGACAACAACTACCCGATAAGGATCATAAAATAACTTAAGGATCATAACTTCGTTTCTCGTCGTATTAGACGATTTGTCCAAATTTACCGTTACAGGTATCGTTAGTTCTTGGAATCTGCTTGCAAATTCCCGGAATTGTTCGCCATATTAGATTTATGGGCGCGTCAAGGTCGGACATTAAAAGGTCAATAACTCTGGAAGTATGCAACCAACATCGTCGATATGGTATAAACCTTACCTATATATATGTATATCTTATGCCACTTTAAAATGTACTTTATTTTGTAGAACATTAATTTAAGGCACCAAAAAGGTGCACACATTAAACACGTGTTTAGGCGATAAAAATAGTTTTAACAAAAGCAAAAGATATTGCAATTATCTATCCAAGCATATTTTGTGCAACCAGATAACTAGCAGAGTTTACGAGGTATGCGGCATCAATATTCTGAAATTGAAAGGCCGACGGCAAGCAATTTTTGAATTTTTGGGAACTACAACACCAAAAGCAGCGCCAAAACATGGAAAAATTGGAGGTTCCGAAATTAATACGCATTAATACAACGAAGTCTTTATATTGTGACGTATTTTTGTTAGTTTTTGTATAAGTTAGTCCATGATCAATTCGTACAGGTTTGCTTACCTTGCCTTCGACGAAACCCATGCTGCGTGCACATCATCTTACGCTTTTCATTTGCCGATTTAATATTATCGACCAATTCATTAGCGAAAGATGACAAATTCTTTAGTTTTCTTGTACTAGCCTCTAATTGGTGCTCTATTCCAGTCTTATTATCTTCAGCCCTTTGTTGCAAACTGAAAATATATGGCTATGACTGCTATGACAGCATAATAATGAAATGGTTTGGATATTCACGATTTATTTGACTTTTCCACCATTCTCTCAATATTTTCACGAATCAAACAGCTGTTCTGATCACAATTCTTGTAAAGACTGTAATGTTTGGTGTTGGAAGGACTAATATGAAATTTGAAGGACTTTGACATATTATCCCAATTGCAATCTGCCATTACATTTAGCTCATCTTCTGATTCGTTATAATTTAATTTGTTTATAATCTTTGGTGGACAATCTTCAAGGATCTGTTCATTTGATTTTGCAATTGCGAACATTTTATTAAATATTATCTAAAACACGTCCAATATACAAAATATAATTTTTACAACTAAAAACAAATTCGGTTACCATAGAAACCAATGCTGGGCTTCAAATAATGTGAACACAATGCAACGAGTATATATTGTAAAGAGATTTCATGAAATCGTACTAGTTGTTTTCAAAAAAGATTGGGTGCGGGGTTAACGTCGCTGTAAAAATGAAGCGTTAAAAAAATGTTGACAGAGAACTTACGGTAGGAACTACGTGTTTGTGTGCAGGTTCGAAGCAACGCTCGTAGCAAAGCAGAATTGTATTATCGCTTTAAGAATGAATAGCTCACGAACATCAGCTATTAGTTTATTAATGAGTGGAAATAAATTAGGAAGATTATTGAAATTGAAAGAATTCGACGTTGTTTTCTTTGCTTGCAATAACAAAAAAGCCATCAGTCCGTCTGTCCACGAAGGTTGAATTGCTTTCTGCTTTTTGCTTCCTAATTATCTGAAGCAAAAATAAGCCAAATTGATGATTAATTACTATAAAGACAATTAATGATTAATGATTAATTACTATAAAGAAATTTTATCAAAGAGACATAATAAATATAAAATATCTAATCCGAAGAAATTAATTCAAATTTTATTCTGCCCACAATGCTCAAATAAGAAAAGAAACCGAAAAGCCGAAAGTGCCTAGAAGCTGAAAATGTAAAAATTTAGGAAATGATCAGAAGAGGAAAAATCATAAACAGATAATACAATTCTGCTTTGCTACGAGCGTTGCTTCGAACCTACACACAAACACGTAGTTTCTGCCGTAAGTTCTCTGTCGACGTTTTTTTAACACTTCATTTTTGCAGCGCCTTAACTCCGCACTCAATCTTTTTTGAAACAACGATTTTTCATGAAATCTCTTTACAATATATACTCGCTGCATAATGTACTAGAAGATATGTCGGTATAGGTCGGTTTTACCTATAGGGTTACCTATATATTACGGCTATGGCTTTGCCAGTCCCATAGACACCACCTATGCAAACACAAACCCTTACCGATTTCCCCACAATAATATTTTTGGGGGCGTGGCATATATATATCAGTAGTGGGCGTTTAAATGAGAAACTTTCGCTCTGGCTTCGCCAGACAAGTAAGCACAACCTATGCAAACACTGACCCTTACTGAATTACACAATAAAATTTTTGTGGCGTGGCATATCTGTATCAGTAGTAGGCGTTTAAATGATAAACTTTCGTATAAACGCTTCGCCACACCCGAAGGACGCGTAAGTTCTGTTGCTTAGAAGGAGTGATTTCAAAAAAGCGCGTACATAGGTCGGCAGGAGTCCGGTAGGCCGGTTGGATATACTTAGGATTCTTCTTTAAAAAGAGCGGACGTACGCCGACAGGCCCAGAACACATCCTAGAATTGATTACAAGAAGGAGTACTTAGGGATTTTTTTTTCAAAAAAAAATTTACTCCATTTATGTCTCTTTAACAACTTCGAATCAGTTCAGTGACCTCTCTAACAGTATCTCAATAAAATTAAATATTATATTTATATTTGAGTGGATATCAGCAGAACTCGAAGGCTTCATTCAAGACTAGGCCGCTATAGGAAATTCAAGCTTTCCGCTTTCTCGGATATACATTCGTTCGAATTTTAATATCAAGGTGTGCAGACGTGTAATTAGTAAGCTCTGTTTTAAAACTGATTAAACGAATCTTAAGTGTTATTAATTTTGTTTTTTGTTGAAAATTGCCTATATAATTTATTCGGTGTTGACTTGATCTGCGTAAAATCTGATTGAAAACATAATAAACAGTGAAAGTATTATAAACATTATACATAATAAGTGTTTCTAGCCGGACGCGCGATAATCATGAACAAGTTGTGCAATGAGTGTAAGCAGCCGCTCCCTCCCTGTGGAGAGTTCATGTCATGCTGTACTCTCAATGCACCACTCTCTCGGAGTTTTCTTGGACGAAAATGAGCGCCAGTCGGAAAGCAGCGTGAAAATGCCAACAATGCAGAGTGCCATCATCGTCAGCAAGCTCTCTAGGGTATGAGGTATACATATGTGATGATAGTAAAACTCCTAGACCACAAAAAAAAAAAAATTGAGAAGTGAAGATGGAGAGGAAACTAATGATAGTGATACGATGGCATCGAAGAAAATAAAGTATATAAATAACGCACTGCCATCAACTGGTCTCCAAAGCGACCTAAGTTACATGCAGGCTTACGTCACTGAGCTGAAAGGGGACATGAAAAACATAAAGAAGATGTTGGAGCAAATAACACAAATGAGTCTCTAAGCGAGATGACAGTAACAATTGAAAAATTAACAGAGCAAAATGAAGAGAAAGATAGACATATTGGTCAGCTAGAAGAAAGCTTTCTGTAAATAACCGCGGTTATTGAACTCAGCATTAAAACCCATTAGGAAATATAACTCATTCTCCCCATCATCATTATTGGTATCTGCCAGAATTATAATATCAAGGTTGTCTATTACTTCTTCTATTTCTGCTCCAAAGGCTAAAAAGTACTTCTTAAACGATCTAATATTCAGAAAGCAGCAAAATATATCTCGATTATCAAAACTTACGGTGTCTATCTATCGCGAACCCAAATAAATTTCCAGCCAGTCTTTCCCTTTCTTCTTTGCTAACCATAATAAGCGGCGCTTTGTTGCAGTAAGGTGTTCATTTATATATATGTATATATTTATATTTTTATTGCTATATTCCTCTCCTAGACACTCAGTTTTGATCTTTTCCTTGTGTACCCTCTTTATTAGCTCTTTCTTTGCTTGTTTAGATGAGAGGTTAACAATTATTTTGTTTGTTTTCTCTTAAGCGATATGCTGTGATCACCTCTCTTTCCGATATATTCGTATCAGTTGCGCTGATTATGCTCTTTACAATGTCAAAGACGTTTTAATTTTCTATATTTGGACCGTTGACTAACTCCACCCCTACTAGAAAACTCATCATGAGTTGTTCGATGAGCTTTCATGCCTCAATGCCTCTTGCCAGAACAAAATTAATAAAAACAGAAAATTAAACCCATAAATGAACAAAAAAGATTGTAAAGAAAGAGATAGACTGAAGATAAGCGTACAGATACCACCAGAGGAACCGAATACAAATCATTTAGGAAAACTGTCAATAAAAAGTTATTCTACGCTAAAAATTATTACTATCGCAAAGCTTTTTATGTTATCAACAATGACAGAAGAAAAACATGGAAGTTAATCAATAAAATTATTGGCAAAAATATCAATAATGCAGATTCAATCATAATGAAAAATATCAAGTCCGATCAAGTCACTCATACTGCAAATAGATTTGCGTCTACGTTTAAGAATAATGTAAACAAATTAAATTACTTTTGTTCTGTAAAAACCCTACGTCAACGTTCTGATTGTTTGCAAAACTCATTATATATTGAAAGAGCTACTTAAATTGAAGTCAGGAATATTTCGAGTTCCTTGAAAAGCAAAGGACCGGGATATTATGGCATTAGGCTCAAGGGTTTAAAAAAACATGCTAACACACTGACTCCTATAGTAACTGCTATCGTAAATTTGAGCTTTGATCGAGCTAAGGTACCGCAAATCTTAAAGACTGCAGTCATCCGTCCCATATATAAAAGTGGAACAAAGTCTGATTTCGCCAACTACAGACCAATATCCATTCTGCCAGCTGTGGAAAATGTTAAGGAAGAGATAATGGTGAAAAGATTAAGTGATTTCTCCTGTAAGTTCCAGCTAATACATCCATCTCAATTCGGATTTCAAAAAAATAAAAGCATTAATAAACTATTAGGTAATTTCGCAAGCAAATTCCACGAGAACTTCAGCAAAAGTCTGCACAGTTTGATACTGTTTGTTAACTTTAGTAAAGCATTCGATACATTGCCCCATGAAAAGCTGCTAGCTACATTATACAACTTATGGATAAGACGGAATTGGTATGAATGGTTCAAGAGCTATCTCGTTAGTGCTGAAGCTATTCTGCAACAAGGTTTTTCAGAAGGATCTAAACTTGGACCACTTTTGTATATATTATATACGAACGATTTACTGAAGGTGCTTCAAAACTCCATAACTGTTGCTTATGCTGACGACACTTTACGCATAATACGCAGTGATATCTTATATACAAAGGGAAATTGGAATCTAACAGAAGTGGTCGCACGATAATGGCCTTGTAATAAATACCATCAAGGCAAAGATGATGCTTACATGAGCATGGCAACCGCAGACGAGTGGAGGGCCGTTACAAGGCTGAAAAGTTTTACAACGACTACGGAAACTAGTAGTTCTAAAAGCGTTTAAAACAGTATTTTATCCAATCAGGATCCATCTAACAAGAAATCTCTACTTCATATCATCTACTTCACACTACATATATATATATGAAAATGTAGATATGCCAATACTACATTGATGCTATTTTCTTTCTATTAATTCATAACCTCAATTTATAAATTATTTTTAGAGAAGATGTATAATTTATTTTTTGTATTCACATAAATAAGTAAGAAAAATATTATTAAAGTGTTTTATGAGGACTGGATTAAGATAAAATGCAGCCAACGAAATACTTTGAAGTCCTCGATATAAACTACAATCATTAAGGAAATAAAAGGTTCTATAATGTTAACAACTAGAAAGCTGTAAAAAATTTAAAATGTACTATTTATGCCAAAAATAAAAGTCTTGAAATATAAGCAATAATTTTACTTTGTAAACGGAACCCAAATATGTAGTTGGGTATTATACGCATAATAAAAACGTGTAATTAATTTCCTGTAAATACAAGGCATATTGGAATATTCACTCAGATTTTTTGTTCTGCGAACATTTAATACCATCACTATATATATATACGCTTAATGTAAAGTAATAATCATAGATAAAATCAATATGCGTTCAATCGAAATAATTTATTTTATTTTTACAAATTTACAATTGAGTTGAAATCTCAAAACAAAGTGTTAAGGCATACATAAAATATTGTAAACAAAGGCAAAATCTTGTCGTCTCTGACCCCTCATCAACGAGGCGTCAAGAGGTGAGTAGGGGTCTCTGGTGGGGAGTTATTCATCAGATTTCCAATTTTTCACGAACACTTCAATACACAATTCCAAGTTTTTCACGAACACGAATGGGAAGCCGAACAATCGCTGGAATAAGTCAGCCATCTCGTTATCTCTGCTTTCAGAGAATCTTTGAAATTATTTTAAAAATACCCCTCAGAGAAATATACTTAAAATATCTGATGTGGCCAACACATGACTTCCTTGTATGACGGCAATTGTATGGTTTTATTTCAAGAGTGGTTGATATATTTTATTTATATTTTAAAATTGAAGTTTTAAAAATTTGAAATATTTTTACTTCCATAATGAAAAAAATTTCATAGGCTTCTCTTAATTTAAATAATTTAAATATTAGTAAGTAAAAACAAGGAAGTACAAATTAGTTTCCACACAGCTTTAACTATCAATCGTACTAATTTTGATTTCCCTGTTTAGTTCTGTAAGGGTACAACCAATTTTTGTAAAAGATATAGCAGCATAACATTAATTTATCATTATCATTTATGTAATTCGGATAATGCATGCTTCGTGTTCCTTTGGCGAAGAGTTCTTTTGGTGCGAACCATCATTAAAATTGGAGCTACAAAATTGTGTCTTATGTAAGACCCAATAGTATATACTTTCTAGGAGTGTTTGTTTTTGAGTAATGTATGAAATTTGAAAAAAACTATATGAGATTGCATCCAAAAAGGGAGGTGCACAACTAGGTCTTATAAGAGTCTCAAATACCAAATTTCAAGTTTCTACGATTCTCCGTTTTTAAGTTATTGAGGATACGTACATTCGTACAGGCGTACATACGTACATACGTATATACGTACACACGTACATACGTAGATACGTATGTACACGTCACGACCAAACTAGTCAAAATGGACTCCGCGATGGTCAAAATGTGTGTTACCATCAAAATCTCAATATCGAAATTTTTCATGATTACAATACTTTCTTGTATTTACTACGTATACAAGGAAGTAAAAAGGAAACGAAAAAAACAATCACAGTGAATGACGAAATATTGTTTTATCAGGAAGAATTTGTACTGAAATTTATTGTAGACGTCATTTTTGAATATATATAAATATTAATATAATATAAAATACTATGGAAGGAGCCATACATAAAAAGTATAACACGCCTCCCCGCCCTGTTTAGGACATATGAGCCTTTAAAATTTGAAACTTTGATGCCCTATATCTCCCCTTTAAAAAAAAAGTTAAAAGTTAAGGGTTAACTTTTACTTTTGATATAAAAGTTAACATTAAACTTATATTTTTAATTTTAAAAGTAAAAGTTTTTCAGAAACTGTTATTCTTGAAGGTCACCGATAAAAGTTTCTATGAAGACTTTTTCTTCGGACTTTTTTAAAAAAAGAGTTATTTTGAAGAGTTTTTCGCTGAAGGAAAGCAAGCGCGCAGAGAACTGGCGAGTGCATGAAGATTGTTGAATACGTGGCGAGATTTGGGAGATGGAAGAACTATCAGCGGTAGATTTTTCACTGCATGTGAGAAATGGAAGGAAGCAGTTTAGATTAGGATTAGCTATAAATTAATAACTAATTTAAGATCTTTCGAGCATAGAGCAAAATACAGTGATAGATATTCATTGACATATGCAAATGGTATATGCACCACAACAGGTTTCGCGTAATGGAAATGTTGCATTAATAAATATATTTTGTAGCAAACATAATTGCGTGATATACATCAGCTTTTTGAAATCATCATTCATGTTCGCTGCCTTTACCTATAGCTATAGCGGCGTCTTGCTTTGAATCAACAACTCATTGCTGAGATTGTGTTTGAATGTGACTGTGTTGTTGATGTTGCTGTGTGTTAAGTTTCATGGCTTATGATGAACCTAAAGCAGAAAGACTTCTGCAATTTATTTAGATTTATTTAGGAATCTATCATTTTTATATAAATTGATATATTAGTTGATATTAGTTAACTTGTAAACGCTTGCTCCAATTTCAATGCGGTTTCCACCATTCTGACAGAAAATCTTTCAGGTTTCCGTATTTGTACTTGCTGCAACTTGCAGCATCCAAGGGTTTTTCAATTATTGTAAGTAGTTTGCTAACAATTTATTGTGTTTATAAATTATTATAAGGAATGATATTATTCAGAAAATATAGTGATGGTAATATCTTACAAAATTCTAAAAATGGTGTCGGTGCTTTTAAAAAGTTTTAACTTTATAACATAACAAATACATAACGCGAACATTTTGCAATGGTCTGTTTTGACAGCATTTACATTTGAGGTTATTTAACGGGAGTCAGTTCAGTTTCAATCAGAGATAAAGAGATGCGACACTTGTTCCAGCCAGTGTTCGGGTCGGCACTCGGGTTACAGAGGCTTGTAAGTATTAATGAAAAAGTTAGAATTTTTATGGTGGTGTTGGTTGAAAAACTCAACAGAACCTGGACAAAGTGCGGTCAGCGTGAAGAAAAGGACGCAATAGACCCCTGATGGGTGCAGGAAGCGTGAAGAAAATTACGCAATATACCCTCGATGAAGAGCGGCCAGCGTCAAGAAAACGACGCAATACCCAATCAATGCGGGAATCGAGAAGAGCGGTCACCAACTAGAGCTGGGTGATATTTAGCGGCCTGTGACTTTGTCACAGGTCCATGAATGCCACGAGTCAGAGTTGCTACGAAGATTGCTACTAAACTGTGACAACCTGTCAATCTTCAATCTGGCAATCTTGAGTCGATGCATTCCGTAAAAACCTAGTCGGTTCGAAATGAGACGGAAACAAAAAGTTGCCGACTTGAACAAAAATGTTTTGGTTGACAGAAATTTTTGTAACGAAGTTTTTAATAAATAAATTTATAATTGCTAAGAAATTTATTTATCAATTATAAAATTAATACATAGTTACTAATTTATTAGTTATTAAATTAATAATTACCAATTTATTAATTATTGAAGTAATAACTAATAATTTATTAATTATTAAAGGTAGATTTTTTAAATTATTAGTTATTTTTTTGTTAATAAAGAACCTAATTTTAAATTTTAATTATCAAAAAATAACTCACAAGTGCTACCGTTTAATGTAAGGCTTCATTTTCGAACAAAAATAGAAATGGTATCGCGTGCTGCTTGCTATATTACACGAACAAGTCAAATGGAGGTTCTAGTTGTTATTATTATGATAAGACAAATAGTTGCTTTTTGCTTCATACATTGTTGCCACACACTCATGTTAATATTTTATATACAATAATATATGTGTCCACTAGGATGCTCACGTAGTTGAAATCGAAGTCACTGCATTATTTTGTGTTTTTGAAAGTGCTTCGAAACTATATCACCAAACTACAAAAAGGGTCCCGTGGACGGTAACACTATTCGATCTGCAAACTACGACAGTCTGGAAAGCATAACATCAGTTAAAAAAAGTAAGACGCTGACTGACGCTGGCAGACGCTTGCATTACAGAATACAAAGTCTGTCTCAGTTTCAGCTACGCTGGCGTCTCGGGCGCTCAGAGCGAGTGAGTATCGGGAATGTGGCTGTTAAACTCCATTCATTGTTGAAGAAAAAGTAAAAATGAAAAATATCTAAGGATATAATTAGTTAATTGTAGTTTTTATTCAGACTAATTGTATACTTGTTATGCTATTGTGGCAAAAATACACGCCGATACGTGCATAATCTACGAGTGTTACCAAATCTTACAGTGTTACCAAATCACAGTCCACATTCTTCTGGAATACAACGACATCTATCGAGCGCTAGCGAAAGATCTAGAGGTTACTTGATATTTCCACTACGCAGCATACACAATAGAACATGATTCATTGCTGAAGCAAACAATTCATGGAAAGATAAGTTTCTCGACAATCTAGTAAGATCTGGAGTAGTCTGACGATAACGTAGCGATAATTATCGAAGAGTATAAATAGACACAAACCACAGCAGCGGACATAGTTTGATTTTGGAAAGTGACAAAGTCACAAAGTACAACAACAAAGTGACATCGTGGAAGTAACAGTTTGAAAAGTGTTAAATTACAATAAAATAGTTGAAAAAGAAAGGAAGGCTGGAAAAACGTGTGACAAGCCAGCAGAACATCTCTTGGTCGAATTGTGTGGGGGGGGAAAAGCACAAATATTTACAAGATGATCTGCTTGTACACTTGAAATTTATAATATCTTTCTTAATTCGTCCATTAGTCGCACTCAAAAAATTTTTTTATTGTATTGAATCAGAAATTTATTTTCAATAGATTTTTTGGAACAGCTTGGTCTGTCTAAACGAATGGCAAGAGGCGATGTAAACAGTTTCTGAATGACTACATAGAAATAACGGCTCCATCTGAAGCGGAGAGCAATGCAATATTTGGCAAATGGGAAAACTTAGCCAACGAAGAGTACAACTCAGGACCAATACCAGATACAGCGCCAAATTATATTCCGACCAACAAAAACCAAGGACCAAAGCCGATATCGTTAGAGGAGTATAGGCGCCGACAAACTAGTAGGAAACATCCACAAACTACAGAACAACCTCTAAATCAACAGAAGCAGAGGAAACGCGGTGGAAAAGCATTTAAAAAGAGAAAAACACTCGCGCTTCTTTATAAAGACCTAAATTTAGAAATTAACAAGAAAAACATGCACAATATAAAAAGACAGATAAAAGCATTAAAAACAAATAAAATATAGTAAGGACATCATGTACACCTATTGTTTTGTATGTGAAAAGCAATTAACAAATAATCAAGAAATAGAAACAAGAATATAGACAGAAAACATACGAAAATAATAAAGAAAGCAAATAGATTAGTGAAACAATTATATATCTTCCAACAAAAGAAGAATTGAAAATATTTAACAAAATGGGCAAAGCAAATTCAAAAACTAGTAATGGTGTTGTCTACAGCCGGGCTGTAGCCGAAATACCCTACAACTTAAAGCTGCATATATACTCGTATATATTTTTAGAAGTGGTGCGATATAATATACTCGTATATATATACAATATATATATTATATATCTAATAATAAATATACAATATATATATATACATATAATAATAATAATAATTATATCGCACCACTTCTAAAAGGCAAAACTTTATACTCCTATGAAATTTCTAAAAGTATGCTGTCATGATAGCTGTATGCAGTTTCATAAGTGAAAGCATAAGGAGGCGTGGCCCGCCCATTTTTTCCCAACAGAATATTATTGGTTCACAAACTACAATATTATGTACACCATTATTCAGGAAATTTATATACTTTTCAATACAATCCATATAAAACCCTCCATGACTTATGTAAACTAAAAGTGGGTGGATCACGCCCATATTTGGCATATTAACTGGCAGCATTAGTCTAAACCAGCGTCGCCCATGAGCAGCCATTCGGCCACTCAATTTTTGAGCACCTTCCCTGCAAGAAAGCTACCGGTTAATTAACCGGGTATTTTACCGGTAGCATTAACCGAAGTTTCGGTTAAAGTTTCTAATAGTTTCTTAAGGGCCAATCGACGATACTAACCGAAACTTTTGTATACATGTGATGCCCTGTTCTTTTCTCTCCTACGTCCAACTTCACAAGCTTAAATGTATAGTGTTCTCTTTCGCACGTCGCAGTTCTCGGTTATTGCTACCGGTAAAATACCCGGTTAATTAACCGAGATTAATAACCAAAACTTCGGTTATTTCTACCGGTAAAATACCCGGTTAATTAACCGAGATTAATAACCAAAACTTCGGTTATTGCTACCGGTAAAATACCCGGTTAATTAACCGGTAGTTTTCTTGCAGGGAACTGTCTTTCAAGCACCGGCAGTTTGCAAATCACTTAATCCGACAATTAAATGCCGACAATAAAAGACCCATACTGTATTATTTCATAAGAGAATCTATTTTATAAAACATTGATAAGATATAATACGGTATATAGATTTCGGTTCCTAGTAGCGGCTAGCATAAGTACTGCCTTCCCAAGCACCTTACGCCCGCATTACTACTATCTGCTTGAGTAATAGCAATCCTGAGCTATTTTTGATTTAACGCACTTTAAAATTAGATGGAACATACATAACGAGCCACTTAGAATTGGGGTGTACTTTGCTCTGATGCATATGATAGCAAAGATAATGAAATAACACTCCGTTGGCTTCTGAAAAAAATATGATGTTATTTAATTAATTAAAAGGTTAATTTTATGCAAAACTTGACCTTTTTTACTGCACTCACGAGGAAATGCTTAAGACTGAATTGAATGAAGTAAATTCAATTTTTTCGACAGCACTGATCGCAAGCTGTCAATTTAGAATAGCAAAATAAGAAAGAAAGAGCTAGAAATAGTTCAGTATTTGGTTTGTCACGATATCCCTTTCGGACTTAGAAAAGCTGCTGAAAATGTCATGAGAGAGTGTTAGTGAACCACGAAAAATTTATCATTGTGTGCGCGACTCGGTTATTGAGGTCTTGCAGGGTTAATATGTATACAATGAGTGCATTTGCCGAAATTGCGTGAGCATTCATGAAAATTTGATTTGGCTACACCCAAAAAAATTATCGCTGTTTGTGTTAATGCGGATTTTTCCTTTATATTATATAATATTATTATATTTTATTGCAAAAATCATATTTTATGTATAACCTAAAACATTTGTTACGAATAAGCTGAATTATTCATATTCAAGCATCTACTATATCGTTTTCCGTCGCTCTCAACTAAAGATACGTAAAACTTTAGCAAATAGTTGAGGTGTGATACTTTTTACGCTTGTACATGTTTGTTAAAACTGTAAATGTGTTGCGATAATCGTAGCAAAATTTAACAAAAAGAAACTAATGCTTCGTACTTCGAAGTATTCATTTTCTTCAGTGCAGGTTGAGAAGTCATTCATACACATGCTTAAAATGTGACAGTGTGAGTTTGGACATCGCTGGTCTAAACCTACATATAATATTTTCTTGTCGTCTCTCAAAAAGTGATGCTGATATGGCCTTTTTTAATAGGCAAAACACAGGTAGCTTCACTCTCGATATAAAAAGTAGGCGTGGTCCTTGGGGGATTTTGCCCATTTTCAATACGAAACACCCCAACATAGCAACGAATATTTTTGCCAAATTTCATTTTGAAATCTTATTCCGTTCTCCTGTGATCGTGATTTCAACGGAAAGACAGACAGACGGACAGACATCGTTATTTCAATTTTGGTGGTGATGCTGATCAAGAATATATATACTTTTCCATACCTATCTTGTCTAGTTCTATGCGTTACACACTCCGGTAGAAAGTGAATATACCCTCAACCTTAAGGTGTAGGGTATAATTACAAATGAAAACTACACAGAGAACAACGTTCTCATACATTATATTACGAGTAGAGGCGACTACTTATTAATAACTATAATTATAGTCGTAGGAATTTTTACATTATATAAAATACACAAAAAAACATATTAGCAATGCACAACTACAAAATGCTTAAATAAATTATCACTAAAACACAACAAGAAACTTTTCATGGAAAAAATTTTTAATGAACTCAAACGAATACTTTCAAACTTTAAAAAAGCCCCAATAGGAGATACACAAAAAAATACAGAGATACATTAACATCATACCTAGACAACTTAAAAACAGCGTTTACAACAGAATTACAAACGACTAAGAAAACAGAACATTATCAACTTATCAACAATCTTAAACAATATACTGACAAAATAAAACAATTCCTCACAATGACGACCTTTGACATCCTAACATTTATAAAAGTAGTACCAGAATTCTCCGGTCAACGGAATGAATTCCCAAAATTCATAGGACTAGTAGAACTTATCCCAAAAACAGTACCACAGGACCATAACTTTACCTTTTGCAATTTTATAATAGATACGCGCATTCCTATTGAAGTAAAAAACAAAATTAGTTTAGGTGGAAAAATTGAGAACACAACACAATTAATCGACAAGCTAAAGTCAATTTTCAAACCCACAAAAACAGCAAACAGTATTTACGAAAAACTGGTACATCTTAAACAAGGCGCTAGGACTATAACAGCTTACACTGACGAAATAACTTCACTAATTTCTGAACTAAATACCATACAAATTTCAGAAATAGGCCCATGGTCAAATTATACTGAAGTCAAACGACACAATTGCTTTCAATACAAAAATGGCTTAAGTAATCGAACAATAAAACAAACCATAAATGCGAGTAGAGCATTGCAGAAGAGACAGGAGAAACGAATAGCGACAGAATCTTAACATACAGACATAAACAAAACTATGGACAAACATACTCACATTTCAGGACCCAAAACAGTTACAGATACAACAATTTCAATAACAAACGTTATAACTATAGAGACAATTACAACCAAAGCAATAATCAAATAAATAAAAATCGAAACATGAATAATAACTACAACAATAATAACAGAAACAATAGGCATAACAATAACAACTTTAGAAATAATAATAACTTTAGACATCAAAATTGTAGAAACAACTACAATAACCACAATAGAAGGATAAACTACATAAACCAAGACTCAAAAAACGAATAAAACCCGGCTACCTTGAGAGAACATATGGTTTAGGTAGACCAGGAGTAACTAAACAAATTCTTAACGTACATAACAAAAATCATGACAGCAATCACATAAATATTAAGTACAAAGATAAGATTATAAAATTTTTAATAGACACCGGTGCAGATATATCAATACTAAACCGTAATATATTATCTAATGAATTCATAGACAGAATTAATTACTGTACAATAATAGGCATTGCAAATCAAAACATTGATACTTTAGGAATTACTAAAATTAAGTTAAGTCTACCTAGTGGTCTTGTTGAACACGATTTCCAGACAGTTGACAATGATTTCCCAATACTAGCGGATGGAATTCTCGGCAGAGATTTCTTGCACAAATATGTATGTAAGATAGACTATGAAACCTTAACGTTGACCATAACTCACAACGAAGAGGACAACGTGTTTGACATTAGAACTAAAATAAATATAATAAGCATACCACCCAGAACCGAAATCGTACACCCCATACACATAAGTATAACAGAAGACAGTCTTGTATGCAACAAAAAAATATCAGATTGCGTATACATAGCAAATTCAATAATACCATCAAAAGGCGTTAAACACATACGAATACTAAACACTTCAGAAAGAAACATTTCCATAAAACTACCCGCACTTGAAATAAAACCACTTTAAAATTATCACATCCTAACAAATCAATGTAAAACCGACAATAAACAATGGGAAAATGTAAAGAACATGCTAAATATAGACATTCCAGACCCGAAAGCAAAAGATGCAGTGCTAGGAATATGCAAACAATACCAACATATTTTCCATTTAGACAATGACAAGTTGACGGTGAATAATTTCTATAAACAAAACATACACACTATTCACAACAACCCAGTGTACATAAAAAACTATCGTCTGCCACTTACTCAAAAGGAAATAATAAAATCAGAAGTAGAAAAATTACAAAATAGCGATATAATAGAACCATCATAATAGAACCATCAGTAAGCCCGTATAACTCACCACTCCTTATAGTCCCCAAGAAAAGTACCGATGACACAAAGAAATGGCGACTAGTGGTAGATTTTCGACAATTGAACAAAAATGTGTACAGCGACAAATTTCCATTGACTAGGCTAGACGACGTTTTAGACATAATAGGAAGAGCAAAGTACTTTACAACATTGGACATGACAAGCTCGTTCCACCAGATAGAATTGGAAAAACAGTCTAGACCTTTAACGGCTTTTTCTACAAATGACGGACAATATCAATTTAAACGACTCCCGTTCGGATTAAAAATTTCATCCAACAGTTTTCAACGGATGTTAACATTAGCATTGACTGGACTCGACTCTAACGCTTTCTTATACGTAGATGACATAATAGTTTTCGGCTGCTCCTTACAGCATCACAATCAGAATCTTTGCAGAATATTTGAACGACTGGACAAGTACAATCTAAAATTAAATCCCTCCAAATGCCAATTCCTAAAATCGGAAGTCGTATATCTAGGACATTTAATTACTTCAAACGGCATAACTGCAGACCCTGAGAAATGTAAAACTGTTAAAACTTACCGCCTACCAAAAAACGCGGACGAAACAAGACGTTTCGTAGCATTCTGTAAAAGATTTTGCGAAAATAGCAAAACCACTCAACAATCTCTTAAAGAAGACTCAAAAATTCGAATGGACAAAAGAATGCCAAGACGCATTCGATAAATTACAGACATCTATAACAGAACCACCTATACTACAATACGCCGACATGGACAAAGAATTCATACTAACAAATGACGCCTCCGATTACGCCTTAGGCGCTGTCCTCTCACAAGGAGAAATAGGGAAAGACTTACCGATATCTTACGCAAGCCGATCTCTGAACAAACATGAGATTAATAAACCGGTTATAGAAAAAGAACTTCTTGCCATTCACTGGGGAATAAATCAATTTAGGCAATACCTATATGGAACAACATTCACAGTAGTAACGGACCACAGACCATTAGTATCACTTTTTAGTAATAAGAACCCATCAAGTAGGATGACTAGAATTAGAGTAGATTTAATGGATTATGGTTTTAACATTATATTTAAACAAGGCAGATTAAACACAAATGCGGACGCGCTATCTAGAATTAAATTAGATTCTAATATTTTAAAAACCATGGTACCAACAATAAACGTCATCACTAGAAGCACTACTTTAAAAAATAAAAGAGTTAACGAAGAGACACAGAATGAAGATGCTATTGCACAAGAGCCTGATCAACTCTATATGTGGAATTGTATCTCTCTATCTGATGTTCGTACAATGAAAACATTAAGATTTGAGCCCGTAAGTCGTACGCATTGCAATTATAATGAAAAATACATATATACAAATAAACAAAAACGGTGCATTAGCAGAAATTAGCGAAAATCCCAACAAGCAGACTTTAGAGTCAGTTTGGGAGAAACTAATTTTCTTATTGAATAAACATAATATCGATAAATTAGCTATTCAAGAAAACGACATCATATTTAAATGCTTAGAAAAGGAAGAAATAATAAAAATGTTTAACAGAAAAATGAAAATAATGATTGACACTAAAAACTACAAGCCAATAAAAATTTTAATATATAAAGCACCAATATCAATCAAAGACGCGCATAAACAATCTGAATTAATAAAAGAATATCATGCATCCCCACAAGGAGGTCATAATGGCGTAAAAAGAACAATGGATAAATTAAAACAAAAATATGTGTGGAAAAATATGCATAAAATGATAAAAAACTTCATAAGTAAATGCATAGATTGCAATAAAAATAAAATAACAAGACACACAAAAGACAACCTAATGATAACTGACACACCCAGTAGACCATTCGAAACAATCACAATTGACACAGTAGGACCAATACACGCCGCCAACGGACAAAAATACATACTGACAGCACAATGCGAACTCACAAAATATATAGAAGCACACCCAATGCCTACCAAAGAAACGACAGAAATTGCAAAAACTTTAGTAGAAAAAATAATATTAAAACACGGTACATTCAAAACTATTAAAACTGACAAAGGTACAGAATTCACCAGCGAACTCTTCGGCAACCTATGCAAAATTCTAAACATAAAACACAAAACTTCAACACCATATTACCATCAAACACTAGGAACTGTAGAAAGAAACCACAGAGTATTAAATGAGTATATGAGATCGTTCACAGACAATGTAGAGTGGGACACATGGATACCGTACTACGCATTTTCCTTTAACACCACACCACATACTGAGACAGGCTACACACCCTTTGAATTAGTACACGGACGTTTAGCAACCCTTCCAAATGAAACATTACCAACTGAACACATATACAACACAAACGACTATATAATAGAACTAAGAACGAAATTACAACACGCATTCAGTAAGGCCAAAGAATTATTAGAAAAATCAAAAGAACTGAGAAAAGTAAATTATGATAAGAATATTAATAAAATAAATCTAACTAGTAAAGGTGTTGTCTACAGCCGGGCTTTAGCCGAAATACCCTACACCTTAAAGCTGCATATATACTCGCATATATATTTAGAAGTGGTGCGATATAATATACTCGTATATATATACAATATATATATTATATATCTAATAATAAATACACAATATATATATAATAATAATAATAACTAGTAAAGGTGTTGTCTACAGCCGGGCTGTAGCCGAAATACCCTACACCTTAAAGCTGCATATATACTCGTATATATATACAATATATATATTATATATCTAATAATAAATATACAATATATATACATATATAATAATAATAATAAAAACAAAAAATATTTTTTAAAAACTGGGCGGATCACGCCCATATTTGGCATATTAACTGGAAGCATAAGTCTAAACCTACATATAAAATTTCCTTGTCTTCTCTCAAAAAGTGATGCTGATATGGCCTTTTTTAATAGGCAAAACAGAGGTACCTGCACTCTCGATATAAAAAGTAGGCGTGGCCCTTGGGCGATTTTGCCCATTTTCAATACGAAACACCCCAACATAGCAACGAATATTTTTGCCAAATTTCATTTTGAAATCTTAATCCGTTCTCCTGTGATCGTGATTTCAACGGACAGACAGACAGACAGACAGACGGACAGACATCGTTATTTCAATTTCGGTGGTGATGCTGATCAAGAATATATATACTTTTCCATACCTATCTTGTCTAGTTCTATGCGTTACACACTCCGGTAGAAAGTGAATATACCCTCAACCTTAAGGTGTAGGGTATAAAAACAAAAAATTTTTTTTTAAAGTGGGCGGATCACGCCCATATTTGGCATATTAACTGAAAGCATTAGTCTAAACCTACATATAAAATGTTCTTGTCTTCTCTCAAAAAGTGATGCTGATATGGCCTTTTTTAATAGGCAAAACAGAGGTACCTGCACTCTCGATATAAAAAGTAGGCGTGGTCATTGGGCGATTTTGCTCATTTTCAATACGAAACACCCCAACATAGCAACGAATATTTTTGCCAAATTTCATTTTGAAGTCTTAATCCGTTCTCCTGTGATCGTGATTTCAACGGACAGACAGACAGACAGACAGACGGCCAGACATCGTTATTTCAATTTCGGTGGTGATGCTGATCAAGAATATATATACTTTTCCATACCTATCTTGTCTAGTTCTATGCGTTACACACTCCGGTAGAAAGTGAATATACCCTCAACCTTAAGTTGTAGGGTATAAAAATAGGGGATAAGGTATTTTTAAGAAAGGGAAATCAAATGAAATTTTGTAACCAGTATGATGGCCCATATAAAATTATTGAAACAAACAATGTAAATACTAAGATTAAGATTGGAAACAAGATAAGAAATATACATAACAACAACCTAAAAAAATATTTGTAAGTAAAACTAATAACTATAAAAATATATTATTAAATACATCACTATTTGTAGAACACTAAATATTAGGCTACTCGAAAGATATCCTAACAACAAAAAAAAAATTTTTCATTCGTGCAGAAAGAAAAATTTTTCCTGAAAGGGTGGAGGTGTAGTGCGTGCCACAAACAGACAATGGTTATGCCCACCTCTGCACAAGAAAATAATAATAACAATTATTTTAAGCAATTCTCTTCCGTAAACAGTCTTTGGGTCATCCACTCGAGAACGTAATTTGAACCATCGAGTGCGACGACCGCTCGCTGTGTTTGTTGTGCTGCCGCAACACAACGTGTTTTTGTTGTAGCGCTGCAATAAATGTGCAAGCAACGCACTTTAACTCAAAGCACAAGACAAGTGCAAGGCCGTGCAAAAAGATGAAAAGAAAAGAGTAAGGAAATAAGAATAAGAATTGGATTGCGACACATGCGATCGTCAACTATTTTGGCGATCACCAATGAAAAGTTAACCAATCAAAAGTGTCGAACATAGGATATTTTTCGAAGTTAGGATAAGAAATTTTAGTATATAAGATTGTAGAAGTTTTAATAAAGAATCAGAATGAATTAGTAAGCCTACAATTACATTGTGTCATTTACGAGCGAGTAATGTGGCGACACACGATCGCCTTCGCTTTCATTCTCCTTTAATTCGGCAACATCAGCTTGCCTAACTAATCTGCGGAGCCTAACCGCTAAGCTAATAAAAAGGTATACACAACACACGTAGGGATAAAGATAAATTTAAAAAATGTCTGTTTAGATGAACCACCAGGACGATAGGTCCACCACAATTTAATATGTGCAGTAATAGGCACAAAAAACTTAGTGAAATAACAGTTTATATGTTGATTTGAAATTATGGGAAAGTTTCTGAAATTAAAACAACAAATCTGGAAGCTATAAGGAAATATGATACAAATGCAATGTAAATGTTTGTGTTTAGTTGTGTCTGAGATAAAGAGTTCATGCAATATCTTCTATATTTCCGGATAATAGCTCTGTCAGCGGTGCTTAGCAGATGAAATGGTTTCACGTTCATCGAAGTTCATTCACTACAATGGTGGCGGAATAATAAATATAAATTTCCGGCATTATCTATTATCACACAGAAAAAGCTTAGTGCTTTGGCTTCGTCAGTTCCATGCGAGTTGTATTCTCTAAAGCTGGAAAAATACTAAACGATCGCCGCAGCAGTCTAAGCGATAATAAGATTAATATGCGTGTATTTTTAAATTCCAATCATGGTTTAAACAATGAATATCTGTAAAGTATTGTAAAGAATGAGATTTATTCCTGCTAAAAATTGTATACTTACCTACTTTAACTTTTTAAAAAAAAATGATTTTAAAATAAAACTAGTAAGGGTACCTTCGGTCAGACCGAAGCTTATATACCCTACATCCCAGCAACCTTTATTATACATATTTATACATATTTCCGATCTCAGCTCAAAATTGAGCTGACATTTTGAAAAGCACAGAAGAATTTGTTATAAAAAGTAGGCGTGTCACTCCGCCGATTTTCCCCATTTTCAATACAGAGTTATCTATGATGGCAGAGAATATTCGTACCGAATTTCAAGTCAATTCTTCCAACCGTTATTCTGGAATTGCGGTTTATATCAATGTCATATGTTCGTGGGCGGACACGCCCATTTTTTTTAAAAATTTAATTTACCTGTACCGATGTATTCGGAAACAAAATTGAAGCTCAAAACTAAGTCTACAAGTTGAAATATTGTTAAAAGAATTAGTATTTGTTAAAAAAGTAGGCGTGGCGCTGCACCGATTTATCCCATTTTCAATCCCACAGAGTTTCGGATGACAAAGAATATACGTGCAAAATTTCATCGCGATAGCTTCATTCGTTCTCCTGTAATCGTGATTTCCACAGACAGACAGACAGACAGACAGACAGACTACGGACATGGCTAAATCGACTCAGGAGGTGACACTGATCAAGAATATATATACTTTTCCATACCTGCCACGCCTCCTTTAATGCGTTACACACGGAAGCACAAAGTGAATATACCCTCATTCCTTCGGATTTAGGGTATAACAAGAAACTATTAAGTTCATAAAGTAAACAAATGTCAAAACAAACTAGTAAGGGTACCTTCGGTCAGACCGAAGCTTATATACCCTACATCCCAGCAACCTTTATTATACATATTTATACATATTTCCGATTTATTTAAATAGTCCGATTTTCTTAAATTTCCGTATCAAAATGTTCGTGGGCGGACACGCCCATTTTTTTTAAAAATTTAATCTACCTGTACCGATGTATTCGGAAACAAAATTGAAGCTCAAAACTAAGTCTACAAGTTGAAATATTGTTGAAAGAATTAGTATTTGTTAAAAAAGTAGGCGTGGCGCTGCACCGATTTATCCCATTTTCAATCCCACAGAGTTTCGGATGACAAAGAATATACGTGCAAAATTTCATCGCGATAGCTTCATTCGTTCTCCTGTAATCGTGATTTCCACAGACAGACAGACAGACAGACAGACAGACAGACAGACAGACAGACAGACAGACAGACTACGGACATGGCTAAATCGACTCAGGAGGTGACACTGATCAAGAATATATATACTTTTCCATACCTGCCACGCCTCCTTTAATGCGTTACACACGGAAGCACAAAGTGAATATACCCTCATTCCTTCGGATGTAGGGTATAACTAGTAAGGGTACCTTCGGTCAGACCGAAGCTTATATACCCTACATCCCGCCGATTTTCACCATTTTCAATACAGAGTTATCTATGATGGCAGAGAATATTCATACCGAATTTCAAGTCAATTCTTCCAACCGTTATTCTGGAATTGCGGTTTATATCAATGTCATATGTTCGTGGGCGGACACGCCCATTTTTTTAAAAAATTTAATCTACCTGTACCGATGTATTCGGAAACAAGCTCAAAACTAAGTCTACAAGTTGAAATATGGTTAAAAGAATTAGTATTTGTTAAAAAAGTAAGCGTGGCGCTGCACCGATTTATCCCATTTTCAATCCCACAGAGTTTCGGATGACAAAGAATATACGTGCAAAATTTCATCGCGATAGCTTCATTCGTTCTCCTGTAATCGTGATTTCCACAGACAGACAGACAGACAGACAGACAGACAGACAGACATACAGACAGACAGACAGACTACGGACATGGCTAAATCGACTCAGGAGGTGACACTGATCAAGAATATATATACTTTTCCATACCTGCCACGCCTCCTTTAATGCGTTACACACGGAAGCACAAAGTGAATATACCCTCATTCCTTCGGATGTAGGGTATAACTAGTAAAGGTGTTGTCTACAGCCGGGCTGTAGCCGAAATACCCTACACCTTAAAGCTGCATATATACTCGTATATATATTTAGAAGTGGTGCGATATAATATACTCGTATATATATACAATATATATATTATATATCTAATAATAAATATACAATATATATATAATAATAATAATAATTATATCGCACCACTTCTAAAAGGCAAAACTTTATACTCCTATGAAATTTTTACAACTATGCCGTCATGATAGCTGTATGCAGTTTCATAAGTGAAAGCATAAGGAGGCGTGGCCCGCCCATTTTTTTCTCAACAGAATATTATTGGTTGACAAACTACAATATTATGTACACTATTATTCAGGGAACTTATATACTTTTCAATACAATCCATATAAAACCCTCCATGACCTATGTAAACTAAAAGTTGGCGGATCACGTCCATATTTGGCATATTAACTGGAAGCATTAGCCTAAACCTACATATAAAATTTTCTTGTCTTCTCTCAAAAAGTGATGTTGATATGGCCTTTTTTAATAGGCAAAACAGAGGTACCTGCACTCTCGATATAAAAAGTAGGTGTGGTCCTTGGACGATTTTGCCCATTTTCAATACGAAACACCCCAACATAGCAACGAATATTTTTGCCAAATTTCATTTTGAAATCTTAATCCGTTCTCCTGTGATCGAGATTTCAACGGACAGACAGACAGACAGACGGACAGACATCGTTATTGCAATTTTGGTGGTGATGCTGATCAAGATTATATATACTTTTCCATACCTATCTTGTCTAGTTCTATGCGTTACACACTCCGGTAGAAAGTGAATATACCCTCAACCTTAAGGTGTAGGGTATAATTATGTCGAAATAAATAACAGTCACTAGTTAGTTTGGTTATTTTAACGAGTCGCAGGATTTTGTATGTGAGAGAGCTGTCACAGTCACTGGTTGGAACTGCTCAAAAGAAATCACTCTGTCGCTAATGCAATGAGCTAATAGGATTTATTGTATAGGGCCATTAGCACGTTGATCATATACATATATGAAAAAAAATTATAGTTAAAGCAACTCAGTCATTCAACTTCATTTTTTCTGCATCGGTGTTCTTTCGACAAGTTTCTGAAGATGAGCTCGACTAATGCAACAGTAGAGTGGATCGGATGCGGAGTGATCAACTACTGAAGGGATTCGTTAAAAAAAATGCAGAAACAATGTGTAGGCTGTAGACCTTTTGCAGTTTTCAGTTTTAACGTTTCTCTCTTATTTATTGCTATTTATGCAGTGACTTCAAATTCCCAGCAAGTTTGACAAGAAGAATTTTAAATTCCAATCATTTTAAGTGATGTAGGTTGTACTCTTATGTGGCAAAACTATTTAATTTTACAAATAAATAAAAAAAAAAAATAAAATAAATAATAATAATACGATTACAATAAATTCGTGATTAGGTGTGTATCATAGGTAATTGTTTGCAGAAAGCAAGAGATTGCCATGTATGCAGTATGACTTCGAGTAGTCACAATTTCCGATGAAATATGATGATTATCATATTTGATATTATGATTATTGAAATCTGGTGAATAACTCAATACCACAAAAGACCCCCCCCCCCCCCCCCCCCCCCGTCACCACAAGAGACACTTGATAAGGGGTCGGAGACAACAAGAATGTTCCTTTATTTACATTATTTTTTTTGTGTTTACACTTTTACAGAAATCCTAAATTCCTGTACGTTTGTTTCGTGAAGATGGAGAACGACCCATATTTATCAAACGTAAAATGTTGCTGCGAATTTCCGATGATGATGAAAACATAAAAGCCAAATCTTCGCTGCATGAAACACAATAGTGCGCGATACCAGTAGAGATCCTGCCGGAAAAACTCTCAACAAATCCATAGCAAAATGCAATGAAGGTCGCTATGGAAAACAAGGTTTTATGTGTGTTTACTGTGGAAAATGGTACCCAACACCTGCTGAGTGGATTGCACACAATGTGGGCGGCCGAGCATGCCAAATACATACATGTTTATGTCATACATAAAGATTTGCCTTTTGATCGCTAATTGAATACAGTTTTAATTTCTGTTCAATAAAGATTTCAAGTGTATGTATAATAAAAATGAACTAATGAAAAAATTAACACTTTGATTTTATAAAAATTAACAATGGTATGATAATTCAGCTTTCACCAGGCATGTAAAAAATATGCGAATATTCATATTTATAGTAAATTAAAAATGTTATTAAAGACAAAAAGAGTATATTTTTTTAAAAATTAATAACGTTTATATTTGCTTGGATGAAATTGGAGAATTCCTTTTTCAGCTCGAACGTATATATACGTTAGAAAAAATTTACTCTAAAAATGTTAGTAGTTTTATAATAACAAAAGAGACCAAACTGAGGTGAAGTGTAAAATGCAAGAGCACAGGTATCGCAACCAAATCGTTAGCCCATAAAATTTGTAACGATCCAAGCATCGTTGCAAATACTTCTGCCGAAAACAATCATCCGCTTGCAGACAATAAACCGAGTAAACGGATATACATACTGACTTACATATATTCCGTCATCAGAAATTCCGCGATGCAGATTAGATCAACCAGTCGATCAAATACATACTGCACACCGATCAGCAATAGCAAAATATGTACATATGTACATACCGACATAATTGCCGAAGCAGAAACGAAGAGGAAAACAGAAAATAACAAAACAAAAATAACAACAACCACCGACTACTTCTTTACAATAAACCACAGCACAAGAAGCAAGAAACAACAACAACGACAAAACCTGATTCCATAACCAGACATATGGAAAGCGACAACAACAACAACAACAGCAACTACAGCTGATGGAAAGACAATGCTAACAAGAAGCATGGAAACTTCCAACGTGATTTATTTTTGCGTTCAATACAGAAGTTACAATTCCTAAGAACCTTAATTCAAGTGCTGCTTTTAACGAGCATTTTTAAACTTAGAAAATCGACCAGTCTCCCAGCGGCGAAACTCTTCACCAGTTAAGCGAGACTTTATCTCATTCGTGAGTGGTTCAGTTTTGGCGCCGCAAGGCAAATAAATTTATTTTTAAGTCATACCTGATTTTTTTTTACGATTAATCAACTTTAGAGTTGATTAACTCCACGGGCTTTAGCTCAACCTTTTTTTACGATCATTCGAATAGTTTCGAGTGACTCCACGGGCTTTAGCTCATACTCATTTTTGTTTACGATTAATCAACCTTGGAGTTGATTACACACTCTTTGATTGCTACTCGACCGAAGCGTCGCACCAGTACCGAGGCTGTTGCTCAGCTTTCCTTTTTCCGCTCCCACTAAACTCTCCTTATCATAGGACTTAGGCTAAGTTACATTGTAGTAGAATAAACACACATTGTTAGATATAAGAGAATTTAAATAAAAAACGATACCAAATATAACGTCCGAGCTGAACTTTTCAGTCAGTGCTAGATTGTTGAAACACAATCGTTTGAAATTCGGAAACGTTACCGAAGTGAGTGGTTTTTTTCAAGTTCCACCCACAATGAACCCTGGAGCCGCTGAGTCTATCTTAGCTGAGACAAAAAACTTGTTACAAATGGCGCCCGAGCAGGGAATGTCTGTCGCGAAGAGCAGTCCAAATCTCACCATCGAGGGACTACTTGTCACGAACAGCAGTCATAATTTAAATTCAATGAGTCTGTCTGCGACACACAGCAGTCACTCTCCTTCCACACCAGCACTAGTAAGCGAAGGAAGCAGCTCGCCTTCTAATCCAAAGGGAGCGTCCGTTTCGAGGAGTTCGTCACCAAGCAACGCACCTGAAGAATGTTTTCCCGAATCACTCTCCTTCATTTACCGACTTAAAAAGGAGGAGTTAGAGGCACAAATGATGTTGTTGGGTCTACCGGCAAAAATTACAGTTAAAGAAATGAGACAACAACTAAGTGCACACATCAAGAAGCTTCGACAAGTAGAGAAACCGACCAATAACGTAGCTAAGCAGACAACCAGCACGTCCGCAGCTCTGCTCATGCAGACAGCAACCACAACGCCACACCAGCCGTCCGCAATCATCCATTCACCACCCAGATGTAATGACACGAACACAGCCAGCACGTCCGCTACCGATAGACCGAGACCCTGCCCGAATCTACATTCACCGATTGACTGTGACGTCATGAACACCGTCCGGAAGTGCAATTTTCACTTCAGCGACGCCAAATCTATCCTAGACTTCATCGAAAGCATTGAAGCGCTAGCCGACTGCTACCGTATAAATTACGATCAGCTGCTGTTACCGCTGAACGAAATATTCCGTGAACGCGCCAAAGAATTGTGGCGCTATAAGAAGGCTGAAGTACACACCTGGCTGCATTTTAAAGACGCTGCATATCAATTCTTCTTGCCGCCACGATATCTACAGCGTCTAGAAGAAGACATCATACGACGCCGGCAAACCCAACGTGAAAAAGCGAAAGAGAACATCTTAGGCATGTTCGCGATGATTCGGCAACACCCGAGGCTATGTAAAGAAAATCAAATCGACCGCATATACGAAGGCTTACGGCCGGAGTACCGTTTATATATAAGGCGCAGTGACTTCCACGACAACGCGGATGCGCTAATCAGCCTAGCCAACGAGTATAAACATATACGCGGCGAAGAAACCCGTGTACAACGATCGCACGTGTCGAACATGGTAACCGCCAAACGCTATTCTCGTGATACCCACTGTTGGTCATGCGGTGAACCTGGACTCAACCGCAAAGATTGTCGAGGAATTATGAAAATGTTTTCCTCCTACTGCGGACAAAGTGGAGTATTAACCCGAAATTGTTGTCGAAGTGCAGCAATTCGACCATCCTCCAGCGACAATACTGAACCCGAAATATCTTTCTACCGTCTAAAAATCACGTGCCAGACAAAAACTGTAAACGCACTGATAGACACTGGAGCCTCGCTCACGTTCGTGGGAGCACACCTGAATCAATATCTTCAGAAGAACACACGATCGATAAATACAAATCAAGTATTGCAGTTAGCGAACAGTAAGCATGTACAGATAAGGAATTGTTACAGAGCTCACCTACGCGTTGGCACACGTCAGCTCGAACATCCGCTTTACTACCTTGCAGGTCTACAAGAAGACATGGTGATCAGAAATATAAAAGCCACACATATGTGTTCGCCCGCACAGTTTCACATGGCGAACCGACAAGAAGATAGCACACGATGGTACTAAGATCGCAAACAAAACGATGTTAACCATAAGGTAGGACTATGCAAAGTGGATCAGCGCGTGGCTCATATAAGCAGCGACGTTCGCGTCAAACAACGAAGTTATCCCAGAAAACCAGCAATGCGACAACTTGACGTTGATAACGCGTACTGCAAAGGAACGTTAAAAGAAGTCAGCGATGCATTATCGCAACCGGTCGCATCTAAGCCTGCACAACTTTTCAAAATTAGACGTCCCGATTTGCAAAAATGCAAAGTTACAAAAACACAACAGCGAGTAAATTTCTTGTCGAAATTTTGCACCAAGAACCAGAAATGCTTTCACAAAACCAGAAACAAACACCAGAGACATTGTGTACAACAAAAACAAAATCGTTATATACCACACCATGTTCACGATAGCCATCCAGCCGGCTATTTGGGATATTATAAAACACTAAGAACTGCACCAACTCCCGTCGGAAGAACCACCAGGCAGTCTCGTGCTAAGAAGAAATCACATCCACCATACTTCGACTTCCTGTAATGAATCATTTCTGTTAGACAATCATTTCACTCACTACATAAATATTATCACACTGATTGTCACCTTACCTTACTCATTACATTTTTATCTATTGTTAGAAATACGACAAAACAAAAATTGAATTCATAGTTTTTTTTATTTACTTAGAAATACTGTTCTTATTTATTACTTACCTAATTAAGAAATCCTGTAAAACCCCAGAGAAAACAAATCCTAAAAACTTTTTTTTGCCCTCTCTCCCACTCGCTATCCTTTGTAGGGATAGGGTGTAACGATCCAACCATCGTTGCAAATACTTCTGCCGAAAACAATCATCCGCTTGCAGACAATAAACCGAGTAATCGGATATACATACTGACTTACATATATTCCGTCATCAGAAATTCCGCGATGCAGATTAGATCAACCAGTCGATCAAATACATACTGCACACCGATCAGCAATAGCAAAATATGTACATATGTACATACCGACATAATTGCCGAAGCAGAAACGAAGAGGAAAACAGAAAATAACAAAACAAAAATAACAACAACCACCGACTACTTCTTTACAATAAACCACAGCACAAGAAGCAAGAAACAACAACAACGACAAAACCTGATTCCATAACCAGACATATGGAAAGCGACAACAACAACAACAACAGCAACTACAGCTGATGGAAAGACAATGCTAACAAGAAGCATGGAAACTTCCAACGTGATTTATTTTTGCGTTCAATACAGAAGTTACAATTCCTAAGAACCTTAATTCAAGTGCTGCTTTTAACGAGCATTTTTAAACTTAGAAAATCGACCAGTCTCCCAGCGGCGAAACTCTTCACCAGTTAAGCGAGACTTTATCTCATTCGTGAGTGGTTCAGTTTTGGCGCCGCAAGGCAAATAAATTTATTTTTAAGTCATACCTGATTTTTTTTTACGATTAATCAACTTTAGAGTTGATTAACTCCACGGGCTTTAGCTCAACCTTTTTTTACGATCATTCGAATAGTTTCGAGTGACTCCACGGGCTTTAGCTCATACTCATTTTTGTTTACGATTAATCAACCTTGGAGTTGATTACACACTCTTTGATTGCTACTCGACCGAAGCGTCGCACCAGTACCGAGGCTGTTGCTCAGCTTTCCTTTTCCCGCTCCCACTAAACTCTCCTTATCATAGGACTTAGGCTAAGTTACATTGTAGTAGAATAAACACACATTGTTAGATATAAGAGAATTTAAATAAAAAACGATACCAAATATAACGTCCGAGCTGAACTTTTCAGTCAGTGCTAGATTGTTGAAACACAATCGTTTGAAATTCGGAAACGTTACCGAAGTGAGTGGTTTTTTTCAAGTTCCACCCACAATGAACCCTGGAGCCGCTGAGTCTATCTTAGCTGAGACAAAAAACTTGTTACAAATGGCGCCCGAGCAGGGAATGTCTGTCGCGAAGAGCAGTCCAAATCTCACCATCGAGGGACTACTTGTCACGAACAGCAGTCATAATTTAAATTCAATGAGTCTGTCTGCGACACACAGCAGTCACTCTCCTTCCACACCAGCACTAGTAAGCGAAGGAAGCAGCTCGCCTTCTAATCCAAAGGGAGCGTCCGTTTCGAGGAGTTCGTCACCAAGCAACGCACCTGAAGAATGTTTTCCCGAATCACTCTCCTTCATTTACCGACTTAAAAAGGAGGAGTTAGAGGCACAAATGATGTTGTTGGGTCTACCGGCAAAAATTACAGTTAAAGAAATGAGACAACAACTAAGTGCACACATCAAGAAGCTTCGACAAGTAGAGAAACCGACCAATAACGTAGCTAAGCAGACAACCAGCACGTCCGCAGCTCTGCTCATGCAGACAGCAACCACAACGCCACACCAGCCGTCCGCAATCATCCATTCACCACCCAGATGTAATGACACGAACACAGCCAGCACGTCCGCTACCGATAGACCGAGACCCTGCCCGAATCTACATTCACCGATTGACTGTGACGTCATGAACACCGTCCGGAAGTGCAATTTTCACTTCAGCGACGCCAAATCTATCCTAGACTTCATCGAAAGCATTGAAGCGCTAGCCGACTGCTACCGTATAAATTACGATCAGCTGCTGTTACCGCTGAACGAAATATTCCGTGAACGCGCCAAAGAATTGTGGCGCTATAAGAAGGCTGAAGTACACACCTGGCTGCATTTTAAAGACGCTGCATATCAATTCTTCTTGCCGCCACGATATCTACAGCGTCTAGAAGAAGACATCATACGACGCCGGCAAACCCAACGTGAAAAAGCGAAAGAGAACATCTTAGGCATGTTCGCGATGATTCGGCAACACCCGAGGCTATGTAAAGAAAATCAAATCGACCGCATATACGAAGGCTTACGGCCGGAGTACCGTTTATATATAAGGCGCAGTGACTTCCACGACAACGCGGATGCGCTAATCAGCCTAGCCAACGAGTATAAACATATACGCGGCGAAGAAACCCGTGTACAACGATCGCACGTGTCGAACATGGTAACCGCCAAACGCTATTCTCGTGATACCCACTGTTGGTCATGCGGTGAACCTGGACTCAACCGCAAAGATTGTCGAGGAATTATGAAAATGTTTTCCTCCTACTGCGGACAAAGTGGAGTATTAACCCGAAATTGTTGTCGAAGTGCAGCAATTCGACCATCCTCCAGCGACAATACTGAACCCGAATTATCTTTCTACCGTCTAAAAATCACGTGCCAGACAAAAACTGTAAACGCACTGATAGACACTGGAGCCTCGCTCACGTTCGTGGGAGCACACCTGAATCAATATCTTCAGAAGAACACACGATCGATAAATACAAATCAAGTATTGCAGTTAGCGAACAGTAAGCATGTACAGATAAGGAATTGTTACAGAGCTCACCTACGCGTTGGCACACGTCAGCTCGAACATCCGCTTTACTACCTTGCAGGTCTACAAGAAGACATGGTGATCAGAAATATAAAAGCCACACATATGTGTTCGCCCGCACAGTTTCACATGGCGAACCGACAAGAAGACAGCACACGATGGTACTAAGATCGCAAACAAAACGATGTTAACCATAAGGTAGGACTATGCAAAGTGGATCAGCGCGTGGCTCATATAAGCAGCGACGTTCGCGTCAAACAACGAAGTTATCCCAGAAAACCAGCAATGCGACAACTTGACGTTGATAACGCGTACTGCAAAGGAACGTTAAAAGAAGTCAGCGATGCATTATCGCAACCGGTCGCATCTAAGCCTGCACAACTTTTCAAAATTAGACGTCCCGATTTGCAAAAATGCAAAGTTACAAAAACACAACAGCGAGTAAATTTCTTGTCGAAATTTTGCACCAAGAACCAGAAATGCTTTCACAAAACCAGAAACAAACACCAGAGACATTGTGTACAACAAAAACAAAATCGTTATATACCACACCATGTTCACGATAGCCATCCAGCCGGCTATTTGGGATATTATAAAACACTAAGAACTGCACCAACTCCCGTCGGAAGAACCACCAGGCAGTCTCGTGCTAAGAAGAAATCACATCCACCATACTTCGACTTCCTGTAATGAATCATTTCTGTTAGACAATCATTTCACTCACTACATAAATATTATCACACTGATTGTCACCTTACCTTACTCATTACATTTTTATCTATTGTTAGAAATACGACAAAACAAAAATTGAATTCATAGTTTTTTTTATTTACTTAGAAATACTGTTCTTATTTATTACTTACCTAATTAAGAAATCCTGTAAAACCCCAGAGAAAACAAATCCTAAAAACTTTTTTTTGCCCTCTCTCCCACTCGCTATCCTTTGTAGGGATAGGGTGTAACGATCCAACCATCGTTGCAAATACTTCTGCCGAAAACAATCATCCGCTTGCAGACAATAAACCGAGTAATCGGATATACATACTGACTTACATATATTCCGTCATCAGAAATTCCGCGATTCAGATTAGATCAACCAGTCGATCAAATACATACTGCACACCGATCAGCAATAACAAAATATGTACATACCGACATAATTGCCGAAGCAGAAACGAAGAGGAAAACACAAAATAACAACAAACACCGACTACTTCTTTACAATAAACCACAGCACAAGAAGCAAGAAACAACAACAACGACAAAACCTGATTCCATAACCAGACATATGGAAAGCGACAACAACAACAAGAACAGCAACCACAGCTGATGGGAAGACAATGCTAACAAGAAGCATGGAAACTTCCAACGTGATTTATTTTTGCTCTCTGAACTATACAAGTCAATAAGACAAAAATAAATCTAATATTTAGTTATTTAAACACTATCGTACAATTCTAGGTGTGACCGCACCAGCTCAATTAAAGCTTCCTCGTATTACATCCTGAAAATATGAATTTATTTTTAATAGTTATTGTTATAATTATGAAATTATATTCTTATAACTTACTTTAACTTTTGGAAAATGTTAAATAAACAAAATGTTAAATAAAACTCGCGAAGGCACTTAAAAAATTTATGTATGCAAAAATACATGCGAAAGTAACGACGAAGCAGAAGAAGAGCTTGTGCGCTATGTGTCAAAATGACATGGAAATTACGAACAAAATTGGGTTTGTGTTTCAGCTTGCATGTTAGATGCCTTCTCAAAACCAATCTCTTGAAAGAGTTTCCGTAGATATAGAGCTACCTTCGTTGCTTCAGAAAGCGCTACGTACTCTGCCTCCGTGCTGCTCAAGGCAACACAACTCTGCTTTTTCGATTGCCAGCTAAATACGCTGCCACTAAGAATAAACGCGAAGCCAGAAAATGACTTTCGATCCGTTGGACCTCCATCCCAATCAGCGTCTGCAAATCCCTGAAGTGGTTGTCCAGTTCTATAATAGTGTAGCTTCAAATTTGCGGTTTTACTGAAATAACGTAGGATATGTTTGGCTGCTTTTTGATGTTCAATATGTGGGTCTGAGTTACGTTGTGCCAATTTGCAGACGGAATGCATTATATCTGGGCGCGTACTGACTGCGAGATACATTAGAGAACCAATCATCGATTGATATGTAGTTGCGTTTACTGGTTTACAGTCAGTGTTTGAACATTTGATTTGAATTCCGTTATCTAATGGCGTAGAAACAGGACGGAAATTTTGCATTTGAAAGCGTTCCAAAAGCTCGTAAACAAATTGTTGTTGACCGATGGCAATTGGTCCAGTTTTTCCCTTACGTTCCACTTCTATGCCTAAAAAATGTTTTATAGGTCCTTTTTCTGTTATATTAAAATAATCAGCGATCTTACTCTTTATCTCAAAAAGTTCAGATTCATCAGCGCTAGCTAAAAGTATGTCGTCTACATATACTGCAATAATGTTATACTTGCCGTTTTTATGTCTCGTGTACACACAGGGTTCGCTTTGACATGGCGAAAAACCGATCAACTTCAGAACCTCATTTAGCCGTTATTCCATTCCCTACCACTCTGTTTTAAACCGTATATGGACTTGTTCAGTTTTAAGACTTTGTCTCCGTGCGTACTGTCAATGAACTTTTCCGGCTGCTCCATGAAGACATCATCATGCAGGTCGCTGTTTAAATAAGCAGTTGAAACGTCTATTTGGTGCAAGTGAAGCTTGTGCTCAACAGCTGAGGCGATTATCATTCGTATTGTGGCATATCTCACCACCGGAGAAAAAGTTTCAGTGTAATTAACTCCGTATCGTTGACTGCATCACTACCAATCTAGCTTTGAATCGCTCAACGTTTCCATTCTTGTTCTTCTTAACATTAAATACCCATTTGCATCCGATCGGCTGCTCACCTTTTGGCAAATTAACTAATTTCCATGTGTTGTTAGCAATCAAAGACTTAAATTCGTCTTTCATAGCTTCCTTCCATTGTGTGCAACACGCACCATTTAATGCCTCTGTAACTGAATTTGGAATTGTAATATCTGCTGCCCTCTGAACTATATTGATCTTATTCTTTTGTTTTCTGGGACGACCAACTTTTCCATCACGAATTATTTTTGGCCTGCCTCTCCAGAAAATTATTTCACCTTGCTCTTCACGTGAAATTATATTTTCTTCCTCACTGTCGTCCACTGATTCCGCAGATTCAAACTGATCTGATAATAAGTTGTCATTGTCAGCTGCGCCATCATTAAAGTTATTAGTGGTTTCACATGGTTGCTCTATTTTCTCTGGAAGTATATTAACAATGTCAAAAATATTGGAATTCTGCAGCTTAGCGCGATCATCTTGGTTTTCGGTGTCTATGCGCACTGCTGATTGGCCGCAGTCTTCGTTGAATAACACATCTTGGCCTTCAACTATTTTTCGCGCTACTGGATCATACAAACGATAAGCTTTAGAGGTTCAGGAGTAACCCACCATCCTCATTTCCTTGCCTTTTGGCTGAAATTTTCCTTTCACGGTCTTGTCTAAGACAACTGCAACCGAACCAAATATTCTGAAGTGACGTACTACAGGCTTGTAGCCCGACCATGCTTCGTACGGAGTTTTGTTCTTAAGTGCTTTGTTGGGTGATCTATTCCGTATATAAACAGCACTTGCTACTGCTTCTGTCCACAAAAACTGACCAAGATTGGACTGCAACAGCATATATCTAGCCATCTCGACAATGGTTCGTTTTGCCCTTTCGGCAACACCATTTTGTTGAGGCGTGTACGGTACTGTTAGTTGTCTCTGTATACCATGCGTTTGTAAAAATTTGTCAAAAACAGCATTTACGTGTTCGCGGCCATTATCGCTTCTCAACGCTTTTATGGACTTATTGGTAGCTCGTTCGACCATGTTTTCGAACGCCACAAATTTGTCCAGAACTTCGCTTTTTGACTTTAAGAAATAAACAAATATTTTTCGCGAAAAATCGTCGATGAATAAAAGAAAGTATCGACTCCCTCCAATTGATTGAATAGGAAAAGGTCCGCAAACGTCCGTATGAATTAATTCCAACACACTTTTGGATTTCTTCACTCCACGTGGAAATGGTAACGAATGTATTTTACATTTCATGCAATTTATGCATTTAACATTGTTTGGTACGCTTATCATTTCTATGCCGCGCACCATTTGTTTTTTCAGAAGTTCTTTTAAGCTGTCAAAATTTAGATGACCAAATCGCAGATGCCATTTCATTGCATCGTTACTAGAAGAAACACATGAGTTAATGGAATTGTAAAACAGAAATAATTTATTCACTTTCTGCGCTTCCAATACCAATTCTCCAAAAGTGTCTTTTATACGAGCACTAATTTTATTAAATATTACTTCCAGGCCACATTCGACTGCTCTGCTCACTGACATAAAATTTCCCTGCAGTGATGGAATGTACAAAACATTTTTGAGAGTGATTTCATTTCCCATTGTTCCAAGCTTTACTTGTCGTATGCCTTCTGAGACAACGAAAGTATTACCCGCTAGCATCACTCTCTCTCTCTATGCTCAGAAATTGAAGTAAATAAGTCTAGTTTGTTACACATATGTGCTGTTGCTCCGCTATCGAGACACCACATGGAATGATCGAATAACTGTTGATCTGTTTCTGCCAAGGTTGTATATGAAAACTGTTGTTGTCGAACATTTTGCGTTGTTTTGTGTTCGTTTCTAGATCTTTCGTTGCACTTATTTGCAAAATGTCCAATTTTACCACACCTAAAACATTTTAGGTTCTGTTTTCCGTTTCGCTTACCGCTTTTGTTGTTGTGATTCTCGATCTTCGATTTATGCTGTGTCTGTGCCACAAATGCGTGTTGTTCTAAGCCCTTTGTGCTTGTTCCCAAAACATTGCTATTTCTCTGTGCTCTGCGTTCACCTTCCTCTAAAATCCGGACTTTCAATGCGCTTAGAGTTGGCAACACGTCCCTTGCTTCTACGGCCAATACGAAATCGATGAGGAAGGGTTGACAAAAGAATTATGACCAATAATTTTTCAGACATTTCGACTTTAGACTCTGCCAATTTCTCCACAATCTCGGAAAATTTGTTAAGATATTGCGCTACTTCCTCAAATTCAGTAATTTTTAAACTCAACAATTTTTTGTATAAAGACACCTGCCTAGCTGGCCCTGTAGGCTGATAAATTTCTTGTAACCGCTTCCAGGCAACAGCGGATGATACACAATTTTTTATATGCAACAATTGGCTTGGCTTCACACTCAACACTATCGTAGCCAGAGATTTCTCGTCTTTTGTCGTCCAGCTTTGTAGGAGCTCCTCACTCATGCCCTCAGTTTTAATAGACTTTCCATTCACCACATTCCATAATTCTTGATGCACTAAAACGCCGGCCATTTGAATAAGCCATGAGTCGTAATTGTTATCATCGAGTTTCTCAATACTATACATTGTAGCCATTTTAATATATACTTAATATTCAATTGTTTTAATCGCGACTGTACCTGGGCCCAACACTTTGATTTTATAAACATTAACAATGGGATGATAAATCAGCTTTCACCAGTCATATTTATAGTGAATTATAAAAGTTATTATAGACAAAAAGAGTATATTTTTTTAAAAATTGATAACGATTTATATTTGCTTGGATTCCTCGCTCGATGAAATTTTAGATTTCTTTTTCAGCTCGAATGTATAGAAAAAATGTACGTTAGAAAAAATTTACTCTAAAAATGTTGGTAATTTTATAATAACAAAAGAGATCAAACTGAGTTGAAGTATTAGTTAAATAAATACATTTTTTAACAACTCCAGTGGCAATTTAATGTTAGATAAATAAGTTTTTTAATAAATAGTAGTAAAATAGCAAACTGCCTAACTACCATAGTACTTGCAATAGTAAGGGAAAACATACGTGGTTTGCAAACGCCTAACATTTTACACGCAAATTTTACTATAGAGGTGAAATGAAAATGTAGATATGCCAACATTCAGTTACACACGTTCTGCTTTGTGCTTTTCGTAAAAAAGCTGTTCAGAAACGTTTGTGAATTCTGAGAAAGAGAGAGCAAGCTTCAATGTTCACATTAGGGAACACTAATTGACGGTGTTTCCATAGTTACAACAACACATTACACAGTATTTCTCAGTATTTCCAGTCAAATGGTATTCTTGAACTTTTAACAACGCTATTTCTGTTCGGTTTTAGAGAGAAATGAAACGAGAAATGAAGAATAAAGCTGACGTTCTCATACATCTGATTGGCTTTTTGAACTATGCTGATGTTGCTGCGGCCATAAAGCACACATTCCTTTATATTACTGCACTCTTCAAAAACGAATTCTGCTGTATAAATATGTGTCAATATGTATTTAATAATATTGTTCAAAAGTTCAATCACATGAGAGCATTAATAATTCATGTTTTTATGTTATTATATTATAAATAAAATGATGAAATGCTACTTTTTCTTCTTCTTTGAGGTGAAAAGATAAGGAATTTTATGAAATTATTACAGTACGAAATTGCCAAAAGTGTATGGTACCAAAATTGTACTTTAATATTATTCGTTTTTAAAAAAAAAACTCAAAAAGGAAAATGAGATAAGGCATTACATAATCAATTAAGAATTTCAAACACATTAGTGTAATTTTAATGTAGCGAAAACATATTTTTCCTCAAAAAGTAGTAATATAGTAACACTACTTAAATACCATAGTACATGCAAAAGTACGCGGAAACATACGCAGTTTGTAAACGGGTAATAAAATTCACTAGTAATAATGCCAATAACACCTTGATGCTGTTTTCTTTCTATTAATTCTTAACCTCAATTTATAAATTATTTTTAGAGAATATGTATAATATACTTTTTGTATTAACATAAATTAGTAAGAAAAATATTATTGAAGTGTTTTATGACGACTGGATTAAGTTAAAGTTAAAATGCAGCCAACGAAATATTTTGAAGCCCTCGATATGAACCACAATCATTAAGGAAATAAAAGGTTATATAATGTTAACAACTAGAAAGCTGTAAAAAATCTGAAATGTATTATTTAGGCCAAAAATAAAAGTCTTGAAATATAAACAATAATTTTACTTTGTAACGATTAAATTTTGTGACACAAAATTTAACGCACATACAGAAGCTAGCATAGAATCAAGTTCAAGGACAACCGCAGCAAACTCGTTTTCATAACGTAAATTCACAAAACTAGTCAAACGAGTTTGCGAAATAGCTCGAAAACATTGGAAGCAGCGAACAAGTCGGATCAATTCCATCAAACAGGTTCGGAGTTTGACGAGAGCTTTAAAGCTTTTCGCATAATTTGGAAGAAGAAGAGACGGCGATAAAAGAGCGAGCACACAGCGCATCGGGACAGTCTTTTACCAACCACACCTGTGGACAGTCTTTTAACAACCACACCCGTGGACAGTCGCAAATAACACGCGTTAAATATTCAGTAGAGACGATCAGCACCATAAGGACATCGCAGTCAGCACTGTAAGGACTCTGAGTCGGCATCAAAGGGACTCGCAGTCTACATCGAAAGGACTTCGAGTCGGCATCAAAGGGACTCGCAGTCAACAACGCAAGGACTCCGAGTCGGCATCAAAGGCACTCGCAGTCTGCATCGAAAAGATTCCGAGTCGGCATCAAAGGGACTCGCAGTCAACAGTGCAAGGACATTTCAGTCGACGTCGCAGTCAACGTCGAAGCCAACGTCTCAGTCGACGTCGCAGTCGACGTCGCAGTCAACGTCGCAGTCAACGTCGAAGCCAACGTCTCAGTCGACGTCGCAGTCAACGTCGAAGCCAACGCCTCAGTCGACATCGCAGTTAACGTCAAAGCCAACGTTTCAGTCGACGTCGCAGTCAACGTCGAAGCCAACGCCTCAATCAACGTCGCCGCCAAGAGCGCAGGTGGCGCACCGCTGCAACCAACATTGCCCTGTCGGTCTGTGGGTTTATACCCCGAGGCAGTAGGACAGTCAGTCTGTGGGTTTATACCCCGCGACTCATAACAACATCGCCCTGTCGGTCTGTGGGTTTATACCCCGAGGCAGTAGGACAGTCGGTCTGTGGGTTTATACCCCGCGACTCATAACAACATCGCCCTGTCGGTCTGTGGGCTTATACCCCGAGGCAGTAGGACAGTCGGTCTGTGGGTTTATACCCCGCGACTCATAACATCGCCCTGTCGGTCTGTGGGTTTATACCCTGAGGCAGTAGGACAGTCGGTCTGTGGGTTTATACCGCGCGACTCATAACAACATCGCCCTGTCGGTCTGTTTGTTTATACCCCGAGGCAGTAGGACAGTCGGTCTGTGGGTTTATACCCCGCGACTCATAACAACATCGCCCTGTCGGTCTGTGGGTTTATACCCCGAGGCAGTAGGACAGTCGGTCTGTGGGTTTATACACCGCGACTCATAACAACATCGCCCTGTCGGTCTGTGGGTTTATACCCCGAGGCAGTAGGACGGTCGGTCTGTGGGTTTATACCCCGCGACTCATAACAACATCACCCTGTCGGTCTGTGGGTTTATACCCCGAGGCAGAAGGACAGTCGGTCTGTGGGTTTATACCCCGCGACTCATAGTAACATAGCCCTGTCGGTCTGTGGGTTTATACCCCGCGGCAGAGGGACAGTCGGCCTGTGGGTTTATACCCCGCGACTCATAACAACAACACAGCAGAGTGACTCGCCCCAGGAAAAACTAACACGAATCTTCCTTTCCAGCATAATTAAATAAATTATAAAGATAATTTAACGATTTTCTTAAAGCCTAATCAGAGAACTTTTAATTTCCAGCAATCTAACCATTTGCTTACAGCCTAATTAGATAACTTTGAATGTCCAGAAATCTAATCATTTGCTTACAGCCTAATCGATAATATTTAATTTCCAGCAACTTATTGTAAACTTATGTAAGAAACTTATACTTAGGCACATCGAGAAACATTGTAACCTAAAATCAAAAGCAATTCAATAAAGTTGTTAATATAAAATTTGATGTATTGCGTTCTAACAAATAAATAACTGAACGAGACCTTGGACTGGTCTGAGTTCTATCCAGGCAAAGAGAAAGCATCGTTACAGTGGCGCTTGAACAGGGACACGATACATCAAATATCTAACAACCAGCGAGCACTTAATCTGATTACAACGAAAATAATGTCGAAACGATCATGGATTTACAGACTACGCAAAGACGAATTAATTGAATATACCAAAGAATTCGAGCTTGACGAGACAGGAACCGCCGATGAACTGAGGAAGCAGTTCGTCGCTTTTGTCATAGCAGCAGAGAAGGATCCCGTGTTATACGCGCGCGTGCTGGAGTTGGAGGCAATGCACACCGCGGCCCGAGGGCCATCACCAACGCGGCAACCACGATCAGGAGATGATCGCAACGAGACACAGACTAAAGCGGCTTCACCTAAGCTTGGTGAAAAGGAATTGCACCTATCGATACCCACAGTCAGCGAAAACATCATCACCGAACCCAGTCGCAACATTATGTACACGAGACCACGGGAAATGGCGGTGGACCCGCCCAGTATCATCGACAAGGTTCGAAAATGGAACGTTCGATACGACGGTGGCAAGGACCCGTTACTCTTTATTGAATGGGTGGAAGAATTGACAGGAGTATACCGGATACCCGTAGATTATTTACCGCAGATGATGCCGGAACTGCTTCGCGACCGTGCACTCACATGGCTTCGGAATAACCAACGCGACTGGAGAACCTGGAGTAACTTTAAAACCGCTTTCTTGAAGTTTTTCTTATCGAGCAGGTACTTCAAGCAAATAGAGGACCGAATCAAGATGCGCACGCAACGACAGCACGAATCGTTCAAGGACTTTGTGTTAGACATCTGCGATCTGATGAGAACAGCTGACTTCACGGATGCACAGAAGTTAGAGCGTGTGTTTCGTAACTCGCGGCAAGAGTTTCAGCTGTACATAAAAAGGAAGGACTTTTCAAGCCTCGACGAGTTGGTCAGCCTAGCAGAGGACCTGGAGTGCATTCAAAGGAAGCCAGATAAGACAATACGGCAGAACACGCGACCACGAGATGAACCGAAACCATTCCCTCCAAGGGCACAGTACGAGGGCAGAGAGGCTGCGGAAACCCTCCACTATTATTTTGCTGGACCTGTGGAAAAGTAGGCGTGCGAAGCATCGATTGCTGCTATCGTCGCCGAAATCCAAATATTGAAACGCACCAGGGAAACGACGACCGCTCCCGCCAGTACCGAGACTCGGCGGACACAGGGCGAACAACTTCTCGGAACCACTAGAGACTCTACGTTGTGATCAGGGTCACCTCCTCGCTAGGATTCACATCATGGGACGATCGCTGGACGCAACGATTGACACAGAAGCGACACGCAGTTTCGTAAGCAGGCGAATGGCAGAGGAACTCGGACTAGAAAAGAAGACACTAACCCCTCCCATATATGTACGGATGGCTGACGGTAGCCAAGGAGAGGTAACCAAATATCTCGACACCACCATCAGATTTGAGAGGAACAGTTTGCGCACCAATTTACTGATTTTGCAAGGCGCAGTGGACAAGTTACTTTTGAGGATGGACTGTCTCGCGAAGGCTGGAGCTAGTTCCTCGTGTGGCGGCCTTACGCTGAATTTTCAAGACGCTCAGCAGCCCGGAGTAAAAGCAGCAATAAACACCTGTGTTGTCGACAGAGAAGCCGAAAGCGAGGCAGAAAATCAGAAAACAGGCGAAGATACAGAAACTTTATTAAAGAAAGAGTTGGAAGCGTTTGAGAGACTAGAGGGACCCACGAACATCACGAAACACAAGATCACCATGATCGATGAGAGACCGGTAAAGCAGCGTTACATTCCGAGGAACCCAGCGATGCAAGACATCATCAACAAGGAGGTGGATGAATTGATTAATAAAGGTTGTATCGAGCCATCGAGCAGTGCGTTCAGCGCCCCAATCTTGAACGTGCTGGTCAAGAAAAAGACCGGTACATGGCGTTTATACATCGATTATCGGCAGCCAAACTCCCGATCCAGACCAGATGCGTATCCGTTGCCGCGCATCCAGCACATCCTTGACCGTCTAAGGAATGCCAAGTTCATCAGCAGCCTGGACTTAAAGAATGGATACTGACAGATTCCGATGGACGACGCCAGCAAACCCTACACAGCGTTTACAGTGCCCGGGCGCGGCTTATTTCAGTGGAAGATCATGCCAATCGGACTCCACTCGGCCCCAGCAACTTTCCAACGAGCACTCGACAAGGTAATAGGGCCAGAGCTAGAACCATACGCCTTCGCGTACCTGGACGACATCATCGTGACCAGCGCGTCAAAAGGGGACCACATGCGACACCTACAAGAAGTTTTCAGGAGGCTGCGTGCAGCAAATTTGAAGTTGAACATCGACAAATGCGAGTTCTTCCAAAAGGAGACGAAATATCTCGGTCATGTGGTAAGTGAACAGGGCATCCGAACTGATCCGGATAAGATCGCGGCGATAGAGGCACTCGAACCACCCACCAATCTGCGAGAGCTTCGCCGATGCTTGGGAATTTCCTCCTGGTACCGAAGGTTCGTCCCAGAGTTTGCAACGATAGTTTACCCGATGACGAATCTTCTCAAAAAGGGAAAGCATTGGAAATGGCAGGCAGAGGCATTTGCAAAGTTGAAAGCGGCGCTTACAAGGGCACCGATACTCAACTGTCCGAATTTCACCAAACAGTTCACCCTCCAAACGGACGCCAGCGATATCGGGTTGGGAGCTGTACTTACACAGGAAATTGACGATGCCGAGAAGGTTATCGCGTATGCGAGCCGCAGACTAAACAAAGCGGAATTAAATTACTCAGCAACCGAGAAAGAGTGCCTGGTCATCATATGGGGCATTCGGAAGATGCGATGCTATTTGGAGGGTTACAAGTTTACCTTGGTTACTGACAACCTTTCGCTGAAATGGCTCAACAGCATCGAGAGCCCTTCAGGGCGTATTGTTCGCTGGGCGTTAGAGCTGCAACAGTACAACTTCGACGTCAAATATCGTAGAGGAAAATTAAACGTTGTCGCCGACGCGCTTTCCCGCCAACCAGCAGAGACAAATCGAATCACGGCCGAGGAAAGTTCACCGCCACCACGGTGCTCCTGGTGGGCGAGGAGGATCGAAGAAATAACAGGTAATCCACAGAAATTTCCCGACTATAGAATGGAGGGAGACCAGCTCTACAGAAACATCCAGCGACAGCCGGCTAATGACGATAACGCTCTATGGAAACTTTGTGTACCATCACACTTACGCGAACGCGTGCTACAAGAGAATCATGACAATGCATGTGCAGGCCACTTGGGGATTCGGAAGACGTCAACGCGAATCATGAATCGTTATTATTGGCCCGGAATGCTGAGAGACATCAGCCGTTACGTTCACCAGTGCGACACGTGCCAACGATATAAATTCGAACAACGACAGCAAGCGGGGAAATTGTTGACGCAGTTAGCTGAAGAACCATGGGCGATGGTATGCGCAGATTTCGTCGGGCCACTGCCACACTCAACGCACGGGAACACCACTTTATTGGTTTTCTTCGACAAATTCATAAAAAGGACGGAAATAATTCCACTGCGGAAGGTTGCAGCGGACGGTCTACTGAAAGGATTCCGAGAACGAATTATAGATAGATTTGGCGTGCCTAAAATACTGGTCACGGACAATGGGAAACAATTCAAAAGTAAGCATTTCACAGAATTTCTATCAAGCATCGGGGTGAAGCACCAATTCACAGCGCCGTACACGCCACAGGAGAACCCGACAGAACGAGTAAATAAAACGGTGAAAACAATGATCGCACAACTAGCTGCTGGGGAGGAGCGTTAGTGGGACAACAACCTGCCCGAAATCATTCTTGCAATAAACTCATGCTAATCTGAGACCACAGGATTCAGCCCGGCATTCTTCGTTCAAGGAAGGGAATTACGATTGCCAGGAGCACTTTTCGACGAGAAGACCCCAGGTACGGGGCAGAGCGAGCAAACTGCACATGAGAGGGCGAAACAACTCCAGGAAATCTTTGAGATTGTACGAGGGAAGCAGGCGTTAGCACTCAATTTAAAACTTGTAGAATTTCGTTGCAGCAGCGAATCATCTAAAACGATGAAGTCAGGAAATCATCGAAGCAGAAGTCAGCACGAAGCCACACACACACATTCAACACCGATACCACAAAACGCCGAAGTGAACAGCGAAAACTAAATAATATAATGAAGGGGTAAAACAATAAACGAAGTCGCCACCGAAGAAAACACGCACAGCGCAGTCGCTACATCGCACTACGCATCTACATACAGCGAGCACATAGGTAATAAAACAATAAACGAAGTCGCCACCCAGGAAACTACGCACAAGCGCAGTCACTACATCACACTACGCATCTACATACAGCAAGCACAAAGGTAATAAAACAATAAAAGAAGTCGCAACCGAAGAAAGCACGCACAAGCGCAGTCGCTACATCACACTTCCTATCACATATATCAAATACAAAGGTAATAAAACAATTAACGGAATCGCAGCCAAGGAAACACGCACAAGCGCAGTCACTGCATCACATTTCGCATCTACATACATCAAACACTAAGGTAATAAAACAATTAACGGAATCGCAGCAAAGAAATAACGCAAAGCGTAGTCGCCGCATCACACTTCCCAACCACACACATCAAACACAGGTAATAAAACAATAAAAGGCGACCAGTCAAACAGATCAACAAACGCAGGAGGGTAAATCGGAAGCGCTTCACCATTGAAAACCGTTTAAGCTGTCGACGACGTCGCAAACCCAACGAGCTTCAGGCCGCTAATTTCGATGACACCAACAACTGCACTAAACGAAGGAGGAAATTCGCATTGCTACCGCTGACCACAAGGCAGGCACGGGAAGCGTATTAAAATGCACACACAGAGAGCTTAGAAGTCCGTTACACGAGTGTTTTTGCTCGCTACATAAAAGCCAATATTCGGACTGTTCATGGAATCGCAGCGACGTTACAGGGTGAGGTGAGGAACAAGATAAGCGACTGCAGCAAGGAACCGTTAGGACATCGGAAGGCAAACGTAAAGCGACCTCAGAAGACACAGATTAACCACGGAGCAGTCAGTCATCAGCGAAATTTCATCAGAGACGGTCGCCGCGATAGTTACCTTCAGTGAGGAAAATTTACAATGTCCAGTTCACCGCCGAGAAAAGAATTGAAGCTGCGAACGCTGCCAGCGTCGACGCAGGAACTGGCTGCAGCAGCAGTTAAGACAACACAAGCAACAAACGACACCGCGTACCACGTGGTGGTTGTGTCAAGCGACGACGAAATGGAGCGCCCATGCCCCCTTCTTTGCTACCAAGGGTTAAGAATCTACAAGGAAGATTACGAGAGGTTGTCAGAAGGACGTTTCTTCAACGATACGTTGATAAATTTTTATCTGCCACTCATGCTCAATCGCCGGCCGACGAAAATTCAACAAGCGACACATGTGTACGACACACACTTTTTCGCACATGTGAAGGCATGCTAATCGAGCAACGACATCGGTGCCGCGCAGCGGAAATTTCGCACATGGACTCGAGAAATCAAGCCAGCCACGAAGAAGTACCTGTTGGTTCCGATTAATGAGGATGCCCACTGGATCCTCGCAATAATCCGACACGACGTCGCGGCCACCCAACAAAACGACATCCTCATATTCGATTCACTGTTCATGAAGGACAGGACCCACATACCAGCGCTGCTGCGCAAATACCTTGGCGCAGAACTGCAACGGTCATTTACTGCAGAGACGTTGCCGGCGTACAATGTCCGCATACCGCAACAGCGAAACTCCACGGACTGCGGCGCATTCTTGCTGCACGCAGCAAACAAATTCTTGCGAGGACCCTTGGGAGACTATCGCAAACGAGACTACAGTGAATGGTTTCAACCGGCGGACGCAGAGGCGAAGCGACTAAATGTCGCCTACTCGCTACTCATGCTCTTGCCAGAAGAAGATAGATTGAGACTGCCAAAGCTCTACATATCACAGCGCAAAAAGGAAACCAACAAGACCCAGACACCGTCTCGCAAGGGTGACAGAAGCGACAACAACAGCAGCAGCAGCAGCAGTAGCAATAGCTGTCGCAGCAACAGCAGCAGCAGCAGTAGCAGTAGCCGTCACAGCAACAGCAGCAACGATAACAGCAGGCATAGCAGCGACGCCGACGCTAGAAAACAGACAGAGATCGCAATGACGCAAAAGACAACGCCACGCTCGTTAACATCGCACACACCAACGAGGAAGCCAACGGCAGTAGTACACCCTTCCCCACCCGGCAGTAAGATGAAGCGAATGGAAGCAGAGGCAGAAGTTGAAATCCCTAGAACACCGGGACGAGAACTTCAAATGGAGCTGACGCATCGGTAGACACCATCACCAAACAGCACAGCCATTAGTTTGGACACCGACTGGGCACCCGCTAGTGAGGGGAATCCAGTGCACGATGACCATCAACCAGGCGCCACCGCGCAGCAAATTCTTCCACCCTGGTTGGAGCAGCAGGTGGTGGAAGCCAAGCAACACCGAAAGGAAACGCGTGAGAATGACCATCACCCGGAACGGCGAGGTAAATATTGACCAGTTAACAAGTAGTCAAATCTAATTTACGGGTAGAACAAACGAGTAGCAAATCTGCGCCCAAAGCATAGAAAAAAAAAAAGAACAACAAGAGAAAACAAAGAAAAAACACAAACGTTGAATTGATTTTAGTTGCTTTAACATTATTTATTAAAGGTATGGTAATATATATTAAAGATATTTTATAAAACACGTAGATAATATGCAATAAAATAACGCTTCGATCCTCGTTAAGAGAAAACGGAAATAAATTATTGAAATAGAACAACAACAAGTTTAAGTCTTGTTAAGATTTTTTAGGGCATACAACAATTGTAACCCAATATCTTAAAACACTTGTATTAGTAATAACGCTGCGACGTTTTGCGCTAGAAGGAAATAAGAAAACTTTTATAAATATAATATAAGAGACAAAGAAAAAAAACATACTTACTTTGATTAATCTAACTGAGACACCAAATGAATTTAAAAATCAAAAGTCGAAACAGAAACCATTTAGAAATAAGAAAACTTTTGTAAATATATAAAAGAGGAAAATCCTTACTTTGAATAGCCTAACAAGAAAAAAAATTCCAGATGAGTTTAGTAAAACCAAAAAAAAAAGAAGAAAGAAACAAACAAGAAAACCATAAGCTAGGTAAAACAATGAACAACAAAAATGTCGAAATAGAAAAGCTTATAGTAAGAGCGACAAAACATAAGCGCAATAAGCGAGAAATCTGAATTAGAAAAAACATAGATAAATAAACTCATTTAATCAACAAGAGACTTATTTTTTGAAGAGGAACCGGCAGTCGGCCGCATGAGCCATGAATTCTACACTCGATCGCCAAACCCCCGCCACCCAAAGTAAGGGGAAAATGTAAAGATTAAATTTTGTGACACAAAATTTAACGCACATGCAGAAGCTAGCATAGAATCAAGCTCAAGGACAACCGCAGCAAACTCGTTTTCATAACGTAAATTCACAAAACTAGTCAAACGAGTTTGCGAAATAGCTCGAAAACATTGGAAGCAGCGAACAAGTCGTATCAATTCCATCAAACAGGTTCGGAGTTTGACGAGAGCTTTAAAGCTTTTCGCATAATTTGGAAGAAGAAGAGACGGCGATAAAAGAGCGAGCACACAGCGCATCGGGACAGCCTTTTACCAACCACACCTGTGGACAGTCTTTTAACAACCACACCCGTGGACAGTCGCAAATAACACGCGTTAAATATTCAGTAGAGACGATCAGCACCATAAGGACATCGCAGTCAGCACTGTAAGGACTCTGAGTCGGCATCAAAGGGACTCGCAGTCTACATCGAAAGGACTTCGAGTCGGCATTAAAGGGACTCGCAGTCAACAACGCAAGGACTCCGAGTCGGCATCAAAGGCACTCGCAGTCTGCATCGAAAAGATTCCGAGTCGGCATCAAAGGGACTCGCAGTCAACAGTGCAAGGACATTTCAGTCGACGTCGCAGTCAACGTCGAAGCCAACGTCTCAGTCGACGTCGCAGTCAACGTCGAAACCAACGCCTCAGTCGACGTCGCAGTTAACGTCGAAGCCAACGTTTCAGTGGACGTCGCAGTCAACGTCGAAGCCAACGCCTCAATCAACGTCGCCGCCAAGAGCACATACAGAAGCTAGCATAGAATCAAGCTCAAGGACAACCGCAGCAAACTCGTTTTCATAACGTAAATTCACAAAACTAGTCAAACGAGTTTGCGAAATAGCTCGAAAACATTGGAAGCAGCGAACAAGTCGTATCAATTCCATCAAACAGGTTCGGAGTTTGACGAGAGCTTTAAAGCTTTTCGCATAATTTGGAAGAAGAAGAGACGGCGATAAAAGAGCGAGCACACAGCGCATCGGGACAGTCTTTTACCAACCACACCTGTGGACAGTCTTTTAACAACCACACCCGTGGACAGTCGCAAATAACACGCGTTAAATATTCAGTAGAGACGATCAGCACCATAAGGACATCGCAGTCAGCACTGTAAGGACTCTGAGTCGGCATCAAAGGGACTCGCAGTCTACATCGAAAGGACTTCGAGTCGGCATGAAAGGGACTCGCAGTCAACAACGCAAGGACTCCGAGTCGGCATCAAAGGCACTCGCAGTCTGCATCGAAAAGATTCCGAGTCGGCATCAAAGGGACTCGCAGTCAACAGTGCAAGGACATTTCAGTCGACGTCGCAGTCAACGTCGAAGCCAACGTCTCAGTCGACGTCGCAGTCAACGTCGAAACCAACGCCTCAGTCGACGTCGCAGTTAACGTCGAAGCCAACGTTTCAGTGGACGTCGCAGTCAACGTCGAAGCCAACGCCTCAATCAACGTCGCCGCCAAGAGCACATACAGAAGCTAGCATAGAATCAAGCTCAAGGACAACCGCAGCAAACTCGTTTTCATAACGTAAATTCACAAAACTAGTCAAACGAGTTTGCGAAATAGCTCGAAAACATTGGAAGCAGCGAACAAGTCGTATCAATTCCATCAAACAGGTTCGGAGTTTGACGAGAGCTTTAAAGCTTTTCGCATAATTTGGAAGAAGAAGAGACGGCGATAAAAGAGCGAGCACACAGCGCATCGGGACAGTCTTTTACCAACCACACCTGTGGACAGTCTTTTAACAACCACACCCGTGGACAGTCGCAAAGAACACGCGTTAAATATTCAGTAGAGACGATCAGCACCATAAGGACATCGCAGTCAGCACTGTAAGGACTCTGAGTCGGCATCAAAGGGACTCGCAGTCTACATCGAAAGGACTTCGAGTCGGCATCAAAGGTACTCGCAGTCAACAACGCAAGGACTCCGAGTCGGCATCAAAGGGACTCGCAGTCTGCATCGAAAGGATTCCGAATCGGCATCAAAGGGACTCGCAGTCAACAGTGCAAAGACATTTCAGTCGACGTCGCAGTCAACGTCGAAGCCAACGTCTCAGTCGACGTCGCAGTCAACGTCGAAACCAACTCCTCAGTCGACGTCGCAGTTAACGTCGAAGCCAACGTTTCAGTGGACGTCGCAGTCAACGTCGAAGCCAACGCCTCAATCAACGTCGCCGCCAAGAGCGCAGCTGGCGCACCGCTGCAACCAACATTGCCCTGTCGGTCTGTGGGTTTATACCCCGCGACTCATAACAACGTCGCCTTGTCGGTCTGTGGGTTTATACCCCGAGGCAGTAGGACAGTCGGTCTGTGGGTTTATACCCCGCGACTCATAACAACATCGCCCTGTCGGTCTGTGGTTTTATACCCCGAGGCAGTAGGACAGTCGGTCTGTGGGTTTATACCCCGAGGCAGTAGGACAGTCGGTCTGTGGGTTTATACACCGCGACTCATAACAACATCGCCCTGTCGGTCTGTGGGTTTATACCCCGAGGCAGTAGGACAGTCGGTCTGTGGGTTTATACCCCGCGACTCATAACAACATCGCCCTGTCGGTCTGTGGGCTTATACCCCGAGGCAGTAGGACAGTCGGTTTGTGGGTTTATACCCCGCGACTCATAACAACGTCGCCTTGTCGGTCTGTGGGTTTATACCCCGAGGCAGTAGGACAGTCGGTCTGTGGGTTTATACCCCGCGACTCATAACAACATCGCCCTGTCGGTCTGTGGTTTTATACCCCGAGGCAGTAGGACAGTCGGTCTGTGGGTTTATACCCCGAGGCAGTAGGGCAGTCGGTCTGTGGGTTTATACACCTCGACTCATAACAACATCGCCCTGTCGGTCTGTGGGTTTATACCCCGAGGCAGTAGGACAGTCGGTCTGTGGGTTTATACCCCGCGACTCATAACAACATCGCCCTGTCGGTCTGTGGGTTTATACCCCGAGGCAGAAGGACAGTCGGTCTGTGGGTTTATACCCCGCGACTCATAGTAACATAGCCCTGTCGGTCTGCGGATTTATACCCCGCGGCAACTCATAACAACAACACAGCAGAGTGACTCGCCCTAGGAAAAACTAACAAGAATCTTCCTTTCCAGCATAATTAAATAATTAAAAAGATAATTTAACAATTTGCTTACAGCCTAATCAGAGAACTTTTAATTTCCAGCAATCTAACCATTTGCTTACAGCCTAATTAGATAACTTTGAATGTCCAGAAATCTAATCATTTGCTTACAGCCTAATCGATAATATTTAATTTCCAGCAACTTATTGTAAACTTATGTAAGAAACTTATCCTTAGGCACATCGAGAAACATTGTAACCTAAAATCAAAAGCAATTCAATAAAGTTGTTAATATAAAATTTGATGTATTGCGTTCTAACAAATAAATAACGGAACGAGACCTTGGACTGGTCTGAGTTATATCCAGGCGAAGAACTTTGTAAACGGAACCCAAATATGTAGTTGGGTATTATACTCATAATAAAAACGTGTATTAAATTTCCTGTAAATACAAGACACATTAGAATATTCACTCAGATTTTTTGTTCTGCGAACTTTTAATACCATCACTATATATATACGCTTAATGTAAAGTAACAATCATAGATAAAATCAATATGCATTCAATCGAAATAATTTATTTTATTTTTACAAGTTTACAATTGAGTTGAAATTTCAAAACAAAGTGTTAAGGCATACATAAAATATTGTAAACAAAGGCAAAATCTTGTCGTCTCCGACCTCTCATTAACGGGGTGTCAAGAGGTGAGTAGGGGTCTCTGGTGAGGAGTTATTCATTAGATTTCCAATTTCTCACGAACACTTCTATACACAATTCCAAGTTTTTCACGAACACCAACAAACTTCTGGAACTCGAATGGGAAGCCGAACAATCGCTGGAATAAGTCAGCCATCTCGTTATCTCTGAGTGTGAAAGACCAGTGCGGTGGAATATGCGTGCTTTTTTCCAGTTTTCATTTTTGGCTATTTATTTTGTATAATTAATAAAATATATATTTTTACTATTATTTTGTGTAATTATTAAAACATCTGTCATGCTTTAAATTTTATTTGTTTCAATTATGTATATTAATTTACGTTTTTAATAATGTTATAAGAATTTTTATATCTTTGGGATAAATATATTTTACAGTTTTATTGAATCCCATTGAAATTTGCACCTTTGTAAATTATATATGTATGATATTACTTATGGTGTAGTGTTACATATTATTATTATACTATTAACTATAGATTAATAGGCAATAGAATTGAAGAGCGCCCGCATTTTCGACAGCTCAGAGAGATAATTCAATTCAATTTCAATTCAATTTATTTAGTTATAAAGTACCATAAGAACATAGTTCTTTTAATGTACAACGCAACAATTAAATTCACAATAAAAACATTATAATCTTAACCTTATAAACTAATAAATACTTATAGTTAAAACGAACACTAAGAGAGAGAATGAGAGAGAGAAAGAGAGAGAGAGAGAGAGAGAGAGCGAGAGAGAGAAAAGATATAAAGCACAGAAACTTTTCATAATTTTATGCATGCACCAGAAGAGCACAGGTATCGTAACCAAATCGTTAGCCCATGAAATTATAAGAGGAAAAGAGCGAACTATGTGTATACCAACGAGTATATATTGTAAAGAGATTTCAACGCAGGCTACTCGTTACAGAGCACCTCGAGATGGTGCGCGGACTTAAGGTGACAGCGAAAATGAAGCCCTAGAAAACGTCGACAGCGATCATACGGCAGAAACTACGTGTTCGTGTGTATGTTCGAAGCGATGCTCATAGCAAAGCAGAATTGTATTCTCGCTTAAGGAGTGAACGCTGGGCAAACATCAGCTATTAAATTGTTAATGAGTGGAAAGGAATAGGAAGCTTCAGTGAGTTGAAGGAATTCGACTTTGTTTTCGTCCATTGCACTAACAAAATATATGCAGTCTGTCCGTCCGCGAAGGTTGAATTTTTTTGTACATGATTTGGTTTCTTGCATTGATATTTTAGTGAAGCTTGATATTTTCAGCTTCTGGTCATTTTTCGTTTTTGTATTCAATTTGCTCCTTTCGCACTTATTGACTACAATTTTAATGTTCCGCAAAAAGCAAGCACTGATGGAAAATTTATTTGAAGGGGTTTGTTTATCGAAACGTCAAAATAAATAATTATAAATATAATGGTTTTTTAATTGTGAAAAACATGTATAAAACATAGTTTTACTGTTAATATATATATTCTATCACATTTTACACAGCATTTCCTAATTTGCTTCATTATATTTCCTATAAATGCAGTCGGTAATCAAAACTTTTTTTTTATAAATACACAATTATGCGCCTAATTGCGAAAATATTTTAGAACGATGTTAGCAGAACAGTATAAAAGAAACTGAATACAAATTGTCACAAAATAGTTGGAAATTATACGTTATTGGCCTAGTTGGGGCGCTAAAAACCCTTTAGCACATACGTTTGCACTGTTAAGGAATCGTACCCATTAATTGATAAAGAAACAAGAACAACAATGTGGTACTTCTGACGTATTGTATACGTGAGTTCAACATACCAAACAATCAAATGTCAAACCAATTTTTTGAAGCGGCGAATATCGAGTGTCACATCTAATAATCTATGGTATAAACGAACATTTACAGATAATCAGAAAAAAGTTTAATGTCGCTAGCGTTCGTCGCTTGCATGCTAAGAAATTTAATTACTTTGACACGCGTCTTGATTTATGATTTTTTATTTATGTTTATGCATTTCCAATCTTTGCAATTTTTTGAGAGCTTCAAAGTAGAATATTTTTACTAACTTAAAATTTTTATTTGATGCTATGTTACATTGCAATATTTTAGACAGCAATCTGTCATAAGAAGTATTACAACCTTGCTTAGGTGTTGGGTTTTTTGTCGCATAGCTCGCAGACGTCGAAGCAGAAAGTTGTGACTGAAGCCTTGCGTCAGCAGCAAGGCTTTGTTTACCAGCTAGCCAGAGAACTCCTAAAGATGACACAGCAGCTTTCTAAAATTAATGTAGAATTAATAAAACTGGATTTGATACTATTCTTGCGTACATACTCTGTCTGCTTCCGTCTATTTGTTTTCTATATTGTGTCCGTAAACTTTGTATTTTTTCATTATATCTAAGCACTAAAGGTCTAATTAGCCAAATTTTACGCCCGTAAATTTTACGGCCGTAAATTTCAGTTTCGAAAGAAGCAAGGGAGGAGTGCTTTTTCGAACAATAGCTAAAATTGTCTTATCGAGTTGCCACTTACAAAACTTGATTTCTTTGTGGGTGTTTTCAAACTTTTGTGAGACTTTTTTACGTATACAACTAAGAAATTTTGATACTTGATTTGCGCTATCAGTATTTAATTTCAGAGTGGTTGAAGTTGTACGAAAAAGAAATATGGATACGGAAGTGGACTTAGCTTTTCTTAATTTAATAATTCTGTGCGAAAAGTGGACGCGAAATAGGAGACGATGGTCTGTGCGGCCAATAAATCGTGACCGTAATCCAAACGGCTACTTCCGGCAGCTATTCAAAGAGATGAAAAATAACGACGAAGAGCAATTTTCATCCATACACGGATGACGCGTACAGTGTACGATTTACTATTGACACTGGTCCGGCCGTTTTTGCAGAAGCCGCGCCAACTCATTAGTGCCGAGGAGAGGCTTTCAATAACGCTTTTGTAAGTGGAAACTATTTTTAGTGCATTTACATTTTTGTAATGACTTTCATTAGATATTTAGCACACGGAATGTCTTTCCAAACTATAGCTTGGAGCTACAAAATAGATAAAACCACAGCTAGAAATATTGTGTTAGAGACATGCGATATATTATGGAGTGCGCAGTCTCCTGTATATCTCAGCGAGCCCACGGAGCACTAATACCAACATATCGCTGATGACTTCCAAACTATGTGGCAAATGCCGAATGCGGAGTACACCTTCACTTCAGTAACCGTCGGAAGCTACGGAAGCCAAAGCGATGGAAGTTGTATTGTTAAATTGATTTACATGTAAAAAAAAATAATAATTTTCCATAATTAATTTGCAGGAGTGCTACGGAGTACCAAGTTCGGTCAGAGCTTAATGCAAAATACGTTGCCATCACCACCGGATTCTCCTCTTTGGCCTCGAATCAGCGAAAATTTCCACTTCTTCTTCGTTGGAGATGCCGCCTTTCCGTTAAGGAAGAATTTGATGCGTCCTTACCCCGGCACAAATCTCAGTCTCACAAAGGAAATCTTCAATTACAGATTGTCCAGAGCTCGCCAGACAATTGAGAACAGTTTTGAGGTTTTGACGATACGATGGCGTGTTCTTCGTTCTGTCATTGAGTGCAGTCCAGAGAACTCCAACATTTCTGCGAAGATGGATTGTGGAAATCAGGCTGTTTTCCAGCTGCGAGACAAATTGTCCGATTACTTCATGAACGAGGGCGCTGTGCCATTTTAATACAACGTTGAGTTTAAGACAACTACTTCAATTAAACTAATTCTTTTGATGTTAATATGTACGATTGTTTTATTAGTAATAAAAAAACATAGTAATTATATAATGTAAAATAAATACTTGCTTAAATATACTGCTTGCTTATATTATGCGATTGGTATGTCTTTTTGGAAATTAAAATTTTTTTTAATAAATACATGTTAGCAATAAGTTACGCACAAGAACACGATTTAAACGAAGACATTCAGGACGCTTTACACAAAGAAACACAAAAGTTGCCCGATGTGCGATGAATATTAAAATAAACTTGAACAGCTCAAGCCGACAGACCGGCGGTTTTAAATATTTAACTACCGACACAACAATCCATTAAATATTTAACATACACAAATTTTAATTTCCCAAAGCACTTACCAATTATGCGTTTTCATCATTGTCTTCCTTTTTAAGGTCCATAAGAATTTCTGTCAATTTTTTAATACCGTCGGTCTGTCGCCTTGAGCTTTTTAAGTTTATTAGGCAATTCGCAACCATGTCGCCGAATTCGTAAAAAGTGGCGTTGGCTCCAGTTTTTATTCGCACATCAAGCAGCTGCTTATGTTTCTGTAAAGCGTCATGTATCTCTTCTTGCAAATTAATATTTCTTTTCCGTTTTCGGACTGACGATTCGCAAAAATTCGGTGGCGTTGGTGGCGTTGGTGGCGTTGGCGGCGTGTCGCAAGACTCCATACATTTCGTTGGGGAGAACGAGGCGGTGGAAGATGACAAAAGCGGCAACGACGTTATGTAACGTTCCTCCGGAGGCGACTCCAATGATGGCAACCATTGTTTGCTAAAAGAGCGTGTGGCAACCACGTTTAGCTGTCATATGTAGTAAACAACGTATTTTTTTCACAAATAGCTAATCCCCGCAGATATTTGTCCCTTACGTTCATTCGAACATGCTTTCGGTAATCAGATACATGCAATTCCCATAAGGTAGATACGGTCGTATGCGGTATTCGCTAATTGGACCTTAAGACAGTGTCTCATGGCTTTCGCCATGAATTGGATTGCGCCTTCCTTTTTGTCCTGATCGAGGTATTCTAGGCATGTAATATTCCAGTGCAGTCGCTATTGAACGAAAAGTTAAACAAATATCTGGGTCTCTTTACATATCCAATTATCCAATATACCATTATTGTACAATAATACAAAATGATATTTCCTTAATTTTTAATAAATATATCTAATTAAATAAATAACTAAATTTAATTATAAAAATAATATATTTTAAAACATTTAATTCAATAACACAAACAATGGTGGCCAATGGATTTACAAAGATTGTTTGGCAACCGAAAGATTTGTTTTGAGAAAATATTTTCCTACAAATCTCCTTTTTTGACATAATTACACTTTTTTCATTACAAAATGTGTGTCTGGTTTTGCGTCACACAAGACTCTGTTTTAAATTAAATATGGCCTCGTCCACAGAAATTTTTTTATTGCTACAAACAAGTGTTCATCTGCCTTAATTTTTCTCGGAACTCGATCATAGTCTTGATGATGTTCCTCATGAAAAGGCGAATTAATTCCTTGCATTTCGTTGCCCGCTGAAATCGACATATCGATCATTGCGACGATTATTGCTTCATTTGCGTAACAACGATGCACACAAAACATAAATCAGAAAACAAGGAAAAATTTCTGTATAATAGGATGCGAAATAACCAGCGAAAAAAAAATGTTTCGCAAATATGAGACAACCAAAATTTTTTACCCTTTCTAGCTCTCTATAATTCATCATAGCACGATCTTTGTCATGCTTTAGTGATTTTTTGATGAGAACATCGAATATATGAAAACTTAATCCTAACATGTCTTTCTCAAACCTCAATTGTTCATACAAGTATTGCCCTAATAACACATACTGCAAATTTGTGGAAGGGTGGAATGGCGGCTTCATGAAATCTTTTTACATATCTATACTCTCTATTTTTGTCTATAATAACATTTTTAATTCACTATAAATATGATTATTCGCATATTATTTATATACCTGGTGAAAGCTGAATTATCATCCTATTGTTAATTTTTATAAAATCAAAGTATTAATTTCTTCATTAGTTCATTTTTATTATACAAACACTTGAAATCTGTATTATACACTTTATTGAACAAAATTTAAAACTCTATTCAATTAGCGACCAAAAGGCAAAACTTTATTTATGACATAAACTGGTATTTGGCATGTTCGGCCGCCCAAATTGTGACAGTAAACGCACATAAAACCTTGTTTTCCATAGCGACCTTCATTGCATTTTGCTATGGATTTGCCGAGAGTTTTTCTATTGGTATCGCGTTCTATGGTATTTCATGCAGCGAAGATTTGGCTTTTATGTTTTCAACAACATTTTACGTTTTTTAAATATGGGTCGTTCTCTATCTTAACGAAACAAACGTACAGAAATTTAACATTTCTGTAAAAGTGCGCATTGACAGAAATGCGCATTGATAAAATTACTTAAATTTTTCATTAAAAAATCACTATACCCAACCTTCTTCAGCAAATTTTTGTTGACAACTGAAATCTGAATGAAATGACAATTCTTTCCGTTATATGTCTTGCTTCTGAGGTGTGATTATGTGAATAACACCTATACTGTCTGTGAAAAAATCTGAAAAAGGAAGACACAAATTTTCGGCAAATCGAGCGAGTCTTCGATCTCATTATCTCTGTTCTTCAAAAATCAGTTGTGCACTAAGATAAGCGTGGAAATCAAAATGTCACTTTTTTTGTACACATTGTTGCCGCCCGCCAATAACCAACAAATTTCATCAGAAATTGTGATTATTCGAAGCCATACTGCATACATGGCAATCTCTTGCTTTCTGCAAACAATTGCCTATGATACACACCTAATCACGATCCGTGATTCGTAGGAGAATACCTTTATAGTACGTTCACACCGCTCGTTAAACCCGTTTAAGAACTTAATAGTACGTTTACACCGCTCCTTTTACCAACGAGTATATATTAAGAAAGGGATTGTATGACTTTCCAATCGACCACCGAGTCATACACATGGTTTGTTTAAACGAGTTGAAAGACCAACATTTATAGAAATAATTTCATGGGGAAGGCAAAGCAAAGTGAAGTGCAAATTGGTTCGATACCGTTCGAGTACGCATTTTTAAACAACGAAGCTCATAGGAAGGCAAGGGCTAAATTTACCTTCATATTCTATTCAAATAACATTTCCCAATCGTCCGCTCAGGCAAAAAGCAGTTGTTGTTAGTTTTTCTTGAATGGTTGAGAATTTGCCATTGTGATTTTCAATCAGAGGAGGGAGAGAATCGAGGGTCTGTTTCTGTTTATGATTTTTGTGCTTCTAATGATTTTAATTTTTATATTTTCAGCTTCGGAACATTTTTGCCTTTTTCATTCAATTTGCTTCTTGAGCTTATTCAGTACAATTGTAATGTAGATGAAGAAAAACGTAATGATAATATTTATTTTCGATAAAATTTATGGAAAACTAAAATTTTATCTAATCTCTCATTAATAATATACATAAAAATAAATATTATTCTTAATTTTCTTAATATTTCCTTTTGATTTTTTTAAGTTTGAATAAAACAAAATCTTTGTTTATTTCGATTTTATAATTATAAACAAATCCGTCTCATAAAGATTATAATATATAAATTTCGCATGCCATTTCTGATACAACGAAGCTCATAAGAAGTAAAGCAAGGGCTAAATTTACTTCTTATTCTTTTACAATAAAAATTCCCAATCGTCCGCTCAGGCAGAAAGCAGAATTTTTCACTTTTATGTTTTATGACCTTTCAAATAACATTGTTTGTTGTTCTTTTTCTTGAATAGTTGAGAATTTAACTCTGTGATTTATTTATCTACGGAGGGGGAGAAAAGTTAGGTAGGGTTTCTGTTTATGATTTTTGATCAATTTTTACATTTCTTCATTTCAAGAAAACGCCAACAGCATCCTCAAAACCTACGAGTAAATAACGAAGTAATCGCATGGCAACCCACCGCAAAGTACTTAGGTCTAACCCTAGACAGCAGACACAAATGGCTACAACACATACAAGAAAAAAGACAAACTGCAAACAAAACGATACACTCACTTTATCCCCTTCTACGAGACAACAAACTAAACCACAAAAATAAGCTATTCATACAAACAAATAATCAGGCCAAATCTCCTCTATGCTTGCTTAGCTTTATTGGCAGCACCCAAAACAACAATAAATAAATTACAAATTGCACAACACTTAGTAATTCGAAAAATATTCAAAATTCTCTGGTATGTTTCAAATGCAAAAATACACAGAGACCTCAAACTGGAAACAGTAAAACTTTATATAAAAGACAGAGCTCTCAAAATCTTTGATAAAATAAACGAAACATCCAACGCAACATTAAACATCCTTAGGATCCAACCTTCCACAAGAAAACTAACCTACCCAACACTAAAAGACTCCACACGCTGACGAATTTCATTTCACTTATTTTTAATTAAATCTGGTTTCCAGGCTAGCCGTCATCACAGGACTAGCAGCGAAAAGGGTGTAAAAGTGCAAATTAGCACTAACTCCAAGAAAACGCATGTTCTCATTACATTTTCAGGTTCTGAGCATTTTTGGCTTTTTCATTCAATTTGCTCCTTTCGCACTTTTTTATGAGAATGTAAAAAGCATAGATTATTAGATGTGACACTCGCTATTCGCCGCTTCAAAAAATCGGTTTGACATTTGACTGTTTGGTATGTTGAACTCACGTATACAATACGTGAGAAGTACCACATTGTTGTTCTTGTTTCTTTATCAATCAATGTGTACGATTTCTTAACAGTGCAACCGTATGTGCTAAAGGGGTTTTGAGCCCCAACTAGGCCAATAACGTATAATTTCCAACTATTTTGTAACAATTTGTATTCAGTTTCATTTATACAATTCTGCTAACATCGTTCTAAAATATTTTCGCAATTAGGCGCATAATGTGATAGAATATATTTATTAACATTAAAACTATGTTTTATATATGTTTTTCACGAATAAAAAACATAATATTTATAATTATTTATTTTGACGTTTCGATAAACAAACCCCTTAAAATAAATTTTCCATCAGTGCTTGCTACAAAATTTTTGCGGCGAGGCTACATTATTTTACGGCGAGGCTACACATTTTACGGCGAGGCTACACTTTTTTTATGGAGCGAATCAAAGTTTTCTTTCATTGTGTCAGTGCAATTCCAGCAAAAATGCATAAGTTTATAAGGGACATTTTCGAGTGTCTCATCTACTAATCTATGGTAAAAAGTTAGTGCTTTTGTTAAAAAGTAACTAACTCACATATGTATATTAATTAGTATACATACTAATACTTCTCAGTATTTCCAGTCAAATGGTACTGTTTAAATTTAAACAACGCTATTTCTGTTCGGTTTTAGAGAGAAATGAAACGTGAAGAAAAAAGCTGACGTTCCCATACGAATCAAGTAGTTGCCATTCTGCAGTGGAGTTTGAAAGACCAGTGCGGTGGAATATGCGTGCCTTTTCTTTTCTAGTTTTCATTTTTGGCTATTTATTTGGCATAATTATTAAAATATATACATTTTTACTGTTATTTTGTGTAATTAATAAAATATACGTCACGCTTTAAATTTTATTTGTTTAAGTTATGTATATTTATTTACGTTTTTAATTATGTTATAAGAATTTTTATATTTTGGGATAAATATATTTTAAAGTTTTATTGAATCCCATTGAAATTTGCACCTTTGTAAATTATATATGTATGATATCACTTATTGTGTAGTGTTACATATTATTATTATACTATAACTATAGATTAATAATAGACTATTAACTATAGATTTGAAAAGACAATACAATTGAAGAGCGCTCGCATTTTCGACAGCTGGTGCGCTACGATAGGCTATTCGTTACAGAGCACCTCGAGATGGTGCGCGGACTTAAGGTGACCGCGAAAATTAGCTCTAGAAAAACGTCGACAGCGAACATACGGCAGAAACTATGTGTTCGTGTGTAGGCACGAGACGGCGATCATAGCAAAGCAGAATTGTATTATCGCTTAAGCAGTGAATTGAATTGTTAGGGAGTGGAAAGGACTGAGACTGTTTAATGCTATGTTTACACCGACCGCGAATGGCTCATTCGAGTCAAATTTCTCGAATAAGAAGTCGAATGGGAATAATTTCCATACGATCTGCAAATAAGAATCCATCACATTCGTCACGAATGTGAAGCGAATGGGAACAAAACAAATATTTTGAATCAGCCTATAAACGGGATCAAAATATTCCCAAAACAAAAACATTGGATACAGAACGAATATAATGACAATCAGCTGTTAAAATAAAAAGCAAAAATTTGATTGGCAGAAAAAATGGAACCGCTTGGGAAAAAAAGAAAGTCAGGAAAAACTTTGGACAAACCAGCAGAACATCTCCTGGTCGAATTGTGGGGGGAAAATATTTCCCAATTGAGGAACCAGAAAAAAAATGGCCATATATTGAAGGAGATGGCTGAGGTTTTCCTGTCCAGAGGTTACAATTTCAACGACCAGGAGATCCGGACAAAAATTAATAACTTGTCTGACAGATATAGGTAACTTTGTTCAAAATTAATGATTTCATGAATATTACAATTTATGTGATGGTATTTTCAGAAAGGAGAAGCAAAACACAGGTGTCACGGGCGGCAGTTCACCAAATCCTTGGCGGGTTAAAGGTAAACAATTTTGAGTCGCTGATGGAAGAAAGCCTCGAAGAAGGTACTTATCAGAAATCAATAATTCCATTTTTAAGTTCTTATAGATTTCTTTATTTAAAATTTTTTTTCAGATGCTGAATGTTCAGGCACGGTGCCACTTCCAGCTTTTTTACCCCCAATTGCTCACGATGCACGACGCACTCTTCAGTCACTATCCATTCCTCCGGCGCAATCTATTACGCCTTCACTTTCACCATCTCCATCTCTTTCTCCGTCACCTTCACCATCCACTCCAACACCTTCGGCATCCCATGATCCTGTGTCTTCATCGCCTACCCCTTCAGCCACCGGGACACCTGCAACGAAAGAGAAACTGAATTTGTACCAGGTCGGTGTTCTAAAGGAGATGAAAAGATGTGGCAACCAGGATATCAACAAAATCGCGGGAAGCGAAGAGGAGCGGACAGCCGTCCTCAAAGAAACTCGCAATGACAATAAAAATTTCCAAAATTGCTCTTCGGATATTTTCTGCGTTCCAATTCGAATAGTTTTTTGTGTCGTTGTGCTCCGGTTGCATTCTTTTTTTACCGTCGTTTCTTCGGGGCAGTTCCTGCATCCATTGAGCATTTATTGCATCGTTGTTTTCGTTGAGGAAATTGTGCAAAACGCATGCACTCTTGATTGTTATCAATTCCTTTTCCGATTCTGCGAAACCTTGCTTTTAAGTGCCCAAAAGCGTTTTCCACAACTCGTCTACATTTGGCAAGGTTGTAGTTGCATTTTTTCTCTCTATTGGTAGCTCCGACTCGAAACGCATTTGGTTTCATTAGCGAAATTATGAAACGAAAAGCAGAATCGCCGAGCAAGAGAATGGGAACATCAGTTACGCAAATAGTCACAGATTTACCAGTTATTAGCGGATTCTCGCTGTGATGTTTCTTTAACAACGATCTCTCATATATCTGAGAGTCGTTGCAACGGCGAGGACACGCCACATTAACATAAAGGAAGCGGTATCTATAGTACATTCCAATTTAAATAAATAAAATTATACATTTAAATACTAACCTGCAATCCACCACAGCCAGCAGCACCATGGAGTACCATCCCTTGCAGTTGTAGTAATCTACAGCTTCTTCAGCAGACGGTCGAACTTCGTTATGGCAGCCATCCGAATAAAAGAAAGAGATGTAAACTAAAGCGAAGGGAAAATGAATTTGAAGTATGCACCTTACGAATTGCATGAATATGCATATGGGTTTCATTATCTTCCACACTTCTTGGCAGAAATCCTTAAATATGGCGCAGAAATCCTTCGGTATTCCGCCGAAGAACCTAATGTATACACAGCAATTGCAACCCTCTTTTTAAATGATATCGCCTTACGAAAGTTAGTATCAAGCCTGCCAATGCCTTTCAAATCCTCGCACAATTTGTTGAAATTTTTCCTTGACATTCGAAAGTTTTCATTGAAGAATTTCCATCATTGGAAGGGACTACTTTCTCCCAAAATTGCTTTCCGCGCTTCTATTAAATTGAGAGAATATGTTATGAATCTATGTATAACCCAAAATATTTATTTACCTTCGTCCAAAAAATCTATGATTGCCTGTGGACAAGGCTTCACCCAAAGTTCTCATCCACTTCTGCAATATTTGTAAATTTGTAAATTATTTATAAATTTTTGGTATTTTCCGATAACATTTTAATTTTTTTTTTTGGCAGAATCATCACTAATAGTTACAAGATTATCTGCTCTTACAGTTGAAATTAATAATATCTCTTTTAATTTATCCATTAGTCGCGCTCAAAAAAAAAAAAAATTTTTGTATTGAACCAGAAATTTATTGCCAATAGATTTTTGAGAACAGCTGATCGGACAGTCAAAATGAATGGGAAAGGCGATGTAAACGCCTTCTAAGGCTTTCGTCATAAACTTCCTTTTTGTCCTGATCGAGGTATGCTAGACATATAATGTCCCAGTGTAGTCGCTATTGAACGAAAAGTTAAACCAATATCTGGGTCTCTTTACGTATCCAATGATCCAATATACCATCACTGTACAATAAGACAAAATGATATTTGTTTGCTTTTTAAAAATATATCCGATTAAATAAATAACTAAATTTAACTTTAAAAATAATATATTTTAAAACATTTAATTCAATAACACAAACAATGGTGGCCAATGGATTTACAAAGATTGTTTGGCAACCGACAGATTTGTTTTGAGAAAATATTTTCCTACAAATCTCCTTTTTACTTCCTTGTATACGTAGTAAATACAAGAAAGTATTGTAATCATGAAAAATTTCGATATTGAGATTTTGATGGTAACACACATTTTGACCATCGCGGAGTCCATTTTGACTAGTTTGCTCGTGACGTGTGTACGTATGTACGTATGTACGTATGTACGTCTGTACGTCTGTACGTCTGTACGTATGTACGTATCCTCAATAACTTAAAAACGGAGAATCGTAGAAACTTGAAATTTGGTATTTGAGACTCTTATAAGACCTAGTTGTGCACCTCCCTTTTTGGATGCAATCGGTTGCGCGAAAAGGACACTTCTCATATACTTTTTTTCAAATTTCATACATTACTCAAAAACAAACACTCCTAGAAAGTATATACTATTGCGCCTTACATAAGACACAATTTTGTAGCTCCAATTTTAATGATGGTTCGCACCAAAAGGACTCTTCGCCAAAGGAACACGAAGCATGCATTATCCGAATTACATAAATGATAATGATAAATTAATGTTATGCTGCTATATCTTTTACAAAAATTGGTTGTACCCTTACAGAACTAAACAGGGAAATCAAAATTAGTACGATTGATAGTTAAAGCTGTGTGGAAACTAATTTGTACTTCCTTGTTTTTACTTACTACTATTTAAATTATTTAAATTAAGAGAAGCCTATGAAATTTTTTTCATTATGGAAGTAAAAATATTTAAAATTTTTAAAACTTCAATTTTAAAATATAAATAAAATATATCAACCGCTCTTGAAATAAAACCATACAATTGCCGTCATACAAGGAAGTCATGTGTTGGCCACATCAGATATTTTGACATAATTACACTTTTTTCATTACAAAATTTGTGTCTGGTTTTGCGTCACACAAGACTCTGTTTTAAATTAAATATGGCCTCGTCAACAGAAATTTTTTTATTGCTACAAACAAGTGTTCATCTGCCTTAATTTTTCTCGGAACTCGATCATAGTCTTGATGATGTTCCTCATGAAAAGGCGAATTAATTCCTTGCATTTCGTTGCCCGCTGAAATCAACATATCGATCATTGCGACGATTATTGCTTCATTTGCGTAACAACGATGCACACAAATCATAAATCAGAAAACAAGGAAAAAATTTCTGTATAATAGGATGCGAAATAACCAGCGAAAAAAAAATGTTTGGCAAATATAAGACAACCAAAATTTTTTACCCTTTCTAGCTCTCTATAATTCATCATAGCACGATCTTTGTCATGCTTTAGTGATTTTTCGATGAGAACATCGAATATATGAAAACTTAATCCTAACATGTCTTTCTCACGTAGTAAATACAAGAAAGTATTGTAATCATGAAAAATTTCGGTATTGAGATTTTGATGGTAACACACATTTTGACCATCGCGGAGTCCATTTTGACTAGTTTGGTCGTGACATGTGTACGTGTGTACGTATGTACGTATGTACGCCTGTACGTATGTACGTATCCTCAATAACTTAAAAACGGAGAATCGTAGAAACTTGAAATTTGGTATTTGAGACTCTTATAAGACCTAGTTGTGCACCTCCCTTTTTGGATGCAATCGGTTGCGCGAAAAGGACATTTCTCATACAGTTTTTTCAAATTTCATACTTTACTCAAAAACAAACACTCCTAGAAGTATATACTATTGGGCCTTACATAAGACACAATTTTGTAGCTCCAATTTTAATGATGGTTCGCACCAAAAGGACTCTTCGCCAAAGGAACACGAAGCATGTATTATCCGAATTACATAAATGATAAATGAATGTTATGCTGCAATATCTTTTATACAAATTGGTTGTACCCTAACAGAACTAAACAGGGAAATCAAAATTACTACGATTGATAGTTAAAGCTGTGTGGCAACTAATTTGTACCTCCTTGTTTTTACTTACTACTATTTAAATTATTTAAATTAAGATAAACCTATGAAATTTTTTTCATTATGGAAGAAAAAATATTTCAAATTTTTAAAACTTCAATTTTAAAATATAAATAAAATATATCAACCATTCTTGAAATAAAACCATACAATTGCCATCATACAAGGAAGTCATGTGTTGGCCACATCATATATTTTAAATATGGGTCGTTCTCTATCTTAACGAAACAAACGTAAAGAAATTTAACTTTTCTGTAAAAGTGCGCATTGACAGAAATGCGCATTGATAAAATTACTTAAATTTTTCATTAAAAAATCACTATACCCAACCTTCTTCAGCAAATTTTTGTTGACAACTAAAATCTGAATGAAATGACATTTCTTTCCGTTATATGTCTTGCTTCTAAGGTGTGATTATGTGAATAACACCTATACTGTCTGTGAAAAAATCTGAAAAAGGAAGACACAAATTTTCGGCAAATCGAGCGAGTCTCCTATCTCATTATCTCTGTTCTTCAAAAAGCAGTTGTGCAGTAAGATAAGCGTGGAAATCAAAATGTCATTTTTTTCTACACATTGTTGCCGCCCGTCAATAACCAACAAATTTCATCAGAAATTGTGATTATTCGAAGCCATACTGCATACATGGCAATCTCTTGCTTTCTGCAAACAATTGCCTATGATACACACCTAATCACGATCCGTGATTCGTAGGAGAATACCTTTATAGTACGTTCACAACGCTCGTTAAACCCGTTTAAGAACTTAATAGTACGTTTACACCGCTCCTTTTACCAACGAGTATATATTAAGAAAGGGATTGTATGACTTTCCAATCGACCAACGAGTCATACACATGGTTTGTTTAAACGAGTTGAAAGACCAACATTTATAGAAATAATTTCATGGGGAAGGCAAAGCAAAGTGAAGTGCAAATTGGTTCGATACCGTTCGAGTACGCATTTTTAAACAACGAAGCTCATAAGAAGGCAAGGGCTAAATTTACCTTCATATTCTTTTCAAATAACATTTCCCAATCGTCCGCTCAGGCAAAAAGCAGCATTGTCAATTCGGATTTTATGACCTTTAAAATAATAGAGTTGTTGTTAGTTTTTCTTGAATGGTTGAGAATTTGCCATTGTGATTTTCAATCAGAGGAGGGAGAGAATCGAGGGTCTGTTTCTGTTTATGATTTTTGTGCTTCTAATGATTTTAATTTTTATATTTTCAGCTTCGGAACATTTTTCCCCTTTTCATTCAATTTGCTTCTTTTGAGCTTATTCAGTACAATTTTAATGTAGATGAAGAAAAACGTAATGATAATATTTATTTTCGATAAAATTTATGGAAAACTAAAATTTTATCTAATCTCTCATTAATAATATACATAAAAATAAATATTATTCTTAATTTTCTTAATATTTCCTTTTGATTTTTTTAAGTTTGAATAAAACAAAATCTTTGTTTATTTCGATTTTATAATTATAAACAAATCCGTCTCATAAAGATTATAATATATAAATTTCGCATGCCATTTCTGATACAACGAAGCTCATAAGAAGTAAAGCAAGGGCTAAATTTACTTCTTATTCTTTTAAAATAAAAATTCCCAATCGTCCGCTCAGGCAGAAAGCAGAATTTTTCACTTTTATGTTTTATGACCTTTCAAATAACATTGTTTGTTGTTCTTTTTCTTGAATAGTTGAGAATTTAACTCTGTGATTTATTTATCTACGGAGGGGGAGAAAAGTTAGGTAGGGTTTCTGTTTATGATTTTTGATCAATTTTTACATTTCTTCATTTCAAGAAAACGCCAACAGCATCCTCAAAACCTACGAGTAAATAACGAAGTAATCGCATGGCAACCCACCGCAAAGTACTTAGGTCTAACACTAGACAGCAGACACAAATGGCTACAACACATACAAGAAAAAAGACAAACTGCAAACAAAACGATACACTCACTTTATCCCCTTCTACGAGACAACAAACTAAACCACAAAAATAAGCTATTCATACAAACAAATAATCAGGCCAAATCTCCTCTATGCTTGCTTAGCTTTATTGGCAGCACCCAAAACAACAATAAATAAATTACAAATTGCACAACACTTAGTAATTCGAAAAATATTCAAAATTCCCTGGTATGTTTCAAATGCAAAAATACACAGAGACCTCAAACTGGAAACAGTAAAACTTTATATAAAAGACAGAGCTCTCAAAATCTTTGATAAACTAAACGAAACATCCAACGCAACATTAAACATCCTTAGGATCCAACCTTCCACAAGAAAACTAACCTACCCACCACTAAAAGACTCCACACGCTGACGAATTTCATTTCACTTATTTTTAATTAAATCTGGTTTCCAGGCTAGCCGTCATCACAGGACTAGCAGCGAAAAGGGAGTAAAAGTGCAAATTAGCACTAACTCCAAGAAAACGCAAGTTCTCATTACATTTTCAGGTTCTGAGCATTTTTGGCTTTTTCATTCAATTTGCTCCTTTCGCACTTTTTTATGAGAATGTAAAAAGCATAGATTATTAGATGTGACACTCGCTATTCGCCGCTTCAAAAAATCGGTTTGACATTTGACTGTTTGGTATGTTGAACTCACGTATACAATACGTGAGAAGTACCACATTGTTGTTCTTGTTTCTTTATCAATCAATGTGTACGATTTCTTAACAGTGCAACCGTATGTGCTAAAGGGGTTTTGAGCCCCAACTAGGCCAATAACGTATAATTTCCAACTATTTTGCAACAATTTGTATTCAGCTTCATTTATACAATTCTGCTAACATCGTTCTAAAATATTTTCGCAATTAGGCGCATAATTGTGTATTTATAACAAAAAAATTTTTGATTACCGACTGCATTTATAGGAAATATAATGAAGCAAATTAGGAAATGCTGTGTAAAATGTGATAGAATATATTTATTAACATTAAAAGTATGTTTTATATATTTTTTTCACGAATAAAAAACATACTTTGGAAAGTACAATCACATTGCATTAATAAAGTTGTTTAGTGAAGTATTGACATATTTACCTTTTAGCTCATTTTTAACGGAGCATGCTATTGCATGTACCAAAAATCAATAGCACCCCACTTCTCCTTTACTTTCTTAAAAGCATTATCTATAGTTTCATTCTGATCATTTTCTGCTTTCACTTCAATTTAATTCTTTCGCACTTATTGAGTACAATGTTAATGCGGGTGTGGAAAAAGTTACTGCTTATTTTAAAAAGTAGGTCAGTTGAATAAAATAAGAACAAAGAAGATTTTATTTATTTTAAGTATTATTAAGAAAACTAAAAATTTTCTTCGTTTGTCATTGAACATTTATTATTAAAATTTGTTTCTTAATTTCCATAAAATTGTTTATTAAATTTTTTTTTTTGTATTAGCACTTTGCTGATTTAAATTTTAGAATTATAAAAAAGTCGGTATATTTGGGAAAACTTAGGGCATCATTCCGTAACACTAACGAACGTGATTTGCAGCCACGCCGGCGTTGTCGAAACTCTGCCAAGAGAGACATTTCCTAAAATCTCTGTTCGTCGATTATTTTCTGTTTGCTCTACACGACACCTTTTTTGTTCACGCCAGAAATCGTACCTTTTCTGTACACCAAAACAGCTGTTAATGCCTGGAAAGCACATAAATTTACCAACAAATTTATTATCGTTCGTCTATCGTCAGCCAGGGGTTCTGCCGAAGCAATTCTTTCTTAAGAATTTCTCGACGCTGGCGTCAAATACCACGAAAAACAACGAAAGTAACCAAAACAAAAAAAGAAAACTTTATGTTCGTTAGTGTTACGGAATGATGACCTTAAATGAATTAATTTAACAATTGATTAATTAACTAATCTATACTAATTAGTATACATATGTAAGTTCACTAATTTTTAAAGGAGCACTACCTTTTGCTATTACCGCATTAAAATTGGACTCAATAAGTGCGAAAGTACCAACTTGAATAGAAAGCATAAAATGACCACAAACTGAAAATATAAAACTCCGCAAAAATATCAACGCAAGAAACCAAATCATGCACAAAAACAAAATATTCAACCTTCGCAGACAGACGGACTACATATAATTTGTTGGTGCAATCTTCCTATTCCTTTCCACTCATTAACAATTCAATAGGTGATGTTCGTCCAGCGATCACTCCTTAAGCGAGAATGCAATTCTGCTTTGCTATGATCGTCGTCTCGTACCTACACACGAGCACTTAGTTTCTCACGTATGTTCGCTGTCGACGTTTTCTAGGGCTTCATTTCGCGGTCACCTTAAGTCCGCTCACCATCTCGTGGTGCTCTGTAACGAGTAGCCTGCGTTGAAATCTCTTTACAATATATACTCGTTGTTAATATACATATGTGAGTTAGTTACTTTTTAACATAAGCAATAACTTTTTACATTCTCATAAAAATTATTTTGACAAAGTGCGAAAGGAGCAAAATGAATGAAAAAGCCAAAAATGTTCAGAACCTGAAAATGCAAAAATTGATCAAAAATCATAAACAAAAACACCACCTCGCTTTTCTCCCCCTCCGTAGATAAATAAATCACAGGGTCAAATTATCAACCATTCAAGAAAACATAACTAGAAACAATGTTATTTGAAAGGTCACAAAAACCAAAATTGAAAAATTCTGCTTTCTGCCTGAGCGGACGTTTGGGAATTGTTATTGTAAAAGAATAAGAAGTGAATTTAGCGCTTGCTTTACTTCTTATGAGCTTCGTTGTATCAGAAATGGCATGCGAAATCTATATATTATAATCTCTATGATATGGATTTGTTTATAATTACAAAATCGAAATAAACAAAGATTATGTTTTATTCAAACTTAAAACAAATCAAAAGGAAATACTAGGAAAATTAAGAATAATATTTATTTTTATGTAAATTATTAATGAGACATTAGATAAAATTTTAGTTTTCCATAAATTTTACCGAAAATAAATATTATCATTACGTTTTTCTTCATCTACATTAAAATTGTATTGAATAACAGCAATGAGCAAATTGAATGAAAAAGCGAAAAATGCCTGAAACTGAATAAATCAAACTTTGTGAAATGATCAAGGTAAAAATCAAACCAAGCACAAAAAAACATATTGAACCTTGCTACGTTTGCATCGCTCGTTAAACGCGTTTAAGTCCCTAAACACATGCTTCTGTTCACGTTTAGACATACAAAATTAAACGTGTTCCACTTCTCGTTTAAAAATAAAACAAAATACTAAAAGGCTCAAATTTGGTTTGCAAACCTGATAAATGGAAAAAACCCTATTCTTCCATGGAAAAATGACAAAAACTTTTGTTTATTATTTACAAACACAATTTTTTTATTTCAATTTATTGTTGTTGCCAAGCCAATTTGTTTATTATTTACAAACAAAAACAATAATATTAAAAATGTTTAGCGGTGTAAACGATTTGCTTAGTAAAATAGAAATTGAAGTAAAACCTGTTGCACGACGCTCCTCGGAGTTGCTTAGTTCGGCTGGAAAGAGAGGTTAAACGCTGCATGAGGAATTTAATTTAACTTACCTATACCTGTTCAATTATTTACCGAGACAAAGCAAATGGAATACAGCTGTCAAGCAGTCCAAGGTGGCAACACCGTCATTGTGTCAAACAATCCCTGTAATGGTTTGTATAGTACGTTGATAGCGGCGAATGCTGTGTGAAGTAAACATTGCCAAAACAAGTTTACCAAATTCTGAAAGGAATGGAGAGAACAAAACACAGAAGGGATGATTAAGTGAGAACTTATCTGCGGATTCTGAACGCCTAATACACAAAAGCAGATTTGTCTATTGAAAATCCAGTACTTATTATGAGGCTAATTTTTGAAGAACAAATTTCGCTTAAAGTGCTAAGACTGGCATGGAAAAATACTGTAAGAAGAATCTCGATTGTTCGAGAACGAAGTTTTCGCGGGAGCGAGAATGGATTGCAGAAAATAAGTAGGTATGTTTTGTTGATGGAGCCAAAAATCTATTAACGATAGTCAAATTCGGTTTCTTTTAAACTGTCCGAAAAGCAAAGTCGTATTAGGAACGCCGAAATTGGACTGCGGCTAAGCTGAAGAGTTTGTGAAATCTAAATAGGATTGATATTCGGGACATCGAGAGAAGCAGTCGTTGACAGTGCCCAGCGAAAGAGTTTGTAAATGACCAATTTTACAAATACAGTTGCATATATAGTTATTGCTTTGGTGATTTTTATAATAAATGTGAAAAGTGTACACTTCTTGGTGGATGGCTACATGAGCTTTTTACAATCCGCAAGTACGAGAGATCCCGAAAAGAAAAAAAAAAAACGCTGGAATTCCCTACGCTACTCTGGAACTGGGTTCGGAAACGCGCAGGAATTTTGGGTCAGCAACGCTTTGGAAGTATAAGATTGGAATCACGAAAGAGGCTTTAGTGGAGTCACGGCACCGAATATCCTACACTCAGCTAAGTGCACGCTTTCTTTATTTACAGCCACATTCCCGATACTCGCTCGCGTCTCAGACGCTCCGTAGTTGTTTATTCTCTTTTGTGGTTTTCGTAGTTTTTCTTCGTATTTGACGCCAGCGTCGATGGTTTTTGAAGAAACTGCGCTGCCAAAAACCCAGACGGGACGCAGTCGGTCTCTGGCGGTTGCTGTATAATTTTGTTGGTATTTTACCTGATTTGCAGACCTTCTCAGTTGTCAATCTTTAGTCGAGGCATTCCGTAAAAACTGAGTCGGTTCGAAATGAGACGGGAACAAAACAGTTGCCGACTTGAACAAAAATTTTGTGGTTGACAATGGTTGAATAAATAAATTTATAATTGCTAAGAAATTTATCTATCAATTATTACTAATATATTGGGTAACTATCAATTAATAGTTACTAATTTATTAGTTATTAAATTAATAATTACTAATTTATTAATTGTTGAAGTAATAACTGATAATTTATTAATTATTAAAGATAGATTTATTAAATTATTAATTATTTTTTGTTAATAAAGAACCTAAATTTAATTTTTAATTATCAAAAAAATATCTCACAAGTGCTACCGTTTTATGTAAGGCTTCATTTTCGAACAAAAATAGAAATGTTATCGCGTGCTGCTTGCTATATTACACGAACAAGTCAAATGGAGGTTCTAGTTGTTATTATTATGACAAGACAAATAGTTGCTTTTTGCTTCATACATTGTTGCCACACACTCATGTTCATATTTTATATACAATAATATATGTGTCCACTAGGATTCTCACGTAGTTGAAATCGAAGTGACTGCATTTTTTTGTGTTTTTGAAAGTGCTTCCAAACTATATCACCAAACTACAAAAAGGTTTCCCGTGGATGGTAACACTATTCGGTCTGCAAACTACGACAGTCTGCAAAGCATAACATCAGGTAAAAAAAGCAAGACGCTGATTGACGCTGGCAGACGCTTGGATTACAGAATACAAAGTCTGTCTCAGTTTCGGCTACGCTGGCGTCTCGGGCGCTCACAGCGAGTGAGTATCGGGAATAGGGCCGTTAATTTATGGCGATAGCCTAGATACCTCACGACCGGATCCTGTAATTCAATTCGTGGTGAAAATAGTCATGCTACTAGTCACCTAAAATCGGTGATACTCATCTGAACAAAGTTCAGAAGAAAACGCAATTCGAAGTTGGCAACCAAATATTCGGCAAGGTACGGTTCGAGCCCGGATCAAAGGACCCTTGGAAGCACAACTTTGAAAAGACGTCATCCTTGTATTTATTTTTTTTTGTTAATTATGTTTGATGATATTTTGGTCGTATTTCTGTAGTTTACCTATAGACCTATATCTGGCATTAAGTGTAACACGTATGTATTAAGTTTTCCAATAGGTAATTTAGTGTGAGACTTGGCGTGGGAGTCACGTTTACGTTTACGTCTGAGGGTGTAAAGAAGGGGTAACAGAGAATTTTGTTTTTGTTTTTTTTTTTTTTACGAGCGTGGCGAAACATTGAAAAGATTGGTAGTAGCTATAACATCTTCCTTACCTGCAGAGCTCTCCCGGTAGGATTCCGCGACGTCCGTATCGTAGATAAAACCTCGTCGTTGAAACATAATTAGTGTCTCTGTGAACTTAAATCTACGCCCATTCAATTAATTTTGTGCACTCCCAATTACAATATGAATTACTGAATTTAATCTACACTTGTATGTCGATGTTAAAGAAAAAGAAAATCTGCTTGTACATTGAGTTTCTATAAATACATGTTAATTTACCCAATTATTATATATATATAGTACCATTAAAGTCTAATTTATAACGATGACGTTGTGTTTTTTACTTCCTTGTATACGTAGTAATAACAAGAAAGTATTGTAATCATGAAAAATTTCGATACTGACATTTTGATGGTAACACACATTTTGACCATCGCGGAGTCCATTTTGACTAGTTTGGTCGTGACGTGTGTACGTATGTACGTATGTACGTATGTACGTCTGTACGTATGTACGTATGTACGTCTGTACGTATGTACGTATCCTCAATAACTTCAAAACGGAGAATCGTAGAAACTTGAAATTTGGTATTTGTGACTCTTATAAGACCTAGTTGTGCACCTCCCTTTTTGGATGCAATCGGTTGCGCGAAAAGGACACTTCTCATATACTTTTTTTCAAATTTCAAAAATTACTCAAAAACAAACACTCCTAGAAAGTACACACTATTTTGTATTTGGGGCTTATACAAGGCACAATTATGTAGCTCCAATTTTAATGATGGTTCGCACCAAAAGGACTCTTCGCCAAAGGAACACGAAGCATGCATTATCCGAATTACATAAATGATAATGATAAATGAATGTTATGCTGCTATATCTTGTACAAAAATTGGTTGTACCCTTACAGAACTAAACAGGGAATTAAAAATTAGTACGATTGATGGTTAAAGCTGTGTGGAAACTAATTTGTACTTCCTTGTTTTTACTTACTACTATTTAAATTAATTAAATTAAGAGAAGCCTATGAAATTTTTTTCATTATGGAAGTAAAAATATTTAAAAATTTTAAAACTTCAATTTTAAAATATAAATAAAATATATCAACCACTCTTGAAATAAAACCATACAAATGCCATCATACAAGGAAGTCATGTGTTGGCCACATCAGATATTTTTATTAAGGGATATAGGGTCAGCGTTGTTTTCGGGAGGATGGACAGACGAACGAGAGAAAACACAACGGTATAGTAACACTTCTTTTTATTGTTGCCCCGGTCCGTGTCTGGGAGGGTTGAGAACCACACCCCTGAGCACTCAAGCTGTCCGGAAAAAACCCCAGTGCGGAATAGCGGGATCACGCAACAAACCAACGAGTATATATTAATAAAGAGATTGAATGACTTTCCAATCGACCAATGAAAGTAATTAACATTGGTAGATCATGGAAATCATAGACATGGTTTGTTTAAACAATGTTAAAAAATTCGATGTAAAAATGTATGTAAAATCAATGAAAGCATCAGATTAGCATGCAGAATGTATGGGAAAATAGCAAACGGAAACCCTTTTAAACGAGTGTACATTTTTTCATTTGTTTTGAGCTGTTGACCATAGCAACAATTAGTTCAACGATGGCCGCTTATAGCCATGTTACATTGCAATTTTGCGATTGCTGCAAACTGGAATATTTTTACTATCTTTTTTACATTGCAATGTATGTATTCGTGTTTTAGTACTAAAGAGTTGCTTTGTGCAATTATTTTAGTGCGAAACTCCTTTTTTGAATATAAGTGGATCTCTTTCACTTCAAAACGTGAATACTTTTTTTTACGTCGCACAAAACACGTTGACAGTTTTTAACAGAAAACAAAACCAAATTGAAAAATTGTTCAATCGAAAAATTGCAATAACATGGCTATTATCAATGGGGATGTATTGTACGGTCGGTCTGTATTGATTATTTTTACACACATAAATAAATGTTTTAGTTTTGCTAATTTTTTAATGCTCTTTATGACTGAGTGAGACTAATGCTATTTAAGAGTCGAGTAGTTTTGTAGTTCAAATATATTTTTAAATAAATTTTTTGAGTTCTATTTACCAAGTGGAATCACCGCCTAAGCGCAGTTATGAATGTCATGTACTGCTAAATTTCCGTTTCCAAATAATTAAATAGAGTAAATTATATAAATAAATTGTTTGAATTATAAAAGTAATTGTTGGGAGGTTACGGAACTGTCACGTCCCTGAATGCGATTGGCTGCATATTACAAAAAGTGGCAATTTGAAAATTTCCCCTATAGCCTCGATGGAAACCTGTTTAAGCCCTGCGTCACTGCAGGGCTTCTGCGTCACTTGTATGGCCAGTATGTATTTTTATATACTTCATTAAAATAACAAGGCTGTACTAGATAACCCTAACATGTAATATATCATTCAAAATGAGAGACATGGAAAGGAAAATTTTAAGATTTATTACTATAACTTATGACATCATTGCGGAATGTTATCAGCAATGTATATGTTTTTAAAACAACCTCCGCAACATTCCTTTCAACTAAATTATCTCTAAAATTATAGATATAATCAACAAAAAAATAATACTTATAAGATAGATCTCAAAAACACATTTCTAATGATATACATTAGACGGCTGTAGACCATTTCGTGGACAACATATCGTCAAATGTCTTGATTTGCAACGCCGATACATCCTAATCCAATATCCAATATCTGTCCTGGGGAAACTTATTTTCGCGATGCACTATTAGGGCTTCGCCGATTCGCGTAATGGAACTTTACGACTCCTCCTCCCACAAAATTGAACTGCAAACAAAAAATTTGGGGCTTGGCCTTATTTTAGGATTTATGGTCGTTTTAAGTTCAAAATCCTTTAAATTTTGAATAGCTACATATATCTTCTCAAGGAAATGGTGCACAGACGCATGTATATCATTAAAAAGGTATTTTTGAGATCTATCTTTTAAGTGTAGTGTTGTAAACAGAACACCATTCGGAGAACTACAACTACTCGCACGAACTGTCAAAATTACACATGCTCTTATGGGAATTGAGAAAAAAATCAACTGTAGGCGCTGCTCTCGTACATATGTCAAATATTCAAATATTTTCTTACTCTCTTGCATTTAGTGCTACCGACTGTCATTTTTTGTGCTCTTCATTCCTCATATGAGTACATACAAAGACTTTTTTAATTGGATGTGAATTTTTGGAAAAGTAACTACAAAATTTTACTCGGGAATCAGTAAATATTTGACAGTTCGTGCGTATATTTGTCGTTCTCCAAATGTTGTTCTGTTTACAACATTATTCCTTAAACACATAGAATATCGCGCAGCGATGTCGCTCTCCGCCAAATGTCAAAATTACATAGGCTCTTATGGGAAACAAGAAAAAAATAACAGGTCGCCGCTGCCTCTGCCAGCGACGGCGATCGAAATGGAAAATTTTCCATTTTGGTCGCTGGTCTTGTTCTTCTTCTGTTGATTGTTGTGAGTTCTTATATGCTAGCTGTTCTCTGCCGCGCCTCAGCAGCGCTGATTTTTGACAATTAGCAGAGAGCGACATCGCTGCGCGATATTCTATGTGTTTAAGCATTTAATCTTTTTTTTTTGATTCTGCCAAATGAATTCTGAGATAATTTAGTTTTAAAAAAAAGTTTTAGGGGGCCGAACTCCTCAACACTTGATTTGACCTTCAAACGACTCCTACATGACCTCTGAACGCCCCATTATCCAAAATGACGCCCTCATCATAAAAACCACCAATTTCAAAGAAAAACAGTAAAAAATAACAGCTCCACAAGAAACATAAAAAATAGGCAAAATCCCCTTATACTATGTTCGCACTAGACCGAAATTAGGCAATTTCGTTGCGTAGCTCAATTTCGGCTGAAATTGTGAATTTTTATACAATTTCGCCATACAAAAATATGTCAAATGAAATTGGGTTGGCAAAGCAATTTCAACGAAATTGCGAACGAAATTGACTCAAAATGGAAAACAACCATGGTTTTGTAATAGATTTGTATAATAAATTGTTATTGATCTGGCTGCACTGAGTACGTTTGACAAATAAATACAACTGTCGCAGTGATTGAATTGTTTTTTGAAAAAATGAAGAGAACCTAATGCTAATGAAACTCGTGCAGTAAACAAATGAAACGTCAAATGAAATTGTGAATGCGAGTCCGAACACTTTCAATTTCGGACGAAATTGTCTCAATTTCGAAGGCAATTTCGAGCTAGTGCGAACATAGTATTAAGCACATTTGCTCCGCTTTTTTTTTTTTTAATAGCAATCATGTACTTTCCAATCTGCCACATATATTTAGAAAATAAACACATTTTTCGGAAGAGAAGGGCACATGTGTTCAGTATTTACGGCAACACTGGTAAAATTAATGTGTACCCTGCGTATTTGTAAGCAATTATTTTTGTGATTCAGTCATATATTTATCTGAAAGTTATAAATGTAAATCAATGCGTATGGATGGTCATACAGAATCCGAGTCCTGCTATGACACTGATGATGAGGTTAAGTGTCCTGAGAACCCATTAATGTAAGTCACGAATAATTTATATAAGAAGTTTAAATTGCAAAATTTATATTTCGTACACTTGGTAACTGCCTTAAATACAGAAATTCCTTACAAGTTCAAAATTTAATAATTTTAACTTGTGTACATACATAGAACATCTTCAATGTCAATTTATTGCACATGAAACCGTTAAGTGGATTTAATACATGTTAGCTAGATTCTCAGATCGATGCGTACTTTACATTTTTACAAATAAAATGTTTCTAAATAACAAAATTCATCCTCAAAACTCGTAACTTATGATACTTAGCTAGTGGTCGTAGTTAAGCATTTGAAGGGAAAAAAATTGTAAATAAGTGTGTGCTACAAGGCAGACCTAAGATGGTCAGAAACCATTACCTAAAATATCAAACTTACCCAGCAAAATTGCCAAAGAATACATAGATTACTAACCTAATTCACAAAGTCTTCAGCGAAGGCAAGTTTTTTGTCTTCCAAGAGTTGGTGTCGTGTCTTCGTTGGCTTTTGGGATGGGTTCTCTGTTTATTGATTTGAGTAAATGAATTCGGAACTTGAAACGAATCTAAACTCCGTTGTATGAGGTCAGAAATGACAACTCAAAATGTATGTTGATTTGAGTAGATGAATTCGGAAATTGAACCGAATCCAACTCCGTTGTATGACAACTCAAAATATATGTTAACTTAAGTAGATGGATTCAAAACTTTAACTTTAACCAAACTTCAATGTATGATGATTATTACGAATTCGGAATTTGAACCGAATCCAACGTGGTTTTAGCAAGAATAAAATTGAGGTTTCCAATGCTAGTGAAAGTTCTTTATTAAAACGGTATAATGTAACCTAAGCAAAATTGACAACAAATTAATAATTGAACACATAATTAGGTTAGGTTAGGTTAAGTATGATGTAAATAAAATATGCATAAAAAGTGTGTGTCAGCAGAGTGATGAGGTAAAACATTTATGTAATTTAAATTGGAGGTCGAAGAACTGTCGCATATTGGTCAGCGATTTTGCAGTCAACGGTTACATAGCTCCCTGAACGTAGTCAATGGCCCAACTCAAGGTAAAGAAAATGTTTAAATGGGAGACCGAATGGCCACAACCTCTTGGCCGTCCACTAGTCTTCAGTTCTACACGTCGATTGAATATGGCGCTTCTAATCGTTAACGTTGTGGTTTCTGTGGTGCTGCGGCTCGTGATCCTCCTTTCGTTGATACCGTTCTCTTACTCCAAAGACTGCGTGACATGACCCTTAATGCTCATCATAGCGTTTCGTATTGTCCAAATACTGATTGCTAGTAACATTTCTGCACTTCTGAAGGTAAACTGTTGTAATTAATAACCACACACTGCTGTTAAATTGGTTTTCTGTTTAACAGCAAAAAGAGGCAGCAGAAAAAGTGTTATTATGAAATTTACCATCATTGGAGTGTGAGCTTCTCCTTTCCGTTTTGTGAGAATGTCAGGTTTTTTCGGTGGGTTTGATGAGATTTTAGATAATTGATTTGTTTTTTTTAATTAATTATTTCTGAAGAACTAATGACTTCGCGGTTTGTTGGGACGGTTCCACGTTGGTAGCCTTTTCCCTCATTAATGGAGCCAAATTTTGGATTGGTCTACGAAGTGTACCCGATGCGGTTTTTTAGATCAACCAGTCGCACCGCTGTATCAGGTCTTGTACCTTTATTCCTTTTCCCAGGGGCCAATTGAGTACTGGAACGTTATCCGTCTTTGTGATTACCAAAGTATCTGGCTCTCTGTCTGAATTTTGCTTCGTCCATTTTTGTTTTTGCTGCAATTGGCACAAATACTCAACGTTCCATCGTTTCCAAGACTCGTGTTTTAATTCCGACACTAGTTTTCATCTCGTGTTTAAAGATGTATTCAGTTTGGATGCGTGCATAACTTGAGCCGTTAGTGGTTCGCCAATTAGGAAATGGCTAGGTGTTAATGCTGTAAGATCATTTTGATCATCTCACAAGGGTGTGAGGGGTCGAGAGTTAGAAATGCCTTCGATTTCCACTATGATGGTCTCTAACTCCTAATACGTCAGCGATGCTGTTGATTAATATTCGTGTTTTTTACTCATTACCGTTATTAGCTCATTATTGAGGTATACAATTCAAAGAATATGCCTTTTTTAAAATAATTTTTAGATCTGTCAAATTAAGATGTCTACGACAATAAAGGCTTTGATTGAAATCCACGCATTTCCTCACTTTTCAGCGAAAACGTTTATTCTACGAAATACATAATCTGACCAAGAAGAATACGTGCTTCGAAAGCTTGTAGTAACACCTTTCAAAATCATCAAAACCTTTTAGTGCAGCCAGAAGGAATTGGTCACAGTGACCACTTCATCACTGGTTTTACTCAGAGCAAATCTGCCGATTTCATCATTTTTTAGCGAAAAATTTTATTCTACAAAAAATATAATCTGACTTAGTAGAAAACGTGGTTCGAAAGCGCCCAGTCCGTAATCACATGCATCTGTCTGAAGCATGAATCTTTGGTTAAAATCTGGGCATGTCAGAACCGGGGCTTCCGTAAGTTTGGTTTTTAATTTCTCGAAAGCACCTTGCTGTTCGTCTCCCACATGAAATGTTTTTTTTTTTTTTTTTCAACAAGGAAGTTGGTGGATGCACAAATTCTTGCCAAATTCTAGTACGAAGCGGCGATACCACAATGCTTTGCCTAACACTCGCCTCAACTCACGTATATTTCGCGGTTACGGTAGTTTCCTCATGGATGCAACTTTTTCGGGATCGGTTTGGATGCCCTGTTCACTTGAAGAAGTCTGGTCTTGAAGAAGTCGCATTTGTCAATATTTATCCGCAAGTGGGCATCCGTTAACCGTCGAAAGACTTCTTCGAAGTTTTCCTTGTGTTCACGTATTAAACTACCCGTGACGAAAATGTCGTCCAGATACGCAAAGCCCTAAGGTTCCATTTCTGATCCTATCACAGTGTCTAGTCCTCGCTGAAACGTTGCCAAACGGTATTACGCGCCATTGGAACAAACCTCGTCTCGCAACTGTGAATGCCGTATATGCTTTGCTGCCCTCTTCCATCGGTCAATACCCATTTTTGCCAATACCCATTTTTGAGCTCGATAGTACTTCTAAATTCTTTAAATTCTTTACCGTTCCCAAATGTATTGGATCCTCGATAAAGGATACGCGTCTGGAATGGAATTGGCGTTCAGCTGCCGATAGTCCACACATAATCGCCATTTTCCTGTCTTCTTTTCACGATCACAATAGGTGCGCTATACGGACTTTTTGATGGATCGACGAACCCCTTTTTTATAAGCTCTTCGATTTCGCTGTTAATAATTTTCTGCATTGCCGGGTTTCTTCGAAAGTACCTCTGTTTAATAGGTCGCTCATCTCGATGACCAGTTTTATGCGCTTCCACGTTTTTCGGGCTGAGCGGAAAGCATTATTCCCGAGGCGATGGTTAGCCCAGTTAGCTCTCCTGGGATTTCTGTAAAAACGTCATGTCGAATTGTAAGGTGCCGAGGCAGGCATGGCGAACCTGTTGTATCTATGGTCGACATGGATACCTCTCGCGATACGTGCCAGTTTGATGTAATGCCCGCCATACTGCCATTAGCTGGAGTCAGGTCATTCCGCCTCCATCGGTGTGGGAGCTGTGGGTGCAGAGGGCAACTGTAGCCCATCGGGCCCATTGGCTGTAGGAGGCATAGTAGGCACGGTATTCGTCTTTACCTTGGCCCTTATAGTGACTGTGCCAAAGCCATACGCTACCTTGTGGTAACGATCCCTCAGCACATTTGCTGAAAGCCTATCAATCTCCATTGGGCAAGTACCCGACATACAATTGGGCCTGGGACCTCATCCTCCTGCAAAATTTTAATATTGGGCTTAGGCCACGGCTTGAGTTTAGGCACCCATCCCTTACCCACTCCGCGGCGCAGCTATTCCTGCATGTTACGGCCATCGAGTTTGGACGGAACGCATAGCTTGTAAATTGCGGCTTCACGGAGCTGCTTTTTAATCTGCTCACTTCATTTAAAATACTGTGTTGTACTTCCCTAATTGTTAAGTGCTCCAAAAGGTATGTGGATAATCGTCAGGAATTATGCAACGCTTGACGGCGGCTGCCATCTCACAAAAAAAGGTCTTTTAGAAAACTTCAGAAGCGACGTTAGGTGTTGAAGTGGCCATAGTACCCCCGGCCGTCGACATCTTCGGCGATCCTAGCGCCTTTTTTGGGGGATTGGCATCCGGTGTCGTTTGTGCAGATCTGGTCCGTTATTGCACAGGCCGGTCTTCAATTATGCTTGCCATAGGCACAGCCGCTAGCCTTCTAGCCTCGTCAATGCTGTAGCCCTTATGCCTACTTCCAGGATCTCAGCGACCATTGAAACCGTAGAACAATAATTAGGCTCAGCTACAGCATCCTTAAAGCACCTAGTAACCTCTCCGATTGCTGACTTTTCTATTGTTTGCCTATCAGATCTGGAGGCCACCGTTATAAGACACACTAACGTAGTGCCATTCGTCCCATAGGCACGGTTCGAATGACACATTACGGGTTTCTTCGAGTTTTCATCTCTAGGAACGGTGTGCTTCGTAGGAGAAGGGCACCTCGTGCATGTTGTGCCTCTTCACGCGTAGCCGGTTTTCAACCATTTAGCTTCCATCCTTCCGATCCCTGCGACAGTACTTCATAAACCTGAAGGCGCCAGAATCTTCACCACAAAACCAACAAAGAAAGAAAGAAAGCAGAATTAAGAAGGTGGAAATTAGTCCTATTGGTTTGGTTGGCTCAGTGCGTGCAATTAGTTCATAAACCTTTCACTTTATAAATTTTTGTTTACCTATTCCTGCGCATCTGCTGAAAGAATATCTTTGCAAACAAAATTGGTAAAGACTTCTATTAGAAATTGTTTAAAGGTTAGTACCGAAAAATCTTTAACGTTTGTTAAAGACGCTGTTTCTCATAAAAATGTAAAAGACAATAAATGTAAATCAATATCATTTAACAATTATACATGGATAATTTTTATTTCTTGATTTGTGACTTTGTTAAGTTTCTTTATTTTTGCAATTACAATGGCAATGTAAAATTAGTCATGAAGACATATTTTTATTTTTACGTCTATATATATAACTAGTAAAGGTGTTGTCTACAGCCGGGCTGTAGCCGAAATACCCTACATCTTAAAGCTGCATATATACTCGCATATATATTTAGAAGTGGTGCGATATAATATACTCGTATATATATACAATATATATATTATATATCTAATAATAAATACACAATATATATATAATAATAATAATAAAAACAAAAAATTTTTTTTTAAAGTGGGCGGATCACGCCCATATTTGGCATATTAACTGAAAGCATTAGTCTAAACCTACATATAAAATGTTCTTGTCTTCTCTCAAAAAGTGATGCTGATATGGCCTTTTTTAATAGGCAAAACAGAGGTACCTGCACTCTCGATATAAAAAGTAGGCGTGGTCATTGGGCGATTTTGCTAATTTTCAATACGAAACACCCCAACATAGCAACGAATATTTTTGCCAAATTTCATTTTGAAATCTTAATCCGTTCTCCTGTGATCGTGATTTCAACGGACAGACAGACGGACAGACATCGTTATTTCAATTTCGGTGGTGATGCTGATCAAGAATATATATACTTTTCCATACCTATCTTGTCTAGTTCTATGCGTTACACACTCCGGTAGAAAGTGAATATACCCTCAACCTTAAGTTGTAGGGTATAAAAATTAATGCCACTTTTCGTTATAATTTTATAACTCCTTAACGGCTGGAGCGTTATTTTCAAACGAGTACATGCGGTGGAACAGTCTACTTTCACTGATGGTTTATAAACAACATTGAACAATTTCTCCGAATATGCGTTATACGCGCACTTTTAGAAACAAACGAATAAAGACTTATTAAGAAAGGAAACGAACCTGACAGAAAACATAATAGGTTCGCTTCCTAGGCTCACTATTTACAATGAGTGTTTGCCGAGGGAGGCGTGTGGGGAATGGCATTGTGAATGGGAGGAGAGATAGAGTGCGATAGGGAGTGGTAGAGGGCAGAACGGGAGAGGGAGCAATACAGAAATAGAAAGAAGTAGCTAGAAATGTTTTGTGTATGTTTTGTATGTATGAGAATAGGTCGTAAAATATATTTCACCCTCCTAGCCTCACCCTACCATTAGTTAATCGCGAGTTTAGTTTGCATTAGAATTGAAACCAAAACGAACCTAATTATGTTCCTGACAGCTGAGAGTACTCCTTATAGAACTTTCAAATCATTTACGAGAAGCTTTGTGTCATATTGACTTGCAAAATTTTATAAGATTTATTTGCAGTTTACATTTGTTTTATTTAAAAATCAATAATCCCCGAAAATAAAGTACATGGCGGTACAACGCCGACGGCACCCGACGAGAGAGGCCTCATCCCTCCCCGTCACAACAGAAACCTACGAGCACCGACGACATCCGACGTCGCACGACGAATGACGACGCGCTAGTGACCAGTCATATACATTGTTGAGTTCCAAAAACTTGAACTGCAGACACTTGCTGAAAATAAGATAATTAAAATTGCTCAGGCACTTGAACCTTAAGCAAACTAGAGTGAGAAGCGTAGACCCTTTCCTATCTGCACTATTTCTGACTTTATCTTCTCTAGCAAATGCAGGGGAAATCAGTGTTGTGAACTGACTTTTGCTGGCTTTTCAACGAAAAGATGCTTTTCGGCAACCTTTCAACGAATAGTCGAAAACTAGATGAAAAGTGACTTTTCAGCCTCCGAACATACTAAAAAAAGGATATTTTAGCAAACCTTATTTTTCGATGCTATTATTGCTATTTTTAATTTTAACATTAACTTATTTAACTTTAAAGTACTTAGGAAAATTTTCAAAACATGTAAAGTTAAATCTACCGTAATTTTAAACCATTTTGATGCGATAAACAGTAAAAGAAACTTTCTGATAAAGGAACTATGAGAACCGGGATGATTCTGTTAAAGATTGAAGGGAGTTAATGTACTCCGTTAACCGTAGTTTCCTATAAGCGTTCGGTTGCAATCGATAGGCAACACGACCGAGTACGAAATGCACTCGAACGTCTGGTATACAAGTTCGGAATGTATAAAAAAATTCTTTATATTACAGATAATATAATTTCAAACAAGGACAAATAGTTGGACTTTAACTCCTTTCGAGTATTCAATGAAAATGAAATTATACAATTACAACAAAAGCATTGTAGAATAGTATTTAAGGATCGAATTAAGCGTATAGAACTTTATGTTAAGTTTGAATGCGAAACGAAGCATTTGATAAAACAAAAAAAATATTTTTTTTACTAAAACTTAAGAAAAAAATTTAATTTGCATACATATTTACAAGGCAAAGTAAATTATTCGGCTTTATTATTATTATAAAACATAGTCCGTAAGGGAAATGAAGTAACATAATGAGTATAACACGCGTTCTCAAGCAGAGAAGAATTTCAACAAATTTGCTCATGAATACAGCAAATATTTTTGATTGCAATCATTCAGAAAATGTTTCCTTGGTTGTGTGTGTGTGACTAATTCTTAGGCATCAGAATATTAACATTTCTGCAGTTTTTAATGCTTTTCTGATTTTTTCTTGCGATGAAGATAGATTCATTTGAGTCGACATGTGGAGTTCCGCACGCACTATTATTAATATACTAGCTGACACGGTCCCAGTTGCTGACCCTAAGCAAACCTTAGTGCTGTATTGTCACACGATTTAAATTGAGCTTTTAACGAAATTTACGGCACTTAAATAAAAATCCATGGAATACCTTTCATTAATTTTTTTTCAGAATAACTTACATATGTTGTAGACATGGGCTCAATCAAAAAAGAAACGCAAGTTACATTCTATGTTACTATGTACTAGTATTGTCTTGATGTAACACTGTCTCTCTCTCCTATAAGAACACATTGTCAGTTTAGTCTTAAGATTCACCTGGAATAAAGCACAAGTTTCAACCTCGTATCTTTTTATTTCAATAAAAATATAACTCGCATGTAATTAAGCAAATTGGAAAGTATATTTATTTATTACTTCATCTTAAGGCCAGCGGATACACAATGTATTTTGTTTTTTTATTTGGTGTGAAAACGTATAAATATTTGGGCGTGCCAACTCGGGAGCAGCACAACTTGGGGCCGTGTGAGAAACATGAATTTTCCAAAATTAAGCCAGCAATAGTCAATGATTGGCCTTGTGCTTTGTTGATGATAATATCAAAGGCAAGACGCAAAGGGAATTGGAAACGCTTCAATTGGCATGGTAAATCGTCAAAATTCGTGGAATAAGTACCTCTTCGCCTTCGAATCTGCCACCGATGATTGTTGCCTCAATTAAATTTGGTGAACAATTTTTGATAGTGAATCGCGCTTAAGTTGCGCATAAGAAATACCGGTGATTCCACCTTTAATGTACTTGCGGTGGCATTCCGGGTGGTTTGTTCTTTAATTGACGGCTTGGTCTTCGTCCGTTACTGTGTCGATCGATTGAAACTTCATTAATTTGCAGTATCCATTGAATTTCCTTATTGAGCTTGTTGACATCATTTTTTGGTGTCAAAATTGCACGTTCGCACAGCCAACGGATTTTTGTAGGAGGTTGTTAGACTAGGGAATACGCTGTCGACAACGGCTTGAACATTCATTTGCATTTGAAAGAAGTTAGTCTGGAACGAAATCTCGTCCGTGGCGCAATTAATTGGAATTTTTCCATTTTCGATGTGCAAAACGATGTTTTGAGAATGTTTGGGCAGACGGGTCTTGCAACAAATGCATACGAATGTTCGTCGATATTTTTTTTTCTCGACGCGGTTCCAAACACGTGAAGTTTTTACGTATGCGTTCAGCTCATCTGCGGCTATTTATCTTGGAATAACGGGCAAAGTTTGACGGAAATCACCATCGCCAGAAAATAGGTGCGCCTACTATCGCTTGGTTGTTTCCTCGAAAATCACGTAGAGTCCGGTCAAGCGCTTCTTATGGGGCATTGTACATTCGTCCCAAATGATAATTTTGCACGTTTTCAGGATTGTGGCCTTGCCGGTGTTTTTGCTGATGTTGCAAGTTGGTGTTTCTGCCTGGTTCAAAATCAATGAAAGTTTCAGTAAAGTTTTTGACAATGCCTCGGTGACCGTGAAAACGTTTTAAGCAGCCGATAAAAGCATAGCTGGTCAAATCTATGACAATTTCCAAATACATTGCCTTTGTTGTGAAGCAGCAAAACACAGATACGTATGCCTTTTAGGGACGCTTTCCATGGCTTTTATAGTGGATCCAAAATGGCCCGCAAAAATCCATCCCAGAGTTAATAAATGGTCGAGCGGCCACCACCCGTGACGCTGGCAAATCGTGCATGATTTGTGGGAATAACTTCGGGCTTGATGTTGTACTATCGAGCGTGCCATCAGCTTGCCTTCTATGGGCCAGAATGACTGACGTATGAGAGCCAGTAAGGTCTGAAATCCACAGTGGTGGTGCTCTTCATGCCACCATTTTAGCAACAGTATTACCAGTGGGTCGTTGTATGGCAGTATGACCGGGTACTTGGCGTGATATGGAATTAAGGGGTGTTCCAGTCTTCTTCCTAATTGGAGTAATTTGTCGTCGCTGATAAATTCCTTCAGGCATAGTAATGGAGTTTTCGTTTTGAGTTCGGTACCCTTAGATCAGTGTCTCGCAAAGTGTGTGCCGCGGCACACTGGTGCGCCGCGGGAGAATGTTAAGTGTGCCGCAAAAGATTTTCCAAGTTGCACTAGATATTCTGAGAATAATCTAAAAACCAATTTCTGATAACCATAAAATTACCCCAAAAGTAGTCATTTAACTTTAACTAAATTAGCCAGAACGCAGGTACTCGTATTTGCCCTCCCAAACTTTGTCGTAACAACAAGATGCACAAGCGAGGGTGAATTGGTTAGAGAAACACTGGCGTGGATTTTCCCCCACTCAACGTACCGCTTGACAACGCTTCATTTCGCTCCGTGGCGTGACTTTTCAATTCCCCTCAAAAATTCCCTTCAAAATATTGAATCAAGAGGAATTAAATGGGAAAACTGTATCAGTGTCTGTACCGATGGCGCACCTTCAATGCAAGGCCGCAAAAAAGGATTCGTCGCTCATGTGTTGAAAATTAATCCGAATGTGAAAATTGTGCATTGTATGATTCATCGAGAGGTATTGGTAACAAAAGCCCTTACGGAAAAACTTTGCCAAATAATGAAGGAAGTCATTAAGATCGTCAACTATATTAAGTCAAACGCACTCCGAACAAGAATTTTTGCATCATTATGTGAAGCAATGGATTCCCATCATAAAGTTTTGTTGTATCATAGTGAAGTGAGGTGGCTCTCGAAAGAAAAAGTTCTCGAACGAGTGATACTTTTGCGAGCAGAAATTGTTTCATTTTTCGAGACAGACAATACTGATACTGAAGTCGATTTTCTGCATGACGATATTTGGTGGCTTGAAGTTTCGTTCCTGAATGACATTTTTGAAAAATTGAATAAACTGAATATGAGCATCCAAGGAGCCAAGGAAAACATCATTAGCATTACATTAGAAAAACTGAAACTGTGGTTGCAAAAATCTAAAAATTTGCAATTTGACTTTCTTCCAACTGTCAATCCATCAACAATTAAACATAAAATATCAAAAGAAATTCAAACTACATTTGAAAATCTGTCCTCTTCATTCGTCAAATATTTTCCATCTCTGAATTCGAAAAAAGACGAATGGTTGGTCAACCCCTTTGTAGGTTGCACGGATAGCTCATTCTCAATAAAAGAAGAAGAGGATTTTATCGACCTGAAGAATGATTTGGTGCACAAAGCTTCTTTCGCAGAACTCGAGTTATCAACGTTTTGGATCTCTCTTCAAAATCAATATCCAGAATTGAGCATGAAAGCTCTTCGAAGTTTGTTACCATTTCCCTCTTATCTCTGCGAAATTGCATTTTCTTCATTGACTGAAATTAAATCCAAAAAAACGTGAGCGACTTCAGATGATTGATGGAGATATGCGAGTGTGTTTGTCCAACTTCGAACCACGAATAATGCAAATTTGTTCCCAGAAACAAGCCCATCCATCACATTAAGCTTAAAATAAAAATATGTTCCTTTCTATTGTACCAAATATTAATTAATGTACCTATTTGTAAAACAAATTTTTTTAATTATTTTTAAATATACGTTTTCTTCCGAAAATTTATTTAGCTTAGTGTGCCGCGGAAAAAAATTCCTCAGTTAGCGTGCCGCAGACTAAAAAAGTTTGCGAGACACTGCCTTAGATAATAGCACAATTTCGTCCTTGAACGCGACCGTTTGAATTGTAGGCACCATGGTTGTTAATGCTTTTCTCTCTTGTCTTGGGGTCGTTGCGATTTCTTTCTCTCGCTCCTTATTTTTCTATCGGCTGTAGCTTATGAAACGATTTAGTTTTTCGACTATGTGCACTAACATTTCATTTTAACTGATGCTGTACACCATTTCACTCATGCTGCAGCTGGACATTACTGCCGCCGCCACCACCTTTTTCTTTAGCTCCTCGTCATCAGCACTGATTGCCTGTGGTTGATACTCTGCACACCAACGTGACACATTGCTATGTAGGAAGAAGCGACCGTATAACACAATGTCGAATTGCGAAACCGGTCGGGTGCCAAACCTTGCGGTAATAAGTCTATCGCGTTATCCTTCGATGATACATGTCTGCATTGTTAGGGAGTCAACAGGTTGTGTACTACCGCGGCACGATTAGCAACGTAAGTCTGAAACGATGATGACGCATTTATTCGCGCTAGCACAATCTCCGCGACGGTCCAGAGGAATGTTGGGACGTTGGCTAAATCGATGTCTATCCTTACCCTGTCGACTAGCTGAGCGGTTATAACTGCTGCACAAAGTTCTAGTCGTGGCAAAGTTAATTTCTCGTTGGCGCACAGCAGGCGAAGATATGTGATTTTGTCTTTATTGATTGATCTTAGGTATATAGCAGCTCTATATGCCTTTTCTCAAGCATCGGAAAAATCGTTAAGTTGAACAGAACTGTCCATTCCTTCATTCGGGGCATTTCGTTGTGGTTAGATCTGCTAGACCGTCTCGAAAGCGCATCCATTTTGCGTGAGGTAAAAAAACAAGGATGGCATATTTTGGCCACTTCTGACAAGATGATGCGTTTCGTATCCCATTGTTAGGCGCCACCTGAGCCCAAGCGTTTTTACTACAGCGTCATCGGTTGAGTCGAAGCCGAAGTTGACCCCTTAATTACTGTCGGGAATGCCTTAGAGTAATCTGGGGTGATTAGCGCACCATTTTCTCAGCTTGAAACTTGCAGAATCGAGTATAGTCATCAGCTCACGCAGAATATCCAACGCCGTCGTAAGCGTGTCAGCTCCGGTTAAGCAATCGTGCACATAAAAGTCATTGAGCAACGTCTTGGCACCTAGCGGCAGAGTGGAACTGTGATGTTTTCCCAATTGTTAGAGGCATTTGATTGCCAAATATAGCGCTGACCTAGTTCCATACGTGACTGTGTCAACTGATAGGCGTTTAGCTTATCCCTCTTGTCCTTTCCCCACAGAATAAGTTGAAAGTTCCTGTCGGTTGGATTCATGACAATTTGAGGGTACATTTTTGCAATGTCTGACGTGAACACGTAGCGTGTCAACCGAAATCTCAGTAGAATGGAAAACAGCTCGCTCTGTATCGTTGGGTCTATGTGTAGAATGTCGTTAAGCGCAATGCCAGTTGACGTTTTTGAAGATGCGTTAAAGACCACTCGCAGTTTTGTGGTTATGCTCTCAGGCCTCTGGATGCATTAATGAGGAACAAAGTAGCATGGAGACGTTCTGTCATGGACCACAACCTTGGTCGTGCTACCCAATGCTTCGTAATCTGCCATGAAGCTCATGTACCCTTCTCTCAAGTTGCTGTCTTGCTCCAGTCGCTTTTCTAACGAATAGAAACGATGCATCACATTTGGTCTTGTATCTCCCAGGTGTGCTAAGTATTCTTTGAATGGAAGGCGCACGTCGAAACGCCCATCTTGATTACGAATAGTGATTGCTTCATACTGTGTCTCACAGGCACAGATTTTTTCCCAGAATTTTTCAAAGTTCTTGGTCATCTCTTCATCTTCCGTGTAGATTCCACATGTAGCTGCCTGTTGTCGGTCACTGGAGACTTTTTCTGTGCACATCCAGCCGAAGACCGTGTTTTGTAGGATCGGCAACCGTGTGCCAAAGGTTTTTGTTCTTTTGAGAGAAGAGTTTAGTAGAACTCTGCTCCGATTAATAGATCGATGAGCCCTGGTTTATAGAACTCAGGATCCGCGCAGTTGCAGTGTGGTAGGGTCCAGTTGCTTACGTCTAGACGATGTGTTGGCTGGTGCGCAACTATTTTAGGGATCACAAAAGCTGTGATTTTCGTAGAAAAGCTGTTGATGCATTCAATATGCAGAGTCGCTGGTTCCGGGTGTAGGTTTAATTTGGTTTGTTGTCTTTCAGTGATCACGTTTATTTGTGAATGCCGGTGTTTGCACGTTATATTTTGGCCGTTAGCTGCTACCATGCTCACTTTTACCGTTCCTAACAGTATGTACCCACGGGATGATATGTGTGGCCGCACCTTCGTTGACATTAACGATGTGGACTGGTGTTCATTATGAGTTTTCTTACTGGATCCATTCTCTGTTGTGTTTTGTTGACTCCCTAAGCTTGTGAAGCAGGTTGTTGGGTTTTTTGGCACACCTTGGACAACCTCAACTCTTGCACTGATCTCGTTCGTGATTGTAGCATATTTTTCGCATTTAAATTGCTCTGTTTTTATCTTGATAGAAGCATGAATTCCTTGCAGCGATAGATGTAGTGGAGCTTTTTATCACAAAAATTGCAGCCTGCGGTTGTCTGGTGATTTACAACAGTTGTGATCGTCCTGGCGCTGATGACTTGTGCTTATTTCACAATGCTTCCAAGGATTGCAATTGTCTGTCGAGGATTTGTAGGAAACATTGGAACGATGGGCTTTCGCGTGGTTTTGGAAGCAGCTTGTCTAACAATGAGTTGATTATGAGCCGTTTGTTGTCATATCACTTTTGAAAAGTGAGAGATCAAAACGGCTAAAATTTTAATATTCTGTGTATTTTCTTGTAAGTGTATGAGGTTTGAAGACGTCTCAATTTTTTAATGCATATTCACAATCTTCGTCGGAAGCAGAGTTATTTGTCAAAAGGGAGAGAAGTTCCCTTCAGACGATCGAATGTGTTAATATATTCGTAAGGGAATACACCTTTATTTGTTAGTAGTGTAAACTTATCATCGTTTGAATACAATTGGCGAACAGTTTTGAAAATGTTGATAAGTTTTTAGCTAAACTATCAAAGCTAGAGGCCATAAATCGGAAGGAATCTAAAAATCGTAGCTCTATCGTTTTGTTCTCAGTGACTGGTGGAGATCGAGCATCCCTGGCATTGAACACCCTTTCACGGCGATGTTGGCAAGAATGGATCGCTGAGATCCATTGGTTCTTTCCTTTTTACTATTCCCTGCTCTATACTGTTTTTAGATCTGTTAAGTTCCGCTGCTGAGATTGACGTCAATTATTATTTAAGTTAGCGTTGCAATCGGTCAATTACTTTTGCTTAGCTTTAGTGTAAATTTTAGTCATAACCGTTGAATAAAATTATAATAAAAGAAAATATAAAAGAATGAGTTTGTTGTATTTCGAAAGGGATACATACAACTCCTTATTTTAGGGTATAATTTTAATATCAGCCTCAATAAGATTTAGCTCCTTCATGAATAAGTGATCGTCGTTTAATGAAAGCACACAGGAATAAATTTGGCTATTTGATATTGAAGGTTGGAGCTATTGTGTATTAGAGTCCTGTATTCGCCAGTGAGATGGCAATGGTCTGCCACTCTGTCAGCACCCAATTCTCTCGCAAATATTACATTTTTTTCTTAGTAAATGTGATTTAGCTGCTGAGGAGTTGAAAAGGACATAGGTGTGGCTTTACTGAAATACTTAGTATAAATATATATATTATCCCTAGCCAAAAACTTAATAAATTTCTTGGGAGCATTCTCCCTTAAATAAATAGCAAATTTACACTCTGACTATTGTTAAAACTACAATGTATATTGTAACTAAAAGCTACTGGAATATGCTTACAAATATACTTTCAATATCTATACTAAGAACGCATTCAAAATCTGCGTAAACCGCAAACGGAACGTCTAACTTGCGCTCGTAATTCTTAAACCTGATGCTGTAACAGTTTTATTGCATTCGTCTCTGTGGTCATTATATTTTCATTTCTGGACTACTGCAGCGAGTTGTTACAGAAAAAGACTTTATTATGACTTCAAAGACTTTATTATAATGCGTTAGTTGAGAGCGTACAAGTTTATTGAGAAAAGGAAAAACACATTTTAGAACTGAAAATTCAACAAATTATTTAAATAGGCAAATAAAAGCATACTAAACTGTTCTGCAAGTATTAAAAAAATATGCCGAAGAAAATTGGAAAAATTTAAAAACTAGTAAAATATAAACATAATCAAATTAAAAAAGTATTTTTAAAATATTTATAACCCAACTTGAAATTAATGTAATCCATACGTAGTGTGAAAGATACAAGTCTTGGACAGAGAGCATGTTGAGGTCCTATTATAGCAAGGTCTTCATAAAAGCGGAAAACGTTTATGCATATACTATTATTTATTCGTTCGAAATCAGAAATCTCTGTGAGCGGTAGATGAACTTTTAAGCGCCTAAAGTTGATCACAATTTTGTTTGATAGAACTATTTTGATATCTTCGATATACAAAATGTTGTAGTTCTGTGTTCTTTGTGGATTCAAATCACTTGAAGCAGTATTCATCATAATTTCGTACTGTAACGAAGCTCCGGTTATCCGGTTTTATAGCCAGGGTATGATCTCAGTCGTCGTCCAAGATCCTGTTACAGAAATATTTATAAGTTTCAGTAACTCTCTTGTTTTAGTACACTCCTTTATTGAATTGTTTTAAGTTCAACTTAGACCAGATGTAATCGTACTAAATAAAGAAACCTTATCTAATTTAACCACCGAGAAGGGCTCACTGAGCAGAATATGGCTTTGTTCCACTGATGGAGTTGCTGCACACTTGCGACTGCTGACGGGTTAAGTTTCCGATGTGCGTGCGCGGCGTGATGTATGTTCGTTCTTCGCTTGTGTCTCTCCTGCTGAGCGGCTTATACTTAGTTTCCGTTCTGGTAGGAGCTCATTCAGTCGTAGGTGTCACACTGGGTCTATGCACGTCTTGGCTAGTCTCTCTGGTCTACGTGTGTCTTAGCAAGCACTTCTGCGATTGTCGATCATTAAGATTACGTCAATCGCTTAAGGATATCTCAGAGTCCGCTTACGCAGTGTTCCGATCATCAAGATTACGTGAACACGGTGCAAAAGGGCTTCGTCAATGATCCCGAAGGTAACGTGCCGCACCTATGTACGTCTTAGCTAGTCTCTCCGGTCTCCGTGTGTATTGGCAAGCGCTTCTGCGATTGTCGATCATTAAGGGCCCTATTCCCATTCACAACACAACTTGAGTTGTGTTGTCTCAAGACAACACAACTTTGAAGACAACCTAGTTCGAATTTCATATTCCGATTTACAACCATTCGAAGTTGTAAGTTGTAGTGTCGAACTTAAGCCAGAAATTTTCGAAGACAACAAACGTTTTGACGTGTCAGTTGCTTGAATCTGCATGTTTTTTCGAAGACAACAAACGTTTTGACGTGTCAGTTGCTTGAATCTGCATGTATTTTTGCTTTAGTAGTTTTACATTGCGCATTACGCAAAACACTACACATTTTGTAAAATAGGTCTAATTTGGTATTAAAGAAAATAAAACTAGTAAAGGTGTTGTCTACAGCCGGGCTGTAGCCGAAATACCCTACACCTTAAAGCTGCATATATACTCGTATATATATTTAGAAGTGGTGTGATATAATATACTCGTATATATATACAATATATATATTATATATCTAATAATAAATATACAATATATATATAATAATAATAACAATAAAAAAAAAATTTTTTTTTAAAGTGGGCGGATCACGCCCATATTTGGCATATTAACTTGAAACATTAGTCTAAACCTACATATAAAATTTTCTTGTCTTCTCTCAAAAAGTGATGCTGATATAGCCTTTTTTAACAGGCAAAACAGAGGTACCTGCACTCTCGATATAAAAAGTAGGCGTGATCCTTGGGCGATTTTGCCCATTTTCAATACGAAACACCCCAACATAGCAACGAATATTTTTCCCAAATTTCATTTTGAAATGTTAATCCGTTCTCCTGTGATCGTGATTTCAACGGACAGACAGACAGACGGACAGACATCGTTATTTCAATTTCGGTGGTGATGCTGATCAAGAATATATATACTTTTCCATACCTATTTTGTGTAGTTCTATGCGTTACACACTCCGGTAGAAAGTGAATATACCCTCAACCTTAAGGTGTAGGGTATAATTAGAGCAAAAAATTCTGTGTTTTTACTTTTGAAATCTATACTTATATATTTGTAGGAATATATTATATTATTCTATTGGATAAATTCGACTGATATTTACAAAACAAGATTTCAAATTGGTACTGGCAGAATAATTGCAATTAGTAGTAAAACCAAATCAGCAACGGTGGTTTATAATACTTTCATTAAAACTAAAGTAAAAAGTGATTTGTTTACAATAGAGTAATAACAAGAATAAAAGCTACTAAATAACTATTTACATGTAACTGGCAAAAGCCATTAACTAAATACTCTGTTGATTTCATATCGAAAACATTTAGAAATATTATTAATGCGCATTAATCATCATCTCAATCTCTAAACAAATTCTAGGGACAATTATTCTAAAATAAGTCATCTTAAAATACTTTATTCAATGTTTTTAGTTTTGTTATTAGGCTTTTGCTTTATATTTATTATAGACAAATTTTTCATTAAACAAAATTCAACGCTTGTAAAAGAAATGTTTGTGGAAAATTCATAGCGTATCTATTTGTATACGAAAAAGAGAAATTAAATAATCAGAAATTGCCCAAACATCTGCATTAAATGAAATATATATATATATACGATATATAAAAACTCTATTCATTGATGTTAAACTGAAATCAATTCTGAATAAAATTGGGTTTTCACTTAAATTCCTTGTTGTTGGAAAGACTTGAAAGCAAATCATCAACGCAAATAATTAAACAAACAGTTTTGTAGTTTATAAATTGGTAAAAGCTTAATGCATTCATTATTAAAACCAAACGAGATTTTTTCTAATTATGTATGAGCAAAAATCATTAACATTTCGCTGTTTCACAATTACAAAATTGCTAAAAAACTATTTATAATGCATTATAAATACTCTATAGGCAAAAATGTATATCGTACCTACATTAACAATACCGAACATGCTGATTCGGTGACAGCAAGAAACAGCATGATATCATTGTGATGCTATTAGCTTTCAATTTCCATAAATAAAAACGAATCATTTAAAACAAAAATCAAGTATTTATTAAAAAAAGGGTACATTTCATATTAAAAGAAAAAAATATATATCACTTCATTTCATATAAAACTAAGACCTAAACTTATATTTACAAGATATATAGCACTTCATTTTTATTTGATATAAAACTAAGATGTAAACGTATATCTAAAGCATTTTAAAAAATAATGCTATCAAAAGAAAAAAATGTATATGTATCACTTCATTTTTTTTTTATCAACTTACTTATAATACTTTAAATTGTTTATTTGGAATGAGGTTACTTATATTACTTTAAATTATTTATTTGAAAAGTTAGGAGCTCTATTTTTTTTAACTTGTACTCCCTCTCCAATCCGTATTCCTCTTCAATCATGGCCAACTTCTTTTTTTTCAAATCCAATATTTCTTTATTTATTTCATATGCCTTTTTATTTATATCTAAATTCCTGCTAGCTGTACGCTTCAAACTTTTCAATGTTTCTATTATTACACACCGTTTCGGTCTGGAGGCAGCGACCGCATCTGATTTTTTGTTTGGTGTATTACCACGGATGTCTTGATCAGTTATACATGCCTCTTCCAAATTTGCAGATGCTTCCGTCAAATTTGTGTAGTTGGCATCATTTTCGCCTCCTGCGCCTGCGCCAAACGTCTGGCCAACTGCGCCAATGTTTTTGTTGAGACATGTGAGGGCTGCCACACTTTCTTCCAGCGGAGTTAGACTAATTTCCTGTGAAGGACCGCCTCCAGTTTCCATACAGCTTTTTCTATTTTGGCTCAGCTTCCTCTTTAAGTTAGCTTTATAGTGCGTCCAAACCTAAAGGGGAAAATATTTTATCAACAAATTTAACTAGAATGTACAAAGATTTTCATACTCTTTGCCATTCAGGGCCAGTCCTTGTTGGAGGTCCAAAGCTGTTTATATGGAGCGCAAATTTCTCCCATAACAATTTTATATTATTTTTATTGGAACCGAAACGAGCTGTGCCTCGCGCAATATCAGCGTGTTGCTCCATCAGCGAGACCAGCTCCTCAAGTTGTTGCTAACTTTAAGGTTACTGAAATAAAAACAAAACAAATTTATAGATAATAATAATATATTAATAATAACAATATAATAAAAATAATAATTACTTTTTTTTGTCCATTTTCGTTCCTCGATTAAAAATGTCAACCTTTCGACAAACACAACTGCTTACAACTGCTCTCTAGCAGTTGTCTGATTTTGACACATGAGACAACACAACTCTAGTTGTGTTGTGAATCAGAATACACACAATTTCTACATAGACAACTTCGAAAGACAACTTCGAAGACAACCGTCAGCAAAGTTGTAAACCGTAATACGGATTTTGCCGTCACAACACAACTTACAACTTGAGTTGTGAATGGGAATAGGGCCCTAAGATTACGTCAATCGCTTAAGGATATCTCGGAGTCCTCTTACGCAGTGTTCCGATCATCAAGATTACGTGAACACGGTGCAAAAGGGCTTCGTCAATGATCCCGAAGGTAACGTGCCGCACCTATGTACGTCTTAGCTAGTCTCTCCGGTCTACGTGTGATCAATGATCACGAAGGTAGTGTGCCTCTCCTATGTATGTCGTTAATGTCACTGTTATTCGCGGTTATCCCTCCCGTCGGAGCTTACCTGATCGTGCTTGCCGTGTGCACTATGCCACTTACTGGTATTCCTTTGAATTTCTCTAGCCTTCACTCGAGCCACGTTCAACCGTGAAAGGTTTGTCCTTGCCTGGCTGTTGATCAACGATGATTTTGCGCGACGTGCCTACGTGACTTAGGTTCAAAGAGAAATCTCTCATGAGTCTTTACTCGCCTGCGGTCCAACGCTGACTGTCTCGCTGCGTCTTCACTTGAGTGTCGTTTAGCGACGATTCTCGCATACGTCTTTACTTGCCTGTCGCTCGGCGCTGACTGTAGCGCTGTCTTTGCTTGTCGATGTCTTTACTCTCGCACCGATGTTTTCGTTGTTACGAGTGCTAGTGTGCGTTGATCACCGAGTGCTTCTTTTCTGCTCTTTCCCCCTCTTTGTGTTGTGTGTTGCGACGGTGGTGGGTTCTCTCCCTTATATACTAACTTAATGCTACACCAACAGTGTATTTCAGGTTCATAGTTAATAATTAATTCAAGATACTTAATTCATGCCATTCAAGAGAAAGGTATAACTGCCTAATTTCTATTACTCAACCATAATAATAGTAATAATAATAATAATAACTCAACATAGGTATATTTCAGTGTAAGTAAAGAAAATAATAATAACAAAATATATTCCATTAGAAAAAAACAAAAAATACTTCTTTTGTTGTGGGATCGAATTCCGCTGGAATTAGGTCCTCACAGTACATTGATGCTTGCTTTCTTTTTATCTATAACTTTAGGTAGTGGCAAATACGAAGATCTCTTTGATGGCTTGTACTGATTAAAGTTAATCTCTGCATGCCATATTTTGGATAGAGCCCAGCCACTGTCAGCACTGAACTCTATTTTGAAAATATTTTTTTCCTTTTTTTTTTTTCTTTTACTTTTTCCTCAAAACCTTGCTTTCCGATAGCCAAATCAGAACTTCTTGTCGCGTTCGCGTTCAACTCTTTGCTTTTTGTTAGCTAAATCGCAATTAAATTCTTCAACACTCCGACACAGTTTTCTCACTCACGATCTGTGTCGAAGCTGCAGAGCGAAAAACTGGTTTGCTCTGCTCATTCCAGTCGTGACCGCTTTGCACATCACCTCTCGCTCTCTCTTATCAGCGTCGGCGTTAATTGCTAGTACCGTAGGATGGCGTGATGTGAAGTTCATAGAAAAAAACTTGTTTTCTCGAAACTTCCATCACGCCATCATACGGGACTCATCAGTCCGTCGCATGATGGAAAGAGAAGATGCCGATATCTGCATTGCAGACACGGGCTGGAAAGAGCAGCTCTCCGTTTGCTTACGCTCTGCGCTCCGACCCAGAGCGTGAGCCCCGCCACACCTCACAAAACAGGTGGTGATCAGCCACCAGTGGCCAGATCAACAGCTGGGAAGGGTGGCAAGCTTTAAGCAAAAAAAAAAACAAAAGACAAAATTTAACAATGGGACTCGAACCCACGGCCTGAGTCAACAACGTTAACGCAAAAAAAAGATAAAAATAAATAACACACAAAAAAAAATATAAAATAATAATAAACAAGAAGTCAGACTAAGGTTAAATTAAAAAAAAAACAACAAGGAAAAATGTATCACATCAAAATAAAATTAACACTAACAAAAGAAAATCAAAACAAGCTAAAATTTACAGGAAATAAAAAAAAATCAAAAACAACAAACATATCGAAAGGAAGCAAAAAAGAAAAAAAAAATAAATACATAATAACACTAACGTTAAATAAAAAAAAACTAAAACCATATTACATGTACACTACAAAACACATGTTGAGCAGCGGCTCCATTGCACCAGACGACACAAAACTCCTCTCTCATCTATTCCCTCGCGTCCTCAAATGATCAAGCCAGCCAATGTATCGATCACGAGTGGTTTTTTTATAGCAACCACTAGAGATAATCAACAGAAAACATGGGCTAAACTACAAAAAAATAATTCTGACAGTGGGCGTCATCCAACGAGTCATCAATGATTCACATGAAATCATTCAGATGAAGTCTCTAATTGAACGAGGCCTCACTTAAATTCGGTGACACAAAGGAACATTTGCATTAAACTAAAGCTAGGAAAATAAAAACTAAATGTGGGAATCATTGACGAGTTGCGAACAGCTATGAAATCCATTAACGCAAAATCTCGAGTCAATGATTTCCTGGAAATTGGCGAAAAAATAGGTAATTAAAAGCGAGAATCAAAAAAAAAAAAAGAGATAACGTTAGAGAGATAAAGATAAACTAAGCTAAGGATTTATTGACGAGTTGCGAACAGCCATTATATCCATTCACGCAAAATCTCCAGCCAATACAATCCACAAAGGTAACAATACAAAATATCCTCCGAGTTCTCAATCTCAAGCCAAGAGAGTCTTCGGAACTAGACAACACTAAACAAAAAATTTGTATTTCCTTTGTGTCAGCGACAGAAATTTAAAATTTACAAAATCGTAACATTTTCGTCTTCGTGCTGGATGACCAAAGTCAAACAATAACACGAAGTGTTGATTCTGTGGACCGCGGCGGACAGACAAATCCAGTTGCGTAAATCCAGCAAGAAAACAACAGAAAACCGATAACAAAAAAAAAATCTAATTTCCAAAAATTTACAGTTGCTACAAAAAGTTATCCTCGAATTCTGTGAGTTTAGTTAACAATCTTGCAAATTTTTGGCTGAAAATCTGGTCTAGCTGGTTTCGTAATTGAACTATCATCATTTTCGTTTGGAAGAATTTGATTTCCACTATTAGCTTATCGTCAGTTTTTTTAACAAATTCACAACTCCAAATTAAATTTAAAAGACAAATGCTTTTCGACGCCGTTAATTAGCTTTGGCATGTTGATTTTCCCTTTCTGGTGGAATTCTTTCAGCATCAGATTACCGACATCTTTATTTTCGTAAATGAGAGAATCGATCATTTTTGCTTGTGTGCATTAATTCTGATATGGTAATCCCAGTTTTTCAATTCGATGTGCTGTTGACAACCTGAACAGCATATGAAGTTGTTCTTCGTAAGACATTTAATTCAGTTGAGCTATCATATCCTCCATTTCTGTGCGACTTATTTTCATGCTCATGTACATAATAGCCATGTTACATTGCAATTTTTCGATTGCTACAAATTGGAAAATTTTTACTCTCAGCAATTTTTTATTTGTTGCTATGTTGCATTGCAATCTTTTTGACAGCAATCTCGCAAATAGTTTCCATAGTAACGTATTCGTGTTTTAGTACTAAAGAGTGGTTTTGTGCAATTATTCTACTGCAAAGCTTCTTTTTTGAATATAAGTGCACCTTTTTCACGAAACCCCTTTTTAATTGCAATTTGCCCTCTTTGACAGCAATTTTTTTAATTGCTACAAATAACTGTTCATCCGCTCTCATTTTTCTCGGACGAACTCAAGTTGACAGTTTTCCCACAGAAAACAAAAACAAATTGAAAAATTGTTCAATCGAAAAATCCCAATGTAACATTAAAATTCGCGTCACACTCTTGGTATTTTAAGAATTTATATTCATGTTTGGCATTTGTGTTGCGAGTTAAGTTACTTTTTGATGCATAAGCAGCACGTTGTTTTTTTTTTCTTTGCTAAGTACAATGTTTAAAATCACACAATATTGTAGTTTGCTTATATTTAATTTGTTGTTAAAAGGATTATAAACAGTTAATACTACGATTTATTGTTTAATAAACTCCAGAAATCTCACAATTTTTCTGCAAGTATTTATTTTAAGTACTTTATTTAAATTTCCACACAAAATTATTTGTTTATAATTTTAAATTAATTTTTTCCACTTGACTTCAGTTGTTCCACTTGTTCATCGCGTTTTTAACAGACGGAGGAATCATGGATCACTGTTCGTCTAATCCAATTGCACGAGGTCTTATAGCATATGTGTTCTCTTTGCTATACATTTAAAATTACAGCTGTTTTAAATTACAGCTGTTGAATAATGAAAAGTCGAAGCATAGAAGCAGACATGAAGCATAAGAACAGAGCCGAAGCATAATTCCCAAGCTTACCGGGCTTAACTGAAGCACCCATTATGAATAAGAATACATTATCACCTATAAATACTTCTCGCCAACGTGCATATTGCGTCTTTTCTGACATTTTAAGAACGGAATTCCTTAACGATAACAAGAAAACAACAACATCAAAAGCAACTGCAGACTGTCACAACAACAACATATTGCTGCACAACAAGAAAATAATTGCTTATAAAGAAGAACAGCATCATCAAATAAATCTGTTTTAATTTAACCAGAGCAATAACGATCACCAACTTTGTATACATCATATCTTTGATACGCGCTTCGATAATGTTGACTTCTATATAAACTAAAATCGCTTATACACAATCATACATACTGAAATTTTACGACATAAACAAATAAAGAATCACCGAAATTTTATCACACTAATTTGTACGCAAAAACAAAAACCTTCACCCTATGTTTAATGAACTCAAAGTATGCCTAATTTCTAGCAAGCCGAGATTCTTTAATCTAGAATCCACTTAAATGCACTGTGACACTAAAAGTAAAGAATAGCAAGAAACGTTTTCCGTAAACATATTGTGAAGAGAAAACAACAACAAGAACAGAGATTCTGTCGTGTCATTGTACATGGAAATTTGCTTCCATCAAATCCACGGCTATCTGTTCTACTAAAAAATTCCTATTACAACAAATAACAGCAACATAAGCAAAAATAATCATCGAAATTTTAATATACTAATTCGATCTACGGCACTCCGTTCACTTAACGAAGAAACATACATACTGCAAGGTTTTGTTTATTATAGATGTGTGGGCCAACGGTGCCGTTTACTAAAGTATCATTTTACATCAACAACCTATTTCTACGCAACGAAACTCGCCGTCTGCTGCTCTTCCATCACTTCGGATACACAAACACTTTCTCCTTCTTCCCTTTTCCTAGTTATAGTATGTCCGTCCATCGGCCTGTCTGTCCGAAGTACATATATATATATATATATATGTCTGTCCGTCCGTGATATATATGTATATCTGTCCGTCCATGGGTTTGTCTCCGTATCTGTTTCACTCGCACTTACAATCCGTATAGCCGTGCCAGAACCCCTCTTTACCTACTACTGTTCTGCTGCATGCATAAAATCTGTGTTTATCTTTTTGAGACAGCGAAAATGCGAGCATTCTTCAATTCTATTGTCGATTATTAATGCAATAATAATAATAACATTATACAATATGCAATACTTGCTTAATTGTTGAAGTTGTAATTTTCATTGGTATTCAATAAAATTTTACACATATTTTGTGGATACATTGATCGTAACTTACGCCGAACATAACTGTTTAAAGCTTTGAACTTTCTTTTTGGAACTTTCTCATGTTATTGCACATATATAGTACCGATTATAGTATAGTTTTCAGATTAAAGTGTAACGCTAAATTTTATGTAAAATTTAACGTACATACAAAGGGTGTAAAAGCAGTCAAGGCGACAAAACGCAGTAAACTTTTCTTTTTCGCTTAATATTTATTTAGTTTTTTTTTTGTAAATTTTTTCAGGCGTTTTTTAAATTTACTTTTACTTTCGAGTTAGTTTTATATATAGCTTAGCAAAGTAATTTTTCAGAAATACCCAGAAATTTTTGGGAGTGTTTTAGTACAGTGAATACCCAAACTTATAATATATATATATTTATCAGTTTGAAACGTGGCCTTAATTTTGTAAAGTTCATTTTCACATGTTCGATGCTGTCGGTCAACGAAATGAGCGCCGCAAATGAATTCAGTGTTTCAACACTGTAACAGCAATCACATTTGTGACAGGCAATTTCTGTTGTCATGTTGGTTTTACGAAAGTTCCAACGCAGAATCGTTAGAGGTGCTAAAAGACAACTTGTGGAATATTTTTTCGAGTTTTGTAGAGTGTAAATGCATCGCAGTCAACGTTGTAGTCAGCATCGAAGCCAACGCCTCCGTTTAAGTCATAGTCACCGTCATCAGCGCACCGCTGCAACCTACTAACAGCCCTGTCGGTCTGTGGGTTTATACACCGCGACCCTTAGCAACACAGCCCTGTCGGTCCGCGACAGAAGGACAGTTGGTCTGTGGGTTTATACCCAGCGGCAGAGGGACAGTCGGTCTATAAGCCGCGGCAACACAGCGCTGTCGGTCTGTGGATTTATACCGCACGGCGGAGGTACAGTCTGTCTGTAAGTTTATACTCCGCGGCTCTTAGCAATACAGCCCTGTCGGTCTGTGGGTTTATACCCCGCGGCAGAGGGACAGTCGGTCTGTGCGTTTATACGCCTCGGCTTCACAGCAACAGAGCGGAGTGAATCGCCTCAAAAAGAAACTAACCAGAAACTTTCTTTCCAGCCTAATGCCCAAATAAATTATAAAATTCCTTGTCAGCTCCAAACTATTAAGAAAACCTAACCATTGCTTACATCATAATCAATACCTTTTTATTTTTAGCAAACTTATTTTAAACTTGTATAAGGAAACTTATCCTTAGGCACATTGTGAACATTGTAACCAAAATCAAAAGCAATTCAATAAAGTTGTTAATATAAAAATTGATGTATTGCGTTCAAACAAATAAATAATTGGACGAGACCTTGGACTGGACTGAGTTATATCCAGGCGAAGAGAAAGCATCGTTACAATAGTATAGTATAGTTTGTATATTTTATATAGTTTATTTTATTTGTTTTTAATATTTAATAATATTTGGAAATTACTATGTATTTTTGGATTTGGAGCTTTTACTGAAAAGTGTGCACAAATGGCAATGCTATAATGCTTAGTTTTCGTAATGAAAACTACTAAGATAATTATGAAATTTTGAGATAACTACAATAACTACGTATTTCATCAATGAAATAATTAACAAATTCGTTTTTTATAGACCAGCATACTTGACTGCCATCATGCGTCGGCAGTTCCTTCAGGAAATGTTGAAGAGCTTTCCTCCTAAAATTCAAAATAGAATTGTAGTGCTCAAAAATATCCAGCTTGAGCATCTTACCTTAGAGGCAGAATTTTTTGAAGAAGTTTATAAATTGGAAAAACATTATCATGAAAAGTATCAACCTCTTTTTGATAAGAGGAAAATAATTGTTTCGGGTGAATTGGATCCGCCAGAAGAAAAACCAAAATGGAAAGTGGAACAGTCTGACTCTGGAGTCAAGGAAACAAATCAAGAATTATCACAGATCACTAAGTAAGTTATTTGTTTAACACTTTGTGCATTATTATAGACTGATATGTTACTATCATGCTTTTAGAAATATAAAGCAAGTTCCAACAAATGCAATTGGAATACCATGCTTTTGGTTAACTATTTTTAGAAACACTGAAATACTATCCGAAATGGTTCAGATTCACGATGAGCCGGTATTGAAAAAGTTGGTTGACATCAAAATTAATTACACCGATCAGGTATAGATAATCTCAATTAAATTAATTTAAGTCAATGAATTAAATTTGGAGTAAATTTAAATATTGGATTGAGCACATTTATTATGGTATCGTTATGTTCTGTTCATTAAAATGCAAATTTAATGCACACTATATTTACTTTTCATCCTATATGCGTCGTGGAGATTGTCTAATTTGTATATGGATTTGTAAAGGACGAAGTTTGTATAGCAGAAACCATATTGATTGCGAACTTGTAATTAGAAGGCATTTTACATAAGGAATTTTTCAACTGATGTTGAATGAATTGCCTTACAAAAAAAAAAAAAAAAAACATTAACTTTGCTAAGTTCGCATCATGTACCATATTTATATTTTATTTATATTTATTTATTAACGCTTAACATTATTACTACATAAACTACAAACAGTACTAAAAACTAAGGCTATCGACTGATTGATATTTTAATACATATATTACTATTTGATAAAAGTTAAACTACATCTTCGTTCTAATTCAGTCGATAGAAATAAAATAGATTATTTTTAGTGTCATCTGTAACGTAACGTTTGCGTAATTATTCAAATCTATACACATCCAATGTAGCTCAATGATTTATCCATAACGATTTATTTGATATATACGAATATGTCTCTTTCTTTGATTGAAAGATGAGGCTGAGGCCTTTCCAACGATTTATCACTCATGCGTGCACACGCAGTAGTTTGATGTTAGTGCTTGCATAACGTAGCGTGTTTCCCTTACATTTCACAGCACACTTCAACAGAAACTTTTTTATAATATTGTACGTAGTTTCTAAAATTACCGCTTGAACTCTCTTCACGTTCGATCACTGGATTGTGAATAATCGTAAATTCGAAATAATAAAAAGTCGTTAGTTTCAAATAATAAATCAACTATTTATTATTGCTTGCTCTTATTTTAACACTCCTTTACTATCGCTGTTTATAACTTGTACACGTAAACACGTAAACACTTATACACGAATTCTTATTAGAAGCTATTCAACTATTTTATTCTTATTCAACACTTTTCAAAGTGTTACTTCCACGATGTCACTTTGTTGCTTTCCAAAATCAAACTGTGTTCGGTGCTGTGGTTTGTGTCTATTTATACAGGTCGATAATTATCGCAACGTTTATCGTCAGACTACTCCAGATCTTACTAGATTGTCGAGAAACTTCCCTTTCCATGAATTGTTTGTTTCAGCAATGAATCGTGTTCTATTGTGTATGCTGCGTAGTGGAAATATGAAGTAACTTCTAGATCTTTCGCTAGCGCTCGATAGATGTCGTTGTATTCCAGAAGACTGTGGACTGTGATTTGGTAACACTGTAACACTCGTAAATATTGCACGTATCGACGTGTAGATGGCGCTGTATATCACATTATTGTATGACGTATAGATGGCGCTGTATTTTCGCCACACTGCCCTCCACTTAAGTCTGATCGTCCCGATCAGACACCAAATTCCTTGATCCATACGGCGCAAGCCTCTCTAAGTGGACAACTTTAATTTTACCTCGTCTTTGTGTGTGTGACTGTATGCGATACACAACATCATTTAGTCGCTTAATGACTTTGTACGGGCCTTCCTACGATGTTTGCAGCTTTGGAGATATGCCCTTCCTCCGTTGCGGATTGTACAGTAAGACTGAGTCGCCATCTTTGAATCCGTCTGTATTCATACCTCGGTCATAGCGATCCTTTATTTTGTTACTCATTAGCTGTGTACGCCGCCTTACCACGTCGTGTATTTCGTTCATTTCAGATTGTAACATGTGCCAGTAGTTTTCTTCTGTTTCGGTGAGATCACTGCTTTTGCCAAATTTAAGATCCGTCGGCAGTCTCAAGTCTGAGCCAAAAAGTACTTGCGCAGGTGAGTGACCAGTAGTATCATGGACTGCTGATCGGTAAGCCAATAAGAACATTTGAATGTGCTTATCCCAATTGCGCTGACATTTGCCCACGACTTTCCGCAGATGCTCTTCTAATGTGCGGTTGAACCTTTCCACCATGCCATCTGACTGCGGATGTAGAGGTGTCGTTCGAGTCTTCTTGATACCCAGCAATCGGCATATTTCTTGAAATATTGAAGACTCAAAATTTCGTCCTTGATCGGAATGCAACTCGATTGGTATGCCGAATCGCGTGACCCAGTTCTGAACAAATACCTCAGCTACAGTTTTAGCCTCCTGATTTGGTATAGGGTAGACTTCTGGCCATTTGCTAAAATAGTCCATAATGACCAACACGTACTTATTTCAAGAGTCACTAGTCGGAAATGGGCCAGCTACATCCATTGCAACTCGCTCAAATGGCGCTCCAGCGTTGTACTGCTGCAACTTCCCTCTGCTTCGAAATTTAAGTCCCTTAGCAGCCATGCACTGCGTGCAGTTTTTGATCCATTCCGCTACCGCTTCTTGACAGTTCACCCAATAAAATCGTTGTTTAATCTTCTCCACAGTTTTTGTAACACCGAGGTGGCCGCCACTTGGTCCATTGTGAAATTCTTTTAATACAGCATCTATTCGCTACTTTGGTAGTACAATCAAATCACGAGTCTGCTTACCGTCGTTACTTTCCCAGGAACGATGCAGCACTCCGTTTTTCAGCCTCAAACTGCTCCATTGTGCCCAATACGCCTTGGCATGCGGACTTTCTAATGCCATTTCTTCTTTGCTTGGTCTTCGGTCCATTTCTTTCGCTTTCACTAATTTCGCCAAGTCTGCATCATTAAGCTGGCTTTCCCTTAGCGCACTAGGTGTCCACTCATCGTCAGGTTGCAGACTCGTTAATCGGACGTCGACTATACCTTCGCATCTTTCAACTTTGGAGCAATGCTTACATTCGAGTGCACACGGTCGTCGAGATAAAGCATCTGCGTTTCCATGTTGTCCACCTTTTCGATGCTGTATTTCACAATCGTAACTCTGCAGCCTTTCTATCCAGCGCGCAATTTGACCTTCTGGGTTTTCGAACTGAAGTAGCCATCTTAAAGCGGCGTGATCTGTCCTTAATAAGAAATGCTGCCCATACAAATATTTATGGAAGTGTTTCACGCATTCAACTACTGCCAAGAGTTCACGCCTGGTGACACAATAATTCATTTCTTGCTTACCGAGGACTCGACTGTAGTATCCAACAACTTTTTCTTGACCATCGATGATCTGTGATAGCACACCTCCAATGCCATGTGCGCTGGCATCTGTGTCCAACACGAACTTCTCACCAGGAACTGGATATGCCAACATTGGAGCAGTACAGAGCAACTCTTTCAGCTGCTGAAAAGCATCTTCCTCTTCCTTTTTCCACACGAATCTACAATTCTTCTTTGATAAATTATGTAGACTTCGTGCAACATTGGCAAATCCGTGTACAAAGCGTCGATAATAAGTACAGAGCCCAAGGAAACTTCGCACTTCATGAACATTAGTTGGACGAGGCCAATCTCTTACGGCTTTTATATTGCTTTCATCAGTGTGAATTCCTTTAGTAGTGATTTTGTGGCCCAAATACGTCACTTCGGTTTTGAACAGGTTGCATTTCTTCGGATTTAATCGCAATTCAGCGGAATTAATGCGTTGAAACACTTCCTCCAAATTTTCCAGGTGGTCATCAAAATTCTTGCCCATGACAATGATGTCAAGATACACTAAACATGTTTTCCAGTGTAGCCCTTTCAACACGTGTTCCATCAAGCGCTCAAAAGTTGCTGGAGCATTGCATAATCCGAACGGCATCACAGAAAATTGCCACAATCCGTCGCCGATGCTGAAAGCCGTTTTCTCACGATCAGATTTTTCGATATCTACTTGCCAATAACCGCTTTGCAAATCCAACGTTGAGAACCATTGTGCACCAGATAACGTGTCCAAAGTGTCATCTATTCGCGGAAGGGGGTAGCTGTCCTTTTTCGTGACATCGTTCAGCTTTCGGTAGTCAACGCAAAATCGAGTGCTTCCATCTTTCTTTTTAACTAACACAACCGGTGAGCTCCATGGGCTTGTTGATGGTTCAATAACTCTGTCTTTCCGCATTTCATCTATCAAATGCTCCGCTTCTTCCCGTTTCGCCAATGGGACTCTGCGTGGAGCTTGCCGGATCGGTCGTGCATTGCCAGTGTCTATTCGATGTTGTACGATAGCAGTTCTTCCAAATTTATTTTCATCGCTTGCCAATACAGCGCTATATTTTTGCAATAAGCGTTTAGCTTTAGACTTTTCTGGTTCACTTACCTCATTCAACCAGTGACCCATTATAGCAGGAGATTTTGTTGTTTCTTGCAAAGCAATGTTTTTGCTCACCTGAGTACGATCGTCACAATTTATTACGGCTTCTACTGCTTGGCACTGTCCTATTAGCGCTCCTTTCTCGAAAACGATCGTTGACTTAAACTCGTTCATTACGCGAACAGGAATTCGCTTACTTCGTTCTGTTTGCACTAAAGTTCGTCCAACCAGTATATTCGCCGTGTCATCTGATGCCTCTACTATACCCAGCTGGCCCGCTCCACTATCTCCCTCCACGCAAGCCCATAAAACCGCTTCTGATTTTGGTGGAATCTGTTGGCGATGGCTAACACTCACCTTCATGATTTGAGGCCGTTCATATCCATCGCGAGAACAAAGAATCGGAGGGAGAGAGGGAGAGGGAAAGGGACGGCTGTTCCTCAGAGAACAACAAGCGATTCCACAGCAAATCGACGAGTTGAACTCCGCGAGAGCGGCTAACGAAGAGAACGACGAGCGATTCCATAGCAAATCGACAAGTCGAACTCAGCGAGAGCGGCTACGGAGAACAAAGAATAGAAGGGAGAGAGGGAGAGGGAAAGGGACGGCTGTTCCTCAGAGAACAACAAGCGATTCCATAGCAAATCGACGAGTTGAACTCCGCGAGAGCGGCTAACGAAGAGAACGACGAGCGATTCCATAACAAATCGACAAGTCGAACTCAGCGAGAGCGGCCACGGAGAACAAAGAATCGGAGGGAGAGAGGGAGAGGGAAAGGGACGGCTGTTCCTCAGAGAACAACAAGCGATTCCATAGCAAATCGACGAGTTGAACTCCGCGAGAGCGGCTAACGAAGAGAACGACGAGCGATTCCATAGCAAATCGACAAGTCGAACTCAGCGAGAGCGGCTACGGAGAACAAACAACAGAAAGGAGAGAGGGAGAGGAAAAGGGGAAAAGAGGCCTACCACTACTTCCTGTTGATACCACGATTCAAGAAAGACTGACTTGCTGAGCGTTACTGTGCTCAATTTATCCTTCTCGCTGTGATTTTGTTCCATGTGTTCGTTCGTTGTCTTGTCGCTGCGCTTGTAGTGTGGTCTCGCTTTTACTCCTTTGCTTATGATGCTATGTACTAGAAACCCGGTTTGTGTTTGTTATGTGATCTGTGGTTGAGTGCTCGCTGCTACCCGATTATCTGCAATGTGATACTGGGTGATTGTAATTTCGAAAGTTTAGTTTTTTACATAATTATGGGAATGCTATATGTGTTCTTAAAAAAAAGATGTACTTTATTATTTCGTTTAAAACTTATAAATATAGATAAAAAAAAAAGAAACATAAGTCGTGTCTACATAATAATTTGTGCGCCTCATTTCGATGCGCCGAAATGTGTCGTCACAATGTTCTAAATTCGTTACAACACTTTCACAATTTATCCACGCGCTATTCCCTCACGTACATACATTATTCTCGTACGTACCCTATTCTTCCACGTACGTGTCGAAGATCTATACTTTACTATAATTATTTATTTATTATTAAAAAATATATATAAATACTATAGCTACTACTATACTATAGTTTCCATGTTGTCCACCTTTTCGATGCTGTATTTCACAATCGTAACTCTGCAGCCTTTCTATCCAGCGCGCAATTTGACCTTCTGGGTTTTCGAACTGAAGTAGCCATCTTAAAGCGGCGTGATCTGTCCTTAATAAGAAATGCTGCCCATACAAATATTTATGGAAGTGTTTCACGCATTCAACTACTGCCAAGAGTTCACGCCTGGTGACACAATAATTCATTTCTTGCTTACCGAGGACTCGACTGTAGTATCCAACAACTTTTTCTTGACTATCGATGATCTGTGATAGCACACCTCCAATGCCATGTGCGCTGGCATCTGTGTCCAACACGAACTTCTCACCAGGAACTGGATATGCCAACATTGGAGCAGTACAGAGCAACTCTTTCAGCTGCTGAAAAGCATCTTCCTCTTCCTTTTTCCACACGAATCTACAATTCTTCTTTGTTAAATTATGTAGACTTCGTGCAACATTGGCAAATCCGTGTACAAAGCGTCGATAATAAGTACAGAGCCCAAGGAAACTTCGCACTTCATGAACATTAGTTGGACGAGGCCAATCTCTTTCGGCTTTTATATTGCTTTCATCAGTGTGATCCTTGTGTATTCTTTAGTAGTGATTTTGTGGCCCAAATACGTAACTTCGGTTTTGAACAGGTTGCATTTCTTCGGATTTAATCGCAATCCAGCGGAATTAATGCGTTGAAACACTTCCTCCAAATTTTCCAGGTGGTCATCAAAATTCTTGCCCATGACAATGATGTCAAGATACACTAAACATGTTTTCCAGTGTAGCCCTTTCAACACGTGTTCCATCAAGCGCTCAAAAGTTGCTGGATCATTGCATAATCCGAACGGCATCACAGAAAATTGCCACAATCCGTCGCCGATGCTGAAAGCCGTTTTCTCACGATCAGATTTTTCGATATCTACTTGCCAATAACCGCTTTGCAAATCCAACGTTGAGAACCATTGTGCACCAGATAACGTGTCCAAAGTGTCATCTATTCGCGGAAGGGGGTAGCTGTCCTTTTTCGTGACATCGTTCAGCTTTCGGTAGTCAACGCAAAATCGAGTGCTTCCATCTTTCTTTTTAACTAACACAACCGGTGAGCTCCATGGGCTTGTTGATGGTTCAATAACTCTGTCTTTCCGCATTTCATCTATCAAATGCTCCGCTTCTTCCCGTTTCGCCAATGGGACTCTGCGTGGAGCTTGCCGGATCGGTCGTGCATTGCCAGTGTCTATTCGATGTTGTACGATAGCAGTTCTTCCAAATCTATTTTCATCGCTTGCAAATACAGCGCTATATTTTTGCAATAAGCGTTTAGCTTTAGACTTTTCTGGTTCACTTACCTCATTCAACCAGTGACCCATTATAGCAGGAGATTTTGTTGTTTCTTGCAAAGCAATGTTTTTGCTCACCTGAGTACGATCGTCACAATTTATTACGGCTTCTACTGCTTGGCACTGTCCTATTAGCGCTCCTTTCTCGAAAACGATCGTTGACTTAAACTCGTTCATTACGCGAACAGGAATTCGCTTACTTCGTTCTGTTTGCACTAAAGTTCGTCCAACCAGTATATTCGCCGTGTCATCTGATGCCTCTACTATACCCAGCTGGCCCGCTCCACTATCTCCCTCCACGCAAGCCCATAAAACCGCTTCTGATTTTGGTGGAATCTGTTGGCGATGGCTAACACTCACCTTCATGATTTGAGGCCGTTCATATCCATCGCGAGAACAAAGAATCGGAGGAAGAGAGGGAGAGGGAAAGGGACGGCTGTTCCTCAGAGAACAACAAGCGATTCCATAGCAAATCAACGAGTTGAACTCCGCGAAAGCGGCTAACGAAGAGAACGACGAGCGATTCCATAGCAAATCGACAAGTCGAACTCAGCGAGAGCGGCTACGGAGAACAAAGAATCGAAGGGAGAGGGAAAGGGACGGCTGTTCCTCAGAGAACAACAAGCGATTCCATAGCAAATCAACGAGTTGAACTCCGCGAAAGCGGCTAACGAAGAGAACGACGAGCGATTCCATAGCAAATCGACAAGTCGAACTCAGCGAGAGCGGCTACGGAGAACAAAGAATCGAAGGGAGAGGGAAAGGGACGGCTGTTCCTCAGAGAACAACAAGCGATTCCATAGCAAATCGACGAGTTGAACTCCGCGAGAGCGGCTAACGAAGAGAACGACGAGCGATTCCATAACAAATCGACAAGTCGAACTCAGCGAGAGCGGCCACGGAGAACAAAGAATCGGAGGGAGAGAGGGAGAGGGAAAGGGACGGCTGTTCCTCAGAGAACAACAAGCGATTCCATAGCAAATCGACGAGTTGAACTCCGCGAGAGCGGCTAACGAAGAGAACGACGAGCGATTCCATAGCAAATCGACAAGTCGAACTCAGCGAGAGCGGCTACGGAGAACAAACAACAGAAAGGAGAGAGGGAGAGGAAAAGGGGAAAAGAGGCCTACCACTACTTCCTGTTGATACCACGATTCAAGAAAGACTGACTTGCTGAGCGTTACTGTGCTCAATTTATCCTTCTCGCTGTGATTTTGTTCCATGTGTTCGTTCGTTGTCTTGTCGCTGCGCTTGTAGTGTGGTCTCGCTTTTACTCCTTTGCTTATGATGCTATGTACTAGAAACCCGGTTTGTGTTTGTTATGTGATCTGTGGTTGAGTGCTCGCTGCTACCCGATTATCTGCAATGTGATACTGGGTGATTGTAATTTCGAAAGTTTAGTTTTTTACATAATTATGGGAATGCTATATGTGTTCTTAAAAAAAAGATGTACTTTATTATTTCGTTTAAAACTTATAAATATAGATAAAAAAAAAAGAAACATAAGTCGTGTCTACATAATAATTTGTGCGCCTCATTTCGATGCGCCGAAATGTGTCGTCACAATGTTCTAAATTCGTTACAACACTTTCACAATTTATCCACGCGCTATTCCCTCACGTACATACATTATTCTCGTACGTACCCTATTCTTCCACGTACGTGTCGAAGATCTATACTTTACTATAATTATTTATTTATTATTAAAAAATATATATAAATACTATAGCTACTACTATACTATAGTTTCCATGTTGTCCACCTTTTCGATGCTGTATTTCACAATCGTAACTCTGCAGCCTTTCTATCCAGCGCGCAATTTGACCTTCTGGGTTTTCGAACTGAAGTAGCCATCTTAAAGCGGCGTGATCTGTCCTTAATAAGAAATGCTGCCCATACAAATATTTATGGAAGTGTTTCACGCATTCAACTACTGCCAAGAGTTCACGCCTGGTGACACAATAATTCATTTCTTGCTTACCGAGGACTCGACTGTAGTATCCAACAACTTTTTCTTGACTATCGATGATCTGTGATAGCACACCTCCAATGCCATGTGCGCTGGCATCTGTGTCCAACACGAACTTCTCACCAGGAACTGGATATGCCAACATTGGAGCAGTACAGAGCAACTCTTTCAGCTGCTGAAAAGCATCTTCCTCTTCCTTTTTCCACACGAATCTACAATTCTTCTTTGTTAAATTATGTAGACTTCGTGCAACATTGGCAAATCCGTGTACAAAGCGTCGATAATAAGTACAGAGCCCAAGGAAACTTCGCACTTCATGAACATTAGTTGGACGAGGCCAATCTCTTACGGCTTTTATATTGCTTTCATCAGTGTGATCCTTGTGTATCCTTTAGTAGTGATTTTGTGGCCCAAATACGTAACTTCGGTTTTGAACAGGTTGCATTTCTTCGGATTTAATCGCAATCCAGCGGAATTAATGCGTTGAAACACTTCCTCCAAATTTTCCAGGTGGTCATCAAAATTCTTGCCCATGACAATGATGTCAAGATACACTAAACATGTTTTCCAGTGTAGCCCTTTCAACACGTGTTCCATCAAGCGCTCAAAAGTTGCTGGATCATTGCATAATCCGAACGGCATCACAGAAAATTGCCACAATCCGTCGCCGATGCTGAAAGCCGTTTTCTCACGATCAGATTTTTCGATATCTACTTGCCAATAACCGCTTTGCAAATCCAACGTTGAGAACCATTGTGCACCAGTGTCATCCAAAGTGTCATCTATTCGCGGAAGGGGGTAGCTGTCCTTTTTCGTGACATCGTTCAGCTTTCGGTAGTCAACGCAAAATCGAGTGCTTCCATCTTTCTTTTTAACTAACACAACCGGTGAGCTCCATGGGCTTGTTGATGGTTCAATAACTCTGTCTTTCCGCATTTCATCTATCAAATGCTCCGCTTCTTCCCGTTTCGCCAATGGGACTCTGCGTGGAGCTTGCCGGATCGGTCGTGCATTGCCAGTGTCTATTCGATGTTGTACGATAGCAGTTCTTCCAAATCTATTTTCATCGCTTGCAAATACAGCGCTATATTTTTGCAATAAGCGTTTAGCTTTAGACTTTTCTGGTTCACTTACCTCATTCAACCAGTGACCCATTATAGCAGGAGATTTTGTTGTTTCTTGCAAAGCAATGTTTTTGCTCACCTGAGTACGATCGTCACAATTTATTACGGCTTCTACTGCTTGGCACTGTCCTATTAGCGCTCCTTTCTCGAAAACGATCGTTGACTTAAACTCGTTCATTACGCGAACAGGAATTCGCTTACTTCGTTCTGTTTGCACTAAAGTTCGTCCAACCAGTATATTCGCCGTGTCATCTGATGCCTCTACTATACCCAGCTGGCCCGCTCCACTATCTCCCTCCACGCAAGCCCATAAAACCGCTTCTGATTTTGGTGGAATCTGTTGGCGATGGCTAACACTCACCTTCATGATTTGAGGCCGTTCATATCCATCGCGAGAACAAAGAATCGGAGGGAGAGAGGGAGAGGGAAAGGGACGGCTGTTCCTCAGAGAACAACAAGCGATTCCACAGCAAATCGACGAGTTGAACTCCGCGAGAGCGGCTAACGAAGAGAACGACGAGCGATTCCATAGCAAATCGACAAGTCGAACTCAGCGAGAGCGGCTACGGAGAACAAAGAATAGAAGGGAGAGAGGGAGAGGGAAAGGGACGGCTGTTCCTCAGAGAACAACAAGCGATTCCATAGCAAATCGACGAGTTGAACTCCGCGAGAGCGGCTAACGAAGAGAACGACGAGCGATTCCATAACAAATCGACAAGTCGAACTCAGCGAGAGCGGCCACGGAGAACAAAGAATCGGAGGGAGAGAGGGAGAGGGAAAGGGACGGCTGTTCCTCAGAGAACAACAAGCGATTCCATAGCAAATCGACGAGTTGAACTCCGCGAGAGCGGCTAACGAAGAGAACGACGAGCGATTCCATAGCAAATCGACAAGTCGAACTCAGCGAGAGCGGCTACGGAGAACAAACAACAGAAAGGAGAGAGGGAGAGGAAAAGGGGAAAAGAGGCCTACCACTACTTCCTGTTGATACCACGATTCAAGAAAGACTGACTTGCTGAGCGTTACTGTGCTCAATTTATCCTTCTCGCTGTGATTTTGTTCCATGTGTTCGTTCGTTGTCTTGTCGCTGCGCTTGTAGTGTGGTCTCGCTTTTACTCCTTTGCTTATGATGCTATGTACTAGAAACCCGGTTTGTGTTTGTTATGTGATCTGTGGTTGAGTGCTCGCTGCTACCCGATTATCTGCAATGTGATACTGGGTGATTGTAATTTCGAAAGTTTAGTTTTTTACATAATTATGGGAATGCTATATGTGTTCTTAAAAAAAAGATGTACTTTATTATTTCGTTTAAAACTTATAAATATAGATAAAAAAAAAAGAAACATAAGTCGTGTCTACATAATAATTTGTGCGCCTCATTTCGATGCGCCGAAATGTGTCGTCACAATGTTCTAAATTCGTTACAACACTTTCACAATTTATCCACGCGCTATTCCCTCACGTACATACATTATTCTCGTACGTACCCTATTCTTCCACGTACGTGTCGAAGATCTATACTTTACTATAATTATTTATTTATTATTAAAAAATATATATAAATACTATAGCTACTACTATACTATAGTTTCCATGTTGTCCACCTTTTCGATGCTGTATTTCACAATCGTAACTCTGCAGCCTTTCTATCCAGCGCGCAATTTGACCTTCTGGGTTTTCGAACTGAAGTAGCCATCTTAAAGCGGCGTGATCTGTCCTTAATAAGAAATGCTGCCCATACAAATATTTATGGAAGTGTTTCACGCATTCAACTACTGCCAAGAGTTCACGCCTGGTGACACAATAATTCATTTCTTGCTTACCGAGGACTCGACTGTAGTATCCAACAACTTTTTCTTGACTATCGATGATCTGTGATAGCACACCTCCAATGCCATGTGCGCTGGCATCTGTGTCCAACACGAACTTCTCACCAGGAACTGGATATGCCAACATTGGAGCAGTACAGAGCAACTCTTTCAGCTGCTGAAAAGCATCTTCCTCTTCCTTTTTCCACACGAATCTACAATTCTTCTTTGTTAAATTATGTAGACTTCGTGCAACATTGGCAAATCCGTGTACAAAGCGTCGATAATAAGTACAGAGCCCAAGGAAACTTCGCACTTCATGAACATTAGTTGGACGAGGCCAATCTCTTTCGGCTTTTATATTGCTTTCATCAGTGTGATCCTTGTGTATTCTTTAGTAGTGATTTTGTGGCCCAAATACGTAACTTCGGTTTTGAACAGGTTGCATTTCTTCGGATTTAATCGCAATCCAGCGGAATTAATGCGTTGAAACACTTCCTCCAAATTTTCCAGGTGGTCATCAAAATTCTTGCCCATGACAATGATGTCAAGATACACTAAACATGTTTTCCAGTGTAGCCCTTTCAACACGTGTTCCATCAAGCGCTCAAAAGTTGCTGGATCATTGCATAATCCGAACGGCATCACAGAAAATTGCCACAATCCGTCGCCGATGCTGAAAGCCGTTTTCTCACGATCAGATTTTTCGATATCTACTTGCCAATAACCGCTTTGCAAATCCAACGTTGAGAACCATTGTGCACCAGATAACGTGTCCAAAGTGTCATCTATTCGCGGAAGGGGGTAGCTGTCCTTTTTCGTGACATCGTTCAGCTTTCGGTAGTCAACGCAAAATCGAGTGCTTCCATCTTTCTTTTTAACTAACACAACCGGTGAGCTCCATGGGCTTGTTGATGGTTCAATAACTCTGTCTTTCCGCATTTCATCTATCAAATGCTCCGCTTCTTCCCGTTTCGCCAATGGGACTCTGCGTGGAGCTTGCCGGATCGGTCGTGCATTGCCAGTGTCTATTCGATGTTGTACGATAGCAGTTCTTCCAAATCTATTTTCATCGCTTGCAAATACAGCGCTATATTTTTGCAATAAGCGTTTAGCTTTAGACTTTTCTGGTTCACTTACCTCATTCAACCAGTGACCCATTATAGCAGGAGATTTTGTTGTTTCTTGCAAAGCAATGTTTTTGCTCACCTGAGTACGATCGTCACAATTTATTACGGCTTCTACTGCTTGGCACTGTCCTATTAGCGCTCCTTTCTCGAAAACGATCGTTGACTTAAACTCGTTCATTACGCGAACAGGAATTCGCTTACTTCGTTCTGTTTGCACTAAAGTTCGTCCAACCAGTATATTCGCCGTGTCATCTGATGCCTCTACTATACCCAGCTGGCCCGCTCCACTATCTCCCTCCACGCAAGCCCATAAAACCGCTTCTGATTTTGGTGGAATCTGTTGGCGATGGCTAACACTCACCTTCATGATTTGAGGCCGTTCATATCCATCGCGAGAACAAAGAATCGGAGGAAGAGAGGGAGAGGGAAAGGGACGGCTGTTCCTCAGAGAACAACAAGCGATTCCATAGCAAATCAACGAGTTGAACTCCGCGAAAGCGGCTAACGAAGAGAACGACGAGCGATTCCATAGCAAATCGACAAGTCGAACTCAGCGAGAGCGGCTACGGAGAACAAAGAATCGAAGGGAGAGGGAAAGGGACGGCTGTTCCTCAGAGAACAACAAGCGATTCCATAGCAAATCAACGAGTTGAACTCCGCGAAAGCGGCTAACGAAGAGAACGACGAGCGATTCCATAGCAAATCGACAAGTCGAACTCAGCGAGAGCGGCTACGGAGAACAAAGAATCGAAGGGAGAGGGAAAGGGACGGCTGTTCCTCAGAGAACAACAAGCGATTCCATAGCAAATCGACGAGTTGAACTCCGCGAGAGCGGCTAACGAAGAGAACGACGAGCGATTCCATAACAAATCGACAAGTCGAACTCAGCGAGAGCGGCCACGGAGAACAAAGAATCGGAGGGAGAGAGGGAGAGGGAAAGGGACGGCTGTTCCTCAGAGAACAACAAGCGATTCCATAGCAAATCGACGAGTTGAACTCCGCGAGAGCGGCTAACGAAGAGAACGACGAGCGATTCCATAGCAAATCGACAAGTCGAACTCAGCGAGAGCGGCTACGGAGAACAAACAACAGAAAGGAGAGAGGGAGAGGAAAAGGGGAAAAGAGGCCTACCACTACTTCCTGTTGATACCACGATTCAAGAAAGACTGACTTGCTGAGCGTTACTGTGCTCAATTTATCCTTCTCGCTGTGATTTTGTTCCATGTGTTCGTTCGTTGTCTTGTCGCTGCGCTTGTAGTGTGGTCTCGCTTTTACTCCTTTGCTTATGATGCTATGTACTAGAAACCCGGTTTGTGTTTGTTATGTGATCTGTGGTTGAGTGCTCGCTGCTACCCGATTATCTGCAATGTGATACTGGGTGATTGTAATTTCGAAAGTTTAGTTTTTTACATAATTATGGGAATGCTATATGTGTTCTTAAAAAAAAGATGTACTTTATTATTTCGTTTAAAACTTATAAATATAGATAAAAAAAAAAGAAACATAAGTCGTGTCTACATAATAATTTGTGCGCCTCATTTCGATGCGCCGAAATGTGTCGTCACAATGTTCTAAATTCGTTACAACACTTTCACAATTTATCCACGCGCTATTCCCTCACGTACATACATTATTCTCGTACGTACCCTATTCTTCCACGTACGTGTCGAAGATCTATACTTTACTATAATTATTTATTTATTATTAAAAAATATATATAAATACTATAGCTACTACTATACTATAGTTTCCATGTTGTCCACCTTTTCGATGCTGTATTTCACAATCGTAACTCTGCAGCCTTTCTATCCAGCGCGCAATTTGACCTTCTGGGTTTTCGAACTGAAGTAGCCATCTTAAAGCGGCGTGATCTGTCCTTAATAAGAAATGCTGCCCATACAAATATTTATGGAAGTGTTTCACGCATTCAACTACTGCCAAGAGTTCACGCCTGGTGACACAATAATTCATTTCTTGCTTACCGAGGACTCGACTGTAGTATCCAACAACTTTTTCTTGACTATCGATGATCTGTGATAGCACACCTCCAATGCCATGTGCGCTGGCATCTGTGTCCAACACGAACTTCTCACCAGGAACTGGATATGCCAACATTGGAGCAGTACAGAGCAACTCTTTCAGCTGCTGAAAAGCATCTTCCTCTTCCTTTTTCCACACGAATCTACAATTCTTCTTTGTTAAATTATGTAGACTTCGTGCAACATTGGCAAATCCGTGTACAAAGCGTCGATAATAAGTACAGAGCCCAAGGAAACTTCGCACTTCATGAACATTAGTTGGACGAGGCCAATCTCTTACGGCTTTTATATTGCTTTCATCAGTGTGATCCTTGTGTATCCTTTAGTAGTGATTTTGTGGCCCAAATACGTAACTTCGGTTTTGAACAGGTTGCATTTCTTCGGATTTAATCGCAATCCAGCGGAATTAATGCGTTGAAACACTTCCTCCAAATTTTCCAGGTGGTCATCAAAATTCTTGCCCATGACAATGATGTCAAGATACACTAAACATGTTTTCCAGTGTAGCCCTTTCAACACGTGTTCCATCAAGCGCTCAAAAGTTGCTGGATCATTGCATAATCCGAACGGCATCACAGAAAATTGCCACAATCCGTCGCCGATGCTGAAAGCCGTTTTCTCACGATCAGATTTTTCGATATCTACTTGCCAATAACCGCTTTGCAAATCCAACGTTGAGAACCATTGTGCACCAGTGTCATCCAAAGTGTCATCTATTCGCGGAAGGGGGTAGCTGTCCTTTTTCGTGACATCGTTCAGCTTTCGGTAGTCAACGCAAAATCGAGTGCTTCCATCTTTCTTTTTAACTAACACAACCGGTGAGCTCCATGGGCTTGTTGATGGTTCAATAACTCTGTCTTTCCGCATTTCATCTATCAAATGCTCCGCTTCTTCCCGTTTCGCCAATGGGACTCTGCGTGGAGCTTGCCGGATCGGTCGTGCATTGCCAGTGTCTATTCGATGTTGTACGATAGCAGTTCTTCCAAATCTATTTTCATCGCTTGCAAATACAGCGCTATATTTTTGCAATAAGCGTTTAGCTTTAGACTTTTCTGGTTCACTTACCTCATTCAACCAGTGACCCATTATAGCAGGAGATTTTGTTGTTTCTTGCAAAGCAATGTTTTTGCTCACCTGAGTACGATCGTCACAATTTATTACGGCTTCTACTGCTTGGCACTGTCCTATTAGCGCTCCTTTCTCGAAAACGATCGTTGACTTAAACTCGTTCATTACGCGAACAGGAATTCGCTTACTTCGTTCTGTTTGCACTAAAGTTCGTCCAACCAGTATATTCGCCGTGTCATCTGATGCCTCTACTATACCCAGCTGGCCCGCTCCACTATCTCCCTCCACGCAAGCCCATAAAACCGCTTCTGATTTCGGTGGAATCTGTTGGCGATGGCTAACACTCACCTTCATGATTTGAGGCCGTTCATATCCATCGCGAGAACAAAGAATCGGAGGAAGAGAGGGAGAGGGAAAGGGACGGCTGTTCCTCAGAGAACAACAAGCGATTCCATAGCAAATCGACGAGTTGAACTCCGCGAGAGCGGCTAACGAAGAGAACGACGAGCGATTCCATAGCAAATCGACAAGTTGAACTCAGCGAGAGCGGCTACGGAGAACAAAGAATAGAAGGGAGAGAGGGAGAGGGAAAGGGACGGCTGTTCCTCAGGAAACAACAAGCGATTCCATAGCAAATCGACGAGTTGAACTCCGCGAAAGCGGCTAACGAAGAGAACGACGAGCGATTCCATAGCAAATCGACAAGTCGAACTCAGCGAGAGCGGCTACGGAGAACAAAGAATCGAAGGGAGAGGGAAAGGGACGGCTGTTCCTCAGAGAACAACAAGCGATTCCATAGCAAATCGACGAGTTGAACTCCGCGAGAGCGGCTAACGAAGAGAACGACGAGAGATTCCATAACAAATCGACAAGTCGAACTCAGCGAGAGCGGCCACGGAGAACAAAGAATCGGAGGGAGAGAGGGAGAGGGAAAGGGACGGCTGTTCCTCAGAGAACAACAAGCGATTCCATAGCAAATCGACGAGTTGAACTCCGCGAGAGCGGCTAACGAAGAGAACGACGAGCGATTCCATAGCAAATCGACAAGTCGAACTCAGCGAGAGCGGCTACGGAGAACAAACAACAGAAAGGAGAGAGGGAGAGGAAAAGGGGAAAAGAGGCCTACCACTACTTCCTGTTGATACCACGATTCAAGAAAGACTGACTTGCTGAGCGTTACTGTGCTCAATTTATCCTTCTCGCTGTGATTTTGTTCCATGTGTTCGTTCGTTGTCTTGTCGCTGCGCTTGTAGTGTGGTCTCGCTTTTACTCCTTTGCTTATGATGCTATGTACTAGAAACCCGGTTTGTGTTTGTTATGTGATCTGTGGTTGAGTGCACGCTGCTACCCGATTATCTGCAATGTGATACTGGGTGATTGTAATTTCGAAAGTTTAGTTTTTTACATAATTATGGGAATGCTATATGTGTTCTTAAAAAAAAGATGTACTTTATTATTTCGTTTAAAACTTATAAATATAGATAGAAAAAAAAAGAAACATAAGTCGTGTCTACATAATAATTTGTGCGCCTCATTTCGATGCGCCGAAATGTGTCGTCACAATGTTCTAAATTCGTTACAACACTTTCACAATTTATCCACGCGCTATTCCCTCACGTACATACATTATTCTCGTACGTACCCTATTCTTCCACGTACGTGTCGAAGATCTATACTTTACTATAATTATTTATTTATTATTAAAAAATATATATAAATACTATAGCTACTTATTTGCAGCAATCTTATACTTTGGAGTTCTATTTTGAACCGAATGAATATTTTTCCGATTCGGTTCTTACGAAGCAATACTTTCTCAAGGCAAATATTGATGACGATTTTCCATTTGGCTTTGAAGGTCCTGAAATTTATAAGTGCAAGGTTGGTTGCTTTTGATTTGTTGTCATTTAAATAAATATAATATTTACTAGGGATGTTCTATAAATTGGGCGAAAAAAATGAATTTAACAGTAAAAACGATACGCAAGAAACAAAAACACAAGGAACGTGGTGAAGTTCGAACTATTGTCAAACACGTTCCAAATGATTCATTTTTTAATTTTTTCAACCCTCCTGAACTTTCTGAAGACAACATCGAAATGGATGAGGAATCCCAAGGGGTAACAGAATTGATATAGTTATATACTTTATTTTCATTCTTGATTTCATTACAGATTTTGGCGACAGATTTTGAAATTGGTCACTTTTTAAGAGCTCGAGTTGTTCCGAAAGCTGTTTTATATTTTACAGGAGACATAGTAGACGATGATGATGAAGATGAATTTGATGGAGAGGAAGATGATGAAGAACTTGAATCCGACACTGAAAACCCAGTTGTCCAAAAAGCCACACTTAAAAAAAAAAATAATCCAAATGAATGTCAGAATCAGTAATATAAATTTCTAGGTGCTTGTTTTGAGTTTAATTAATATGAAATCGAAACACGAAAGTATGGAATCTGTAAACATTTAAAATTACAGTTTACAAATTTAATGCGGCGTTTTTTTGCGTAATTTTATTATATTTGAAAAAAATCAATTCAAAGAATTATTCTAAACTAAATCAAAAGGTTGTAGTTCATTCTAGCTTTGAATTTTTAATATCCTATTATCCACTAGTATGACTATCGCCATTCGGAATAGGTGTACAATCTTGTTCTCTAAATGTACAATAAGTCCAAATAGAACAAGTGCTATTCTATTTTTAACGTGGACACCTATCAAACAACAGTAAAAGTTTTACAACAGAAAAAGCCTTATGGTTCCAAATTTTTACTGGAATCATGTTTCATAGTACATTCATCGTTACTGCTTTGGTCGACAGTTTTTGTTACTTTCGAAGTTATTAACCACAGCCACCACGTCCGACCTCAATCGCTCTGCGGCTTGGAACAGGTGAGTGCCCGTGGCACCAGTTTCCGTCATCCCAACTGGTAAAGGATTCGCCCTTTGGATTAACAATTTCAATCTATGAAACTTCTAGGATGGCTAGTCCTCTACACCCTCCACTTATTACGTAGGAAACCTCCAGGAGGAGAACCTGGAGGAAAATGGATTAAGGCGTAACTATGTAAGCCAATATTAATTGACATGCATAGCTCCTGTATAAAAACAGTATATAAGCTACCCATACTCCGTATTCTTTCTAATACGTCATATTTAGATTGTTCCAGGCTTATGCCAAAGTCATAAGCAGTAACGGATGATATCCCAGAGCAGAGACCCATGACTCGCGCAATTTGTACCTTCTGCCTTCCTTAGCTACTTTTTGCACAAGGCTACTAAGTAAGCTAATAGTAACTACGTAATCTTTTGTAACTACTACTTTCACTCAAGTGATTTGGCGTTACTACTAAATCTACGTAGAATCTGAGACCGACTTTTCGAACTTACTAGGCCGACTCATGTCATTGATTCGGAGATCAATGACTGCTTCTATTACGCAAATCAAAGGCTACTGCAACGGACAAACCATCCGCACCATAAGTGTCACTAAATAGATGACATCATTTGGACTACCTGCCATGCTGCTTCATGATCTTACTGAGATTTTATACCAAAAACAATCTCTATGCACACTCTGCCATCATGGGGCAGAGTTCTATGTCGCATTTAAGCGAGATTAACAGCCACATTCCGGATACGCGCTCGCTGTGAGCGCCCGAGACGCCAGCGTAGCCGAAACTGAGACAGACTTTGTATTCTGTAATCCAAGCGTCTGCCAGCGTCAGTCAGCGTCTTACTTTTTTTACCTGATGTTATGCTTTGCAGACTGTCGTAGTTTGCAGACCGAATAGTGTTACCGTCCACGGGAAACCTTTTTGTAGTTTGGTGATATAGTTTGGAAGCACTTTCAAAAACACAAAATAATGCAGTCACTTCGATTTCAACTACGTGAGAATCCTAGTGGACACATATATTATTGTATATAAAATATGAACATGAGTGTGTGGCAATAATGTATGAAGCAAAAAGCAACTATTTGTCTTATCATAATAATAAGAACTAGAAATTCCATTTGACTTGTTCGTGTAATATAGAAAGCAGCACTCGATACCACTTCTATTTTTGTTCGAAAATGAAGCCTTACTTAAAACGGTAGCACTTGTGAGATATTTTTTGATAATTTAAAATTAAAATTAGGTTCTTTATTAACAAATAAATAATTAATATTTAAATCTACCTTTAATAATTAATAAATTATTATTTATTACTTCAATAATTAATAAATTAGTAACTATTAATTTAATAAGTAATAAATTAGTAACTATTAATTTAATAATTGATAAATAAATTTCTTTAGCAATTATAAATTTATTTATTAAAACTTCGTTACAAAAATTTCTGTCAACCAATACATTTTTGTTCAAGTCGGCAACAGTTTTGTTCCCGTCTCATTTCGAACCGGCTCGGTTTTTACGGAATGCATCGACTAAAGATTGACAACTGATAAGGTCTGCAAAGCAGGTAAAATACCAACAAAATTATACAGCAAACGCCAGCGACCGACTGCGTCCCGTCTGGGTTTTTGGCAGCGCAGTTTCTTCAAAAACCATCGACGCTGGTGTCAAATACGAAGAAAAACTACGAAAACCACAAAAGAGAATAAACAACTACGTAGCGTCTGAGACGCGAGCGAGTATCCGGAATGTGGCTGTAAGCCTCATTAATGACGCTATAATCAGCTGAACTCCTTCCATTATGTTGCCCAGGTCCCACCACTTAAAGGCGTATGCTAGCGGGACCCTCTCTAAATGTACACCAAGACTTGTGTCGCTCTACAAACATGTCGCGCTACAATTTTTTCTCCTTCAAAAAATAATTTTACTGCCGATATAGGCAGAAGGAATGACCGAACTACTTTTTTTTGGCATGCATCAGTTTGACAGCGTAGTAATATGTGGCTCGTAATCAATTGAAGAGTATTACGCAAAGTGTTTTTAGCGATGTGACCCCATGCACCCAATGTGATAATCAGCGTATCACAACCACAAGACATAAAACTGGGTACTTGATGTTTGACTACCAGAGAATCTTTGAAGATTTATTGCGTCGCTTTACGTGTGTCGACCAGAGGGTGTCAATGCCCTTTTATGAACATGTGAATCCTTCACAAATTTGTAAATGTGAATGTCATTCACATTCACAGCGTATGAATGCCTGCATGATTCAGATTCACAGCCAATGAATATCTGCATAATTCACATTCACAAACATTGAGTCACAGCCAAATTCACACTTGTGAAGGGAAAACATTCACATGGTTCAAAGAATATCCCATGAATGTCTCAACGTTCATAGAAATTTCTGTGAATGTCTAAATGATTCACAAAAAATTAAGGCCATATTCAACTGCTTCACCATATTTTCTCTGCTTTCAAGGCTTTCGGTTTTTTTTACTTTGTTCGTTTGTCTGAATACGGGTCAGCTGGCGAGGAAGGGATAAAAACCTCTGTTGAAGGTGTGAACATATGGTCATAGGCTCGCATGTTAAAATGTACGAATGTACACTGTTAAAACTTGTGAGCACCTAATTCCAGCGAAATTCGATCCCACAACAAAAGAAGTATTTTTTGTTTTTTTTTTAATGGGATATATTTTGTTATTATTATTTTTTTTACTTAAACTGAAATATACCTATGTTGAGTTATTATTATTATTATCAAAGAAATTTCAATTTCAATTTATTCAGTTATAAAGTACCATAAGAACATAGTTCTTTTAATGTACAACGCAAAAATTAAATTCACAATAAAAAACATTGCTTATAAACTAATAAATGCTTATAGTTAAAACGAACAATAAGAGAGAGAGTGAGAGAGAGAGAGCGAGAGAGAGAAAAGAAAGATCAAAGCAAAATAAGGAAAAGGTATGATGGAAGTAGTATAAAGGAAATAAAGTAAATAAAGGAAATACTGGTCAAAAATACAGGTACCTACAGAGAGAAGTATTCCAAGATAGCATTCCTGAAACTTGTCTTGCAACTAATTTTTTTCAAATTCTGCGGCAAGGAATTCCAAATTCGCACAGCGTTAACAAAAAAGAATCTAGTAGAGTTCAATGAATTAAATGTAGGTGTTAAGAGAAGAACGTATCTGTTCGACAGCCCAAACCGTAGTTTCTCATACAGATAACGAGGTGTTTTGCTATATATTAGTCTGTGCAGAAAGATACAATTTCTTGCTTCAAGGTAATGCATAATATCACAACCAAGAATACTTGCTCTAAACTGGGAAATACGGTCATATTTACGCAACCCGTGTACGTATTTAGTCGCATAATTAAATGCAATCTGTAATTTTAATTGAGACCGAGAATCAAGTTTGCTGTAGACTACTTCAGAATAAGTAATGATAGGCATAATTAGTTGAATAACGAGTTTACGTTTAATTGCAGTGGGAATAAACTCTGTTGTTGCTCGTAGAGATCGGAGTATAAAATATATCCTGCCTACAACGTAATTTATGTGATCAGTGCACGTCAGACATGAGTTTATTTTATAACCGAGATTAACAACACAATCAACTAACTTCAGACTTCTTCCTCCTATTAAGATCTCAGGTATATTGTAATTTATTCTTTTCATGTTCTTGTTAATTGGTAGAACAGAGGATTTGGAAGTATTAAGCTGAAGATCATTTGAGCGAGCCCATGCATCGATTTTGGAAAGATCCGAATTTAACTGGAAGGCCAGATCATCAACAAAATCGGGATTACCTGAAATATATAGTTGTACATCATCAGCATACGCATGCAGAGTACAATAATCGCAAACAGAAAAAATATCATTTATGAATAGTGAGAAGAGAAGCGGTCCAAGAACAGATCCTTGCGGAACACCACTCACTACAGATTTATAAGCAGACAATTTGTTACCACATCTAACTCTTTGCATGCGACCAGAGAGATAGTTATCTAGTAGTCGAACTGCAGCATGAGTAAAGCCATACACACATCTTAACTTCTGGCATAAAATTGCATGATTTACCGTGTCAAACGCTTTAGAAAAATCCAGCAAACACAGCAAAGTTAAGAAACCGCTATCAAAGTCAGGCCGAATATCCTCTAATATTTTCAAGATTGCTGTCGAGCAACTATGGCCAGAACGAAAGCCCGATTGATAAGGCGATAGCAAGTTATTCTCCTGTATATATTGAGAAATTTGACCGGCCATTAGTGCTTCCAAAACTTTAGATAACGATGACAAGATGCTTATTGGCCTAAAATCATTAGGATCACATGCTGCAGGTTTCTTGGCAATGGGGACAACTATTGCAGTTTTCCATTTAGATGGGAACGTGGATGAAGTTAAGCAAAAATTAAAAATATGGGTCAATGGCGTCAGAATGTAGTTAGCAATAAGTTTTAGAAACCTAATGTGCAACCCATCTTCACCCACAGCATCAGATTTAACCTTCATTAGACAAATGCCAACATCAACTGGCGACACTGCACTAAACTGAAAGTTATAAGTAAGACTCTGACTCATAGCATCATAAGTGCCACTACAATTAGAACCTAACATATTAGAAATAAAGTAATCATTTAGTACATCAGGGTCAATAGCACATTCACTGGTAGGCTTAGCGCCGATCCCTAACTTCTTTAGATTCCTCCAAAGCTTTTTAGGTGGCAGGGATGCGTTCAGTTTACCAACAAAGTACTTAGCTTTGGATTGCCTTGTAATGCTGACTGCAGCATTTCTAGCCTATAACTCTCCCAAGTAACTGAAGACGGATTCCGTTTCCACAAGCCATGCAGCTTGTTACGCCTATTAATTGCCTCCTGGACACACTTAGTGAACCAAGGGCAAGAAGAATTCGCAATAGTAACACTTTTCAGAGGAACATGCTTACAAAAGAGATTCTTTATGATTTCAGCAAACACGTCAAGTTTGTCATCAACTGTAGATTGGAGCCAGATATCAGTCCAGAGAATAGACATTAGATCATATGAAAGCTCTGAGTAGCTGATAGCACTAAAATCGTAAAAAGAGTAATTATTAGAAGTCACAGTATGGGAGAGATTTATGTCCAATGTACAAAATATCAGATCATGATCGGACACAAAGTATATCTGATCAAACAATAACAGTATAGACTTATCTGAGACAAAAAAATAGTCAAGCAAACTTGGTTGATCTCCATCACAAAACCGAGTTGGCATACAGTCGTTAACTAAAGACAACCCGAAAGATGAAGCATGATCAAGTACTATCACTACGCAATAAGTTTACGTTAAAGTCACCACACAGCATGAAGAAAGTAAAATCAGTTGAAAGATCTGACAAATTTGAAAACAACTCGTCAAGTAGATATGTCTTATTTGGATTATATACACAGGTCACACACAGAGCAAGCGAGCAATCATAAATGCCTATGCTTAAATATTCAACATCATCATTCTCAGACCTAATAACAACAGCAGACCTCAAGGTATTACGGCAGTAAATTGCCACACCTCCTCCTTTTTTATCTCGCCTATCATTTCTGAATAAATTATAATTTTTAATGCTATACACAGAATCATCTATATCTGCACGAAACCACGTTTCGGAAACACATATAATATCGATAGATGAATTCTCAAACACATGTCTAGCATAGTCTAGCTTACTGGTATTAAGGCTCCTGGCATTAAAATGCGCAACCTTAAACCCTTTGTAGCGCCCGCATAAAATATCCACCAGATTCTTTTCAATGCCACAGTCACAACTATTCGATGCAATCATTGGCAACAACAGCAAGAAGTCAGGGGCCAATCATGCCATCCAGGAACACACTCGACATCACCTACAATTGACCAGCACACCCTTAAATAGAAATTTATAAGAGAAACAGAATATGGGATACAAAAAAGTATAGAGAGGGAGTTACAGTGAAAACATAAAAAGTTAAGCAAGATTGAAGTACTAATAAGACAAATTATCAAAAAACATAAATAATTAGATATAGTAATAACATTTCGGACAAAATTAAACACAACCATTGCTTGTTCCCTCATCTGCGTTGCCGGCAATAGCATTAAGGTCATCTAAATCTTCGATTCTGTAGCATTCACCGCGATCAGTCTTAGTAACGACAACAGATCCTTTTCTTATAAATACAGAGGCCAACAGCTTACTGCGCTTTAACCTAAGAGCAGCCTGAAAGAGCGTACGATCACACCTCGCTAGGCTCTCATTAATGTAGCAGCTGGACGGAGAGTCGATTCCCACATCACGTAATAATAGCGTAGATTTGTTGTTGCGACGATAGAGAGCGGAGCAGCGCAATACATAATTCCTTTCATAGCCACTAACAAATTTCAGCACAATAGGCACGTTATCAGCCGATGATTTAACAGATCTCTTCACACGAAAAATGCTTTTTAGTGGAGGTGGCTTGCACCCAATTGTGAAACACAACTTATTAAAAATAGCAGTCAAATTTTCATCATCATGTTTGGGTATTCCAAACAGCACAGCATCAGCAGAAACTTCTTTTCTCTCCAGAGCAAAAACCCTTTTGCTTACTTTAGTTAAAGCTTCTCCAAGCGATGCTATTTCCGCACTATAACTGTCTTTCTCTTCCTTAAGTTTATCCAAGCGAGCAACAACACCGCACAAACCAGTTCTAACATCACAATTTTAGAGAGCCAGTTAACTTCGAAATCGTCAATCTTCTTGATAAAATCCTCTCTAAGTTTGTTAATTTCTTCTTTGAAGGTAGTGAGAAGCAGCTCAGTGTGATGTTTGATACGCTCATCAATTTGAAGAATTGAGAGAGCAGCTGAAGTACTGCCAGAAGCCGGAGAACTACTAAGCACAGGTGTAGAGAGTAAATTTTTAGCACTTGCACTCTTTGTTTGCAAACTTGTCTTGCCTTCCATTATCTTCAATGTAAAAAAAAGCGCAAAGAAAAAAGGCGGGAAGAGTGTCACAAAATATTTTTTGTTAATTTATGCCGATAAAAGCTGATGAAATACACTTTCAGCCAAAAATCCACTCCAGAACAAGACTATTACTTATTCGATCACCAACCGAAGATTTAAATAAATATTACAAGTATAAATTAAAACTTAAAATGCACTTGCTATTGACGAGCTTCAAAAAACACGTCTACTCCGATTATTACTATTATTATGGTTGAGTAATAGAAATTAGGCAGTTATACCTTTCTCTTGAATGGCATGAATTAAGAATCTTGAATTAATTATTAACTATGAACCTGAAATACACTGTTGGTGTGTATTAAGTTCTAACGAGTTTTGATCCTTAGGCTGGGATAAAACTCAGTCTGTCCAGCGTTCGTTAAAGGGGTCCCGCAACCCTCTAACATACAACGTATTCCCGAATTACTCACGACTGTCTTCGCGACAGTCTAGCACTGACTGTAAAGAGTTCAGCTCGGACGTTTTTTATTGGTTTTTAATATTTTTTTCTTTTATTTATTCTTCGCTTAACAATTTTTATACTTATACTAATACTTAACAATTTTTATACCTAAAAATACGTACAATGGGAGAGGGGATAGAGTATCCCGAAGCAGAGGGCTGCACAATGTGTATCACCTAGTCGAAGCACCAAGAGAGACGCGGTGAGTGGTAGGAAGTGTAACTACTTCTCGGCAGAAGGCCTTAATATGCGGAAGGCGAGAGGTTTCTGTTAGAGTGAGAGCCAAAGTGCTACTGGGCAGATGGCCTTTAATTTATTTGGTGACGTCAGAGCGTCCACCAACAAAATAGTCTCTGGTTTGGTACCTCGTTTAGGTGCCCTACCTAGTTGGTGAGCAAATAGTGTTGCTCGCCGCTGGCCGAAACCGATAGTGCCAGATAGTGCTGGACACTGGTGACCGGAGTCGATAGCAACTCGATAGTGCGGTTGCTGGTGGCCGAAGCCGATAGTGCCAGATAGTGCTGGACACTGGTGACCGAAGTCGATAGCAACTCGATAGGGCGGTTGCTGGTGGCCGAAGCCGATAGTTCCAGATAGTGCTGGACACTGGTGACCGAAGTCGATAGTGGAAGTCGGAAATTGTTTTCAAAAATACGCTAAGTCCTAGCAGTCGAGTGCAAGTGACTTAGGATGGATTCCAACTTCTCCCTGCTGTGCAGTTTGAGCATCCTATACGTCGCGTGATGGTTGAACTGTTTGAGAATTCCAACCTCTGATTACGAATAAGCGGGAAATCAAAAGCGAATAAAATGTCTTGCTCATGTGCCGTATGCTAGTGCATTCGAAACCCGTAGTTGGCGGATTTCGTAATTTGTTTAATATGTGTTTTTTTATGTTTTTATGTTTGTAATTAATTTTTATTAATTTATTTTATTAAAAAAAATAGAAAATATAATAAAATGAGAAATAATAATAAAAAAAAAAGAATATGAAGAAATTGATTGCCGCTGTTCGGTTTCGAACCGGCTTCCCTCGTGTTGGGAATTTTGTATGAGAGAGAGCAGTGTTTTATGTATAAGAAAGAATTGTAACTTGGCAACAATTATGCCTGCTACAAAGTTAGTATATAAGGGAGAGAACCCACCACCGTCGCAACACTCAACACAAAGAGTGGGAAAGAGCAGAAAAGAAGCACTCGGAGATCAACGCACACTAGCACTCGTAACAATGCAAGCATCGGTGCGAGAGTAAAGACATCGACAAGCAAAGACAGCGGGACAGTCAGCGCCGAGCCAGAGACAAGTAAAGACGCATCGTGACGGTCAGCGTCGAGCCATAGACAAGCAAAGATATCGAGTCAGTCAGCGCCGAGCGACAGGCAAGTAAAGACGTATGCGAGAATCGTCGCTAAACGACACTCAAGTAAAGACGCATCGAGACAGTCAGCGTTGGACCGCAAGCGAGTAAAGACGCATGAGAGATTTCTCTTTGAACCGAAGTCAAGTAAGCATGTCGCGCAAAATCATCGTTGATCAATATCAGGCAAGGACACAAAGTTTCACGGTTGAACGTGGGCCGAGTGAAGGCGACAGAAATTCAAGAGAATCCCAGTAAGTGGCATAGTGCACACGGCAAGCACGATCAGGTAAGCTCCGACGGGAGGAATAACCGCGGATGACAGTGACATTAAAGACGTACATAGGTGTGGCACATTACCTTCGGGATTATTGACGAAGCCTTTTGCACCGTGTTCACGTAATCTTGATGATCGGAACACTGCGTAAGCGGACTCTGAGATATCCTTAAGCGCTTGACGTAATCTTAATGATCGTCAATCGCAGAAGTGCTTGCCAAAACACACGTAGACCGGAGAAACTAGCCAAGACGTGCATAGACCCAGTGTGACACCTACGACTGAAGGAGCTCCTACCCGAACGGAAACTAAGTATACGTATATAACGAAAATACATCACGCCGCGCACGCACATCGGAAACTTAACCCGTCAGCAGTCGCAAGTGTGCAGCAACTCCATCAGTGGAACAAAGCCACATTCTGCTCAGTGAGCCCTTCTCGGTGGTTAAATTAGATAAGGTGTCTTTATTTAGTACGCTTACATCTGGTCTAAGTTGAACTTAAAACAATTCAATAAAGGAGTGTACTGAAACAAGAGAGTTACTGAAACTTATAAATATTTCTGTAACAGCATCTTGGACGACTACTGAGATCATACCCTGGCTAAAAAACCGGATAACCGGAGCTTCGTTACAAACTAAACACATTTTTTTTTTTTTTTGGAAGACGAGGGGTGATCTTCCAAAGATACCAGTAACTGGCATGCACGATTTACACCAACAGGTGCGCCTACGTACTAAAACCTAAACTCCTCTTGTGATAGAAGTGGGATTGTCCAAGTAGACCACCTGATTATGGTCTGTTATGAGGCTATTATGTCTCTTTATTGAGGCTATAGCCTTACTCATACTATCGGTTGGCATCAGCGTCTCCCTGATCTCGGTGTTAACGAGGTCAAGAATACGCCTATGCCCTACCACCGCACCGAACTCATTCCAAGTGTCACAAGTCTTCATGCGCAGTGCTGCGAGTGCCGCCGTCTTTTTAATAAATAAGTCCAAGGGGAGCAATCCCATTAGCGCCTCAAGGGCAGCAGTCGGCGATGTACGCATAGCTCCCGTAACAGCAATGCACGCCAGACGTTGGACCGCATCAAGTCTACCTCGTATTATCTTTTGTTCAGATTTAGGCCACCAGACAACCGAGGCATAAGCAATAATGGGTCTAATCATTGCAGTGTATATCCAGTAAATGGCACGGGCGTTTAATCCCCAGCGTAAACCATACACTCTTCTACACTGAAAAAAGGCTCGCTTCGTCCTTTGGATCTTATTCTCAATATGATCACTCCAGGATAGTTTACTATCAAGGATTACTCCTAGGTATTTGACCCTCCTGGAGATCTTGATTTCATCCCCAAAGAGGCTAAGCGGCCTTATGTCCAGACCTTTCCTCTTTCTTGTAAAGAGAATCATGTCTGACTTACTCGCATTGATGGTCAGTTCCTGTTCTCTGCACCACCTCTCCACTGCTCTGAGAGCATGTCTCATAACGTTGGTGATGCTTTCCAAGAACCGTCCAGGAACCATCAAGGCTATATCATCCGCATACCCACAGTGTGTATGCCAATATCATCTAAACTTTGTAGGAGAGTGTCCACAGTTAAGTTCCACATGATGGATGAGAGAACTCCCCCCTGAGGGCATCCTCTCCTCACTCTCCTCTTAATTTTTGACTTCCCACACTGAACATTGGTTGCTCTGTATTTCAACGAGTTGTCCACCCAATTTATAATTATTGGACTGACCTCTCGGCAAACCAGAGTGTTCCACAGTCTATCAATTTCAATTTCAATTACATTTCAATACAATCAGCCACAGTCCTCTCCAACGTCTTTAGTAGAAAGGACGAGAGGGTAATTCTCCTGAATGCTTTCGCCTCAGAGTAGTCACTTTTACCCGGTTTGGGGAGGAAAACCACCTTTGTTTCTCTTCACCCCTTTGGAATGTACGCTGTCGCTAGAAAGGCCACAAATACTCCGTGTAATCTTTCCAGAAGAGCGTCAATGCCCCACTGAAGCAAGGCCGGCAATATTCCATCCAGTCCCGACGATTTTAACGCTGAAAAGGTTCTAACTGCCCTTTTAATACCGTTCGTAGTCACAATCCGTTCCGCCTCTCTTCTGCCAACCCTGTTCACACATTTATTAATGCAGAGGCAGGGCTCATCAGGAAGGAGGCTTCCCGAGAAGTGTACTTCCATCAGGGTCTGCAACGATTCACCTACAGTCTCCGTCATGGTGCCGTCTATTTTTCGCAGAAGGCCCAGTCTTGAGACGGGATCTTTGGATATTGTCTTTTGCAATCTGCTTACATCCGACATATCCTTTACACTACTACAAAACGCTCTCCATGTCTCCCTTTTACGTCGACGGAGAGTGTTCTTTAGTAGCTTTTTCTTCTCCTTAAAGGAAGCCCATAATTTAGGACAAGCCGTTCTCATGTGCTTGTTAAAGGCTCTCCTTGTCTCCTTCTTCATGGAAACAAGCTCATCATTCCACCATGGTGTCTGATTCGCCTCCTCCACTACAGATTTGAGACAAGCCACTACGAACGCATTGTTCATGGATATCGTCAGGGTCTTGACCTCGATCTCAATATCCGCCGTTGTTCTAAGAACATGAGATTGCTTATTTGCCAGTAGATCCCGTAACACTTCATAATACAAAGTACTGTTTGTATTGGAGAGAAGTCTCCGCAAATTGTAAGTTTTCCTCTTCTTGGAGCCGTAGGGAATTTCAAATCCAATGGACCTGTGATCGGACATCGTTAATATGTCCAGAACCATCCAGTTTGTCACTCTCCCCAGCATCCTGGAATTCACTACGGTGATGTCGATCACCTCTGTTCTGCGCGCATCAACAAAGGTAGGTTCGACACCCCTGTTTGCAATGTATAAATTGTTCATCATCACAAATTCGAGTAGAGACTCTCCTCTGTGGTTGTCACTGTTGCTGCCCCACACAATGTTATGTGCATTAGCGTCACAGCCAATTGCTAAGCCTGCATTCCTCTCCGCGCAGAATCCATCCAGTTCCCTAACCTCATTTGTAGGTGGGGGCTCCGGCGAGTCGTACGGAATGTACGCAGACGCAAGAAAAAAGGAACCAGCACCATCACCAATTCTTACCACCGTAAGATCCAGCGTGCTAAGGTGAGGACAGAATACTGCTAGTACTCCGTGCCTTACCAAGATGCAGGTCCTATGTCTGCCTCCCATCTTAGAATAAAATAGGTTGGCACTTCTACAAGATAGACCCTTAATCGCGTTGTGGGCTATCCAGGGTTCTTGCAATATGGCTACATCCAGCCCATCCGACACAAAGCGCCTAACCAGCATGGTTGACGCAGCTCTACTATGGTGCAGGTTGAGCTGAACTACTTTTAATTTAGCCTGGCACAGGCCCTCCTCCCGCCCCGACTTCCATCTCTTTGCGGGAATAGCCGTCGGTCCCGCGCCAGGGGCGCCGCTCTCAGGATTCATCCTTTCTGAATTTGACCCCCGCTTGGTCAAGCCCGCAGTTGAGCTTTGCTCCCGCGCGCTCGATAGCAGTGGCTTCTTCTTTGAGGCACCAAACCGTGAGAACGACGCCTTCTTTTCCTGCTGCACCGAGCTTGCCCGTACGAATGACCCTCCATTTTGAGGTGTCCTTCACGCAGGCATTCTGCCGTTGCAGCCTTCCGGGGATGACGTCCTTGGTCGCGCTCGCGCTTTGCCCGCCGCGTGAGCAGGCTCCGCTCGGATTCCGAGGGGGCGTCAGCCACATCAGTTGGATCCAGACAGGGCGTTGCTGACCTCTCGATCTCCGAGGAGACACCATGGTCCAACACTCCCTGTCCTTCTCCTTCTGGCTTTTCCGTAGGCATTGCGGCAGACTCGTCTGAGCGCTGAACATTTTTCAATGTCGCTCGGTCCACCTTGTCGGTTGGTAAGCCTTGCGGCTTACCAATGTCCGAAGGTGCTGAGCCCTTTTGGGGTTAAATACCCTCAGACATCATCGTATCCGTTACGTCTTGTTTTTTGTTTTTAATTTTTTTGTTTTCGTCCATTGGATTCCCACGAGTATTGCGGAAGTAATGGACCATCCCGGCAGAGCCGCCTACCGGGATTAGGCATTTGATACTACCGAACTCGCCTGGGCAACGATAGGGACCGTTATCGACTGACCAGTTTTACCACCTGTCAGCCATGCAGGTATACGGCACGGGTACCTCAACACCTACACTTTCGGTGGGAAAAAACTAAACACATAATAACATTTAAAATTTGCTGATAATAGGAAAACTATTATTCCTTGACATTATCAAAAAAGGTTGTCATATAGCAAGATATAAAAGTATAATGTTCTTCTTTTAGATAAATGAAAAATATAATTTTACTAAAAATTACCTACATTAAGTATGTATTTAAAAACAAATTAAGTATACCGGTAATATGCTTGAGAGCATTATTTATTTATTTATTTATTCAGCTTTAATCCATTTCATTTACAATCATGGTGTAAAAAAAGTCACAGGACCTTGTAAGTATTGTACTAAACATATTTTTACAGCAGAATAAATCATTACTTATGATCTGAAAAGCAGGAAGGAAGAAAAGAGTCTTAGAGTTGGAAAAGAGTAGGAATAGGAAATATGGCCACAGAGAAAGGAAGGATATAGGGGATTGGTGATGCCACTACCCAACCATAACTCCACACACTAAAAAAACAAAACTGCAGCCATGTAATCAAACACAGCACTAGAAAAAATGCCAAAACAGGAAGTAAGCAACAACAATGCAACAGAGCTCAATGGCTATTCAAGCAAAAATGGTTGCCACGTTTAAAAACTGCGAAGGAAGATATCCGCATAAGGCTGATAGGGAGACTTCCATAACCTGATACCCCTAACAAGGCCACAACGTTCCCGAACAAGAGTACGTACATTAATAGTAACAAAATTCAAAGCACGAGATGAGCTGCAGGGAACAAACTTGTTAAATAAATAAGCCGTAGTGCGAAATTTCTTGATTTTAAACATTAGCAAAATAACTCGAAAGTCAAAGAGCAATTTCAGGTTCATACCAGTCACCAGAAGGATCAAATGGCTCGCACGATCACGCGATCGCAGAGAGAATGCAAAACGTACCACCGAGCAAGCGAGCGCAAGCATTTATGCAACTTATACCAGCAAAAAGCATCGTAGCCACTGAATACTTTGCAACAGTAAAGGAAGTGAGGCAATACAAACGACTTCACCATCGCTAAACGGGAGACGCGCGGTAAGAAGTTCTTAATAAGATAGAACGTCCTAAGCAAGAGGTATACTTTGCCACATATATGAGCCACATGGGCTTCCCACGAGAGATCATCACAAGTTAACAAACCTAGGCTCTAAATAACATGACTAAATGGGGTAACGTACACATTCAGGGGAATTGGTGACAAAGAATCAAGAACCATCCTAGGACCTTTATGCAGAACCATAATTTGCGTCATACCGGCATTAAAAACAAGGATATTTTCAGCTGCCCAAACACAAACAAGATCACTATCCTCTGAAAGGCGGCGGGTCCCCAGACCAATCTCCCCACTCTTACAGCAGCAGCACAAGTTGCACGTCATCTGCGAAAAAATGATCATGAGATCAGTTATCATGAAATAGTAAATCATTATTATAAGAAGAGTTCTGAGTTGGACACTTGATCCGCCCACCAGACTCGCTGAGATCTACCAGATAGTTAGGAATAAATAAGAGCACAGGACGAACTTGAGAAGTAAAAGTGAGACTTTAGCTTAACACAAGAAGGGCCTAATCTACACAGCTAAAAGCTTTGCTGAAGTCAAGAGCGGCATTTTTGTTGGCAAGCAACTAGACTGGCAACTTTTGGTTTGGTACCCATTTGTCAGCCCTAGGAGTCTGCTGTGGTTTGGTACCTAGTGGCTCGGCGGTCTGTACTCACACACAAGTGGACGGAATAACGGAATTCAGGGAACGAGACCGCACGCGACTACTTGACGCATACTACCCGAGCAAGGTGGTCGTTTGACAGCAGAGAGAGAGACGTTTACATAGAGTAAATATTGGTCCAGAGAGAGCATAGCATCGCCACGGCTCAACTCATCGCCCCGCAAGTACCTTAGCCGAACTAAGAGCGGAAATTTGTAATAAGTAATAAAGAAATAAAGCGTGTATTGTCATAGAGGTCCAAATTCTTATAATTTTGATAAATAGTCTGTAATGAACCCTGGACAGCCGGCGAGCTAGCTCGTGTTTAAATCCGGAGAACCGGATAGCTTCGTTACAACACTTTCACAATTTATCCACACGCTATTCCCTCACGTACATACATTATTCTCTTACGTACCACGTACGTGTCGAAGATCTATACTATACTATAATTACGTATTTATTATTAAAAAATATAACCGAATGAATATTTTTCCGATTCGGTTCTTACGAAGCAATACTTTCTCGAGGCAAATATTGATGACGATTTTCCATTTATCTGCATAATTCACATTCACAAACATTGAGTCACAGCCAAATTCACACTTGATAAGGGAAAACATTCACGAAGTGAACGTTGTTGTTTCTCTGGCTACGGTATGACTCAGTGAGTAACCACGATCCAATTCACAGAAATATTTATTTTTTGTGAAAACAATTGATGAAATCTTTATTTAATATAACTTGTTGCTTCTAATTAATTGGCAGCACTGACATTCGCCCTTCTCTGTAGATGCTGTCGTTGTTGTCAGTCGCTGGGTTATTATTCTCGCCGCTGCTGTATGTTGTTTGAGCGGATGTTGAATGCGGTGCGATGATCACGTCGTTTGAAGTGTTGTCGAATCGTGATGACGTTCGAGACTGTGTGGAACCGTGAAGACGTTCAAGGCTGTGTCGAACCGTGAAGACGTTCGAGACTCTGTCGAACCTTGATGGCGTTCGATGCTGTGTCGAACCGCGATGGCGTTCGAAGCTGTGTCGAACCTTGATGGCGTTCGAAGCTGTGTCGAACCTTGACGGCGTTCGAAGCTGTGTCAAAACGCGATGGCGTTTGAAGCTGTGTCGAACCTTGATGGCGTTCGAAGCTGTGTCGAACCGCGATGGCGTTCGAAGCTGTGTCGAACCTTGATGGCGTTCGAAGTTGTGTCGAACCTTGACGGCGTTCGAAGCTGTGTCGAACCTGGATGGCGTTCGAAGCTGTGTCGAACCGCGATGGCGTTCGAAGCTGTGTCGAACCTTGACGGCGTTCGAGGCTGTGTCGAACCGCGTGGCGTTCGAAGCTGTGTCGAACCTTGGCGTCTTTCGAAGCTGTGTCGAACAGTGATGGCGTTCGAAGCTGTATCGAACCGCGATGGCTTTCGAAGCTGTGTCGAACCTTGATGGCGTTGGAGTCGTAGCGCTCGAGGCGGCAAGGAGTAGCGTTCCTACCACTGGCTGCGGAGGGTGGCGTTTGTCAACCTCCGTCGCCAAGTTACTTCAACAGGAGTTGCCGTCCGGAGGTCCAACCATGCAAAGGCGCCAACAACTCTTCTTGAAGAAACGGCGTGGTAGGACCGGCGGCACGTATGGGGGTAGGAAAGAGAGGTTCGAAAGAGTACCTACGATAGTCGAAAGGAAGTGTGACTGTCCATCATCAGCTATCGTGCTGTCAAACTACTTCAAGAGGAGCTGCCGTCCGGAGGTCCAACCATCCATAGGCGCCAACAACTCTTCCTGAGCAATTCACAGTCAGGTTACGGGGTGGTTAGAAAAGGAGAGGAAGGGCAGAGTAGGAAGCTACGAACCAACTTACCAAGAATCACTGCTATGCTGGTGGCTGTGTACACTGCGCGTGCTGACTGGCGAGGCGCTCGCCCGAAAACTGATTATTTCGTGTCTGTGTTCCTCTTTTATACTAGTGGCTCTTGTTCTTCTTGTTCGCTGCTCAGGTTTGGGAGTGTTCGACGTCGTCGTTCGTACATGACGTCGTCGTTGTAGCGCGTATGACAGTGCTGCAGTTTGACATTAATTTCTTAATTATTATACACATTGTTCTTATATTTATGCTTATACTGTATTATTTTCTAATACATTTATTTCGCTAGTAAATGATCTTAAAACTTACAAAGTTATTATTTCTTATTTAATTAACGTAAATAAACTTCAATGCTGTTGTAAATAATATAATGTAAATATAAAAAGTAGTGAACTTCACTGATCGCGCTATAATAACCTACTTATGAATAAAATCAAAATAATTAATATAATGGCAAGAATCAAAACAGAAATTCATAAAACAATGAAATAAATGTTGGGACGGATTGTCCGATCCGTCTCAAATGTCTCAACATTCATAAAAATTTCTGTGAATGAATCTTAAATGATTCACAAAAAATTAAGGCCATATTCAAATGCTTCACCATATTTTCTCTGCTTTCAAGGCTTTTTGTTTTTTTTTTACTTTGTTCGAGTTGAGTTCTAAATGTCAGTGTGAAAAGACGTGTTTTATTGGCGCTCGTGATCTACAGTTGTATTTTTTGTGATTTTTTAAGGTATACTTTGCTTTGCCTGCTTTGATTGAAGTGATCTCTCAATCAGGAATTTTATTTTATCACCTGTGTTCAACATGGTCAACTCTGGAATGACAACTAGACGAACAAAAGATCCTGCTACATCGGTTGCTCCTTCAACTTCTGGCGGGAACTTGTGTGCAGCTAATAAGTCATCAACTACACGTTCTCCGTCGCTCTCCAAAGAGAAGTCATTTATTTCTACTTCTGCTGATGAGTCATCCTCTTCTGGTTCTTCTGTGCTCTCTAGTTTGGAGTTGGTCTCTACGCTTAACTGTTTTAAAGAGAGCATCATAAAACAGGTTTCCATTACAATTAGCGCTTCTGAAGAGAGAGTCTTGCAGAGATTAAGTGAGTTATCGGCTGAGCTTTCAAACTTGAAATTTTCATTGGAAAATCTATTGGAAAGAGTTGTAATAGTTGAAGCAACGTGTGCTGAGATGAAAATTTTAAAGCAGCAATTTGATGATTTTAAGAGTACTGCTATGCATGACTCTGCTGGTGCAAACTCTTCCGTAACTGCACTGAAGGCTGAGTTGACTGATTTAAAGTTAAAATTAGATAAACATGAGCATGATTCTGTTTCTTCTGATGTCTTAATTAGTGGCATCCCTTTTTATGTGGTGAAAACTTGACTGATGTCTTTGGAAAAATTGTGGATCCTATAAAAATTAATGCTGTTGACCTGCGAAAAATTTTTAGAGTGAAACCTAAAGATTCTAAAAATAGCTCGATAATAATAGCTAAGCTATCCTCTGCTGATGAGCGCATTAATTTCCTCAAAGCCGTTGCTGGGTTTAGAAAAGAGAAAAAGCGTCAATTAGTGCTTAGTGATATTGGCTTTGATGGTGATCTAAGAATCTTCATTAACGAAAGCTTGACGAAAGCTAACCGCGATATTTTGCAGTATGCTAACAAGAAGCAAAGGGAGCATCTACTTTTTGCTGTGTTTACATTGCGTGGGCGAGTCTTCGTAAGAGCATCTGCTGATGGTGAAGCAAAGTTAGTTTGTGACAGAAATTCTGTTGATCGTGTCGCTGGAACTTAGCATAGAAATTATTAAGTGTTTCTTTTTTACGTTATTGTTTTGTTAGTTATCATTTATTATGGCCTTAGTATTTATGACTTGGCTATTACGTTTACTTTTTATTTTATATTTTATTTCATATTTCTTTCCTTTCTCGATTTCTCTCCTTTACTTTTCACTTATATTTTTGCTCTGGTTGAATTACTGTGTTTATGTAAAGCTGATACTGTTTGAAGTAGCCTTTTTTGTGTCGGGTGTTGGTAACTGATAGTGCTCGGTCTGATGGTGATAAAGATTGTCATAAGGCCATGTTGCGGGTCCTGTGCAGCCGGTCTTCTGGCTTGAATGTGGTACATTTTAATGCCAGAAGCTTGAATGGCTTGAAACTAGATCATGCTAGGCACATTTTTGAGGATTCTGCTGTTGATGTAATTTGTGTCTCGGAGACGTGGTTCAAACTTGAGGTTCCTGATTCGTTTTATGATATTGATGGTTATAGGCTCTACAGGAATGATAGATGTGAAAAAAGAGGCGGTGGAGTTGCTATTTATTGTAACAGTTCTCTCAAATCCAGACTTGTAAATAAAGGCAATACTACTTGTGAGTTTTTAAATATTACTGTATTTGATAACAACACTAAAATCTTGGTTTCGTGTGTTTACAATCCCCAGCGCAATATTAGCACTGAACCTTTGTTTTGTGATCTTTCTGGTCGACTTGTTGACTATGATTTTTTTGTTGTATGTGGTGATTTTAATGTAAATTTATTAGCTAATGACTCTCCTACCTCTGATTTTCTGTATTATGTTTCTATGTGTGGTTTTTCGGTTGTTAACACACTGAACACTGAGATGCCAACTAGATTTGCATCTTCTTGTGAGCCTAGTCTGCTTGATGTTTGTCTTGTGTCCGATCGTTCTCTTCTACTTCACTATGATCAGGTGTCATTTTTATCAGACCACGATCTCATATTTGTTTGTTTAAATGTTAAGTTTAATAATGCGCAGGTAGTCAAATTTAATTTCTATGATTTGAATGCAATTAATTTTCATTTACTGTTTGTTGAATTAGCCTCCGAGTGTTGGAATGACATTTGGTTCTTCGAATCTGTTGATGTTAAGCTCAGTGTTTTTTTAAATAAATTAATTTCTGCTTTTCATAAACATGTTCCTTTGCGTTCTGTAAGAGCGCTAAAGAGGGGCTGTCCATGGTTTACTTCTCATATTCTGACAGCTTTAAAGAAAAGAAATAAGCTTCATTCTAAATGGAAGAATAATAGAACGGCTAAGGCGTGGGAGGATTTTCGTGTAGCTCGCAATGAAGCTACGTTGTTATTGACAAATGCAAAGAAACGGTACTTCAGTTCTAAGCTTAACTATACTCTAAATTCTAAGCAATTATGGCAAAATATTAAGAAACTCAGAATTATTGGTAGTACTGAAACCAATTGTGAACTGGATCCTGAAGTTCTTAATGACTTTTTCATTAACAGTGGAAACTGCAATTTTGCTAACTCTACTGTGAGTGATGGGTTGCTTACTGCTTCTAACTCTTTACCGCTTACTCCTTTTGCTTTTTCAGCAGTTAGTGAAAATGATGTAGTGAGCAATGTGCTCAAAATTACCTCTAATGCTATAGGTGCTGATGGTTTATCTATTAAGTTTATAAAACTAACTTTACCGTTTATTATTGCTCCTTTAACACACATTATTAATCACTGCTTAACTTGTTCCACTTTTCCCGCGTTGTTGAAAACTGCAACAATTATTCCTCTTGCGAAGAATTCATTAGGAGATAAACCTACAGACTTTAGGCCTATTAGTATTCTGCCAGTTTTAGGTAAAATTCTTGAAAGAATTATGTATTCGCAAATGTCTGCTTATATAAATTTTCATAATTTGTTATCGCCTCTTCAATCAGGCTTCCGAAAGGGCTACAGTTGTACGTCAACATTGTTAAAGATTACTGATGATATTAGGCAATGTTATGACCAGGATTTTTTGACACTACTATGTTTAATTGACTTTTCGAAGGCATTCGATTCTGTGGATCACTCGTTGCTGTGCTCCAAGTTAGCTAAATTCTTTAATTTTAGTTTTAGTGCAGTTAGTTTGTTGGGCAGTTATCTTGATGGTAGGTTGCAGCGTGTAAAAGTGGGGAACAAGCTGTCTTCTGCTAAGATGGTCACTAGAGGAGTCCCTCAAGGGTCAGTTTTGGGTCCTCTATTGTTTTCCATTTTTATTAATGATGTGTTCTCAGTCTGTGAGTTTTCATCGATACACGCTTATGCTGATGATATTCAAATTTATTTATCGAGGCCTCCCAACCTATTGGAGGATTTGTGCTATAGATTGAATTGTCACTTGTCTGCGCTTAGTGGATGGGCAGCTGCCAATGGTTTAAGCATTAATCCTTCTAAGACTAAAGTTTTGCCAATTTTAAGAAAGTACAGTGACTTTGAGGACGTTCCACCTTTGTTTATTGGATCAGTGCAGTTGAATCTGGTTAGTAAGGCTAAAAACCTGGGTATTATTTTAAACTCTCAATTTACATGTGTCGACCATATCAATTACACTGTTGGTATAATTTATGGGATACTTAGGTGCTTGCGTAGCTCGGCTTACTTTACACCTATGGAGACGCGATGCAGACTTGTCAAACAATTGATTATGCCACGCATTAATTATTTTGCTGTTATATATAGTAAATTAGACTCACACTCTCAGCATAAACTACTTGTGGCATTCAACTCTTGTGCTAGATATGTATATGCTATCCGTCATTTTGATCATATTTCCCGGTTTAGTGAAGGTATTTTGGGTTGTAGTTTAAGTAATTACCTTGTCATCCAAAACCTCGTGTTCTTACACAAGATTATATTTACTCGCAATCCGTCATATTTATATGATAAACTTGTTTTCTTTCGGTCAACAAGATCTTTGAACCTTATAGTCGCTAGACACTCTTTCCTCAATAGTAGCAGATTTTTCTTTATTCACACCATCAGACTGTGGAACTCACTTCCTCTGCACATCCGAATGATTTCGTCGCTAGGCTGCTTCAAGCGTGCTGTTGTTGCACATATTGCTTATTCTTAACCAGAGTTTAAAATTCTACTATCTCTTTTGTATCTTCCTTTTTTGTAGTAATTTCGATTTCTCTCTTTAAATTCGTATTCTTAATGAAGCTTTTTCATATTTTCGTTAGTTCATAAGTATTTAAGTATTTAAGTATTTATTAATATTATTATTATATGTTATTATACATTTTGATATTATTTATGTACGTTGAAGCACTAAAAAAGATTAATCTTAGTGTGCTGTATTGTAATTGAAATAAATTGAAAATTGAAAATTGATTGTTTGAATAAGGGTCAGCTGGCGAGGAAGGGATAAAAACCCCTTCCTGCTGCAACTTGTTGCTTCTAATTAATTGGCAGCACTGACATTCGTCCTTCTCTGTAGATGCTGTCGTTGTTGTCAGTCGTTGGGTTATTATTCTCGCCGCTGCTGTATGTTGTTTGAGCGGATGTTGAATGCGGTGCGATGATCACGTCGTTTGAAGTGTTGTCGAATCGTGATGACGTTCGAGGCTGTGTCGAACCGTGAAGACGTTCAAGGCTGTGTCGAACCGTGAAGACGTTCGAGACTCTGTCGAACCTTGATGGCGTTTGATGCTGTGTCGAACCGCGATGGCGTTCGAAGCTGTGTCGAACCTTAATGGCGTTCGAAGCTGTGTCGAACCTTGATGGCGTTCGAAGCTGTGTCGAACCTTGATGGCGTTCCAAGCTGTGTCGAACCGCGATGGCGTTCGAAGCTGTGTCGAACCTTGACGGTGTTCGAAGCTGTGTCAAAACGCGATGGCGTTTGAAGCTGTGTCGAACCTTGATTGCGTTCGAAGCTGTGTCGAACCTTGATGGCGTTCGAAGCTGTGTCGAACCGCGATGGCGTTCGAAGCTGTGTCGAACCTTGATGGCGTTCGAAGTTGTGTCGAACCTTGACGGCGTTCGAAGCTGTGTCGAACCTGGATGGCGTTCGAAGCTGTTTCGAACCGCGATGGCGTTCGAAGCTATGTCGAACCTTGACGGCGTTCGAGGCTGTGTCGAACCGCGATGGCGTTCGAAGCTGTGTCGAACCTTGGCGTCTTTCGAAGCTGTGTCGAACCGTGATGGCGTTCAAAGCTGTGTCGAACCGCGATGGCTTTCGAAGCTGTGTCGAACCTTGATGGCGTTGTAGTCGTAGCGCTCGAGGCGGCAAGGAGTAGCGTTCCTACCACTGGCTGCGGAGGGTGGCGTTTGTCAACCTCCGTCGCCAAGTTACTTCAACAGGAGTTGCCGTCCGGAGGTCCAACCATCCAAAGGCGCCAACAACTCTTCTTGAAGCAACGGCGTGGTAGGACCGGCGGCACGTATGGGGGTAGGAAAGAGAGGTTCGCAAGAGTACCTACGATAGTCGACAGGAAGTGTGACTGTCCATCATCAGCTATCGTGCTGTCAAACTACTTCAAGAGGAGCTGCCGTCCGGAGGTCCAACCATCCATAGGCGCCAACAACTCTTCCTGAGCAATTCACAGTCAGGTTACGGGGTGGTTAGAAAAGGAGAGGAAGGGCAGAGTAGGAAGCTACGAACCAACTTACCAAGAATCACTGCTATGCTGGTGGCTGTGTACACTGCGCGTGCTGACTGGCGAGGCGCTCGCCCGAAAACTGATTATTTCGTGTCTGTGTTCCTCTTTTATACTAGTGGCTCTTGTTCTTCTTGTTCGCTGCTCAGGTTTGGGAGTGTTCGACGTCGTCGTTCGTACATGACGTCGTCGTTCGTACATGACGTCGTCGTTGTAGCGCGTATGACAGTGCTGCAGTTTGACATTAATTTCTTAATTATTATACACATTGTTCTTATATTTATGCTTATACTGTATTATTTTCTAATACATTTATTTCGCTAGTAAATGATCTTAAAACTTACAAAGTTATTATTTCTTATTTATTTAACGTAAATAAACTTCAATGCTGTTGTAAATAATATAATGTAAATATAAAAAGTAGTGAACTTCACTGATCGCGCTATAATAACCTACTTATGAATAAAATCAAAATAATTAATATAATGGCAAGAATCAAAAAGAAATTCATAAAACAATGAAATAAATGTTGCGACGGATTGTCCGATCCGTCTCAAATGTCTCAACATTCATAAAAATTTCTGTGAATGTCTCATACTATGTTCGCACTAGACCGAAATTAGGCAATTTCGTTGCGTAGCTCAATTTCGGCTGAAATTGTGAATTTTTATACAATTTCGCCATACAAAAAAATATGTCAAATGAAATTGCGTTGGCAAAGCAATTTCAACGAAATTGAGTTCGAAATTGACTATATGTGTCATGTGCTATATGTGTTCTTAAAAAAAAGATGTACTTTATTATTTCGTTTAAAACTTATAAATATAGATAAAAAAAAAAGAAACATAAGTCGTGTCTACATAATAATTTGTGCGCCTCATTTCGATGCGCCGAAATGTGTCGTCACAATGTTCTAAATTCGTTACAACACTTTCACAATTTATCCACGCGCTATTCCCTCACGTACATACATTATTCTCGTACGTACCCTATTCTTCCACGTACGTGTCGAAGATCTATACTTTACTATAATTATTTATTTATTATTAAAAAATATATATAAATACTATAGATACTACTATACTATAGTTTCCATGTTGTCCACCTTTTCGATGCTGTATTTCACAATCGTAACTCTGCAGCCTTTCTATCCAGCGCGCAATTTGACCTTCTGGGTTTTCGAACTGAAGTAGCCATCTTAAAGCGGCGTGATCTGTCCTTAATAAGAAATGCTGCCCATACAAATATTTATGGAAGTGTTTCACGCATTCAACTACTGCCAAGAGTTCACGCCTGGTGACACAATAATTCATTTCTTGCTTACCGAGGACTCGACTGTAGTATCCAACAACTTTTTCTTGACTATCGATGATCTGTGATAGCACACCTCCAATGCCATGTGCGCTGGCATCTGTGTCCAACACGAACTTCTCACCAGGAACTGGATATGCCAACATTGGAGCAGTACAGAGCAACTCTTTCAGCTGCTGAAAAGCATCTTCCTCTTCCTTTTTCCACACGAATCTACAATTCTTCTTTGTTAAATTATGTAGACTTCGTGCAACATTGGCAAATCCGTGTACAAAGCGTCGATAATAAGTACAGAGCCCAAGGAAACTTCGCACTTCATGAACATTAGTTGGACGAGGCCAATCTCTTACGGCTTTTATATTGCTTTCATCAGTGTGATCCTTGTGTATCCTTTAGTAGTGATTTTGTGGCCCAAATACGTAACTTCGGTTTTGAACAGGTTGCATTTCTTCGGATTTAATCGCAATCCAGCGGAATTAATGCGTTGAAACACTTCCTCCAAATTTTCCAGGTGGTCATCAAAATTCTTGCCCATGACAATGATGTCAAGATACACTAAACATGTTTTCCAGTGTAGCCCTTTCAACACGTGTTCCATCAAGCGCTCAAAAGTTGCTGGATCATTGCATAATCCGAACGGCATCACAGAAAATTGCCACAATCCGTCGCCGATGCTGAAAGCCGTTTTCTCACGATCAGATTTTTCGATATCTACTTGCCAATAACCGCTTTGCAAATCCAACGTTGAGAACCATTGTGCACCAGTGTCATCCAAAGTGTCATCTATTCGCGGAAGGGGGTAGCTGTCCTTTTTCGTGACATCGTTCAGCTTTCGGTAGTCAACGCAAAATCGAGTGCTTCCATCTTTCTTTTTAACTAACACAACCGGTGAGCTCCATGGGCTTGTTGATGGTTCAATAACTCTGTCTTTCCGCATTTCATCTATCAAATGCTCCGCTTCTTCCCGTTTCGCCAATGGGACTCTGCGTGGAGCTTGCCGGATCGGTCGTGCATTGCCAGTGTCTATTCGATGTTGTACGATAGCAGTTCTTCCAAATCTATTTTCATCGCTTGCAAATACAGCGCTATATTTTTGCAATAAGCGTTTAGCTTTAGACTTTTCTGGTTCACTTACCTCATTCAACCAGTGACCCATTATAGCAGGAGATTTTGTTGTTTCTTGCAAAGCAATGTTTTTGCTCACCTGAGTACGATCGTCACAATTTATTACGGCTTCTACTGCTTGGCACTGTCCTATTAGCGCTCCTTTCTCGAAAACGATCGTTGACTTAAACTCGTTCATTACGCGAACAGGAATTCGCTTACTTCGTTCTGTTTGCACTAAAGTTCGTCCAACCAGTATATTCGCCGTGTCATCTGATGCCTCTACTATACCCAGCTGGCCCGCTCCACTATCTCCCTCCACGCAAGCCCATAAAACCGCTTCTGATTTCGGTGGAATCTGTTGGCGATGGCTAACACTCACCTTCATGATTTGAGGCCGTTCATATCCATCGCGAGAACAAAGAATCGGAGGAAGAGAGGGAGAGGGAAAGGGACGGCTGTTCCTCAGAGAACAACAAGCGATTCCATAGCAAATCGACGAGTTGAACTCCGCGAGAGCGGCTAACGAAGAGAACGACGAGCGATTCCATAGCAAATCGACAAGTTGAACTCAGCGAGAGCGGCTACGGAGAACAAAGAATAGAAGGGAGAGAGGGAGAGGGAAAGGGACGGCTGTTCCTCAGGAAACAACAAGCGATTCCATAGCAAATCGACGAGTTGAACTCCGCGAAAGCGGCTAACGAAGAGAACGACGAGCGATTCCATAGCAAATCGACAAGTCGAACTCAGCGAGAGCGGCTACGGAGAACAAAGAATCGAAGGGAGAGGGAAAGGGACGGCTGTTCCTCAGAGAACAACAAGCGATTCCATAGCAAATCGACGAGTTGAACTCCGCGAGAGCGGCTAACGAAGAGAACGACGAGAGATTCCATAACAAATCGACAAGTCGAACTCAGCGAGAGCGGCCACGGAGAACAAAGAATCGGAGGGAGAGAGGGAGAGGGAAAGGGACGGCTGTTCCTCAGAGAACAACAAGCGATTCCATAGCAAATCGACGAGTTGAACTCCGCGAGAGCGGCTAACGAAGAGAACGACGAGCGATTCCATAGCAAATCGACAAGTCGAACTCAGCGAGAGCGGCTACGGAGAACAAACAACAGAAAGGAGAGAGGGAGAGGAAAAGGGGAAAAGAGGCCTACCACTACTTCCTGTTGATACCACGATTCAAGAAAGACTGACTTGCTGAGCGTTACTGTGCTCAATTTATCCTTCTCGCTGTGATTTTGTTCCATGTGTTCGTTCGTTGTCTTGTCGCTGCGCTTGTAGTGTGGTCTCGCTTTTACTCCTTTGCTTATGATGCTATGTACTAGAAACCCGGTTTGTGTTTGTTATGTGATCTGTGGTTGAGTGCACGCTGCTACCCGATTATCTGCAATGTGATACTGGGTGATTGTAATTTCGAAAGTTTAGTTTTTTACATAATTATGGGAATGCTATATGTGTTCTTAAAAAAAAGATGTACTTTATTATTTCGTTTAAAACTTATAAATATAGATAGAAAAAAAAAGAAACATAAGTCGTGTCTACATAATAATTTGTGCGCCTCATTTCGATGCGCCGAAATGTGTCGTCACAATGTTCTAAATTCGTTACAACACTTTCACAATTTATCCACGCGCTATTCCCTCACGTACATACATTATTCTCGTACGTACCCTATTCTTCCACGTACGTGTCGAAGATCTATACTTTACTATAATTATTTATTTATTATTAAAAAATATATATAAATACTATAGCTACTTATTTGCAGCAATCTTATACTTTGGAGTTCTATTTTGAACCGAATGAATATTTTTCCGATTCGGTTCTTACGAAGCAATACTTTCTCAAGGCAAATATTGATGACGATTTTCCATTTGGCTTTGAAGGTCCTGAAATTTATAAGTGCAAGGTTGGTTGCTTTTGATTTGTTGTCATTTAAATAAATATAATATTTACTAGGGATGTTCTATAAATTGGGCGAAAAAAATGAATTTAACAGTAAAAACGATACGCAAGAAACAAAAACACAAGGAACGTGGTGAAGTTCGAACTATTGTCAAACACGTTCCAAATGATTCATTTTTTAATTTTTTCAACCCTCCTGAACTTTCTGAAGACAACATCGAAATGGATGAGGAATCCCAAGGGGTAACAGAATTGATATAGTTATATACTTTATTTTCATTCTTGATTTCATTACAGATTTTGGCGACAGATTTTGAAATTGGTCACTTTTTAAGAGCTCGAGTTGTTCCGAAAGCTGTTTTATATTTTACAGGAGACATAGTAGACGATGATGATGAAGATGAATTTGATGGAGAGGAAGATGATGAAGAACTTGAATCCGACACTGAAAACCCAGTTGTCCAAAAAGCCACACTTAAAAAAAAAAATAATCCAAATGAATGTCAGAATCAGTAATATAAATTTCTAGGTGCTTGTTTTGAGTTTAATTAATATGAAATCGAAACACGAAAGTATGGAATCTGTAAACATTTAAAATTACAGTTTACAAATTTAATGCGGCGTTTTTTTGCGTAATTTTATTATATTTGAAAAAAATCAATTCAAAGAATTATTCTAAACTAAATCAAAAGGTTGTAGTTCATTCTAGCTTTGAATTTTTAATATCCTATTATCCACTAGTATGACTATCGCCATTCGGAATAGGTGTACAATCTTGTTCTCTAAATGTACAATAAGTCCAAATAGAACAAGTGCTATTCTATTTTTAACGTGGACACCTATCAAACAACAGTAAAAGTTTTACAACAGAAAAAGCCTTATGGTTCCAAATTTTTACTGGAATCATGTTTCATAGTACATTCATCGTTACTGCTTTGGTCGACAGTTTTTGTTACTTTCGAAGTTATTAACCACAGCCACCACGTCCGACCTCAATCGCTCTGCGGCTTGGAACAGGTGAGTGCCCGTGGCACCAGTTTCCGTCATCCCAACTGGTAAAGGATTCGCCCTTTGGATTAACAATTTCAATCTATGAAACTTCTAGGATGGCTAGTCCTCTACACCCTCCACTTATTACGTAGGAAACCTCCAGGAGGAGAACCTGGAGGAAAATGGATTAAGGCGTAACTATGTAAGCCAATATTAATTGACATGCATAGCTCCTGTATAAAAACAGTATATAAGCTACCCATACTCCGTATTCTTTCTAATACGTCATATTTAGATTGTTCCAGGCTTATGCCAAAGTCATAAGCAGTAACGGATGATATCCCAGAGCAGAGACCCATGACTCGCGCAATTTGTACCTTCTGCCTTCCTTAGCTACTTTTTGCACAAGGCTACTAAGTAAGCTAATAGTAACTACGTAATCTTTTGTAACTACTACTTTCACTCAAGTGATTTGGCGTTACTACTAAATCTACGTAGAATCTGAGACCGACTTTTCGAACTTACTAGGCCGACTCATGTCATTGATTCGGAGATCAATGACTGCTTCTATTACGCAAATCAAAGGCTACTGCAACGGACAAACCATCCGCACCATAAGTGTCACTAAATAGATGACATCATTTGGACTACCTGCCATGCTGCTTCATGATCTTACTGAGATTTTATACCAAAAACAATCTCTATGCACACTCTGCCATCATGGGGCAGAGTTCTATGTCGCATTTAAGCGAGATTAACAGCCACATTCCGGATACGCGCTCGCTGTGAGCGCCCGAGACGCCAGCGTAGCCGAAACTGAGACAGACTTTGTATTCTGTAATCCAAGCGTCTGCCAGCGTCAGTCAGCGTCTTACTTTTTTTACCTGATGTTATGCTTTGCAGACTGTCGTAGTTTGCAGACCGAATAGTGTTACCGTCCACGGGAAACCTTTTTGTAGTTTGGTGATATAGTTTGGAAGCACTTTCAAAAACACAAAATAATGCAGTCACTTCGATTTCAACTACGTGAGAATCCTAGTGGACACATATATTATTGTATATAAAATATGAACATGAGTGTGTGGCAATAATGTATGAAGCAAAAAGCAACTATTTGTCTTATCATAATAATAAGAACTAGAAATTCCATTTGACTTGTTCGTGTAATATAGAAAGCAGCACTCGATACCACTTCTATTTTTGTTCGAAAATGAAGCCTTACTTAAAACGGTAGCACTTGTGAGATATTTTTTGATAATTTAAAATTAAAATTAGGTTCTTTATTAACAAATAAATAATTAATATTTAAATCTACCTTTAATAATTAATAAATTATTATTTATTACTTCAATAATTAATAAATTAGTAACTATTAATTTAATAAGTAATAAATTAGTAACTATTAATTTAATAATTGATAAATAAATTTCTTTAGCAATTATAAATTTATTTATTAAAACTTCGTTACAAAAATTTCTGTCAACCAATACATTTTTGTTCAAGTCGGCAACAGTTTTGTTCCCGTCTCATTTCGAACCGGCTCGGTTTTTACGGAATGCATCGACTAAAGATTGACAACTGATAAGGTCTGCAAAGCAGGTAAAATACCAACAAAATTATACAGCAAACGCCAGCGACCGACTGCGTCCCGTCTGGGTTTTTGGCAGCGCAGTTTCTTCAAAAACCATCGACGCTGGTGTCAAATACGAAGAAAAACTACGAAAACCACAAAAGAGAATAAACAACTACGTAGCGTCTGAGACGCGAGCGAGTATCCGGAATGTGGCTGTAAGCCTCATTAATGACGCTATAATCAGCTGAACTCCTTCCATTATGTTGCCCAGGTCCCACCACTTAAAGGCGTATGCTAGCGGGACCCTCTCTAAATGTACACCAAGACTTGTGTCGCTCTACAAACATGTCGCGCTACAATTTTTTCTCCTTCAAAAAATAATTTTACTGCCGATATAGGCAGAAGGAATGACCGAACTACTTTTTTTTGGCATGCATCAGTTTGACAGCGTAGTAATATGTGGCTCGTAATCAATTGAAGAGTATTACGCAAAGTGTTTTTAGCGATGTGACCCCATGCACCCAATGTGATAATCAGCGTATCACAACCACAAGACATAAAACTGGGTACTTGATGTTTGACTACCAGAGAATCTTTGAAGATTTATTGCGTCGCTTTACGTGTGTCGACCAGAGGGTGTCAATGCCCTTTTATGAACATGTGAATCCTTCACAAATTTGTAAATGTGAATGTCATTCACATTCACAGCGTATGAATGCCTGCATGATTCAGATTCACAGCCAATGAATATCTGCATAATTCACATTCACAAACATTGAGTCACAGCCAAATTCACACTTGTGAAGGGAAAACATTCACATGGTTCAAAGAATATCCCATGAATGTCTCAACGTTCATAGAAATTTCTGTGAATGTCTAAATGATTCACAAAAAATTAAGGCCATATTCAACTGCTTCACCATATTTTCTCTGCTTTCAAGGCTTTCGGTTTTTTTTACTTTGTTCGTTTGTCTGAATACGGGTCAGCTGGCGAGGAAGGGATAAAAACCTCTGTTGAAGGTGTGAACATATGGTCATAGGCTCGCATGTTAAAATGTACGAATGTACACTGTTAAAACTTGTGAGCACCTAATTCCAGCGAAATTCGATCCCACAACAAAAGAAGTATTTTTTGTTTTTTTTTTAATGGGATATATTTTGTTATTATTATTTTTTTTACTTAAACTGAAATATACCTATGTTGAGTTATTATTATTATTATCAAAGAAATTTCAATTTCAATTTATTCAGTTATAAAGTACCATAAGAACATAGTTCTTTTAATGTACAACGCAAAAATTAAATTCACAATAAAAAACATTGCTTATAAACTAATAAATGCTTATAGTTAAAACGAACAATAAGAGAGAGAGTGAGAGAGAGAGAGTGAGAGAGAGAGAGCGAGAGAGAGAAAAGAAAGATCAAAGCAAAATAAGGAAAAGGTATGATGGAAGTAGTATAAAGGAAATAAAGTAAATAAAGGAAATACTGGTCAAAAATACAGGTACCTACAGAGAGAAGTATTCCAAGATAGCATTCCTGAAACTTGTCTTGCAACTAATTTTTTTCAAATTCTGCGGCAAGGAATTCCAAATTCGCACAGCGTTAACAAAAAAGAATCTAGTAGAGTTCAATGAATTAAATGTAGGTGTTAAGAGAAGAACGTATCTGTTCGACAGCCCAAACCGTAGTTTCTCATACAGATAACGAGGTGTTTTGCTATATATTAGTCTGTGCAGAAAGATACAATTTCTTGCTTCAAGGTAATGCATAATATCACAACCAAGAATACTTGCTCTAAACTGGGAAATACGGTCATATTTACGCAACCCGTGTACGTATTTAGTCGCATAATTAAATGCAATCTGTAATTTTAATTGAGACCGAGAATCAAGTTTGCTGTAGACTACTTCAGAATAAGTAATGATAGGCATAATTAGTTGAATAACGAGTTTACGTTTAATTGCAGTGGGAATAAACTCTGTTGTTGCTCGTAGAGATCGGAGTATAAAATATATCCTGCCTACAACGTAATTTATGTGATCAGTGCACGTCAGACATGAGTTTATTTTATAACCGAGATTAACAACACAATCAACTAACTTCAGACTTCTTCCTCCTATTAAGATCTCAGGTATATTGTAATTTATTCTTTTCATGTTCTTGTTAATTGGTAGAACAGAGGATTTGGAAGTATTAAGCTGAAGATCATTTGAGCGAGCCCATGCATCGATTTTGGAAAGATCCGAATTTAACTGGAAGGCCAGATCATCAACAAAATCGGGATTACCTGAAATATATAGTTGTACATCATCAGCATACGCATGCAGAGTACAATAATCGCAAACAGAAAAAATATCATTTATGAATAGTGAGAAGAGAAGCGGTCCAAGAACAGATCCTTGCGGAACACCACTCACTACAGATTTATAAGCAGACAATTTGTTACCACATCTAACTCTTTGCATGCGACCAGAGAGATAGTTATCTAGTAGTCGAACTGCAGCATGAGTAAAGCCATACACACATCTTAACTTCTGGCATAAAATTGCATGATTTACCGTGTCAAACGCTTTAGAAAAATCCAGCAAACACAGCAAAGTTAAGAAACCGCTATCAAAGTCAGGCCGAATATCCTCTAATATTTTCAAGATTGCTGTCGAGCAACTATGGCCAGAACGAAAGCCCGATTGATAAGGCGATAGCAAGTTATTCTCCTGTATATATTGAGAAATTTGACCGGCCATTAGTGCTTCCAAAACTTTAGATAACGATGACAAGATGCTTATTGGCCTAAAATCATTAGGATCACATGCTGCAGGTTTCTTGGCAATGGGGACAACTATTGCAGTTTTCCATTTAGATGGGAACGTGGATGAAGTTAAGCAAAAATTAAAAATATGGGTCAATGGCGTCAGAATGTAGTTAGCAATAAGTTTTAGAAACCTAATGTGCAACCCATCTTCACCCACAGCATCAGATTTAACCTTCATTAGACAAATGCCAACATCAACTGGCGACACTGCACTAAACTGAAAGTTATAAGTAAGACTCTGACTCATAGCATCATAAGTGCCACTACAATTAGAACCTAACATATTAGAAATAAAGTAATCATTTAGTACATCAGGGTCAATAGCACATTCACTGGTAGGCTTAGCGCCGATCCCTAACTTCTTTAGATTCCTCCAAAGCTTTTTAGGTGGCAGGGATGCGTTCAGTTTACCAACAAAGTACTTAGCTTTGGATTGCCTTGTAATGCTGACTGCAGCATTTCTAGCCTATAACTCTCCCAAGTAACTGAAGACGGATTCCGTTTCCACAAGCCATGCAGCTTGTTACGCCTATTAATTGCCTCCTGGACACACTTAGTGAACCAAGGGCAAGAAGAATTCGCAATAGTAACACTTTTCAGAGGAACATGCTTACAAAAGAGATTCTTTATGATTTCAGCAAACACGTCAAGTTTGTCATCAACTGTAGATTGGAGCCAGATATCAGTCCAGAGAATAGACATTAGATCATATGAAAGCTCTGAGTAGCTGATAGCACTAAAATCGTAAAAAGAGTAATTATTAGAAGTCACAGTATGGGAGAGATTTATGTCCAATGTACAAAATATCAGATCATGATCGGACACAAAGTATATCTGATCAAACAATAACAGTATAGACTTATCTGAGACAAAAAAATAGTCAAGCAAACTTGGTTGATCTCCATCACAAAACCGAGTTGGCATACAGTCGTTAACTAAAGACAACCCGAAAGATGAAGCATGATCAAGTACTATCACTACGCAATAAGTTTACGTTAAAGTCACCACACAGCATGAAGAAAGTAAAATCAGTTGAAAGATCTGACAAATTTGAAAACAACTCGTCAAGTAGATATGTCTTATTTGGATTATATACACAGGTCACACACAGAGCAAGCGAGCAATCATAAATGCCTATGCTTAAATATTCAACATCATCATTCTCAGACCTAATAACAACAGCAGACCTCAAGGTATTACGGCAGTAAATTGCCACACCTCCTCCTTTTTTATCTCGCCTATCATTTCTGAATAAATTATAATTTTTAATGCTATACACAGAATCATCTATATCTGCACGAAACCACGTTTCGGAAACACATATAATATCGATAGATGAATTCTCAAACACATGTCTAGCATAGTCTAGCTTACTGGTATTAAGGCTCCTGGCATTAAAATGCGCAACCTTAAACCCTTTGTAGCGCCCGCATAAAATATCCACCAGATTCTTTTCAATGCCACAGTCACAACTATTCGATGCAATCATTGGCAACAACAGCAAGAAGTCAGGGGCCAATCATGCCATCCAGGAACACACTCGACATCACCTACAATTGACCAGCACACCCTTAAATAGAAATTTATAAGAGAAACAGAATATGGGATACAAAAAAGTATAGAGAGGGAGTTACAGTGAAAACATAAAAAGTTAAGCAAGATTGAAGTACTAATAAGACAAATTATCAAAAAACATAAATAATTAGATATAGTAATAACATTTCGGACAAAATTAAACACAACCATTGCTTGTTCCCTCATCTGCGTTGCCGGCAATAGCATTAAGGTCATCTAAATCTTCGATTCTGTAGCATTCACCGCGATCAGTCTTAGTAACGACAACAGATCCTTTTCTTATAAATACAGAGGCCAACAGCTTACTGCGCTTTAACCTAAGAGCAGCCTGAAAGAGCGTACGATCACACCTCGCTAGGCTCTCATTAATGTAGCAGCTGGACGGAGAGTCGATTCCCACATCACGTAATAATAGCGTAGATTTGTTGTTGCGACGATAGAGAGCGGAGCAGCGCAATACATAATTCCTTTCATAGCCACTAACAAATTTCAGCACAATAGGCACGTTATCAGCCGATGATTTAACAGATCTCTTCACACGAAAAATGCTTTTTAGTGGAGGTGGCTTGCACCCAATTGTGAAACACAACTTATTAAAAATAGCAGTCAAATTTTCATCATCATGTTTGGGTATTCCAAACAGCACAGCATCAGCAGAAACTTCTTTTCTCTCCAGAGCAAAAACCCTTTTGCTTACTTTAGTTAAAGCTTCTCCAAGCGATGCTATTTCCGCACTATAACTGTCTTTCTCTTCCTCAAGTTTATCCAAGCGAGCAACAACACCGCACAAACCAGTTCTAACATCACAATTTTAGAGAGCCAGTTAACTTCGAAATCGTCAATCTTCTTGATAAAATCCTCTCTAAGTTTGTTAATTTCTTCTTTGAAGGTAGTGAGAAGCAGCTCAGTGTGATGTTTGATACGCTCATCAATTTGAAGAATTGAGAGAGCAGCTGAAGTACTGCCAGAAGCCGGAGAACTACTAAGCACAGGTGTAGAGAGTAAATTTTTAGCACTTGCACTCTTTGTTTGCAAACTTGTCTTGCCTTCCATTATCTTCAATGTAAAAAAAAGCGCAAAGAAAAAAGGCGGGAAGAGTGTCACAAAATATTTTTTGTTAATTTATGCCGATAAAAGCTGATGAAATACACTTTCAGCCAAAAATCCACTCCAGAACAAGACTATTACTTATTCGATCACCAACCGAAGATTTAAATAAATATTACAAGTATAAATTAAAACTTAAAATGCACTTGCTATTGACGAGCTTCAAAAAACACGTCTACTCCGATTATTACTATTATTATGGTTGAGTAATAGAAATTAGGCAGTTATACCTTTCTCTTGAATGGCATGAATTAAGAATCTTGAATTAATTATTAACTATGAACCTGAAATACACTGTTGGTGTGTATTAAGTTCTAACGAGTTTTGATCCTTAGGCTGGGATAAAACTCAGTCTGTCCAGCGTTCGTTAAAGGGGTCCCGCAACCCTCTAACATACAACGTATTCCCGAATTACTCACGACTGTCTTCGCGACAGTCTAGCACTGACTGTAAAGAGTTCAGCTCGGACGTTTTTTATTGGTTTTTAATATTTTTTTCTTTTATTTATTCTTCGCTTAACAATTTTTATACTTATACTAATACTTAACAATTTTTATACCTAAAAATACGTACAATGGGAGAGGGGATAGAGTATCCCGAAGCAGAGGGCTGCACAATGTGTATCACCTAGTCGAAGCACCAAGAGAGACGCGGTGAGTGGTAGGAAGTGTAACTACTTCTCGGCAGAAGGCCTTAATATGCGGAAGGCGAGAGGTTTCTGTTAGAGTGAGAGCCAAAGTGCTACTGGGCAGATGGCCTTTAATTTATTTGGTGACGTCAGAGCGTCCACCAACAAAATAGTCTCTGGTTTGGTACCTCGTTTAGGTGCCCTACCTAGTTGGTGAGCAAATAGTGTTGCTCGCCGCTGGCCGAAACCGATAGTGCCAGATAGTGCTGGACACTGGTGACCGGAGTCGATAGCAACTCGATAGTGCGGTTGCTGGTGGCCGAAGCCGATAGTGCCAGATAGTGCTGGACACTGGTGACCGAAGTCGATAGCAACTCGATAGGGCGGTTGCTGGTGGCCGAAGCCGATAGTTCCAGATAGTGCTGGACACTGGTGACCGAAGTCGATAGTGGAAGTCGGAAATTGTTTTCAAAAGTCCTAGCAGTCGAGTGCAAGTGACTTAGGATGGATTCCAACTTCTCCCTGCTGTGCAGTTTGAGCATCCTATACGTCGCGTGATGGTTGAACTGTTTGAGAATTCCAACCTCTGATTACGAATAAGCGGGAAATCAAAAGCGAATAAAATGTCTTGCTCATGTGCCGTATGCTAGTGCATTCGAAACCCGTAGTTGGCGGATTTCGTAATTTGTTTAATATGTGTTTTTTTATGTTTTTATGTTTGTAATTAATTTTTATTAATTTATTTTATTAAAAAAAATAGAAAATATAATAAAATGAGAAATAATAATAAAAAAAAAAGAATATGAAGAAATTGATTGCCGCTGTTCGGTTTCGAACCGGCTTCCCTCGTGTTGGGAATTTTGTATGAGAGAGAGCAGTGTTTTATGTATAAGAAAGAATTGTAACTTGGCAACAATTATGCCTGCTACAAAGTTAGTATATAAGGGAGAGAACCCACCACCGTCGCAACACTCAACACAAAGAGTGGGAAAGAGCAGAAAAGAAGCACTCGGAGATCAACGCACACTAGCACTCGTAACAATGCAAGCATCGGTGCGAGAGTAAAGACATCGACAAGCAAAGACAGCGGGACAGTCAGCGCCGAGCCAGAGACAAGTAAAGACGCATCGTGACGGTCAGCGTCGAGCCATAGACAAGCAAAGATATCGAGTAAGTCAGCGCCGAGCGACAGGCAAGTAAAGACGTATGCGAGAATCGTCGCTAAACGACACTCAAGTAAAGACGCATCGAGACAGTCAGCGTTGGACCGCAAGCGAGTAAAGACGCATGAGAGATTTCTCTTTGAACCGAAGTCAAGTAAGCATGTCGCGCAAAATCATCGTTGATCAATATCAGGCAAGGACACAAAGTTTCACGGTTGAACGTGGGCCGAGTGAAGGCGACAGAAATTCAAGAGAATCCCAGTAAGTGGCATAGTGCACACGGCAAGCACGATCAGGTAAGCTCCGACGGGAGGAATAACCGCGGATGACAGTGACATTAAAGACGTACATAGGTGTGGCACATTACCTTCGGGATTATTGACGAAGCCTTTTGCACCGTGTTCACGTAATCTTGATGATCGGAACACTGCGTAAGCGGACTCTGAGATATCCTTAAGCGCTTGACGTAATCTTAATGATCGTCAATCGCAGAAGTGCTTGCCAAAACACACGTAGACCGGAGAAACTAGCCAAGACGTGCATAGACCCAGTGTGACACCTACGACTGAAGGAGCTCCTACCCGAACGGAAACTAAGTATACGTATATAACGAAAATACATCACGCCGCGCACGCACATCGGAAACTTAACCCGTCAGCAGTCGCAAGTGTGCAGCAACTCCATCAGTGGAACAAAGCCACATTCTGCTCAGTGAGCCCTTCTCGGTGGTTAAATTAGATAAGGTGTCTTTATTTAGTACGCTTACATCTGGTCTAAGTTGAACTTAAAACAATTCAATAAAGGAGTGTACTGAAACAAGAGAGTTACTGAAACTTATAAATATTTCTGTAACAGCATCTTGGACGACTACTGAGATCATACCCTGGCTAAAAAACCGGATAACCGGAGCTTCGTTACAAACTAAACACATTTTTTTTTTTTTTTGGAAGACGAGGGGTGATCTTCCAAAGATACCAGTAACTGGCATGCACGATTTACACCAACAGGTGCGCCTACGTACTAAAACCTAAACTCCTCTTGTGATAGAAGTGGGATTGTCCAAGTAGACCACCTGATTATGGTCTGTTATGAGGCTATTATGTCTCTTTATTGAGGCTATAGCCTTACTCATACTATCGGTTGGCATCAGCGTCTCCCTGATCTCGGTGTTAACGAGGTCAAGAATACGCCTATGCCCTACCACCGCACCGAACTCATTCCAAGTGTCACAAGTCTTCATGCGCAGTGCTGCGAGTGCCGCCGTCTTTTTAATAAATAAGTCCAAGGGGAGCAATCCCATTAGCGCCTCAAGGGCAGCAGTCGGCGATGTACGCATAGCTCCCGTAACAGCAATGCACGCCAGACGTTGGACCGCATCAAGTCTACCTCGTATTATCTTTTGTTCAGATTTAGGCCACCAGACAACCGAGGCATAAGCAATAATGGGTCTAATCATTGCAGTGTATATCCAGTAAATGGCACGGGCGTTTAATCCCCAGCGTAAACCATACACTCTTCTACACTGAAAAAAGGCTCGCTTCGTCCTTTGGATCTTATTCTCAATATGATCACTCCAGGATAGTTTACTATCAAGGATTACTCCTAGGTATTTGACCCTCCTGGAGATCTTGATTTCATCCCCAAAGAGGCTAAGCGGCCTTATGTCCAGACCTTTCCTCTTTCTTGTAAAGAGAATCATGTCTGACTTACTCGCATTGATGGTCAGTTCCTGTTCTCTGCACCACCTCTCCACTGCTCTGAGAGCATGTCTCATAACGTTGGTGATGCTTTCCAAGAACCGTCCAGGAACCATCAAGGCTATATCATCCGCATACCCACAGTGTGTATGCCAATATCATCTAAACTTTGTAGGAGAGTGTCCACAGTTAAGTTCCACATGATGGATGAGAGAACTCCCCCCTGAGGGCATCCTCTCCTCACTCTCCTCTTAATTTTTGACTTCCCACACTGAACATTGGTTGCTCTGTATTTCAACGAGTTGTCCACCCAATTTATAATTATTGGACTGACCTCTCGGCAAACCAGAGTGTTCCACAGTCTATCAATTTCAATTTCAATTACATTTCAATACAATCAGCCACAGTCCTCTCCAACGTCTTTAGTAGAAAGGACGAGAGGGTAATTCTCCTGAATGCTTTCGCCTCAGAGTAGTCACTTTTACCCGGTTTGGGGAGGAAAACCACCTTTGTTTCTCTTCACCCCTTTGGAATGTACGCTGTCGCTAGAAAGGCCACAAATACTCCGTGTAATCTTTCCAGAAGAGCGTCAATGCCCCACTGAAGCAAGGCCGGCAATATTCCATCCAGTCCCGACGATTTTAACGCTGAAAAGGTTCTAACTGCCCTTTTAATACCGTTCGTAGTCACAATCCGTTCCGCCTCTCTTCTGCCAACCCTGTTCACACATTTATTAATGCAGAGGCAGGGCTCATCAGGAAGGAGGCTTCCCGAGAAGTGTACTTCCATCAGGGTCTGCAACGATTCACCTACAGTCTCCGTCATGGTGCCGTCTATTTTTCGCAGAAGGCCCAGTCTTGAGACGGGATCTTTGGATATTGTCTTTTGCAATCTGCTTACATCCGACATATCCTTTACACTACTACAAAACGCTCTCCATGTCTCCCTTTTACGTCGACGGAGAGTGTTCTTTAGTAGCTTTTTCTTCTCCTTAAAGGAAGCCCATAATTTAGGACAAGCCGTTCTCATGTGCTTGTTAAAGGCTCTCCTTGTCTCCTTCTTCATGGAAACAAGCTCATCATTCCACCATGGTGTCTGATTCGCCTCCTCCACTACAGATTTGAGACAAGCCACTACGAACGCATTGTTCATGGATATCGTCAGGGTCTTGACCTCGATCTCAATATCCGCCGTTGTTCTAAGAACATGAGATTGCTTATTTGCCAGTAGATCCCGTAACACTTCATAATACAAAGTACTGTTTGTATTGGAGAGAAGTCTCCGCAAATTGTAAGTTTTCCTCTTCTTGGAGCCGTAGGGAATTTCAAATCCAATGGACCTGTGATCGGACATCGTTAATATGTCCAGAACCATCCAGTTTGTCACTCTCCCCAGCATCCTGGAATTCACTACGGTGATGTCGATCACCTCTGTTCTGCGCGCATCAACAAAGGTAGGTTCGACACCCCTGTTTGCAATGTATAAATTGTTCATCATCACAAATTCGAGTAGAGACTCTCCTCTGTGGTTGTCACTGTTGCTGCCCCACACAATGTTATGTGCATTAGCGTCACAGCCAATTGCTAAGCCTGCATTCCTCTCCGCGCAGAATCCATCCAGTTCCCTAACCTCATTTGTAGGTGGGGGCTCCGGCGAGTCGTACGGAATGTACGCAGACGCAAGAAAAAAGGAACCAGCACCATCACCAATTCTTACCACCGTAAGATCCAGCGTGCTAAGGTGAGGACAGAATACTGCTAGTACTCCGTGCCTTACCAAGATGCAGGTCCTATGTCTGCCTCCCATCTTAGAATAAAATAGGTTGGCACTTCTACAAGATAGACCCTTAATCGCGTTGTGGGCTATCCAGGGTTCTTGCAATATGGCTACATCCAGCCCATCCGACACAAAGCGCCTAACCAGCATGGTTGACGCAGCTCTACTATGGTGCAGGTTGAGCTGAACTACTTTTAATTTAGCCTGGCACAGGCCCTCCTCCCGCCCCGACTTCCATCTCTTTGCGGGAATAGCCGTCGGTCCCGCGCCAGGGGCGCCGCTCTCAGGATTCATCCTTTCTGAATTTGACCCCCGCTTGGTCAAGCCCGCAGTTGAGCTTTGCTCCCGCGCGCTCGATAGCAGTGGCTTCTTCTTTGAGGCACCAAACCGTGAGAACGACGCCTTCTTTTCCTGCTGCACCGAGCTTGCCCGTACGAATGACCCTCCATTTTGAGGTGTCCTTCACGCAGGCATTCTGCCGTTGCAGCCTTCCGGGGATGACGTCCTTGGTCGCGCTCGCGCTTTGCCCGCCGCGTGAGCAGGCTCCGCTCGGATTCCGAGGGGGCGTCAGCCACATCAGTTGGATCCAGACAGGGCGTTGCTGACCTCTCGATCTCCGAGGAGACACCATGGTCCAACACTCCCTGTCCTTCTCCTTCTGGCTTTTCCGTAGGCATTGCGGCAGACTCGTCTGAGCGCTGAACATTTTTCAATGTCGCTCGGTCCACCTTGTCGGTTGGTAAGCCTTGCGGCTTACCAATGTCCGAAGGTGCTGAGCCCTTTTGGGGTTAAATACCCTCAGACATCATCGTATCCGTTACGTCTTGTTTTTTGTTTTTAATTTTTTTGTTTTCGTCCATTGGATTCCCACGAGTATTGCGGAAGTAATGGACCATCCCGGCAGAGCCGCCTACCGGGATTAGGCATTTGATACTACCGAACTCGCCTGGGCAACGATAGGGACCGTTATCGACTGACCAGTTTTACCACCTGTCAGCCATGCAGGTATACGGCACGGGTACCTCAACACCTACACTTTCGGTGGGAAAAAACTAAACACATAATAACATTTAAAATTTGCTGATAATAGGAAAACTATTATTCCTTGACATTATCAAAAAAGGTTGTCATATAGCAAGATATAAAAGTATAATGTTCTTCTTTTAGATAAATGAAAAATATAATTTTACTAAAAATTACCTACATTAAGTATGTATTTAAAAACAAATTAAGTATACCGGTAATATGCTTGAGAGCATTATTTATTTATTTATTTATTCAGCTTTAATCCATTTCATTTACAATCATGGTGTAAAAAAAGTCACAGGACCTTGTAAGTATTGTACTAAACATATTTTTACAGCAGAATAAATCATTACTTATGATCTGAAAAGCAGGAAGGAAGAAAAGAGTCTTAGAGTTGGAAAAGAGTAGGAATAGGAAATATGGCCACAGAGAAAGGAAGGATATAGGGGATTGGTGATGCCACTACCCAACCATAACTCCACACACTAAAAAAACAAAACTGCAGCCATGTAATCAAACACAGCACTAGAAAAAATGCCAAAACAGGAAGTAAGCAACAACAATGCAACAGAGCTCAATGGCTATTCAAGCAAAAATGGTTGCCACGTTTAAAAACTGCGAAGGAAGATATCCGCATAAGGCTGATAGGGAGACTTCCATAACCTGATACCCCTAACAAGGCCACAACGTTCCCGAACAAGAGTACGTACATTAATAGTAACAAAATTCAAAGCACGAGATGAGCTGCAGGGAACAAACTTGTTAAATAAATAAGCCGTAGTGCGAAATTTCTTGATTTTAAACATTAGCAAAATAACTCGAAAGTCAAAGAGCAATTTCAGGTTCATACCAGTCACCAGAAGGATCAAATGGCTCGCACGATCACGCGATCGCAGAGAGAATGCAAAACGTACCACCGAGCAAGCGAGCGCAAGCATTTATGCAACTTATACCAGCAAAAAGCATCGTAGCCACTGAATACTTTGCAACAGTAAAGGAAGTGAGGCAATACAAACGACTTCACCATCGCTAAACGGGAGACGCGCGGTAAGAAGTTCTTAATAAGATAGAACGTCCTAAGCAAGAGGTATACTTTGCCACATATATGAGCCACATGGGCTTCCCACGAGAGATCATCACAAGTTAACAAACCTAGGCTCTAAATAACATGACTAAATGGGGTAACGTACACATTCAGGGGAATTGGTGACAAAGAATCAAGAACCATCCTAGGACCTTTATGCAGAACCATAATTTGCGTCATACCGGCATTAAAAACAAGGATATTTTCAGCTGCCCAAACACAAACAAGATCACTATCCTCTGAAAGGCGGCGGGTCCCCAGACCAATCTCCCCACTCTTACAGCAGCAGCACAAGTTGCACGTCATCTGCGAAAAAATGATCATGAGATCAGTTATCATGAAATAGTAAATCATTATTATAAGAAGAGTTCTGAGTTGGACACTTGATCCGCCCACCAGACTCGCTGAGATCTACCAGATAGTTAGGAATAAATAAGAGCACAGGACGAACTTGAGAAGTAAAAGTGAGACTTTAGCTTAACACAAGAAGGGCCTAATCTACACAGCTAAAAGCTTTGCTGAAGTCAAGAGCGGCATTTTTGTTGGCAAGCAACTAGACTGGCAACTTTTGGTTTGGTACCCATTTGTCAGCCCTAGGAGTCTGCTGTGGTTTGGTACCTAGTGGCTCGGCGGTCTGTACTCACACACAAGTGGACGGAATAACGGAATTCAGGGAACGAGACCGCACGCGACTACTTGACGCATACTACCCGAGCAAGGTGGTCGTTTGACAGCAGAGAGAGAGACGTTTACATAGAGTAAATATTGGTCCAGAGAGAGCATAGCATCGCCACGGCTCAACTCATCGCCCCGCAAGTACCTTAGCCGAACTAAGAGCGGAAATTTGTAATAAGTAATAAAGAAATAAAGCGTGTATTGTCATAGAGGTCCAAATTCTTATAATTTTGATAAATAGTCTGTAATGAACCCTGGACAGCCGGCGAGCTAGCTCGTGTTTAAATCCGGAGAACCGGATAGCTTCGTTACAACACTTTCACAATTTATCCACACGCTATTCCCTCACGTACATACATTATTCTCTTACGTACCACGTACGTGTCGAAGATCTATACTATACTATAATTACGTATTTATTATTAAAAAATATAACCGAATGAATATTTTTCCGATTCGGTTCTTACGAAGCAATACTTTCTCGAGGCAAATATTGATGACGATTTTCCATTTATCTGCATAATTCACATTCACAAACATTGAGTCACAGCCAAATTCACACTTGATAAGGGAAAACATTCACGAAGTGAACGTTGTTGTTTCTCTGGCTACGGTATGACTCAGTGAGTAACCACGATCCAATTCACAGAAATATTTATTTTTTGTGAAAACAATTGATGAAATCTTTATTTAATATAACTTGTTGCTTCTAATTAATTGGCAGCACTGACATTCGCCCTTCTCTGTAGATGCTGTCGTTGTTGTCAGTCGCTGGGTTATTATTCTCGCCGCTGCTGTATGTTGTTTGAGCGGATGTTGAATGCGGTGCGATGATCACGTCGTTTGAAGTGTTGTCGAATCGTGATGACGTTCGAGACTGTGTGGAACCGTGAAGACGTTCAAGGCTGTGTCGAACCGTGAAGACGTTCGAGACTCTGTCGAACCTTGATGGCGTTCGATGCTGTGTCGAACCGCGATGGCGTTCGAAGCTGTGTCGAACCTTGATGGCGTTCGAAGCTGTGTCGAACCTTGACGGCGTTCGAAGCTGTGTCAAAACGCGATGGCGTTTGAAGCTGTGTCGAACCTTGATGGCGTTCGAAGCTGTGTCGAACCGCGATGGCGTTCGAAGCTGTGTCGAACCTTGATGGCGTTCGAAGTTGTGTCGAACCTTGACGGCGTTCGAAGCTGTGTCGAACCTGGATGGCGTTCGAAGCTGTGTCGAACCGCGATGGCGTTCGAAGCTGTGTCGAACCTTGACGGCGTTCGAGGCTGTGTCGAACCGCGTGGCGTTCGAAGCTGTGTCGAACCTTGGCGTCTTTCGAAGCTGTGTCGAACAGTGATGGCGTTCGAAGCTGTATCGAACCGCGATGGCTTTCGAAGCTGTGTCGAACCTTGATGGCGTTGGAGTCGTAGCGCTCGAGGCGGCAAGGAGTAGCGTTCCTACCACTGGCTGCGGAGGGTGGCGTTTGTCAACCTCCGTCGCCAAGTTACTTCAACAGGAGTTGCCGTCCGGAGGTCCAACCATGCAAAGGCGCCAACAACTCTTCTTGAAGAAACGGCGTGGTAGGACCGGCGGCACGTATGGGGGTAGGAAAGAGAGGTTCGAAAGAGTACCTACGATAGTCGAAAGGAAGTGTGACTGTCCATCATCAGCTATCGTGCTGTCAAACTACTTCAAGAGGAGCTGCCGTCCGGAGGTCCAACCATCCATAGGCGCCAACAACTCTTCCTGAGCAATTCACAGTCAGGTTACGGGGTGGTTAGAAAAGGAGAGGAAGGGCAGAGTAGGAAGCTACGAACCAACTTACCAAGAATCACTGCTATGCTGGTGGCTGTGTACACTGCGCGTGCTGACTGGCGAGGCGCTCGCCCGAAAACTGATTATTTCGTGTCTGTGTTCCTCTTTTATACTAGTGGCTCTTGTTCTTCTTGTTCGCTGCTCAGGTTTGGGAGTGTTCGACGTCGTCGTTCGTACATGACGTCGTCGTTGTAGCGCGTATGACAGTGCTGCAGTTTGACATTAATTTCTTAATTATTATACACATTGTTCTTATATTTATGCTTATACTGTATTATTTTCTAATACATTTATTTCGCTAGTAAATGATCTTAAAACTTACAAAGTTATTATTTCTTATTTAATTAACGTAAATAAACTTCAATGCTGTTGTAAATAATATAATGTAAATATAAAAAGTAGTGAACTTCACTGATCGCGCTATAATAACCTACTTATGAATAAAATCAAAATAATTAATATAATGGCAAGAATCAAAACAGAAATTCATAAAACAATGAAATAAATGTTGGGACGGATTGTCCGATCCGTCTCAAATGTCTCAACATTCATAAAAATTTCTGTGAATGAATCTTAAATGATTCACAAAAAATTAAGGCCATATTCAAATGCTTCACCATATTTTCTCTGCTTTCAAGGCTTTTTGTTTTTTTTTTACTTTGTTCGAGTTGAGTTCTAAATGTCAGTGTGAAAAGACGTGTTTTATTGGCGCTCGTGATCTACAGTTGTATTTTTTGTGATTTTTTAAGGTATACTTTGCTTTGCCTGCTTTGATTGAAGTGATCTCTCAATCAGGAATTTTATTTTATCACCTGTGTTCAACATGGTCAACTCTGGAATGACAACTAGACGAACAAAAGATCCTGCTACATCGGTTGCTCCTTCAACTTCTGGCGGGAACTTGTGTGCAGCTAATAAGTCATCAACTACACGTTCTCCGTCGCTCTCCAAAGAGAAGTCATTTATTTCTACTTCTGCTGATGAGTCATCCTCTTCTGGTTCTTCTGTGCTCTCTAGTTTGGAGTTGGTCTCTACGCTTAACTGTTTTAAAGAGAGCATCATAAAACAGGTTTCCATTACAATTAGCGCTTCTGAAGAGAGAGTCTTGCAGAGATTAAGTGAGTTATCGGCTGAGCTTTCAAACTTGAAATTTTCATTGGAAAATCTATTGGAAAGAGTTGTAATAGTTGAAGCAACGTGTGCTGAGATGAAAATTTTAAAGCAGCAATTTGATGATTTTAAGAGTACTGCTATGCATGACTCTGCTGGTGCAAACTCTTCCGTAACTGCACTGAAGGCTGAGTTGACTGATTTAAAGTTAAAATTAGATAAACATGAGCATGATTCTGTTTCTTCTGATGTCTTAATTAGTGGCATCCCTTTTTATGTGGTGAAAACTTGACTGATGTCTTTGGAAAAATTGTGGATCCTATAAAAATTAATGCTGTTGACCTGCGAAAAATTTTTAGAGTGAAACCTAAAGATTCTAAAAATAGCTCGATAATAATAGCTAAGCTATCCTCTGCTGATGAGCGCATTAATTTCCTCAAAGCCGTTGCTGGGTTTAGAAAAGAGAAAAAGCGTCAATTAGTGCTTAGTGATATTGGCTTTGATGGTGATCTAAGAATCTTCATTAACGAAAGCTTGACGAAAGCTAACCGCGATATTTTGCAGTATGCTAACAAGAAGCAAAGGGAGCATCTACTTTTTGCTGTGTTTACATTGCGTGGGCGAGTCTTCGTAAGAGCATCTGCTGATGGTGAAGCAAAGTTAGTTTGTGACAGAAATTCTGTTGATCGTGTCGCTGGAACTTAGCATAGAAATTATTAAGTGTTTCTTTTTTACGTTATTGTTTTGTTAGTTATCATTTATTATGGCCTTAGTATTTATGACTTGGCTATTACGTTTACTTTTTATTTTATATTTTATTTCATATTTCTTTCCTTTCTCGATTTCTCTCCTTTACTTTTCACTTATATTTTTGCTCTGGTTGAATTACTGTGTTTATGTAAAGCTGATACTGTTTGAAGTAGCCTTTTTTGTGTCGGGTGTTGGTAACTGATAGTGCTCGGTCTGATGGTGATAAAGATTGTCATAAGGCCATGTTGCGGGTCCTGTGCAGCCGGTCTTCTGGCTTGAATGTGGTACATTTTAATGCCAGAAGCTTGAATGGCTTGAAACTAGATCATGCTAGGCACATTTTTGAGGATTCTGCTGTTGATGTAATTTGTGTCTCGGAGACGTGGTTCAAACTTGAGGTTCCTGATTCGTTTTATGATATTGATGGTTATAGGCTCTACAGGAATGATAGATGTGAAAAAAGAGGCGGTGGAGTTGCTATTTATTGTAACAGTTCTCTCAAATCCAGACTTGTAAATAAAGGCAATACTACTTGTGAGTTTTTAAATATTACTGTATTTGATAACAACACTAAAATCTTGGTTTCGTGTGTTTACAATCCCCAGCGCAATATTAGCACTGAACCTTTGTTTTGTGATCTTTCTGGTCGACTTGTTGACTATGATTTTTTTGTTGTATGTGGTGATTTTAATGTAAATTTATTAGCTAATGACTCTCCTACCTCTGATTTTCTGTATTATGTTTCTATGTGTGGTTTTTCGGTTGTTAACACACTGAACACTGAGATGCCAACTAGATTTGCATCTTCTTGTGAGCCTAGTCTGCTTGATGTTTGTCTTGTGTCCGATCGTTCTCTTCTACTTCACTATGATCAGGTGTCATTTTTATCAGACCACGATCTCATATTTGTTTGTTTAAATGTTAAGTTTAATAGTGCGCAGGTAGTCAAATTTAATTTCTATGATTTGAATGCAATTAATTTTCATTTACTGTTTGTTGAATTAGCCTCCGAGTGTTGGAATGACATTTGGTTCTTCGAATCTGTTGATGTTAAGCTCAGTGTTTTTTTAAATAAATTAATTTCTGCTTTTCATAAACATGTTCCTTTGCGTTCTGTAAGAGCGCTAAAGAGGGGCTGTCCATGGTTTACTTCTCATATTCTGACAGCTTTAAAGAAAAGAAATAAGCTTCATTCTAAATGGAAGAATAATAGAACGGCTAAGGCGTGGGAGGATTTTCGTGTAGCTCGCAATGAAGCTACGTTGTTATTGACAAATGCAAAGAAACGGTACTTCAGTTCTAAGCTTAACTATACTCTAAATTCTAAGCAATTATGGCAAAATATTAAGAAACTCAGAATTATTGGTAGTACTGAAACCAATTGTGAACTGGATCCTGAAGTTCTTAATGACTTTTTCATTAACAGTGGAAACTGCAATTTTGCTAACTCTACTGTGAGTGATGGGTTGCTTACTGCTTCTAACTCTTTACCGCTTACTCCTTTTGCTTTTTCAGCAGTTAGTGAAAATGATGTAGTGAGCAATGTGCTCAAAATTACCTCTAATGCTATAGGTGCTGATGGTTTATCTATTAAGTTTATAAAACTAACTTTACCGTTTATTATTGCTCCTTTAACACACATTATTAATCACTGCTTAACTTGTTCCACTTTTCCCGCGTTGTTGAAAACTGCAACAATTATTCCTCTTGCGAAGAATTCATTAGGAGATAAACCTACAGACTTTAGGCCTATTAGTATTCTGCCAGTTTTAGGTAAAATTCTTGAAAGAATTATGTATTCGCAAATGTCTGCTTATATAAATTTTCATAATTTGTTATCGCCTCTTCAATCAGGCTTCCGAAAGGGCTACAGTTGTACGTCAACATTGTTAAAGATTACTGATGATATTAGGCAATGTTATGACCAGGATTTTTTGACACTACTATGTTTAATTGACTTTTCGAAGGCATTCGATTCTGTGGATCACTCGTTGCTGTGCTCCAAGTTAGCTAAATTCTTTAATTTTAGTTTTAGTGCAGTTAGTTTGTTGGGCAGTTATCTTGATGGTAGGTTGCAGCGTGTAAAAGTGGGGAACAAGCTGTCTTCTGCTAAGATGGTCACTAGAGGAGTCCCTCAAGGGTCAGTTTTGGGTCCTCTATTGTTTTCCATTTTTATTAATGATGTGTTCTCAGTCTGTGAGTTTTCATCGATACACGCTTATGCTGATGATATTCAAATTTATTTATCGAGGCCTCCCAACCTATTGGAGGATTTGTGCTATAGATTGAATTGTCACTTGTCTGCGCTTAGTGGATGGGCAGCTGCCAATGGTTTAAGCATTAATCCTTCTAAGACTAAAGTTTTGCCAATTTTAAGAAAGTACAGTGACTTTGAGGACGTTCCACCTTTGTTTATTGGATCAGTGCAGTTGAATCTGGTTAGTAAGGCTAAAAACCTGGGTATTATTTTAAACTCTCAATTTACATGTGTCGACCATATCAATTACACTGTTGGTATAATTTATGGGATACTTAGGTGCTTGCGTAGCTCGGCTTACTTTACACCTATGGAGACGCGATGCAGACTTGTCAAACAATTGATTATGCCACGCATTAATTATTTTGCTGTTATATATAGTAAATTAGACTCACACTCTCAGCATAAACTACTTGTGGCATTCAACTCTTGTGCTAGATATGTATATGCTATCCGTCATTTTGATCATATTTCCCGGTTTAGTGAAGGTATTTTGGGTTGTAGTTTAAGTAATTACCTTGTCATCCAAAACCTCGTGTTCTTACACAAGATTATATTTACTCGCAATCCGTCATATTTATATGATAAACTTGTTTTCTTTCGGTCAACAAGATCTTTGAACCTTATAGTCGCTAGACACTCTTTCCTCAATAGTAGCAGATTTTTCTTTATTCACACCATCAGACTGTGGAACTCACTTCCTCTGCACATCCGAATGATTTCGTCGCTAGGCTGCTTCAAGCGTGCTGTTGTTGCACATATTGCTTATTCTTAACCAGAGTTTAAAATTCTACTATCTCTTTTGTATCTTCCTTTTTTGTAGTAATTTCGATTTCTCTCTTTAAATTCGTATTCTTAATGAAGCTTTTTCATATTTTCGTTAGTTCATAAGTATTTAAGTATTTAAGTATTTATTAATATTATTATTATATGTTATTATACATTTTGATATTATTTATGTACGTTGAAGCACTAAAAAAGATTAATCTTAGTGTGCTGTATTGTAATTGAAATAAATTGAAAATTGAAAATTGATTGTTTGAATAAGGGTCAGCTGGCGAGGAAGGGATAAAAACCCCTTCCTGCTGCAACTTGTTGCTTCTAATTAATTGGCAGCACTGACATTCGTCCTTCTCTGTAGATGCTGTCGTTGTTGTCAGTCGTTGGGTTATTATTCTCGCCGCTGCTGTATGTTGTTTGAGCGGATGTTGAATGCGGTGCGATGATCACGTCGTTTGAAGTGTTGTCGAATCGTGATGACGTTCGAGGCTGTGTCGAACCGTGAAGACGTTCAAGGCTGTGTCGAACCGTGAAGACGTTCGAGACTCTGTCGAACCTTGATGGCGTTTGATGCTGTGTCGAACCGCGATGGCGTTCGAAGCTGTGTCGAACCTTAATGGCGTTCGAAGCTGTGTCGAACCTTGATGGCGTTCGAAGCTGTGTCGAACCTTGATGGCGTTCCAAGCTGTGTCGAACCGCGATGGCGTTCGAAGCTGTGTCGAACCTTGACGGTGTTCGAAGCTGTGTCAAAACGCGATGGCGTTTGAAGCTGTGTCGAACCTTGATTGCGTTCGAAGCTGTGTCGAACCTTGATGGCGTTCGAAGCTGTGTCGAACCGCGATGGCGTTCGAAGCTGTGTCGAACCTTGATGGCGTTCGAAGTTGTGTCGAACCTTGACGGCGTTCGAAGCTGTGTCGAACCTGGATGGCGTTCGAAGCTGTTTCGAACCGCGATGGCGTTCGAAGCTATGTCGAACCTTGACGGCGTTCGAGGCTGTGTCGAACCGCGATGGCGTTCGAAGCTGTGTCGAACCTTGGCGTCTTTCGAAGCTGTGTCGAACCGTGATGGCGTTCAAAGCTGTGTCGAACCGCGATGGCTTTCGAAGCTGTGTCGAACCTTGATGGCGTTGTAGTCGTAGCGCTCGAGGCGGCAAGGAGTAGCGTTCCTACCACTGGCTGCGGAGGGTGGCGTTTGTCAACCTCCGTCGCCAAGTTACTTCAACAGGAGTTGCCGTCCGGAGGTCCAACCATCCAAAGGCGCCAACAACTCTTCTTGAAGCAACGGCGTGGTAGGACCGGCGGCACGTATGGGGGTAGGAAAGAGAGGTTCGCAAGAGTACCTACGATAGTCGACAGGAAGTGTGACTGTCCATCATCAGCTATCGTGCTGTCAAACTACTTCAAGAGGAGCTGCCGTCCGGAGGTCCAACCATCCATAGGCGCCAACAACTCTTCCTGAGCAATTCACAGTCAGGTTACGGGGTGGTTAGAAAAGGAGAGGAAGGGCAGAGTAGGAAGCTACGAACCAACTTACCAAGAATCACTGCTATGCTGGTGGCTGTGTACACTGCGCGTGCTGACTGGCGAGGCGCTCGCCCGAAAACTGATTATTTCGTGTCTGTGTTCCTCTTTTATACTAGTGGCTCTTGTTCTTCTTGTTCGCTGCTCAGGTTTGGGAGTGTTCGACGTCGTCGTTCGTACATGACGTCGTCGTTGTAGCGCGTATGACAGTGCTGCAGTTTGACATTAATTTCTTAATTATTATACACATTGTTCTTATATTTATGCTTATACTGTATTATTTTCTAATACATTTATTTCGCTAGTAAATGATCTTAAAACTTACAAAGTTATTATTTCTTATTTATTTAACGTAAATAAACTTCAATGCTGTTGTAAATAATATAATGTAAATATAAAAAGTAGTGAACTTCACTGATCGCGCTATAATAACCTACTTATGAATAAAATCAAAATAATTAATATAATGGCAAGAATCAAAAAGAAATTCATAAAACAATGAAATAAATGTTGCGACGGATTGTCCGATCCGTCTCAAATGTCTCAACATTCATAAAAATTTCTGTGAATGTCTCATACTATGTTCGCACTAGACCGAAATTAGGCAATTTCGTTGCGTAGCTCAATTTCGGCTGAAATTGTGAATTTTTATACAATTTCGCCATACAAAAAAATATGTCAAATGAAATTGCGTTGGCAAAGCAATTTCAACGAAATTGAGTTCGAAATTGACTCAAAATGGAAAACAACCATGGTTTTGTAATAGATTTGTGTAATAAATTGTTATTGATCTGGCTGCACTGAGTACGTTTGACAAATAAATACAACTGTCGCAGTGATTGAATGGTTTTTTGAAAAAATGAAGAGAACCTTATGCTAATGAAACTCGCACAGTAAACAAATGAAACGTCAAATGAAATTGTGAATGCGAGTCCGAACACTTTCAATTTCGGACGAAATTGTCTCAATTTCGAAGGCAATTTCGAGCTAGTGCGAACATAGTATAAATGATTCACAAAAATTAAGGCCATATTCAACTGCTTCACCATATTTTCTCTGCTTCCAAGGCTTTTTGTTTTTTTTTTACTTTGTTCGTTTGTTTGAATAAGGGTCAGCTGGCGAGGAAGGGATAAAAACCTCTGATGAAGGTGTGAATATATGGTCATATGCTCGCATGTTAAAATGTACTAATGTACACTGTTAAAACTAAACACATAATAACATTTAAAATTTGCTGATAATAGGAAAACTATTATTCCTTGACATTATCAAAAAAGGTTGTCATATAGCAAGATATAAAAGTATAATGTTCTTCTTTTAGATAAATGAAAAATATAATTTTACTAAAAATCACCTACATTAATTATGTATTTAAAAACAAATGAAATATACCTGTAATATGCTTGAGAGCATTATTTATTTATTTATTTATTCAGCTTAAATCCATATCATTTACAATCATGTCACAGGACCTTGTAAGTATCGTACTAAAATTATTTTTACAGTAGAATAAATCATTACTTATGATCTAAAAAGCAGGAAGGAAGAAAAGAGTTTTAGAGTTGGAGAAGAGTAGGAAAAGGAAATAGGAACACAGGGAAAGAAAGGATATAGGCGATGCCACTACCCAACCATAAGTCCACAAAAAAAAAAAACAAAACTGCAGCCATGTAATCAACTAATCACAGCACTAGAAAAAATTCCAAAACAGGAAGTAAGCAACAACAAAGCAACAGAGCTCAAACAGGCCACGTTTACAAACTGCGAAGGAAGATATCCGCATAAGGCTGATAGGGAGACTTCCATAACCTGATACCCTTAACAAGGCCATAACGTTCCCAAACAAGAGTACGTACATTAATAGTAACAAAATTCAAAGTACGAGATGAGCTGTAGGAAACAAGCTTGTTAAAGTAGTGCGAAATTTTTTGATTATAAACATTAGCAAAATAACTCGAAAGTCAAAGAGCAATTTCAGGTTCATACCAGTCACCATATGGATCAAATAGCTCGCACGATCACGCGATCGCAGAGAGAATGCAAAACGTACCACCGAGCAAGCGAGCGCAAGTATTTATGCAACTTATATCAAGGAGTACATATTCATAAAGAGATTGTATGAAATATTTGTTGCCGGCAACATCACTTTTTCATGCTAAAATATAAGAACCGGTCTTCGCAGAGCAGAGAAATCACCAAAGTCCGAGACCCGAAGATTGCACCCGAAGTTTTTTGCATATACAGAAGTTTTTGCTTGGTTTTATGATTCTTGGCGAATTGTTGTTGTATTTTACAATAACAAATCGTGAACAGTCAATGTCTCCTGAGATTTGTTTTCAGTTTTGCTTTTTGGAAGGAATTTTCCCTTTTCTGATATTTTGTGTTTTACGGGTTACGGTTTAAGGGCGAAATTAGAAATCTTACGAAATAAGGGAAACCTTAGGCAAAGTATCATAGAAGCATGTAAAAACACAAAAGATTCTTCACCAGATTGTTTAATTAAAAACGATATTTGTTGGAAACATAAGCAAATAATTCTAGATCATTTAATTACTGTTTTAATACGCAAAAATACTAAATGGTTTAAAGAGAAACTAGTAGCTGAAGAAACAAAATGAACATAATTCATTTTATTACTGTATATAGTTTCATATCTCATAATTTTTTATACCAACTTGTTTGTACGGAACTGAATGCATGTAATAATGAAAAATTATTGTTAATAAATTATTTTATTTTGTTATTTTAAACTTAAGCAAAAGAAGAAAATAATAAGAAGAAAAATGCAATCGATTCTTATCGAGAAGTATATACTCATTCGTAGCGTGCACACAATAAGAAAATCTAAAATTTCCTTCAGTCGAACGAGACCGCACACGACTACTATTCTACCCTAGCAAGGTGGCCGTTTGACAGCAGAGAGAGACGTTTACATAGAGTAAATATTGGTCCAGAGAGAGCATAGCATCGCCACCGCTCAACTCATCGCCCCGCAAGTACCTTAGCCGAACTAAGAGCGGAAATTTGTAATCAGTAATAACGAAATAAAGCGTGTATTGTCATAGAGGTCCAAATTCTTATAATTTTGATAAATAGTCTGTACTGACCCCTGGACAGCCGGCGAGCTAGCTCGTGCTTAAATCCGGAGAACCGGATAGCTTCGTTACAACACTTTCACAATTTATCTACACGCTATTCCCTCACCATGCAATCAAACACAGCACTAAAAAAAAGCCAAAACAGGAAGTAAGCAACAACAAAGCAACAGAGCTCTGGCTATTGACAGAGCAAGCAACTGGCTATTCAAGCAAAAATGGTTGTAAAGGCCACCTTTAAAAACTGCGAAGGAAGATATCCGAATAAGGCTGATAGGGAGACATCCATAACCTGATACCCCTAACAAGGTCACAACGTTCCCGAACAAGAGTACGTATATTAATAGTAACAAAATTCAAAGTACGAGATGAGCTGCAGGAAACAAGGTTGTTAAATAAATAAGCCGTAGAGCGAAATTTCTTGATTTTAAACATTAGCAAAATAACTCGAAAATCAAAGAGCAATTTCAGGTTCATACCAGTCACCATATGGATCAAATGGCTCGCACGATCACGCGATCGCATAGAGAATGCAAAACGTACCACCGAGCAAGCGAGCGCAAGCATTTATGCAACTTATACCAGCAAAAAGCATCGCAGCCACTGAATACTTCGCAACAGTAAAGGAAGTAAGGCAATACAAACGACTTCACCATCGCTAAACGGGAGACGCGCGTTAAGAAGGTCTTAATAAGATAGAACGTCCTAAGCAAGAGGTATACTTTGCCACATACATGAGCAACATGGGCTTCCCACGAGAGATCATCACAAGTTAACAAACCTAGGCTCTAAATAACATGACTAAATGGGATAACATACACATTCAGACGAATTGGTGACAAGGAATCAAGAACCATCCTAGGACCTCGATGCAGAACCATAATTTGCGTCTTACCGGCGTTAAAAACAAGGATATTTTCAGCTGCCCAAACACAAACAAGATCAATATCCACTGAAAGGCGGCGGGTCCCCAGACCAATCTCCCCACTCTTACAGCACCAGCAAAAGTTGCACGTCATCTGCGAAAAAATGATCATGAGACCAGTTAACATGAAATAGTAAATCATTAATATAAGAAGAGTTCTGAGTTGGACACTTGATCCGCCCACCAGACTCGCTGAGATCTACCAGATAGTTAGGAACAAATAAGAGCTCAGGACGGACTTGAGAAGTAATAGTGAGATTTTAGCTTAACACTAAGAAGGGCCTAATCTACACAGCTAAAAGCTTTGCTGAAGTCAAGAGCGGCATTTTTGTTGGCAAGCCACTAGACTAGAAACTTTTGGTTTGCTGTGACTTACGAGCGAAAATTTGTAATCAGTAATAACGAAATAAAGCCATTGTCATAGATGTCAAAATTCTTATAGTTTTGATAAATAGTCTGTGACGAACCCTGGGCAGCCAGGTGCATTAATATCAATACATTTACAAACATTACATACATACATTTGAAAATGAACATCGTGAGCTCTCGAAGTGAAACGTCAACAAAAATTGAAATTAAAACTTTATTAGTAAAAATTTTCAAAAATGAAAATATATATTTATTCAATTAGTGAAAGGACACTTAAATTTAATTTTTGTGAGCGTTTAATAGTGAAAGGACACTATTTCGATACAGTTTAGTATCGACTATGAGTGCATCAAATATTTTTGATGTGCTGGATCCTGGTGATCCTGGCGATTCGGAGGAAGTTTTGATGTTGATGGCAACACTAATCTTAATGTGCGTAAGAATAAACATCGCAAGAATGAAGGTGACTCCACATCGCTCAAATACAATGTTGCAAAAAAAGCGCGAGGACATTATTGCGCGGTTGTGGAAAAAAATCAATAGCTGGTTGTTCATAACAACCAGTTAACTGAAAATTGCAAGCAGATGCGAACAGAAGTGGAGAATATTCAAGCAAGAATTAAGAAAGGAAAAATTCAATTGAATATGGAAGCCCTTTCTAATAATGAAGCTGCTTCTGAAAATAATAATGAAATACTGCAAGATAACAATGCGGATAAAATGATTCAAGACAACAACTCGGATGCTTTTCCTGAGTTGCCGAAAACAAAGCAAATATTGCATAAAATTCAAATCAGCAATCCAAAACCTGCAGATGGTAGCTGTATTTCAGGAAGAATCCCATTGAGTAAGGCGAAACCACCAGCATTAGTGTGTTTTAATTTAAATTTTAAAGAGATTAATGTCAATATAGGAAAGACATTAGGTCATAATAAGTACACTTTGTAACGAACCAAATGGCGGTGCCATTTGATCCGCACATAAATCATTTTTTTTTAAAGTTCATTGTATTATTGAATTGTTTAAGAAAAAAAAGAAAACCATTGTATTCATTTTTATTATTGTATTCATTTATATTATTTGCATTTTGTATTTACTTTAATCTTGATCATATGTGATCTTAAAAACCTACTGGGTACTTATTATAGCATAAGTTAATATATAATGTTATATAATGTCAAAGAATCGTTGAGTCAGTTGCTATGGGACCATCGACGAAGACACTCGTGCTTAAGGTTTAACATCGACGCGGGCACAACCATACAGTGAACGCGAAAACAGCGCCGTGATCGCCGCGTGTAAAATAATTTTTTTGAAATCGTGAATACAAATTTTTCGGTCGAGTAAAGGTATTGCGAATCTCCGGATAGCCTTACTGGTATTGCGAATCTTCGGATAGCCTTACCACTCAATCGAACAATTTTCCGAAATACATAACCGTGAACGAGAATTATTTGAAATCGCGAATACCAATTTTTCGGTTGAGTAAAGGGATTGCGAATCTCCGGATAGCCTTACTGGTATTGCGAATCTCCGGATAGCCTTACCACTCATTAGAACAACTGGTCGAAGTAAACCGGTGAACCTTGCCACTCGATCGGGTACAGTCCCGGCACCAACAGAACGACCAAGGCTGCCCTTGCGATTACTAAACCAGTCAGTGCCGCGTAGCGTACCATAACTCTCCGGCGCGTATATTAGATTTCATAAGCCATCGATAATACTCGACAATCAGTCTGAAAGGCCACAATAAAGTCAAGGTCCTGTAAAACACAATTTAAAATTTGTCCTAGTCTGTAACGAACCCTGGACATCTGACGAGTTACCTCGGCTATAGACCCGGACAACCGGGAGCAGCGTTAAAGTGGCGCCCGAACAGGGACCCTGGCGAAATATCATTTATTGTGCGCCTCAAACGAAGAGACAAGAATCTGATAAGAATTACATTAAAAAATAACTATGGGAAAGACAGCGTGGATTTATACGTTAAAAAAGGAAGTATTGCAAGAATACGCGAAAGAATTTGGATTGGCGGTCGAAGTATCCGTAGAAGACTTGCGAAAACTACTCGTAACGTTTGCAAACAGTGCTATGCTATCAACAGAAGAAGTGAGACGCCTCAACGAATTAGAGGAAATGTACACGCACACCTAAGTCAAGACTCCAAAGAATCCCAAGCTGGCAGACAGATTAGAACAAGGAACTTCAGCGGCTAACGAACAAGTCGCCGACAAAACTACTGAAGGGGAACGCAGGGAGTTGCAACAACACCCCATCCAAGACCAAGGAACACACTACCAGGGAAACCCTGTGCCCGACACGACGATTTATGTAACGCAGGAAGCTACTGTGCCATTCTTGACCGTATAAAGAAATGGGCGACACACTACGATGGCAGCCAAGATAAATTAGTGTTTGTGGAAAGGATAAAAGAACTATCGGAATTATACGGCGTAAACATTGACATGCTGCAGAAAGCCATGCCGGAACTGTTGCAACAAAAAGCTTTGCAATGGTTCAGAAGTAATAATAAAAGGTGGAACTCCTGGCCCCTATTTAAAAAAGACTGGAATTTTTTTTGCCAGCACGTTTCTTCGAGCGGCTAGATGACGATGTTCGGCAGCGAAAACAGAAAGCCGGCGAAAAGTTCAAAGACTACGTTGTGGCGTTGCAAAACCTGATGCGCCACACAGGAATGTCGGAGACACAACAACTCGAAAGAATTTATCGTAATAGCTACCACGAGCTGCAACATTACGTAAAGAGACGGGAATTCGAACAGCTGGAAGAATTAATCAACTTGGCCGGCGACTGGGAGAACCTGCAGTCAGATGCCACGCCCCAACAACAGCAACAACGCCCACGACGACCAATAGAGAGACACAGACAAGTCGTGGATCATCGAGAGGAGTTCGTAAGCGACCCACGGTCCGCATGCAGTCGCTGCGGACAAGCTGGCCATTTAGCTCGTGACTGTCGCAACGAAACGTTGATATTTTGTGGACGCAAGAGTGTACGAACTAAAGAATGCTGCCGCAAACGTCCGGGAAACGCGCAACGCCAACATCCAATTCGGGGAGATGTGCAGATGGCAAGAAATCCCCGAAATTATTAGAAGATTTGCGCAGGGAGGGCCAACGTATTGTGGCAACCGTGGCCCTCGAAAATGAACTCCTCGATGCTACCTTACATACGGGTGCTACGCGGAGTTTCCTCAGCAGTTACTATGCCCACAAATTAAGAATTGCAAACAGGATATACAAAGTTCAGACAAGGATGTGCATGACGAATGGTAAAGTGCAGGAAATCACAGAGGCACTGAGAAATCGTGTAGTCTTCGGTACCAAGACCTCCATGATAACGCTGTTGATCCTGCCGGAAGTCGTCGATGATTTCATCTTAGAATTCGATTTCTTGGCTCGCATAGGAACGGAGATAAAATGTGGTGGTAAAGTGGTCCACATTAAAGTACCGGGGAACACAGAAGAAGAGGTAGTCTGCAAACGCGCAACCAAGGAACAAACAGAACAAGAGCGCATTGAGACATTTCTGGCTACCGAGTTAAAGGGCTATGAGAACATGAAAGGCACGACTGATATAGCTGCCCACCGCATAATCATGCGCGATGAACAGCGGTTTCCAGCAGTACCCATAAAACAGCGGTACTTCCCCAAGAACCCGGCGATGCAGAAGATCATCGACGAAGAGATTGATGAATTAATACAGAAAGGCTGTATAGAACCATCTCGAAGCCCACATAGTGCGCCGATTGTATTAGTGAAGAAAAAGACTGGGAAATGGCGCCTATGTGTAGACTATAGGCAACTTAACTCACGCTCGGTGCCGGATGCATATCCATTACCTAGGATAAACCACATCTTAGAGCGACGGCGCGATGCCAAATACGTGAGTAGTATAGATCTACGGAATGGGTATTGGCAGATTCCGATGGAGGAATCCAGCAAAATTTATACAGTTTTCACTGTTCCGGGACGTGGATTGTACCAGTGGAAGGTGATGCCATTTGGTCTCCGCTCGGCCCCGGCCACTTTTCAACGAACATTGGATACTGTAATTGGCCCAGATATGGAACCAGTAGCGTTCGCATATCTGGATGATATTATTGTGATAGGAAACACATTTGAAGCCCACACGGCTAACTTAAAAGAAGTTCTCGTCCGACTAAGGCGAGCTAACCTTCGCATAAATGCAGAGAAATGTGAATTCTTTCAGCGTCGGATCAAATACCTCGGACATGAAATCAACGAGGAAGGCATTCATACGGACCCCGATAAGGTGGCAGCAATACGAGAACTACGCCCACCGCAGAATGTACGAGAATTGAGAAGATTCCTCGGGACCGCTTCATGGTAAAGGCGGTTTGTGCCGGATTTTTCAAAAGTAACACACCCACTCACGCAACTCCTCAAGAAAGGAAGACATTTCAAGTGGACCACAGACCAACATGAAGCTTTCGAGGACCTAAAGCGACGACTCACAGAAGCCCCAGTATTGGCTTGCCCCGATTTTAACCAGCGATTTCATCTCCAAACGGATGCTTGTGAGTATGGCTTAGGAGCAGTCTTAACTCAAATCATCATTACATCGTAGACGAGTAATCGCCTACGCTAGCCGTCATCTTAATGGCGCTGAGAAGAACTATTCGACCACAGAGAAGGAGTGGCGGTGGTATGGGCCGTGCGGAAAATGCGACCGTACATCGAGGGATATTTCTTCACCACCGTTACTGACCATCTTGCACTGAAATGGCTCAACTCCATAGAAAGTCCCCCAGGACGAATCGCTCGATGGGCCCTGGAGTTACAGCAATTTACCTATGAAGTCCAGTATCGGAAAGGGAAAAACAATGTGGTTGCGGATACTCTTTCTCGCCAACCATTGGAACCAATCTGCGCGCGTTCAAATACACCGGATGAAAATCAAGTCGCATCTTGGTACACCAGGAAGTTCGATGAAGTGAGAGAAGAGCCACAGAAATTCCCAGATTACGCCATCGAAAACGAAGCTCTCTACAAACATACGACTGGAGGAATCAACGACGATTCACCTTCCTGGAAGCTTTGCGTTCCAGAGCGCCTACGTAATAAGGTGTTAGCGGAGAACCATGACGCACCTACGGCCGGTCACTTGGGCATGCGTAAAACAATGGCTCGAATAGCCCAAAGATATTATTGGCCTGGGATGTTCCGCCAAGTTAAACGATATGTTCAAGGATGCAAAAGTTGCCAGCAGTACAAAGTCCCACAGCAGAAACCAGCCGGAGAGATGCTGACACACCTCGCGGAGGAACCATGGACTACGGTATGCGCAGATTTTGTCGGACCCCTTCCCAGATCGAAACATGGCAACACGATGCTGTTAGTCTTTACTGACAAATTTACGAAGTGGGTCGAGCTAATACCTTGTAGAAACGCAACCAGCGAACAGGTGATCAAGTCCTTTCGAGAGAGAATCCTTGCTCATTTCGGAGTGCCAAAGATCTTCATCTGCGATAATGGTACCCAATTCAGCAGTACAAAATTCCAACGATTTTTGCAAGAACTCGGAGTTATGCATCGGTACACAGCGCCTTATACACCGAAAGAAAACCCAACCGAATGTGCAAACCGTACTATAAAAGTGATGATAGTACAATTCGTGAAGTCACAACAAACGACATGGGACGAGTTAATACCAGAGATAAACCTGGCCTTCAACACCAGCCAGTCTGAGTCAACAGGATATAGCCCCGCATTCCTAGTCCAAGGAAGGGAACCACGGTTGCCAAGGGCACTCTTCGATCAAGAAACGAGGGGTACGGGACACGAAAAGTTCTCGGTCGGCGAACATACCGCCCGACTGAGACAAGCATTCCAGATCGCGCGAGAAAATATGCAAAAGGCGGCCCAGACGCAGGCAAAACATTACAATTTGCGGAAGCGGTGTTGGAAACCAAAAGTCGGCCAATTGGTCATGCTCAAGCAACACCCGCTCTCTAACGCTATGGAAAAGTTTGCCGCTAAATTAGCACCCAAGTACATCGGGCCATATAAGGTCGAGGGTTTCATAACCCCCGTAATAGTAACGGTTCGTAGGAAAGGCGAAAGGCGTCCCAGAACCGCCCATGTAGCTGACATCAAGGAGTTCTACAACCCGAAATTATATCCAGAGAAACCACGCCATGACGCCACGGAGGCGCTTTCCGCAGAAACAAGACGTTCGCACAACAAGAATATGACTCGCAATGCTGTTTCATATACGCATGAGCGAGTGGAAAGGTGCCACCGCAGTCAAGCCAAACACAGTCAAGGCAGAGGCAGTCGAGCAGAGCACGATCAGTTTACTCGCAGACATCGTGCCGTGCACATCATGGACAACTACGAAGGAAAATTCGCAGCATCAAAAAAACGTTACGAAGACCACCTGGCCAGGGAGCAACGTAGGCAACGCACCACCCTCCCTCTGAGCGACGGAGAGGAAGAGGTCATCGACCGTCCGGGTGACAAATGGCCACGCATCCGCGTTCGGCGCTGCCAACCACCTGACTGTCCCGAGAAAAGACCAGCCGAAGAAGCGGCCGACGAAGAGCCGTATGTAGGCGCGCGTCGACGCAAAAGGTCACGACCGCTCGACATATCGGAGGAGGACACGCACTCGATTGGCCCGACGAACAGCGACTCTCCCGAAGGACACCAGGACACAGACGAGCCAGCCGACGTACCGGAAGAGGAGGAAGCACTCCTGGAAGAGCTCGTGATCGAGGTCAGCAGCCCATCCGACGGTCCCGAAGATAACTACAAAATCCCAGGAGACGAAAGTGATCTGGAGACGGTACAATTTTCACCTGGGCTTCTCAGCCCCGAAGCTGCCTCCATCCCGGAGGTTACAGACGATGAGGAGTGGCCCGAATCTGAGGGCGAAGTCGAAGGCCCGCAGCTGCAACATTTCTCCGTCAATAGCTACATCGACGTCGTGGAGGGGTATGGCTACACGCAGACGGTCTATACCATGTCCATCACCCACACCACCTTAAATCCAGAGGTCTGGACGGACACGCACTTGTCACAGGGTACATGGCCGCAAGGATTACCACGAGCCATCACTGATGAAGCGGAGAACGACGTAGACATTGCACCGGCATCCGGCCTCAGTAGTCTCACACACCCGTCGCCGCCAACAGTCGCGACCGATGTATACGAGTTCCAAGCCGACGCCGAAGAAGTCAACTCAAACGTCGAGCTCCCATACGACACATCAGACGCCGAGCCAGCCACGGAACCCGAAGCCATTCCGAACGTCGACCCCATCGATGAATCCTCAACGGTCGGACCACAGCGCGACCCCAACGACAGAGGCAGCAATCCCCTGCATGGCCTAGATGCTGCCCACCTAGAGGCCCTTGTCGATGAATTCATGGAGGGGCCATGGACGACATCCTCTCGATGGATGGCGAATGGCTGGACGACCTAGTACCAACCAACCCATCTGGTAGAGCTATGGTAGCGAATGCTGAAATAAACCCCGAAACCTCCACCAGTCAACACACCACTTGCGAACAAGAGGCCGAGAAGATCCTAGAAAACTGGCAGCCACGACAGAAAATCTCCACCCGACGACTCATCCAAGGGAAGTGGTACCGGTTCCGCGTCTCCAGGACAGGTGAGGTAAAATGGCAACTGGAATCCACGCCGAAGTAGGAGGAAGATGTAACGAACCAAATGGCGGTGCCATTTGATCCGCACGTAAATCATTTTTTTTTAAAGTTCATTGTATTATTGAATTGTTTAAGAAAAAAAAAAACCCATTGTATTCATTTTTATTATTGTATTCATTTATATTATTTGCATTTTGTATTTACTTTAATCTTGATCATATGTGAACTTAAAAACCTACTGGGTACTTATTATAGCATAAGTTAATATATAATGTAAATGCACGCCGGAGAGGAGAGCGGCTACGCAAGAGCACAAGCAAACGAAAGAGTGAACAGAACGCATGTATACAACAGAGAGCAAAAGTACAAACATCGGAACGCTGCGGAAACAGCACAGAAGAAGAAACGAACAAAAGAGATCAAGCAAACGCAAGGAAAAGGGTCGTTACTGAAACCAGCAAAGAATCGTTCAGTCAGTTGCTATGGGACCATCGACGAAGACACTCGTGCTTAAGGTTTAACAGCGACGCGGGCACAACCATACAGTGAACGCGAAAGCAGCGCCGTGATCGCCGCGTGTAAAATAATTTTTTTGAAATCGTGAATACAAATTTTTCGGTCGAGTAAAGGTATTGCGAATCTCCGGATAGCCTTACTGGTATTGCGAATCTTCGGATAGCCTTACCACTCAATCGAACAATTTTCCGAAATACATAACCGTGAACGAGAATTATTTGAAATCGCGAATACCAATTTTTCGGTTGAGTAAAGGGATTGCGAATCTCCGGATAGCCTTACTGGTATTGCGAATCTCCGGATAGCCTTACCACTCAATCGAACAACTGGTCGAAGTAAACCGGTGAGCCTTGCCACTCGATCGGGTACAGTCCCGGCACCAACAGAACGACCAACGCTGCCCTTGCGATTACTAAACCAGTCAGTGCCGCGTAGCGTACCATAACTCTCCGGCGCGTATATTAGATTTCATAAGCCATCGATAATACTCGACAATCAGTCTGAAAGTCAATTTAAAATTTTTCCTTGTCTGTAACGAACCCTGGACATCTGACGAGTTACCTCGGCTATAGACCCGGACAACCGGGAGCAGCGTTACAACTTTTAAAATTATTAATTATTAAAATGTTACACACATCAACACTTTTACAAATGATGACTATAATAAGGTTAAGAATAATCTAATTGCATGGGGTGTTAAGTTTTATACTTTCACTCCGTCTCAGAACAGGCCGTATTCGTGCGTTATTAACAAGTTATCTCCTGATTATGAGAAACAGGACATTATTGATTACTTAAAAGACGTAAATGTTAATTTAGATATTTTAAATGTAATTAGGCTCACACCTTATAAGTGGCGCTTATTCAATTGGGCAAGAATTCTGACATTATTAACTTTAAAAAACTGCAATATATCCTTAGTTGCAAAATTGAATTTGAAAATTTCAAAACGAAATCCCCGAGGCAATGTAAAAATTTTCAAAGGTATTCACATACTGCTGTAAATTGTAATATGCCTTATCGGTGTGTTAAGTGTGGTGGTAGTCATGATCCTGGTAAGTGTACAATTCCACCTAAGGATAGTAACACTGAAATTGCAATTATGACTGATGACAATACTGGGCAGATATTAAAGCAAGTAGGTGCACCAGTTACATGCGTTAACTGTAATGTACAGGGGCATACAGCGAGCTCGAAATCTTGTCCAATAAGACACGGTATCATTAAGAGAATTAAAGACAGCAACACTAATACTAAAACTGTTAGTAGTGCGCCAATGCATACAAACTATAACGTTAGTTATGCTGATTTACTCAGAAAACCGAGTAACGTTAAAAATGATTTTGCGATTCATTTCGATACCGTTGATAAAAAGATTGTTAGGTAAAAATTTTCATGATTGCTTTGCACAAATTTCTGTTTGTGCGAAGTCCTATGCAGCCTTAAAAAGTGATGCTGAGAAATCTAAAGCACTTTTTAATTTAATGCTTAGTTTGAAACTTAATGGTTAATACACTGAGCATATTTTTCATTAATGTTAATTCCTTAATATCTTTGGAAAAAAGACATTATTTTAATTTGTTCTTGAAAAGACATAAACCGGACGTTGTCTTATTAGCTGAGCATCGTCTTAGTAATAGACACAAGGCCAGTTTTAAAAATTATAAAATAATAAAGCAAGCGTGTTTAGCTACTCGGGTAGGTCGTCATAGTGCAGGCCAAGCATCTCTTACTGCGATATGCATTAGAGAAAATATCAAATTTAGCATTATTCAAATGCAAACAATGGAGTATTTGGAGCATACAGCTGTGCAGTTATATCTTCAGGATGGTAGGCGAATTGCTTTGGCAGCATTATATAATCGACCTAGTGATCCTATTAGGCCAAGTGATTTAAATAAGTTAATTAGTTTGCTAAACTCTAGTGTATTTGTGTTAGCAGAAGATTTCAATGCTAGACATCACCAATGGGGTGACACTTGCATTAATCACAATGGTAGAATTTTGCAAAAATGGTTAGCAGAAACCCCTGTAGTTGATGTAGTTCCAACGAGAGACCCCACTCGTGTGACAAGCACTTGTAGCTCTGTTTTTGGATTTTTTCTTGGTTTCTCCAGAAGTCAATATAAACTTCGACGTTGGATTTGTTAATTGTTTTAAAACTTATGATTGCAACTCTGATCATAAGGCCGTTAAAATGACAATTTGTACTTCTAATGATACTGTAAAATGTAGCCCTAAAGTCATATTAGACTATTGGAAAAATAATCGAAAGAAATTTAACGATATTCTTTCTGATAATCTGTCCAATAATCATCTTCCAATTGACCGAATTGTTTATGAAATGGAAATTGATGAGAATGTAAATAAACTTAATCGTTCTTTTTCAAACGCCTTAAGCTCGAATGCTATTCCTAAGATAGAAATTCGTAACCTGGGTTTAATTAAACTACCGCAACTCATACTTGACTTCATAAAGGAGAAGAAGCGTTTGAGGCGTATTCTTGAAAGATGCAGGGATCCGCAGAGATCTAACTTGCTAAAAGCTATGATTAAGAACCTTAGCAAAATTATACAAGACAGGATTACGATAAATGAAAGCAATTTTTGGGAAAAATTCTAACATAAGAATGGATAATATGACGTATAAAAAAATTAAAAATGTATGTGGTTTGAATAGTAAAACAGAACTACCGGATCTCGTTTTGCAAGATTCAGTAAGAATAACTTCTGATCTTCAAAAGGTAAATGTTTTAGCGGAGCAATTTGAAGTTCACCGTCAGAATCTTCATTTAGGTGATGTCAGTTTTGATAACTATTGTAAAGATTCTATTGAAGACTTGTTGAATAACAGTGTTCCACTTATAAGTTTTAGCAGCATTTTCACAGCAGATGGAAATTCTGATGTTAACCTGCTGACAATGGATCAGCGAGTTAGTTATGGAAACTTCATTAATTTGGAAGGCTTGCAGAAACATATTGCTAAATTGAACACTAAGAAGAGTGCAGGTGATGATGGCATCTGTAATTTTGTTTTGAAACAAACGGATAAAACGTTTTGGTATTTTATTACAATATTGTTTAATCATTGTTATAACATTGGATATTTCCCAAAACAATGGAAATTGGCTAAAATTATTCCCGTTCCTAAAGCTAAGTGTAATATGCGCGAGCCGTGTAATTATAGGACTATTTCTCTGTTATCTACATTGAGCAGGTTGTTTGAATCTTTCCTGATGGAAAAAATAAATAGTCACATTTATGAAAATGATATTTTGCAAGAGGGTCAATTTGGTTTCAGGAGAAATCATTCCACGAACCATGCGCTCTGTCTGGTATCAGATTTTGTAACTTCTAATTTCAATAGGAGGCAAGGTTCAATTGCGGTGTCTTTAGATTTTGAGAAAGCATTCGATACAGTTTGGAAGGATGGACTGATTTATAAATTATTCATTGTTCATAAATTTGATAAATATCTATGTAGACTACTGAATAATTATCTCTCTGATCGTTCTTTTTACGTTTCGTACAATGAATGCAAATCGTCTATAAAAAGTATTGCTGCAGGAGTGCCGCAAGGCTCACTCTTAGGTCCTGTATTGTACAATTTATATATTGCGAATCTTCCTAAAGTAGATACCGACTTGTTACAATTAGGCAAGATGCTTGTTCTCAGTTATGTTGATGACATTTTTTTTTTGGGTTCTTCTCATTTGCTTAAAAGGGCAAATATGTTGTTGAATCAATTACTGAATGAATTGTTTATATATTTCATGACATGGAAGATTAAGGTTAATGTTGACAAGAGTAAATGCATGACGTTTAGAGGAAAGTGTAAGAATTTATTTCCGAATGCTCGTAAATATATTCCGAAAATTAAATTAAATAATATTACACTTGAACATAAAGATACTTTCAAGTATTTAGGTGTCTTCTTAAATTTTAAACACAACTTTATTCCTCATGTCGACTTTGTGTTACGTAAGGCAAAAACCAAGTTCTTCCAATATATAAAAGTGATCAGAGGTGCTAAAGATCTAAAAAATCAGATTAAGCTAAATATTTACAAGCAAATAATTAGACCTACTTTGACCTATGCTTTCCCTATTTGGTTTGACATTTCTTCCCATCAAATGGAGAGGTTAAGACTTTTTGAGCGGAGCATTTTACGTTACTGTACTAAGCTTTACAGACGACCTACACAAGTGAATGGTGTGTGGAAATGTACATCCAACTTTACTTTATATAATTCAGCCAAAGTTTTTAGAATAGATGCTTTTATGATTCGGGGAGCGGCTAAGTTTCTTTGGAACTTATCTTTTTTGGATAATAATCTTATAAGAAGATATGTTGAAAGTTTTGATAATCCTGAACCGATTAATAATACAAAATATCTATCACCTTTGCAGTTATTGCAACTGTGGAAGCAGGACTTGTTGTTTGTGGGTAATGAACTCCTTTATTACCATAGGAAGTATAATTGCAGAAATAACGTTTCTCATAATAATGTTTCTTATAATACTTCACAGTATTTTAATTTTAGAATTAGTAATGATGATTTCTTCAATCTGTGTAATTGAATTTATAAACAAGATGTAATATATTCTTTTGTTATCTTCTAGTGTAAGTTTAGGTTAAGTTTAAAGCAACCCCATGTAAATAGTAGTAGTTTTAGTTTAGTTAAGTTTAGGGTAAGTTTAGGGGTGTAGTAACGAGTAGCTGCAATTAGGTTTTTCAAATATATTAAAATTGTAATCTTAATATAAATAAATTTGTTATTTTCAATATTCAATGTAGCAACTTTTGAAAAATACTTGTTTTAGTATGTTAAGGATTATAATGATAATGTTATTTGTTGTAAATTTCTAATAATTTTGATGAATAAATTGGGACGTTATAAAATCAGTCGTTTAAATAAATGTAATATTTACTAGGGATGTTCTATGATTTGGGGGAAATGAATTAAACAGTAAACGACAGATTTTGAAATTGGTCACATTTTAAGGGTTCGAGTTGTTCCGAAAGCCGTTTTATATTTTACAGGAGACATAGTAGACGATGATGATGAAGATGAATTTGATAAAGAGGAAGATGATGAAGAGCTTGAATCCGACACTGAAACCCCAGTTGCCCAAAAGGCCACACTTAAAAAAAAAACTAATCCAAATGAATGTTAGAATCAGTAATATAAATTTCTAGTTGCTTGTTTTAAGTTTAATTAATATGAAATCGAAACACGAAGGTATGGAATCTGTAAACACTTTAAATTACAGTTTACAAATTTAATGCGGCGTTTTTTTTTTTGCGTAATCAATTGAAAAGTATTACGCAAAGTCTTTTTAGCGATGTGCCCCATGCACCCAAAGTGATAATCAGCGTATGGCAACCGCAAGACATAAAACCTGGCTTGCTTGATGGTGGACCACCAGAGAATCTTTGAGGATTTATTACGTCGCTTTACGTGTGTCGACCAGAGGGTGTGAATGCCCTTTTATGAACAAGTGAATGCTTCACAAATTTGTAAATGTGAATGTCATTCACATTCACAGCGTATGAATGCCTGCATGATTCACATTCACAGCTAATGAATATCTGCATAATTCACATTTACAAACATGGAGTCACAGCCAAATTCACACTTGAGAAGGGAAATCATTCACATGGTTCAAAGAATATCCCATGAATGTCTCAACATTCATAGAAATTTCTTTGAATGTCTAAATGATTCACAAAAAATTAAGGCCATATTCAACTGCTCCACCATATTTTCTCTGCTTTCAAGGCTTTTTGTTTTTTTTTTTTTACTTTGTTCGTTTGTTTGAATAATGGTCAGCTGGCGAGGAAGGGATAAAAACCTCTGTTGAAGGTGTGAATATATGGTCGCAGGCTCGCATGTTAAAATGTACGAATGTACACTGTTAAAACTAAACACATAATAACATTTAAAATTTTCTGATAATAGGAAAACTATTATTCCTTGACATTATCAAAAAAAGTTGTCCTATAGTAAGATATAAAAATATAATATTCTTCTTTTAGATAAATGAAAAATATAATTTTACTAAAAATTACCTACATTAAGTATGTATTTAATAACAAATGAAATTTACCTGTAATATGCTTGAGAGCATTATTTATTTATTTATTTATTCAGATTTAATCAATTTCTTTTACAATCATGGTGTAAAAAAAGTCACAGGACCTTGTAAGTATTGTACTAAACATATTTTTACAGCAGAATAAATCATTATTTAGGATCAAAAAAGCAGGAAGGAAGAAAAGAGCCTTAGAGTTGAAAAAGAGTAGGAATAGGAAATAGGGCCACAGAGAAAGGAAGGATATAGGGGATAGGTGATGCCACTACCCAACCATAACTCCACACAATAAAAAAAAACCAAACTGCAGCCATGCAATCAAATACAGCACTAGAAAAAATGCCAAAACAGGCATCCTCTAATACTGCCATAATTTTCATGTGGGCTACGGCAGCATTTGGACTTTCAGCCGACATTTTCAGAGTTTCGGCTGGGCTATTTTTTAAAACTGGGCCCCCTAGCCAGGCTGATCCTCGGCACGGGTCGTATGACACCTTAATCCAGCCCAGTTGATGGTCGTTTGTACCACCGACACAGCACTGGAGCAGCCAATGTTACACTGACTGATCCTGCTCAGCCAGTGACTTAAGCCCCTACACCACGACAAGGTCACCACCAGGTAGGAGTGCCTACCTGTAATATGCTTGAGAGCATTATTTATTTATTCATTTATTCAGCTTAAATCCATTTCATTTACAATCATGGTGTACAACAAAATGTCACAGGACCTTGTAAGTATCGTACTAAAATTATTTTTACAGTAGAATAGATCTTTACTTATGATCTAAAAAGCAGGAAGGAAGAAAAGAGTTTTAGAGTTGGAAAAGAGTAGGAAAAGGAAATAGGACCACAGAGAAAGAAAGGATATAGGGGATACCACTATCCAACCATAAGTCCACAAAAAAAAAAAAACAAAACTGCAGCCATGCAATCAAACACAGCACTAGAAAAAATGCCAAAACAGGAAGTAAGCAACAACAAAGCAACAGAGCTCAATGGCTATTCAAGCAAAAATGGTTGTAAAGGCCACGTTTAAAAACTGCGACGGAAGATATCCGCATAAGGCTGATGGGGAGACATCCATAACCTGATACCCCTAACAAGGCCACAACGTTCCCGAACAAGAGTACGTACATTAATAGTAACAAAATTCAAAGTACGAGATGAGCTGCAGGGAACAAGCTTGTTAAATAAATAAGCCGTAGTGCGAAATTTCTTGATTTTAAATATTAGCAAAATAACTCGAAAGTCAAAGAGCAATTTCAGGTTCATACCAGTGTTGTATCTCTTTTGTTACACTGCTGTGTTGTGCACATATGCTATACCGAGCATAGTTTCACGATCCGAAGATGAGGCCTATTAGAGTTTGTGTGTGTGTGTGTGTGTGTGTTGACTTATTATCTGGCGAGTCACGCCGACTTAGGCTGGCCACAAGGCCGTGCTTTTTGGTTAGCTTTTAAGCGAGCCCCGCTATATTGAGTGCTGGCCACAAGGCCGAACTGTATTTGGCTTTTAAGCGAGCCCCGCTATATTTCATATATATATGGCCACAAGGCCGTAGTTAATTATTAATCGACAAATGTTGGTTAAGTTTTACTTGACTTTATTCAACTTACTCTTCTCGCGTTCAAAAATACAATCCCCGCTTAAGTCTAAGCGTTTCTTATTTATAGTTTCGTATCGATCAGAATTGTGACGAAGCTATGTTTCGCAATAATTCTTGATACAAAAGTGCGAATTATTCCAATAATTATTTCCGCGTTCATTCGACGCAAACTTTAAGCTTATGCTTATTAAGCTAATAATGTGGCCTAGTTCGGTCGAGCGTTCGTTGACTTGAACTTGGTGACAACGACCGTCATTTATTGAATATTTCACATTGTGCCCAAAAGTATGTGTTGTTAATTACGTTAAGCGTTGTTAACAATTGGCCAAAATGTATGTGACGTCAAGTTTTATTTAGTTTGGATAGCTTTCACAATTCCGACCTACAACATCAGTCACCAGATGGATCAAATGGCTCGCACGAACACGCGATCGCAGACAGAATGCAAAACGTACCACCGAGCAAGCGAGCGCAAGCATTTATGCAACTTATACCAGCAAAAAGCATCGCAGCCACTGAATACTTCGCAACAGTAAAGGAAGTGAGGCAATACAAACGACTTCAGCATCGTTAAACGGGAGACGCGCGGTAAGAAGGTCTTAATAAGATAGAACGTCCTAAGCAAGAGGTATACTTTGCCACATACATGAGCAACATGGGCTTCCCACGAGAGATCATCACAAGTTAACAAACCTAGGCTCTAAATAACATGACTAAATGCGATAACATACACATTCAGATGAATTGGTGACAAAGAATCAAGAACCATCCTAGGACCTCGATGCAGAACCATAATTTGCGTCTTACCGGCATTAAAAATAAGGATATTTTCAGCTGCCCAAACACAAACAAGATCAATATCCACTGAAAGGCGGCGGGATGACAAGTTGCACGTCATCTGCGATAAAATGAACATGAGACCAGTTAACATGAAATAGTAAATCATTAATGTAAGAAGAGTTCTGAATTGGACACTTGATCCGCCCACCAGACTCGCTGAGATCTACTAGATAGTTAGGAATAAATAAGAGCTCAGGACGGACTTGAGAAGTAATAGTGAGATTTTAGCTTAACACCAAGAACGGCCTAATCTACACAGCTAAAAGCTTTGCTGAAGTCAAGAGCGGCATTTTTGTTGGCAAGCAACTAGAATGGAAACTTTTGGTTTGCCGTGATTTACGAGTGAAAATTTGTAATCAGTAATAACGAAATAAAGCGTGTATTGTCATAGAGGTCCAAATTCTTATAGTTTTGATAAATAGTCTGTGACGAACCCTGGACATCCGGCGAGCTAACTCGTGCTCAAATCCGGAGAACCGGATAGCTTCGTTGCAACACTTTCACAATTTATCCGCACGCTATTCCCTCACGTACATACATTATTCTCTTACGTATCCTATTCTTCCACGTACGTGTCGAAGATTTACACTATACTATAATTACTTATTTATTATTAAAAAATACATATAAATACTATAGCTACTTATTTACAGCAATTTTATAGTTTGGAGTTCTATTTTGAACCGAATGAATATTTTTCCGATTCGGTTCTTACGAAGCAATACTTTCTCAAGCCAAATATTGATGACGATTTTCCATTTGGCTTTGAAGGTCCTGAAATTTATAAGTGAAAGGTTGGTTGCTTTTGATTTGTTGTCGTGTAAATAAATATAATATTTACTAGGGATGTTCTATGAATTGGGGGAAAAAATGAATTAAACAGTAAAAACGATACGCAAGAAACAAAAACACAAGGAACGTGGTGAAGTTCGAACTATTGTCAAACACGTTCCAAATGATTAATTTTTTAATTTTTTCAACTACTATTTTAGTACGTTTAAATCCGAATTTAATGCGGCGTTTTTTTTGCGTAATCAATTGAAGAGTATTACTTTAGAATCTTTATTCGGAGTAGGCGTACAATCTTGTTATCTAAGTGTACACCAAGACTTGTTGTGTCGCTCTACAAACATGCCGCGCTACAATTTTTTATCCTTCAAAAAACAATTAATTTTACTGCCGATATAGGCAGAAGGAATTATCGAACTACTACTATTTTTGGAATGCATCAGTTTGTCAGTGTAGTTATATGTGGCTCGTAATCAATTGCAGAGTATTACGCAAAGTCTTTTTAGCGATGTGACCCCATGCACCCAAAGTGGTAATCAGCGAATGGCAACCGCAAGACATAAAACCTGGGTTGGTTGATGTTGGACCACCAGAGAATCTTTTAGGATTTATTGCGTCGCTTTACGTGTGTCGATAAGAGATGTGAATGCCCTTTTATGAACATGTGAATTCTTCACAAATTTGGAAATGTGAATGTCATTAACATACACAGCGTATGAATGCCTGCATGATTCACATTCACAGCCTATGAATATCTGCATAATTCACATACACAAACATTAAGTCACAGCCAAATTCACACTTGAGAAGGGAAAACATTCACATGGTTCGAAGACAATCCCATGAATGCTTCAACATTCATAGAAATTTTTGTGAATGTCACTGTTAAAACTAAACACATATTAAAATTTAAAATTTGCTGATAGTAGGAAAACTATTATTTCTTGACATTATCAAAGCAGGTTGGCATATAGCAAAATGTAAAAGTATAATGTTCTTCTTTTAGATAAATGAAAAATATAATTTTACTAAAAATTACCTACATTAAGGTAGGTAGGTAGGTATGGCTGTTCCAAAAGAACACACTGAGACCATGAAGGTCCATTGTGATGCCATGTGGATCTCTCCCCCTCAGAGCTATGTCAGCCACGATGTACTATTTATATAGCGACTTAAGGTCCTTACGTTAATTGGATCCATGATGCAGAGCCTTTCATAAAAATAGACTCCTAAGTGGACCTGTCTTTTTCGAGCTAGGGCTGGGCAGCTACATAAGAGATGTGAGACCGTTTCCTCTTCCTCTTCATCTCTGCAGCTCCTACAAAAATCATTTGAGAAAAGTCCCAGCCTCCCAGCATGAGCCCCAAAGAGGCAGTGGCCTGTTATCACCCCTATCACTCGCCTAATTAATACCTTGCTCAAAGTGAGGAGGTCTTGCGAGTTCTTCTGGTGGTAACGTGGCCATAATTGCCTTGCAATAATGCAGGTAGCCAACTCCTCCCACATTTTGTTAGCCTCCTTTAAGGCATCAGCTTTCAATAAGTTTTTACAGGTAGCATATGGCATTCCTGTATGTAAGTTATCTGTTATGATGGGCTAGTTCATCCGCGTGGAAATTCCCTGGAATGTTGCTGTGTCCTGGGACCCAGCACAATTTTATAGGTAGCTGTTCCGCAATCTCGTTAAGAGATTGGTGGCAGCTTGCTACCACCATGGAAGTGGTGAAGGTCGATTCCAGGGATCTAATCGCAGCCTGGCTTTCGGTATAAATATAGACATTCGTAAAGAATGTTTGATTATCCTTCAGCCAGGACAGTGCCTCACGAATGGCCATCACTTCCGCCTGGAAGACGCTAAAGTGGTCCGGAAAAAGAAATTTTCCCTCCATTCCAAGAGTTTTACAGAAAACTCCAGCACCAACTCTGCCACGCAACTTCAAGCCGTCCGTATACACTTGTGTAACTTCCTTGCCCGGCAGAGTTCCATCCTCCCAGTCTCCTCTCGATGGTATATCTGTTCGAAAATTTTGAGCTGGGAGAAAGGTTGGAACGATGTAATCTAGATTCTCGAAGGAGGATGGAAATCCTTCCAGAATGATTTGGTGACCCACTTTCGTGTTGGTCCACCTGTTTACAGCGTTTAGTCTTACCGCCGAACACTTAGCTTGTAGCCTACCCATAATATCTATTGGTAGAAAGTGCAACAGCACCTCTAGAGCTGCTGTTGGTGTCGACCTCAAAACACCTCCTATGCATAAACAAGCAGATCTTTGAACTTTTCCTAATAATCTGCAATTTGTTACCTTACTCAAAGCTGGCCACCAAGTGACCACCCCATACAGCAGTATTGGCCTGACTACTGCAACATACAACCAATGTATTATCGATGGACTGAAACCCTATTTATTACCAATGGCTCTCCTACAAGAGTAGAAGGCCACCGTGGCTTTATTCACTCTGTCGATAATGTTTGGTTTCCAGCTCAATTTTCTATCCAGAATAAGACCTAGAAATTTTGTCTTATCCCCGAAATTAAGCCTTACTTCGCCCATACTTAGAGGTTCAATACGCGGAATTTCGTGCTTCCTCGTAAAGAGAACCAATTCAGTTTTCTGTGGGTTTACGCCCAAACCCATCGGAGCTGCCCATCTTCTTATAATGTTTAGAGCACGTTGTACAAGGTCCCTGATTACACATGGGTGTTTGCCAGAGGCCGCTATGGCAAGATCATCCGCATATGCAATAACCTGTAGACCTTCATTTTCCAGAATTTTTAGCAGTCCATCAACCACCAAATTCCACAGTAAAGGAGATCCCCGCCTGAGGGGTTCCTCTCCAAACCATTCTCTTCAAATGCACGCAACCTAGTCGTGCCTCAATAGTTCTTCCTTCCAGAAGTTGACTGATAAAGCCCACAAGAGACTCTTCAACTTTCAGGATTCTTAAGGCATCCAGGATTGCATTCGCCTTCACATTGTTGAACGCCGCCTCGATGTCTACAAAAGCAACTATGGAATATTCCTTCCATGCTAGTGATTTTTCCACAATACCAACTAGGCAATGCAGAGCTGTTTCTACAGACCTGCCCTTAAGGTACGCATGCTGAGCACAAGATAACTGCACCAAGTGCTTCTCTCTTATGTGCAAATCGATAATCCTCTCAAGAATCTTTAATAGAAATGAGGATAGGGTTATGGGTCGTAGATCCTTGGCTGCTTCATGTGAGCGTCTCCCCGCTTTAGGAATGAAAACAACCAGGCTACTTCTCCATTTCAGAGGAATATATCCAATTCCTAGACAACTCTTGTAGGTAGCAACTAGCCAAGGCATTACTAAATCACAAGAGTGCTGCAGCTCAGCTGAAAAAATGCCATCCGGCCCACGGGACTTAAATGGCTTGAAGCTTCTTATGGCCCACATAAGCATGTTCTCCGTTACCAGCAGCCGCAAAACCCGTATGGGAAAACAGGAATGATTATACTCATAGTCCCTAACATGACTATTTCCTGGAAAGTGAGTATCAACCAGTACTCCTAGTGTTTCAGCACTTGATGTGGTCCAAGAGCCATCGTCTCTCTTTATAGAACCTATTATGGCAGGATTAGAGGATAAAATTTTCCTCAACCTACTAGCTTCAGAGAAACTCGTTATATTTTCACAAAAATTTTTCCATGAGTTCCTTTTTGCTGTGCGTAAATATTTTTTATATCTGTTTAGGGCAGCCTTATAGTCAGCCCAGAAACGAGAATCATTTTCTGATTTGTCAAGATTAAAACTTCGCCTACACGTCCTGCGCAACTCCATGAGAGTTGGGTTCCACCAAGGTGGTTTCCTTTTCCCCCTAGGATTTCTGACAGGACAAGCTGCTCCTAAAGCTTCATTTAGAGCCCTTGAGAAGAAATCAACTTTGTTGTCAAGTTCCCCTCTGTCTGCAATACTCCCCAGTCTCTCGGACCCAAGGAGTTCCGCAAGTTTAGTTCTATAAATTAACCAGTTAGTTTTCGTAACATTCCGAGTTGGACGGATTAAATCACCAGTAGTCCCCTTAAGATTAAAGACAATATACCTGTGGTCGGAGAAAGAATGCTCATCTGAGACCCTCCAATTGCTCACGCGGGTGATCAACCCTTGAGATACAATTGTTAGGTCCAGAACTTCCTTTCTGCTACTAATAACAAAAGTTGGCTCTCTCCCTTTTTTACAAATATATAGATTCTCGCAAATTATAAAATCAAAAAGCGACTCACCTCTCGTGTTGATGTCCGAGCTGCCCCAGATATTGTGGTGTGCATTCGCATCACATGCAATCACCAGCTCCGCCTTGCAACATGTAGCAGCCGCTGCCACTCTCCTAGTGGAGCCCGATGGAGGGTCCAACTCCTCGGACGGCATTTAAATTGAGGTCAGCCAATAGACCTTGCGAGCATCCTCCACAGCTACTGTGGTGATATCACATTCGCTGAAATTATTCAGAAGAAAACCATTGAGTTTATTCTTCATCAGAATACAGGATCTGGGCCCACCTTCACCGCTCCTGTAGAACAGCCTATATCCAGGAGCCCGTAATCCACATACCTTGCCGTCAACGACCCAAGGTTCCTGAATTAGGGCAACATCGACTTCATCCTTCGCAAGATGAAGAATAAGAGCAGCTGACGCTGCTTAAAGTGGTGGAGGTTTATTTGCGTCACCCGGAGATCCTTTCCAACCTCCACCACCGTATCATCTAGCTCAGAGCCCGAGGCTAGTAGGTCCTCCTCCTCCTGTGTCCTCATAAGGAGTCTCCTCGCCATTTCCTCTTCCGATCCCATTTCGGGATCCATGGCCCAGCTCAGCGGACACGGATAAATCCTCGGCACCCTTACTGGCTTCGTCTTGGTCTTTTTTATAGACCTTCAGGGTGACCGAAGTGAATCCATATCCTATAACCCAGCCCTTTTACCCAGGGGTTCCAGGGTAAGATCCCCATTCGGCTCCTCCAGTTTGGAAACTTTCCAGTTTCCAGTAGGCAGATCTGGGTTGCTGCACCGGAGCATTTCTAAAATGATAGCAGGATCCGCTGGCTCCACCGGTATCCATGGCCTAGCCCTAGGCCGACATGGAATTTCCTCTCGAGGAATGGCCTGCAACTGTGCACCCTGCCATACCTCTCCCAACCTGGCTACAGCCATTTTGTACAGCTCGCATGACCGCTGGTCGCCACATGCAACCAGCTTAATGAGACCCTGATGCCAGCCAGCATCCCTAACCACAGGGACTGGGCCCGGGAACTCTCTCATCATCAGGAGGAAGCTGATTGCCAGCTTGACCTCCACTTTCTTCCACCGCTCAACGGATATAGAGCAGTCAGGATCGCTCCTATCCACCACCGCCAACACGAGCCGATCCTTGACCACATCCCTATAGGACAACGACCTGTCCCCAACTCTGTTTCCTGTTGTGCCGACCTTCGCCTTCTTTCCAATCGGCGGTATTAACTCATCGCCTGATCTTTGCCTCTTGGGCGTTGTTGGTATAAAAGACGAGGCAACACCGAGCACCTCCGTAACCCAGTTCAGGGACTTTCTGTCCTTTTCGGTCAATTCCTTTTCAGGAATCTTCCGTAGTTTGTCCCTCATTCGGTAGGCGTTTCGTCGAGTCCGTGAGTTTACCCTCGAATCCTGTCCACCATCCGGCCCCATTCTCGAAGAACCGCGGCCAGTGGCTTCTGTAGTTGTCCCTGTCAGTTCCTTCTCTTGACTGCCCCTGGATCTGCTCAGGCTAGATGCGCTGATCTCAGCCTTCGCCACCATTGTCGCCGTCAGAGTTTTCCCCCCTCTAACCCTGCCTTCACCACTTATTCCAGTGGCTACGGCAGCATTTGGACTTTCAGCCGACACTTTCAGAGTTTCGGCTTCTCTTTTTGTTGTTGTTTTATTATTCGAAGACATAAAAATTCCCACGAGTTGCGGAGAAGGGGTGGTCCACCTGTGCAGAGATCCGCAGTACACAGGCAAGGCTACTTAATTCGGAGGGCGCCAGGTATCCGAATACTCCGTTGGAGGCTGGGCTATTTTTTAAAACTGGGCCCCCAGCGAGGCTGATCCTTGGCACGGGTCGTATGACACCTTAATCCAGAACAGTTGGTGGTCGTTTGTACCACCGACACAGCACTGGAGCAGCCAATGTTACACTGACTGATCCTGCTGAGCCAGTGACTTAAGCCCCTACACCACGACAAGGTCACCACCAGGTAGGAGTGCCTACCTGTAATATGCTTGAGAGCATTATTTATTTATTTATTTATTCAGCTTAAATCCATTTCATTTACAATCATGGTGTACAACAAAATGTCACAGGACCTTGTAAGTATCGTACTAAAATTATTTTTACAGTAGAATTGATCTTTACTTATGATCTAAAAAGCAGGAAGGAAGAAAAGAGTTTTAGAGTTGGAAAAGAGTAGGAAAAGGAAATAGGACCACAGAGAAAGAAAGGATATAGGGGATGCCACTATCCAACCATAAGTCCACAAAAAAAAAAAAAACAAAACTGCAGCCATGCAATCAAACACAGCACTCGAAAAAATGCCAAAACAGGAAGTAAGCAACAACAAAGCAACAGAGCTCAATGGCTATTCAAGCAAAAATGGTTGTAAAGGCCACGTTTAAAAACTGCGAAGGAAGATATCCGCATAAGGCTGATAGGGAGACATCCATAACCTGATACCCCTAACAAGGCCACAACGTTCCCGAACAAGAGTACGTACATTAATAGTAACAAAATTCAAAGTACGAGATGAGCTGCAGGGAACAAGCTTGTTAAATAAATAAGCCGTAGTGCGAAATTTCTTGATTTCAAACATTAGCAAAATAACTCGAAAGTCAAAGAGCAATTTCAGGTTTATACCAGTCACCAGATGGATCAAATGGCTTGCACGAACACGCGATCGCAGAAAGAATGCAAAACGTACCACCTAGCAAACGAGCGCAAGCATTTATGCAACTTATACCAGCAAAAAGCATCGCAGCCACTGAATACTTCGCAACAGTAAAGGAAGTAAGGCAATACAAACGACTTCACCATCGCTAAACGGGAGACGCGCGGTAAGAAGGTCTTAATAAGATAGAACGTCCTAAGCAAGAGGTATACTTTGCCACATACATGAGCAACATGGGCTTCCCACGAGAGATCATCACAAGTTAACAAACCTAGGCTCTAAATAACATGACTAAATGGGATAACATACACATTCAGACGAATTGGTGACAAAGAATCAAGAACCATCCTAGGATATCCACTGAAAGGCGGCGGGTCCCCAGACCAATCTCCCCACTCTTACAGCACCAGCACAAGTTGCACGTCATCTGCGATAAAATGAACATGAGACCAGTTAACATGAAATAGTAAATCATTAATATAAGAAGAGTTCTGAGTTGGACACTTCATCCGCCCACCAGACTCGCTGAGATCTACTAGATAGTTAGGAATAAATAAGAGCTCAGGACGGACTTGAGAAGTAATAGTGAGATTTTAGCTTAACACCAAGAAGGGCCTAATCTACACAGCTAAAAGCTTTGCTGAAGTCAAGAGCGGCATTTTTGTTGGCAAGCAACTAGACTGGAAACTTTTGGTTTGCCGTGATTTACGAGTGAAAATTTGTAATCAGTAATAACGAAATAAAGCGTGTATTGTCATAGAGGTCCAAATTCTTATAGTTTTGATAAATAGTCTGTGACGAACCCTGGACATCCGGCGAACTAACTCGTGCTCAAATCCGGAGAACCGGATAGCTTCGTTGCAACACTTTCACAATTTATCCGCACGCTATTCCCTCACGTACATACATTATTCTCTTACGTATCCTATTCTTCCACGTACGTGTCGAAGATTTACACTATACTATAATTACTTATTTATTATTAAAAAATACATATAAATACTATAGCTACTTATTCACAGCAATTTAATAGTTTGGAGTTCTATTTTGAATGGAATGAATATTTTTCCGATTCGGTTCTTACGAAGCAATACTTTCTCAAGGCAAATATTGATGACGATTTTCCATTTGGCTTTGAAGGTCCTGAAATTTATAAGTGAAAGGTTGGTTGCTTTTGATTTGTTGTCGTGTAAATAAATATAATATTTACTAGGGATGTTCTATGAATTGGGGGAAAAAATGAATTAAACAGTAAAAACGATACGCAAGAAACAAAAACACAAGGAACGTGGTGAAGTTCGAACTATTGTCAAACACGTTCCAAATGATTATTTTTTTAATTTTTTCAACCCTCCTGAACTTTCTGAAGACAAAATCGAAATGGATGAGGAATTCCAAGGGGTAACAGAATTCATATAGTTATATACTTTATTTTCGCTCTTGATTTCATTATAGATTTTGGCGACAGATTTTGAAATTGGTCACTCTTTAAGGGTTCGAGTTGTTCCGAAAGCCGTCTTATATTTTACAGGAGACATAGTAGACGGTGATGATGAAGATGAATTTGATAAAGAGGAAGATGATGAAGAACTTGAATCCGACACTGAAAAGGCCACACTTAAAAAAAAACTCAGTTGCCCAAAAGGCCACACTTACAAAAAAAACTAATCCAAATGAATGTCAGAATCAGTAATATAAACTTCTAGTTGCTTGTTTTAAGTTTAATTAATATGAAATCGAAACACATAGGTATGGAATCCGTAAACATTTTAAATTACAGTTTCCAAATTTAATGCGGCGTTTTTTTTGCGTAATCAATTGAAGAGTATTACGCAAAGTCTTTTTAGCGATATGACCCCATGCACCCAAAGTGATAATCAGCGTATGGCTACCGCAAGACATAAAACCTGGGTTGCTTGATGGTGGACCACCAGAGAATCTCTGAGGTTTTATTGCGTCGCTTTACGTGTGTCGACCAGAGGGTGTGAATGCCCTTTTATGAACATATGAATGCTTCACAAATTTGTAAATGTGAATGTCACTCACATTCACAGCGTATGAATGCCTGCATGATTCACATTCACAGCCAATGAATATCTGCATAATTCACATTCACAAACATTGAGTCACAGCCAAATTCACACTTGGGAAGGGAAAACATTCACATGGTTCAAAGAATATCCCATGAATGTCTCAACATTCAAAGAAATTTCTGTGAATGTCTAAATGATTCACAAAAAATTAAGGCCATATTCAACTGCTTCACCATATTTTCTCTGCTTTCAAGGCTTTTTGTTTTTTTTACTTTGTTCGTTTGTTTGAATAAGGGTCAGCTGGCGAGGAAGGGATAAAAACCTCTGTTGAAGGTGTGAATATATGGTCATAGGCTCGCATGTTAAAATGTACGAATGTACACTGTTAAAACTAAACACATAATAACATTTAAAATGTGCTGATAATAGGAAAACTATTATTCCTTGACATTATACAAAAAAGGTTGTCATATAGCAAGATATAAAAATATAAGGTTCTTCTTTTAGATAAATGAAAAATATAATTTTACTAAAAATCACCTACATTAAGTATGTATTTAAAAACAAATGAAATATACCTGTAATATGCTTGAGAGCATTATTTATTTATTTATTTATTCAGCTTAAATCCATTTCATTTACAATCATGGTGTACAACAAAATGTCACAGGACCTTGTAAGAATCGTACTAAAATTATTTTTACAGTAGAATAGATCTTTACTTATGATCTAAAAAGCAGGAAGGAAGAAAAGAGTTTTAGAGTTGGAAAAGAGTAGGAAAAGGAAATTGGACCACAGAGAAAGAAAGGATATAGGGGATGCTACTATCCAACCATAAGTCCAAAAAAAAAAAACAAAACTGCAGCCATGCAATCAAACACAGCACTAGAAAAAATGCCAAAACAGGAAGTAAGCAACAACAAAGCAACAGAGCTCAATGGCTATTCAAGCAAAAATGGTTGTAAAGGCCACCTTTAAAAACTGCGAAGGAAGATATCCGAATAAGGCTGATAGGGAGACATCCATAACCTGATACCCCTAACAAGGTCACAACGTTCCCGAACAAGAGTACGTATATTAATAGTAACAAAATTCAAAGTACGAGATGAGCTGCAGGAAACAAGCTTGTTAAATAAATAAGCCGTAGAGCGAAATTTCTTGATTTTAAACATTAGCAAAATAACTCGAAAATCAAAGAGCAATTTCAGGTTCATACCAGTCACCATATGGATCAAATGGCTCGCACGATCACGCGATCGCAGAGAGAATGCAAAACGTACCACCGAGCAAGCGAGCGCAAGCATTTATGCAACTTATACCAGCAAAAAGCATCGCAGCCACTGAATACTTCGCAACAGTAAAGGAAGTAAGGCAATACAAACGACTTCACCATCGCTAAACGGGAGACGCGCGTTAAGAAGGTCTTAATAAGATAGAACGTCCTAAGCAAGAGGTATACTTTGCCACATACATGAGCAACATGGGCTTCCCACGAGAGATCATCACAAGTTAACAAACCTAGGCTCTAAATAACATGACTAAATGGGATAACATACACATTCAGACGAATTGGTGACAAGGAATCAAGAACCATCCTAGGACCTCGATGCAGAACCATAATTTGCGTCTTACCGGCGTTAAAAACAAGGATATTTTCAGCTGCCCAAACACAAACAAGATCAATATCCACTGAAAGGCGGCGGGTCCCCAGACCAATCTCCCCACTCTTACAGCACCAGCACAAGTTGCACGTCATCTGCGATAAAATGAACATGAGACCAGTTAACATGAAATAGTAAATCATTAATATAAGAAGAGTTCTGAGTTGGACACTTCATCCGCCCACCAGACTCGCTGAGATCTACTAGATAGTTAGGAATAAATAAGAGCTCAGGACGGACTTGAGAAGTAATAGTGAGATTTTAGCTTAACACCAAGAAGGGCCTAATCTACACAGCTAAAAGCTTTGCTGAAGTCAAGAGCGGCATTTTTGTTGGCAAGCAACTAGACTGGAAACTTTTGGTTTGCCGTGATTTACGAGTGAAAATTTGTAATCAGTAATAACGAAATAAAGCGTGTATTGTCATAGAGGTCCAAATTCTTATAGTTTTGATAAATAGTCTGTGACGAACCCTGGACATCCGGCGAGCTAACTCGTGCTCAAATCCGGAGAACCGGATAGCTTCGTTGCAACACTTTCACAATTTATCCGCACGCTATTCCCTCACGTACATACATTATTCTCTTACGTATCCTATTCTTCCACGTACGTGTCGAAGATTTACACTATACTATAATTACTTATTTATTATTAAAAAATACATATAAATACTATAGCTACTTATTCACAGCAATTTAATAGTTTGGAGTTCTATTTTGAATGGAATGAATATTTTTCCGATTCGGTTCTTACGAAGCAATACTTTCTCAAGGCAAATATTGATGACGATTTTCCATTTGGCTTTGAAGGTCCTGAAATTTATAAGTGAAAGGTTGGTTGCTTTTGATTTGTTGTCGTGTAAATAAATATAATATTTACTAGGGATGTTCTATGAATTGGGGGAAAAAATGAATTAAACAGTAAAAACGATACGCAAGAAACAAAAACACAAGGAACGTGGTGAAGTTCGAACTATTGTCAAACACGTTCCAAATGATTATTTTTTTAATTTTTTCAACCCTCCTGAACTTTCTGAAGACAAAATCGAAATGGATGAGGAATTCCAAGGGGTAACAGAATTCATATAGTTATATACTTTATTTTCGCTCTTGATTTCATTATAGATTTTGGCGACAGATTTTGAAATTGGTCACTCTTTAAGGGTTCGAGTTGTTCCGAAAGCCGTCTTATATTTTACAGGAGACATAGTGGACGGTGATGATGAAGATGAATTTGATAAAGAGGAATATGATGAAGAACTTGAATCCGACACTGAAAAGGCCACACTTACAAAAAAAACTAATCCAAATGAATGTCAGAATCAGTAATATAAACTTCTAGTTGCTTGTTTTAAGTTTAATTAATATGAAATCGAAACACATAGGTATGGAATCCGTAAACATTTTAAATTACAGTTTCCAAATTTAATGCGGCGTTTTTTTTGCGTAATCAATTGAAGAGTATTACTTTAGAATCTTTATTCGGAGTAGGCGTACAATCTTGTTATCTAAGTGTACACCAAGACTTGTTGTGTCGCTCTACAAACATGCCGCGCTACAATTTTTTATCCTTCAAAAAACAATTAATTTTACTGCCGATATAGGCAGAAGGAATTATCGAACTACTACTATTTTTGGAATGCATCAGTTTGTCAGTGTAGTAATATGTGGCTCGTAATCAATTGAAGAGTATTACGCAAAGTCTTTTTAGCGATATGACCCTATGCACCCAAAGTGATAATCAGCGTATGGCTACCGCAAGACATAAAACCTGGGTTGCTTGATGGTGGACCACCAGAGAATCTTTGAGGTTTTATTGCGTCGCTTTACGTGTGTCGACCAGAGGGTGTGAATGCCCTTTTATGAACGTGTGAATGCTTCACAAATTTGTAAATGTGAATGTCACTCACATTCACAGCGTATGAATGCCTGCATGATTCACATTCACAGCCAATGAATATCTGCATAATTCACATTCACAAACATTGAGTCACAGCCAAATTCACACTTGGGAAGGGAAAACATTCACATGGTTCAAAGAATATCCCATGAATGTCTCAACATTCATAGAAATTTCTGTGAATGTCTAAATGATTCACAAAAAATTAAGGCCATATTCAACTGCTTCACCATATTTTCTCTGCTTTCAAGGCTTTTTGTTTTTTTTTTTTGTTCGTTTGTTTGAATAATGGTCAGCTGGCGAGGAAGGGATAAAAACGTCTGTTGAAGGTGTGAATATATGGTCATAGGTTCGCATGTTAAAATGTACGAATGTACACTGTTAAAACTAAACACATAAACACATTTAAAATTTGCTGATAATAGGAAAACTATTATTCCTTGACATTATTAAAAAAGGTTGTCATATAGCAAGATATAAAAATATAATGTTCTTCTTTTAGATAAATGAAAAATATAATTTTACTAAAAATTACCTACATTAAGCCGTAGTGCGAAATTTCTTGATTTTAAACATTAGCAAAATAACTCGAAATTCAAAGAGCAATTTCAAGTTCATACCAGTCACCAGATGGATCAAATGGCTCGCACGATTACGCGATCGCAGAGAGAATGCAAAACGTACCACCGAGCAAGCGAGCGCAAGCATTTATGCAACTTATACCAGCAAAAAGCATCGCAGCCACTGAATACTTCGCAACAGTAAAGGAATTGTGGTAATACAAACGACTTCACCATCGCTAAACGGGAGACGCGCGGTAAGAAGTTCTTAATAAGATAGAACGTCCTAAGCAAGAGGTATACTTTGCCACATGCATGAGCAACATGGGCTTTCCACGAGAGATCATCACAAGTTAACAAACCTAGGCTCTTAATAACACGACTAAATGGGATAACATACACATTCAGGGGAATTGGTGACAAAGAATCAAGAACCATCCTAGGACCTTTATGCAGAACCATAATTTGCGTCATACCGGCATTAAAAACAAGGATATTTTCAGCTGCCCAAAAACAAACAAGAAAACTATCCTCTGAAAGGCGGCGGGTCCCCAGACCAATCTCCCCACTCTTACAGCAGCAGCACAAGTTGCACGTCATCTGCGAAAAAATGATCATGAGATCCAGTTAACATGAAATAGTAAATCATTATTATAAGAAGAGTTCTGAGTTGGACACTTGATCCGCCCACCAGACTCGCTGAGATCTACCAGATAGATAGGAATAAATAAGAGCACAGGTCGAACTTGAGAAGTAAAAGTGAGACTTTAGCTTAACACCAAGAACGGCCTAATCTACACAGCTAAAAGCTTTGCTGAAGTCAAGAGCGGCATTTTTGTTGGCAAGCAACTAGACTGGAAACTTTTGGTTTGCCGTGATTTACGAGTGAAAATTTGTAATCAGTAATAACGAAATAAAGCGTGTATTGTCATAGAGGTCCAAATTCTTATAGTTTTGATAAATAGTCTGTGACGAACCCTGGACATCCGGCGAACTAACTCGTGCTCAAATCCGGAGAACCGGATAGCTTCGTTGCAACACTTTCACAATTTATCCGCACGCTATTCCCTCACGTACATACATTATTCTCTTACGTATCCTATTCTTCCACGTACGTGTCGAAGATTTACACTATACTATAATTACTTATTTATTATTAAAATATACATATAAATACAATAGCTACTTATTTACAGCAATTTTATACTTTGGAGTTCTATTTTGAACCAAATGAATATCTTTCCGATTCGGTTCGTACGAAGCAATACTTTCTCAAGGCAAATATTGATGACGATTTTCCATTTGGCTTTGAAGGTCCTGAAATTTATATGTGAAAGGGTGGTTGCTTTTGATTTGTTGTCGTGTAAATAAATATAATATTTACTAGGGATGTTCTATGAATTGGGAAAAAAATGAATTAAACAGTAAAAACGATACGCAAGAAACAAAAACACAAGGAACGTGGTGAAGTTCGAACTATTGTCAAACACGTTCCAAATGATTAATTTTTTTAATTTTTTCAACCCTCCTGAACTTTCTGAAGACAAAATCGAAATGGATGAGGAGTCCCAAGGGGTAGAAGAATTCATATAGTTATATATGTTATTTATTTTACTTTATTTTCGTTCTTGATTTCATTACAGATTTTGGCGACAGATTTTGAAATTGGTCACTCTTTAAGGGTTCGAGTTGTTCCGAAAGCCGTCTTATATTTTACAGGAGATATAGTAGACGGTGATGATGAAGATGAATTTGATAAAGAGGAAGATGATAAAGAACTTGAATCCGACACTGAAAAGGCCACACTTAAAAAAAAACTCAGTTGCCCAAAAGGCCACACTGACAAAAAAAAACTAATCCAAATGAATGTTAGAATCAGTAATATAAATTTCTAGTTGCTTGTTTTGAGTATAATTAATATGAAATCGAAACACGAAGGTATGGAATCCGTAAACATTTTAAACTACAGTTTCCAATTTTAAAGCGGCGTTTTTTTGCGTTATTTTATTATATTTGAAAAAAATCAATTCAGAGAGTTATTTTAAACTAAATCAAAAGATTGTAGTTCATTCTACCTTTAAAATTTTTATATTTCCTATTATCTTTATCTTTATTCGGAGTAGGCGTACAATCTTGTTCTCTAAGTGTACACCAAGACTTGTTGTGTCGCTCTACAAATATGCCGCGCTACAATTTTTTATCCTTCAAAAAACAATTAATTTTACTGCCGATATAGGCAGAAGGAATTATCGAACTACTACTATTTTTGGAATGCATCAGTTTGTCAGTGTAGTAATATGTGGCTCGTAATCAATTGAAGAGTATTACGCAAAGTCTTTTTAGCGATATGACCCTATGCACCCAAAGTGATAATCAGCGTATGGCAACCGCAAGACATAAAACCTGGCTTGCTTGATGGTGGACCACCAGAGAATCTTTTAGGATTTATTGCGTCGCTTTACGTGTGTCGACCAGAGGGTGTGAATGCCCTTTTATGAACATGTGAATGCTTCACAAATTTGTAAATGTGAATGTCATTCACATTCACAGCGTATGAATGCCTGCAATATTCACATTCGCAGCCTATGAATATCTCCATAATTCACATTAACAAACAGTGAGTCACAGCCAAATTCACACTTGAGAAGGGAAAACATTCACATGGTTCAAAGAATATCCCATGAATGTCTCAACATTCATAGAAATTTCTGTGAATGTCTAAATGATTCACAAAAAATTAGGGCCATATTCATCTGCTTTACCATATTGTCTCTGCTTTCAAGGCTTTGTGTTTTTTTTACTTTGTTCGTTTGTTATAAGTTTGAAAAAGGGTCAGCTAGCGAGGAAGGGATAAGAACCTCTGTTGAAGGTGTGAATATATGGTCATAGGCTCGCATGTTAAAATGTACGAATGTAGTGTACTTTAGTAGACAATCCCATGAATGTTCGAAGACAATCCCATGAATGTTTCAACATTCATAGAAATTTTTGTGAATGTCACGGTTAAAACTAAACACATATTAACATTTAAAATTTACTGATAATAGGAAAACTATTATTGCTTGACATTATCAAAAAAGGTTGTCATATAGCAAGATATAAAAGTATAATGATCTTCTTATTACCTACATTAAATATGTATTTAAAAACAAATTAAATATACCTGTAATATGCTTGATAGCATTATTTATTTATTTATTTATTCAGCTTTAATCGATTTCATTTACAATCATGGTGTACAAAAAAAGGTCATAGGACCTCGTAAGTATCGTACTAAAATTATTTTTACAGTAGAATAAATCATTACTTATGATCTAAAAAGCAGCATGGAAGAAAAGAGTTTTAGAGTTGGAAAAGAGTAGGAAAAGGAAATAGGACCACAGAGAAAGAAAGGATATAGGAGATGCCACTACCCAACCATAAGTCCACAAAAAAAAAAAACAAAACTGCAGCCATGTAATCAAACACAGCACTAGAAAAAATGCCAAAACAGGAAGAAAGCAACAACGAAACAACAGAGCTCAATGGCTATTCAAGCAAAAATGGTTGTAAAGGCTACGCAAAATTGCCCTTAATTGGGCATTTGGAACGATGGATCAGGAGGACGCGAACAGGATATATTTGGATTTAAGGCAACTTGACACAGCACAAGATAAACATTACAAGATGATGGAAAAGGTCTGTATTATCATCAAGTTACGAAGCGCTGTCTAAGCCAATAGCATTTGCAGTAGAGAGGATAAACTCATTTATCCAGGACGGTCTTAATGCAACTCTACAGCAACAGAGCAATATAAATGATTTTATGATAAGAGTTTAAACATATAGAAGCGGCATTTAACATGGTGCAAGTTGAAACGGCGGTGGAAGCTAGTATGACCGACATACAACGGCAACAGGCGTTGGACATGGCAATAATTGATGACTTGATGACAGGAAGGTTACATCCAGCTATATTAAGCGAGGATCAACTCGTGAAGGCGTCTAAAGAATCTAAATTACCTGGAAGGACGTCGTGGATGTTGGAGTATAATTACGACGTGTGGAAACCAGCAAGGGTAAGGTCATTTAAAGATAAGGACGTGTTATGGGTGGTAGTAAAAATACACATACCAGATGATGAAAGTTACGTTCTAATGAAGCCATATCTAGTCACGATTTTCACGACAAAGGAGTGGGATGTAACTAAACAGCTGAATGCGGCATACATAGCAGAATCCGAAAAAACCTGAAGATTCGTGCAGGTCTCGCAGGAGGATCTAAACAAGTGCAAAATGATTTCCTCCAAGGAGCCGGATGTCACAAGACAAGTACGAGTTTGCAAACATAGAGGCGAAATACTAACGAGAAATAGCGATGTATGTGAAGTTAGGCTGCTTCATCATAATAGTTTGGATGAAAACGTTTGTAGTCAGATAGAAATACCACCCAACCGAGGATCCATGTGGAAGCTGACGGCACCGAATGCGTGGCTTTACAATATCCGAAGTCCAACTATTTTTGAAGTGCACGAGCATAAACAGGTATTTAATATCAGTTTGGTAGGTTTAGGAATTCTGAAAATGGTCGAAAGATATAGAATACGAGGGGAGGGAATGATGTAAGAATTTGAAGAAACAGAAAATCATGGAATAGAAGATCTACGCAAGACACCAAACCATACGCTCTTTATAAATTATTTGAAAGAAGTGTGGTCGGCATCGGTGAAGACAAATCTGACAAAAGCAAATCTAAAGCCAATATTATTATCTGATAAGATAGACATAAGGGAAATATTGGCAGCGGGTGGTCGTAGGATTGAAGATTTGAAGACAGAAATAAGGCAAATGGAAAGTATAAAGCGGTTGAGCACGAAACAGGGCTTAATGGATATAACAGGCATGGTAAGCGGTAAGTGATTGTAGGGATTATAGTGCTAACAATAAGATTGTTTTGCAAGAAAAAAGTAGGTAGTGGAAGTAGAGTAAGCGTAGGGATGGCAATGGTGCCAACAATTTCGGCTCCGCGGTGACATCTGTGCCGATGGGTCCTGGATTTCCACCACCGTGTATACCAAGGGATGATGAATGCGTGCAAACAAAAAAACGCAGAGATAGCGATTTAGATTCAGGGTTATATGAACAGCCGCATATGGGAAAGGATCGCAAGGGTCGGCCGCGTGTTTATATATAAACAGTATAGGTTAAAGTTATAAAAATCATCGATACAATATGGATCAAAAAATATCACCGTTAACTCAACGGAAGGAGAGCATACTAAATATTCTAAGTTTTGCATGCACAACATTCATAATCAACACATCATCATCTAAGTACAGTCGTACATAAACACACATACCTAACTTCTATGTTCTATTCTAAAAATATGAATTGTTATTCCACACAAACAGTAAGAAACATACAAAGCTATATAAGTATAAAAAGCATTAGAAGTAACTCATCATAAAAATATATTATAAATTAATAAAAACAAAAACATATTGCCATTAAATATTTGATAAGTGAAATAATAAGTAACGGAATAATAAATAATAATAATACACTAATATTAAACAAGTTCATAAATAAAATTCAATAAATACGTTAAGATGATTATTACGATTAATGTAATTGTTAACATATGTGAAAAACAAAAAAAAAATAAGTTTTGAAAAGATGCAAGAAAAAAATATGAAAGAAAAAATAAATAAGCAAATACTTTTCCAACAAGCAAAAGAACACGAAAAAGCAGAAAACCAAGAATTAATAGCCCCACACAAACCACAAAAAAAAAAATGAAATATATATAGATTTTGTACTATCCGTCCACTTGTGCGTGAGTACAGACTACCGAGCCACTGGGTACCAAACCACAGCAGACCAAACCGCAGCAAGAATTAATAGCCCCACACAAACCAAAAAACAAAAAAAAAAAAATAAAATTTAAATATATATAGATTTTGCACTATCAACGGCAGCGAAAATAGCAGTCAATGATCCAAAAATTCATCGCCGGTACGATGTCAACTAAACAGCGGTGGAGAATAACAGAGGTGAGAAATATAATACGGAAGTAAGACGATAACACAGATAGAGGCGTGGCATCTACGAGAATTGAAGACAGCGGGTTAGCAGTGTTTTGCATGCTGCGTTAAAAGAGAAAACTACAGGATCAGATCTACGATCAGTACATCCAGGGTGTGTCGGTTCGAGTAAATGCAGACAGAAAGTACACACGTATACAACAGGTACAAAATGAAGCTCGTACTACCGTACTACCGCTGGTTGGTCAAGCGTTGGAACCACAAGTACGTTGCGTACTGCCACTGCCCACCGTAACTGACACCGTCAAAGGACTACAAGTAACCGTGCACCAAATGCCGGCCAGAGCTCTCGCCGTCCATCAACCATACTCCAACACTTTCAACATCGCTATTCTACAAAACGTAGCAGAACAACCGGAAGGAAGCAGTATCATAGCAGCGACATAGTAAGCAGATCATCGAAGTGGGCAGAATTATTTTCCCATAAATACATTTGTAAAAATTAGATAAAATTTTTATTATAATTATGTTGTAATCAATAGAATAGGTTCATAGGTTATCTAGAGCAAATGATAAAACTGGAAGTTAAGCCCAAAGTAGAAATATTTTAAATTTGTAAATTAAGAAAAAATTATTCTCTTTTAGATCATACATTTTTTTTTTGTCGGAAGAACGGAGGAATGTTGTATGTCGGAATGATGGTTAGTAACACATATTTTTGGGCATGAATTTCCTCTGGCAGTTTGGTGTCTTTAATTGAAAAACCCGCTTGCACAATTTTAGGCCGTACTTTAAAGTTACGGAAGTCAAAGCGACTAAGCGAAGACTAAGCTTCGTTCGTGACATCAATCTGGCCAAGGAAATCAAAGCTTGATCATGACATCAATAAAACATAACAAAGAGCTGACGCGGAAGAACGAAGTCAGCACTTCTGTGCAATGCAGCCTCCAAAATTATTATGTTAATCATTTTCCGACAACATTTCCGACATACAAAGTAGATATAAGGAAGAACATTTTTAAATTGAATGTAAGTCTTGAATTATTAGTTATCGCGGGAAGTCTTGAATTATTATTTAACGCGGGAAGTCTGGAATTATTAGTTAATGCGGGAAGTCTTGAATTATTAGTTAGCGTGAGAAGTCTGTAATTATTAGTTAACATAGAGTCTCGTGTCAAAAGTCTTACGTTTAAACGAACATAGAGAGCCTAGTTTTTAAGTGCCGGTGAACAGAGACAGATTATATTGTAACTATGTATATTAAATAGTGAACTATCTAGATTTTTAGTAGTAATCGATCAAAATCTTATTTTGAGTGACATTGTGTTTGTCTAATAAATATATTGACAAAACCTTAAGAGTATTAACGCGAACTAAGTGTGAAACGTTTAAAGCTAGTTAGGCTTTAACTTTAGTAATAGTGAACAATAGAAGAGAGCAATAAATAAAGTTTGGAAGTAAATAAACTTGTGTTTAATTCAACTATTGAATGCGGAATATTTCCCAATTGGAGAGTGACTAAGCAAGACGTAGGATAAAACACAGCAACTTCTAATCATCGTGGTAAGAGACCACAACAATCTTGCTATAAGACAACCTTTTTTGATAATGTCAAGGAATAATAGATTTCCTATTATCAGCAAATTTAAAATGTTAATATGTGTTTAGTTTTAACAGTGTACATTCGTACATTTTAACATGCGAGCCTATGACCATATATTCACACCTTCAACAGAGGTTTTTATCCCTTCCTCGCCAGCTGACCCTTTTTCAAACTGATAACAAACGAACAAAGTAAAAAAAAAAAACAAAAAGCCTTGAAAGCAGGGAAAATATGGTGAAGTAGTTGAATATGGCCTTAATTTTTTGTGAATCATTTAGACATTCACAGCCATACGCTGATTATTACTTTGGGTGCATGGGGTCACATCGCTAAAAAGACTTTAAGAGTATTACGCAAAGTCTTTTTAGCTCGGTAGTTCGGTAATTCCTTCTGCCTATATCGGCAGTAAAATTAATTCTTTTTTGAAGGAGAAAAAATTGTAGCGCGGCATGTTTGTAGAGCGACACAACAAGTCTTTTTGTACACTTAGAAAACAAGATTGTACGCCTATTCCGAATAACGATAGTCATACTACTGGATAATAGGATATTAAAATTTCAAAGCTAGAATGAACTACAACCTTTTGATTTAGTTTAGAATAATTCTTTGAATTGATTTTTTTCAAATATAATAAAATTACGCAAAAAAAAAACGCCGCATTAATTCAAGAACGAAAATAAAGTATATAACTATATGAATTCTGTTAAACGTTGGGATTCCTCATCCATTTCGATTTTGTCTTCAGAAAGTTCAGGAGGGTCTAAAAAATTAAAAAATGAATCATTTGGAACGTGTTTGACAATAGTTCGAACTTCACCACGTTCCATGTGTTTTTGTTTCTTGCGTATCGTTTTTACTGTTTAATTAATTTTTTTCACCCAATTCATAGAACATCCAAATCAAAAGCGACCAACCTTGCACTTATAAATTTCAGGACCTTCAAAGCCAAATGGAAAATCGTCATCAATATTTGCCTTGAGAAAGTATTGCTTCGTAAGAGCCCAATCGGAAAAATATTCATTCGGTTCAAAATAGAACTCCAAAGTATAAGGGCCCTATTCTAATTTACAATACAACCTCAGTTGTGTTGTCTTCAAGAAATTGGTGTCGATTTATTCTTCCCCGAAGAAGAAAATCAAAATACCATTAATATTGCAAGAATTTATTTATTTATTTATTTATTTAAAAGAAACTAAACTAAGTATTACATAACTTTATAGTTCAGACAAAATACAAAGTAAATTCACAGTATTATAGGTATTGAATATAAAAAGGTTGCGATAAAAATGATAAAATCATTTGTTTCGTTACATAAATTGGATCGGAGAAATTTATAACAGGATATACAGTATTAAAATCGCTACAAGCATTCCGTAGAGGTTCATGTTGCAAATATGAAGTTCTAGCAATACTTAGATAAAGCGGCTCATACCGTCTCAAAGTGCGATGAGGAACATTAATATAAATATATGATAGCAAGGTTGGACTATCAATTATACCATAGAGTATATTCAAAATGAGAGCCGCATTTAACATCTTACGACGATTGACGAGTGAAGGTAAGTCAATTAGCTGCAAACGGGATTCATAAGGTGGTAGCCTCGAAGATGCATCCCAATGAAAATGACGTAGAGCGAAGAGCAAGAACTGCTTTTGAACAGATTCAAGCTCAGAAATGTAGCAGGCATAATTTGGGCTCCAAACAGGCGATGCATATTCCAACGTAGTCCTAACAAGTGTTATATAAAGTAGCTTTGTAATATGAAAATCCTTAAACTCCTTTGCCCAGCGTTTAATAAATCCCAACGTACTATGTGCTTTACTTGCAATGTGATTTATATGAGTATGGAATCGTAGTTTATAATCCAGAATTACCCCAAGATCAAGTATAGATGTAACAGGTTCTAATTTACAACCACCAATATTGTAATTAAAGAACCAGGAATTTTGACGCCGTGTAAATGTTATTTGCTTACACTTCTTTAGGTTCAGGTCCATACAGTTAATGTTACACCATGTAATCAGGTAATCCAAATCCGATTGTAAGAGATTAGCATCAATATTGTTATTATAGGCTAGGAAAAGTTTCACATCATCAGCAAACATCAATACTTTGCCGTGTCTAATAGCAGTAGGAAGGTCATTTATAAACACCAGGAACAGCAACGGTCCCAAATGACTCCCTTGAGGAACACCAGATGGGACTACAAACTTGTCTGATATACTATTATCAAACAAAACCATTTGAATGCGATTTATGAGATAAGATTGAAGCCAAACAAGTAGACATTCTGGAAAGCCAAATAACTTCATCTTTAATAGTAGAAGATTATGGTTCACTGTGTCGAAAGCTTTACTGAAATCAGTATAGATAGCATCCGTCTGTTTAGATATTTTAAAGTTTTTTATAATTTCCGATACAAATTCTAATAAGTTTGTTGTCGTCGATTTACCTTTGCAGAAACCATGTTGCAAAGGCGAAATTAATGAATGAATACTCCGGGATATTTGGTCAGTGACTATTTTCTCAAAAAGTTTAGGCAATGCACTAATTTTAGCAATACCTCGATAATTTCTAATATTACATCTGTTTCCCGCTTTGTGCAGAGGAATAATAAATGAAGACTTCCAAACTCGTGGAAAATAACCCGTGCGTAAGGAAGCTTGTAATAATGCTGTAATAGGTGCAGCAAGCTCATCAGCACAGTATTTTAAAACGCATGCAGGAAGGCCATCCGGACCCGCGTTATAATTACATTTAATGTCCTTCAGTGCCTTGAGAACAGTCTCCTCATCCACGATTGGTAGAGTAATCAATCCAGAAGAAATAGGGAATGGATAGTTAACTAAGCTACTAGTTGGACAGCTCCTTGATGAGTATGTAGATTTGAAGAAATCGGCAAAAAGGTTGCAAATAGCTCCAGATTCACCGGACTCGAAATCATCGAGTTTCATTACTGATGGATACTTGGAAACTTTCCTTTTCATATTAACAAAATTCCAAAAGGATTTAGGATCAGAACGCAGATTAGATTTGACCTTTATTAAATAATTGATGTACGCTCTCTTGCAAACTTTATGGTATAAGCATTTAGTTGATACGTAAGCAGCAAAGCTGTGTGAAGAACGATTCATGCAGTATAATTTATAACGCTTTGTTTTTAAACTCCTTATTTTCCTCAAAGTAGGAGTAAACCAAGATGGTCCAGCACGACTCGATGAACTGCGTCGCGGAACTGAGACATTAAAACTATCCAGAAGGGAGTTATTAAACAAATTTATGGCTTCATCAATAGTTTCAGAGTTTGAATAATCCGTAAGTTTAAGAATGTTGTACCAATTTATATTTTGTAGGTAAGACTTCATAGCTGCAAAATTTGCTCTGCGAAAGCAAAACACCCTACTCACAACAGGAGTGATGATATTTGTTTTAGAATAGTCATGAAAAATTTTTAATTCCAATGTTGGGTGATGCATATCTTCCGGCAAAACTAACGGCTCAGCATTCGATAGTTCAAAAATATTTGCATCATCCACAAAAACAAGATCCAGTAATCGGCCGTTATGATTTAGTATGGAATTAATCTGCACCAGACCATTTGAAGATATGTTATTCAGCAGTATAACGTTATTGTCTATGTCAGAAGATGGTAGGAGGAAAACTGAGTCAGCACACATTTCCCAGTTTACCTGAGGCAAATTAAAGTCACCAAGAACCACTAGATGATCAGCAGGTCCTAGTTTAGCAGCTACTGCACTTATACACTCGACGTGATTTAAGTAAATGTTGTATGATGAATTTGGTGGAACGTATGAACAAGTGATAAAAAGACTTAAACAGCCAATTTTAACATGAACACAGCAAAAGTCAATTTCTAAGTTGGAGCTACAAGCTACCTCTCTCGAAAAATAAGAGGAGTCAACTGCTATCAGAACTCCCCCTCCTCTGGTAACAGATGACTGTACTAAATTTCTGTCCTTACGATAGACAGTGTAGGCATTCGAAAAAATTTCCAGGTTTAGCACGTCGGACTTCAGCCATGTTTCAGAAAAAGCCACAATTCCATACTCTAAATCGTTACTTTTTAGAAAAAGATCTCTCAATTTGGTATTAAGACCTCTAACATTCTGATACAAAATTATAGTTCCAATCTCCACTTTACTGGCAATTAGTTTTTTGCTGCAGGAGCAGCATGGTGCAAGCTACCTGAGTTAGCACTTTTGCGCCTAGGTTTGAACACATACTCGTGCACAATGGCATTATCAGGCCAGAATGAAGGATCAACAACACGTTTTACAAGATGACTTGGCAAGCGAATATTAAATGAAGAATAAGCTCTTCGAGATCCAAAGTTAAATTTCCTAATAGTGATGCTAGAGTCATCCATTCCTAACTGAGATTTAATATGATTATTAATGTCATCAACAGTCGTCTCTGGAATAAAGCGAGAAACGAATATGGTTTTAACAGGTTCCACTACAGTCAGCGTCCTCCCTGAATGAGCGGCATGACCAACAACAACTGGTGTTGAAGCTTTTGAACTTTTTGAAGTTTTTAAAGTTTTCGGCACAGTCCCAGTATAATTGGTCTTATTATTTTCATCAGATACATCAATTTGAGGTAGATTTAAGTCAACAGCATTTATAGTGTTTACAATATCATGAGCAGTGGGCAACGATGTCAAATTTGGGACTGCAGCTGAAGAATCAGTACCAATTTTAGAAGTTGTTCCAATAATGGGTATATCAGCAGTAGACATGTTAGGCTCAGATGATTGTACAGGACTCAAGAGGCTAATTAGCTGAGGCGAATCCAATGATGCAACAGGTAACGGATTCGGAAGTATATGAAGCTCCTCCAATAGAGGACGTTTCCGCTTCGGCGAACTCTCTTCAATCAATTTAAATTCCTTAAAGATCTGCTCATACTTATCAAGTTTAGCACGAATGGCAGTAAAATCTTTAGCAATATCACGAAAATTTAACCGCACTTGCCGTAAATGTTTTATTATGTACACTTCTTTTAATCGGCACTGTGGGCAGGACCAACGAAGCCCTCCCTCGACGCCTATTAAATCAGCTACTCTGCCTGTTAAACCGGCACACCTTAAATGAAATTCTGCGTCGCACATCCAACAAAAGATAAGACGCTCAGAATCACCTCTAACTTTACAGGTTTTTGAGTGACAAGCCATCAAAAGTAAATGATAAAAATTTAAAAATTAATAGATCTGGCAACTCAATCAGCTGATAAGTTTCCCGCGCTTTTTCTATAAGAGAAACTTGCTTTGCTAATTTAATAGATCGAAATAATTTGGCACAATAAAATAACAATTTAAATCGGTAAACTGTAATTAAAGTACGGTTTAATTCACTGATAGTAAATACTAAAAACAACAATTTCGATATAACCAGGATTAATTGCAAACTTGATAAAAATTCACGAGCAGCAAAAAACACGTCCAAACACGACGAAGAGCGAACGAAAATTTTGAACATTTGATATTATAATACGGTTTCAAAAAAATCTTCATATTCATATTCTCGTAAAATCTTAGACATTAATAAATATCACTGAAATACAATAATTACATTGCATTACATTTTTTTTTTTTTTGTCTATTATTTTCGCGTCAGACAAAAAATTCACGTTAAACATGCGACAATTTCAACAAACATAGCTGATTACAACTGCTCTCTAGGTGTTGTCTGATTTTGACATATAAGACAACACAACTGGAACCTAAAATTGCTGTAAATAAGTAGCTATAGTATCTATATGTATTTTTTAATAATAAATAAGAAATTAGAGTATAGTATAGATCTTCGACACGTACGTGGAAGAATAGGGTACGTAAGAGAATAATGTATGTACGTGAGGGAATAGCGTGTTGATAAATTGTAAAAGTGTTGTAACGAAGCTATCCGGTTCTCCGGATTTCAGCACGAGTTAGCTCGCCGGCTATCCATGGTTCGTCACAGACTATTTATCAAAACTATAAGAATTTGGACCTCTATGACAATACACGCTTTATTTCGTTATTACTGATTACAAATTTCCGCTCTTAGTTCGGCTAAGATACTTGCGGGGCGATGAGTTGAGCCGTGGCGATGCTATGCTCTCTCTGGACCAATATTTACTCTATGTAATAGGCTCTCTTTGCTGTCAAACGGTCACCTTGCTCGAGTAGAATGCGTCAAGTAGTTGCGTGCGGTCACGTTCCCTGGATTCCGTTATTCCGTCCACTTGCGTGTGTGTACAGACCGCCGAGCCACTGGGTACCAAACCACGGCAGACTCCTAGGGCTGACAAATGGGTACCAAACCAAAAGTTGCCAGTCTAGTTGCTTGCCAACAAAAATGCCGCTCTTGACTTCAGCAAAGCTTTTAGCTGTGTAGATTAGGCCCTTCTTGGTGTTAGGCTAAAGACTCACTATTACTTCTCAAGTCCGTCCTGTGCTCTTATTTATTCCTAACTATCTGGTAGATCTCAGCGAGTCTGTTGGGTGGATCAAGTGTCCAACTCAGAACTCTTCTTATATTAATGATTTACTGCTTCATGTTAAGTGGTCTCATGTTCATTTTTTCGCAGATGACGTGCAACTTGTGCTGCCATGTAAGAGTGGGGAGATTGGTCTGGGGACCCGCCGCCTTCAGAGGCCTTTCAGAACTTGTTTCTGTTTGGACAGCTGAAAATACCCTTGTTTTTAATGCCGGTAAGAAGCAAGTTATGGTTCTGCATCGAGGTCCTAGGATGGTTCTTGATTCTTTGTCACCAATTCGCCTGAATGTGTATGTTATCCCATTTAGTCATGTTATTAAGAGCCTAGGTTTGTTAACTTGTGATGATCTCGTTGTTGTCCAATCGTTGTCCAATCCGCATCTCGATTACGGAACCAGACTAGTGCTCGGTCCCGAAGTAGTTCTGGCATTGTTCGTGGGAGTAAATCCCGTTCGGTGGCGTATGCGGAGGCCAACTCCTCCAGCCTTTCGATGAATGCAAGTGGATCGCGCCCACCGTCGTATTTAACTGACCACTTCCTCACTTTGTCCATTACGTCCGCATGTTCTGATGTTCGCGGTTGTGGTGGCGTTTTACACTCGTTCTCGGTGTTCAGTTGCATTGCCGGTATTACGGTGATGTGTTCATCGGGCTGTGATGACGCTGCCATTTCGAGTAGTTGTGGGGATTTGGGTGGCCGGTGCCGGTCTTCGAGTTCCTCGAGCCGCTTCACCACGTCCTCGTCGTTTTTCGCACTTATTGCGAAGACGGCCAGCCGTTTCCTTTGTTCAAGAAGCGTTTTCCTTGGTCGTGGCAGTTGCAGCACGTGAACTACAACTCCTGTTTCTTTATTGCTCCGAAAACCGAAGCTTGCAGCACTTGGAACTACAACCCTTTTTGTTACGAAAACGAAAGATTGCAGCACTTGGAACTACAACCCTTCAAAATATTAGATATGAACCGATGACCGAAAGTTGCAGCACTTGGAACTACAACCTTTATGCGATTGTTGCGACTAGTTAAAACAGTGATTTTGTCTGAACTAACTTCTTTATTTTAATGACTTTATTTATATAGTACAATGTTTACCTTTACTTAGCCAATTGTATAACAGTTAGCTATACCTATACATACGCTTAACTCATATTTGTGTCATGTGCCGTTCGTCAATTCGCTCACGGCCGTGAGGTGAGGTCTCAGGTTACGGGCAGTCGTTCACCTAGCACGGCTCTTTTTTGGTGGTCAGCGAATTTGATAAACGGCCGTGACAGTGGGGTTTGAGTTGCAATTCTGTTGGTTGTTGACCCTTTCGTTTTTACTGTGGCTGCAGGCATGAACATCCTCCCCCCGTTGCACGAATTTACTTAGCGACAACTTCAAACGGTTGATTGTGACGTGGTGACGGTTTGGGCGTTGGTGATCTAGATCGTATCCATTTCCACAGCAGCCCAATCACTACAGCTACTCCAATTCCAAGCGACAGGTACCCGACAGTAAATTGATGGCGGTCAGTTGTGGTTAGCTGCTTGATGTCCATGTTGTCCTGGTTTTCCAGTTTCTTCTGTAATTCGCTTAGTTCCTTGAGTTTGGACATAAAGTGACTTCTGGTTAACGATGTGTGGTTGAAAACGTCCAAGGTGTCGTTGCCTTTGTTTAGTATGGCTTCGACTTCAGCTAGCTGCTTGTCTATCTCCTCAAATTTACTCGTTATTGCCGTTTGGTCCCTTTTCGTTAAGTTCATCGTTGAGTCGACTAATGACATTTGATTTTTGAGCAGAGTCAGCAAGTGTGCTTGATTGTCGTTTACCCGATCTATCGTTGCTGCCATCTGCTCAGCATAGTTCGAATCTAAAACTCCGAAAAGAGTACTGGTGATGTTGCCAATCAGATTTACTGCTCCTCTTCTTTTGCGTCTGGATGTCATGATCTTGTTATTTGACTTCACCTGGTCCAAGTCTTGTTGGAATTGATCCCGTAGCACGTTGCAATTTGTATAATTCTTCATTCCTTGGCAAAGTCTGCCCAATGCTGACGTCCCCTTTGTATATGCATCTAAGCTTGATTGTAATAGCTTGAGATCAAAAAAGGCAATCAGGTTCCATTCGGCTGTTGTTATCTTCACTGTTCCCAGACCTTCGAAATGAACACCTGGTGTTGTGTCGTAATTTGTTATGGCGTATGGCACAGCCAATGCTTTTGGTAGTACGACAAGGATGCAAAGAAGTGTAGCCAATGTGCTGGCAAACCCGACTTTCCGTCTCTTTGGTTCCTTCCCACTCTGCTGTTCTATGCTGTCGACATTTGCCTCGACGGCTTCTTGTGGCAGTGCCATTGGCCCAACATTTGCTGGTAAGGGTGCTAGTCGGTGAATCGGTCTCTTCCATTCTCCTGTGGCCGTTTTTACCTTCACTACTCGAACAAATCCATCATCTCCTTCATACACCTTTGTGACGCGCCCTAACGGCCAGCTTAGTGGTGGCAAGTTATCCTCTTTGATGATAACCATAGAGTCAGGCTGGATGTTAGGTGATTGTGTTCTCCATTTAGACCTCTGCTGCAGTTGGTTTAGGTATTCTGTCGACCAACGCTTCCAGAATTCATATTTGAGGTGAGACACCAATTTCCACCTTGTAAGTAGACTTGTGCTGGCTGGCTTGGATGACGGTTCTACCATTGCGGTCAAGGGTTCTCCAATCAGGAAATGACCTGGAGTCAAAGCGGTCAAATCATTAGGATCTGTAGACATTTCGGTGAGCGGTCGTGAGTTTAAGATAGCCTCAATTTCTACGGCCACAGTTTCGAGCTCTTCGTATGTCAATGATGCCGTTGAGACACTTCTTGTGAGCAGATATTTTGCTAATTTCACTGCAGCCTCCCAGAGTCCTCCGAAATGTGGTGAGCGGGGTGGAATGAAGTTGAATTTTATATTCTTAGTACCACAGGTTTTTGTTATCTCGTCCTTAGCTTCTGACGAGTATAGATGGTGCAATTCATTCTTGGCTCCGAAGAAGTTTGTTGCATTGTCGCAAAATATGTTTTGACAATGTCCTCGCCGGCTGATGAATCGCTTCAGTGCACCAATGAAAGCAGCTGTTGTGAGGTCGGACACGAGCTCTAAATGAACCGCCCTTGTAACGAAACAGCAAAATATGGCGATGTACGCTTTATGTGGTCGCTTTCCTCGAATTTTGTAATGCACCTCAAACGGTCCACAGTAATCGACTCCACTGTTTATAAAGGGTCGGGCCGGGCTCGTTCTTTCTGGTGGTAGGTTCCCCATAACTTGGGTTAGGAGTTTGGGGTTGGCTCTGCTGCACTTCACGCAGTGTTGAACAACTGATCTGACCATCAACTTTTCTTTTATGGGCCAAAATCTCTGTCGTAATTGGGCGAGTAACAATTGCGTCCCGCAATGCAAATGAGTAACGTGCACTCGTTGTATTAACAGTTTCACTATTGGGTCATTGTATGGAAGAATCATCGGATGCTTAGCGTCGTAGCTTAGTGTTGCCGTCGTAAGGCGGCCGCCCACTCGAATAATGCCCTTGTCATCCAGAAAGGAATTCAGCGAGGCTAGTGAACTAGATCTGTGTATCTGTTCACCCTTCGATAGTGCCTTCATGTCTTCTAGAAACTCAGGTTGCTGTACTGTTTTTACTATAAGCATCAATGACTCATTTAGTTCTTGGGGCGACAGTTGCAGTTCACTGAAACCTGAAACTCCTTTGAAGCGCTTCACGATGCGAATTATGTATCCAATAATTCGTTGGAGCGTCGTAAATGAGTTTCCATGTTCTACCTCATAAACTAGCGATGCTGCTTTGATGCTACTTGCTAGTGATGCTGGTGTCGTTGTCTTACGTTTTCGCTCCAGGTCATTTGCTATGGATAGGCTTGGTATAAATTTTTGGCGGCCAATTTGCCTCTTCTCCATGCAAAAATACTGAACCATATAACCATAAATTGCAGAATATAAACTTCCTCGGCGACATTCCTCTGGATAATACGTCTGCTGGATTATGTTGTGACGCAACATGACGCCATTGTTCCGGCAGTGTTAATTCTTGAATGGCGGCAATCCTGTTGGCTACGAATGTGTGGAATGATACCGATAACGAGTTTATCCACGATAACACAATGGCCGAATCTGTCCATAGTGTTGTCTGAATGTCAGCATTATTCAAGTCTTTCTTTACTCTGATGGCTAGCTGCGCACCTAGCAGGGCCGCACACAATTCCAATCTGGGCAATGTTTGGCGTTTGAGTGGCGCTACCCGAGACTTAGCGCATAGCAGTCTCACTGCGATCTTCTGTTCGGCACCGACGAAGCGTATGTATATCGCGGCGCCAAAAGCCTTCTCCGATGCATCCACAAATACATGCATCTGCATTGATCTTCCGTTGTTCCAATCGAAGATGTGACGAGCTATTTTGAAGTTGCTTAGCTGCCGCAAGTCTTCTCTGAACGATGTCCACCTTGTATGATGGTCAATTGATAGTGATTCGTCCCATGACAATTTTAACTTCCACAGTTCCTGTATGAATATTTTTGCCATTACTACTATCGGTGCTAGAATTCCAAGAGGGTCGAAAAGTCTGGCAAGGTCTGAGCTTACTGTTCTCTTTGTTATGCGCTTGTGATCAGACAAATTAATCTTGATGCAAAATTTATCCTCTTTTGGAGACCATGCTAGCCCCAGGGTGTTGATCGTGCTCTCATCGATTGACAGGTCAAGGTCCTTTTCCTGATTGTCGGCTGGGATACCTTGTAACAGTTGTGGATGATTTGCGCTCCATTTGTGCAACGCAAATCCAGCTGATATTAAAACCTGCACTAGTTGACGTTGCGTCTCAACTGCAGTGCTAAGACTGTCTGATCCTCCCAAACCATCGTCCACATAGAAATTCTTATTAATGAACTCAGCTCCTAGCGGATGTGTGCTGCTGTTTTCTGTCACAAGCTGCTTAAGGCACCTGATTGCCAAATACGGTGCCGGCCTCGTTCCATACGTGACTGTGTTTAGTTCGTAGTATTCAAGTGGCTCACTTGGGTCCTTTCTCCAGATGATCACTTGGTATCTTCTGTCTGCGGGATGGACGAGAATTTGTCTATACATCTTCTTGATATCTGTCGTAAAGACAAACCGCGGGAACCGGAAACGTAGTAATGTTGTAAATAGATCGTCCTGAATAACGGGCCCTGTGTGTAGTATATCGTTGAGCGATGTTCCCAATGAGCCCTTCGAAGATGCATCGAACACGACGCGCAGTTTCGTGGTCATGCTGTCAGTCTTGACCACGCAATGGTGAGGTACAAAGTAGTTGGGTGATAGAATGGATTCCTTGTCAACCCTTGTCATGTGTCCTAACGTTTCGTATTCCTCCATAAATGCGACATATTGTTCCTTCAACGCATCATCCTTGGACAAGCGTCGTTCGAACGATCTGAATCTGTTGAATGCTATGTCATTTGAGTCACCTAATCTTTCTGGACTGTCAGCAAATGGAAGTCTCACCATAAAGTTGCCCTTCGACAGTCTAGACATGTTCTGAATGAATTGCATTTCGCATTGATGTTTCGCATTGGAACGCGGTTGCTCTGCTACCACCACTTCGTCTAATTTCCACAATCGCTCAATACCGTGCTCCAGAGTGCTTTCCTCAGTGGTACATACTCCACATTGTAATGATTTAATGTGCTCACTGTTGCTGACTATTCCTGATAATATCCACCCGAAAACTGTATTTTGTAGTGTGGGCAGGTTGTCACCCAGTTTTATTTGTCCAACCATGAGCAGTTGGTAGTAAAACTCAGCTCCTAGCAGCACATCGATGGCTTCTGGGCGATGGAAATCTGGATCGGCTAAGTTTATGTTCTTTGGTATCGGCCAATGAGATACATTTATGGATTGGGAAGGCTGCGGGGATATTATGTTCTGCAGGACGAATGCTTCTAGACGAGTTGTAAAATTGTTTCGTGGAGACTGCAGACTAACGTTTATCCGATGTTCTGTCCTTTTGGTTCCTTGGTCAATGCCCTGAATAATCATCGACGCTTTGGATGATATTATGCCCAATTTTTTCACTATCCTTTCTGTCGCTAGATTGACTTGTGATCCCGAGTCAAGAATTGCTCTACATTCCACCTGTTGTCCATTACTAGCTACCAGCCTAATTCTGGCAGTTGCTAACAGAATATATGACTGCGAATTCTGATCTTGTGCGGCGCTTAATGATGCTGTACGGGAGCATGTTTCCGGCTTTGTTGAAGCTACGAGCTGTCTCTTCATCGATCCTTCGTTGGATACTGCGCGTGGATTGTAATGGGGCTTCGTCAATGTGGAGAAGCGTGTTATGTTTTTTAGAACACTTCATACAATTTCTTGATGTACATCGTCCTGTCATGTGACCAGCCTTCAGACAATTAAAACAGAGTTTCTGCTTCTTTACGAATGCGAATCGCTCTGCTGGTTTGAGCTGTAGAAACGCATGGCAAGCAAACAGCGGATGACTTCGCCCTTTGCATGACTGGCACGTTATTTCCGCTTGTCGCACAGCAGCTCCTGATGTAACAGATTTTTGGGCGTGGTGCGATGTCGAGGGCTTCTCCCTTTGACTGCATGACTCAAGCGATTGGAATCGTTTCTCCATGAACACCATAAATTCCTCCATCGATGGAAGCTCTCTTGGCGATGTAACAGACTGCTCGAATGCCATATATGTCGTTCGATCCATTTTCTTTATCAAGAGATGCAACAGAAGTGGCTCCCACGATGTAGTGGCAATACCCAAATTATTTAATGCCAGCAAACACTCTTGCGTAGTGTCATGAAAGCATTTTATTGACGCTGCAGATGGCGCGCTCGTGGGTTGATCTAGCAGCCTTTGAATTAATGTGGATGTCAACACTCTTTTGTTGTTGTATCTATCCTGCAACATTTTCCATGCTGCTTCGTAGTTAGCTTCTGACGGCGATAGATGGCGAATTAACTTCTCTGCTTCTCCTGACAAGTTCGTCTTTAGATACCACATCTTTTGGATTGCGGGTAACGATTGCCTGTGCACCAATTGCTTGAATAAATCGAAGAATTGTCGCCACTTCAAATAATCTCCATCGAAGGATGGAATACTGATTTTGGGTAATTGTATCGCACTGGTGGCATTTCCTTCTGCTGATGGCACTGATTTGTTATTAGTTGCTTTTATGGTCAACTCCACTACCGCACATTGCACTTGCTCCTCGATGTCGTTATATTCGGTTTCGTCGTAACCCGCAGCTCTGGGATCATCACAGACTTCGAACATATTTAAATTTAGCATCTCAGCCTGTTGCCACATATGTTTCAATGTCTCCAACTTCACCTCGTAGTACTGCCTGGGATGCTCGGTAGCGTCTTCCGCAATTCTATTGCACATTCGGCGCGTTGCGGCTAACGAGGCCACTAATCGTCGGACCAATCTTGTGTTCTCATTGGGCTCCTTACTTACCGGCGCGCTTAGTGTGGTTTTGGGTACCTTAGCGAGTGCCGATTCGAATTCAGACTTGTACTTTGTCGCAACTGCCATGACTTCTGTGTAGTAAATTTTCGTGAAGTAGTCATGGGTCATCGGGCTTGGGGAAACGTTCTTATTTTTTGGTCGGCATCTTGGAAGCATGAAACGGCATCCTTCAGCCGCTGAATTCGCTCTTCATAATATTTTGCACTCTGCTTCCGATCGGCGGAGTCTTTCTTGTAGTTGCGAATTAGTGTGAAGATCGTTTCACCTGTCTCCTGCTGAGATGTCACCAGTTCTTCAAACGTTGTCATCGTTGTTGTTTGATCGTTGTTGCGTGAAGATCACGTCGGGGTCACCAAAAATGTTCAAGGAGCGTTTTCCTTGGTCGTGGCAGTTGCAGCACGTGAACTACAACTCCTGTTTCTTTATTGCTCCGAAAACCGAAGGTTGCAGCACTTGGAACTACAACCCTTCTTGTTACGAAAACGAAAGATTGCAGCACTTGGAACTGCAACCCTTCAAAATATTAGATATGAACCGGTGACCGAAAGTTGCAGCACTTGGAACTACAACCTTTATGCGATTGTTGCGACTAGTTAAAACAGTGATTTTGTCTGAACTAACTTCTTTATTTTAATGACTTTATTTATATAGTACAATGTTTACCTTTACTTAGCCAATTGTATAACAGTTAGCTATACCTATACATACGCTTAACTCATATTTGTGTCATGTGCCGCCATCGTCGAGATCGAATTCGCCAATGTAAGTGAGTAACTCGTCTCTGCGCAGAGCGTAGATCCACCCTACTTTCATTCTTATTTTCGTTGCTCAGCGAACTTCAATTAATTTAGGGCTGAAAGCAACCAAGGTCCCTGCTCGGGCGCCACTGTAACGAAACTCTCGCCGGGGTAAGGACTCAGCCGAGTCCAATGGTTCGTCCAGTTATTTGTTTTAATTAGACGCGGTTGGTTTCGTTTTAAATCCCTTTATTAATTTATTATTATTACTACTATTCCTCAAAGTTGAGGATTACAGAAGTGGTTTAGTCGTTAGTTTTCGGCTTCCTTGGGCTTGTGTAGGTGCTGGCGAGGGTACGGCTGCTCGGCTGGCGTGAATGCGCTGGTTGTTGGCCTGGCGCCGGTTCGTCGGCGCTATCTGCGGTGGTTGAAAACCCCTCTGCCAGAAACACGGATGACTCTGTTGTCTGCGGGGGGTTAAAACCCCTCTGCCGACTTGTTGGCGTTGTCTGCGGGGGGTGAAAACCCCTCTGCCAGAAACACGGATGCCTCTGTTGGCCGCGGGGGTTTAAAACCCCTCTGCCGACTTGTTGGCGTTGTCTGCGGGGGGTGAAAACCCCTCTGCCAGAAACACGGGTGTGCGCAGAAGCTGATGCTCCGCCGCTGTCGAAGTTAGCGCAGACGTTGATGCTCTGCCGCTGTCAAAGTTAGCGCAGACGTTGATGCTCTGCATATGTCGAAGTTAGCGCAGACGTTGATGCTCTGCCGCTGTCGAAGTTAGCGCAGACGTTGATGCTCTGCTGCTGTCGAAGTTAGCGCAGACGTTGATGCTCTGCCGCTGTCGAGGTTAGCGCAGACGTTGATGCTCTGTTGCTGATAATTCTCCTGAATTGCTGATGGTTCGCGCTTAGCGCCTTCTTCACGAATCCCCACTCTTGGTTTTGGGTCTCCTTTTATATGAGAGCGATTGCTAAAGGTTTGCAGTGTTCCCTTTCCCACTCAGGTCTCGATTTACTATCTGCTCCCGTCTCTCTTTTGGCCGTACTCATATCAACGCTGGCGTGTTAGATCAGGTGATTCTGCCGTTATGCTGGTATTGTGCATATGGCAAGAGTTCCCTCGCGTGACATATATGCTCGTTTAATAATCGCGGTGACTGTACGTACTTATACCGGGTGCAACATTCATCTCGCTTCTTTCCATTTAGGAACAAAACTCATTCTATATGGTTAATATAAGTCTTTATTGGCATATACATGAATAAGTATTCTTCATTTATATACAAATATATATATCTTTTAATTATTTTTAAATCTTGGCTTATTGTAGTATGTGCGGGTTAAATTTTAGTAAAATTGTCACTCACAATTGTCAAACACGGTCCAAATGATTCATTTTTTAATTTTTTCAACCCTCCCGAACTTTCTGAAGATAAAATCGAAATGGATGAGAAATCCCAAGGGGTAACAGAATTCATATAGTTATATACTTTATTTTCGTTCTTGATTTTATTACAGATTTTGGCGACAGATTTTGAAATTGGTCACTTTTTAAAAGCTCGAGTTGTTCCGAAAGCCGTTATATATTTTACAGGAGACATAGTAGGAAAAAAAAGTAATCCAAATGAATGTCAGAATCAGTAATATGAATTTCTAGTTGCTTGTTTTGAGTTTAATTAATATGAAATCGAAACACTAAGGTATGTAATCCGTAAACATTTTAAACTACAGTTTCCAATTTTAAAGCGGGGTTTTTTTGCGTAATCAATTGAAGAGTATTACGCAAAGTTTTTTTAGCGATGTGACCCCATGCACCCAAAGTGATAATCAGCGTATGGCAACCGCAAGACATAAAACCTGGCTTGCTTGATGATGGACCACTAGAGAATATTTGAGGATTTATTGCGTCGCTTTACGTGTGTCGACCAGAGGGTGTGAATGCCCTTTTATGAACATGTGAATGCTTCACAAATTTGTAAATGTGAATGTCACTCACATTCACAGCGTATGAATGCCTGCATGATTCACATTTACAGCCAATGAATATCTGCATAATTCACATTCACAAACATTGAGTCACAGCCAAATTCACACTTGGGAAGGGAAAACATTCACATGGTTCGAAGACAATCCCATGAATGTCTCAACATTCATAGAAATTTTTGTGAATGTGACTGTTAAAACTAAACACATATTAGCATTTAAAATTTGCTGATAATAGGAAAACTATTATTCCTTGACATTATCAAACCAGGTTTTCATATAGCAAGATGTAAAAGTATAATGGACTTCTTTTAGATAAATGAAAAATATAATTTTACTAAAAATTACCTACATTAAGTATGTATTTAAAAACAAATGAAATATACCTGTAATATGCTTGAGAGCATTAAGGACCTTGTAAGTATCGTACTAAAATTACTTTTACAGTAGAATAAATCATTACTTATGATCTAAAAAGCAGGAAGGAAGAAAAGAGTTTTAGAGTTGGAAAAGAGTAGGAAAAGGAAATAGGACCACAGAGAAAGAAAGAATATAGGGGATGCCACTACCTAACCATAAGTCCACAAAAATAAAACAAAACTGCAGCGATGTAATCAAACACAGCACTAGAAAAAATGGCAAAACAGGAAGTAAGCAACAACAAAGCAACAGAGCTCAATGGCTACTTAAGCAAAAATGGTTGTAAAGGCCACGTTTAAAAACTGCGAAGGAAGATATCCGCATAAGGCTGATTGTAAGGTACATTAATAGTAACAAAATTCAAAGTACGAGATGAGCTGCAGGGAACAAGCTTGTTAAATAAATAAGCCGTAGTGCGAAATTTCTTGATTTTAAACATTAGCAAAATAACTCGAAATTCAAAGAGCAATTTCAAGTTCATACCAGTCACCAGATGGATCAAATGGCTCGCACGATTACGCGATCGCAGAGAGAATGCAAAACGTACCACCGAGCAAGCGAGCGCAAGCATTTATACAACTTATACCAGCAAAGAGCATCGCAGCCACTGAATACTTCGCAACAGTAAAGGAAGTGAGGCAATACAAACGACTTCACCATCGCTAAACGCGAGACGCGCGGTAAGAAGGTCTTAATAAGATAGAACGTCCTAAGCAAGAGGTATACTTTGCCACATGCATGAGCAACATGGGCTTCCCACGAGAGATCATCACAAGTTAACAAACCTAGGCTCTTAATAACATGACTAAATGGGATAATATACACATTCAGGGGTATTGGTGACAAAGAATCAAGAACCATCCTAGGACCTTTATGCAGAACCATAATTTGCGTCTTACCGGCATTAAAAACAAGGGTATTTTCAGCTGCCCAAACACAAACAAGCAGCAGCACAAGTTGTACGTCATCTGCGAAAAAATGAACATGAGACCACTTAACATGAAATAGTAAATCATTAATATAAGAAGAGCTCTGAGTTGGACTCTTGATCCGCCCACCAGACTCGCTGAGATCTACCAGATAGTTAGGAATAAATAAGAGCACAGGACGGACTTGAGAAGTAATAGTGAGACTTTAGCTTAACACCAAGAAGGGCCTAATCTACACAGCTAAAAGTTTTGCTGAAGTCAAGAGCGCCATTTTTGTTGGCAAGCAACTAGACTGGCAACTTTTGGTTTGATACCCATTTGTCAGCCCTAGGAGTCTGCTGTGGTTTGGTACCCAGTGGCTCGGCGGTCTGTACTCACACACAAGTGGACGGAATAACGGAATTCAGGGAACGAGACCGCACGCGACTACATGACGCATTCTACCCGAGCAAGATGACCGTTTGACAGCAGAGAGAGACGTTTACATAGAGTAAATATTGGTCCAGAGAGAGCATAGCATCGCCACGGCTCAACTCATCGCCCCGCAAGTATCTTAGCCGAACTAAGAGCGGAAATTTGTAATCAGTAATAACGAAATAAAGCGTGTATTGTCATAGAGGCCCAAATTCTTATAGTTTTGATAAATAGTCTGTGACGAACCCTGGACAGCCGGCGAGCTAACTCGTGCTCAAATCCGGAGAACCGGATAGCTTCGTTGCAACACTTTCACAATTTATCCACACGCTATTCCCTCACGTACATACATTATTCTCTTACGTATCCTATTCTTCCACGTACGTGTCGAAGATTTACACTATACTATAATTACTTATTTATTATTAAAAAATACATATAAATACTATAGCTACTTATTTACAGCAATTTTATACTTTGGAGTTCTATTTTGAACCGAATGAATATTTTTCCGATTCGGTTCTTACGAAGCAATACTTTCTCAAGGCAAATATTGATGACGATTTTCCATTTGGCTTTGAAGGTCCTGAAATTTATAAGTGAAAGGTTGGTTGCTTTTGATTTGTTGTCGTGTAAATAAATATAATATTTACTAGGGATGTTCTATAAATTGGGGAAAAAATGAATTAAACAGTAAAAACGATACGCAAGAAACAAAAACACAAGGCACGTGGTGAAGTTCGAACTATTGTCAAACACGTTCCAAATGATTATTTTTTTAATTTTTTCAACCCTCCTGAACTTTCTGAAGACAAAATCGAAATGGATGAGGAATTCCAAGGGGTAACAGAATTCATATAGTTATATACTTTATTTTCGTTCTTGATTTCATTATAGATTTTGGCGACAGATTTTGAAATTGGTCACTTTTTAAGGGTTCGAGTTGTTCCGAAAGCCGTTTTATATTTTACAGGAGACATAGTAGACGATGATGATGAAGATGAAGATGAATTTGATAAAGAGGAAGATGATGAAGAACTTGAATCCGACACTGAAACCCTAGTTGCCGAAAAGGCCACACTTAAAAAAAAAAGTAATCCAAATGAATGTCAGAATCAGTAATATAAATTTCTAGTTGCTTGTTTTGGGTTTAATTAATATGAAATCGAAACACAAAGGTATGGAATCCGTAAACATTTTAAATTACAGTTTCCGTGCACCCAAAGTGATAATGAGCGTATGGCAACCGCAAGACATAAAACCTGGCTTGCTTGATGGTGGACCACCAGAGAATCTTTGAGGATTTATTGCGTCGCTTTACGTGTGTCGACCAGAGGGTGTGAATGCCCTTTTATAACAATGTGAATGCTTCACAAATTTGTAAATGTGAATGTCATTCACATTCACAGCGTATGAATGCCTGCATGATTCAGATTCACAGCCTATGAGCATAATTCACATTCACAGCCAAATTCACACTTGAGAAGGGAAAACATTCACATGGTTCAAAGAATATCAACATTCATAGAAATTTCTGTGAATGTCTAAATGATTCACAAAAAATTAAGGCCATATTCAACTGCTGCACCATATTTTCTCTGTTTTCAAGGCTTTTTGTTTTTTTTACTCTGTTCGTTTGTTTGAATAAGGGTCAGCTGGCGAGGAAGGGATAAAAACCTCTGTTGAAGGTGTGAATATATAGTCATAGGCTCGCCCTGTGACATGTAAAGGCCACGTTTAAAAACTGCGAAGGAAGATATCCGCATAAGGCTGATAGGGAGACTTCCATACCCTGATACCCCTAACAAGGCCACAACATTCCCGAACAAGAGTACGTACATTAATAGTTACAAAATTCAAAGTACGAGATGAGCTGCAGGGAACAAGCTTGTTAAATAAATAAGCCGTAGTGCGAAATTTCTTGATTTTAAACATTAGTAAAATAACTCGAAAGTCAAAGAGCAATTTCAGGTTCATACCAGTTACTAGATGCATGAAATGGCTCGCACGATCACGCGATCGCAGAGTGAATACAAAACGTACCACCGAGCAAGCGAGCGCAAGCATTTATGCAACTTATACCAGCAAAAAGCATCGCAGCCACTGAATACTTCGCAACAGTAAAGGAAGTGAGGCAATACAAACGACTTCACTATCGCTAAACGGAAGACGCGCGGTAAGAAGTTCTAAATAAGATAGAACGTCCTAAGCAAGAGGTATACTTTGCCACATACATGAGCAACATAGGCTTCCCACGAGAGATCATCACAAGTTAACAAACCTAGGCTCTTAATAACATGACTAAATGGGATAACATACACATTCAGGCGAATTGGTGACAAAGAATCAAGAACCATCCTAGGACCTCGATGCAGAACCATAACTTGCTTCTTACCGGCATTAAAAACAAGGGTATTTTCAGCTGTCCAAACAGAAACAAGTTCTGAAAGGCCTCTGAAGGCGGCGGGTCCCCAGACCAATCTCCCCACTCTTACATGGCAGCACAAGTTGCACGTCATCTGCGAAAAAATGAACATGAGACCACTTAACATGAAGCAGTAAATCATTAATATAAGAAGAGTTCTGAGTTGGACACTTGATCCACCCAACAGACTCGCTGAGATCTACCAGATAGTTAGGAATAAATAAGAGCACAGGACGGACTTGAGAAGTAATAGTGAGTCTTTAGCCTAACACCAAGAAGGGCCTAATCTACACAGCTAAAAGCTTTGCTGAAGTCAAGAGCGGCATTTTTGTTGGCAAGCAACTAGACTGGCAACTTTTGGTTTGGTACCCATTTGTCAGCCCTAGGAGTCTGCCGTGGTTTGGTACCCAGTGGCTCGGCGGTCTGTACACACACGCAAGTGGACGGAATACTTACTTGACGCATTCTACCCGAGCAAGGTGACCGTTTGACAGCAAAGAGAGCCTATTACATAGAGTAAATATTGGTCCAGAGAGAGCATAGCATCGCCACGGCTCAACTCATCGCCCCGCAAGTATCTTAGCCGAACTAAGAGCGGAAATTTGTAATCAGTAATAACGAAATAAAGCGTGTATTGTCATAGAGGTCCAAATTCTTATAGTTTTGATAAATAGTCTGTGACGAACCATGGATAGCCGGCGAGCTAACTCGTGCTGAAATCCGGAGAACCGGATAGCTTCGTTACAACACTTTTACAATTTATCAACACGCTATTCGCTCACGTACATACATTATTCTCTTACGTACCCTATTCTTCCACGTACGTGTCGAAGATCTATACTATACTCTAATTTCTTATTTATTATTAAAAAATACATATAGATACTATAGCTACTTATTTACAGCAATTTTAGGTTCCAGTTGTGTTGTCTTATATGTCAAAATCAGACAACACCTAGAGAGCAGTTGTAATCAGCTATGTTTGTTGAAATTGTCGCATGTTTAACGTGAATTTTTTGTCTGACGCGATAATAATAGACAAAAAAAAAAAAAAATGTAATGCAATGTAATTATTGTATTTCAGTGATATTTATTAATGTCTAAGATTTTACGAGAATATGAATATGAAGATTTTTTTGAAACCGTATTATAATATCAAATGTTCAACAATTCTTGCAATATTAATGGTATTTTGATTTTCTTCTTCGGGGAAGAATAAATCGACACCAATTTCCATTATAATATTTATTTATCTTTAATCACAATTGTAAACAAACCAGTTTTTATTTTGATGCTATTGTAAGTACTGTACGGCAGGGTTACAGATCTGGCAGTAGTATTAATTGCATTTATTTTTTTTGGAATTTGGTGCTTAATTTTGATTTTCTTAAAGACTCAATTTCAAAATGTGCAGTATTTTGCATAATACGGAGTGTAACACTACTAAAGGAAAAAACACATGAATATTCAAGCAACTGATACATTAAAAAAGTTGGTGGCTTCGAAAACTTCTTGCTAGAGTTCGACAAGACAACTTACAACTTTGAATGGTTGTAAATCGTAATACGGAATTCGAACTCAGTTGTCTTCAAAGTTGTGTTGTCTTGAATAATATAAAGTAATAATATAAAATATTTAATCCGATTAAGCTGTTCGAAAACTGATGAGCTTTCCAAGTGTTTCCATACATAATCCGGTCAAGCAAAGCAGGTGTTTTGTTATTGCTTTGTTTTGTTTGGTGTAGTTGAGCTTTTACCATGTGTGTGGACATATGTGCTAATAGTTTGTCGCCTGTAATTGTCCCTTTCTAACACATTGGCACTAGACAAGGAGAAGCATAAGTTCCTATAATTCCGAACTTCGAACCTGAGTTGCAAACTAAAATGTGAAGCTAAAACCCAAAAGCATTTCGGTTTAGCGCTGGAATTGCAACAACAATTTCAATGGTATTTAAAAAGTTTACGAGCGGTTTTGGGTCCTAAAAAGTTTTACTTCCAATTTCTGGAAAAACCATTTTATGTAAACGCGGTATGAGGTTGTATTGTAAATTAGAATAGGGCCCTTATACTTTGGAGTTCTATTTTGAACCGAATGAATATTTTTCCGATTGGGCTCTTACGAAGCAATACTTTCTCAAGGCAAATATTGATGACGATTTTCCATTTGGCTTTGAAGGTCCTGAAATTTATAAGTGCAAGGTTGGTCGCTTTTGATTTGGATGTTCTATGAATTGGGTGAAAAAAATTAATTAAACAGTAAAAACGATACGCAAGAAACAAAAACACATGGAACGTGGTGAAGTTCGAACTATTGTCAAACACGTTCCAAATGATTCATTTTTTAATTTTTTAGACCCTCCTGAACTTTCTGAAGACAAAATCGAAATGGATGAGGAATCCCAACGTTTAACAGAATTCATATAGTTATATACTTTATTTTCGTTCTTGAATTAATGCGGCGTTTTTTTTTTGCGTAATTTTATTATATTTGAAAAAAATCAATTCAAAGAATTATTCTAAACTAAATCAAAAGGTTGTAGTTCATTCTAGCTTTGAAATTTTAATATCCTATTATCCAGTAGTATGACTATCGTTATTCGGAATAGGCGTACAATCTTGTTTTCTAAGTGTACAAAAAGACTTGTTGTGTCGCTCTACAAACATGCCGCGCTACAATTTTTTCTCCTTCAAAAAAGAATTAATTTTACTGCCGATATAGGCAGAAGGAATTACCGAACTACCGAGCTAAAAAGACTTTGCGTAATACTCTTAAAGTCTTTTTAGCGATGTGACCCCATGCACCCAAAGTAATAATCAGCGTATGGCTGTGAATGTCTAAATGATTCACAAAAAATTAAGGCCATATTCAACTACTTCACCATATTTTCCCTGCTTTCAAGGCTTTTTGTTTTTTTTTTTTACTTTGTTCGTTTGTTATCAGTTTGAAAAAGGGTCAGCTGGCGAGGAAGGGATAAAAACCTCTGTTGAAGGTGTGAATATATGGTCATAGGCTCGCATGTTAAAATGTACGAATGTACACTGTTAAAACTAAACACATATTAACATTTTAAATTTGCTGATAATAGGAAATCTATTATTCCTTGACATTATCAAAAAAGGTTGTCTTATAGCAAGATTGTTGTGGTCTCTTACCACGATGATTAGAAGTTGCTGTGTTTTATCCTACGTCTTGCTTAGTCACTCTCCAATTGGGAAATATTCCGCATTCAATAGTTGAATTAAACACAAGTTTATTTACTTCCAAACTTTATTTATTGCTCTCTTCTATTGTTCACTATTACTAAAGTTAAAGCCTAACTAGCTTTAAACGTTTCACACTTAGTTCGCGTTAATACTCTTAAGGTTTTGTCAATATATTTATTAGACAAACACAATGTCACTCAAAATAAGATTTTGATCGATTACTACTAAAAATCTAGATAGTTCACTATTTAATATACATAGTTACAATATAATCTGTCTCTGTTCACCGGCACTTAAAAACTAGGCTCTCTATGTTCGTTTAAACGTAAGACTTTTGACACGAGACTCTATGTTAACTAATAATTACAGACTTCTCACGCTAACTAATAATTCAAGACTTCCCGCATTAACTAATAATTCCAGACTTCCCGCGTTAAATAATAATTCAAGACTTCCCGCGATAACTAATAATTCAAGACTTACATTCAATTTAAAAATGTTCTTCCTTATATCTACTTTGTATGTCGGAAATGTTGTCGGAAAATGATTAACATAATAATTTTGGAGGCTGCATTGCACAGAAGTGCTGACTTCGTTCTTCCGCGTCAGCTCTTTGTTATGTTTTATTGATGTCATGATCAAGCTTTGATTTCCTTGGCCAGATTGATGTCACGAACGAAGCTTAGTCTTCGCTTAGTCGCTTTGACTTCCGTAACTTTAAAGCATAGATTAGTAGATGAGACACTCGAAAATGTCCCTTATACACTAATGCATTTTTGCTGGAATTGCACTGATACAATGAAAGAAAACTTTGATTCGCTGCAAAAAAAGTGTAGCCTCGCCGTAAAAAAGTGTAGCCTCGCCGTAAAATAATGTAGCCTCGCCGCAAAAATTTTGTAGCAAGCACTGATCGAAAATTTATTTTAAGGGGGTTGTTTATCGAAACGTCAAAATAAATAATTATAAATATTATGTTTTTTATCCGTGAAAAACATGTGTAAAACATAGTTTTAATGTTAATAAATATATTCTATAACATCTTACACAGCATTTTCTAATTTGCTTCGTTATATTTCCTATAAATGCAGTCGGTAATCAAAACCTTTTGTTATAAATACACAATTATGCGCCTAATTGCAAAAATATTTTAGTATGCTGTTAGCAGAATAGTATAAATGAAACTGAATACAAATTATTGCAAAATAGTTGGAAATTATACGTTATTGGCCTAGTTGGGGCTCCAAAACCCTTTAGCACATACGGTTGCACTGGTAAGAAATCGTACACATTGTTTGATAAAGAAACAAGAACAACAATGTGGTATCTCTCACGTATTGTATACGTGAGTTCAACATACCAAACAATCAAATGTCAAACCGACTTTTTGAAGCGGCGAATAGCGAGTGTCACATCTAGTAATCTATGCTTTAAAGTACGGCCTAAAATTGTGCAAGCGGGTTTTTCAATTAAAGACACCAAACTGCCAGAGGAAATTCATGCCCAAAAATATGTGTTACTAACCATCATTCCGACATACAACATTCCTCCGTTCTTCCGACAAAAAAAAAATGTATGATCTAAAAGAGAATAATTTTTTCTTAATTTACAAATTTAAAATATTTCTACTTTGGGCTTAACTTCCAGTTTTATCATTTGCTCTAGATAACCTATGAACCTATTCTATTGATTACAACATAATTATAATAAAAATTTTATCTAATTTTTACAAATGTATTTATGGGAAAATAATTCTGCCCACTTCGATGATCTGCTTACTATGTCGCTGCTATGATACTGCTTCCTTCCGGTTGTTCTGCTACGTTTTGTAGAATAGCGATGTTGAAAGTGTTGGAGTATGGTTGATGGACGGCGAGAGCTCTGGCCGGCATTTGGTGCACGGTTACTTGTAGTCCTTTGACGGTGTCAGTTACGGAGGGCAGTGGCAGTACGCAACGTACTTGTGGTTCCAACGCTTGACCAACCAGCGGTAGTACGGTAGTACGAGCTTCATTTTGTACCTGTTGTATACGTGTGTACTTTCTGTCTGCATTTACTCGAACCGACACACCCTGGATGTACTGATCGTAGATCTGATCCTGTAGTTTTCTCTTTTAACGCAGCATGCAAAACACTGCTAACCCGCTGTCTTCAATTCTCGTAGATGCCACGCCTCTATCTGTGTTATCGTCTTACTTCCGTATTATATTTCTCACCTCTGTTATTCTCCACCGCTGTTTAGTTGACATCGTACCGGCGATGAATTTTTGGATCATTGACTGCTATTTTCGCTGCCGTTGATAGTGCAAAATCTATATATATTTAAATTTTATTTTTTTTTTTTGTTTTTTGGTTTGTGTGGGGCTATTAATTCTTGCTGCGGTTTGGTCTGCTGTGGTTTGGTACCCAGTGGCTCGGTAGTCTGTACTCACGCACAAGTGGACGGATAGTACAAAATCTATATATATTTAATTTTTTTTTTTTTGTGGTTTGTGTGGGGCTATTAATTCTTGGTTTTCTGCTTTTTCGTGTTCTTTTGCTTTCATATTTTTTTCTTGCATCTTTTCAAAACTTATTTTTTTTTTGTTTTTTACATATGTTAACAATTACATTAATCGTAATAATCATCTTAACGTATTTATTGAATTTTATTTATGAACTTGTTTAATATTAGTGTATTATTATTATTTATTATTCCGTTACTTATTATTTCACTTATCAAATATTTAATGGCAATATGTTTTTGTTTTTATTAATTTATAATATATTTTTATGATGAGTTACTTCTAATACTTTTTATACTTATATAGCTTTGTATGTTTCTTACTGTTTGTGTGGAATAACAATTCATATTTTTAGAATAGAACATAGAAGTTAGGTATGTGTGTTTATGTACGACTGTACTTAGATGATGATGTGTTGATTATGAATGTTGTGCATGCAAAACTTAGAATATTTAGTATGCTCTCCTTCCGTTGAGTTAACGGTGATATTTTTTGATCCATTTTGTATCGATGATTTTTATAACTTTAACCTATACTGTTTATATATAAACACGCGGCCGACCCTTGCGATCCTTTCCCATATGCGGCTGTTCATATAACCCTGAATCTAAATCGCTATCTCTGCGTTTTTTTGTTTGCACGCATTCATCATCCCTTGGTATACACGGTGGTGGAAATCCAGGACCCATCGGCACAGATGTCACCGCGGAGCCGAAATTGTTGGCACCATTGCCATCCCTACGCTTACTCTACTTCCACTACCTACTTTTTTCTTGCAAAACAATCTTATTGTTAGCACTATAATCCCTACAATCACTTACCGCTTACCATGCCTGTTATATCCATTATGCCCTGTTTCGTGCTCAACCGCTTTATACTTTCCATTTGCCTTATTTCTGTCTTCAAATCTTCAATCCTACGACCACCCGCTGCCAATATTTCCCTTATGTCTATCTTATCAGATAATAATATTGGCTTTAGATTTGCTTTTGTCAGATTTGTCTTCACCGATGCCGAGCACACTTCTTTCAAATAATTTATAAAGAGCGTATGGTTTGGTGTCTTGCGTAGATCTTCTATTCCATGATTTTCTGTTTCTTCAAATTCTTACATCATTCCCTCCCCTCGTATTCTATATCTTTCGACCATTTTCAGAATTCCTAAACCTACCAAACTGATATTAAATACCTGTTTATGCTCGTGCACTTCAAAAATAGTTGGACTTCGGATATTGTAAAGCCACGCATTCGGTGCCGTCAGCTTCCACATGGATCCTCGGTTGGGTGGTATTTCTATCTGACTACAAACGTTTTCATCCAAACTATTATGATGAAGCAGCCTAACTTCACATACAACGCTATTTCTCGTTAGTATTTCGCGTCTATGTTTGCAAACTCGTACTTGTCTTGTGACATCCGGCTCCTTGGAGGAAATCATTTTGCACTTGCTTAGATCCTCCTGCGAGACCTGCACGAATCTTCAGGTTTTTTCGGATTCTGCTATGTATGCCGCATTCAGCTGTTTAGTTACATCCCACTCCTTTGTCGTGAAAATCGTGACTAGATATGGCTTCATTAGAACGTAACTTTCATCATCTGGTATGTGTATTTTTACTACCACCCATAACACGTCCTTATCTTTAAATGACCTTACCCTTGCTGGTTTCCACACGTCGTAATTATACTCCAACATCCACGACGTCCTTCAAGGTAATTTAGATTCTTTAGACGCCTTCACGAGTTGATCCTCGCTTAATATAGCTTCCTGTAACCTTCCTGTCATCAAGTCATCAATTATTGCCATGTCCAACGCCTGTTGCCGTTGTATGTCGGTCATACTAGCTTCCACCGCCGTTTCAACTTGCACCATGTTAAATGCCGCTTCTATATGTTTAAACTCTTATCATAAAATCATTTATATTGCTCTGTTGCTGTAGAGTTGCATTAAGACCGTCCTGGATAAATGAGTTTATCCTCTCTACTGCAAATGCTATTGGCTTAGACAGCGCTTCGTAACTTGATGATAATACAGACCTTTTCCATCATCTTGTAATGTTTATCTTGTGCTGTGTCAAGTTGCCTTAAATCCAAATATATCCTGTTCGCGTCCTCCTGATCCATCGTTCCAAATGCCCAATTAAGGGCAATTTTGCGTAGCCTTTACAACCATTTTTGCTTGAATAGCCATTGAGCTCTGTTGTTTCGTTGTTGCTTTCTTCCTGTTTTGGCATTTTTTCTAGTGCTGTGTTTGATTACATGGCTGCAGTTTTGTTTTTTTTTTTGTGGACTTATGGTTGGGTAGTGGCATCTCCTATATCCTTTCTTTCTCTGTGGTCCTATTTCCTTTTCCTACTCTTTTCCAACTCTAAAACTCTTTTCTTCCATGCTGCTTTTTAGATCATAAGTAATGATTTATTCTACTGTAAAAATAATTTTAGTACGATACTTACGAGGTCCTATGACCTTTTTTTGTACACCATGATTGTAAATGAAATCGATTAAAGCTGAATAAATAAATAAATAAATAATGCTATCAAGCATATTACAGGTATATTTAATTTGTTTTTAAATACATATTTAATGTAGGTAATAAGAAGATCATTATACTTTTATATCTTGCTATATGACAACCTTTTTTGATAATGTCAAGCAATAATAGTTTTCCTATTATCAGTAAATTTTAAATGTTAATATGTGTTTAGTTTTAACCGTGACATTCACAAAAATTTCTATGAATGTTGAAACATTCATGGGATTGTCTTCGAACATTCATGGGATTGTCTACTAAAGTACACTACATTCGTACATTTTAACATGCGAGCCTATGACCATATATTCACACCTTCAACAGAGGTTCTTATCCCTTCCTCGCTAGCTGACCCTTTTTCAAACATATAACAAACGAACAAAGTAAAAAAAACACAAAGCCTTGAAAGCAGAGACAATATGGTAAAGCAGATGAATAAGGCCCTAATTTTTTGTGAATCATTTAGACATTCACAGAAATTTCTATGAATGTTGAGACATTCATGGGATATTCTTTGAACCATGTGAATGTTTTCCCTTCTCAAGTGTGAATTTGGCTGTGACTCACTGTTTGTTAATGTGAATTATGGAGATATTCATAGGCTGCGAATGTGAATATTGCAGGCATTCATACGCTGTGAATGTGAATGACATTCACATTTACAAATTTGTGAAGCATTCACATGTTCATAAAAGGGCATTCACACCCTCTGGTCGACACACGTAAAGCGACGCAATAAATCCTAAAAGATTCTCTGGTGGTCCACCATCAAGCAAGCCAGGTTTTATGTCTTGCGGTTGCCATACGCTGATTATCACTTTGGGTGCATAGGGTCATATCGCTAAAAAGACTTTGCGTAATACTCTTCAATTGATTACGAGCCACATATTACTACACTGACAAACTGATGCATTCCAAAAATAGTAGTATAGTAGTAGTATTAGTAGTATAGTAGTATATATCGGCAGTAAAATTAATTGTTTTTTGAAGGATAAAAAATTGTAGCGCGGCATGTTTGTAGAGCGACACAACAAGTCTTGGTGTACACTTAGATAACAAGATTGTACGCCTACTCCGAATAAAGATAAAGATAATCTTTTGATTTAGTTTAAAATAACTCTTTGAATTGATTTTTTTCAAATATAATAAAATAACGCAAAAAAAACGCCGCTTTAAAATTGGAAACTGTAGTTTAAAATGTTTACGGATTCCATACCTTCGTGTTTCGATTTCATATTAATTATACTCAAAACAAGCAACTAGAAATTTATATTACTGATTCTAACATTCATTTGGATTAGTTTTTTTTTGTCAGTGTGGCCTTTTGGGCAACTGAGTTTTTTTTTAAGTGTGGCCTTTTCAGTGTCGGATTCAAGTTCTTTATCATCTTCCTCTTTATCAAATTCATCTTCATCATCACCGTCTACTATATCTCCTGTAAAATATAAGACGGCTTTCGGAACAACTCGAACCCTTAAAGAGTGACCAATTTCAAAATCTGTCGCCAAAATCTGTAATGAAATCAAGAACGAAAATAAAGTAAAATAAATAACATATATAACTATATGAATTCTTCTACCCCTTGGGACTCCTCATCCATTTCGATTTTGTCTTCAGAAAGTTCAGGAGGGTTGAAAAAATTAAAAAAATTAATCATTTGGAACGTGTTTGACAATAGTTCGAACTTCACCACGTTCCTTGTGTTTTTGTTTCTTGCGTATCGTTTTTACTGTTTAATTCATTTTTTTCCCAATTCATAGAACATCCCTAGTAAATATTATATTTATTTACACGACAACAAATCAAAAGCAACCACCCTTTCACATATAAATTTCAGGACCTTCAAAGCCAAATGGAAAATCGTCATCAATATTTGCCTTGAGAAAGTATTGCTTCGTACGAACCGAATCGGAAAGATATTCATTTGGTTCAAAATAGAACTCCAAAGTATAAAATTGCTGTAAATAAGTAGCTATTGTATTTATATGTATATTTTAATAATAAATAAGTAATTATAGTATAGTGTAAATCTTCGACACGTACGTGGAAGAATAGGATACGTAAGAGAATAATGTATGTACGTGAGGGAATAGCGTGCGGATAAATTGTGAAAGTGTTGCAACGAAGCTATCCGGTTCTCCGGATTTGAGCACGAGTTAGTTCGCCGGATGTCCAGGGTTCGTCACAGACTATTTATCAAAACTATAAGAATTTGGACTTCTATGACAATACACGCTTTATTTCGTTATTACTGATTACAAATTTTCACTCGTAAATCACGGCAAACCAAAAGTTTCCAGTCTAGTTGCTTGCCAACAAAAATGCCGCTCTTGACTTCAGCAAAGCTTTTAGCTGTGTAGATTAGGCCGTTCTTGGTGTTAAGCTAAAGTCTCACTTTTACTTCTCAAGTTCGACCTGTGCTCTTATTTATTCCTATCTATCTGGTAGATCTCAGCGAGTCTGGTGGGCGGATCAAGTGTCCAACTCAGAACTCTTCTTATAATAATGATTTACTATTTCATGTTAACTGGATCTCATGATCATTTTTTCGCAGATGACGTGCAACTTGTGCTGCTGCTGTAAGAGTGGGGAGATTGGTCTGGGGACCCGCCGCCTTTCAGAGGATAGTTTTCTTGTTTGTTTTTGGGCAGCTGAAAATATCCTTGTTTTTAATGCCGGTATGACGCAAATTATGGTTCTGCATAAAGGTCCTAGGATGGTTCTTGATTCTTTGTTTCCAATTCCCCTGAATGTGTATGTTATCCCATTTAGTCATGTTATTAAGAGCCTAGGTTTGTTAACTTGTGATGATCTCTCGTGGAAAGCCCATGTTGCTCATGCATGTGGCAAAGTATACCTCTTGCTTAGGACGTTCTATCTTATTAAGAACTTCTTACCGCGCGTCTCCCGTTTAGCGATGGTGAAGTCGTTTGTATTACCACAATTCCTTTACTGTTGCGAAGTATTCAGTGGCTGCGATGCTTTTTGCTGGTATAAGTTGCATAAATGCTTGCGCTCGCTTGCTCGGTGGTACGTTTTGCATTCTCTCTGCGATCGCGTAATCGTGCGAGCCATTTGATCCATCTGGTGACTGGTATGAACTTGAAATTGCTCTTTGAATTTCGAGTTATTTTGCTAATGTTTAAAATCAAGAAATTTCGCACTACGGCTTAATGTAGGTAATTTTTAGTAAAATTATATTTTTCATTTATCTAAAAGAAGAACATTATATTTTTATATCTTGCTATATGACAACCTTTTTTAATAATGTCAAGGAATAATAGTTTTCCTATTATCAGCAAATTTTAAATGTGTTTATGTGTTTAGTTTTAACAGTGTACATTCGTACATTTTAACATGCGAACCTATGACCATATATTCACACCTTCAACAGACGTTTTTATCCCTTCCTCGCCAGCTGACCATTATTCAAACAAACGAACAAAAAAAAAAAAAACAAAAAGCCTTGAAAGCAGAGAAAATATTTTAAATGTGTTTATGTGTTTAGTTTTAACAGTGTACATTCGTACATTTTAACATGCGAACCTATGACCATATATTCACACCTTCAACAGACGTTTTTATCCCTTCCTCGCCAGCTGACCATTATTCAAACAAACGAACAAAAAAAAAAACAAAAAGCCTTGAAAGCAGAGAAAATATGGTGAAGCAGTTGAATATGGCCTTAATTTTTTGTGAATCATTTAGACATTCACAGAAATTTCTATGAATGTTGAGACATTCATGGGATATTCTTTGAACCATGTGAATGTTTTCCCTTCCCAAGTGTGAATTTGGCTGTGACTCAATGTTTGGTAATGTGAATTATGCAGATATTCATTGGCTGTGAATGTGAATCATGCAGGCATTCATACGCTGTGAATGTGAGTGACATTCACATTTACAAATTTGTGAAGCATTCACACGTTCATAAAAGGGCATTCACACCCTCTGGTCGACACACGTAAAGCGACGCAATAAAACCTCAAAGATTCTCTGGTGGTCCACCATCAAGCAACCCAGGTTTTATGTCTTGCGGTAGCCATACGCTGATTATCACTTTGGGTGCATAGGGTCATATCGCTAAAAAGACTTTGCGTAATACTCTTCAATTGATTACGAGCCACATATTACTACACTGACAAACTGATGCATTCCAAAAATAGTAGTAGTTCGATAATTCCTTCTGCCTATATCGGCAGTAAAATTAATTCTTTTTTGAAGGATAAAAAATTGTAGCGCGGCATGTTTGTAGAGCGACACAACAAGTCTTGGTGTACACTTAGATAACAAGATTGTACGCCTACTCCGAATAAAGATTCTAAAGTAATACTCTTCAATTGATTACGCAAAAAAAACGCCGCATTAAATTTGGAAACTGTAATTTAAAATGTTTACGGATTCCATACCTATGTGTTTCGATTTCATATTAATTAAACTTAAAACAAGCAACTAGAAGTTTATATTACTGATTCTGACATTCATTTGGATTAGTTTTTTTTGTAAGTGTGGCCTTTTCAGTGTCGGATTCAAGTTCTTCATCATCTTCCTCTTTATCAAATTCATCTTCATCATCACCGTCTACTATGTCTCCTGTAAAATATAAGACGGCTTTCGGAACAACTCGAACCCTTAAAGAGTGACCAATTTCAAAATCTGTCGCCAAAATCTATAATGAAATCAAGAGCGAAAATAAAGTATATAACTATATGAATTCTGTTACCCCTTGGAATTCCTCATCCATTTCGATTTTGTCTTCAGAAAGTTCAGGAGGGTTGAAAAAATTAAAAAAATAATCATTTGGAACGTGTTTGACAATAGTTCGAACTTCACCACGTTCCTTGTGTTTTTGTTTCTTGCGTATCGTTTTTACTGTTTAATTCATTTTTTCCCCCAATTCATAGAACATCCCTAGTAAATATTATATTTATTTACACGACAACAAATCAAAAGCAACCAACCTTTCACTTATAAATTTCAGGACCTTCAAAGCCAAATGGAAAATCGTCATCAATATTTGCCTTGAGAAAGTATTGCTTCGTAAGAACCGAATCGGAAAAATATTCATTCCATTCAAAATAGAACTCCAAACTATTAAATTGCTGTGAATAAGTAGCTATAGTATTTATATGTATTTTTTAATAATAAATAAGTAATTATAGTATAGTGTAAATCTTCGACACGTACGTGGAAGAATAGGATACGTAAGAGAATAATGTATGTACGTGAGGGAATAGCGTGCGGATAAATTGTGAAAGTGTTGCAACGAAGCTATCCGGTTCTCCGGATTTGAGCACGAGTTAGTTCGCCGGATGTCCAGGGTTCGTCACAGACTATTTATCAAAACTATAAGAATTTGGACCTCTATGACAATACACGCTTTATTTCGTTATTACTGATTACAAATTTTCACTCGTAAATCACGGCAAACCAAAAGTTTCCAGTCTAGTTGCTTGCCAACAAAAATGCCGCTCTTGACTTCAGCAAAGCTTTTAGCTGTGTAGATTAGGCCCTTCTTGGTATTAAGCTAAAATCTCACTATTACTTCTCAAGTCCGTCCTGAGCTCTTATTTATTCCTAACTATCTAGTAGATCTCAGCGAGTCTGGTGGGCGGATGAAGTGTCCAACTCAGAACTCTTCTTATATTAATGATTTACTATTTCATGTTAACTGGTCTCATGTTCATTTTATCGCAGATGACGTGCAACTTGTGCTGGTGCTGTAAGAGTGGGGAGATTGGTCTGGGGACCCGCCGCCTTTCAGTGGATATTGATCTTGTTTGTGTTTGGGCAGCTGAAAATATACTTGTTTTTAATGCCGGTAAGACGCAAATTATGGTCCTGCATCGAGGTCCTAGGATGGTTCTTGATTCTTTGTCACCAATTCGTCTGAATGTGTATGTTATCCCATTTAGTCATGTTATTTAGAGCCTAGGTTTGTTAACTTGTGATGATCTCTCGTGGGAAGCCCATGTTGCTCATGTATGTGGCAAAGTATACCTCTTGCTTAGGACGTTCTATCTTATTAAGACCTTCTTACCGCGCGTCTCCCGTTTAGCGATGGTGAAGTCGTTTGTATGGCCTCACTTCCTTTACTGTTGCGAAGTATTCAGTGGCTGCGATGCTTTTTGCTGGTATAAGTTGCATAAATGCTTGCGCTCGTTTGCTAGGTGGTACGTTTTGCATTCTTTCTGCGATCGCGTGTTCGTGCAAGCCATTTGATCCATCTGGTGACTGGTATAAACCTGAAATTGCTCTTTGACTTTCGAGTTATTTTGCTAATGTTTGAAATCAAGAAATTTCGCACTACGGCTTATTTATTTAACAAGCTTGTTTCCTGCAGCTCATCTCGTACTTTGAATTTTGTTACTATTAATGTACGTACTCTTGTTCGGGAACGTTGTGGCCTTGTTCGGACAACAACCTGTCCCCAACTCTGTTTCCTGTTGTGCCGACCTTCGCCTTCTTTCCAATCGGCGGTATTAACTCATCGCCTGATCTTTGCCTCTTGGGCGTTGTTGGTATAAAAGACGAGGCAACACCGAGCACCTCCGTAACCCAGTTCAGGGACTTTCTGTCCTTTTCGGTCAATTCCTTTTCAGGAATCTTCCGTAGTTTGTCCCTCATTCGGTAGGCGTTTCGTCGAGTCCGTGAGTTTACCTTCGAATCCTGTCCACCATCCGGCCCCATTCTCGAAGAACCGCGGCCAGTGGCTTCTGTAGTTGTCCCTGTCAGTTCCTTCTCTTGACTGCCCCTGGATCTGCTCAGGCTAGATGCGCTGATCTCAGCCTTCGCCACCATTGTCGCCGTCAGAGTTTTCCCCCCTCTAACCCTGCCTTCACCACTTATTCCAGTGGCTACGGCAGCATTTGGACTTTCAGCCGACACTTTCAGAGTTTCGGCTTCTCTTTTTGTTGTTGTTTTATTATTCGAAGACATAAAAATTCCCACGAGTTGCGGAGAAGGGGTGGTCCACCTGTGCAGAGATCCGCAGTACACAGGCAAGGCTACTTAATTCGGAGGGCGCCAGGTATCCGAATACTCCGTTGGAGACTGGGCTATTTTTTAAAACTGGGCCCCCAGCGAGGCTGATCCTTGGCACGGGTCGTATGACACCTTAATCCAGAACAGTTGGTGGTCGTTTGTACCACCGACACAGCACTGGAGCAGCCAATGTTACACTGACTGATCCTGCTGAGCCAGTGACTTAAGCCCCTACACCACGACAAGGTCACCACCAGGTAGGAGTGCCTACCTGTAATATGCTTGAGAGCATTATTTATTTATTTATTTATTCAGCTTAAATCCATTTCATTTACAATCATGGTGTACAACAAAATGTCACAGGACCTTGTAAGTATCGTACTAAAATTATTTTTACAGTAGAATTGATCTTTACTTATGATCTAAAAAGCAGGAAGGAAGAAAAGAGTTTTAGAGTTGGAAAAGAGTAGGAAAAGGAAATAGGACCACAGAGAAAGAAAGGATATAGGGGATGCCACTATCCAACCATAAGTCCACAAAAAAAAAAAAAAACAAAACTGCAGCCATGCAATCAAACACAGCACTCGAAAAAATGCCAAAACAGGAAGTAAGCAACAACAAAGCAACAGAGCTCAATGGCTATTCAAGCAAAAATGGTTGTAAAGGCCACGTTTAAAAACTGCGAAGGAAGATATCCGCATAAGGCTGATAGGGAGACATCCATAACCTGCATCCATAACCTGATACCCCTAACAAGGCCACAACGTTCCCGAACAAGAGTACGTACATTAATAGTAACAAAATTCAAAGTACGAGATGAGCTGCAGGGAACAAGCTTGTTAAATAAATAAGCCGTAGTGCGAAATTTCTTGATTTTAAATATTAGCAAAATAACTCGAAAGTCAAAGAGCAATTTCAGGTTCATACCAGTGTTGTATCTCTTTTGTTACACTGCTGTGTTGTGCACATATGCTATACCGAGCATAGTTTCACGATCCGAAGATGAGGCCTATTAGAGTTTGTCTGTGTGTGTGTGTGTGTGTGTGTGTTGACTTATTATCTGGCGAGTCACGCCGACTTAGGCTGGCCACAAGGCCGTGCTTTTTGGTTGGCTTTTAAGCGAGCCCCGCTATATTGAGTGCTGGCCACAAGGCCGAACTGTATTTGGCTTTTAAGCGAGCCCCGCTATATTTCATTCATATATGGCCACAAGGCCGTAGTTAATTATTAATCGACAAATGTTGGTTAAGTTTTACTTGACTTTATTCAACTTACTCTTCTCGCGTTCAAAAATACAATCCCCGCTTAAGTCTAAGCGTTTCTTATTTATAGTTTCGTATCGATCAGAATTGTGACGAAGCTATGTTTCGCAATAATTCTTGATACAAAAGTGCGAATTATTCCAATAATTATTTCCGCGTTCATTCGACGCAAACTTTAAGCTTATGCTTATTAAGCTAATAATGTGGCCTAGTTCGTTCGAGCGTTCGTTGACTTGAACTTGGTGACAACGACCGTCATTTATTGAATATTTCACATTGTGCCCAAAAGTATGTGTTGTTAATTACGTTAAGCGTTGTTAACAATTGGCCAAAATGTATGTGACGTCAAGTTTTATTTAGTTTGGATAGCTTTCACAATTCCGACCTACAACATCAGTCACCAGATGGATCAAATGGCTCGCACGAACACGCGATCGCAGACAGAATGCAAAACGTACCACCGAGCAAGCGAGCGCAAGCATTTATGCAACTTATACCAGCAAAAAGCATCGCAGCCACTGAATACTTCGCAACAGTAAAGGAAGTGAGGCAATACAAACGACTTCAGCATCGTTAAACGGGAGACGCGCGGTAAGAAGGTCTTAATAAGATAGAACGTCCTAAGCAAGAGGTATACTTTGCCACATACATGAGCAACATGGGCTTCCCACGAGAGATCATCACAAGTTAACAAACCTAGGCTCTAAATAACATGACTAAATGCGATACCATACACATTCAGATGAATTGGTGACAAAGAATCAAGAACCATCCTAGGACCTCGATGCAGAACCATAATTTGCGTATTACCGGCATTAAAAATAAGGATATTTTCAGCTGCCCAAACACAAACAAGATCAATATCCACTGAAAGGCGGCGGGATGACAAGTTGCACGTCATCTGCGATAAAATGAACATGAGACCAGTTAACATGAAATAGTAAATCATTAATTTAAGAAGAGTTCTGAATTGGACACTTGATCCGCCCACCAGACTCGCTGAGATCTACTAGATAGTTAGGAATAAATAAGAGCTCAGGACGGACTTGAGAAGTAATAGTGAGATTTTAGCTTAACACCAAGAACGGCCTAATCTACACAGCTAAAAGCTTTGCTGAAGTCAAGAGCGGCATTTTTGTTGGCAAGCAACTAGACTGGAAACTTTTGGTTTGCCGTGATTTACGAGTGAAAATTTGTAATCAGTAATAACGAAATAAAGCGTGTATTGTCATAGAGGTCCAAATTCTTATAGTTTTGATAAATAGTCTGTGACGAACCCTGGACATCCGGCGAGCTAACTCGTGCTCAAATCCGGAGAACCGGATAGCTTCGTTGCAACACTTTCACAATTTATCCGCACGCTATTCCCTCACGTACATACATTATTCTCTTACGTATCCTATTCTTCCACGTACGTGTCGAAGATTTACACTATACTATAATTACTTATTTATTATTAAAAAATACATATAAATACTATAGCTACTTATTTACAGCAATTTTATAGTTTGGAGTTCTATTTTGAACCGAATGAATATTTTTCCGATTCGGTTCTTACGAAGCAATACTTTCTCAAGCCAAATATTGATGACGATTTTCCATTTGGCTTTGAAGGTCCTGAAATTTATAAGTGAAAGGTTGGTTGCTTTTGATTTGTTGTCGTGTAAATAAATATAATATTTACTAGGGATGTTCTATGAATTGGGGGAAAAAATGAATTAAACAGTAAAAACGATACGCAAGAAACAAAAACACAAGGAACGTGGTGAAGTTCGAACTATTGTCAAACACGTTCCAAATGATTAATTTTTTAATTTTTTCAACTACTATTTTAGTACGTTTAAATCCGAATTTAATGCGGCGTTTTTTTTGCGTAATCAATTGAAGAGTATTACTTTAGAATCTTTATTCGGAGTAGGCGTACAATCTTGTTATCTAAGTGTACACCAAGACTTGTTGTGTCGCTCTACAAACATGCCGCGCTACAATTTTTTATCCTTCAAAAAACAATTAATTTTACTGCCGATATAGGCAGAAGGAATTATCGAACTACTACTATTTTTGGAATGCATCAGTTTGTCAGTGTAGTTATATGTGGCTCGTAATCAATTGCAGAGTATTACGCAAAGTCTTTTTAGCGATGTGACCCCATGCACCCAAAGTGGTAATCAGCGAATGGCAACCGCAAGACATAAAACCTGGGTTGGTTGATGTTGGACCACCAGAGAATCTTTTAGGATTTATTGCGTCGCTTTACGTGTGTCGATAAGAGATGTGAATGCCCTTTTATGAACATGTGAATTCTTCACAAATTTGGAAATGTGAATGTCATTAACATACACAGCGTATGAATGCCTGCATGATTCACATTCACAGCCTATGAATATCTGCATAATTCACATACACAAACATTAAGTCACAGCCAAATTCACACTTGAGAAGGGAAAACATTCACATGGTTCGAAGACAATCCCATGAATGTTTCAACATTCATAGAAATTTTTGTGAATGTCACTGTTAAAACTAAACACATATTAAAATTTAAAATTTGCTGATAGTAGGAAAACTATTATTTCTTGACATTATCAAAGCAGGTTGGCATATAGCAAAATGTAAAAGTATAATGTTCTTCTTTTAGATAAATGAAAAATATAATTTTACTAAAAATTACCTACATTAAGGTAGGTAGGTAGGTATGGCTGTTCCAAAAGAACACACTGAGACCATGAAGGTCCATTGTGATGCCATGTGGATCTCTCCCCCTCAGAGCTATGTCAGCCACGATGTACTATTTATATAGCGACTTAAGGTCCTTACGTTAATTGGATCCATGATGCAGAGCCTTTCATAAAAATAGACTCCTAAGTGGACCTGTCTTTTTCGAGCTAGGGCTGGGCAGCTACATAAGAGATGTGAGACCGTTTCCTCTTCCTCTTCATCTCTGCAGCTCCTACAAAAATCATTTGAGAAAAGTCCCAGCCTCCCAGCATGAGGCCCAAAGAGGCAGTGGCCTGTTATGACCCCTATCACTCGCCTAATTAATACCTTGCTCAAAGTGAGGAGGTCTTGCGAGTTCTTCTGGTGGTAACGTGGCCATAATTGCCTTGCAATAATGCAGGTAGCCAACTCCTCCCACATTTTGTTAGCCTCCTTTAAGGCATCAGCTTTCAATAAGTTTTTACAGGTAGCATATGGCATTCCTGTATGTAAGTTATCTGTTATGATGGGCTAGTTCATCCGCGTGGAAATTCCCTGGAATGTTGCTGTGTCCTGGGACCCAGCACAATTTTATAGGTAGCTGTTCCGCAATCTCGTTAAGAGATTGGTGGCAGCTTGCTACCACCATGGAAGTGGTGAAGGTCGATTCCAGGGATCTAATCGCAGCCTGGCTTTCGGTATAAATATAGACATTCGTAAAGAATGTTTGATTATCCTTCAGCCAGGACAGTGCCTCACGAATGGCCATCACTTCCGCCTGGAAGACGCTAAAGTGGTCCGGAAAAAGAAATTTTCCCTCCATTCCAAGAGTTTTACAGAAAACTCCAGCACCAACTCTGCCACGCAACTTCAAGCCGTCCGTATACACTTGTGTAACTTCCTTGCCCGGCAGAGTTCCATCCTCCCAGTCTCCTCTCGATGGTATATCTGTTCGAAAATTTTGAGCTGGGAGAAAGGTTGGAACGATGTAATCTAGATTCTCGAAGGAGGATGGAAATCCTTCCAGAATGATTTGGTGACCCACTTTCGTGTTGGTCCACCTGTTTACAGCGTTTAGTCTTACCGCCGAACACTTAGCTTGTAGCCTACCCATAATATCTATTGGTAGAAAGTGCAACAGCACCTCTAGAGCTGCTGTTGGTGTCGACCTCAAAACACCTCCTATGCATAAACAAGCAGATCTTTGAACTTTTCCTAATAATCTGCAATTTGTTACCTTACTCAAAGCTGGCCACCAAGTGACCACCCCATACAGCAGTATTGGCCTGACTACTGCAACATACAACCAATGTATTATCGATGGACTGAAACCCTATTTATTACCAATGGCTCTCCTACAAGAGTAGAAGGCCACCGTGGCTTTATTCACTCTGTCGATAATGTTTGGTTTCCAGCTCAATTTTCTATCCAGAATAAGACCTAGAAATTTTGTCTTATCCCCGAAATTAAGCCTTACTTCGCCCATACTTAGAGGTTCAATACGCGGAATTTCGTGCTTCCTCGTAAAGAGAACCAATTCAGTTTTCTGTGGGTTTACGCCCAAACCCATCGGAGCTGCCCATCTTCTTATAATGTTTAGAGCACGTTGTACAAGGTCCCTGATTACACATGGGTGTTTGCCAGAGGCCGCTATGGCAAGATCATCCGCATATGCAATAACCTGTAGACCTTCATTTTCCAGAATTTTTAGCAGTCCATCAACCACCAAATTCCACAGTAAAGGAGATCCCCGCCTGAGGGGTTCCTCTCCAAACCATTCTCTTCAAATGCACGCAACCTAGTCGTGCCTCAATAGTTCTTCCTTCCAGAAGTTGACTGATAAAGCCCACAAGAGACTCTTCAACTTTCAGGATTCTTAAGGCATCCAGGATTGCATTCGCCTTCACATTGTTGAACGCCGCCTCGATGTCTACAAAATCAACTATGGAATATTCCTTCCATGCTAGTGATTTTTCCACAATACCAACTAGGCAATGCAAAGCTGTTTCTACAGACCTGCCCTTAAGGTACGCATGCTGAGCACAAGATAACTGCACCAAGTGCTTCTCTCTTATGTGCAAATCGATAATCCTCTCAAGAATCTTTAATAGAAATGAGGATAGGGTTATGGGTCGTAGATCCTTGGCTGCTTCATGTGAGCGTCTCCCCGCTTTAGGAATGAAAACAACCAGGCTACTTCTCCATTTCAGAGGAATATATCCAATTCCTAGACAACTCTTGTAGGTAGCAACTAGCCAAGGCATTACTAAATCACAAGAGTGCTGCAGCTCAGCTGAAAAAATGCCATCCGGCCCACGGGACTTAAATGGCTTGAAGCTTCTTATGGCCCACATAAGCATGTTCTCCGTTACCAGCAGCCGCAAAACCCGTATGGGAAAACAGGAATGATTATACTCATAGTCCCTAACATGACTATTTCCTGGAAAGTGAGTATCAACCAGTACTCCTAGTGTTTCAGCACTTGATGTGGTCCAAGAGCCATCGTCTCTCTTTATAGAACCTATTATGGCAGGATTAGAGGATAAAATTTTCCTCAACCTACTAGCTTCAGAGAAACTCGTTATATTTTCACAAAAATTTTTCCATGAGTTCCTTTTTGCTGTGCGTAAATATTTTTTATATCTGTTTAGGGCAGCCTTATAGTCAGCCCAGAAACGAGAATCATTTTCTGATTTGGCAAGATTAAAACTTCGCCTACACGTCCTGCGCAACTCCATGAGAGTTGGGTTCCACCAAGGTGGTTTCCTTTTCCCCCTAGGATTTCTGACAGGACAAGCTGCTCCTAAAGCTTCATTTAGAGCCCTTGAGAAGAAATCAACTTTGTTGTCAAGTTCCCCTCTGTCTGCAATACTCCCCAGTCTCTCGGACCCAAGGAGTTCCGCAAGTTTAGTTCTATAAATTAACCAGTTAGTTTTCGTAACATTCCGAGTTGGACGGATTAAATCACCAGTAGTCCCCTTAAGATTAAAGAAAATATACCTGTGGTCGGAGAAAGAATGCTCATCTGAGACCCTCCAATTGCTCACGCGGGTGATCAACCCTTGAGATACAATTGTTAGGTCCAGAACTTCCTTTCTGCTACTAATAACAAAAGTTGTCTCTCTCCCTTTTTTACAAATATATAGATTCTCGCAAATTATAAAATCAAAAAGCGACTCACCTCTCGTGTTGATGTCCGAGCTGCCCCAGATATTGTGGTGTGCATTCGCATCACATGCAATCACCAGCTCCGCCTTGCAACATGTAGCAGCCGCTGCCATTCTCCTAGTGGAGCCCGATGGAGGGTCCAACTCCTCGGACGGCATTTAAATTGAGGTCAGCCAATAGACCTTGCGAGCATCCTCCACAGCTACTGTGGTGATATCACATTCGCTGAAATTATTCAGAAGAAAACCATTGAGTTTATTCTTCATCAGAATACAGGATCTGGGCCCACCTTCACCACTCCTGTAGAACAGCCTATATCCAGGAGCCCGTAATCCACATACCTTGCCGTCAACGACCCAAGGTTCCTGAATTAGGGCAACATCGACTTCATCCTTCGCAAGATGAAGAATAAGAGCAGCTGACGCTGCTTAAAGTGGTCGAGGTTTATTTGCGTCACCCGGAGATCCTTTCCAACCTCCACCACCGTATCATCTAGCTCAGAGCCCGAGGCTAGTAGGTCCTCCTCCTCCTGTGTCCTCATAAGGAGTCTCCTCGCCATTTCCTCTTCCGATCCCATTTCGGGATCCATGGCCCAGCTCAGCGGACACGGATAAATCCTCGGCACCCTTACTGGCTTCGTCTTGGTCTTTTTTATAGACCTTCAGGGTGACCGAAGTGAATCCATATCCTATAACCCAGCCCTTTTACCCAGGGGTTCCAGGGTAAGATCCCCATTCGGCTCCTCCAGTTTGGAAACTTTCCAGTTTCCAGTAGGCAGATCTGGGTTGCTGCACCGGAGCATTTCTAAAATGATAGCAGGATCCGCTGGCTCCACCGGTATCCATGGCCTAGCCCTAGGCCGACATGGAATTTCCTCTCGAGGAATGGCCTGCAACTGTGCACCCTGCCATACCTCTCCCAACCTGGCTACAGCCATTTTGTACAGCTCGCATGACCGCTGGTCGCCACATGCAACCAGCTTAATGAGACCCTGATGCCAGCCAGCATCCCTAACCACAGGGACTGGGCCCGGGAACTCTCTCATCATCAGGAGGAAGCTGATTGCCAGCTTGACCTCCACTTTCTTCCACCGCTCAACGGATATAGAGCAGTCAGGATCGCTCCTATCCACCACCGCCAACACGAGCCGATCCTTGACCACATCCCTATAGGACAACAACCTGTCCCCAACTCTGTTTCCTGTTGTGCCGACCTTCGCCTTCTTTCCAATCGGCGGTATTAACTCATCGCCTGATCTTTGCCTCTTGGGCGTTGTTGGTATAAAAGACGAGGCAACACCGAGCACCTCCGTAACCCAGTTCAGGGACTTTCTGTCCTTTTCGGTCAATTCCTTTTCAGGAATCTTCCGTAGTTTGTCCCTCATTCGGTAGGCGTTTCGTCGAGTCCGTGAGTTTACCCTCGAATCCTGTCCACCATCCGGCCCCATTCTCGAAGAACCGCGGCCAGTGGCTTCTGTAGTTGTCCCTGTCAGTTCCTTCTCTTGACTGCCCCTGGATCTGCTCAGGCTAGATGCGCTGATCTCAGCCTTCGCCACCATTGTCGCCGTCAGAGTTTTCCCCCCTCTAACCCTGCCTTCACCACTTATTCCAGTGGCTACGGCAGCATTTGGACTTTCAGCCGACACTTTCAGAGTTTCGGCTTCTCTTTTTGTTGTTGTTTTATTATTCGAAGACATAAAAATTCCCACGAGTTGCGGAGAAGGGGTGGTCCACCTGTGCAGAGATCCGCAGTACACAGGCAAGGCTACTAATTTCGGAGGGCGCCAGGTATCCGAATACTCCGTTGGAGACTGGGCTATTTTTTAAAACTGGGCTCCCAGCGAGGCTGATCCTTGGCACGGGTCGTATGACACCTTAATCCAGAACAGTTGGTGGTCGTTTGTACCACCGACACAGCACTGGAGCAGCCAATGTTACACTGACTGATCCTGCTGAGCCAGTGACTTAAGCCCCTACACCACGACAAGGTCACCACCAGGTAGGAGTGCCTACCTGTAATATGCTTGAGAGCATTATTTATTTATTTATTTATTCAGCTTAAATCCATTTCATTTACAATCATGGTGTACAACAAAATGTCACAGGACCTTGTAAGTATCGTACTAAAATTATTTTTACAGTAGAATTGATCTTTACTTATGATCTAAAAAGCAGGAAGGAAGAAAAGAGTTTTAGAGTTGGAAAAGAGTAGGAAAAGGAAATAGGACCACAGAGAAAGAAAGGATATAGGGGATGCCACTATCCAACCATAAGTCCACAAAAAAAAAAAAAAACAAAACTGCAGCCATGCAATCAAACACAGCACTCGAAAAAATGCCAAAACAGGAAGTAAGCAACAACAAAGCAACAGAGCTCAATGGCTATTCAAGCAAAAATGGTTGTAAAGGCCACGTTTAAAAACTGCGAAGGAAGATATCCGCATAAGGCTGATAGGGAGACATCCATAACCTGCATCCATAACCTGATACCCCTAACAAGGCCACAACGTTCCCGAACAAGAGTACGTACATTAATAGTAACAAAATTCAAAGTACGAGATGAGCTGCAGGGAACAAGCTTGTTAAATAAATAAGCCGTAGTGCGAAATTTCTTGATTTTAAATATTAGCAAAATAACTCGAAAGTCAAAGAGCAATTTCAGGTTCATACCAGTGTTGTATCTCTTTTGTTACACTGCTGTGTTGTGCACATATGCTATACCGAGCATAGTTTCACGATCCGAAGATGAGGCCTATTAGAGTTTGTGTGTGTGTGTGTGTTGACTTATTATCTGGCGAGTCACGCCGACTTAGGCTGGCCACAAGGCCGTGCTTTTTGGTTGGCTTTTAAGCGAGCCCCGCTATATTGAGTGCTGGCCACAAGGCCGAACTGTATTTGGCTTTTAAGCGAGCCCCGCTATATTTCATTCATATATGGCCACAAGGCCGTAGTTAATTATTAATCGACAAATGTTGGTTAAGTTTTACTTGACTTTATTCAACTTACTCTTCTCGCGTTCAAAAATACAATCCCCGCTTAAGTCTAAGCGTTTCTTATTTATAGTTTCGTATCGATCAGAATTGTGACGAAGCTATGTTTCGCAATAATTCTTGATACAAAAGTGCGAATTATTCCAATAATTATTTCCGCGTTCATTCGACGCAAACTTTAAGCTTATGCTTATTAAGCTAATAATGTGGCCTAGTTCGTTCGAGCGTTCGTTGACTTGAACTTGGTGACAACGACCGTCATTTATTGAATATTTCACATTGTGCCCAAAAGTATGTGTTGTTAATTACGTTAAGCGTTGTTAACAATTGGCCAAAATGTATGTGACGTCAAGTTTTATTTAGTTTGGATAGCTTTCACAATTCCGACCTACAACATCAGTCACCAGATGGATCAAATGGCTCGCACGAACACGCGATCGCAGACAGAATGCAAAACGTACCACCGAGCAAGCGAGCGCAAGCATTTATGCAACTTATACCAGCAAAAAGCATCGCAGCCACTGAATACTTCGCAACAGTAAAGGAAGTGAGGCAATACAAACGACTTCAGCATCGTTAAACGGGAGACGCGCGGTAAGAAGGTCTTAATAAGATAGAACGTCCTAAGCAAGAGGTATACTTTGCCACATACATGAGCAACATGGGCTTCCCACGAGAGATCATCACAAGTTAACAAACCTAGGCTCTAAATAACATGACTAAATGCGATAACATACACATTCAGATGAATTGGTGACAAAGAATCAAGAACCATCCTAGGACCTCGATGCAGAACCATAATTTGCGTCTTACCGGCATTAAAAATAAGGATATTTTCAGCTGCCCAAACACAAACAAGATCAATATCCACTGAAAGGCGGCGGGATGACAAGTTGCACGTCATCTGCGATAAAATGAACATGAGACCAGTTAACATGAAATAGTAAATCATTAATTTAAGAAGAGTTCTGAATTGGACACTTGATCCGCCCACCAGACTCGCTGAGATCTACTAGATAGTTAGGAATAAATAAGAGCTCAGGACGGACTTGAGAAGTAATAGTGAGATTTTAGCTTAACACCAAGAACGGCCTAATCTACACAGCTAAAAGCTTTGCTGAAGTCAAGAGCGGCATTTTTGTTGGCAAGCAACTAGACTGGAAACTTTTGGTTTGCCGTGATTTACGAGTGAAAATTTGTAATCAGTAATAACGAAATAAAGCGTGTATTGTCATAGAGGTCCAAATTCTTATAGTTTTGATAAATAGTCTGTGACGAATCCTGGACATCCGGCGAGCTAACTCGTGCTCAAATCCGGAGAACCGGATAGCTTCGTTGCAACACTTTCACAATTTATCCGCACGCTATTCCCTCACGTACATACATTATTCTCTTACGTATCCTATTCTTCCACGTACGTGTCGAAGATTTACACTATACTATAATTACTTATTTATTATTAAAAAATACATATAAATACTATAGCTACTTATTTACAGCAATTTTATAGTTTGGAGTTCTATTTTGAACCGAATGAATATTTTTCCGATTCGGTTCTTACGAAGCAATACTTTCTCAAGCCAAATATTGATGACGATTTTCCATTTGGCTTTGAAGGTCCTGAAATTTATAAGTGAAAGGTTGGTTGCTTTTGATTTGTTGTCGTGTAAATAAATATAATATTTACTAGGGATGTTCTATGAATTGGGGGAAAAAATGAATTAAACAGTAAAAACGATACGCAAGAAACAAAAACACAAGGAACGTGGTGAAGTTCGAACTATTGTCAAACACGTTCCAAATGATTAATTTTTTAATTTTTTCAACTACTATTTTAGTACGTTTAAATCCAAATTTAATGCGGCGTTTTTTTTGCGTAATCAATTGAAGAGTATTACTTTAGAATCTTTATTCGGAGTAGGCGTACAATCTTGTTATCTAAGTGTACACCAAGACTTGTTGTGTCGCTCTACAAACATGCCGCGCTACAATTTTTTATCCTTCAAAAAACAATTAATTTTACTGCCGATATAGGCAGAAGGAATTATCGAACTACTACTATTTTTGGAATGCATCAGTTTGTCAGTGTAGTTATATGTGGCTCGTAATCAATTGCAGAGTATTACGCAAAGTCTTTTTAGCGATGTGACCCCATGCACCCAAAGTGGTAATCAGCGAATGGCAACCGCAAGACATAAAACCTGGGTTGGTTGATGTTGGACCACCAGAGAATCTTTTAGGATTTATTGCGTCGCTTTACGTGTGTCGATAAGAGATGTGAATGCCCTTTTATGAACATGTGAATTCTTCACAAATTTGGAAATGTGAATGTCATTAACATACACAGCGTATGAATGCCTGCATGATTCACATTCACAGCCTATGAATATCTGCATAATTCACATACACAAACATTAAGTCACAGCCAAATTCACACTTGAGAAGGCAAAACATTCGAAGACAATCCCATGAATGTTTCAACATTCATAGAAATTTTTGTGAATGTCACTGTTAAAACTAAACACATATTAAAATTTAAAATTTGCTGATAGTAGGAAAACTATTACTTCTTGACATTATCAAAGCAGGTTGGCATATAGCAAAATGTAAAAGTATAATGTTCTTCTTTTAGATAAATGAAAAATATAATTTTACTAAAAATTACCTACATTAAGGTAGGTAGGTAGGTATGGCTGTTCCAAAAGAACACACTGAGACCATGAAGGTCTATTGTGATGCCATGTGGATCTCTCCCCCTCAGAGCTATGTCAGCCACGATGTACTATTTATATAGCGACTTAAGGTCCTTACGTTAATTGGATCCATGATGCAGAGCCTTTCATAAAAATAGACTCCTAAGTGGACCTGTCTTTTTCGAGCTAGGGCTGGGCAGCTACATAAGAGATGTGAGACCGTTTCCTCTTCCTCTTCATCTCTGCAGCTCCTACAAAAATCATTTGAGAAAAGTCCCAGCCTCCCAGCATGAGCCCCAAAGAGGCAGTGGCCTGTTATGACCCCTATCACTCGCCTAATTAATACCTTGCTCAAAGTGAGGAGGTCTTGCGAGTTCTTCTGGTGGTAACGTGGCCATAATTGCCTTGCAATAATGCAGGTAGCCAACTCCTCCCACATTTTGTTAGCCTCCTTTAAGGCATCAGCTTTCAATAAGTTTTTACAGGTAGCATATGGCATTCCTGTATGTAAGTTATCTGTTATGATGGGCTAGTTCATCCGCGTGGAAATTCCCTGGAATGTTGCTGTGTCCTGGGACCCAGCACAATTTTATAGGTAGCTGTTCCGCAATCTCGTTAAGAGATTGGTGGCAGCTTGCTACCACCATGGAAGTGGTGAAGGTCGATTCCAGGGATCTAATCGCAGCCTGGCTTTCGGTATAAATATAGACATTCGTAAAGAATGTTTGATTATCCTTCAGCCAGGACAGTGCCTCACGAATGGCCATCACTTCCGCCTGGAAGACGCTAAAGTGGTCCGGAAAAAGAAATTTTCCCTCCATTCCAAGAGTTTTACAGAAAACTCCAGCACCAACTCTGCCACGCAACTTCAAGCCGTCCGTATACACTTGTGTAACTTCCTTGCCCGGCAGAGTTCCATCCTCCCAGTCTCCTCTCGATGGTATATCTGTTCGAAAATTTTGAGCTGGGAGAAAGGTTGGAACGATGTAATCTAGATTCTCGAAGGAGGATGGAAATCCTTCCAGAATGATTTGGTGACCCACTTTCGTGTTGGTCCACCTGTTTACAGCGTTTAGTCTTACCGCCGAACACTTAGCTTGTAGCCTACCCATAATATCTATTGGTAGAAAGTGCAACAGCACCTCTAGAGCTGCTGTTGGTGTCGACCTCAAAACACCTCCTATGCATAAACAAGCAGATCTTTGAACTTTTCCTAATAATCTGCAATTTGTTACCTTACTCAAAGCTGGCCACCAAGTGACCACCCCATACAGCAGTATTGGCCTGACTACTGCAACATACAACCAATGTATTATCGATGGACTGAAACCCTATTTATTACCAATGGCTCTCCTACAAGAGTAGAAGGCCACCGTGGCTTTATTCACTCTGTCGATAATGTTTGGTTTCCAGCTCAATTTTCTATCCAGAATAAGACCTAGAAATTTTGTCTTATCCCCGAAATTAAGCCTTACTTCGCCCATACTTAGAGGTTCAATACGCGGAATTTCGTGCTTCCTCGTAAAGAGAACCAATTCAGTTTTCTGTGGGTTTACGCCCAAACCCATCGGAGCTGCCCATCTTCTTATAATGTTTAGAGCACGTTGTACAAGGTCCCTGATTACACATGGGTGTTTGCCAGAGGCCGCTGTGGCAAGATCATCCGCATATGCAATAACCTGTAGACCTTCATTTTCCAGAATTTTTAGCAGCCCATCAACCACCAAATTCCACAGTAAAGGAGATCCCCGCCTGAGGGGTTCCTCTCCAAACCATTCTCTTCAAATGCACGCAACCTAGTCGTGCCTCAATAGTTCTTCCTTCCAGAAGTTGACTGATAAAGCCCACAAGAGACTCTTCAACTTTCAGGATTCTTAAGGCATCCAGGATTGCATTCGCCTTCACATTGTTGAACGCCGCCTCGATGTCTACAAAATCAACTATGGAATATTCCTTCCATGCTAGTGATTTTTCCACAATACCAACTAGGCAATGCAAAGCTGTTTCTACAGACCTGCCCTTAAGGTACGCATGCTGAGCACAAGATAACTGCACCAAGTGCTTCTCTCTTATGTGCAAATCGATAATCCTCTCAAGAATCTTTAATAGAAATGAGGATAGGGTTATGGGTCGTAGATCCATATCGTAGGGTTATGGGGCGTATAGAAATGAGGATAGGGTTATGGGTCGTAGATCCTTGGCTGCTTCATGTGAGCGTCTCCCCGCTTTAGGAATGAAAACAACCAGGCTACTTCTCCATTTCAGAGGAATATATCCAATTCCTAGACAACTCTTGTAGGTAGCAACTAGCCAAGGCATTACTAAATCACAAGAGTGCTGCAGCTCAGCTGAAAAAATGCCAACCGGCCCACGGGACTTAAATGGCTTGAAGCTTCTTATGGCCCACATAAGCATGTTCTCCGTTACCAGCAGCCGCAAAACCCGTATGGGAAAACAGGAATGATTATACTCATAGTCCCTAACATGACTATTTCCTGGAAAGTGAGTATCAACCAGTACTCCTAGTGTTTCAGCACTTGATGTGGTCCAAGAGCCATCGTCTCTCTTTATAGAACCTATTATGGCAGGATTAGAGGATAAAATTTTCCTCAACCTACTAGCTTCAGAGAAACTCGTTATATTTTCACAAAAATTTTTCCATGAGTTCCTTTTTGCTGTGCGTAAATATTTTTTATATCTGTTTAGAGCAGCCTTATAGTCAGCCCAGAAACGAGAATCATTTTCTGATTTGGCAAGATTAAAACTTCGCCTACACGTCCTGCGCAACTCCATGAGAGTTGGGTTCCACCAAGGTGGTTTCCTTTTCCCCCTAGGATTTCTGACAGGACAAGCTGCTCCTAAAGCTTCATTTAGAGCCCTTGAGAAGAAATCAACTTTGTTGTCAAGTTCCCCTCTGTCTGCAATACTCCCCAGTCTCTCGGACCCAAGGAGTTCCGCAAGTTTAGTTCTATAAATTAACCAGTTAGTTTTCGTAACATTCCGAGTTGGACGGATTAAATCACCAGTAGTCCCCTTAAGATTAAAGACAATATACCTGTGGTCGGAGAAAGAATGCTCATCTGAGACCCTCCAATTGCTCACGCGGGTGATCAACCCTTGAGATACAATTGTTAGGTCCAGAACTTCCTTTCTGCTACTAATAACAAAAGTGGGCTCTCTCCCTTTTTTACAAATATATAGATTCTCGCAAATTATAAAATCAAAAAGCGACTCACCTCTCGTGTTGATGTCCGAGCTGCCCCAGATATTGTGGTGTGCATTCGCATCACATGCAATCACCAGCTCCGCCTTGCAACATGTAGCAGCCGCTGCCACTCTCCTAGTGGAGCCCGATGGAGGGTCCAACTCCTCGGACGGCATTTAAATTGAGGTCAGCCAATAGACCTTGCGAGCATCCTCCACAGCTACTGTGGTGATATCACATTCGCTGAAATTATTCAGAAGAAAACCATTGAGTTTATTCTTCATCAGAATACAGGATCTGGGCCCACCTTCACCGCTCCTGTAGAACAGCCTATATCCAGGAGCCCGTAATCCACATACCTTGCCGTCAACGACCCAAGGTTCCTGAATTAGGGCAACATCGACTTCATCCTTCGCAAGATGAAGAATAAGAGCAGCTGACGCTGCTTAAAGTGGTGGAGGTTTATTTGCGTCACCCGGAGATCCTTTCCAACCTCCACCACCGTATCATCTAGCTCAGAGCCCGAGGCTAGTAGGTCCTCCTCCTCCTGTGTCCTCATAAGGAGTCTCCTCGCCATTTCCTCTTCCGATCCCATTTCGGGATCCATGGCCCAGCTCAGCGGACACGGATAAATCCTCGGCACCCTTACTGGCTTCGTCTTGGTCTTTTTTATAGACCTTCAGGGTGACCGAAGTGAATCCATATCCTATAACCCAGCCCTTTTACCCAGGGGTTCCAGGGTAAGATCCCCATTCGGCTCCTCCAGTTTGGAAACTTTCCAGTTTCCAGTAGGCAGATCTGGGTTGCTGCACCGGAGCATTTCTAAAATGATAGCAGGATCCGCTGGCTCCACCGGTATCCATGGCCTAGCCCTAGGCCGACATGGAATTTCCTCTCGAGGAATGGCCTGCAACTGTGCACCCTGCCATACCTCTCCCAACCTGGCTACAGCCATTTTGTACAGCTCGCATGACCGCTGGTCGCCACATGCAACCAGCTTAATGAGACCCTGATGCCAGCCAGCATCCCTAACCACAGGGACTGGGCCCGGGAACTCTCTCATCATCAGGAGGAAGCTGATTGCCAGCTTGACCTCCACTTTCTTCCACCGCTCAACGGATATAGAGCAGTCAGGATCGCTCCTATCCACCACCGCCAACACGAGCCGATCCTTGACCACATCCCTATAGGACAACAACCTGTCCCCAACTCTGTTTCCTGTTGTGCCGACCTTCGCCTTCTTTCCAATCGGCGGTATTAACTCATCGCCTGATCTTTGCCTCTTGGGCGTTGTTGGTATAAAAGACGAGGCAACACCGAGCACCTCCGTAACCCAGTTCAGGGACTTTCTGTCCTTTTCGGTCAATTCCTTTTCAGGAATCTTCCGTAGTTTGTCCCTCATTCGGTAGGCGTTTCGTCGAGTCCGTGAGTTTACCCTCGAATCCTGTCCACCATCCGGCCCCATTCTCGAAGAACCGCGGCCAGTGGCTTCTGTAGTTGTCCCTGTCAGTTCCTTCTCTTGACTGCCCCTGGATCTGCTCAGGCTAGATGCGCTGATCTCAGCCTTCGCCACCATTGTCGCCGTCAGAGTTTTCCCCCCTCTAACCCTGCCTTCACCACTTATTCCAGTGGCTACGGCAGCATTTGGACTTTCAGCCGACACTTTCAGAGTTTCGGCTTCTCTTTTTGTTGTTGTTTTATTATTCGAAGACATAAAAATTCCCACGAGTTGCGGAGAAGGGGTGGTCCACCTGTGCAGAGATCCGCAGTACACAGGCAAGGCTACTTAATTCGGAGGGCGCCAGGTATCCGAATACTCCGTTGGAGACTGGGCTATTTTTTAAAACTGGGCCCCCAGCGAGGCTGATCCTTGGCACGGGTCGTATGACACCTTAATCCAGAACAGTTGGTGGTCGTTTGTACCACCGACACACCACTGGAGCAGCCAATGTTACACTGACTGATCCTGCTGAGCCAGTGACTTAAGCCCCTACACCACGACAAGGTCACCACCAGGTAGGAGTGCCTACCTGTAATATGCTTGAGAGCATTATTTATTTATTTATTTATTCAGCTTAAATCCATTTCATTTACAATCATGGTGTACAACAAAATGTCACAGGACCTTGTAAGTATCGTACTAAAATTATTTTTACAGTAGAATTGATCTTTACTTATGATCTAAAAAGCAGGAAGGAAGAAAAGAGTTTTAGAGTTGGAAAAGAGTAGGAAAAGGAAATAGGACCACAGAGAAAGAAAGGATATAGGGGATGCCACTATCCAACCATAAGTCCACAAAAAAAAAAAAAACAAAACTGCAGCCATGCAATCAAACACAGCACTCGAAAAAATGCCAAAACAGGAAGTAAGCAACAACAAAGCAACAGAGCTCAATGGCTATTCAAGCAAAAATGGTTGTAAAGGCCACGTTTAAAAACTGCGAAGGAAGATATCCGCATAAGGCTGATAGGGAGACATCCATAACCTGATACCCCCACATTCACAGCTAATGAATATCTGCATAATTCACATTTACAAACATGGAGTCACCGCCAAATTCACACTTGAGAAGGGAAATCATTCACATGGTTCAAAGAATATCCCATGAATGTCTCAACATTCATAGAAATTTCTTTGAATGTCTAAATGATTCACAAAGAATTAAGGCCATATTCAACTGTTCCACCATATTTTCTCTGCTTTCAAGGCTTTTTGTTTTTTTTTTTTTACTTTGTTCGTTTGTTTGAATAATGGTCAGCTGGCGAGGAAGGGATAAAAACCTCTGTTGAAGGTGTGAATATATGGTCGCAGGCTCGCATGTTAAAATGTACGAACGTGTACTGTTAAAACTAAACACATAATAACATTTAAAATTTTCTGATAATAGGAAAACTATTATTCCTTGACATTATCAAAAAAAATTGTCCTATAGTAAGATATAAAAATATAATGTTCTTCTTTTAGATAAATGAAAAATATAATTTTACTAAAAATTACCTACATTAAGTATGTATTTAATAACAAATGAAATTTACCTGTAATATGCTTGAGAGCATTATTTATTTAATTATTTATTCAGATTTAATCAATTTCTTTTACAATCATGGTGTAAAAAAAGTCACAGGACCTTGTAAGTATGCTCTTGTATGAACATGTCAATACTTCACAAATTTGTAAATGTGAATGTAATTCACATTCACAGCGTATAAATGCCTGCATGATTCACATTCACAGCCAACAAGGAAAACAATTATTCCTTGACATTATCAAACTAGGTTGTCATATAGCAAGATGTAAAAGAATAATGTTCTTCTTTTAGATAAATGAAAAATATAATTTTACTAAAAATTACCTAAATTAATTATGTATTGAAAAACAAATGAAATATACCTGTAATATTTTTGAGAGCATTATTTATTTATTCAGCTTCAATCCATTTGCTGATATGGCCTTTTTAACAGGCAAAACAGAGGTACCTGCACTCTCGATATAAAAAGTAGGCGTGATCCTTGGGCGATTTTGCCCATTTTCAATACGAAACACCCCAACATAGCAACGAATATTTTTGCCAAATTTCATTTTGAAATGTTAATCCGTTCTCCTGTGATCGTGATTTCAACGGACAGACAGACAGACAGACAGACGGACAGACATCGTTATTTCAATTTCGGTGGTGATGCTGATCAAGAATATATATACTTTTCCATACCTATCTTGTCTAGTTCTATGCGTTACACACTCCGGTAGAAAGTGAATATACCCTCAACCTTAAGGTGTAGGGTATAATAACTCGAAAGTCAAAGAGCAATTTCAGGTTCATACAAGTCACCAGATGGATCAAATGGCTCGCACGATCAAGCGATCGCAGAAAAAATACAGAACCTACCACCGAGCAAGCGAGCGCAAACATTTATGCTTATACCAGCAAAAAGCATCGCACCCACTCAATACTTCTACTAAAGTAAAGGAAGTGAGGTAATACAAACGACTTGACCAACGCTAAACGGGAGACGCGCGGTAAGAAGTTCTTAATAATATAGAGCGTCCTAAGCAAGACGTATACTTTGCCACATGCAGGAGCAATATGGGCTACATGAGCAACATGGACTTCCCACGAAGGATCATCAGAAATTAACAAACCTAGGCTCTTAATAACATGACGAAATGGGATAACATACCCATTCAGGCGAATTGGAGACAAAGAATCAAGCACCATCCTAGGACCTCGATGCAGAACCATAACTTGCGTCTTACCGGCATTAAAAGCAAGGTTATTTTCAGCTGCCCAAACAGAAACAAGTTCAATATCCTCTGAAATGCGGCGGGTCCCCAGACCAAACTCCCCACGCTTACATGGTAGCACAAGCAGCATTTTGCAGGTACTCTGCGAAAAAATGAACCTGAGACCACTTAACATGAAGCAGTAAATCATTAATATAAGAAGATTTCTGAGTTGGACACTTGATCCGCCCACCAGACTCGCTGAGATCTACCAGATAGTTAGGAATAAATAAGAGCACAGGACAGACTTGAGAAGTAATAGTGAGTCTTTAGCTTAACACCAAGAAGGGCACAATCTACACAGCTACAAGCTTTGCTGAAGTCAAGAGCGGCATTGTTGTTGTCAAGCGAAGTCAAGAGCAATTGTTGTCCAAAGAACTGCTGATCTTATTAGTCAGATTGAAGAGTGGTTTTGTAGTACTGAATTTTTTCCGAAAACCAGACTGGCACTCATAAATAACCACTCTGCTGTCCGCTATAAGAAAGGACATTACCGGCGGCCTCATAATTCCCTTGCAAAGCTTCGATTGACAAGGCAACAAGCTAATAAGCCTGAAATCAGAAGGAGACTTTCATCTGGAAGATTTAGGAATGGAGACAACCTTAGCTTCTTTCCATAAGGAAGGAAAGCAGTATGACATGAGGGCAGTATTTATCGTAGCAAGTATATGAGGGCCGAAAATTGGTAAGACATTCTAACAAACTTTAAATTGATGCTGTCAAAGGCTGTGGCATTGGACCGAAGCGATACAAGAATATCAGCTATCTCATCCAAAGAAGCAATCCTGAAAGCAAAAGCATTCTCACGCTCAGGAAGATAACAGTCAAGCCTAGATAGCATTATTAGAACCAGCGTAAAATCGTATAAAATTTGAAGCAATTCGAAGACACTTACAGCCTAAGCGAAGGAACAAAGCTTCATACAAACATGGATCGCGCTGTGCTGTCAAATATAACATAATGCAAGTCCATAGAATATGAAGGGATTTTTCACGGAGACGAAACGAAATCGAGAAATAGAAAATTAAATTTTTATATTAAAAATTATATCACAACTATATAACAGTTGAAAACGTTAAACAGACAATTAGGGTTTCAATGAAAATCAAAATTATCATTATACAAATGAAGGAGAGGAGAGAAGGAGTAATTGATCAACTATTTTACATGAAATTAATCGAAACCTCTAAACTGTTGTGCCCTTGTTAAGTTTACCTGCATACTTCAGTGCATTTTAAAGAAAGCAGATATGTTTGTTTTTACGACTCTTCTGCGCCAGAAAATTCTTCGTTTAGTCGACAGGTACGAGGTTAAAGGAAGGAATGAAATATTTTAAAAGGATTCAGATTGTTCTTACAATTCCCTATTGAGGCTACCTGCCGCAAAATTATGATCGCCTAATCATTTGAATTGTCGCAAAGTATTCACACTGATTCAAAAATGCCAGCGTTTCATATTCGGGTGAAAAGCTCACGGCCTTGAAAAGCTCACGAAACTAAATTGTGAGCTCATTACGAATATTCACATTACCAGGAGATCATGATAACTAGCAATATTTACGCACCAAAAATAGGCAATACTCTACTCTAAATTTGACTTCTCACTGAAGGTAAGTTTATCAATTTTAGTCGGGCTTTGTAAGGCGGTAAGTTTAGAGATTCATTCCAACGTAGATGGCGTAGACAAAACAGTAAGGATTGGTTTTTGAATTTATTTAAGCGCGTACATAAAATAGTTATAGTTTTGTGTCCAGACTGGCGAGGCCTAGGATTGTAGAATACAAGAGATGTGCCACTCAGAAAAAAAAAACGACACGAAAATTTTTCAGTCACAACAAGAACTTTTGAGGATATCTTTGAGGATAGCTTTTCGCTAACAGCTGCATCTCTGAGCGTAAAATACAATAAAGTGTTGCTAACAGAACATAAAGTTTTCTCTTTTGTTTTGGTTACTTTCGTTTTTTTTTCGTGGTATTTGACGCTAGCGTCGAGAAATTCTAAAGAAACTGCGTCGGCAGAAACCCTTGGCTGACGATAGACGAACGATAATAAATTTGTTGGTAAATTTATGTGCTTTCCAGGCATAAATTGCTGTTTTGGTGTACAGAAAAGGTACGATTTCTGGCGTGAACAAAAAAGGTGTCGTGTGGAGCAAACAGAAAATAATCGACGAACAGAGATTTTAGGAAATGCCTCTCTCGGCAGAGTTTCGCCCACGCCGGCGTGGCTGACAATAACGTTCGTTAGTGTTACGGAATAATGCCCATAATGTATAGATCTCTTAAAAATTGGAAGTCTGTCTTATTATAATATATTGAATGAAATCCATTTCCTTTGTGCAACTTACAGCTTCTTACGAGCATCTATTTTGAATTTATAGTTATCTAAGAATGCGGAAGTATGTATCTTAATATTTCTTACATTTTTATTTTGTTAACTTTCCCTTATATATACATAGTTATTTATTATTGTTTATTATTATACCCTACATCCGAAGGAATGAGGGTATATTCACTTTGTGCTTCCGTGTGTAACGCATTAAAGGAGGCGTGGCAGGTATGGAAAAGTATATATATTCTTGATCAGTGTCACCTCCTGAGTCGATTTAGCCATGTCCGTAGTCTGTCTGTCTGTCTGTCTGTCTGTCTGTCTGTCTGTGGAAATCACGATTACAGGAGAACGAATGAAGCTATCGCGATGAAATTTTGCACGTATATTCTTTGTCATCCGAAACTCTGTGGGATTGAAAATGGGATAAATCGGTGCAGCGCCACGCCTACTTTTTTAACAAATACTAATTCTTTTAACAATATTTCAACTTGTAGACTTAGTTTTGAGCTTCAATTTTGTTTCCGAATACATCGGTACAGGTAGATTAAATTTTTTAAAAAAATGGGCGTGTCCGCCCACGAACATTTTGATACGGAAATTTAAGAAAATCGGACTATTTAAATAAATCGGAAATATGTATAAATATGTATAATAAAGGTTGCTGGGATGTAGGGTATATAAGCTTCGGTCTGACCGAAGGTACCCTTACTAGTTTTTGTTTATATTTAATTATTATTTATTATTAGTGGAATACTCTAACTTATTTTCTCTCTTAACCCTATTCGTACCATGGTGTGACTTTGAGTCACATTTTTTGTTTAAATTTCTATAATTATCACATTCCTAATTTTTATAAGCCATGGCTTAATGTATTCTTTTATTCATAATATTTCTATAAAAAAATATATAATTTATTTTTTTAATATTAGTTAGTTAACATAATATATTTGCAAAAAAGTAATAGAATGGCGTACCGGGATGTGACTTTCAGTCACACCAAGAATTATGAGCATAAAATGGGTATGTTTTTTGCAAAAGCGTTCGTCAAAGCTTTCTTTTAGAACTTTTGATTCCGTTATTCCAAAATACCAAAAAGCACCACGTGCGACAGTTTTTTGCGAAATTTTTGGCAGTGGCAATAACTTAATTTTCATTGTGTCGATTGTTTCCTAATTCGGTTCACACGGGGAAAGAACGGTAAACCCGCAGAATAGGTTCTCCTGAGTCACGTCGCAATCGCCAACGTCACATCGCCATCGTCAACGTCACGTCGCAATCGCCAACTTCACGTCATCGTCGTTAGCAACGCCCATTTAACGCATAACGTCGCCATCGTCGACGACGTCATCGCCATCGTCATCGACGCCGTCGCCATCGTCGACGACGTCATCGCCATCGTCATCGACGCCGTCGCCATCGTCAACGACGCCATCGCCATCGTCAACGATGCCGTCGCCATCGTCAACGGCGCAATCGCCATCGTCAACGACGCCGTCGCCATCGTCAACGTCACCATCGCCATCGGCATCGACGCCGTCACCAACGTCACATCGCCATCGTCAACGTCACGTCGCCATCGTCAACGTCACGTCGCATCGTCGACGACGTCATCGCCAACGTCAAGTCGTCGTCATCAGCAACGTCCATTTTACGCAGAACGTCGACATCGTCGACGACCTCATCGCCATCGTCAACGTCACGTTGCAATCGCCAACGACGCCATAGTCAACGTCACGTCGTCATCGTCAGCAAGCCATCGAAACCGCTACGGCGTTACCACCGTACCTCCTTCCGCACACTCTTTCTAACACAACATTATAATAAGGCTGTAAGATATAAATAATAAAACTAATCTGTTAAAACGCAGCGACAGGGTTATCTTTTAATAAATTTTCTGTCACGAACCCCGGACAACCGACGAGTTTTGTCCCAGCCTTTGCCCACCTAGAGAAGGTGTTCGTTACAGTGGCGCCCGAGTAGGGACCCTGAAAGCAGAAACAGTAACACAGCTACACAGACTCTCCGGAAGGAAGATTTGATGACGTACTGCAAGGAATTCGACATTGACGACACGGAAACCGTAGAGGATCTTCGGAAACGCCTGGTGTTTCTTGCAACGAGGGAGGATAGTAGCGCAGTAATACAGCAACGCTTTATTGAACTCGAAAGTAAACACGCACCACCGCGTAAATCTTCTCAACAGCATTTAGAGATCACAGGTCCTACGATAGCAATGCCAGGCTCGTCAGGAGCAAACACCGCGAACGGAAATCTCGTCGCACAACATACGCCGGGATTGATGACTTCAAGTTCAACCATACCGCCTCTAGCCACAGCAGGAGAACCGCATGGGGTAAATACAAGGTACGCCAGTGTAATAGATACAGTGCGTAAGTGGTCACTCAAATTCGACGGCCAGAAGGATCCGCTGGGATTTATTGAGAGAGTGGAGGAGTTAGCATGCGTATATGGACTCGAGCTCGATTATCTCCCTAGGATGATGCCGGAACTGTTAAAGGATAGATCATTAACGTGGTGGCGGAACGGAGATTATACACAAAATGGCTGGCCTAAATTCAAGAAGGCCTTCCTCGAGTTTTTCCTGCCGGTTCGATATTTTGAAAAGCTAGAGGATGAGATACGGTCGCGGCGACAACGTCCAAAGGAGCGCTTCAAGGATTTCGTGCTAAGCCTGCAGGAACTAATGAGACATGCAAATTTGTCGCCGGAGCAACAACTTGAGCGAGTATACAGAAACAGTTGCCACGAGTACCAGTTATATATAAAACGAAAGGATTTCCAAAACCTCGACGAGCTAATATCACTGGCCGAAGACTACGAGAGTCTGAAGGACGATCAGGGAACAACGAAATTGGTGCCCGTTACCCGAGGGGAGCGAAACCACATGGTCACTCAGCAAGCCGACATCCCCAACACCACCGTCACCGGCAGGATAAACCCGAAAACAGCTTGTAGGCGATGTGGCCAGAACGGCCATTTACAGCAAGGGTGCAGAAACGAACGAACACTCTTCTGCTGGGACTGGGGACGCAAAAATGTTCGTACTATCGATTGTTGTCGCCAACGACAGAAACAAGTATCGGGAAACTACAAAGGCGCCCGCTGCGAGAAAGGGGAAGCGCGACTACGCCAAAAGCATCCCCTTCCCTCAATGCACTGAGATACGAGGACCACCGACGCCGCCATACACTTGGAGGATGTCGCCACCGAAGCAATCATCGACACAGGCGCCACGCGCAGTTTCCTTAGTTGCACACTGGCGGGAGAGTTGCGTACAATAGACAACGTGCGCAAAATACGTACAGAGATACAAGTAGCAGACGAGACGAGAAGAACAGCCAACGAGATGCTGACCTTAAAAATTGTCCTCGGCGGACGTAGTTGCACGTTAGATACACTAGTTCTACCGGGAGTCGCCGAAGATGTGTTGCTTGGAATGGATTTCCTGCAGCGCATGTGCACAACGATCACGTGCGGAGACCAACAGGTGGTACTCAAGCCAGAGGAACCGAAGACACTACCCACTAAACTGTCCACTTGCACGTAGGTTTTCCCTACAAAAACACTGACAGACGAGGACATCGAAGAGTTTTTGCAGAAGGAATTACAAAAATGCGAAGCTGTAGAAGGGGTCACAAACATCGCAGCACACCGCATCATCTTAAAAGACGATCGTCCGATTAAACAACGGTATTTCCCGAGAAATCCAGCAATGCAGAGTATTATTTACAAGGAAATTGACGAACTGCTGGCCAAAGGAAACATCGAGCCGTCCCACAGTGCCCACAGTGCCCCTATAGTGCTCGTTAGGAAGAAGGACGGCAGGTGGAGGTTATGCGTGGATTATAGACAACTCAATGCAAGGTCGGTACCCGACGCTTACCCCTTGCCACGCATCCAACACATTTTGGAGAGACTACGAAATGCAAGGTACATCAGTAGCCTCGACCTTAAAAATGGCTACTGGCAGATACCTCTGGAGAAGGAGAGCAAACAGTACACGGCTTTTACTGTTCCCGGAAGGGGCTTGTACCAGTGGACCGTAATGCCTTTTGGTCTGCATTCTGCGCCAGCCACATTCCAACGAGTTCTCGACCGGGTGATCGGACCCGAAATGGAACTTTACGCATTCGCCTACCTGGACGATATCATCGTCACTGGAGCAACAAGAGAAGAGCACCTTAGTAATCTCAGCGAAGTCTTTCAGCGATTGCGAGCGGCGAATCTGAAGATAAATCCGGAGAAGTGCGAGTTCTTTAAGAAAGAGACAAAATATTTGGGTCACGTCATCAGTGACAAAGGAATCCACACGGACCCGGACAAGATCGCGGCCATCCAAGCACTTCAACCACCAAATACCGTGCGGGAACTACGTCGATACCTAGGTGTTGTGTCCTGGTACAGACGATTTGTCCCACAATTTACCAACGTAGTCCAACCACTCACTAAGCTCCTGAAGAAGGGAAAACATTGGACCTGGGGTGACGAGCAACAGAACGCCTTCGATACGCTAAAAGGAAAGCTGACTGAGGCACCCGTACTAGCGTGCCCCGATTTCCAACAGAAGTTTGTATTGCAAACGGATGCAAGCGATTACGGACTCGGAGCGGTGTTGACGCAGATCATCGAGGGGGTGGAACGAGTAATATCGTATGCGAGCCGAAGCCTGAACTCGGCAGAACGAAATTATTCACCGACGGAGAAGGAAGGCCTGGCAATAGTGTGGGGTGTTCGTAAGATGCGCCCTTATTTGGAAGGCTACCACTTCCTGGTCATCACCACATGGCTCTGAAATGGCTGAACTCCATTGACAGCCCATCAGGCAGAATCGCGCGTTGGGCACTGGAACTGCAGCAGCACAGCTTCGAGGTACAATATCGCCGCGGTAAGCTAAACGTTGTCGCCGACGCGCTGTCACGGCAACCTTTGGAAGCGTTGTGCCAAGTCACGACAGAGGACAGCGGAGAGGGATCATGTCACTGGCTGGAAAAGAAAAGACAGGAAATTCAAGAGAACCCGATGAAATACCCCGACTACACAATTGAGGACGGGCAGTTGTATCGCCATATACCGCAACGTTCGGCAGACGAAGACTGCGCACCATGGAAACTGTGCGTTTCAGAAAGTCTCCAGGAGAGAGTTCTACACGAGTGCCATGATCACCCGACGGCAGGCCATCTTGGCATACGCAAGACAATAATACGAGCCACCAATATGTACTACTGGCCAGGGATGCTGCGAGATGTCCGCCGACACGTACGACAATGTGAATCTTGCCGAAGGTTCAAAGTAAGCCAAACAACCCCAGCGGGGCAGATGCTAACACGAGCTGCCAATGAGCCATGGGAAGTTGTCAGCGCAGACTTCGTGGGACCACTTCCCCGCACGAAACTCGGGAATACGATGATACTTGTTTTCTGGGATAAGTTTAGCAAATGGATTGAGGCCATCCCGCTCCGCAAAGCGACCAGTGAAAGTTTAAAGAAAGGATTTCGAGAACGAATCCTGTCACACTATGGCACTCCCAAAATACTCATCACTGACAACGGCACACAGTTCACAAGTGCACTCTTCCGCTAGTTTCTACAAGAAATGGGGGTTAAACAACAATTCACTGCACCCTATACCCAACAGGAGAACCCCACCGAACGTGCAAATAGAACACTTAAGACCATGATAGCCCAGTTCCACAGCGAGGACCAACGAAACTGGGACGAACTAATACCAGAGCTAATTCCTGCCATCAACACTGCCCGCTCCGACGTTACTGGTTACAGCTCGGCCTACCTCATCCAAGGACGTGAACTGCGTTTACTAAAAACAGTATACGACGAGCACACATTTGGTACCGGTGTAGTACCGCAAGTGCCAAGTGAACGCGAGGATAAGCTCAAGGATATCTTCACGATCATGCGAAGGAATCTGGAACGTGCTGCTAAAGATCAGGCACGATTCTACAATTTGAGACGACGCCGTTGGAGCCCAAAAATTGGAGAACTCGTCTATGTCAAACAACATCATCTATCTAAAGCCATCGAGAACTTTGCGGCCAAACTGGCGCCGAAATACGATGGACCTTTCAAGGTGTTAAATTTCATCTCTCCAGTGATCCTGCAACTGAGTACCAAAACACCAGGTCGAACTCAGACAGCACACGTTAGCGAGGTGAAACCGTTGCCTAAAATATCAGCAGATAACATAGGTAAAGCGGCGGCCGCCACCCATACTCAAACAGACACACAGCGCCTCACGACGCCCAGTACGAAGATGCGCGATCGCATCACACACACACGCATAAATAAGCGCAAGCCACCCAGCATCAGTCGTGAAGCGAACTTCAAACAACGCGGACGCGTCGTGACACAGGACAAACACGCCAGTAATACCGGTAAAATAACACGTGTTAACAACAACAGAACGATGAATGTCGAGACAGCATCAGATGAAGAAGCAAAAGCGCAGGCCAGTACACCGCAACGAGTAAGGTTTCACAGGGTCAGCCTCGTGACGCCGCCAGAGAAGACATTCGACAACACAGCGATAGCGATCTTTCCACCGGGAAGAGGTGGCATTGCCATATACAACGCCGACTACCGCTGTCTGTCCGAGGGCCAGTGGTTATCAGATGTCATCGTGGACTTTTACCTTAAATGGATAGTTCAACAACGACCGGAAGCGGAACAAGAGAAGATCCACGAGTTTGGCTCGCAATTTTTCACTTTGCTGTCACAATACACATCCACACCATCACAGTACGAGCGTGTCGCCCGCTGGACGCGGCGAACAAATTTGTTCAGCAAGACACATATATGCCGATCCTAGAAAACCACCATTGGATGCTGCCGGTCATCTGTATACCATCCAAGGACAGAGAAGGCGAAATACTACTGTTTAACTCTCTGAGGAACCATCCGAGGACACACGTAGGACCTCTATTGGAACGCTACATGCAGAAAGAAGATAGACGTGAACAGGATACATGGCACAGCGCCGAGTCAACTTGGACCTATTCTGCAGTGGACACGCCGCAGCAAGACAATTTCAACGATTGTGGGCTCTACCTACTACACTATGCCGAAAAGTTCCTCTCCGAGACCGGCCGCAATTACCAGACACCGCTCGCCAAGTGGTTTCCACTTTCCGAAATGCAAGGGAAACGTTGGAAGATCGCGGAAGTAGTCCAGACACTGGCAGGTGAGGAACGCGCCAGATTACTACCACCACTGAAGTTAAGAGAAGCGTCCCATGAATCTTGCGAGCCGAACCAAACGACCAAGAGTGCAGGACAGCAAGCCATCGAAAGCCCGAGACACAGCTTAACGCAGAAGGAGTCGAATCAAACATACCGCCAATTGTCCCGGGCAGCGTATGTAGGAACTCTGCCACTATACGATCAACCACAACCGGAGGAAGCAGAAAGAACACCCAGCAAAGTAGACGCATACTTTGGCGACGTCTCCACTCCACTGGAGTGTGAAGTCACGGCGGTCGATATAACACCGCTGACATTCGACGAGGACACCATGATGTTTGACCAGTTTAGCAAATCAGACCTCGGCGGTGCCGGCATGACATCGCCACAACCTACAACGGCCTACCGCGTTATCACATACGCGGTTACGGCGCCGTCATCTCCGAGGAATAAAGTGACAGCTCTAGAACGTCCGGATACGGCGCATCGCGCCCCCGCCGATAATCCACCATGGCATACGATTACACCATGGTGTACTGGTCTAGAAGCCGACGACACTACGCTCGGCGAACTCTTCTGGGAGTGCCCACAGGTCGAAAGTCCGATTCACTCACCTCATTGGACACGTGACGAAGCGAGAATAGACGACCACACCATTACCGGCGAAGGAGGAGAAGAAGGAAGAGTTTCCTTGCAGAACACGGAGGAGATCCCAATCTCACACCACCTCTAAGCCCGATTCTAGCGCTAATCGGCGATGGGGATAACTGGGAGGTTGGAAACGAGGTGGCCACCGTAGAACCTGAGTCGGAGTCCGCCGTGGACCCTGACATTCCCTTGGAGTTGCACGCTATCATCCAGCAACGCCAAAAGGATCGCAGACCGGGCGCAAAGCTCAGCTTCTGGCGCATCATCGGGGAACGCAAGTGGAGAGTTCGCATCAATCGAACAGGCAAGGTGAGCATCTCCTCGGTGGAAGTAAGGGGGAGATGTAAGAAATAAATTTCCCACGAAGTTTATCCCTTCATAAACACAATGCACATTCCACAACTAGTACATATTTTTGTAATTATTATGTATCACACCATTTCTGCTTATTTCTAAATTTCAATTATGTCACATGTAAATACATTTGTTCATACATTAATTACTATTTATTTAAAACAAACGTTATGAAGTAAATAGGTAAAACACATATATCGAAATAATAAATAGACCTAAGAAACGTTAAACTAGAGTATACATTAAAAAGGAAAGAGTGTTGAGAGGGAGGAAAGAGAGCAGACATAACTTTGTTCGGCGATAGAATAGCCGAATGCCACCCGAGCACTCACACACATACCCACCAACATCTACGCTGCCTTCCAGCGCAGACGCAGAGCGACACGATCAGCCACTACACAGCGCGCGACGTAGGAGTGGGAAAAGCAGAGAATATTCCAGCGGGGAATACAAACACACATGACACATGCACGTTGGCATTCCAGCCAAGACCGGCTATAAAAGCAGCAGTAAACAGAGCTCGAGAGCTCTGATAATCAGTAACTGCCAACACGTAGAGAACACAATCATCAAGCAAGCATTCTTTAGACTCTGACTATCGACGCGATCATTCACAGATCAGGCACTACCTTTTGACACCAGACAGGGAACGTTTTGAAGGGGTTTCACTTGTTTTCAGAAGAAGGCGTTTTACTCCACTGACTCTCGGAAAACTCCGTCATAACTCGCGCTATAGGTACTCCTGGATCTCCTAAGGGTGGCCTTTTACGCCCGCAAGGTTCACGAGTCCTCGTCGACGTAACCGACAGTCCTAATTCGGTTCACACGGGGAAAGAACGGTAAACCCGCGGAATAGGTACTCCTGAGTTTCATTAGGGTGGCCTATTACACTCTTGAAACCCACGAGGCCTCGCAGCTACTTACTGACCCTACAGGAACGGAATCGATAGTCAGATCGTCGGTAGCAACGCCCATTTACCGCATAACATCGCCATCGTCAACGTCGCCATCGCCATCGTCAACGTCGCCACCGATATCGGCATCGACGCCGTCACCAACGTCACATCGCCATCGTCAACGTCACGTCACATCGTCGTCATCAGCAACGCCCATTTAACGCAGAACGTCGCCATCGTCGACGACTTCATCCCCATCGTCAACGTCACGTCGCAATCGCCAACTTCACGTCATCGTCGTTAGCAACGCCCATTGAACGCATAACGGCGCCATCGTCGACGACGTCATCGCCATCGCCATCGACGCCGTCGCCATCGTCAACGACGCCATCGCCATCGTCAACGATGCCGTCGCCATCGTCAACGTCACCATCGCCATCGGCATCGACGCCGTCACCAACGTCACATCGCCATCGTCAACGTCACGTCGCAATCGCCAACTTCACGTCATCGTCGTTAGCAACGCCCATTTAACGCATAACGTCGCCATCGTCGACGACGTCATCGCCATCGTCATCGACGCCGTCGCCATCGTCAACGACGCCGTCGCCATCGACAACGTCGCCATCGCCATCGGTATCGACGCCGTCACCAACGTCACATCGCCATCGTCAACGTCACGTCGCATCGTCGACGACGTCATCGCCAACGTCAAGTCGTCGTCATCAGCAACGTCCATTTAACGCAGAACGTCGCCATCGTCGACGACCTCATCGCCATCGTCAACGTCACGTCGCAATCGCCAACGACGCCATCGTCAACGTCACGTCGTCATCGTCAGCAAGCCATCGAAACCGCTACGGCGTTACCACCGTACCTCCTTCCGCACACTCTTTCTAACACAACATTATAATAAGGCTGTAAGATATAAATAATAAAACTAATCTGTTAAAACGCAGCGACAGGGTTATCTTTTAATAAATTTTCTGTCACGAACCCCGGACAACCGACGAGTTTTGTCCCAGCCTTTGCCCACCTAGAGAAGGTGTTCGTTACAGGGTAATGAACTTCAGATTCGAAAATGTAGAAAATAACTCAAGTGCGAATATGTATTATATAGTGTATGTGGAGTGCACATTCATATTCCCAGGGAAGAGTTGCAGCTCATAACTTGCTCAAGGGAAGCATAAATAAAGTTGTGCTACCGTCAGGGAAACATCTTGAAAACACTATCGATGCATTTAGTCTATTTTTTGACTATTTTGATAGTTAAGTATACAAATTTGAATACTCAAGAAAATGTTGGAAAAATCTGGAAGCATACGGATGGTGTTGAGTTCCAACCGCTTATACTGGTTTGTTACTACTTGCAGGAAGGCAAAAGAGAAATTTGACTGATTGCAAAGAATTTTAGATCCATTATTTGGTTTACCACTTTTTCCTGCCTGTATGTCGAAACAAAGATTTATGAATATATCGCGATACTTGCGTTTTGACGACAGATCAACAAGGTCATTCCGTAGATCACAAGACAAATTTGCACCAATCAGAGATTTATGAGACTATATTCCTATTTATGCTATATTCCTGGGGGAAATTTAACAATCGACGAGTAACTGTTACCATTTAGCGGCAAAGCAAGTTTTCGCCAATATATACCATCGAAACCAGACAAATGTGATATGAAAATATGGTGGATCTGTGACAGCCGAACTAGGAAGGACGTACTAGGATGGCGTTGTCGAGCAGTTATGTGAAGCACTCGTAAGAACTAACAGAAATATAACTTTCGATAACTAATTTACAAGCTATGAATTGGCAGCCAATTTGTTAACAAAGCAACTTACTTACTCTGCGCAAAAACAAAAGATGCATTCCTGCAAATTTTTTACCCATTAAATATCGTGAAATTCACAGTAACGTATTTGGGTTTCGAACAACGATCAATAAATAAACTATTGATAAATATTTCGTAAAGCATTGCCTTTTAATAATAAATAAATCTTAAGTATTAAATTCAAATGAAAGCATTTTTAATAAAAAGATTTTGTTCATATATGGACGTGACTATAAGTCACACCCTGGCACTTTACGTCAGTCAAATAGCGTGGTACGAATAGGGTTAAATTCGAAATGTCCTAATGCTGATCTGATGGCTGTTTTTTCCCTATCACTGTCATTTACTAAGACTTGATGGTAACCGCTAGCTAAATCCAGAGTTGAAAAATATCTGCTACTACCTAATTGTTCTAAAATTTGGTCAATCCTGAATATTGGAAAAACTTGTTTAATTGTAGAGTCATTCAATTACCTATAGTCGACAACCATACGCCATTTCTTTTCGCCATCTTTTCCACATTTCTTTGGAACTATTAATAATGGAGAATTCCACGGGAACTTATGAATTTGTTTATTTACTTCCTTCCTATGTTTATGGGGAAGTCGGTATTGTCTTTGATTAATTGGTACCTGTTCTACCCTCGTGGAAATCATGTGCTCTATTGCTGTGGTGTACGTCAATTTGTCTCCATCGAATAGAAAAATGTCATCATATTCTCTATATAAGTTGCTTATAGACTCTTTCCTCTTTATTCAAGGAAGGATCCAAATCTAATTCGTGCATTAAATCTTTTAATTTTTGCCTAATATTTGAACTAACCACAGTGTTAATGGTTGTATTTTTTTTCGGTATTTCATACTTCGCTGAATCAAGTCGCTGAATTCTGGAACGAAGTTGTCAGTCGGAGTGAAATCTTCTTCCATTGAATTCTTTATTATTTGTTACACTTACTAACGCCTCTCCTAGGAACACACCTGATGAGATTGGAGTTTTGTGGATCACCATTTCTCGCAGTTAGTTTTTAAGTTTATTTGTATAAAACGTGTAGACCTGGCTTTTATCACTCCTCGTGTCACGGGTGATAATTTATTTTCTGATTTTAATAATGGCAACCTACCTATTTGCTCTCCTTTTGGAGTAATTATTTTTAGCTCTTTTTTTGCCAACCATATTCCATAGGTTGTCTCTGCCAGTATCCCGTCGCCTGGCAACCCTTTTTCAGGTAACACCGTATGTATCGTTAAATCAAGGCATGTCCAGTGTTTGTGGCTATTATTAACAGTTCCCTTAGTGGTTAGAAAACCTCCGAAAGCTCCGTTTAAAACTCGCTTTTTAGAATGATCAATTAATATATCCCTTTTAATGGACTTTTCTTTTACTAAGCTGGTATCTGCTCCTGTATCAACCAATAAGACAAGTTTTTCATTAGTTGCCTCTGCACAAGGAAACTCAATGGACATATCATCATCTAGTTTGTTGCGATAAATTCCGGTTTTTCTTTTAATTTGTAACGAGTTTTTGGTCCGTAGGCTGGGATAAAACTCAGTCTGTCCAGGGTTCGTTATAGGGGTCTCGCAACCCTCTAACATACAATGTATTCCCGAATTACTCACGACTCTCTTCGCGACAGTCTAGTACTGACTCTGTAAAGAGTTCAGCTCGGACGTTGTTTATTGGTTTTTAATATTTATTTTTTTATTATTATTCGCTTAACAATTCTTATACTTATACTAATACTTAACAATTTTTATACCTAAGAATACGTACAATGGGAGAGGGGATAGAGTATCCCGCAGCAGAGGGCTGCACAATATGTATCACCTAGTCAAAGCACCAAGAGAGACGCGGTGAGTGGTAGGAAGTGTAACTACTTCTCGGCAGAAGGCCTTAATATGCGGAAGGCGAGAGGTTTTTGTTAGAGTGAGAGCCAAATTGCTACTCGGCAGATGGCCTTTATTTATTTGGTGACGTCAGAGCGTCCACCAACAAAATAGTCTCTGGTTTGGTACCTCGTTTAGGTGCCCTACCTAGTTGGTGAGCAAATAGTGTTGCTCGCCGCTGCCCAAAGCCGATAGTGCCAGATAGTGCTGGACACTGGTGACCGGAGTCGATAGCAACTTGATAATGCGGTTGCTGGTGGCCGAAGCCGATAGTGCCAGATAGTGCTGGACACTGGTGACCGGAGTCGATAGCAACTCGATAGTGCGGTTGCTGGTGGCCGGAGCCGATAGCGCCAAATAGTGTTGGACACTGGTGACCGAAGTCGATAGCAACTCGATAGTGCTTTGCTGGTGGCCAAAGCCGATAATGCCAGATAGTGCTGGACACTGGTGACCGAAGTCGATAGCAACTCGATAGTGCGGTTGCTGGTGGCCGAAGCCGATAGTGCCAGATAGTGCTGGACACTGGTGACCGAAGTCGATAGTGGAAGTCGGAAATTGTTTTCAAAAATACGCTAAGTCTTAGCAGTCGAATGCAAGCAACTTAGGATGGATTCCAACTTCTCCAACTGCTGTGCATTTTGAGCATCCTATACGTCGCATGATGGTTGAACTGTTTGAGAATTCCAACCTCTGATTACGAATAAGCGGGAAAGCAAAAGCGAATAAAATGTCTTGCTCATGTGCCGTATGCTAGTGCATTCGAAACCCGTAGTTGGCGGATTTCGTAATTTGTTTAATATGTGTTTTTTTTTATCTTTTTATGTTTGTAATTAATTTTTATTAATTTATTTTATTAAAAAAAATAGAAAATATAATAAAATAAGAAATAATAATAAAAAAAAAGAATATGAAGAAATTGCTTGCCGCTGTTCGGTTTCGAACCGGCTTCCCTCGTGTTGGGAATTTTGTATGAGAGAGAGCAGTGTTTTATGTATAAGAAAGAATTGTAACTTGGCAACAATTATGCCTGTTACACACACAAATAATACCCGTGAATCATACCAATAATAATAACATTGACGTCATGAACATAGTGAGAAAATGGGGTCTGTCTTTTAATGGGAATCGACCATTAAATGAATTCCTAGAAACAATAGAAGAACTAGCTGACTGCTATGGAGTAAATTACGATCACCTTTTACTGCCACTGAACGAAATCTGCAAAGACAGAGCACGAGACTGGTGGCGATACAAAAGAAGCGAAGTTCACACATGGGCAGACTTCCGAACAGCAGCAAAAACATTCTTCCAACCACCGCGACATATACTCAGATTAGAAGAAGAAATTATGCGGAGAAGACAGAGTAATCGCGAACGTGCCAAAGATTATATTCTTCACCTAATGGCATTAATAAGACAACACCCACACATGAAGAGTGAGCAAGAGATCGAGCGAGCATATGAAGGACTACGCCCCGAGTATCGACTGTACATCAAGCGCAACGACTTCAACAATCTAGACGAATTGATGACACAAGCAGAAGAATATGACCATCTTAGAAGTGAAGAAACAAGAACAAATCGTCACGCAAATAATTGCTTGACGCCCCCTACATACGATCTACGTACACATTGTTGGTCTTGCCGACAGCCAAGACACCCTAAAAGGAAGTGCCCAACAAAGAAACTACTATTCTGCTCTCATTGCGGAGAGATGGGAATCTTGTCTTGCGATTGCCCATGCCACCAAACCAACACTAAAACGCCACCCGTCGCTGGCCGCTACTACATACCAGTTAAGTGCGAGCAATACACAGTCGACGCTTTGATTGACACCGGAGCGTCTCTAACGTTTATGAGTGACAACCTTAAGAGTAAACTTAACCTACGCACCCAACCAAACCACACAAGAGACACACCAATCGCACTGGCCAATGGGGAAACCGTGACCGTCCGTAACTACGGAAAAACGAAAATACAGATAAATAACAAAGTATACTACCACCACTTGCAATATATGCCTGGACTGACCGAAGGTTTAATACTCGGGACGGACTTCTTAAAAGTAATTGACGTCCACATCACCATCGGAGGGCATGAACTAAAAACGACATCCGCCAACGAAAACTTTGCTCTCTACTACAGCAATCAAAAAGACGAACAAATACAACTCCAAAAATTAATAAGCGAAACAAAGAATCGCATGGAGAAAATCTGCACACCGTGTAACATCGCACAACACACCATTCGTGGAAAGACCGACATACCCTTCAAACAAAGGTACTACCCACGAAACCCGGCGATGCAACAAATAATAAATAGCGAGATCGACACCTTACTACAAAAAGATAAAATAGAGGCAGCAAAATGTCCGTACAGCTCACCTGTAGTTCTAGCAAAGAAGAAAACCCCACATCTGACACCATACGACAAAACAATGGTGAATTTTGCAGAATTATATCAACGCGCTCTCCTCAAGAACCAAAGAGCCACCCAACACCAGAAGCATCACTACGACCTGCGACGCCGCCCCTGGAAACCGGCAGTAAACTCCCTAGTTCTTCGCAAAAACCACGTGCTATCGTCAGCCAAGAAGAAATTCACCGAGAAACTCGCTCCGAAATATATTGGGCCATACAAAATAATCCGATATGCGTCACCTAATATAGCCGTCTTAAGAAACGAGACTCATCCAAATAAAGAGGTGCGAGTACACATCCAAGACCTCAAAAGCTTCCCTACAAACACGAAGCACACCAAGGAACCAACACAACACACACCACACTCACTAGAATCAATCACGCAGAACAAAGAAGCAATCAGTCACACCCGATCGATCGCGCTGAACAGTAGTCCACCAAAAAGTTCTGCAACCACACACAAAAAGAAAAAAAGAGAAATGGCACACTTACGCAAGCCGAGACGTCCCGGGCTTCCAGCTACCAAATGGGTCCAGCCAGTACCACCATTCGTACCACCAATCGAAGTACAGAGGAAAAAGGATATCCTCCATCGAGCAATGACAGTCTCCACCATACGAAAGCCTAAACCTAAACCAAATCTCAGTAAAATACGAGCAGCCATCGAGAAGAACAGACCCGAATACCGCACCAAAAAACTCCACAACCACAAAAGCCACGAAGTCCGCAAGTAAACCCCGAGAAGAAACATCACACGCCATCAAACAGGGATGGCTGAAAAGGATAAATATCAAACCACAAAAAACACCAGAAAGGCGCACGTTCACCCTTCGTCAACCAGAAGGCGACGTGACCGTCACCGTGCAAGACGGTTGGGCCAAACTATGCTACAAAAACGAATGGAGAATCTTCACCACCAATCGCAACTACTCTCAGGTCCGGCCTTTCTAAAAAAGGAAAAGAAACCAACTTCAACTACACCTAAAAATAATAAGTATCTATCACGTATTTTTTATATATATATATATATATATATATTACTTACTTAATTAATATATTACTTACGTGGGGGCTTAAACCCCCAAGCCATTTACTGGATATACACTGCAATGATTAGACTCATTTTTGCTTATGCCTCGTTTGTCTGGTGCCCTAAATCAGACCTTGGAATGTGTTCGGTGCGGTGGTAAGTCATAGGCGAATTCTTGAGCTCGTTAACACCGAGATCAGAGAGTTGACTCCGAACTTATATCAACACGATTTACCGTGTTAATTAATTTGAATTAACGCGATTTAATCCTCAACTAATACGTCTGCATTTGACCTATTTTTAGAGCAATTTAATTAGACTCTAATTAAACTAATTTTCCGCCTTTCGAGATTTGCTCAAGCTTTATTGACTGAAGCCAATATCTCCGCACACACCCACACCCACATCCCCATGAGCGACCGCATGCTGTTGCTGACACCCGTCGATCCATTGGCCGTTAACAACTCGACAACCCGCTCAAGTTCTCAGTTCTCGTATCCCCCAACCCAAACCAATCACCGAACTGCCATGGAAACACTCAAACGGTTGATGAATGCCTGCGAGACTCTAGAGGACTTTGCTAGGGAATTCGGTACAATTCCTAATAAGGACTATTCGGAATTCTCTCTCGCACCCCATATAGAGGAACTTGAGGCGATATGGATGGACTTGAAGAGCGCCTTCAATCAGGCCTTGGAATCATTGGTCGCTAATGATTCCACCCCTCGACTCCTCTTACACCACCCCTAGTGACATCGTCGTTGCCTGATCAAAGCAACAACGATGCTACAAGCTGTACGTACGGCTCGCCGCCAAGATCCAGCAGCAGCAGCACCTCGTCGCCATCGTTTCGCGATATGTTCTCCGCGCTCTATATTAGGAACAGCCGACATTCGCCCGTCTTAAAGTTGTTCCACTTGAATCAAAGGACTCTCGGTGAAGCCACGGAGATTGTCCAGAAGTCTCCTCTCGTAGAGAGTGGTTTTGCTCTAGCGTGGCGAAACCTCATGGACCGATTCGAGAATATGCGGATCCTCGTAAATTCTCACCTCCGTACTCTCTTCAATCTAACTCCCGTCACGAATCAGGCTTGACAATAACACTCTCGCGACTCTCGACCTGCTCGCCATCGATGTCAACAGCTGAGATGCTGTCATAGTTCATCTATGTTCGTCAGGACTACCCGAAACCACCCCTTCTCTGTGGAAAAGTTCGATCAAACAGAAGCACGAAATTCCCTCGTGGAAGATAATGGATGAGTTTCTAACGTCGCATTTCCAGACGTTGGAAACGGTTGTGAACATCTTCCAGACAAACACTATTGCGCTCAATTGCCCCCTATGCAGTGATCCGTCTCAGCCCATACGTCGTTGTTCCCGCTTTCTGGCGATGCTGCCTGAAAAGCGATGGACAACCATTACCAATCTTAAGTTCTGCAGGAATTGTCTAGCACATTCGCATCGATTTAAGGATTGCAAGAGTGCTTTCACTTGCATGTCGTGCACCACACGACATCATACACTCTTGCATCGCGAGGTAGCTACTACTACCTCTTCGCTAACCCATGCGAACTCTCAACCCTCCACCTCGCGCCCTCAACCCCAACAACATCGCGGCAACCATAAGAGCAATTCTTCCTGGCAACCTCCAGCGCTACACCACCTCCTCAATCTCCAATACAGTACCCCTCCCACCGCGAACGTATTGACTTGCTTCACCTCGCCTCCGAAACAAGTGCTTCTCGCTACGACTATGTTAATACTATGCTAACCTAGTATTGGCAGACGAACAGTTTTACGAAAGCCATCAGATCGACATCTTGATCGGAGCTGATCTAAGCCCCTTCATTCTCTTCGACGGAATTAAACGAAATTTCTCGGGCTCTCTCACAGCCCAAGAAACTATATTCGGTTGGATAATAACCGGTCCAATTCCCCAAAAACCCTCACACCCCGTGGTAACCACTAGAGTCTCGTTCTTTAACGCTCTATAGATAAGCAGCTCTCCCGCTTCTGGGATATCGAGGGGTTCCGCAGAAAACTGTGCTCACACCCGCCGAGACATTCTGCGAGAACTTGTACGCCGCTACCACCCAACTTTGTAACTACGACCAATACGTGGTAAGCCTCCCCTTCAAAGAAGGTTTCCTTCGCAACTCCAGCTTGGTCGTTCGCGAGAAATTGCTCTTAACCAGTTCTTACGTAACGAATCCCGCATCTTGAAAACACCCGATTTCAAAAATATCTACGACAATGTGATTCGACAATATTTCGAACTCAATCATATGTCCAAAGTCACGCCGACCGAAACATTTCATACCTCTGGAAATTATTACTTTCCTCACCATGAGGTTCTGAAACCAGAAAGCAGCTCCACCAAGGTGCGAGTGGACGCCCTCTACACAGGGCCGCCACTCCAGTCGGATCTAAAATTCCTCTTACTTCGTTGGCGTTTGTACCGATCAGTCTTCAATGGCGACATTAAGAAAATGTACCGCCAAATCCTCGTTAACACCGAACAATCGCGCTACCAGCGAATCCTCTTCCGGAACTCCTCTTCCGAAGATATCCACGATTTGGAACTTCGCACCGTAACGTTTGGCGTCAACTGTGCTCCCTATCTCACGATTCGCACCCTTCAACAGCTTGCTTAAGATGTTGAAAAGACATTTCCTCTCGCCTCCTCACCGTTAAAGTCCAGTATGTATGTGGATGACGCCTTGTGCCGTTCCCATGGTCTCGAATCGGCTATACGCATGTGCCATGAGCTGGTCTCCGCGCTCCAATGGTCGGCTTTTACAATGCGTAAATTGACTTTCAACAACGCTAGTCTGCTGAGTGGCATCCCTCCGCAAAATCTTCTCAACTCCAACTTCCTCGAGATCGAAGACGCCAGTTCCGCAAAAAACCCTTGGCATCAGTTGGAACGCAAGCGCCGATTGTTTTAAACTCGATGCCAAGCTGACCGAAATCTTACCCTCGTACACCAAACGAGAAATGTTGGCCCTCATCGCGAAACTATTCGATCCGACCAGCTGGCTTGCACCTGTCATTGTCGTTGCAATATCCCTGATGCAACAAGTCTGGCTCGATGGTACTGGTCTGGACGCATTAAACGCCAACCAATGTTCTCGAACGCCTCAGAACTGGCATACGCAGGTGCCATCTATCTGCGTGCTTGCACCCCAACTCGTATCCATGCCTCCCTCCTCTACGCCAAAACCAGAGTCGCCCCGATTAAGACGCTCTACATACCGCGTCTTAAGCTCTGCGGCGCGGCTCTTCTGGCAGACATGCTTAACGCACTGCTGCCACAACGCAACCCGCCACAATACAAATTGTATTGCTGAACGGATTCGACCATTGTGCTAGAGTGGCTAAAACGGCCTCCATGCACCACATTCGTCGCCAACCGTGTCACCAAAATTATCGAGATTGCGGATTCCACCCATTGGTTTCACGTCGAGTTGCAGAAAAATCCAGCGGACTTGGACAGCCGGAGCATGTTCCCGATCGAGTTTCGCGACAAGAAACTCTGAGCGCTTCACGTGATCGCGTATATCTACCGATTTCACGACCATACCCACCCTCAGAAACGCATCTAGTATCTACGAACCGCCCAATCTATCAACTCCGACGAAATCAATCCGAGTCACTGCGCGGCTGATCGCCCTCACCCAACGGCACAAATTCGCGAATGAAGACCGCTGTCTCGAGAGGAAGATGAGAAGTTGCAGTACTGCAAGGTGGGCGGTATGGTCACGCAAAAACCCCTGGCGCCATCTAGGAGCGAGTGTTTATCCCGCACCTTGGGAAATGCATTCGCTCTGGCAGCAGTGAACACCTTCTCGGCCTTCCCATGGCCATTTTTCGTTCCAGGTCCTGGATTTCCGGCTGCTCATCATTGCTATAATTTTCTGGACGCTGAGCAAGCAACACCTTCATACTTTTAACCTTCACATCCATTCATCACCATATTCATCGCTACTATTCCTCTTGGCGTGAACGCAAAAAATCAAAATCGTATCTACCACTCATCGACATATTAAAAAATCACTATCGAATCAACCATTCATCACCATATTCCAAAATCATCATCTCATATACCCGATCATCTCATCCACCATCACACTACACCCTCAAACATCACCGGTGAGGTTAACTTATCTATTTAACATTTAACTTACCTCCATCATATCTCGATTACTTGTTAATCTGACTTATTCCACCCCATCCCACACCATATTGTACAAAATTTATATTATTTCCCCAAATTACACACCACTCTATGTGCGCGCTCCACCCCATTTGGTGATTCCGTTCGGCAAAGCGGCCGCGTTAATCTGTCCAAGCGGTGCTCCGCAAAGCAACAAGTAATCAGTTCAACAATTCTCATATTCAATATCGCGGAGTAATTCTACCCCCGGAATTATTCAGGTCGTTTAATAGTGTAACAAGTGGTGCGCGTGTGGGTGATAAATCGGCTCGAGTGATTTCATATTCACTACGATCGATCGTGACGTCTCAAGTCACCCGCGACTTACTCGCTGAGACAAACGTTTGTTTCGTTTCATCACACGAACGCCGTACTACACCGCCACTAAAGTGTATTCTAATCAGAAAATATATATATCACAACAACAACAACAACACACTTAATTTCAATTTCAATTTCAATGTATTTCAATTGCAATACAGCACACTAAGATGAATCTTTTTTAGTGCTTCAGCGTACATAAATATTAGCAAATTTAAAAAATAATGCAACTAACCATACAAATATAAGGTAACATAACATGTAATAATATTATTAATAAATACTTATGAACTAACGAAAAATATGAAACTGCTAATCAGCAACTTACATCAATTTATTGAATTGTAAATTTGTCCAAGTGCAAAAAAATAAAATATATATTTTTCACCAATTTTGTGTTTTATTTATCTTCGCTTCTCTTATCTACGTATTATAAAGTCCCGGCGAAAATAATTATACAAATAAAAAAAATTTTTAAAAAACACCATTTGAGTTTTCTTGGCGACCTGTTATCTCGTGCACCGATTTTAAGTGGCACTCTTTATCTACCGCGCCGCGTCCGCATCCACCCGATCGACTCTGCAACGACATCGGAAATCTTTTCCTCCAGATCTTATAAAAATAATTCGCGAATTATTTGCGATTTAATTTAAATTAAAGCGTTTTATTTTCAATTCGATTAAATAAAATTTAATTGATTCGAATTATTTTCGATTTGATTTAGATTAACGCGACTGGTTCTTAAATCGATTAAATAAAATTAATTCGATTTATTCCCAAATCAATCTAAATAAATTCGATTTATTACCAAGTTAATTTGGATTAACGCAGTTGACTCTCAACTTATATCAACACGATTTACCGTCAAATTAATTTGAATTAACGCGACTTAATCCTTAACTAACGCGTTTGCATTTGAGCTATTTTTAGAGCGATTTAATTAGACGCTAAATTAATTTCTCGACTCTCGCGATGTGCTCAAGCTTCATTGACTGAAGCCAAGATTTCCGCACACACCCACACCCTCGTGAGTGTCCGTATGCCGTTGCTGACACCCGTCGATCCATTGGCCGTTAGACCTCGACACCCCGCTCGAGTTCTCAGTTATCGTATCCCCTAACCCAAACCAATCACCGAACTGAACCACTCACCCGGTTCATGAATGTCTGCGAGACTCAAGAGGACTTTGCTAGGGAATTCGAAACGATTCCTAATAACTATTATTCGGAATTCTCTCTCATCAGCTATATGGAGGAACTTAATGCGATATGGATGGACTTGAAGAGCGCCTCATCCAACGATCACCGGCATCGATGCATCACACCGAGCGGATAAGGACACAACATCAGTCTACCAACGTGCGACAATGATGTCTGCAAGGGCGACTACGAGTCGTGGTCATCGTTTCGCGATATGTTCTCCGCGCTCTATATTAAGAACAACCGACATTCGCCCGTCGAAAAGTTGTTCCACTTGAATCAAAAGACTCGCGGTAAAGCCAAGGAGATTGTCCAGAAGTCTCCTCTCGAAGACAGTGAATTTGCTCAAGTGTGGCCAAACCTCACGGACCGCTTCGAGAATAAGCGGATCATCGTAAATTCTCACCTCCGTACTCTCTTCAATTTAACTCCCGTCATTCACGAATCAGTCGCCGCGATCAAACGCCTGCAACGTGAAATTAATAACACTATCGCGGCTCTCGACCTGCTCGACATCGATGTCAACAGTTGGAATGCTATCATAGTTCATATAGGTTCGTCGCGACTACCCAAAACCACCCTTACTCTGTGGGAACGCTCGACGAACCATAATGCTGACGACGAAAAAAAGTGAGGTGCGAGGTGACGTCGACGTGTGTAGATGAGCGTGGCAAAAGATGCTCTTGACGAGCGTGAAACGATGTACGATGGCGTCAACGTAGATGGGCATGGCAGCTGATTCTGTTGACGAGCGTGAATACGACGTTAAGTGGCGTCAACGTAGTTGGTCGTGGCGACGGATGCTGTCGACGAGCGTAAATGCGACGCGTAGTGGCGTTGACGCAGTTGGGCGTGGCAGCGGAGGATAGTAACGAGCGTGAATGCGTGTAGTGGCGTCAACGTAGATGGGCGTGGCAGCGGATGCTGTCGACCAGCGTGAAAAGGACGTGTAGTGGCGTCAACGTAGATGGGCGTGGCAGCGGATGCTGTTGACGAGCATAAAAACGATGCGCGAGATGGCGTCGTCGTATGTAGATGGGCGTGGCAGCGGATGTTGTCGACGAGCGTGAAACGATGTACGATGGCGTCGACGTGATGGGCGTGGCAACGACTTGCTATTGACGAGCGTGAATGCGTGTAGTGGCGTCAACGTAGATGGGCGTGGCAGCGGATGCTGTTGAATAGCGTGAATGCGTGTAGTGGCGTCAACGTAGATGGGCGTGGCAGCGGATGCTATTGACGAGCGTGAATGCGACGCGCGAGATGGCGTCGCCGTATGTAGATAGGCGTGTCAGCGGATGCTGTCGACGAGCGTGAAACGACGTGTAGTGGCGTCAACGAGCGTGAATACGACGTGTAGTGGCGTCAACGTAGTTGGGCGTGGCGACGGATGCTGTCGACAAGCGTAAATGCGACGCGTAGTGGCGTCAACGTAGATGGGCGTGGCAAAGGATGCTATTGACGTGCGTGAATGCATGTATTGGCGTCAACGTAGATGGGCGTGGCAGCGGATGCTGTTGAAGAGCGTGAATGCATGTAGTGGCGTCAACGTAGATGGGCGTGGCAGGGGATTCTATTGACGAGCGTGAAAACGACGCGCGCGATGGCGTCGCCGTATGTAGATGGGCGTTGCAACGATTTGTTACGAATGTCGTGATGTCGTGATGTCGTGATGTGTGGCTGAATTGTTAAAAAGCAAAGAGACCGACGCCAGCCTATGTGCTGTTTTTAAACAAAACCAACGGGACTTTTCCACGCTGTTTCGTTTTGTTTGTTGTATCGTTTCACTCTCGCCAGAGCACGCAGTCGCGTCACCCACACTCTCGTACCTGGATTGCCGTATCTTAAACTTCGAAATTGCGTTGCAGTTTTTGGCTAACTGTAGGGTTTTGTGGTAATCCAATTTGCAACACAAAATGGTTCGTCACACCCCCTTTACTTTCCGCGGAGGTGGCGGATTACCCAGCTATTCGCCGTGATCAGGACGCGGAAATGATCCGTCCGGAAGACCAACCGTCGCCCGATGACTCGACCGTTCTCGTTCAGCCGTTTCTCGATGTTGTTGACGAGGTCTTGTGGGAGACGGCGCTTTACCTCTTCTGTCCATTCCTCGATTCCTCGGAGCTCGATGAACTCGTTGGTTGCGCCTTCGACAAGCGTCGTGTCGCTATTCGTTTGGCTTCCGGTTGCTGACTGGTCACATGCGACGTTCGCTGGGTCTCGGCTTCCGTAGTTGTGCCTAGAACGGCCTCGGGTAATCTGGCGAAATGCTAGCGAGTGTCCATGGTGTTGACGACGACCTTCAGGGATGTCGCATCGGGTCGTGTTACCGGAGCTGCTGCATCGGAGCCCCTTGTTCTGACTCTGGCCGAACCTCGTTGATGAATTCTGCTCTGCCTTCGCCTTGCGGATCCGTATGGGTTTCGGAGGAGAACGATTGGCTTGAAGGTGGTCTGGGGTGTGCGTGGGATGGCGAGTTCCCGGAATATCTTCTCCACCCTCTTCCTCTGTGCTGGAGCTCCGGTGTAGGCGTACCATACTCTTTCCAACCGGATGTGGCCGCGGAAGTCGGTGATGGGGGCGTCGAAGAATTTCTTCAGGAAGAAAAGTAGGTGCACGCCACAGTCCGTGGTTTTTGGTTGATGCGGCACGTTCACCACTGTAATCTCCATGTCGCCGAAGCCTCGGTGGTCTTCCTGTGGTCTCTTCCGTGCGTGCTCGACGTCGAAGTAACTCCGGATGATCTCGGCCAAGTCCGGTCGCCATGGAGTTCATCTATAGGATGACTGGTTACTGGGCGTCGATGTTGTTCGGTTCTCGAGCGTTCCATGGGAAACACACCACCAGGAGAAACCAGTGATTCGTTTTGTGCACCGGAAGGAATATGAAATCCTTGGCAAATAAATCCACCTTCCTCGTCCAGCTCTGTACCCGTGCGTGACGTTCTGCTTCCGTGCCGTGTGCTCGCAGTCGAGTGAAGAAGTGCGGGGTGAACACATGTGTCCGCTTTCGCTGCTCTGCGGATAGCCGTTCCTCCACTAACCACTTCGCGTAGCACTCGATGACTTTGTCACTCAGCCATCGTCTCGGAGTTGCGTGCAGTCGGCGTAGGTGATATCAAGGCTTCCCGGGCCCGGGGGCTATGAGAATAGTGTTGTGTCTTCCGTCACCATTCGTCGGATGTTGTGAACGGTATTTACCGTTGGGAGATCTACCATAGCCGGCGTTGTTGTGCATTCGTCCAATACGTCGCGATAATGCATCATCTCACTGTGATCGTGGTTTGGTTGAAATCTCTCTGTCAAGGAAAAAACATTAGTATTTGTTGCAATCTAGTGAACTCGCTGTAGGGAGGGAACTTGTTGGGATGGAGAGGGATTGACGCCCCTTTTCCCTTTTGTGATGTCACTGCTCGTATCTTTTCCCGCGCGAGGTGAACTGATGGAAGCATTCAATTCGCCCACGTACGCCGTTCTTCTTATGCTGCTGCCCTCCTTTTGCAGTTTCACGATGACTTGAGACGTGAAACCCTTTACCCTGTACGGTCCTTCAAACTTTGGCCTGAGTTTAGCGTTGAAATTTTCTGATGCCTTTAACAGCTGGTGGCATCGTAGCAACACCAAATCGCCGATCTGCGGTTGCCACGCTCTTTTGCGTAGGTTGTAAGATTTTGCCTGTTCTTGCGCCGCCCTTTCCAAGTTCCGCCTGGCAATCTGGAAAGTTTCTATTATCCTGTTAATCCATTCCGATGTGGTGCTGGTCCGTGTGCCATCGTTTAAGTTGTCTTCGTTAAAGAGCGCATTCGGAAGGCGCAGTTATCTACCCTGTGTGAGGAAAGACGGAGTGTAGCCGGTCACCTCGGAGACGCTCGTGTTCAACGCAAGCATCACCTCTGGAATCAGCGCATCCCATCTGCTTTGGTCGTTGCCGGTGAACTGTGCGATTATTCGTTTCACGTTTCGATTTACCCGTTCTGCGGGATTCTCCTGTGGAGTATACAGAGCCCCGAATTGATGATGTATGCCCATTTCTTCTAAAAATTGTTGCAACGTGAATTCTTGATGATGTGATGATTCTTTCCCTCAGTGCTCGCTTCAGGTTTTCACACGTCGCTCGTCACATTGGCACGACTTCCGTTCATTTTGTGAACTTGTCGTATCATCACTAGCAGCATGGTGTTACCACTGGTGGATCGGGGAAGGGGTCCGACGAAATCAACGCACAAAATTGACCATGGTTCCTCGGCCACCTGAACCAACATTTTACCTGCCGCCTTTTCTTGATTCGCTTTGTATAGTTGGCACAATTCGCAGCTCAGCACGCATTTTCGGATGTCGCGAAACATGCCCGGCCAATAATACCTGTTAGCTATGCGCAGCGTTGTCTTCCTGATGCCCATGTGGCCAGCGCACGGGCTGTCGTGATTCTCCTCGAAAACGCGTCTCCTTGCATGATCTGCCACACACAATTTCCACGAGGCGCAGTCCTCGTCATTCGTTCTGCCGGCGATGTGTCGATAGAGTTGTTCATTTTGTATGATGTAGTCCGGAAATTTTTCTGGATTTCCCTTTGCTTCCGCGAGTTTCTTGTCGTACCAGCCAGTCCTTGGGCGACCATCTGTTACCTGCCGCAGTGTTTCTAGCAGTTGCCACGAAAGTGCGTCCGCCACTATGTTTTCCTTGCCCTTTCGGTATTCCACGTCGAACATATACTGTTGCTTTGTCAACATATTCAATTATATTTGCATTTAATTTTATTTTAGGGAGACTAACATTACTTATTTTCTTTCTACTAATAACTAAGCATTTAGACTTTAATGGATTAAGACAAAGTCCATTTCTAAGTGCCCACTGTCACGAACACATAATGCAATGTCATGATGAATGCAAGAGGAATAGACTTGCACGTCGTCAGCGTACATATGGATTTTGCTGTGTACTAGAACATCAGGTAAGTCATTAATGTACAAGGAAAACAATAAGGGACCCAGTATGGAGCCTTGGGGTACACCACGCTTTAAAGAAGCAGGCTGAGAGACAGATCCATTATGCCAAACTACCTGTGTTCTATTAGCAAGATAAGACCGAATTAAATTCACTGCAGACGACGAGAACCCAAACATGCGTGATAACTTAGTGAGCAAAATATCATGGTTAACTGAATCAAAGGCTTTGGAGTGATCCAATAGTACAAGAAAAGTGACTTTATCATCCTCAATATTCAAACGCACATCCTCAACGACATCAATTAAAGCGGTAATGCAGCTGCGTCCATTTCTAAAGCCAGACTGTTTATCCGAGATAAGGCTATATTCAGCGCACATTGCAGATATTTGGTTAAAAGCTATTCTTTCAAAAATTTTTGATAAGAAAGGGAGAATAGAAATTGGACGAAAATCATTATCGGATTTCGGAATTGGAATAACCTTAGCCACCTTCCAGGCATCCGGAAATGATGAGGCCGTAAAGATCCTATTAAGAGTGTATGTTATAACAGGAAGTAATTCAGTGTAAGCAGCCTGATGAAGGATGGATAAATGCCATCTAGTCCAACTGCATTGGATTTAAGACTTATTAGGCTTTCTAGAACTTCATTTCGATCAACGCATCTGAAACAAAATGGATTGGAAGGACCAAGCGAGCGGAGGCGGCAGGCCATGTAATGATTCGAAGTAACAAAAGGAACATTAAGATTTAGAAATATGTTGTTAACTACATCACAGTTTACGTCATCGTGATACGAAGATCTAGAATCCTTAATAAGATCAAGATTACGGATTTGGTTCCAAGTACGCTTAGAATTAATTGCAAATGAAAATTTGGTACTAAAATATGCACGCTTGGCCTTTTTGACAGCTTTGGTTACGGATCTTTTAGCATTAGTGAACTTTAAATGCAGAGCCGGTAGTCTAAATCGTTTCCATCGCTTGAACGCTAAATCGCGTTCTGAAATCAATTCTTTAATTGTATTTGAAAACCAGGGCTTGTCAGTGCATTTTGAAACCTTTTTTACGAGGGGAACGAACTTATCAAAAGCTTTTTTAATTTCCACATTAATAAAATTAACTTGTTCATTGACAGATAACATAGAGTGAGTGGCGTTCCAGTTAACAAGTGCAATATCAGAGCGTAGCCTAGGAATATTAATATCTCTAAAGTTTCGAAAGGTAAATGATACAGGAATGCAATTAAGTCTAAAATCATAGGCTAGAAACAGTAAATCATGTCGCGAAAATTGAGATGCAGATAATTGATTATAAAATCGGATTTTATTACTATCGGACACAAAGATGACATCGATTAGGGTCTCACTACTACATGTGTAGTGAGTAGGAACGTTCACATTTACCGGGTATAGGGCGAGGCTACACATGCGGTCGGTTAAGATATTATCAGCTAGCAAGTTACAATTAAAGTCCCCATCAACAATAATGTTCTGATAACAGGGCACTAAGTTTTGAATAAAATCGAAAAACTCATCCATGCTTACACGACAATTCGGCCTGTAAACAGAACCCAGTAGCAACTTGTCATCTTCAGAGTGAATTTCGACAAATAAGAATTCAATACTTGAGTTTAGAGGCGATTTGAGTTTCACTTTACAGGTGATATTATTTCTGATAAAGATTGCGACGCCTCCACCATGCGACAATCTGTCATTACGAACTAATCGATACCCATGAACCGAGAACAATCCATCATGCAATGTAGGGTTAAACCATGTTTCAGAGATGCATACTGCATCTATATCGGACTTCTCAAAAATGTATCTAAATTCGTCAATTTTATTATTTAGACTCTGTGCATTAATATGGCAGATTTTGAGGCCATCACTTTGTCTACACAACACGCGCACCATATTATACAAACAGGCACTGGAACTTCCACCATTAGTGACATCAGAATTCATAACAGACATTAGAACAGAAGAACAACCACCAGTACATCCAGCCTGTTTTAAAGGCGTAACCACAAAAAAGTAGAACAATTGAATAGAGGCGGTCGGTCGTTGAGGCTCCATAGAAGTAGTGAGGAATATAAGAGAAGTAAAAAGTTAAAATACATAGAAATGAGATGAACATGAGAATTAAAGGCAATAAATTTTTCTTACAGGGTAATAATGTACTAAATAAAAAGAGAAGGTGATGATTTCGGTTTAAAGCTTTCATTGGAGGTTGTCGTCAACTTTGTCGCTATCCGCCATAGCCTCCAATTGTCCTGCATGTGTAATTGTTGACCAGCTGCTGTTGTTCCTCAGTTTCACACTAACAACACCCCGCCTCGTGGACACTGCATAAATCCGCTTGCTACGTTTTAGCTTGACAGCAAGGTGAAGTAATAAGCGATTCGAACGCGTCAAGCTCTCGTTCAGGAATATGCTTTTAGAAGATTCCATACCAACGTCAGAAAGCAAAAGTTGACGAGCCTCTCGTTTACGAAAATTAGCAGCAGCTTTAAAAACTGCGTTCTTCTCTGACAACGTTTTGAATCTGATGATAATGGGCGGATCTAGATCACGGTTTTTCTGCGGTGGGCGAAAAATTGAAATAGTGGCAGGCATTGAACATCCCACAGCACAGCACAATTTATTAATAATAATATTTAAGTCCTCGCCATCAAGTTTGGGGACCCCTGCAATAACTGCATCACACGCAATTGCGCTTCTCTCAGCTGCGTCACACCTTAATTCCAATTTTGCTAACAAATCTTTAGTTGTGGCAAAGTCCAATTTTATTTGTTGGCAATCGCACCTCTGCTCCTCCACACAAAACACACGCCGTTGCAGATCTTTTAAAGAGTCATCGAAAGCGTTCAATCTCTGAGTAATGTTCGTCTCCATCTGACTAACTAGGTCAGAGAGCTCGCTCCGATGACGAGTCAATTCTGCCGAGAAGCGACTCAGCAGAAGATCGGCATGCTTTTCAAGCCCCACTTCAAGCTCACGAGCTGTGAGGGGTATGGAATTTACATCGCTCAAATTTACCACACTCTTAGTGGTGAAATCCGATCCCACAGCACCGAGAACAGCAGACTGAGCTTTCTTAGAGCGAGTGTTGATCACAGCGTGAGAGGAAGAACCGTTAGGCATGTTTCACAGATATATGTGTATAAGCGAAATATGTATATATAAGAATGTATGTATTTGACACCAGCAAGTTCACAAAATAATTTTCAAATAATTATACTTTAATTAGTTATTTTTGATGTTGCACTATTCACTGATTTAATCAAATTACAATATACTATTATTACGAGATTATTACGGAAAAGACTGTGTACCAAAAGATTGAATAAATGGAGGAAAACAAAAGCCACGGCGGAGACCAAAAAAACACGTCTGCTTACTCTCGCATCACAAATTCCAATGTTACTCTCGCATCACAAATTCTAGTGCCGTCCAAATCGAACTCCTCCAAGATACCCTGCAGCTTCCCCTTCGGAAGGTTTTAGATCCAGCTGACTTGCACCATGTTGCTGTAAAGTAGAATCGAGCTGCCGGTTGTTTTCCTGACTTGATAGTCCCTGCTCGGGCGCCACTTGTAACGAACCTTCTTTGGCCGGGGTAGCACTCAGCGGTTGCCAGGGTTCGTTGCAAGAAATTCCGTGGTTTCTTATTAGGTATGTCTTCTTATAAGGCTATGCCAGCGGATGCTATTGACGAGCGTGAATGCGTGTAGTGGCGTCAGCGTAGATGGGCGCGGCAGCGGATGCTATTGACGAGCGTGAATGCGACGCGCGAGATGGCGTCGCCGTATCTAGATGGGCGCGGCAGCAGATGCTGTCGACGAGCGTGAAACGACGTGTAGTGGCGTCAACGTAGATGGGCGTGGCAGCGGATGTTGTCGACGAGCGTGAAACGACGCGCGAGATGGCGTCGCCGTATGTAGATGGGCGTGGCAGCGGTTGTTGTCGACGAGCGTGAAACGATGTACGATGGCGTCGACGTGATGGGCGTGGTAACGACTTGTTGTCACCGAGCGTGAATACGTCGTGTAGTGGCGTCAACGTAGTTGGCGTGCCGACGGATGCTGTCGACGAGCGTAAATGCGACGCGTAGTGGCGTCAACGTAGATGCGCGCGGCAGCGGATGCTGTTGACGAGCGTGAAAACGACGTGTAGTGGCGTCAACGTAGATGCGCGTGGCAGCGGATGCTGTTGACGAGAATGAAAACGACGCGCGAGATGGCGTCGCCGTATGTAGATGGGCGTGGGAACGGATGCTGTTGACGAGCGTGAAACGACGCGCGAGATGGCACCGTATGTAGATGGGAGTGGCAACGATTTGTTACGAAAACGCGCGTGGTCGTGATGCGTGGCTGAATTGCTAAAAAGCAAAGAGACCGACCAGCCTGTGTGCTGTTTTTAAACAAAACTAACGGGACTTTTCCACGCTGTTTCGTTTTTTTTCTTATATAGTTTCGCTCTCGCCAGAGCACGCTGTCGCGTCACCTACACTCTTGTACCTGTGTGTTTCGGTTGCTTCGCTTGACCAGAACCGGTTTTCCCGCTGGTAGTCGTGTGGTTTTGTCATTACTGCGTTTGCTCTAGCGATCTCTCGTCGCACTTTCGGGATTACCGTATCTTCTACTTGGAAATTGCGTTGCAGATTTTGGCTAACTGTACGGTTTTGTGGTGATCCAATTTGCGACGCAAAATGGTCGTCACAAAATAAATCAAATTTTTAAAAAATACACTTTGAGTTTTATTGGCGACCTGTTATCTCGTGCACCGTTCCCAGGTGGCACTGTTTATCTACCGCGCCGCGTCCGGATCCACTCGATCGACTCAGCAGCTACATCGCAAATCTTTTCCTCCAGATCTTAAAAAAATAATTCGCGAATTATTTTCGATTTAACTTAATTTACGCGTTTTATTTTCAATTCGATTAAATTAAATTGAAATGAATCGAATTCTTTTCGATTTCATTTATATAAACGCGATTTATTTTCATTTCAATTGAATTATATTAAATTAATTCGATTTATTTCCAAATCAATTAAATTAATTCGATTCATTTTCGGTTTAATTTGGATTAACGCGATTGGTTCTCAACTCGATTAAATTAAATTAATTCGATTTATCCCGACTCAATCTTAATTAATTCGATTTATTTTCAAACTAATTTGGATTAACGCGGTTGACTCCCAAATTATATCAACACGATTCGCCGTCAAATTAATTCGAATTAACGCGACTTAATCCTCAACTAACGCGTTTGCATTTGAGCTATTTTTAGAGCGATTTAATTACACTCTAAATTAATTTATTGCTCGCCTCTCCCGATCTGCTCCAGCTTCATGACAGAAGCCAAGATTTCCACACACACCCACACCCTCGTGAGTGTACGTATGCCGTTGCTGACACCCGTCGATCCATTGGCCGTTAGACCTCGACACCCCGCTCGAGTTCTCAGTTATCGTATCACCAACCCAAACCAATCACCGAACTGTAATGGAACCACTGGACTACGAGACGTGGCCATGGTTTCGCGAAATGTTCTCAACAACCGACTTTCGCCCGTCGAAAAGGTTTTCCACTTAATTCAAAAGACTCGCGGTGAAGCCAAGGAGATCGTCCAGAAGTCTCCTTTCGTAGACATTAGTTTTGCTCAAGCGTGGCGAAATCTCACGGACCGCTTCGAGAATAAGCGAATCCTCGTAAATTCTTACCTCCGTACTCTCTTCAATCTAACTCCCGTTATTCACGAATCAGGCGCCGCGATCAAACGCCTGCAACGTGAAATCAATAACACTCTCGCGGCTCTCGACCTGCTCGACATCGATGTCAACAGTTGGGATGCTATCAGAGTTCATATATGTTCGTCGCGACTACCCAAAACCACCCTTTCTCTGTGGGAACGCTCGATCAAACAGAAGCACGAAAATCCCTCATGCCTGTGAACATCTTCCAGGTAAACACGATTGCGATCAGCTGCACCCTATGGAGTGATCCGTCTCACCCCATACGTCGTTGTTTGGCGATGCAGCTTGAAAAGCGATGAATAACAATCAAATACCTAAAGTTCTGCACGAATTGTCTAGCATGTTGTGAGCAAGGTTAGGGTGGCGTGGCACGATGGCTGCGGCTAGGCTCGCCGGCAATATTGGGTTGAGTTCTTGCCACCCTACCCACAACAGAAAAACATAGTCGTGCCATATGTATTTTTTAATAGAAGAGAGAGCGGAAAAGGAAAGAAAAAGAGTTAAGACGAAACACTGGTCACTTGCATCTATGTTTCCTGATGGGTCATTGCAAGCAAACCCCTCAGAATTACCTAATCAAAATCCTAACATTCTCCAGTCAACCGCTTTCAACTACTCTCAGCTAACCAAACGTAAGCCAATCACCCTACAACTCACTAGGAAACTCAAACATGCTAGCACACCACAACCTAAGTCATCGTCAGTCTGCGAGCCGCCCACCCCCTCTGTAACCCTATCAAGTTACAGCCATGAACCGCACTTGGCTCAAAGTGTAATACTATGTTCGCACTAGACCGAAATTAGGCAATTTTGTTGCGTAGCTCAGTTTCAGCTGAAATTGTGAATTTTCATACAATTTCGCCATACAAAAATATGTCAAATGAAATTGAGTTGGCAAAGCAATTTCAACGAAATTGAGAACGAAATTGAGAACGAAATTGACTCAAAATGGAAAACAACCATGGTTTTTGTAATAGATTTGTATAATAACTTGTTATTGATCTGGCTGCACTGAGTACGTTTGATAAATAAATACAACTGTCGCAGTGATTGAATTGTTTTTTGAAAAAATGAAGAGAACCTACAAAAAATGGAATCTGTGGAGCGAAATGGCTTTTGCGCTGTTAATTGAAAACTGGTCCGACAAAATTGACCAGCTACGAGGTGCAAGGCGCAATAGCCATGTCTATAAGGAAATTGCGGAGAACATGCTGGAGTACGGCATCAACGTCACTGCCGAGGAGGTGAAAATTAAACTCCAGAACTTGTCGGCCAAATACAGGTATAATATACATACATACGTGATTAATGTAATGTTAATTACATAATAATTTTCTACGTACTCTTTCCAGAAAAGAAAAAAGCAGCTGTTGGAGATTCTGGCGGTTCGCCCAGCTCCTGGGAACTCTACAAAAAAGTACATGGCATTATAGGAGGTCACACTATTAAAACCTTCTGTGTTGATAGTAGTGTAGATGGTATGTATACGCAAATTTTATTTATATAAAATAGTAATTACAAACAACTCTCAAATATCTCGAACATAGAAACTGTATTTACGCCATCGACGTCTTCGACACCATCATCCACACCAATGCCAACACCACCAACAACATCATCGACGCAGTCAGATTCATTGTCGGAACCAACCGCACCAATATTACCTCCGTTAGAGTCGCCAGAATCGCCATTAGAGTTGACAGCATCAACGTCAGCATGCAAACCTAAAAGGAAAAGTATTCAATACAACATATTGGAAAAGGTTGACAAATGCAACGAAGACATAACAAAAATTTGGAAAGAGATAAAAAAAGATGAAAACGAAGTAAAGGCATATAAAGAAAAGATGTATACTTTGGAATTAGAAAGAAATGAACTGTTTAAAAAAAGCCTGGAGGAAAACCATGAAATAAAAGGAGAACGTAGGTGGGCGTGGCAGCGGATGCTGTCGACCAGCGTGAAAAGGACGTGTAGTGGCGTCAACGTAGATGGGCGTGGCAGCGGATGCTGTTGACGAGCATAAAAACGATGCGCGAGATGGCGTCGTCGTATGTAGATGGGCGTGGCAGCGGATGTTGTCGACGAGCGTGAAACGATGTACGATGGCGTCGACGTGATGGGCGTGGCAACGACTTGCTATTGACGAGCGTGAATGCGTGTAGTGGCGTCAACGTAGATGGGCGTGGCAGCGGATGCTGTTGAATAGCGTGAATGCGTGTAGTGGCGTCAACGTAGATGGGCGTGGCAGCGGATGCTATTGACGAGCGTGAATGCGACGCGCGAGATGGCGTCGCCGTATGTAGATAGGCGTGTCAGCGGATGCTGTCGACGAGCGTGAAACGACGTGTAGTGGCGTCAACGAGCGTGAATACGACGTGTAGTGGCGTCAACGTAGTTGGGCGTGGCGACGGATGCTGTCGACAAGCGTAAATGCGACGCGTAGTGGCGTCAACGTAGATGGGCGTGGCAAAGGATGCTATTGACGTGCGTGAATGCATGTATTGGCGTCAACGTAGATGGGCGTGGCAGCGGATGCTGTTGAAGAGCGTGAATGCATGTAGTGGCGTCAACGTAGATGGGCGTGGCAGGGGATTCTATTGACGAGCGTGAAAACGACGCGCGCGATGGCGTCGCCGTATGTAGATGGGCGTTGCAACGATTTGTTACGAATGTCGTGATGTCGTGATGTCGTGATGTGTGGCTGAATTGTTAAAAAGCAAAGAGACCGACGCCAGCCTATGTGCTGTTTTTAAACAAAACCAACGGGACTTTTCCACGCTGTTTCGTTTTGTTTGTTGTATCGTTTCACTCTCGCCAGAGCACGCAGTCGCGTCACCCACACTCTCGTACCTGGATTGCCGTATCTTAAACTTCGAAATTGCGTTGCAGTTTTTGGCTAACTGTAGGGTTTTGTGGTAATCCAATTTGCAACACAAAATGGTTCGTCACACCCCCTTTACTTTCCGCGGAGGTGGCGGATTACCCAGCTATTCGCCGTGATCAGGACGCGGAAATGATCCGTCCGGAAGACAAACCGTCGCCCGATGACTCGACCGTTCTCGTTCAGCCGTTTCTCGATGTTGTTGACGAGGTCTTGTGGGAGACGGCGCTTTACCTCTTCTGTCCATTCCTCGATTCCTCGGAGCTCGATGAACTCGTTGGTTGCGCCTTCGACAAGCGTCGTGTCGGTATTCGTTTGGCTTCCGGTTGCTGACTGGTCACATGCGACGTTCGCTGGGTCTCGGCTTCCGTAGTTGTGCCTAGAACGGCCTCGGGTAATCTGGCGAAATGCTAGCGAGTGTCCATGGTGTTGACGACGACCTTCAGGGATGTCGCATCGGGTCGTGTTACCGGAGCTGCTGCATCGGAGCCCCTTGTTCTGACTCTGGCCGAACCTCGTTGATGAATTCTGCTCTGCCTTCGCCTTGCGGATCCGTATGGGTTTCGGAGGAGAACGATTGGCTTGAAGGTGGTCTGGGGTGTGCGTGGGATGGCGAGTTCCCGGAATATCTTCTCCACCCTCTTCCTCTGTGCTGGAGCTCCGGTGTAGGCGTACCATACTCTTTCCAACCGGATGTGGCCGCGGAAGTCGGTGATGGGGGCGTCGAAGAATTTCTTCAGGAAGAAAAGTAGGTGCACGCCACAGTCCGTGGTTTTTGGTTGATGCGGCACGTTCACCACTGTAATCTCCATGTCGCCGAAGCCTCGGTGGTCTTCCTGTGGTCTCTTCCGTGCGTGCTCGACGTCGAAGTAACTCCGGATGATCTCGGCCAAGTCCGGTCGCCATGGAGTTCATCTATAGGATGACTGGTTACTGGGCGTCGATGTTGTTCGGTTCTCGAGCGTTCCATGGGAAACACACCACCAGGAGAAACCAGTGATTCGTTTTGTGCACCGGAAGGAATATGAAATCCTTGGCAAATAAATCCACCTTCCTCGTCCAGCTCTGTACCCGTGCGTGACGTTCTGCTTCCGTGCCGTGTGCTCGCAGTCGAGTGAAGAAGTGCGGGGTGAACACATGTGTCCGCTTTCGCTGCTCTGCGGATAGCCGTTCCTCCACTAACCACTTCGCGTAGCACTCGATGACTTTGTCACTCAGCCATCGTCTCGGAGTTGCGTGCAGTCGGCGTAGGTGATATCAAGGCTTCCCGGGCCCGGGGGCTATGAGAATAGTGTTGTGTCTTCCGTCACCATTCGTCGGATGTTGTGAACGGTATTTACCGTTGGGAGATCTACCATAGCCGGCGTTGTTGTGCATTCGTCCAATACGTCGCGATAATGCATCATCTCACTGTGATCGTGGTTTGGTTGAAATCTCTCTGTCAAGGAAAAAACATTAGTATTTGTTGCAATCTAGTGAACTCGCTGTAGGGAGGGAACTTGTTGGGATGGAGAGGGATTGACGCCCCTTTTCCCTTTTGTGATGTCACTGCTCGTATCTTTTCCCGCGCGAGGTGAACTGATGGAAGCATTCAATTCGCCCACGTACGCCGTTCTTCTTATGCTGCTGCCCTCCTTTTGCAGTTTCACGATGACTTGAGACGTGAAACCCTTTACCCTGTACGGTCCTTCAAACTTTGGCCTGAGTTTAGCGTTGAAATTTTCTGATGCCTTTAACAGCTGGTGGCATCGTAGCAACACCAAATCGCCGATCTGCGGTTGCCACGCTCTTTTGCGTAGGTTGTAAGATTTTGCCTGTTCTTGCGCCGCCCTTTCCAAGTTCCGCCTGGCAATCTGGAAAGTTTCTATTATCCTGTTAATCCATTCCGATGTGGTGCTGGTCCGTGTGCCATCGTTTAAGTTGTCTTCGTTAAAGAGCGCATTCGGAAGGCGCAGTTATCTACCCTGTGTGAGGAAAGACGGAGTGTAGCCGGTCACCTCGGAGACGCTCGTGTTCAACGCAAGCATCACCTCTGGAATCAGCGCATCCCATCTGCTTTGGTCGTTGCCGGTGAACTGTGCGATTATTCGTTTCACGTTTCGATTTACCCGTTCTGCGGGATTCTCCTGTGGAGTATACAGAGCCCCGAATTGATGATGTATGCCCATTTCTTCTAAAAATTGTTGCAACGTGAATTCTTGATGATGTGATGATTCTTTCCCTCAGTGCTCGCTTCAGGTTTTCACACGTCGCTCGTCACATTGGCACGACTTCCGTTCATTTTGTGAACTTGTCGTATCATCACTAGCAGCATGGTGTTACCACTGGTGGATCGGGGAAGGGGTCCGACGAAATCAACGCACAAAATTGACCATGGTTCCTCGGCCACCTGAACCAACATTTTACCTGCCGCCTTTTCTTGATTCGCTTTGTATAGTTGGCACAATTCGCAGCTCAGCACGCATTTTCGGATGTCGCGAAACATGCCCGGCCAATAATACCTGTTAGCTATGCGCAGCGTTGTCTTCCTGATGCCCATGTGGCCAGCGCACGGGCTGTCGTGATTCTCCTCGAAAACGCGTCTCCTTGCATGATCTGCCACACACAATTTCCACGAGGCGCAGTCCTCGTCATTCGTTCTGCCGGCGATGTGTCGATAGAGTTGTTCATTTTGTATGATGTAGTCCGGAAATTTTTCTGGATTTCCCTTTGCTTCCGCGAGTTTCTTGTCGTACCAGCCAGTCCTTGGGCGACCATCTGTTACCTGCCGCAGTGTTTCTAGCAGTTGCCACGAAAGTGCGTCCGCCACTATGTTTTCCTTGCCCTTTCGGTATTCCACGTCGAACATATACTGTTGCTTTGTCAACATATTCAATTATATTTGCATTTAATTTTATTTTAGGGAGACTAACATTACTTATTTTCTTTCTACTAATAACTAAGCATTTAGACTTTAATGGATTAAGACAAAGTCCATTTCTAAGTGCCCACTGTCACGAACACATAATGCAATGTCATGATGAATGCAAGAGGAATAGACTTGCACGTCGTCAGCGTACATATGGATTTTGCTGTGTACTAGAACATCAGGTAAGTCATTAATGTACAAGGAAAACAATAAGGGACCCAGTATGGAGCCTTGGGGTACACCACGCTTTAAAGAAGCAGGCTGAGAGACAGATCCATTATGCCAAACTACCTGTGTTCTATTAGCAAGATAAGACCGAATTAAATTCACTGCAGACGACGAGAACCCAAACATGCGTGATAACTTAGTGAGCAAAATATCATGGTTAACTGAATCAAAGGCTTTGGAGTGATCCAATAGTACAAGAAAAGTGACTTTATCATCCTCAATATTCAAACGCACATCCTCAACGACATCAATTAAAGCGGTAATGCAGCTGCGTCCATTTCTAAAGCCAGACTGTTTATCCGAGATAAGGCTATATTCAGCGCACATTGCAGATATTTGGTTAAAAGCTATTCTTTCAAAAATTTTTGATAAGAAAGGGAGAATAGAAATTGGACGAAAATCATTATCGGATTTCGGAATTGGAATAACCTTAGCCACCTTCCAGGCATCCGGAAATGATGAGGCCGTAAAGATCCTATTAAGAGTGTATGTTATAACAGGAAGTAATTCAGTGTAAGCAGCCTGATGAAGGATGGATAAATGCCATCTAGTCCAACTGCATTGGATTTAAGACTTATTAGGCTTTCTAGAACTTCATTTCGATCAACGCATCTGAAACAAAATGGATTGGAAGGACCAAGCGAGCGGAGGCGGCAGGCCATGTAATGATTCGAAGTAACAAAAGGAACATTAAGATTTAGAAATATGTTGTTAACTACATCACAGTTTACGTCATCGTGATACGAAGATCTAGAATCCTTAATAAGATCAAGATTACGGATTTGGTTCCAAGTACGCTTAGAATTAATTGCAAATGAAAATTTGGTACTAAAATATGCACGCTTGGCCTTTTTGACAGCTTTGGTTACGGATCTTTTAGCATTAGTGAACTTTAAATGCAGAGCCGGTAGTCTAAATCGTTTCCATCGCTTGAACGCTAAATCGCGTTCTGAAATCAATTCTTTAATTGTATTTGAAAACCAGGGCTTGTCAGTGCATTTTGAAACCTTTTTTACGAGGGGAACGAACTTATCAAAAGCTTTTTTAATTTCCACATTAATAAAATTAACTTGTTCATTGACAGATAACATAGAGTGAGTGGCGTTCCAGTTAACAAGTGCAATATCAGAGCGTAGCCTAGGAATATTAATATCTCTAAAGTTTCGAAAGGTAAATGATACAGGAATGCAATTAAGTCTAAAATCATAGGCTAGAAACAGTAAATCATGTCGCGAAAATTGAGATGCAGATAATTGATTATAAAATCGGATTTTATTACTATCGGACACAAAGATGACATCGATTAGGGTCTCACTACTACATGTGTAGTGAGTAGGAACGTTCACATTTACCGGGTATAGGGCGAGGCTACACATGCGGTTGGTTAAGATATTATCAGCTAGCAAGTTACAATTAAAGTCCCCATCAACAATAATGTTCTGATAACAGGGCACTAAGTTTTGAATAAAATCGAAAAACTCATCCATGCTTACACGACAATTCGGCCTGTAAACAGAACCCAGTAGCAACTTGTCATCTTCAGAGTGAATTTCGACAAATAAGAATTCAATACTTGAGTTTAGAGGCGATTTGAGTTTCACTTTACAGGTGATATTATTTCTGATAAAGATTGCGACGCCTCCACCATGCGACAATCTGTCATTACGAACTAATCGATACCCATGAACCGAGAACAATCCATCATGCAATGTAGGGTTAAACCATGTTTCAGAGATGCATACTGCATCTATATCGGACTTCTCAAAAATGTATCTAAATTCGTCAATTTTATTATTTAGACTCTGTGCATTAATATGGCAGATTTTGAGGCCATCACTTTGTCTACACAACACGCGCACCATATTATACAAACAGGCACTGGAACTTCCACCATTAGTGACATCAGAATTCATAACAGACATTAGAACAGAAGAACAACCACCAGTACATCCAGCCTGTTTTAAAGGCGTAACCACAAAAAAGTAGAACAATTGAATAGAGGCGGTCGGTCGTTGAGGCTCCATAGAAGTAGTGAGGAATATAAGAGAAGTAAAAAGTTAAAATACATAGAAATGAGATGAACATGAGAATTAAAGGCAATAAATTTTTCTTACAGGGTAATAATGTACTAAATAAAAAGAGAAGGTGATGATTTCGGTTTAAAGCTTTCATTGGAGGTTGTCGTCAACTTTGTCGCTATCCGCCATAGCCTCCAATTGTCCTGCATGTGTAATTGTTGACCAGCTGCTGTTGTTCCTCAGTTTCACACTAACAACACCCCGCCTCGTGGACACTGCATAAATCCGCTTGCTACGTTTTAGCTTGACAGCAAGGTGAAGTAATAAGCGATTCGAACGCGTCAAGCTCTCGTTCAGGAATATGCTTTTAGAAGATTCCATACCAACGTCAGAAAGCAAAAGTTGACGAGCCTCTCGTTTACGAAAATTAGCAGCAGCTTTAAAAACTGCGTTCTTCTCTGACAACGTTTTGAATCTGATGATAATGGGCGGATCTAGATCACGGTTTTTCTGCGGTGGGCGAAAAATTGAAATAGTGGCAGGCATTGAACATCCCACAGCACAGCGCAATTTATTAATAATAATATTTAAGTCCTCGCCATCAAGTTTGGGGACCCCTGCAATAACTGCATCACACGCAATTGCGCTTCTCTCAGCTGCGTCACACCTTAATTCCAATTTTGCTAACAAATCTTTAGTTGTGGCAAAGTCCAATTTTATTTGTTGGCAATCGCACCTCTGCTCCTCCACACAAAACACACGCCGTTGCAGATCTTTTAAAGAGTCATCGAAAGCGTTCAATCTCTGAGTAATGTTCGTCTCCATCTGACTAACTAGGTCAGAGAGCTCGCTCCGATGACGAGTCAATTCTGCCGAGAAGCGACTCAGCAGAAGATCGGCATGCTTTTCAAGCCCCACTTCAAGCTCACGAGCTGTGAGGGGTATGGAATTTACATCGCTCAAATTTACCACACTCTTAGTGGTGAAATCCGATCCCACAGCACCGAGAACAGCAGACTGAGCTTTCTTAGAGCGAGTGTTGATCACAGCGTGAGAGGAAGAACCGTTAGGCATGTTTCACAGATATATGTGTATAAGCGAAATATGTATATATAAGAATGTATGTATTTGACACCAGCAAGTTCACAAAATAATTTTCAAATAATTATACTTTAATTAGTTATTTTTGATGTTGCACTATTCACTGATTTAATCAAATTACAATATACTATTATTACGAGATTATTACGGAAAAGACTGTGTACCAAAAGATTGAATAAATGGAGGAAAACAAAAGCCACGGCGGAGACCAAAAAAACACGTCTGCTTACTCTCGCATCACAAATTCCAATGTTACTCTCGCATCACAAATTCTAGTGCCGTCCAAATCGAACTCCTCCAAGATACCCTGCAGCTTCCCCTTCGGAAGGTTTTAGATCCAGCTGACTTGTACCATGTTGCTGTAAAGTAGAATCGAGCTGCCGGTTGTTTTCCTGACTTGATAGTCCCTGCTCGGGCGCCACTTGTAACGAACCTTCTTTGGCCGGGGTAGCACTCAGCGGTTGCCAGGGTTCGTTGCAAGAAATTCCGTGGTTTCTTATTAGGTATGTCTTCTTATAAGGCTATGCCAGCGGATGCTATTGACGAGCGTGAATGCGTGTAGTGGCGTCAGCGTAGATGGGCGCGGCAGCGGATGCTATTGACGAGCGTGAATGCGACGCGCGAGATGGCGTCGCCGTATCTAGATGGGCGCGGCAGCAGATGCTGTCGACGAGCGTGAAACGACGTGTAGTGGCGTCAACGTAGATGGGCGTGGCAGCGGATGTTGTCGACGAGCGTGAAACGACGCGCGAGATGGCGTCGCCGTATGTAGATGGGCGTGGCAGCGGTTGTTGTCGACGAGCGTGAAACGATGTACGATGGCGTCGACGTGATGGGCGTGGTAACGACTTGTTGTCACCGAGCGTGAATACGTCGTGTAGTGGCGTCAACGTAGTTGGCGTGCCGACTGATGCTGTCGACGAGCGTAAATGCGACGCGTAGTGGCGTCAACGTAGATGCGCGCGGCAGCGGATGCTGTTGACGAGCGTGAAAACGACGTGTAGTGGCGTCAACGTAGATGCGCGTGGCAGCGGATGCTGTTGACGAGAATGAAAACGACGCGCGAGATGGCGTCGCCGTATGTAGATGGGCGTGGGAACGGATGCTGTTGACGAGCGTGAAACGACGCGCGAGATGGCACCGTATGTAGATGGGAGTGGCAACGATTTGTTACGAAAACGCGCGTGGTCGTGATGCGTGGCTGAATTGCTAAAAAGCAAAGAGACCGACCAGCCTGTGTGCTGTTTTTAAACAAAACTAACGGGACTTTTCCACGCTGTTTCGTTTTTTTTCTTATATAGTTTCGCTCTCGCCAGAGCACGCTGTCGCGTCACCTACACTCTTGTACCTGTGTGTTTCGGTTGCTTCGCTTGACCAGAACCGGTTTTCCTGCTGGTAGTCGTGTGCTTTTGTCATTACTGCGTTCGCTCTAGCGATCTCTCGTCGCACTTTCGGGATTACCGTATCTTCTACTTGGAAATTGCGTTGCAGATTTTAGCTAACTGTACGGTTTTGTGGTGATCCAATTTGCGACGCAAAATGGTCGTCACAAAATAAATCAAATTTTTAAAAAATACACTTTGAGTTTTATTGGCGACCTGTTATCTCGTGCACCGTTCCCAGGTGGCACTGTTTATCTACCGCGCCGCGTCCGGATCCACTCGATCGACTCAGCAGCTACATCGCAAATCTTTTCCTCCAGATCTTAAAAAAATAATTCGCGAATTATTTTCGATTTAACTTAATTTACGCGTTTTATTTTCAATTCGATTAAATTAAATTGAAATGAATCGAATTCTTTTCGATTTCATTTATATAAACGCGATTTATTTTCATTTCAATTGAATTATATTAAATTAATTCGATTTATTTCCAAATCAATTAAATTAATTCGATTCATTTTCGGTTTAATTTGGATTAACGCGATTGGTTCTCAACTCGATTAAATTAAATTAATTCGATTTATCCCGACTCAATCTTAATTAATTCGATTTATTTTCAAACTAATTTGGATTAACGCGGTTGACTCCCAAATTATATCAACACGATTCGCCGTCAAATTAATTCGAATTAACGCGACTTAATCCTCAACTAACGCGTTTGCATTTGAGCTATTTTTAGAGCGATTTAATTACACTCTAAATTAATTTATTGCTCGCCTCTCCCGATCTGCTCCAGCTTCATGACAGAAGCCAAGATTTCCACACACACCCACACCCTCGTGAGTGTACGTATGCCGTTGCTGACACCCGTCGATCCATTGGCCGTTAGACCTCGACACCCCGCTCGAGTTCTCAGTTATCGTATCACCAACCCAAACCAATCACCGAACTGTAATGGAACCACTGGACTACGAGACGTGGCCATGGTTTCGCGAAATGTTCTCAACAACCGACTTTCGCCCGTCGAAAAGGTTTTCCACTTAATTCAAAAGACTCGCGGTGAAGCCAAGGAGATCGTCCAGAAGTCTCCTTTCGTAGACATTAGTTTTGCTCAAGCGTGGCGAAATCTCACGGACCGCTTCGAGAATAAGCGAATCCTCGTAAATTCTTACCTCCGTACTCTCTTCAATCTAACTCCCGTTATTCACGAATCAGGCGCCGCGATCAAACGCCTGCAACGTGAAATCAATAACACTCTCGCGGCTCTCGACCTGCTCGACATCGATGTCAACAGTTGGGATGCTATCAGAGTTCATATATGTTCGTCGCGACTACCCAAAACCACCCTTTCTCTGTGGGAACGCTCGATCAAACAGAAGCACGAAAATCCCTCATGCCTGTGAACATCTTCCAGGTAAACACGATTGCGATCAGCTGCACCCTATGGAGTGATCCGTCTCACCCCATACGTCGTTGTTTGGCGATGCAGCTTGAAAAGCGATGAATAACAATCAAATACCTAAAGTTCTGCACGAATTGTCTAGCATGTTGTGAGCAAGGTTAGGGTGGCGTGGCACGATGGCTGCGGCTAGGCTCGCCGGCAATATTGGGTTGAGTTCTTGCCACCCTACCCACAACAGAAAAACATAGTCGTGCCATATGTATTTTTTAATAGAAGAGAGAGCGGAAAAGGAAAGAAAAAGAGTTAAGACGAAACACTGGTCACTTGCATCTATGTTTCCTGATGGGTCATTGCAAGCAAACCCCTCAGAATTACCTAATCAAAATCCTAACATTCTCCAGTCAACCGCTTTCAACTACTCTCAGCTAACCAAACGTAAGCCAATCACCCTACAACTCACTAGGAAACTCAAACATGCTAGCACACCACAACCTAAGTCATCGTCAGTCTGCGAGCCGCCCACCCCCTCTGTAACCCTATCAAGTTACAGCCATGAACCGCACTTGGCTCAAAGTGTAATACTATGTTCGCACTAGACCGAAATTAGGCAATTTTGTTGCGTAGCTCAGTTTCAGCTGAAATTGTGAATTTTCATACAATTTCGCCATACAAAAATATGTCAAATGAAATTGAGTTGGCAAAGCAATTTCAACGAAATTGAGAACGAAATTGAGAACGAAATTGACTCAAAATGGAAAACAACCATGGTTTTTGTAATAGATTTGTATAATAACTTGTTATTGATCTGGCTGCACTGAGTACGTTTGATAAATAAATACAACTGTCGCAGTGATTGAATTGTTTTTTGAAAAAATGAAGAGAACCTACAAAAAATGGAATCTGTGGAGCGAAATGGCTTTTGCGCTGTTAATTGAAAACTGGTCCGACAAAATTGACCAGCTACGAGGTGCAAGGCGCAATAGCCATGTCTATAAGGAAATTGCGGAGAACATGCTGGAGTACGGCATCAACGTCACTGCCGAGGAGGTGAAAATTAAACTCCAGAACTTGTCGGCCAAATACAGGTATAATATACATACATACGTGATTAATGTAATGTTAATTACATAATAATTTTCTACGTACTCTTTCCAGAAAAGAAAAAAGCAGCTGTTGGAGATTCTGGCGGTTCGCCCAGCTCCTGGGAACTCTACAAAAAAGTACATGGCATTATAGGAGGTCACACTATTAAAACCTTCTGTGTTGATAGTAGTGTAGATGGTATGTATACGCAAATTTTATTTATATAAAATAGTAATTACAAACAACTCTCAAATATCTCGAACATAGAAACTGTATTTACGCCATCGACGTCTTCGACACCATCATCCACACCAATGCCAACACCACCAACAACATCATCGACGCAGTCAGATTCATTGTCGGAACCAACCGCACCAATATTACCTCCGTTAGAGTCGCCAGAATCGCCATTAGAGTTGACAGCATCAACGTCAGCATGCAAACCTAAAAGGAAAAGTATTCAATACAACATATTGGAAAAGGTTGACAAATGCAACGAAGACATAACAAAAATTTGGAAAGAGATAAAAAAAGATGAAAACGAAGTAAAGGCATATAAAGAAAAGATGTATACTTTGGAATTAGAAAGAAATGAACTGTTTAAAAAAAGCCTGGAGGAAAACCATGAAATAAAAGGAGCTATATTGAAATTTTTAAACAAAACAAATAAATAAAATAATAAATTACCCAAAAATGAAGTGATAGCTGTTCTTATTTCTTGTGCCTGTGAATCGTTGTCCCCAATAATAGTTTCTTCTTCAGGATTGTGACGGCCTTCATCAGCGCTCTGTTGAGTTGCAATCCATTTCTGGTTGAGGTATTCATTCCGCTCATTTGGGAAATTATGTAGTAGGCAACAGACTTTGATAATAATGGCGGCGTTATCAATGTTGTTATCGATGCTTTTCCCGATTCGGCGGAACCGCGCCTTCAGATGACCAAAAGCATTTTCCACTACTCTCCTGCTTATGGAGAGCACATAATTGAATCGCTTCTGATCGTCTGGTTGCTGGAGCGAATACGGGTAAGGCTTCATTAACTGTTTAGAAAATCTAAACGCAGAGTCTCCAATGATGTATGCAGGGACTTTAACACTCATTATTATTTTTTCGTGGTGTTCCAGAAGATGGCAGTCATGAAGATATCTCTTTAACGACGAAGTTTGAAATATTTGGGAGTCATTGCATCGGCCAGGGCTTCCAACTTGGATGTACATAAAACGATATCTGAAAGTATTCATATTGAAGAATTTATATGAGAATTTACATATTATGATAATAAACAAAAGAAACCTGTAATCAACCAAAGCCAATAAAACGGTGGAATACCACCCTTTGTAATTAAAAAAGTCGACAGCATCTTGGGCACGGGGGTGTACTTCAATGTGACATCCATCTGGTGGAAGAAATGCATAATGAAATTTGTAAAGAATAACATTGTCAATATTATATTTAAAGATTACCAAGAGCTCCTAGACATTGTGGCAACTTCAACGACTGGAAACCCTGAACGTTTTCATAGATTTTTCCAGCAGTTAGCGGAAGTGATTGGAAATATTGGCGTCTCAGCGAGGACCACACTTCTTCGCAAAAGTCCATAATAATTTCGTACACTGTAGATTTACCTACTCCGAAAAGGTTTCCGATACTGCGATACTTTGAAGAGGAACCTAATGCATATAATGCAATAGCGACACGTTTCTCCAGTGGAACACATTTCCCAAATTTGGTATCCTGTTTTTTCAGATTATGAAACATTTGACGCAAATACGTGAAATTACGGCGGTGCATACGAAAATTGCTTTTGAAGAAGTGGTCATTGTTGACTTGACAATCGGACTCCCAGAATGAACTCCTTCGATCCTTTAATGAGAATAATTTTATTTGCGGATTTAAATAAGCACATAATTTTTCTCACCACAGTTGATAGTTCTGCCCCAATTGAAGACGCCAAAGCTATCAATACTGTTTGCCTTGTCATAAGAGCGGCAATCTGTTTTTTTTTTTATTATTCTCCGCTTAGAAATCCATTTTCTCCGCAGCTGTATTTGCGAAGCATTGATGTTCTGATTGTTTATTGTTAATTGTAAAAGTTGGACAATTTCCATTGTTTGCTAATGCTAATGAAACTCGCGCAGTAAACAAATGAAACGTCAAATGAAATTGTGAATGCGAGTCCGAACACTTTCAATTTCGGACGAAATTGTCTCAATTTCGAAGGCAATTTCGAGCTAGTGCGAACATAGTATAACTGCGGTTCCCTTATTTTGTTATCTGTCCAAGTAACTGGTAGACCGTCTGTTTATTCCATAGTGTCCGTCTGGTCTGTCTGTTTGCCACGCCTACCAGTGCGGTGACCTCCCCTTAGGTACACCAGCACATCAGCCTAAATATTTGCGTTTAGCAAACCATATTTAATTACAAAAAAAAAAAAACTATTCAATACGGATGCAGAAAATCCATCATAAAAAAATAAATGTTTTTATTTCTTGTTAAATTTGTTTTTCTTTTCTTCTTTATTCCTTTTACTTATAACTGAAATGTAACAGTAACATTTCTTTTTAATAGTGTTTTACAGTTTTGTGAATTCAAAATATCTCTTCAATTAATCTTTATAGAATCTTAAGAGATATAGATAAAACCAAAAAAAAAAAACAAACAATACCAGAGTCATTGGTTTATATTATTATGTTCTCGCTGTTTTTAAACTGAGTTTTAATTTATAATTATTAAATGCTATTTTACTTGTATGGTAATCCAAGTTATTTTTTTTTTCTATTTATTTTGAACTCAAATAATTTTTTTTTTGTTTTTTTTTCGGCAATCGAAATTGATGACTATAAAAATAACAAAAAAAAATATATCATATAAAATCTAAAAATAAATAATATTTAAAAAAAAAAAAGATTTTATATATTAGATAAATCAAACAATAACAATAAATGAAATTAATAATAATGTTAGCAATAGTGCTAGTATGACGAAAGAAAAAAATACACAACAATGTATGTTTAAGAATAAATTATGTTGACCGCAATCGCTGCTGTTTCATGTACGTAGATCGCTTTCCTTTTTCCTTATGTACTCTTCTTCTCCTTATGAAATTCTGTTGTATATTTCTTTAGTTTATTCACATACGTAAATATTTGTGTAAGTAATTTAATTATTCTGTGTTCGTTTCACTAATGAAGAAATATGCTGGATTATTTGCTTCACAGTACTGGTTTTATCACGTTAGGTTTCGATTATTTGTGACATTGTTAGTGGCAAACGTAAGAAGCAAGTTTTGGCGCAAACATTCTGCATTTCCCGCCTTTTCGCTGTTGTTTCGTTTGTTTTTCTTTTTGTTCTCGTTGTAGATGATTTGCTATGTGCTTAAAAATGTATTTAATTTTAGTTTTTTGTTAATAATACACACAATTTTTACTTGTCTGTTCCCTTAAGGGTGTTTCAACTTAATTTTGGTTTTGTAAGTTTTCCTTCTTTAATTTTTCGATTTCAGTTCTATTTCACATAAATTTTTATTTATAACTTTTGCTAATTTTTTTTTTTTCTATCAGCTTCTTTCCTTTTTTTTTACCAATACTTTTATTAATCGTTTGATTAATTTATTCCCGCTAAAAAATCAAGACCATTCGCCATCGACGATTCACCTTTCTTTTCCCTCCTTTTTTTCTCTTCTCCTTCCTTCTTGCCGTTCCGATTCCCATCCTTCCAATCTTATCCAATAATTTCCCCTTCCATGCACAATTCCCACTTTCCTTAATTCCCTGTTCAATCACACTTTCATTCACACCTTCCACAATCATCTTTTCACACTAATTATTTAACCAGGAGACTTACGGTCTTGCCGTGAGGGGAAATCTTGAGATATTTGTACATGCAACAATTAACTAAAACAGTAACATCTACCAACACTAAAGACAAAACTTATTATTACTAAAATCGCTCCTCTGGTATAGGAGATATGTGGACACGGTCTGCCACTACAAGCACATTCGCATCAACTTAAGGATTGCAAGAGTGCTTTCACATGCATGTCGTGCACCAAACGACATCATACACTGTTGCATCGCGAGGTGGCTACCACTACCTCTTCGCTAACCCATGCGAACTCTCAACGCTCCATTTCGCGCCGTCAACCCCAACAACACCGCGGCAACCATACGAGTAGTCCTTCCGGGCACCCTCCAGCGCCATCTCGCACTACACCACTTCCTCCATCTCAAATACAGTCCACTGCAACCCCTCCCACCGACAACGTATTGACTTGCTTCACCTCGCGATCCTGGATCGGAAGCCACTTTCTTAAATGAACGTGTTCAGCAACGCTTGCATTTTCCCACTAAAATCATTCAGGCACAAGTTGCCATCGTGAATGAAACCGTCACTGCTCACGTCAGTAAACAGTGTAAATTCACACTTGATTCCCCGAAAGACCCCCACCTACCAATTGAAGCTAAGGCTTTAGTGCTGCCGAAACTCACCCGCAACCTACCAATCTGTTCTCTCGATAGAACGCTCTTCGATTCAATGTCTAACCTAGTATTGGCAGACGAACAGTTTTACCGAAGCGATCAGATCGACATATTGATCGGAGCTGATCTAAACCCCTTCATCCTCTTTGACGGAATTAAACGAAACTTTTCGGGCTCTCTCATAGCCACAAGAAACTATATCCAGTTGGATAATAAACGGTCTAATTCCCCAAAAACCCTTACAACCCTTGGTAAACACTAGAGTCTCATTCCTTAACGCTCTATAGATCAGCAGCTCTCCCGCTTCTGGGAACTCGAGGAGGTTCCGCAGAAACATGTGCTCACACCCGCCGAGACATTCTGCGAGAACTTGTATGCCGCCACCACCCAACGCCGTACAGCTTCGTCGTTCGCGAGAAATTGCTCTTAAGCAGTTCTTACGTAACGATGTGTGCATGTATCCAAACTCACCCCGACCGAAACATTTCCTACCCCTGGAAATTATTACCTTCCTCACCATGTGGTTCTGAAACGTGAAAGCAGCTCAACCAAGGTGCGAGTGCTTTTCAACGCTTCTTGTCCCACCTCCAACGGCCTGAGCCTCAATGACGCCGTCTACACAGGGCCGCCGCTTCAGCCGGATCTAACATTTTACTTCGTTGGCGTTTGTAGCGATACGTCTTCAATGGCGACATTGAGAATATGTACCGCCAAATCCTCGTTCACACCGAACAATCGCGCTACCAGCGATCCTCTTCCGGAACTCCTCTTCCGAAGATATCCAAGATTTCGATTTCGAACTTTGCACGGTAAAGTTTGGCGTCAACTGTGCTTCCTATCTCGCGATTCGTGCTCTTCAACAGCTTAATCAAGTTGTTGAAAACACATTTCTTCACGCCTCCTCAGCGCTGAAGTCCAGTATGTACGTGGATGACGCCTTGTGCGGTACCCATGACCTCGAATACGAGGAGCATACGCATGCTCCATGAGCTGGTCGCCGCGCTCCAATCCGCGGCTTTTACCATGCGTAAATGGACTGCCAAGCACGATAGTCTGCTCAGCAGCATCCCTCCGCAAGATCAACCCAACTCAACTTCCTCGAGATCGAAGATGCCAGTTCCGCTAAAAACCCTTGGCATCAGGTGGAACGCAAGCACCGATTATTTCAACCTCGATGCCTACCTTACCGAAATCTTACCCTCGTACACCAAACTAGATATGTTGTCGCTCATCGCGAAACTATTCGATCCGACTAGCTGGCTTGCACCTGTCATTGTCGTTGCAAAATCCCTGATGCAACAAGTCTGGCTCGATGGTACTGCTTGGGACGAACCGCTTAACCACCACAAGCTTCAAAGATGGCTCAAATTCGTCCAATGCTATCACCAAATCTCCCTGCAGAATATCCCGCGCTGGACGCATTACATGGCAACCAGTCTTCTCGAGATCCATGCGTTTTCCGACGCCTCAGAACTGGCATACGCAGGTGCCGTCTATCTGCGCACTAGCACCGCCACTCGTATCCATACCTCCCTCCTATACGCCAAAACCAGAGTCGCCCCGATCAAGACGCTCTCCATACCGCCTCTTGAGCTCTGCAGCGCTTCTCTTCTGGCAGATATGCTTAACGCACTGCTGCCACAACTCAACCTGCTACAATACAAATTGTATTGCTGGACGGAGTGGACCATTGTGCTACCGTAGCTAAAACGGCCCCAATGCAGCTGGACCACATTCATGGCCAACAGTGTCACCAAAATTATCGAGAATGCGGGTTCCACCCATTGGTTTCACGTGGAGTCGCAGCAAAATCCAGCGGACTTGGACAGCCGTGGCATGTTCCCGCTCGAGTTACGCGACAACAAACTCTAGTGGCACGTCCCTGATTGGCTTCAAAAGAACGAGCGATTTTGGACTCACTCTAATCTTCATCAGTCGGCCGAGATAGACTTAGAAGCCAAGCCTATCAAGACGCACGTTGCTTTTTTACTCCCATTCGAAGACGCTCTGGAAAGATTCGCATCGCTCCCAAGAGCGCTTCACGTGATCGCGTATATCTTCCGATTTCACGACCATTCCCACTCTTACAAACGCATCTAGTTTCTACGAACTGACCAATCCATCAACTCCGACGAAATCCGAGTCACTGCGCGGCTTATCGCCCTCACCCAACGGCATCAATTCGAGAACGAATACCGCTGTATCGAGAGGAAGACGAACCTCGAACCAAGGAGCGCGATCCTGTCGCTCAATCCATTTCTATTCGACGATGGATTGCTCCGCGTGGGTGGGCGCTTAGCATCATGCCGGTCTCTGGCATATGATGAGCGTCATCCCATCATCCTTCCGTACAATTGCCAATACCGGCTTCTGATGCCCTTCATGCACGACATCACCCTGCGTGGAGGCAACTCACTCATGTTGCGATTGCTAAGGACGCAATTCTGGATCCCCAAAGCAAATAATCTTATCAAAACTACGATTCACAACTGCAAACCGTGTGTCCTGCAGAAAAAGCAGGCACAAACGCAAATCATGGCCGCTCTACACCCTGAGCGGACCAACATCAAGCCCCTTTTCCGCCACCGGTCTCGACTTCGCGGTACCGTTCGACACCAAGAACTACACTGGACGCACTTGCCTCATCACCAAGGGCTATGTATGCGTATTCGTCTGTTTTGCGACGAAAGCCATATATTAATAAGCCTTCAGCGACCTCTCGACACCAGCATTTCTCGCCGCTCTCAACTGATTCCCCGCCCCGTGAGGATGCCCCAAGGACGTCGACTCGGACAACGGGAAAAATTTCGTGGGGGCATCCAGGTCCTTGGAGAAGGAATGGACGGACTTCGTCGACCGCTCGAAGAACTCCATCACGAACTAATGGGCCTACCCCCTGCTTCAGTGGCATTTCAATCCCGCCGCTGCACCGCACATGGGAGGATTCTGGGAAGCCGGCGTACAGAGCTTCAAACTGTACTTCCGAAAGTTTGTCGACGATCAGCGCTTTACCTTTGAATAATTTTCCACCATTCTCGGGAAGGTGGAAGCGTGCCTCAACTCGAGGCCCCTCAGCAGCATGTCAGAAAATCCATCTGATCTGCCACCTCTCACACCCGGGCCACTTCCTCATTGAAGGACCGATCTTAACATATGTAGAACCTCAACTGCTCGCGTCACCGATGAAGATTGTTAATAGATGGCAAAAGCGCAAAGCCATCTATCAACAATTCTGCAATCGGTGGAAAAACGAATATCTTTCCGAACTCCAACGGCGGAGCAAATTGAAAACCCCGCAATCCGAACTGCAGGTAAACGATCTCGTCGTTTTACGAGATGGCAACCTCCCTGCCCCTAAGTCTCACGTACTTATCCCGGTTCCGACTCACGAATTCGCGTCGCCGACGTCCAATCCGAAAAAGGACATGTCACCCGTCCGATCACCAAATTGATACTCCTTCCCACACATTCATAATTTTCATTGCCCCCTCTCAGTTCCCTACCACTGCCGACGTGGTCAGCTCGACAAACCGCTTTCGAGATGCCACGCCCGTGCTAACTTGCAGTACTACAAGGCGGCCGATATGTTCACGCCAAAACCCCTGGCGCCCTCTAGGAGCGAGTGTTTTTCCTGCACCCTGAATATGCATTCGCTCTGGCTGCACTGCCCACCTTCCCGGCCCTCCCTGGCCATTTTTCGCTCCAGGTCCTGGATTCCGGCTGCTCATCATTCTTATAATTTTTTGGACGCTGAGCAAGCAACACCTTCATACTTTTAATTTTCACATCCACTAATCACTATATTCATCGCTACTATTCCTCTTGACGTAAACGCAAAAAATCAACATCGAATTAACCATTCATCACCATATTCCAAAATCATCATCTCATCTACCCGATCATCTCATCCCTCAAACATCAAAGATGAGTAAAACTGATCCATTTAACATCCATAATATCTGGTATCTAACCTTAACCCCACAACTCTCTAATTTCTCCCCACCCAAACATTTGGTCCTAATCGAGCCGAATTACCTGGTAATCCGCCTTTATCCACCCCATTCCACACCATCCTGTACAAAATTATTATTATTTTCCCAAAAACCACTATATTTCACCAAATTACACACCACTCTACGTGCGCGCTCCGCCCCGTTTGGTGATTTCGGTTCAGTATCGCGGCCGCGTTAATCTGTCCAAGCGGTGCTCCGCAAAGCAACAAGTAATCAGTTCAACAATTTCCATATTCAAAATCGCGGAGTAATTCTACCCCCGGAATTACTCAGGTCGTTTAATAGTGTAACAAGTGGTGCGCGTGTGGGTGATAAATCGGCTCGAGTGATTTCGTATTCACTACGAACGATCGTGACGTCTCAAGTCACACGCGCCTTACTCAATAAGACGAACGTTCGTTTCGTTTCATCACACGAACGCCGTACTACACCGCCATCAAAGTGTATTCTATACAAAAAAATATATATATCTCAACAACAACAACAACAACACACTTATATTAATTTATTGAATTGTAAATTTGTCCAAGTGTAAGAAAATAAAATATATTTTGACATGGCAGCTTCAGCTGTTTGTGTTACTTTTGTTAGTGTAAAGTTAAAATAAATTTGCACACTGATGCACATATTATGCGTAATTGATAATTGATTGGTAAAATTAAGTAAAATTATTAATAATAATTGGTTTCTCTATGGTACATTTGTGGAAATATTGAATATACTTCAGATTAATATTGACAAATATTGCTATAAAAAATCAAGTACAGACATCAACACATGGTTTCGTTTCATTTCAATGTTGTCCTTCACGGAATATTTGAAATTACACGAACCAGTGGTCGTCCTTGTTCACAGGTATCACCAGCACTGTCTTCTGGAACACGGCTATCGCTCGCAGTTCCCATCTGACGTGGTTGTACGGTGCGAATGTCAGGGCGTCATGAAAAAAGGTGCTGAGGCATGCGACCTGATTCCGCAACTCAGGGTTTACCATGGTGTTCTCCACCCACTTCAAATATAGATTGATGACGGTGTCATTGAAGAACCGTCTCTCCGACAATCTCATGTAGTCATCTTTGATCAGGGCGATGCTTCCCCTTCCTGGTGGGTATTTTAGTAATACCTCCGTTGTCCTCTTGTTGCGCACTCCACAACAAATGCATTTTCAAAAAAAAAAATAATTGGCAGTTTAGTGAGGAAGCAGTTGATGATGCGGAACTCCACGCCGATTGGCCTGGTGAAGAGGATCCCTCTACAGACACATCAATGGCTATACGCGATAACTTGGCATTGGTCTTAAGTTCCCATCCTATTTAAGTTCAATCATATCATTCATTGATCGTTTTATATCATTCATTGTATATATTTGATTGCATATATTTTGTATATATTTCATTGCATGTGTTCTTCATCGAAGTATGTAATTCATATCACCTCATATCACTTTCATATACATTGTAAAAAAATCTTAACAATAAAAACATAAAATAACAAGGAACTTAACCATTTCAAAAACTTAAGGCAGACTATTTCACACTTTGTATAAGCAAAACAAACAAAAAAATTTTACATAGCAATATATAAAAATATGTTCAATCAAATTTCAAGCTGTCAGCAGCCATCTCAATTCGGTGCTCTAGTGCTGCTGCAATGCGTTCATGTCCATTAATATTGTTGTCTGCTCTTGGAGCACAACAAGGCACTGGTCCTCGGAATGAGAGCGTTTACTCATCAACTTGATGTGTGGAGAATCTGCTGAGGCTATGGGCGATGCAGCCGTTGTGGCGAAAAAATAAGTATAATTCAGTACTGGCGAAGGTGATGCTGGTGTAGCGTGTGGAGAAGGTGCAGATTGTGCTGGTGCCGTAGACGCGATAGACTCGATTGTAGGTAAAACTGGTAAACGAACTTCCTTCGATGACGTGAAGGAAGTTCACCCGCTGCCTCTTTCGCTTGCATGCTGTTGCCTCCTGGATCCTTGCCCTCACTGCGGCTGGGGCACAAGCGAGATTGATCTCTTCCCACCGCTCGGCTGGAGTATCTTCTGCCTCGGCTATGCGGCGTCTCTTCGGGCTTGTGGGCGCGTCATCGGTTGTGTCGTCGGCGTGTGGTTTTGGCGCTGGGACGCTACCGTTGTCGCCGGTATGCTCTTCACTCGGAGGAACTTGCTCTGGTTTTTTTTTTTAGGGATCGGTGCATAGCGCAAAGGTGGGAAATTTGGACGCCTCCCACCTGTACTAGCCAGTGCGCGTACGATGCTGACGATCCGGTGTCGGCCACCCCGATATTCAACGTGGCTGGCCCATTCTAGGGGTGTCGAATTGTCTGTAGACAGATGGCTGGTCAGGAACCGCTCTGCAACATAAATACGCCACAGTTGTAGCCGTCTGTTTGCTTCGGCACGGGTAGCTCGACTATTGGTGCGTTGTCGTCGTTGTACACGATTGGCCGGGGTAGGTTCGGGAAGTGGACCCGGTGTTCGCCCGTAAGCATTCTCTTCAGGTTCCGTGCCAGGATGGTGTTCCTAATGGCGTCTCCTTGGAGACGTCCATTATCAGGATTCTGCATTCGTCGAGCTGCCCGTCTAGCTCTACCTTCTGGTGGATGACTGCCGCGAACCAGTGGTCGTCCTTGTTCACAGGTATCACCAGCACTGTCTTCTAGAACACGGCTATCGCTCGCAATTCCCGTCTGACGTGGTTGTACGGTGCGAATGTCAGGGCGTCATGAAAAAAGGTGCTGAGGCATGCGACCTGATTCCGCAACTCAGGGTTTACCATGGTGTTCTCCAGCCACTTCAAATATAGATTGATGGCGGTGTCATTGAAGAACCGTCTCTCCGACAATCTCATGTAGTCATCTTTGATCAGGGCGATGCTTCCCCTTCCTGGTGGGTATTTTAGTAATACCTCCGTTGTCTCCTCCCCTGAGTCTGAGGACAACTCCATCACTTCCACAAGGCGAGCGTGATGTTCCAGGTTGTTGTTGTCGTTATTGTTGTTTTTCAAAATTGTTGTTGTTGTTGTTTTAATGATTGTGGTTGTTGTTGTTGTTTTCACAATTGTTGTTGTTGTTTTTCACTATTGTTGTTGTTGTTGTGGTTTTAATGATTGTTGTTGTTATTGTTTTCACGATTGTTGTTATTAGGGATGACTTTTCACTTTGGTGACAACTCCACTACTGATCCTATTGTTCGCGAGATGCTTCCTTTTATAGGCTGCGACTGGTCGGGACTGAGGTGGCGACTGCCCTTTGGTTGATGTTAGTTTGTGTGTTAGCGCATTTTTGGAGTGTTTGTTTTTCTGTGTCGCGTTGTTACCACGTGCGTGAGTAAAATTGCAGTTTACTCTGCGTAGTTCATGCTTGGTGTCCGGGTGGTAAGGCTTGAGGGCACCGATGTAAGCCGTTTTACTTTTTCCTCCGGGGGGTTCTTAAGGTGACAATTACTGGAGAGATAGAGTCTATCACCTGGAAAGCTCCCTCGTACTTCGGAGCCAATTTGGCTGCGAAATTTTCTGCGGCTTTGGACAGGTGATGAGCTCGTACTAACACCATATCTGAAATCTGCGGAGTCCAAGCCCTTCGCCTGAGGTTGTAATTCCTTGCCTGTTCACGTGATGCCATTTGCATGTTCCGACGGGCTATTTGGAATATCTTACGCTGCTGGCTCGCCTTTTTGTTTGGTTCCTGTGCTTCTTGGCCGGTGCCTAGAGTGACGTCATCGTAGAGGTTGTTGGGAAGCCTCGGTTCTCGTCCTTGTACCAGGAACGCGGGTGAGTAGCCAGTGGTACTCGACGTGCTACTGTTGACGGCGAGTGCTATTTCGGGAAGATGCTCATCCCAGTTTCGTTGATCAATTCCTGTGTATTGAGCGATCATCGTCTTGATAGTCCTGTTGGTTCGTTCAGTGGGGTTTTCGTGTGGGGTATAGGGTGCTGTAAACTGCTGTCGCACTCCAACGCTTCGTAGGTACTCCTTGAACTGCCGGCTGGAGAACTGGACGCCATTGTCTATGAGGAGTACCTTGGGTGTTCCGAATCTGGCAACAATCCTTTCACGGAAAGCCCTCTGTAGTGCCGTGGCTGCAGCCTTCGGTAAAGGAACTATCTCTACCCATTTCGAGAACCTGTCTAGGAATACGTGCAGCATGTTGTGCCCTCTTCGTGACCTTGAAGGGGACCCACAAAATCTGCACATACGGTGGCCCATGGTTCCTCGGGTACTCTGGTCAGCATCTCGCCAGCGGGCTTCCTCTGATCCGCTTTGTGCCGCTGGCAAGAATCGCAACTCCTCACGTAACGGCTAACTTCCTTGAACATGCCAGGCCAATAGTATTTTCTTGCCACTCGTGCGATGGTCTTGCGTATGCCTAAATGACCTGCACTAGGTTGATCATGGTTCTCTGATAGAACTTTTCGACGATCTGGGCTGCCCACACGCACATCTTCCACGGATCTTCGTCGTCGTCGCCGATGTCGTGCGGTATGTCGCGGTAGAGCGCATCGTTGTTGAGCACATAGTCTGGATACTTCGTGGGTTCATTGGCGACCTTATTCTTCTGGGCTTCCAGCCAACTGCAAATGTCACCGCCGGTGCTCAGTCTCCCGTTGATCTCCTCTGCGTCTCTAGGCTGCCTCGACAGTGTGTCCGCGACTACATTGTATTTGCCCTTCCTGTATAATACTTCGTATGAATGCTGTTGCAGCTCCAGTGCGCAGCGTGCAATTCTTCCGGACGGGTTGTCAATTCCATTGAGCCATTTCAGCGCCATGTGATCTGTGATAACTTTGAAGTGGTACCCTTTTAGGTACGGCCTCATCTTTCGTACTGCCCAAACAATAGCCAGGCACTCTATCTCCGTGGCCGAATAATTCTTCTCCGCCCCCTGTAGATGTCGACTTGCGTATGCAATCACGCGCTCGCATCCCTCTTGGTCCTGTGTCAACACTGCGCCGAGTCCGACGTCACTGGCGTCCGTTTGCAACGTAAATTGCTTGCTAAAATCTGGGCATGCCAGAACTGGTGCTTCCGTCAACTTCACCTTCAGCTCCTCGAACGCTTGCTCTTGCTCGGATCCCCAGTGCCATCGTTTCCATTTTCTCAGCATACTCGTTAAAAGATGGCCGATCTTCGTGAAGTCAGGCACGAATCTTCTGTACCAAGACGCCGTACAGAGGTATCTTCTCAGCTCCCTTATGTTCGTGGCCGGCTTGAGCTCCTTTATCGCCGCAACCTTGTCTGGGTCCGTCTTTATGGCCGTGGAGGTGACTAGATGTCCCAAATACTTCAGCTCGTTTTTGAAAAAGTGGCACTTTTCCCTGTTGATGGAAAGATTAGCTTGCCGAAGGCGGTGAAAGATGCTGCTCAGATGCTGCTTGTGTTCGTCTTTGGACCTCCTTACTACCACGATGTCATCTAGATAGGCGAAGGCATTTGGTTCCATCTCAGGCCCGATGACTTGGTCCAAGAGTCTCTGGAAGGTGGCTGATGCGGAGTGCAGACCAAATGGCATCACGCGCCATTGAAAAAGGACTCTGCCAGGAACAGTAAATGCTGTATATTCCCGGCTGCTTGGTTCCACCGGGACTTACCAATACCCATTCTTGAGGTCGATTGTGCTGATGTACTGTGTACATTCTTTGTTTACAAGCCTTTTGAATTTGAAGTTGACGTGTCACGGTATTTTTTTACAATGGAAAAACCCGAATATCGTGCAGTGATAAAATTCTTTGTTTTGGTAGGTTTATCAGCAACGGAAATTCATACAAAAATGGTGAAAGTGTTAAAGGAATCTGCTCCTTCATTTTCAACTGTGCATCGATGGGTTTTAGAGTTTAGACGTGGTCGAAAAAGCGTTGAAGACGATCCACGCTCAGGACGTCCAAAAAGTTCATCAACACCCGCATTCATGGCAAAAGTACAGGATATGGTTTTGGAAAATCGTCGAGTGACCGAGAGAGATTTAGCAGAGACATCTCAGTAGGCAGTGTGAGTCATATTTTAAATGAAGTTTTGGGTTTCAAAAAGCTCTGTGCACAATGGGTGCCGCATTCGCTCACAATGGAACAAAGACACGTTCGAATGCGACTTTCTGAGCAACATTTGGAGCGTTTTCGAAAATATAAAAAGGATTTTTCGCGTCGATTCATTACTATGGATGAGACTTGGGTCTACCATCATATGAAATGTTCCTTTTTTTATAGATTTATTTTAGATTTTTTTTTTGTTTTTTGAAATTTTTATTATATAATATGAAGTGTATTAATGAATGAGTATGAATAAAATAACATTGAAGGATAAAATGTTCAGATATTGTTTCGGTATAAGTAATCTTTTAAATTATTATATTATTAACATTCACAACTAATTTCGTTGTAAACAAACTGAAAATATCTATGCCTCAATCTCTGCAGCATTATGCTTCAGCGATTCTATTTTGTATGAGTAGGCATTTTATTGTTATATAAACGAAATTTATAAAGTAATAAAGTCAGAAATCATTAAGACATAGAAGGGTCTATATTCTTATTTGCTCAAGGTTCAAGTGCCTGAGCAATTCAACTCATTTTTTCAGCAAGTGTCCACGGTTCAAGTGCCTGGACAATTCAAAAACATCTCGAATTAATTGCTACTGGTTCATGTACCTGGAGCAATTGTTGATTTTGGGAATCAACAGAGTCAATATTGGTCCAGAGACAACATAGCATTGCCACGGCTCAACTAATCGCCCCGCAAGTACCTTATACCCTGTTTACATAAAAATATTTAAGCCGATTAAGCTGTTCGAAAACTGATGAGCTTTCTAAGTGTTTCCATACATAATCCGGTCAAGCAAAGTAGGTGTTTTGTTATTGCTTTGTTTTGTTTGGTGTAGTTGAGCTTTTACCATGTGTGTGGACATATGTGCTAATAGTTTGTCGCCTGTAATTGTCCCTTTCTAACACATTGGCACTAGACAAGGAGAAGCATAAGTTCCTATAATTCCGAACTTCGAACCTGAGTTGCAAACTAAAATGTGAAGCTAAAACCCAAAAGCATTTCGGTTTAGCGCTGGAATTGCAACAACAATTTCAATGGTATTTAAAAAGTTTACGAGCGGTTTTAGGTCCTAAAAAGTTTTACTTCCAATTTCTGGAAAAACCATTTTATGTAGACGCGGTATAAAGCTACCAGAAGATTAACCAGGCATCCGGTTGTTTTAAACCGGTAAGTTAACTATATTGTTCGCCTATTGGAAAATAAGACACATGTTTAAAGTTTGCAATATATTCAAATTGAAAAAATCTTTCTAAATAGGAACTATTAATAAATTATAAAATAAGCGCACATTCTGGTATTAAAATCAATAAAAATAAAAGTAATTGTATATAAATGTAAATATATCTTCCAAGCGTTCATTTAGTAACATAAATGTGATTGTATATAAATGTAAATATATCTTTCAAGCGTTCATTTAGTAACATAAATGTGATTGTATATAAATGTAAATATATCTTTCAAGCGTTCATTTAGTAACATAAATGTGATTGTATATAAATGTAAATATATCTTTCAAGCGTTCATTTAGTAACATAAATGTGATTGTATATAAATGTAAATATATCTTTCAAGCATTCATTTAGTAACACTTTACTTTACTTTACTTCCGACAGGTGGAAGCGTGCCTCAACTCGAGTCCCCTCAGCAGCATGTCAGAAAACCCACCCACTCACCCCCGGACGCTTCCTCATTGGAGGACCGATCTTAACACCCGCAGAACCCGAACTGCCCGCGTCACCGATGAAGATTGTTAATAGATGGCAGAAGTTCAAAGTCATCTATCAACAATTCTGCAATCGGTGGAAAAACGAATATCTTTCCGAAGTCCAACAGCGGAGCAAATGGAAAACCCCCACATCTCTCTAATTTCTCCCCACCCAAAAAAAAAAATTAATTCAGCTTTTGCTTGAATTAATTTATCTGAATTTATTACCTTGCCTTATATCGCCTTTCAAAGGTTCTTCATCTGAAAATATGCTGTGGCTGCAAATTTCCAATTCTATTTGCATATTTGTCGACATCTTGAATTCTACCACAATATATAATCCTTAGTATTGTCGGCACGGTAGTTCTTCGCTAATTCACTTCCAAGCTTGTATTAACAACCTTATCCCCTAAAACGCAACGCAGTCCCGAAATCGAAAGCCACTCAAACACATTGCGTTTGAAATGGTATCCTCTAACTTTTTCGAGTGCTCTGCGTTTCGATTTTTGAGGGGAAACGCAAACATAAACAATCTTGTGTAGACATCGAAGCACGCATCATGATCAGCAGTGTATCATAGACTATTGTTTGCAGAAAGCAAGAGATTGCCATGTATCCCGTATGGCTTCGAAAAGTCACAATTTCCGATGATAATTGCTTATTTTAGTTGATTATTGGGCTGTGGCAACAATATCTATAGAAAAAGGAAGTTTGACAGTTCGTTGTGAATATTTACATTGTGTATTTATAACTTGCGTTCGTAGTTCTTATAAATAAATATTATTGTAACAAATATTATAAAATTTATGGCAGGAGTATATTTGTTACGGTTACTTGGGCAGCGCGATGAAGGGACCAACCGAATAATGAGAAGACGTTTGAGGGACAATTCTAACATTTTCGATATGCCGGACAGTCTGTAAATTACTAGTTATTTACTGGTTAGAGTGTCGTGAATGATGTTATTCTTTATAATATCCAAGTTTCAGTCGAACTACCGTATGAATAAAACGGTTTTCCGGGATATATTGGAAGAGGTATTACCGTGGATGAAGCCAGTTTCTAGGCAGACTGCAATTCCTCCTATTCTCAGATTGGCTTCATTTGTTCGTTTCCTTGCAATCGGTTCTTATCAAGCGGCTGTGGGAAATGAACATATGGGCAGTATGGCGCAATCGAAGATATCCGAAAACATATCTCTGTGTTTGAATATATTCGAGCGACATATTTGCCCGAAATGGATTCAATTTGAGATGTCGGAGGAGGAGGAAAGTGCCGAAAAGTTAAAATTTTTCAATAAGTGCGGCTTGCCAGGAGTGATTGGTTGTGTAGACGGCACACATATAAGAATTATGTCCCCTGGCCAGCGTCGCCATCTCTACTATAACCGCAAAGGTTATTACAGTATCAATGCTATGATAGTAAGTAAAACATTATAGAATATGTATTATATTATTATAATATTTGTTATATAAAAAATACAAATGCAACCAACAAGTTTTTTCGCCTTAGATCTGTGATTTTGATATGATGGTGCGTTACGTCGACGCAACGATTCTAGGTGCGAAGCACGATGCGTTTGCTTGGAAAACCAGAACGCAGAGTTCATCCTTGGATAGCAGTATCATAAGGGGAAAAGGAATACATGGGAATACTGGGTAAGAATGTGATGTGGAAAGGAAAATAGTTATGTGTGTCACAAAAATCACAGGTGATTCCGGCTACCAAATGCTTACTTACTTGACGCCGTATCGAATGCCTCAGCGCGCCGAAACAGAAGCCTTCAAGAGGACTTTGTGCAGTGCTCGTAACATCGTGGATCGCTGTTTTGGAGTTATGAAGAGTCGATTTCGCTGCATCAACAGCGAAAGGGGTCTGCACTACTCGCCGAGGAAAGCTACCAAAATTATAAATGCTTGTTGCGCACTCCACAACATATGCATTTTCAAAAAAAAAATAACTGGCAGTTTAGTGAGGAAGCAGTTGATGATGCGGAACTCCACGCCGATTGGTCTGGTGAAGAGGATACCTCTACAGACACAGCAATGGCTATACGCGATAACTTGGCATTGGTCTTAAGTTCCCATCCTATTTAAGTTCAATCATATCATTCATTGATCGTTTTATATCATTCATTGTATATATATATATATATATATATATATATTGTATATATTTCATTGCATGTGTTCTTCATCGAAGTATGTAATTCATATCACTTCATATCACTTTCATATACATTGTAAAAAAATCTTAACAATAAAAACATAAAATAACAAGGAACTTAACCATTTCAAAAACTTAAGGCAGACAATTTCACACTTTGTATAAGCAAAACAAACAAAAAATTTTTACACAGCAATATATAAAAAGATGTTCAATCAAATTTCAAGCTGTCAGCAGCCATCTCATTTCGGTGCTCTAGTGCTGCTGCAATGCGTTCATGCCCATTAATATTGTTGTCTGCTCTTGGAGCACAGCAAGGCACTGGTCCTCGGAATGAGGGCGTTTACTCATCAAATTGGTGTGTGGAGAATCTGCTGAGGCTATGGGCGATGCAGCCGTTGTGGCGAAAAAATAAGTATAATTCAGTACTGGCGAAGGTGATGCTGGTGTAGCGTGTGGAGAAGGTGCCGATTGTGCTGGTGCCGTAGACGCGATAGACTCGATTGTAGCTAGAACTGGTAAACATACAGCTGAAATACGTATTTATTTATAAAAATGAATTCATCATGTGTGAAAAAATGTGTTAAATGTACCTTCTTCAGCCATGCACAAGCGCTTCCTTGGACGTTGGATGGCTCCGTCAAATAGTCCAGGTCGAAGAATTGTGGGATAGATATTGGGATAGATATTGCGATAGAATAGTTGATTAACTTCTTGCACTATCCCACAATATACTTCGTTCGTGTTAGGAAGTTTAAGCACGACCTCCTCCCGTCTTTTGCATTTCAGCTGCGTTAACGCTTAACTTTTTTTTGACTCGACTTATAAGGTCTGCCTCAACCTAACATAATGAGCAAATTTTTATAAAAATTAATATAAAGTAGCACCTTCATTTCAAACTTACTTTTTTCCAGTCAGGGATCGTTTTTATTGCAGGGCCTACGCTATTCAATTTAGTCGCGAGTAGTTGCCATGCCTTTTCAAGTTGCTGCTTGCTCTGTCCGAAGACGGGCGTGCTACTTGCCATTTGTGGACGTTTTTTTAGTTCCATCACCATCGTCTGAAACTGTGTTGCGTTTGTTGATTTTGAACTATAAGAGAAGAGACATGTTCCACATTCCACAGAAATTGTTATTTCTAATAAGTTCACATATATTTGAAACACAAGCACTTAAGTTTTATTTATGTTAAAAAGTGTTTTTACTTAAAAATAAATAGTACTTTTCATTATACTTACTGTACAGCTAAGACTACTTTCTCGTTTCAGAAACTTACACCAACTAACGAGAACCAACGCAAACGCGACCAATTTGCAATCGTCTGGTTTGACAGCCGCTTTCACGAGAAATTGAGTTAGTGGATACCTCCAGGGTTCGTAAATGCTCGCTCCGGCTCGCTCGCGCTCCGGAGCTCGAGCTACAAAAAATATTTTCACGGCTCCGGCTCGCGCTCAAAAGAGCACAGTTTTGAGAGCGCGAGCCAGCCGACGGCTCGGCCCTCAAGTTGTGTGGCCCCGGCTTACAGAGCGGCTCGCTACAAATCGAGAGCTCGAGCCAGCAGAAGGCTCGGCTCTCAAATTTAGTGGCTCCGGCTCACAGAGCGGCTCCCTAAAAATTGCGAGCTCGAGCCAGCACGAGGCTCGGTTTGGACTTTTTTGGCTCCGGCTCAGAGAGCGGCTCGCAAAAAATCATGAGCTGCTCCCTAAAAATCGTGAATAACCACTGGGTCAGCTAATCGATTCAGTATTTTGTTTAAGACTTTGCTCAACTAGATTAAGTTTAGAGAACAGTAGATCTGGATATTAATAACATGTTATACGTGATTTTCGTATGAATGACAGCCATTATAGTTTTATATTTATTATTTACAATAATAAATTACAATTTACTGTTTATATTACAATAATAAATTTGGTCTAAAAAATAAATGAGAGATAACATGACATCTAAAACAATTAGGTGTGGGAAAAGTGAATATATTATTATATTTCTTTATATGCATATGCAAATTTTCCTTCACTGGCTATTATGAAGCGTGATCTTAAAACAACCCTTATCTCAGCTGCGTCCACGATTGTTACATAAACAACAATAACAACAATGCATTCTTCTGCAAGCAGAAACCGCTGGTGCGTGAATGCTTTTGTTGATTAGTGTTGATTGTTTACTTTAAAGTGCTATAAAAAAATAAAGCAGACAATTTCACATCTGATCATGCGATAACTTGCAGTTAGTCAACCCTTGAACGGTTGCACCGATTTCGATGGTTCGGTTTTCGCTATTCTGTTAACATATTTTTCAGTTTCCCTAAACTGTATTTAAATATTAAATTAAATATTTAAATAATTTAATTAATATTTAATATTTATTAATATTTAAATTTAAATATTTCCACCAATAATATTGAAATTTTATGGTTGAGCTGATTATCGCAACTATTGGAAGTTGAGGCAAAAACAAAACCAAATTTTCTAGCTGAACGTTAATTGAAATCAAAAGACAATTGCAAAGAAATATGGCTCTTTCGTATTCTAAAATTGTTCCATAACATTAAGCGTTCGAGATTATTACTCACAATTGTATATTTGACCTCGGTCATTCTTCAGAACAGCGGCAGCAAAAGTTTTATGAAACGCTGAAGTATATATTGCTATCCTTCGCTCAAATTTTTTATTTTGAAATTTTGGGAAAAACGATTTTTCATATATTCAAATGCATGCATATACATACATACATGCATATTTAATTAGCTTACATTTTCAGCTTCCAAAGGAAAACAATTGGGCCATAAAAATGCATTCCTAATGTGTTTATTGCTTGCAAATTTCATAGCTAAAAACATTTCTATGTCGATCGGTCACAAAAAGTGTCGTGCGTACCTGGCAAGAAGTATGTAGCTATTGAAAATTTCAAAATAAAAAATCTGAGCGAAGGATAGCCATAAAAACTTCAGCGTTTCATAAAACTTTTGCTGCCGCTGTTCTGAAGAATGAAAACCGGCTGCACCAAAAATGATGTGTGCCGGCGTAAGAAGCGTGAGGAATTCAGGGTCATGGAATTTCTTGTAACTCAAAAGAATGGCTACGATTTATTAGATTTATTTCACTTTTATTAGACCGAGCACTTGTCACTTAAAAATCTACATCTCGATTCTACATTTACATTTTCTTACTGCTTCACATCAACTTTGGCGTCGTCAGGTGACGGCGCTGAAGTGGGTTAGTTATTTCTATGTCGCAATATAACAACTCCTTAATTCGCAAAATATTTTATTAATTTCTCAATCGGATGCTCTACTTTTCTAAGTAGAACTTTCGTGTTCCGTATTGCAATTGTCTTTAGTTGCATTTCTTTTTAATGTTCTTTTTAATGGCTTAGAAGTTCCGCCTAAAAGTATTCCAAATGGCTTGACTCCGAATGGTTGATATGATTGAACAATTCGATGTTAACATAATTAGTCATTCATTTCATTTGTTTTAACAGAGGCCGGTGCGTTGAACGAACGAAACGAAGCAAACGTGCTGCGCTTGCATTTCAACGGTTCTTGGCTTGCTTCGACTCTTATGTTAGTTGAGTCGAACGTGGGCTTGAACTAGTTATGTTTAATTTGGCCTTGAATACTGTTGTTCCTTGGACTTAGCTGTTGTGATTGCGACATAATAAAATAACAACTAAAAATAAAATTATGTTACTCACGCAAGAAATTCTTTCAACACATGTGCTCCGAAATATCTTATTGCAATGTCAATTTTTATGTAAACACACCAAGAAATAAAAAACAAGAGCGGCGACAACGAAGACCAAAATTTTCCCATTTTGTCGACGGCGTTTGCAAAGGTAGCGACGTCAGTTTAATAAATTCTTACTTCGCATAAGAGCGTGTGTTATATAGACCAGAGATAATGAGATGTGACAATCCGTCGGCTTTTGCTAACTAGACTGTATGTGTTATTCACAACTTTCCCACCTCTGTCGCAATACATATATTGGAATGAAATGTCATTTCAGATTTCAGTTGTCAACAAAAATTTGGTGAGGGAGGTTGTGTAAGTATTTTTTTGATAAAAAATTTAATAAATGTAAAAAATTTTGTAACAATTATCCTTCTCAACAGAGGCGCCCTATGGAAAATGATTTTCAACTGCTACACAAGGTCGACGAACACGATGAAAACGAAGTTGGACACTTTGCAATGACTGGTTGTGATATGGAAAATGGTCATTTATTTTTGGCCACTTCAACTTTTAATATATACGTATGCATAAAATTAAACTTACTTGAATTCTTTTAGTATATTATTGAATATATTGTATAATTTCATTATGCACAGGTTTATAGTTTTACGCAGTATGAAAATCAACTCCTCAAGATACATTAATCAAACTTGATGATGGTAACTTAATTGCTATAGGTTTGAAATGTGCAGAGATTAAGGTAAGGTTGCGACATATACGATTAAAATTGGCAATTTTCACTGCTTTGCTTTTCTCGTTTAGGTTTATAGAATGTTTGACAACAACATAACATTCATGTACAGCTTGCAATCCCATACGTCGCCGGTTTATATTTATATTATATATTTATATTATTAGACAAATAGTGACATAATGCTATAGAATAACACAGTGTGTTTCCATTTATCATCTTTTCTTAATAAGTGGAAAAAGCAGAAAGATTCGTGTGCTCATGTAAAACACATTCTCAAATATATACGCAACAGATTAATTGTCTAATCAATTATATTTGCCAAATAGATTTGTAGCATATAAAATTGCATTTAGTATAATATATTTTTGTAATTTATTTTTAATGTTTGCATTTACAAATATGTATTTTTCGGTTAAATTTACTTTATCATAGTAACGTAAAAACGCAATGCATTTCATATTCATTCATTCATATTCATTTATAAAATTAAATAAATTTCTGTTTTGCACTCAAATAGACATAAAACGAGAATAATTTAAATAATTACAATTGGAATAACTTGATTTGGTTAATGCAAATAATTATTGTGGCAAAGATCAATGAATTTATTTGATGGTGGTTGACGGTGGTTTCCGACAAAGAGAAATCTTTTGCAAAATATGGACAGATGGATTTGCAGATGCTTGACGCAAATAAGCTTTCTTTTGAAATACAGTATATTTTTTTTTTTGAAAAAAGGTATGCTCTTTAATATTATACATTTTATATTTGCGTGTATAATCCCAATTTTTGTTTGATGATGTTTTCTGCTTTAAAACGAAAACATGTTTGCTGAAAATTACCACATTACGAAATTGAAAAAAAAAAATGTTGAGAGAAATGTTCTATAACAATGATAATTTAATAGTAAAAAAAGGGCAAGCTGAATTGAAGCACTAATTAATTCGTTAGAGATTTTTAACAGCAATATTGCATTTTTTATGTTAGAAAAATGGGTTTTTTGCTAAATAGTAGTAAACTAACAACAGTACATAAGTACCATAAAACTTACAAAAGTACCTGAAAACATTCGTAGTTTGCAAACGAGTAACAAATTTCACTGCTGAGGTGAAACAAAAATGTAGAAATGCCAATACTACATTCAATGTTATCCTCTTTGCAGAAATTAATAACCTAAATTTATATAACATTTTTAAAAATAGCACATAATTTCTTTTTTTTGCAAGTATAATTATGCATAAAAATATTATGAAAGATTTTCATAAGGAGTGCATAAATTATAGTTGCTAGCCGAGCTAACGAAATACACGAAACTATGAAATGCATTAACATTTATAATAAAAACAACCAGAAATCTCTATCGAATTTGTTGTCTTTGCAAAAAATAAGTGTTCAGTCACTTTCCTTTGCTGCCGCAACAAAAATTTTCAAATTAACTTATGAGTATATGAATAATAAGAAATGTGTATTAACAGTTTTTTATATGCAGAACATGTTAAAATATTATTTTCCGACCACCAGCAAATAATTTTAATATTTATACCATACATATGATGTAATAGTACAAAAATTCATCAGTATACGATTAATCAATATATTTTATTAATTTTATTCATGGATACAATAGAATTGAAATCTCAAAACATAGTTCTGACAATAGTAAAAACATGTAAATAAAGTGGTAGCTACAAAAAATTGAGGTAAAAAATCACTTCATCGGGGTCTCCTGGGTTATTTTCTTCACGCTACCCGCATTTTTTCGGGGTATCTTGCGTCATTTTCCTCACGCTGCCCGCACTTCTTTGACGGTTTGTTGAGTTTTTTCACCAACACTACCAAAAAATTTTCAAGTTTTTTACGAATACTTCTTAGTATCTGGAACTCGAATGAGGACCCGAACACTGGCTGGAACGAGTGTCGCATCTCGTTATCTCTGATAGAGACAAGAAACAACGAGCATATATACACAAAGAGATTACATGAGATTTTACTCGTTGCTCAAAAAAAGATCAGGTCGCCACGATTCCAACTATAAGTAAAATTTTATGACATCAATGAGTCAAGGCATTGCAAGCAAAAGAGATTTGTAATGAATAGGAAAGGGTAGGAGAAGGGAAAGAGAAGACTCCTTGATTTGAAGAAATTCTATTTTGTTTTGCTCGACTGCACTAACAAAATAAACGCAGTCTGTCCGTCTGCTAAGGTTGAATATGTTTTTTGTGCTTGGTTTTGTTTTTACGTTGATCATTTGGTGATGTTTGATTTTTTCAGTTTCAGGTAATTTTTCGGCATGATTTCAATGGTTTAGAATTTGCCACTGAGATTTAGTTATGGGTGGAGGGGGAGAGAAGCGAGAGGCTCTTTCTGCTTATGATTTCTGATCAATTTTTACATTTTCAGCTTCTGAGCATTTTTGCCTTTTTCATTCAATTTGCTCCTTTTCCGCTTTAACTACAATTTTAACTACAATTTTAACTACAATTTTAAAATGATACGTACATTATAATTATAATTATAAAGAAAGAAAATCTAAAATTAACCCAATATTGTTTAATTGAAGTTAATCTTTCGGTAAGTATACGGATTTCTTTATAATTATAAAGTCGAAATAAGTAAATATTAAGTTTTATTCAAACTTAAAAAAATGTTAGGGAAATTGAGAATAATATATCTATGTATTTATATATTTAATTAGAAATTAGAGAAGATTTTAGTTAATTTTATTCAAGTTTTATTTAAATGTACGTATCATTTTAAAATTGTAGTTACAATTGTAGTTAAAATTGTAGTTAAAGCGGACAAGGAGCAAATTGAATGAAAAAGGCAAAAATGCTCAGAAGCTGAAAATGTAAAAATTGATCAGAAATCATAAGCAGAAAGAGCCCCTCGCTTCTCTCCCCCTCCACCCATAACTAAATCTCAGTGGCAAATTCTAAACCATTGAAATCATGCCGAAAAATGACCTGAAACTGAAAAAATCAAACATCACCAAATGATCAACGTAAAAACAAAACCAAGCACAAAAAACATATTCAACCTTAGCAGACGGACAGACTGCGTTTATTTTGTTAGTGCAGTCGAGCAAAACAAAATAGAATTTCTTCAAATCAAGGAGTCTTCTCTTTCCCTTCTCCTACCCTTTCCCATTCATTACAAATCTCTTTTGCTTGCAATGCCTTGACTCATTGATGTCATAAAATTTTACTTATGAGCTTCGTTTGTTGTTTCTTACTGCTGCTCTGCAGTCGGCGTTATCCATTCCTTTATAGCTGTTCATAGTTGGAATCGTGGCGACCTGATCTTTTTTTGAAGCAACGAGTAAAATCTCATGTAATCTCTTTGTGTATATATGCTCGTTGCAAGAAACTGCGACAAGGACAGCGCCAATTTGGCACTGTGTTTATGCTTGATAATTATGCGTTTTTTAACGAAGACGCCGCTATTAATGGTCGGCGCATACAAAAATATCCAGCGAAGATCTGCGAAAAAGAATTAAAACCTAGGAAAATTAGGAAAATTGTCCATATCTACATTCGGTAGTCAATAGTGCCGATACAATTCCTACGTCGTTAATACATACATCTTCGTAAGTTGGTATGCATAAATACAAATTGGACTTTCCTCTTAATAGAATACGCACAATAATGAAGAGTTCTCTGAATACTGGTCAAGTTCATAACGAAGTACTCTTTTTAATGGCAAAGTCTACTGTAATATTAGTATGCTTAAATAGAATTAGTAATATTATTCAATTACTTTTAGGAGATGTTTGTGAAACTTCTAGTTAGCGAGTCTTACAAAATGGAAAACGTTGGCGTCTGTTTAAAATACGATGATTTGGCTGATTACGTACTTTTTGTGGATAAATTAGAGTTCTTGTTGCAGATTATACCGAAAAAAATTAAAATTCGCGATTTTCAGCATATGTTGAATAAAGATGAGCCACTCTATGCGTACGTCGTTTACTTCGCTGCCTTAAGGTGAAACCAAAATGGCACAAATAATATCTTTAAAAATGTGCAATTTTACGAAGCCATAGCATCTTGCTATGCATGCTTTGGTAGAAGTTTAATAGCTAACAATACTTTGTGCAAATGTTCACTTACCCTGTAAACATTTTCGATCGTGGCGAATGAGCAGGAACGGGTTAGTTCGCCGGCTGTTCATGCTTCGTCACAGATCAAAATGAGAAGAATTTGGAATTTGTATAACAATACACGCTTTGTTTCGTTATTCCGCTCGTAGTTTGCCTAAGGTACTTGCGGGGCTATTAGTTGCGCCGTGGCAATGCTATGCTGTCTCTGGACCAATATTGACTCTGTTGATTCCCAAAATCAACAATTGCTCCAGGTACATGAACCAGTAGCAATTAATTCGAGATGTTTTTGAATTGTCCAGGCACTTGAACCGTGGACACTTGCTGAAAAAATGAGTTGAATTGCTCAGTCACTTGAACCTTGAGCAAATGGGAATGTAGACCCTTCTATGTCTTAATGATTTCTGACTTTATTACTTTATAAATTTCGTTTATATAACAATAAAATGCCTACTCATACAAAATAGAATCGCTAAAACATAACAAATCAGACTGGCAGGTAGCTTTCAATGCTGTTGGGTTCATTTCTTTTTTTTTGCCTTGTTATGAAATAAAGTTATAACAATAACTATTTAATAACTATTTGTGCGGGTTCCAATTTCGCGGTGTTGAACCAACCGTTGAACCCAACATCAAGCGAGCCACCCTGTCCGCTATTTCTTGGTGCAGCGACCGCGATTTTGCTGACACTGCGTGCAATAATTTATTTAAATAAAAACAATAAGCATATGTTTTTGAGTTTTTACAGTTGTTCTTTTACAAATTTATGGTAATTCTTATTGCTATGCATGTGCGTCTGAATATCCTCCCCCCCATTGACCGGTCGGTCAATTAAGAGAAAGTCGTCACGAGGGTCGCTTCTAGATCAGGCCCTGTTGATGTTCGCGTTTGTGCTGTTGGAATTTTCCACGGAGTTGAAATTGCTGGTGACTGCGCGGGGTTTCTACGAAACCATTTGATCATGACTAAACATCCGACGATAATTACCAAAATCAACGCGAGATACCCGACAACGTAATGATGATTTCCGGTTTCAACTTCTCTTATTTGTGTCCAGTAACGTTCCTCGTGGTTCTCTTGAAGCACGGATTGGTTAGGTTTGGCGATTTCTGTTATGGTTTCATAACTAGTGTATGATATGATGGTGTTGGTTGACATGGAGCGACTGCCTACTATGGTTGAAAAGTTTGTTTTGAGAATGCAGTCTTGGTTGATGGTTAGCAACCCCGCTCCTTCTATTGCTGTTGATACACTTCGGTTCCACATACTGTTTTATTCTGTTTTACTCTGATTGGGTTTCTTCAATGCGAACATCCACTGATTTGTTGCCTTCGTTTTCATCCATATTTTTTTTCCATATCCATATCTCTTGACTTGTGCGCGTGAATTCGCACAGTCGCCTAGTTTGATTGTTAAATAAGGTTATTTCACATGCGCATCCCTTAGATCCAATATGGTAGATGGTTGAGTGTTTGGACATAAATATGAGCTGTCATCAGCTAGCTGACACTGATTCAGTTCCTGGAACGTCGTTGGAAAATATTTATCGCGGTGGAAGGTAACGACTAATATGGAGGTCTTAATGGCAAGTAACGTGTTGTTGACGGACGTAGGAATTGGAATTAACCCGAAGAGATTAATGGCATCATTTTCTACCAACGAACGTTTCGGTTCTCCTTGTGTTGCTTTGTACTTTTCATAACACAGCTGTTCAAAATGTGTACTCAACGAACGGCGAGCCATTGTTTACATTGAGAAACGTAGATCGTTTGTTCTTCCAAATTCACAACAACACTTTCCATACTATTTGTGCGTTCCAGGTCAAATGTAGCATTTTGTATCGTTATCAACCGAACGAACCCCGGGTTCGTTTGTGCTATCAAACGTACACAAAAAAGCAAACGTTTGCATATGTAGGGTACGGTTTTGCTTGCTGCAAATTGAGAAGGAAAGAGTTAAGCGAGTATACATGAAAAGACAAATCTATAGTATGTATACAGACAGTACTGGCAGCCAAACGTTTGGTCGGGAAGTGCTGGAAAAGTTGAACGAAAGCAAGGTCGCTGAACGTACGGTAGACTGGAAGATACAAAATTGTGTTTTAAGAACCACCGTGATAGAAACAACCGTAAACGTTCGGTGGTAGAAAATGATGCCATAAAATGCCCTGTTCCTCGTAGTGGAAGTAACACCTCAAAAATGACACAGTTTTCTGTAATGCCGGCCTGAACGGTCACCAATCCGTAGACAGAAAGCAGGTTGCTCGGATCTCCCGCAATTTCCGTTGTTGGTGAAATATGTGCTCTTATCTTTTGCAGTTCGACTGCTAGTTGTGTTGATGATAGCAGCAACAGACTAATCTGTCCATGGTGGACGTTGATGATGACACTAATTAGCTCTGATTGTATTCCTTGACTGTTCGAGGCCGCCACCGAAAGCTCTAAGCCTAGTGCTGTTACTAGCTGGAAACCTTTCAAGTTGTTGTGTTCTGCTTGGAGACCTTGGATCAGCTGCGTGATCGTCGTAAGCTTGTTTTCGAATTTCCTGAATGTTGTAGCGGTCTCCTCTTGATCGCGTTTCATTATGTTTAGTGTCGAGTCTTTAATCGAAATCTGATTTTTTAAGTATTGGCGGAGAAAATTTTCGTTTGTTTGGACGTTCCTTATGGTTTCAGCCATTTGTGCGGCGTAGTCATTGTGGAGCATCCCGAAAAGATCATTGGCAACGTTTCCAACTACATTTAGCGCTCCTCTTTTCTGCCGGTGGTGAGTCAATAGATTGTCACTTAATTGCAGTTCTTGATACATGTGTTGAAATTGGGAGACAAGGGTTTCACATAACGTCTGCTGCCGCGTAGACGCACATGAGGTTTTGAGCGTCTTTGTGCCGTTGTGGAGGGCTTTGAGTTCGATTTGCATTTGATTTAGATTGTAGAACACCACTAATCGCCAGTTGCTTGTCCTTATGTAGCTGGTTCCGATTTGCTCAAAACAAATGTCAGTCTCTTGGGTGAACTTATGGATCGTTGTTGGTTGGCCCATTATGACTGGTACTATCAGGAGTATGGCTAGCATTGAGATCACACCGACGGAACTTGCTTCTAGTCGTCTTCTCTCCGTTGCGTGAGTGTCCGCAATCTTATTTTAGTTGAGAGCCTTGATGTCGTTGTGGTGCCATTTGGCATCGCTGGGAGTTAGATCTGCCTGCGTCGGAAGTGGGGCCAGCTTGTGTATTGCACTTTTTAAAACGCCCTTCGCCGTTTGAACATCTGCTACTCTCACTTGGTTGTTGTTTCCTGAATAAGTTTTTATTATTCTACCTAATGGCCACTGCAATGGAGCGGTGTGATCTTTTAAGATTACCATCATTTCTCTCACGCGCTTTCCATTTGTTTCGGTATTGAAGCTCACGTAAGTATTCCCTTGACCATCGTTTCCAAAATTCATGTTTCAGGTGCGAAACCAATTTCCATCGCGTGAACAGCGATGCTTGTAGAGGGGCAGCATATGTGTCCACCGTTGTAGTTAAAGGTTCACCAATGAGGAAGTGGCCGGGTGTGAGAATGCTAAGTCGCTGACGCTGTTGGAAACAGGTGTTAATGGCCGCGAATTCAGTATAAGTTCAATAATAAGGAATAACTTCGGCCTTGCTTTTGTGCATGGTACACATTGTTGTACTACCGAGCATGCCATCAGTTTTCCTTTTATGGGCCAGAATCGCTGACGTATGATACCCAGTAAGATCTGAGGCCCACAGTGGTGGTGCTCTTCATGCCAACATTTTAGCAACAGTTTTACCAGTGGGTCGTTGTATGGCAGAATGACAGGATGCTTGACGTCATATGGAATTGAGGCGTGTTCCAGTCTTCCTCCTACTCGGAGTAATTTGTTGTCACTGATGAATGGCTTCAGGCTTCGTAATGGATTTTTCTATTTGACTTCGTTACCCTTAAACAATAGCGCAATTTCTTCCTTCCTAGCTAATGCTCTTTGTTCTTCTCTTGATGTCGTTGCGACTTCTTTCTCTCGCTCCTTATTTATCATTCGACTGTGGCTTATGAAGCGATGTAGGAATGCGACTAACTAATTTTGTGCACTAACGTTTCAAAGGAGTTGTGCTGATTGATGCTGTACACCCATTCACTCATGCTGGAGCTGGACACTACTTCTGTCGCCACCAACTTTTTCTTTACCGCCTCGTCATCAGCAGCATTTGCCCTTGGTCGATACTCTGCACACCAACTAAATTCCGTAAAACCACAAGATCGAATTGACTAAGCGCTGCGGTGCCACCCCTCGAGACAGGAAGTCTGCCGGGTTGTCCTTCGATGATACATGTCTCCATTGCGGGATCTCCGAGTCGCGGTCCAAAGGAACGTTGGGACGCTGGCTAAATTGATGTCTCCCTTTACCTTTTCGACTAGCTGAGCGGAAATAACGGCTGCGCAAAGTTCTAGTCGTGGCATGGTTTGTTGCTTCGTTGGTGCCACTCGAGGCTTGGTGCACAGAAGTCGAAGGTATGTGATTTTGTCTTTGCTTATTGATCTTAGGTATATGGCAGCTCCTTATGCCTTCTCTGAAGCATCGGAAAAGGCGTGAAGTTGGACAGAACTGTCCATTCATTGGGGCAGAGCTCGCCTATCGAATTTCGTTGTGGTCTAGAAAATTCACAATTCGCAAAACGGAAAATTCTCGAAAATTCATCCGTTTTGCGTGCAGATGATGTGGCAAGGGATCGTCCCATGACAGTTTGGCTTGCCATAGTTCTTGAAATATCAGTTTTGCACTGACTACCACGGGAGCTAGAATACCAAGAGGATCGAAGATTTTGACCACTTCTGACAAGATGATGCGTTTCGAAACTTGCTGTGTAGTTGCTCCATTGACCTTTATACACAAATGATCCGTTTTGGGGCGCCACCTGAGGCCAAGCGTTTTTACTGCGGCGTCATCGGTTGATTTGAAATCTAAGTTCACCTCTTGATCACTGTCCGGAATGCCTTGGAGTAATCCGGTGTGGTTGGTTCACCATTTTCTAAGCTTGAAGCCGGCAGAACCAAGTATAGTCGTCAGCTCACGTTGAATCTCCAAGGCCGTCGCAAGTGTGTCAGCTCCGGTTAAGCAATCGTCAACATAAAAATCATTGAGCAATGCCTTGGCACCTAGCGGCAGGGCTGAGCTGTGCTGTTTTCCCAATTGCTGTAGGCATTTGATTGCCGAATATGGCCCTGATCTAGTTCCGTACGTGTCTGTGTTCAACTGGTAGGCGTTTAGCTTATCCGTCTTGTTCTTTCGCCACAGAATCAGTTGAAAGTTTCTATCGGTTGGATTCATGACAATTTGACGGTACGTTTTCTTAATATCTGCCGTGAACACGTGTCGTGGTAGCCCAAATCTCAATCGAATGGAAAACATCTCGCTCTGCATCGTAGAGAGCGATGCCCTATATGCAGAATGTCGTTAAGCGTAATGCCAGTTGACGTTTTTGAATATGCGTCGAAGACTACTCGCAGTTTCGTGGTGCTGCTCTTAGGCCTCTGGATGCAATGATGAGGAATAAAGTAACATGGAGACGTTCTGTCGCCTTCCACAACCTTACTCATAAGACCCAATGCTTCGTACTCTGCCATAAAGCTCTTGTACCCTTCCTTCAAGTTGTTGTCTTGCTCCAGCCGCTTTTCTAAGGAATGAAAGCGATGCATGGCAATTCGTCTTTAATCCCCTAGGTGTGCGACGTCTTCCTTGAATGGAAGGCGCACCAGCAAGCGTCCATCCTGATCACGTATAGTGGTTGCTGCATATTGTGTCTCGCAGGCACGTTCAGGTGCGGTGGTTGGCTTGTTGTGGTTAGCTCCTCCAACTCCCAGAATTTTTTCAAGTTCTTCGTCATCCCTTCATCTTCCGTGTAGATTGCACATGTAGCTGCCTTTTGTCGGTCACTGGAGATCCTTCCTGCGCACATCCAGCCAAAGACTGTATTTTGTACGATCGGCGAGCCGGGTGCCAATGTCTGCTTTTCTGATGAGAGTGATTAGTAGAGCTCTGCTCCGATTAACACATCGATGTTACTTTGTTTGTAGAATTCAGGATCGGCCCAGGTTGCAGGTAGGGTCCAATTGCTGAGGTCTAGATGGTGGTCTGGTTGAGGCGCGACTATTTTAGGAACAACAACCGCTGTGATTCGTGCTGGGAAGTTGCTGATGCATGAATTTGTTTTCGTGGAAATGTATCCCTTTGAGCTGCCCTTTTTCCGGCCAATGACTTCAATATGCAGAATAGCTGGTTCCGGATGTAGGCCCAATTTGGTTTGTAGTCTTTCAGTGATCAGGTTTATTTGTGAGTCAGAATCTAAGATCGCTAAGAGGTTGGCTGCACCTTCGTTGACATTAACGATGTGAACTTGTTGTTGTCTCTGTTGTGTCTTGTTGACTCGCTATGCTTGCATGAAGCAGGGTGTTGTGTTTTTTGCCACACTGTAGACAACCCCGACTCTTGCACTGATCTCGTTGGTGGTTTTCGCGGAGACAATTGTAGCATAGTTTTCGCCTTTGAATTGCTCTGTTTTTATCTTGAATTGATAGGAGCAGGAATTCCTTGCAGCGGAAGATGTAATGGTTTTTTTACCACAAAATTTGCAGCCTGCGGTTTCTGTTGATTTACAACCGTTGTGAGCTCCCTTGTGCTTGGTGATGATTTGTGCTTAATTCCCAAGGCTTCCAAGGATTGGAATTGTGCGTCGAGGAACTGTAGGAAACATTGGAATGATGGGATTTCGCGTGGTTTGTGAAGCGACTGTTCAAAAAGAAGATGCGTTGTCCGGTCCAGTTGTTTGATGAGAAGGTAGAGTAGAATCGGTCCCCACAGCTTCTGTGTCAAACCCGAGGTTGCTGAGTGCTGCTAGCGTTTCTTTTGAGGTGCCGTGGAGGTTCTTTAATCCTACGACCGATGCACTGAATGTTTCGGTTGATTCAGCAGGTCGTCTAGCAATTGTTGAGTTGACTATGAGCTGCTTGTTGTCATATCGCTCTTGAAGAGCGTTCCAGGCTTAACTGTAGTTTTCTTCGGTAATAGCGAGGTGGCTGATAAGTCTTTCTGCTTCTCCGCTGAGGTTTGTTTTCAGATAAAACATCTTTTGAATAGTTTGAAGCGGTTTTGAATGTATCATTTCATGAAACATATCCCGAAATAGCTTTCATTTAAGATAGTTTCCATCAAACTTCGGCAATGTTACCTTTGAAAGGTTGCTAACAGAGGGCGTAGGTGCCGATGGCTGCGCTGGTGAAGCATGACTGCTGACTTCACACTTGGCCTGTATTTCCATAAGTTGCTCATGTATAGAATTATCCGTCTCAATGAAGGCGTTGACGCTAAATGAGCTGATTCCAGGTTCTCAAACGCGCCGACAATCTGCTTGTGCAGCTTCTAAACACCATCGCAATGATGCTGAATTAGTTTCGCTTTTGTGTCGTAGTACCACGGAGGCCGCAATATCGTTTCGTTCAACACCGCGCAGCATGTTCTGTACAACGTTGATTAACATCTTTTGTTTGCACACCAAGTTGTGCACCCTCGGATCTGTGATCACCGCAGCGCCTCCTTGGCTAACTGCTTCTTCACATAGTCGATGGTTCGACGCTCGTGTGGTGCCTTCTTGTAGTTGCCAGTGTAATAAATTTATAACAATAACTATTTAATAACTATTTGTGCGGGTTCCAATTTCGCGGTGTCGTTGAACCAACCGTTGAACGCAACATCAAGCGAGCCATCCTGTCCGTTATTTCTTGGTGCAGCGACCGCGATTTTGCTGACACTGCGTGCAATAATGTATGTAAATGAAAATAATAAGCATATGTTTTTGAGTTTTTACAGTTGCTCTTTTACAAATTTATGGCAATTTGTATTGCTATGCATGTGCGTCTGAACAGACTCTATGTAAACGTCTCTCTCCTGTCAATCGGTCACCTTGCTCGGGTTGAGTGCATCAAATAGTCGCGTGCTGTCTCGTTTCCTAAATTCCGTTATTCCGTCCACTTGTGTGTGACTACAGACCGCCGATCCACTTTGTACCAAACCACAGCGGACTCCTAGACCTGATAAATACGTACCAAACCACAAGTTGTTAGTCTAGTTGACGGTATTTAGTCCTTGGTGTACCAACTCGTGCTTTCGTCTTGAGCGTTCGCTAAACGGAGCTTGCCGATTGTATATATCGCCGAGCCGCTGGGTACAATACCAATCGAGGCGACGCTACGTATATATATATATATATATATATATATATATATATATATATATATATATATACATATTTATTTTGCGACACAAAACTATCACAAACTATCACACACGATTGAACAAATTTCCTAACATTTCTGGTCATAGAGGCAATCTTCCCGCATTTTTGCTAGCGTCATTTCCCATCCAACGTGGCAGTTATCTTCGTGAAAACGCCTCATTAAAAAGAGTCGACATTGCTGTGGCACATAAATTTTATTGTCGCCATCAAACCTTTTACACAAAAGCCCGTTGTTCAACAAGTATTGTGACTGAATATTAGAATCACCGCTCTTAATTTTTTCAATTATTTGCACTGTAGCAGATGTAGACAAACAAATTAATTGATAACAGCAAGTTTTTGTGGGTATGTTTCAGCTTAAGTAATCTCCATGCAATAGAGATTTTCCCTCTATATAAACAATTTCAAATTCAAAATACTGGAGGTATATCCACCACCGAGCTATTCGAGGTAATAAATTTTTTTCGGCTTTGTTGCTTTTAATGCGTTACAGTCGGTGACCAACACAAATTTGACTCCCAAAAGATGTAGTGGCAGACCGTGTCCACATATCTCCAAAACCAGAGGAGCAATTTTATTAATAGTAAGCTTTGTGTTTAGTGTTAGTAGATGTTACTGTTTTGTTTAATTGTTGCATGTGCCATATGTTGGTTTTGTAGAGAATAAACTCAAGATTTCCCCTCACAGAAAGACCCTAAGTCTTCTGGTTGAATGATTTGTGTGGAAAGGTGATTGTGGAAGGTGTGAATTGAAGTGTGATTGAACAGGGAATTAGGGAAAGTGGAAGTGTGATTGAACAGGGAATTAGGGAAAGTGGGAATTGTAAATGGAAGGGGGAATTATTGGAAAAGATTGGAAGGATGGGAATCGGAACGGAAGGAGGAAGAGGAAAAAAAGAGGAGGTTGAGAGTGACCGATTGATAGAGATTGATAGTTTTGAGCGTGTTTAGAAAAAACAAAAAAAAAATATTAATAAAAGTATTGAAAAAGAAAAGAAAAGGAAGAAGTTAAATGCTTAAGAAAAAAAATCAGTTGCTGTGAAGTAAAATCTTTAATGTGTTGAAGTAATGAAGTTGGAAATGAAAAAAATTCTTTTTTAAGAAGTGAAAACGACATAGAAAAAACAAATATGAAAGTACAAAGTATATAATATATATCTTTTACAAAGTGTAGAAATTGCACCAAATCATGGCTGAATTGCGCCAAAAGTTTACTTGGCAAATAGAAACTGATATGAATAACTTCAACCATTGGAAATTTTAGCTAAGACAGAAAATTTGCATTTACTTCAACACAAGAACATCATTTACATAAAACCGGTAACTACAAACTAGTGAGAAAATAACAATCAAACAAATAGAATACGACAATAAACAGCGGAATCAACTACAACACCATACGAGGAATACATACTTTGAGAAAGGAAAATACATTGAATATCCAGGGGCAGTAGCAGCGTTGCCGTCAAGGCAAACTTTTATCTTCATATGTGCGGATTTGTTTATACACCAACATTGTTTTTTTTCTTCACTGTGCCTGTTATTATTATCAAGAATATTATGAATAGTATTATATCATATTAATAATATGAATTTCGTTAACTATGATTTAATATCTCAATTAACTAACTATTTAAGCTTACCACACCAAGAAAAAAAATTTTAATAGTAAATAAATAAATAAGAAAGAAAAACAAACTAACGAAAAATAAAAAAAAAAAAAATAAAAAAAAAAGAAAAAAATTCTTATGTGGCCAACATGACTTCCTTGTATGACGGCAATTGTATGGTTTTATTTCAAGAGTGGTTGATATATTTTATTTATATTTTAAAATTGAAGTTTTAAAAATTTTAAATATTTTTACTTCCATAATGAAAAAAATTTCATAGGCTTCTCTTAATTTAAATAATTTAAATAGTAGTAAGTAAAAACAAGGAAGTACAAATTAGTTTCCACACAGCTTTAACTATCAATCGTACTAATTTTGATTTCCCTGTTTAGTTCTGTAAGGGTACAACCAATTTTTGTAAAAGATAAAGCAGCATAACATTCATTTATCATTATCATTTATGTAATTCGGATAATGCTTCGTGTTCCTTTGGCGAAAAGTTCTTTTGGTGCGAACCATCATCAAAATTAGAACTACAAAATTGTGCCTTATGTAAGGCCCAAATACAAAATAGTATGTGCTTTTTAGGCGTTTTGTTATTCAGTAATGTATGAAATTTGAAAAAACTATATGAGAAGTGTCCTTTTCGCGCAACCGATTGCATCCAAAAAGGGAGGTGCACAACTAGGTCTTATAAGAGTCTCAAATACCAAATTTCAAGTTTCTACGATTCTCCGTTTTTAAGTTATTGAGGATACATGCATATGTACGTACAGGCGTACATATGTACGTACATACGTACATACATACATACGTAGACACGTCACGACCAAACTAGTCAAAATATACTCGGCGATGGTCAAAATGTGTGTTACCATCAAAATCTCAATATCGAAATTTTTCATGATAATATATATATATATATTTTTTAGTTAATTTTTTTAGGTGGTTGTTGTTGTTGGAGGTTTTTTTGTTTTTTTTATTATTTGGCATTCTTTGTTTTTTTTTTTACTTCCTTTCCGGTTAGGTCGGTCCAGTTTTGTGTTTTCTATGATTAGTTTCCCTTAGTGTGAGTTTTGTGAGTGAGTGTTTGAGTATTTGCGTGAGTGTTTGGTTGAGTCTGAGACAAGGAGACCTATTACTAGAAGCGTTAGTAGGGCTCTAGAGAATCAAATAGTAGGTTCAGTACTCGACCAGATAGATACTGGGATATAAAGAAGAGTAGATTTTGTCCCAGTAGACTATTTCAGCAAGTGCGTTAGCTTGGTGTTTGGACGACCTCGTAATAGTGAAGAGACTAGGTCGGAGTCCAGTAGTTTGACGTCAGCGTTAGTAGCTTCTCCGCCAATCTAGATAAAATAGCAGAGATGTCGGAGCAAGAGGGACAGGGTGTGGAACCACAGCTTAACATCATCTGGCGCTGCTGCATCATCTGATTCTGATCAATTGAATTAGATGATGGCAATGATGATGCAGCAGGGACAGATGATGGCAGGTTGCGCAGAAGCCATGCAGCAACTTCGTGGTAGTTTCACAGACCTGGGCAGAAGAGTGGCTGCGATGGAGGCGTCAGGTATACCACCAAACACCCATCCAAGAGACGCCTCCACTCCGACAAAGCGAGAGGCTGCTGATGCTGGCAGGGATGCAGTATCGGGAGTTGCAGCGCAGCAGGGTCTGGGTCACACGTCGTTCCAGGGCCCGAGTAGCTACAATATCGCCGAGTATCGGTGAGATGTCGAGGGGGAAGAGCGTCGATCTTAACAAGTGGCATCTTAAGTTCGACGGCTCTTGTAAGGAATTGACAGTGGAGAGCTTTATCATCCGCATCGAAAAGATGCGGAAGCAATATGAATTATTTTTTGAGCAGCTCTTCACCGATTTCCACTGCCTGGTCACCGGAGCCGCTGCGAAGTGGTATTGGCGGGTATTAGAGTATCATGAGAGTGACCCAGACTTTGGCTATGAAGATTTAAAAAGAGAGCTGCTGAGCAACTTCCAATCTGCAGACTCCGACTACGAGATAATAAGGGAGATTATGGATCGGAAACAACAAGTGGGCGAGAGATTTGAAGATTTTTATGCCGAGATCCATAATCTCACCTTCAGGCTGCGGAGAAAGATTCCTGAGGAGAAATTAATTACAATAATTAGAGCCAATTTAAAGGCAAACCTTGCTAGCCTGACTTTCGCATGCAAAGTCAGCTCCTTAAAAGAGTTCTGCAGCGAATGCAGAAGGGCAGAAAAAGTAGTAAAAGAAAGTAGAGCAAAGGCAAGGCAGGTTAGCGAGGTGGGGTTGCCGCTTGAGGAGGGAGAACCTTCAACTAGTGTGCAGGCTCTGGCTCCTCAGCGGCCCAATTTTAATGTACCCCAAAGGAGGGATTTCGTAAGACCTCCTCAGGGATCGGGTCCTTCAGGTCCACGTCCGCTTACGTCTGTGTCTCGTCCATTTAGTAGTAACCAAGTCTTTTGTCAGTCTCGGTGTAACTCGGCATTCCACAATATGACGTGTTTTGTTTGTCATAGTGATATTTCGTATTGTGAGTTTCGTTCGGGAAACGTGAATCCTGCAGGGAATCCGGGGATCTCTGCACTAAAGGAGCAGGTCCCCGGCCAACCTGTAAGGATTCTACAGAGGAAGGATGCAGTGATCCGCAGCCATAGCCCGATAGATCGTCACATAAAAACTTTACACCAGCGCAAGGTCGAGTACGAAGCTGTGAGGGAGAAAATCTATTTAAGTGAGGTGGTACTCGGCAGGAAAAAGCGGAACTTCGATAAGATAGCGAAGATGAGGGCAAAGAGACATATGATGAAGAAAATTAAGAAAGTTTTAGTCTCTGCCATTGTGACGCTGGAAGGCGATAACAAATTTTTCGCTAAAACTAAGGAGGACGGTGAAGACGAGGTTGCATTGCTGGATTCAGGTGCTTCTGCTAACTGTATCGGAAATGGTGCTTTAAAATTTATTAAAACACGAAACAGACAAGTCATTCCGATACAGGGGCAGAAAGTCAGGACTGCAAACGGAGGTGAAACCGCTGTGATAGGTGCCATTTCACTTCCGGTTGTCTGGGAGGGTTTGACAAGGGACATGGAGTTTCTCATAGTTCCCGCTTTACAACAAGAATTTTATTTTGGGGTTGACTTCTGGCGAACCTTTGGGTTGTAAGTAATTAGTAAGTGTACACGTGTAGGGGTTGACGCAACCAGGTCAGCGTCTGTAAGTGAACTTAAACAGACATCTTCAGACCTGACCTTCGATACGAACCTACACATTCTTACCAAAGAGCAAGAAGTAGCACAGGAGAGAGTTAAAGCACGATTCCCGTCCTGTGCTATACTGGGTCTCGGACGAACGGACATGGAAGAGCACGTGATAGAAGTGGTAGATGAGCATCTTCCAGTAAAACAACGCCACTACCCCATTTCACCTGTAATTCAGCAGCTGATCTTTGCAGAGCTTGACCGAATGCTGAGTCTCGGGGTGATTGAGGTCAGCAACAGCAGCTGGAGCTCTCCAGTGTCTTTGGTAAGAAAAGGGACTAAAAACCGACTATGCCTTGATGCTAGGAAACTAAACGAACGAACGATTAAAGACGCATACCCGTTACCTCACATTGAGAGCATCCTTGCCAGACTTCAGGACAATCGCTTCATCAGTGCGATCGATTTGAAGGATGCATTCTGACAGATACCATTGCAAGAGAAGTCGAGAGGTAAGACGGCATTCACAGTTCCAGGACGGCCGTTATATAAGTTTACTTCAATACCGTTCGGACTGTGTAATACCGCGCAGCGTATGTGTAGGCTGGTGGACAAAGTTATACCCGCTGAACTTAGGGACCGTGTCTTTGTCTACCTCGATGATCTTATGGTGTGTTCTGCCAGTTTCGAGTCACATCTTGTACTGTTGGATCGGGTGGCCGAATGTCTGCGGGATGCAAAACTCACAATAAATGTGGAGAAAAGCAAGAAGGTGGCTGCGATTGACGAGTTTCCGGAACCTAGAACACCAAAACAGTTAAGATGGTTTCTAGCGATGTCAGGCTGTTACCGCAGATTTATTAGGGACTATTCTACCATAGCACTTCCGCTGCATGACTGTCTCAAGAAAGACAAAATGAAGAAATTTGCGCTAACTGACAAAGCTAAGCACGCCTTTGAAGAGATGAAGCGAAGTCTTTCTTCGGCACCAGTGCTTAGTAATTCCGACTTCAACAGACATTTTTATAACCAATGTGACGCATCTACGCAAGGGGTGGGAGGAGTTCTCTTTCAGATGGATGATGAAGAGAACGAGCATCCGATAGCGTTTATGTCAGCGAAACTCAATAAGGCTCAGAAGAATTATAGTGTCACTGAGCTTGAGTGTTACTCTGCTGTACTTAGCGTGAAGAAGTTCCGTCCTTATGTGGAAGGTTTACCTTTTACCATAATTACGGATCACGCGAGCTTGAAGTGGTTGATGAACCAAAAAGACTTGTCTGGAAGATTAGCCAGATGAGGTTTAAAACTTCAAGCTTACAATTTTAATATTGAACACCGAAAAAGTTTCCAAAATATGGTGCCGGATGATCTTTCTCGCATGTATCTGGAAGAGATAGGACCGGTAGAGAGATCACTTGATGTTGACCTCAATTCCCCAGCTTTTTCTTCGGAAGAATATGAGGAATTGAGGAAAACAGTGACTGGAAACAAAGACGAACTACCAGATTTAGTAATTTCGGACGGGTATGTGTACAGACGTACGGGTTTTATGACGGGTGATGTGGTTCAAGAGGATCACGCTTGGCAGCTCTGGGTACCGTCTGAGTTGCGTTCTAGACAAAAAAAAGCTGGACATGGGGGAATTCACAAGACGCTGGCTCGGTTAAGACAAAATTATTATTGGCCGGGAATGGTTAGCGACGTGCAATATAGTGTTAAGAACTGTGAAGTATGCAAGGGCAGCAAAAGGTCCAAAGCAATGCACCGTCCACTGATGGGCAAACCATACATAACCGAACGACCCTTCCAGCGTCTATACATCGATTTTATGGGCCCCTACCCAAGGTCAAAGAACGGTAATTCCTTCATCTTCGTATGTCTGGACCACTTTTCGAAGTTCGTTTTCCTTCAACCAATGCGAAGTGCCACCTCTGCTAATGTAGTTGGGTTTTTAGAAAGTAGCATGTTTTTGGTGTCGCTGAGTTTATACATTGTGACAATGGGAAACAGTTCGTTTCTGGCATGTTTAAGGAGTTTTTAGAAAAGTATGGAGTTAAACATGTCAGAACAGGATTTTACTCTCCTTAAGCGAATGCAGCTGAAAGGGTAAACCGTTCAGTTTTGCAAATTGTGCGTTCGTTTGTAGGAGAGAACCAACGCAACTGGGACCTGCATATTAGTGACGCAGCATTTGCGCTGAGAAGTGTTGTCCACCGTTCAATCGGTTTGGCACCCTACTACGCCGTGTTTGGGGCTCACATGATGCAACACGCAAACTGCTATGAGATAATGCGTCGTGTGAGCTCTGTAAAAGGTGAAGATTTAGTACTCGTGAGCCAAGCGGATAAACTAAGTTTGATTAGCAAAAGGATTTCTGAAGCATTACAAATGGCTCACGAAAAAAGCGCCAAGGCGTATAACACGCGTAGTAGGGATGTAAATTTTCAAGTTGGACAAGTGGTATACCGCCGAAATTTTAAACAGAGTAACCTCCTTGACGGTTACAACGCCAAGCTGGGGCCAGCCAATATTAAATGTACGATTTTAAAAAAAGTTGGCAACTCTTTGTACGATCTCGGCACACTTGGTGGTAAAAAGTTAGGGGTATACCACGCTAAAGATTTGTTTGTGTCGTAAGGTATGTTTTATGTAGTGGCCGTTGTAGATTTTAGAATGGACAATTATTTCTTTATTATAAGCTAGTAGTTATTTTTCCTTTTATTTTGCTTAAGTTTTAAGTTCACCTGACTCGTTTTTGTAAATGCTAGACTTTGTAACGATAAATTTTGCTGATAAAATTTAACGTTCATACAAAGAAGTACACTTAACATCAGTCAAGGACAAAGCTCAGCAAACTCGTTTTCGCAAAGTAAATAGAGAAAACTAGTCAAACGAGTTTGCTGAATAGCTCGTAAACACTGGAAGCGACGAACATGTCGCATCATTTCCAGTGAACAAGTCCGAAGTTCGGAGAAAGCTTTAAAGCTCCTCACAGAATGAGGAGCATAGTATAAAAGAGCGTGCACTCAGTGCATCGGGACAGTCGTTCAGAAACCACACCCGTGGACAGTCGTTCAGAAACCACACCCGAGACAGTCGTTCAGAAACCACACCCGTGGACAGTCGTTCAGAAACCACACCCGTGGACAGTCGTTCAGAAACCACACCCGAGACAGTCGTTCAGAAACCACACCCGTGGAGAGTCGTTCAGAAACCACACCCGTGAACAGTAATTTCGAAACCACACCGCAAGGACTCGCAGTCAGCATCGCAAGGACCTCAAGTCGGCATCGCAAGGACTCGTAGTCAGCATCGCAAGGACCTCAAGTCGGCATCGCAAGGACTCGTAGTCAACATCGCAAGGACCTCAGCCGACGTCGCAGTCAACGTCTCAGTCGACGTCGCAGTCATCGTCTCAGTCGACGTCGCAGTCAACGTCTCAGTCGACGCCGCAGTCAGCGTCGCATTCGACGTCTCATCTACGCCGCCGCATCTACGCCGCCGCGTCATAAATCTACCACATCAGCTACAGCATCGTGGAGGCTTGAATCGGGTAAGAAACATAAGAAACGTCGTTTCTTCCAAGCGTAACTACATAGTTACAAAGCCCTGTCGGTCTGTTGGGTTTATACTCCGCGACAGTGGACAGCCGGTCTGTTGGCTTTTTACTCCGCGGCTATCTATATTTAACGACCTGTCGGTCTGTTGGGTTTATACTCCGCGACAGTGGACAGCCCGTCTGTTGGGTCTTTACTCCGCGGCTATCTATATTTAACGCCCTGTCGGTCTGTTAGGTTTATACTCCGCGACAGTGGACAGCCGGTCTGTTGGGTTTTTACTCCGCGGCTATCTGTATTTAACGCCCTGTCGGTCTGTTGGGTTTATACTCCGCGACAGTGGACAGCCGGTCTGTTGGGTTTATAGTCCGCGGCTATCTATATTTAACGCCCTGTCGGTCTGTTGGGTTTATACTCTGCGACAGTGGACAGCCGGTCTGTTGGATTTATACTCCGCGGCTATCTATATTTAACGTCCTGTCGGCCTGTCGGGTTTATACTCCGCGACAGTGGACACACTAATCAAAGTCTCTTTTCAGCACAGATTTGTAAGATAATCAAATATTTTACATGCAACTTAATCATAAACTCTGTTTCAGCCTAACGATCATAAACTCTGTTTCAGGCACTTAATCATAAACTCTGTTTCAGGCTCTTAATCATAAACTCTGTTTCAGCCTAACGATCATAAACTCTGTTTCAGGCTCTTAATCATAAACTCTGTTTTAGCCAAACGATTGTAAACTTGTTATATAAAACTTATCTTAGCTAAAACGTATCTATAAGCATATTTCAAACTATTGTAATTTCTGTCAAGATTTAATTAAATAAAGTTGTTAGTATCGAAATCGGTGTATTGCGTTAAAATCAATAAATAACTGGACGAGACCTTGGACTGGACTGAGTGATATCCAGGCGAGAGAGGAAAAGCATCGTTACAGTGGCGCCCGAGCAGGGACTTAATATACCGAATATTTAATAACTTGCGAACAACGAATTCAACAAGGATCTGGGAAAAATGTCAAAGCGTTCATGGATATACACACTGCGCAAAGACGAACTGATCGAATATGCCAAGGAGTTCGAATTAGACGAAACAGGAAACGCCGATGAACTAAGAAAGCAGTTCGTCGCTTTCGTAATAGCAGCTGAGAAGGATCCTGTGGTACACGCGCGCTTGCTGGAATTAGAGGCAGCGCACACCGCGGCCCGAGGGCCATCACCGACATGCCAGCCACGATGAGGAGATGATCGGAACGAGATGCAGACTTGATCAGCTTCACCTAAGCTAAGTGAAAAAGAATTTCACTTAGCGATACCTGCAGCTAGCGAACACATCCTCACCGAACCCAGACGGAGTTCGATATACACGAGACCACGGGAAATGACGATGGACCAAGCAAGCGACATAGACAAAGTTCGAAAATGGAACGTCCGATACGACGGTGGCAAGGACCCGTTACTTTTTATTGAAAGGGTCGAAGTATTGACCGGAGTTTACCGGTTACCCACAGACAATTTACCGCAGATGATGCCGGAACTACTTCGCGATCGTGCATTCACATGGCTAAGAAATAATCAACGCGACTGGGGAAGCTGGAACAACTTCAAAACAGCGTTTCTTAAATTCTTTTTATCGAGCATGTACTTCGAACAAATAGAGGACCGAATTCGAATGCGCACGCAGCGACAGCGAGAATCTTTCACAGATTTTGCTGTGCGGACAGCGAACTTCACAGAGGCGCGAAAACTAGAACGAGTGTTTCGAAATTCGCGGCAAGAATTTCAACTTTATATAAAGAGGAGGGACTTTTCGAGCCCCGATGAATTAGTCAGTCTAGCGGAGGACTTAGAATGTATCCAGGGGAAGTCAGACGGGACGATGCGCCAGAGCAGTCGCCCACATGATGAACCTCGACAACCTGCACCAAGAGCACGTTACGTAAACATGCCACCAACGAACAGAGTACACAACGAGAGGCACATGGAAATCACGCAACCTGAAGCACGACCCATCAACACCAGCACCGCGTGCCGACGCTGCGGCCAAGATGAACACCACCAGAGAAACTGTCGTAATCCGCAACGGTTGTTTTGTTGGACGTGCGGAAAACTAGGAGTTCGGAGCATCGATTGCTGCTATCGCCGTCCTAGTGGAAGACAGGAGAACCATCAGGGAAACGAAGAGCGCCCCCGCCAGATCCGAGACTCGGCGGGATCAAGGCAGACATCGGAAAAATTAGAAGTGTTACGCTGCCATAAGGGCCAACTGATAGCAAAGATCTAGGTTGAAGGACGATGGGTGGATGCAACAGTGGACACTGGAGCAACACGCAGTTTTGTCAGCACTCGAATGGAGCAGTCCCTCGGAATAGACCGCAAACCGCTCACGGCTCCGCGATACATACGGATGGCCGATGGTTCACAGGGAACAGTGACGCATTATCTTGACACGCTACTCACTTCAGGGCAGGACACGATTCGTACCATGTTGCTTATTCTTCCAGGTGCAGTGGACGACTTACTCCTGGGAATGGATTTCCTAGCAAACGTTGGAGCCAGCTTGACTTGCGCAGAGTTCACTTTTAACTTTCGAGATGCTCACCAACCATCAGAGACAATGGTAATCAATACATGCGCCGACAGCGAAGGTGACAAGGAGAATCAGCACACATCCGAAGACACAGAAACCACCCTGCGGAAAGAATTACAGATATTTGAGAGACTAGAAGGTCAAACGAACACTACATCCCATAGAATCACAATGATAGACGACAAACCAATCAAACAGCGCTACGTGCCTCGGAATCCAGCGATGCAGGAAATTATTCATAAAGAGGTGGACGAATTAATCCAAAAGGGATGCATTGAACCATCGACAAGCGGCTTCAGCGCTCCGATCGTCTTAGTAAAGAAGAAGACCGGCACTTGGCGTCTATGTATAGATTACCGCCAATTGAACTCTCGATCGAGACCGGACGCTTACCCGATGCCGCGCATTCAACACATACTCGACCGACTCAGGAACGCAAGATTCATCAGTACGCTTGACTTAAAAAATGGTTATTGGCAGATTCTGATGGAGGAAAGCAGTAAACCCTACACAGCCTTCACCGTTCCCGGCCAAGGTCTCTTTCAGCGGAAGGTCATGCCGTTTGGACTACACTCTGCACCTGCGACGTTTCAACGAGCTCTGGATAAGGTGATCGGTCCAGAATTGGAGCCCAACACCTTCGCCTACTTGGACGACATAATCGTAACAAGCGCAACGAAGGAGGAACACATGCTACATCTCAAAGAGGTTTTTAGACGCTTACGCGAACCAGAAGCTCAACGTAGACAAATGCGAGTTTTTCCAGAAGGAAACAAAATACTTGGGACATGTGGTAAGTGAACATGGCATTCAAACCGACCCGGAGAAGATCGCGGCGATAGAAGAACTCGAACCACCGAAGAATCTACGTGAACTACGACGATAGTTCATCCAATGACCAATCTGCTGAAGAAAGGGAAACACTGGAAGTGGCAGTCCGAACAACAGGAGGCGTTTGAAAATCTCAAGAAATCGCTGATAAGCGCCCCAATACTCACGTGTCCAGATTTTACGAAGCCATTCACGCTCCAAACTGACGCCAGCGACGTTGGACTAGGGGCCGTGCTCACGCAAGAGATCAATGCTGCAGAAAAGGTGATAGCATATGCGAGTCGCAGGTTGAACCAGGCGGAAAGAAACTATTCAGCAACCGAGAAGGAATGCTTGGCCATCATATGGGGAATTCGGAAGATGAGGTGCTACCTCGAAGGCTACAAGTTCACAGTGATCACGGACCACCTATCGCTCAAATGGCTCAACAGCATCGAGAGCCCGTCAGGACGCATTGCTCGCTGGGCGTTGGAATTACAACAGTTTAACTTTGACATCAAGTATCGAAAAGGGAAACTAAACGTTGTCGCTGATGCCCTTTCCCGTCAACCAACGAACGCCATCGCCAACGCCGTAGGAGACAGCATGACTCAACCAACATGCTCATGGACCGAAAGACGACTACAAGAGATCAGAGAGAAGCCGGAAAAATTTCCCGACTACAGAATAGAGGCAGGCCAGCTATACAGACACATCCAAAGTCAGCTTGGCAACGATGACAACGCACCGTGGAAACTCTGCGTTCCTGCATACCTGCGCGCGCGCGTTCTTCACGAAAATCACGACACCCCGACTGCAGGTCACCTAGGAATCCGAAAAACAACAGCACGAGTTATGAATCGCTACTATTGGCCAGGTATGATGCGCGATATTAGCCTCTACGTCCGCCGTTGCGACTCATGTCAACGGTATAAAACAACAACGACAGCAAGCAGGTAAGATGTTGACGCAGCTAGCAGAGGAGCCCTGGGCAATCGTGTGTGCCGATTTCATCGGTCCACTGCCACGCTCCGTACATGGAAATACGTCATTATTAATCTTCTTCGACAAGTTCACGAAATGGACTGAAATAATACCACTTCGGAAAGCCACTGGCGATAACTTACTAAAAGGATTTAGAGAGCGGATTCTAGCGAGATTTGGCGTGCCTAATGTACTCGTCACCGACAACGGAAAGCAGTTTAAAAGTAAACCCTTCAAAGATTTTCTTGCAGACATTGGAGTCAAACACCAGTTCACCGCGCCTTATACACCACAAGAAAATCCCACGGAACGCGTCAACAAGACAGTGAAGACTATGATCGCACAGCTAACTGCCGGAGAACAGCGGAAATGGGACAAAAGCCTACCAGAGGTAATGCTCGCTATAAACTCTTGCAGGTCAGAGACGACGGCCTTCAGCTTCCTGGTTCAAGGACGGGAACCGCGACTGCCAGCAGCGCTATTTGATGAGGAGACACAAGGAACTGGACAACCGGAACAGAGCGCCAACACGAGAGCAAAACAACTAAGAGAAGCCTTCGAAATTGTACGAGGCAGACAGGCACAAGCAAGAGCTGACCAATCCAGATACTACAATCTGAGGCGTCGACAGTGGTCACCCAAGATTGGAGAATTGGTGTTAGCCAAACAACACAATTTATCGAAAGGAATAGATTACTTCGCTGCAAAACTCGCACCCAAGTGCAAAGGACCCTTCAGAGTAATATCATTTATATCACCGGTCATTGCAAGGATAAAAGATTTAAAACATGCCAAAATGCACACGGTTCACGTTAGCGAGTTAAAACCGTATGTCACCGTCGATACAAGTGGACGGCGCAAACGACGCCACAGCAGTAATTGCAAACTACTCAAAGAAAATACATGACTGCGGGAGCACCAACAACGATTGTCATGAATGGCATAATAAACATTTAATTTCATGTTGTCATCCAAAATTTCTAGTTTATTCGTTTCTTTCAGATATTATATCACCGCCGTTAATCAAGCTACGAGTTTATTAGTTATCATGGCGCAGTACAATTGCAAATCAATTCCGAGAAAATGCAGACAACTTAGATACCTCAGCGATTAGCGACGAACGAGAGCAAACCAATCAGCAGAACCAAGCAACAGATTTCAGCGCGCCGTAATATATTCAGAGGAATCACCGCCGCCTGCAGAAGACGCCGATTTCCTACAGGGGTAATGCACAACGCTTTAGAAGAGAAAAAATTATGAAACAACACGAGCAAATCAACACCACAACTCGACCAAAGGATAACGGAAACTTCCACCACATATTACACGACCTTGAAAATTTAAGTGCATAAACGAAACAGTGTTAATGCATTAATGCAATAATGCTGAAGCGAAGGAAGAAACAACAAATTCCTGTTAATCAACGAACCAAAAAAAAAAATATCGCAAAGAAAATTTCTTCACAGAATTGAATGCACACACATGTCAATACCACTCAGCGCAACGGAAATCACAGAGGACAACCAAAGTCATCGAGCGGCGCAAAACGCTGCACACAACGCAACGCTGCCTCGCAGCTCGCCGCTGACCTCACGCATAGAAGCAAAACGTCGAAACCATGACATCACCATAAGCACAACTAACGGACGGACTATTTTCATTCATGTAAGAAAATATTTTGAATACCGTAAATTAAACTCCAATTAAATAAAGAATAGAAAACAAAAACAAAGAAGAAAAACAAGAATAGAACAAAATCTTAAGAGAAATGTACAAAACAAAACAAATATGTATGTATGTCTGAAATGTAAAGCAACACAAATGAAAATTTAAGTCAGCAAGTTAAGAAACTATAATATTAGAGTAAACATTATAGTCTAAGGAAAAAAGAAACCAAGATAACCAAATTCGAAGTTAAAGATATAAAAAGTGAATTTAAAAGCCAATGGTAAACCAACATATATATTAGAGTAAAGATTTCAATATTAGAATAAATGTTAGAGTGTAAGACAAACAAAATAAAAATGTCATCAAATTTGAGCTAACAGAGATGAAAAATGAATTTAAAAGCCAACCAAGACAAAGTAAACTAAGTAAAGCTAAGAATAGAAACAGAGTTAGATTAAGAGAATTTTTGAGTAATTAAACTGAAACCTAAATGAATTTAATAAATAGACAAAAACCGAAGGCATTTTAATCAACGACGAATCTATACCGGCGCAGACAACAAGACACCTGGGGACGGCAACGAAACACCGCAGCATTCATCACAGCAGTCTTCCGCCAGACCCCCCGAAACAAGGGGGAAATGTAACGATAAATTTTGCTGATAAAATTTAACGTTCATACAAAGAAGTACACTTAACATCAGTCAAGGACAAAGCACAGCAAACTCGTTTTCGCAAAGTAAATAGAGAAAACTAGTCAAACGAGTTTGCTGAATAGCTCGTAAACACTGGAAGCGACGAACATGTCGCATCATTTCCAGCGGACAAGTCCGAAGTTCGGAGAAAGCTTTAAAGCTCCTCACAGAATGAGGAGCAAAGTATAAAAGAGCGTGCACTCAGTGCATCGGGACAGTCGTTCAGAAACCACACCCGTGGAGAGTCGTTCAGAAACCACACCCGTGAACAGTAATTTCGAAACCACACCGCAAGGACTCGCAGTCAGCATCGCAAGGACCTCAAGTCGGCATTGCAAGGACCTCAAGTCGGCATCGCAAGGACTCGTAGTCAACATCGCAAGGACCTCAGCCGACGTCGCAGTCAACGTCTCAGCATCGTGGAGGCTTGAATCGGGTAAGAAACATAAGAAACGTCGTTTCTTCCAAGCGTAACTACATAGTTACAAAGCCCTGTCGGTCTGTTGGGTTTATACTCCGCGACAGTGGACACACTAATCAAAGTTTCTTCTCAGCACAGATTTGTAAGATAATCAAATATTTTACATGCAACTTAATCATAAACTCTGTTTCAGCCTAACGATCATAAACTCTGTTTCAGGCACTTAATCATAAACTCTGTTTCAGGCTCTTAATCATAAACTCTGTTTCAGCCTAACGATCATAAACTCTGTTTCAGGCACTTAATCATAAACTCTGTTTCAAGCTCTTAATCATAAACTCTGTTTCAGCCTAACGATCATAAACTCTGTTTCAGGCTCTTAATCATAAACTCTGTTTTAGCCAAACGATTGTAAACTTGTTATATAAAACTTATCTTAGCTGAAACGTATCTATAAGCATATTTCAAACTATTGTAATTTCTGTCAAGATTTAATTAAGTAAAGTTGTTAGTATCGAAATCGGTGTATTGCGTTAAAATCAATAAATAACTGGACGAGACCTTGGACTGGACTGAGTGATATCCAGGCGAGAGAGGAAAAGCATCGTTACAACTTGACTCTTATTATTTATTTATTTCTCTTTTTGTGATATTTTTTTTTTTACCATTAGATGCAGTTAATAGTGCAATCTTAGGTTTTAGTAAATGCAATATTACTTTAAGATTTAGTGATAGTTTCTGTGATATTTTCGTTTATACTAGGGTAGGTGCAATATCGGTGAAGGATCGACATCTTGACGAACTCCTTTGGTAGCGGTTGTAATTTAGCCCGGCTAGCTCAGTTTCTTAGAGCATGAGAAGTGGGTCGAAGCCACACGTTGAGTGGAGACAAGTGGACACGGCCTACAATTTGTTTTACGAACACGTTTTATGCTGTAACAGCATCGACGGTTTCGAGCCCGTAGTGGCAGACCGTATCCACATATCGCCAAAACCAGAGGAGCAATTTAATTAATAGTAAGCTTTGTGTTTAGTGTTAGTAGATGTTACTGTTTTGTTTAATTGTTGCATGTGCCATATGTTTGTTTTGTAGAGAATAAACTCAAGATTTCCCCTCACAGAAAGACCCTAAGTCTCCTGGTTGAATGATTTGTGTGGAAAGGTGATTGTGAAAGGTGTGAATGGAAGTGTGATTGAACAGGGAATTAGGGAAAGTGGAAGTGTGATTGAACAGGGAATTAGGGAAAGTGGGAATTGTAAATGGAAGGGGGAATTATTGGAAAAGATTGGAAGGATGGGAATCGGAACGGAAGGAGGAAGAGGAAGAAAAGAGGAGGTTGAGAGTGACCGATTGATAGAGATTGATGGTTTTGAGCGTGTTTAGAAAAAAAAAAAAAAAAATATTTTTAAAAGTATTGAAAAAGAAAAGAAAAGGAAAAAGTTCAATGCTTAAGAAAAAAAATCAGTTGCTGTGAAGTAAAATCTTTAATGTGTTGAAGTAATGAAGTTGGAAATGAAAAAAAATTCTTTTTGATGAAGTGGAAACGACATAGAAAAAACAAATATGAAAGTACAAAGTATATAATATATATCTTTTAAAAAGTGTAGAAATTGCGCCAAATCATGGCTGAATTGCGCCAAAAGTTTACTTGGCAAATAGAAACTGATTAAGATATATCTACATACAACTGCTACATCAAAACCTTTTAACCATTGGAAATTTTGGCTAAGACAGAAAATTTACATTTACTTCAATACAAGAACATTATTTACATAAAACCGGTAACTACAAACTATCGAGAAAATAACAATCAAACAAATAGAATTCGACAACAAACAGCGGAATCAACTACAACACCATACGAGGAATACATACTTTGAGAAAGGAAAATACATTGAATATCCAGGGGCGGTAGCAGGGTTGCCGCAAGACAAACTTTTATCTTCATATGTGCATATTTGTTTATACACCAACATTGTTTTTTTTTCTTTACTGTGCCTGTTATTATTATCTTTTTTTATTATTATTTAGATTTTTTTTTCTCTCAAGAATATTATGAATAGTATTATATCATATTAATAATATGAATTTTTTTAATAGTGATTTAATATCTCAATTAACTAACTATTTCAGCTTACCACACCAAGAAAAAAATTTTAATAGTAAATAAATAAATAAGAAAGAAAAACAAACTAACCAAAAATAAGAAAAAAAGAGAAAAATAATTTGAGAAAGAAAAGAAAAAAAATAATAGGACCAATATTAGGTAGTTACAAAAAAAAAAAATAGAAACAAACATTCTGTCGTTACAGGTTTTGAGCCGCAAGGTGGCGCCATCTTCTGGATCCGGTATTGGCTGAGTGAAACAAAGCAACAAAAAAAAAGGTTGACAAAAGTGTTGAAAATAACTGCGTTTAACTTACCCTAATCCAACTGCAATCTCGCAAATCATTTTTTTTCTTCTTCTCTTTTTTCTTCTTTTTTTCTTTTCTTCTTCTTTTCATTTTTTTCCTACTTTTGTTATACTACTTACCTAAGTTTTAGGAGAAAATAGAAAGTGTCTTAACTGATTGAATTTGTGAAAAAAAAATAAATATATATATACGTATATAAATATGAAACAGTATTAAAAAAAAAAAAAAAAAAACTTTTTTTTTATTGATTTACTACTGGTTTAAGGTTTTAGCATAATGTATTGCTAAACACTACCATTTAGGCTGATGTGCTGGTGGACCTAATGGGAGGTCACCACACTGGCGGGCGTGGCATACAGACATACATGACGGACATTATGAAATAAACAGACGGACTAACAGTTACTAGAACAGATTTATTCCTGGTGGGTTATAGTGTGAAAGTATTCTGTTTGTTTAGGTGAATAGTGGTGGGTGAGACTGTGTGGTCGTATGATAGGTGTTATGTTTAGGTGGTAGTGAGAGTTAAAGGATTAGCTTGGGGTAACCCATTAGGAATCATAGGTGTTTGTGACTAGTGTTTTGTTTTTAATTCCCTCATTATCTTTCCCCTATCTGTATAAAAAAAAAAAAATACGGCACGATTTTTGTTTTTCTGATGTGGCTAGGGTGGCAAGCAACCACCCCATATTGCCGGCGAGACTAGCCGCAGCCACCGTGACACGCCACCCTAACCTTGCTTACAACAATAATTCCGAAAATGTTTAACTGAACCTACAACAGCCAATACTTTTCAACTCTGTGATAGTCTTTCTGTGATAGTTGGTTTCATATGCTTTGGTTGCTTGACTGTAATAAGCCACTACATGTAGTTGTCCATTAATGCGCTGAAACAAGATAGCTCCATAACCATGAGAACTAGCGTCGGTATGTAATTCTGTTGCAAATTCAGGATTCAACAGTACAAGTAATGGACGTGTAGTAAGTTGTGTTACAATGTATCGTTTAGCTGCTTCACACTCTTCAGTCCATACAAATTGTACATTATTTCTAGCCAAAGCGGTTATACACGAACTCTTTGCTGCATATTCTGGAACAAACTTACGGAAATAGTCGGCCAGCCCCATGAACTGTCGCACTTTCTTCACCTTCGCTGTTGATGGAGACCTCATCAAAGCATCTATTTTGGATTTACTTGGCCTAATACCTTCGGCTGATACCTCTCGTCCCAAATAATCAATTGATCTTTGTAAAAATTTACATTTGTTCAGGTTCAGTGAAAATCCATTATTTACGAGAACTTCAAGTACCATATCAAGTCTTTCGAGTCGCTCGCCAATAGTTTTGCACAATGAGGATAACATCTAGATATACCAATGCCACATCGATAGCCATTTGAAGGACTACGCGTGCGTTGGAGAGACCAAATGGTATAGGCAAATATTCGTAATGGCCATCCGGTGTAACAAATGCGGTTTTATCTATAGAATTTGTCACAATTGGAATTTGGTGAAAACCGGATGCCATATCTTAAGACGTAAAAAATTTGTTTCCAGTCAGTTCGTCCAACTGATCGTCAATTCTAGGTAATGCATAGCGGTCTTTTGTCGTTATTTTGTTTAAAGCTCTAAAATCCACACAAAGCCGGTTTTGACCATTTTTCTTTTTGACCAGGAAAACGGGACTAGCAAAAGCGGAACTGCTTTTTCTAACAATACCATTTATTTCTAAATTTGCAACTATCTCAGCTGTTATTTGCCGCTCACTATAAGCCATCCTTTACGGTCTATAGTTAACAAAGGTATCTTTGAGTAAACGAATGCTTAGAGAACCCGTGGTAACCTTTGAGTTGGGAAGACCTGTTATAAAATTCCTACAATATTTTACTAAAACTGCATTTAACTTTGTCATATTAGAATGTAACGGTATATTTGCGTTTACAGCTTCTTGCGTTGCAATGCATAAAATTAATTTACTTCGATGCAATGTTGATCAATCATCGGTTACCGTGATAACACATGGTTAGTGTCGAATCCTTTAACACATCTCTACCTACAATGATTTCGTTTTGTAAATGTTTCCCCTCAATTATATGGAAAGTTAATTCAACCGTGAGTTCTTCAAATTCGACAAACGCATCTATCTTTTCCGTTAGTAATAAGGGTTCCCTACCAATTCCCTGCACCAGCAAAAAATGAGTGGCTCTTTTCAGGGATACTACATCCGCGATGTCAGATCTCATTAAAGAGCAGTATGATCCTGTATCGAGTAGGCAACGATACAATTTTCCATTGAGAAACTCTGGTGTAAATTTTTTTGCTAATGCGATATTTTTACACAGTTTAACATTTTTTTGCTCTGCTCTCTGCTTTGCTCACAAAATGAACATTTAAAACTTTTACCTGTTTCTGCGGTTGTTTTTCCCGTTTGGGGCGATATTGCTTTACCAGTTTCTTTCTTTTGTGTCAAAAAATCTTGCTTTCGACCAGGTTTTTCTCGGATAGAGGATGATGAATCACCGATCAGATTTTGTACCGAAGATGGCATAACAAATGTTAAAGAATTTCGCAAACTAACCTCTGAGATGCAGCCGATAATGATTTTGACGATCTTATTTTCCGGTATTTCAATAGGTAACCTGTTTACGTGGGAAACCTTTTACATTACAAAATCAGTGTAGGTCGTATACTCATGATTCTCTGAATTAGCAACCATCCGCAACTGCGTAACAAATCTGTGCCACTTGAAAATGAGTGAAGTGGAGAAGCACGCAAATCTGCCCAGCCATAATGTTGATAGCCATATTTGTCAATCCACGCTTTTACATCTTATGTACATCGACTCGTCGAATAGAACTTACTAATATTTAATTTAGCGCGTCCGTGGTAATAATAAAACTTTTGCTATTCTTAACTAAATCGCAGCGTGTTTGCTCTTCATCCAGCACATTGCTTGAATTTAATTATTCTTTTTCGGCCATGTTGTAACAACACTCACTATTTTTTTTTCTTTTGCTTGAGTTTTATCCCACTTCTGATGGTAGAAAAACTTATTATTTTCACGATCTGTACACAATCGTTACCGAAAAACCAACAAAAAAAACCTCCTGTCCGCAGATGCGTGCTATTTTTCTTCTTTTTTTCTTTTCTTTTTACGCAGTGCTCAAAACTCAGATCTGTCAATCAACATCTTATGGCATTGCCAGTACAAACAAACACAGGCAGTACCATACATGGGCCCTGTTTACACTATCATCCATGCAAAACAATCTCATCGCTCTAACATATATATATATATATATATTCCGCGGCACAAATCTGTGCTTCTTGTTCGCTTCAGTTGCCGAAGTCCGTGTCACTAAAGGTCTACCTTGATTTACCTGCCTGTGTCATCTGTGTTCTATAATTCCAAAAGTTCGCGCGTCCGTCGCGTTTAGCACCTAAAAGACCAAGTGCTTGTCGCTGTTATCTTCGCTGAGCTCGCTGCCTCTCTTCAGCTTCGCTTCCAGTCGTCTCTAATGTGTTGGTATTTCCGTTTTCCACTCGTCGTGTTTCTTTTGTTTTCTTCCAGTTTCTGTACTTGCTTGGGTGTGTCTGTGAGTTCTCCCCTCGACGGCTTAACTTACCACTACATTCCAACGCCCGTCCTCTCTTTCTCTTACTGTAACAAAGGGCTTAACTACACTAACTTAAATTAACAATTCATTATAGCTTACCCTAACAATTAATTTAATGAAATGAAAGTAAACAAACTAAACTAATAATTCATCTCATCGATGAGTTAGACTGTAGCGAAGGCAGTCGCGAGAAATGCGCGAATAGGTTGAATGTTAGGGGGTTGCAAGACCCCTCTAACCAATCCTCGACAGCCTGAGTTTTATCCCAGCCTAAGAAAGCAAAACTCGTTATAAACCTTTAAAATCCTTTGTTCTGCCCGAAATTTGCTTTTAATAGCTGTGACTTACCTAGTATTATGTTGAATGGTAACAAATTGGTGATTGTGTACAAAACTAAGAATCATGGCTGTATTATTAACTCTGCACTAACTTGTGGTGACCATATTAGCTTAGTTATTACAAAAATTTATTTCGTCCTAATGACTACTCGTAGGTTATTAGCTGTACAAATGATAATTCCACATATAACGTACTTTGAAAATGTGTACTGTAAACTGGATTATTTATCTAAAAGTAGACTACAAGTAGCATTCAATAATTTTACCCGATATGTAGTGGGGCTACGCAGGTTTGAGAGTATTTCTGCGTATAGTAATTTGATTCTTGTCTGTAGCTTGTTTAATTATTTAAAAGCTAGACATGGTTTGATCATCGATGTGGAATGAAAATTAATAGAACCACAAAGAATTCACCTTGCGGCTGCGTGTGCTCCGAAATTAGGCAGCGTCTTATTTCGTCGTCACAAACCTCATGGAAGATTCGTCAAGAATAATCTCCTAAGCCTCTTTCAGAAGACTCTTCTACGAGGTTTTTTGTCCTACACTTGCATAAAAATTCTATTTCATATTGAAAATTTTTTTAGAGGGGTTAGATAGGCCGTTCGTAAGTGGGCGTGTTTTTTACGCCCCCTCTTGTTATTAAGTAATTTTTGACCATTTTGAATGGAAATACGTACTCTATTTTGTCAATTTCGCCGTCATTATGGTGTGATATATAGTTGATGGCGTGTCAAGCTCCAAAAACTCTTACACGAAAAGTCCAATAACCGTTGGAAAGGTATTTGAGAAGTCTACTAAGGTCATACAATGTTTGAGCTAGTTAGTTTAAGTATTATTTTAGAAGTTATAGATTATAAACGAAAATATCGATCCCGGGACAGTGGAATCTTGGCTTTTCTCGGTAATTAACACGTTGAGGTATATAAAGTTGTTTATATTATGAGAGCGTATTGTGTTTAACCTTTAAAACGATGTATAACATTTTTTAGTTAGTGTTCACATTAAGCTGTATATATGCCGAATATGAGGAAGTGGAAAGTAAATTAAAAACTTTGTTTTGTGTTTGTTAATTGCCACAAACAGTTTTCTGCGGGCAAATCTAGTATGCGTGTTCGGCCTTCGGCCGCCCGGATTAATTATAACTCTTACTTTAGGCAAAGATTATATATTTATAAAGAGATTTTACTCAAAGAGGATGTTTTTAGTACAAATTTAGATGTAATGCTATCAGTACCCAATACATACAAGTTACAAATATTCAAGACCGAGAACGTGCAGTTTGAAATATGATTAAACTTGTTCCTTCTGGTGAGTAATAACAAAAATGAAGTCTGTAGGACGAGAAACAAAGTAAGTGAGGGGGCAATTTCTTTTCTACTTTTTATTTAGCAATAACAATTCATGAGCATTCGTCTGCTCAGATTTTTTTCAAAGTTGTATTTATGGAAGAACTTTCATAGTTTTCAATTTTTGTGATCATTTCTTTTAGAAAGGTCGTTTTGACAATTTGTTGTACACTAAAATACGTGTTATTAACTCTTGTTTTTGTTATTATTATTTGTAACTGTTCAAAGGACAAATGCGAACTTTAATGTATTCAATTCAATTAATAAAGTACCAATATATATATAATAAAACACAAAGTCGACAATGAAGTTATGACAGACACTACATATGTGTTCGTCTACAGGTAAAAATCGCCGATCATTGCAAAGCAGAATTGTATTCTCACTTAATGAGAGAATGATACACGAACATGAGATTAGTAATGAGTTGGAAGGAATAGGAAGATTCTGTGAATTACAAGAATACTAATTTGTTTTCGTCGATTGCACTTACAAAATATATGCCGCCGTTTTTTACGTTCATCATTTGGCAAACTTTGATTTTTTCAGCTTCTCTATACTATATTTATTTCAAATACAATACATGGAAAACTAAAAAATTAAACTTATTTGTCATTGAAAATTACAATTAATTTTTTTTTTTAATTTCTCCAACATAATTTCAAATTATACGTTATTGGCCTAGTTGGGGCTCCATCACCTTTCAGAATCATCAAAAACTTTTAGTGCACTCGGAAAGAATTGGTTACAGTGACCACTTCATAATTGCCCTTATGTAGAGCAAATCTGCTAATTTTGTCATTTTTCAGCGAAAACATTTGTTCCACCAAAAACATAATCTGACGTGGTTCGAAAGCTTGTTCCAACACCTTCCAGAATCATCAAAAACTTTCAGTGCTCTCGGAAGAAATTGGTCACAGTGACCACTTCATCATTGAAGTCCGTTATGTACAGCAAATCTGCCGATTTCGTCATTTTTCCGCGATAACTTTTGTTTTAGGAAAAACTTACAGCCACATTCCGGATACGCGCTCGCTGTGAGCGCCCGAGACGCCAGCGTAGCCGAAACTGAGACAGACTTTGTATTCTGCAATCCAAGCGTCCGCCAGCGTCAGTCAGCGTCTTACATTTTTTTACCTGATGTTATGCTTTGCAGACTGTCGTAGTTTGCAGATCGAATAGTGTTACCGTCCACGGGAAACCTTTTTGTAGTTTGGTGATATAGTTTGGAAGTACTTTCAAAAACACAAAAAAATGCAGTCACTTCGATTTCAACTACGTGAGACTCCTAGGAAGTGGAGTCCAATATTATTGTATATAAAATATGAACATGAGTGTGCGTCAACAATGTATGAAGCAAAAAGCAACTATTTGTCTTATGATAATAATAACAACTAGAATCTCCATTTGACTTGTTCGTGTAATATAAAAATCAGCACTCGATACCATTTCTCTTTTTGTTCGAAAATGAAGCCTTACATAAAACGGTAGCACTTGTGAGATATTTTTTGATAATTTAAAATTAAAATTAGGTTCTCTATTAACAAATAAATAATTAATAATTAAATAAATCTACCTTTAATAATTAATAAATTATTATTTATTACTTCAATAATTAATAAATTAGTAATTATTAATTTAATAACTAATAAATTATAACTATTAATTTAATAATTGATTAATAAATTTCTTTAGCAAATATAAATTTATTTATTAAAAACTTCGTTACAAAAATTTCTGTCAACCACAACATTTTTGTTCAAGTCGGCAACTGTTTTGTTCCCGTCTCATTTCGAACCGACTCGGTTTTTACGGAATGCATCGACTAAAGATTGACAACTGATAAGGTCTGCAAAGCAGGTAAAATACCAACAAAATTATACGGCAACCGCCAGCGACCGACTGCGTCCCGTCTGGGTTTTTGGCAGCGCAGTCTCTTTGAAAACCATCGACGCTGGCGTCAAATACGACGAAAAACAACGAACAACTACGGAGCGTCTGTGATGCGAGCGAGTATCCGGAATGTGGCTGATAATCTGACCAAGTAGAATACGTGATTCGAAAGCTTGTTCCAACCATAGATTACTAGATGTGACACTCGCTATTCGCCGCTTCAAAAAATCGGTTTGACATTTGATTGTTTGGTATGTTGAACTCACGTATACAATACGTGAGAGGTACCACATTGTTGTTCTTGTTTCTTTATCAATCAATGTGTACGATTTCTTAACAGTGCAACCGTATGTGCTAAAGGGGTTTGGAGCCCCAACTAGGCCAATAACGTATAATTTCCAACTATTTTGTAATAATTTGTATTTAGTTTCATTTATACTATTCTGCTAACAGCATTCTAAAATACTTTCGCAATTAGGCGCATAATTGTGTATTTATAACAAAAAAGTTTTGATTACCGACTGCATTTATAGGAAATATAACCAAGCAAATTAGAAAATGCTGTGTAAAATGTTATAGAATATATTTATTAACATTAAAGCTATGTTTTATACACGTTTTTCACGGATAAAAAACATAATATTTATAATTATTTATTTTGACGTTGCGATAAACAACCCCCTTAAAATAAATTTTCCATCAGTGCTTGCTACAAAATTTTTGCGGCGAGGCTACATTATTTTACGGCGAGGCTACACTTTTTTACGGCGAGGCTACACTTTTTTTGCAGCGAATCAAAGTTTTCTTTCATTGTATCAGTGCAATTCCAGCAAAAATGCATTAGTGTATAAGGGACATTTTCGAGTGTCTCATCTACTAATCTATGGTTCCAACACCTCTCAGAATCATCATAAACTTTTAGTGCACTCGGAAGTAATTGGTCACAGTGACCACTTCATCATAGAGCAAATCTGCCATTTTTTTTGTTTATTTATTTATTTAATTATTAAGTTAAATCCTAAACTGTAGACTAACACTTATGTCTTTTATAGTACTTACAGTGAAAATACCAAAGAAATCGAGATATCTACTCGAGAATGTCGTTGTGAGTGGTTGTGTTTTTGGCGTTCAACGTTAAGCTCTGCTGATTTTTACGTGTTAATTTATATTGCTTTTGCCTTGTTTTCCGAATTATCACTGTGTTTGATATGCCTGGTCCAGGGAAAAATACAAGAAATGTTTCGGCCATTCGAGGAATTTCTACGTCACCTACTTTTGGCGCCAAATTGCAGCGCTCTGATGTGATATCCCCTGCTTCGACTGCGTTGCTCTCAGCATCTAGCTTAAAAAGTAAGATGAATACCCTTGAGGAGACTATTGTTGAGAAGTTGACGGCAGCGTTAACTGCATCTGAGGGGCGAGTACTGCAGAGGCTCAGTGAGATGTCAGCTGAGGTGTCGAACATCAAATCTTCCATTAATCATCAATGAAAGAGTTACTGTGGTGGAAGCTGCCTGTGCTGAATTTGATGTTTTAAAACAGCAGTTCAAAGAGGTCAAGCGATTGGTCGTGCCTGACGGTACTGGTAGAAGCTCCCTTACTATGAAGCTGAATTCGGAGCTAACAGAGTTAAAAATAAAAATGGAGTTAAAAATAAAAAAGGTTTGGAAAGTAACTCTGTTTCAGCTGATGTGGTAATAAACGGTATTACGTTTTTACCTGGAGAGGATCTCACTGATATTTTTGGTTAGATCTGCTCTTCGTTAAAGTTGGACGCTCCCTGCATTCAAAATATATTTCGTGTGAGACCTACTACGGGAAATCAAAACTCTGCGATAATTGCAAAATTATCTTCGGCGAATGAAGGTAATAATTTATGCAAAGCTGTTGCTGCTTTTCGCAGGGCGAATAATCGTCGGCTGCAGTTCAGTGATGGTGGCCTTGGCGGTGAGAAAGGAATTTTTGTGCATGAAGTTCTTAATAAAGCTAATCGTGAGTTACTGCATTATGCCAATGTGAAGAGAAGAGCGAAGTTGCTGCACACCGTGTTCTCGCTGCGTGGTAGAGTCTACGTTATAGCAACAGCTGGTGGAGAGGCTAAGTTAGTCGTTCACAAAGAGAGCGTTGACGCCGTTTCCGTATTGTAATTTCTTATGTTTATTGTAATTTTAATCGTATTATGAGTTTCTTATTACTTAATCTGTTTCAATATCTTATATTTATTATTTTTATAGTAATTTTAATGGTAATGATAGTTCGTTATTACTTAATTTTTTTCTGCCTTGCTCTTTCTTCTCTTTCATTTTTACTCTCTATTCCTTCTTATCTAAGTCTTTTTTCTCTAGTCTCAACATGTGTAACGCCCACAATTCGTTACAATAATATTTTAATATAAATACCTTTAGATTAGACAATTAGATACACATATTTGCATACATATATCAGTTATATATGAAGAGCAAAGCAAAAGGCGAAATAAAAATAATCAAACTTACACTGGCGTTAACAACATGTACATGCAAACATACCTACAAACAGAGTAAAACAAAACATAAAGAATACAAACCGACCACGAAGAACAGAACTGGAATTAACACACAAAACCTGTTCCTTCCAAGTGATCGCATGTAAACAAGTACACACTACGAATACATAGCTACACAAAAACACAAATATTTACATTTCCAGATCGAGTAGAGAAAACCAAAAAAAATACATCTACTGACATATATGCAGACACGCGAATAACTAGCAAACAGGCGACGGACAAAATGTTGTTTGGAATGGAATTTGTCTCCGTTCACGGCCGATTCCATTGGAAAGAGCTTACGATTCACACATGCTTTATTTCGATTGTCGCTTTTAACGAGCTCATTCGAACATTGCAAATCAGCCTGCAATAATAAAGCGATAATAACCGATTGTTCAAACAGGCGGTGCTTCCATACAAAGAAGTAACTCACCGCAGCAACAAGATATTCCAACAAGCAACAAGATAGCGCAGCATTTCTCCGCACCAGCAAGCTAATAAATTAAGCAATCCTCCGAACAAGTCAGGGAGTAATTCAGCAGATCAGCATGAAAACAAATGCAGCAGCGCACCGAGCCAATCGAATGCTCAAACCATACATTCAAAGCCACAGCAAGTGCAAGTTAACTATGATGAACAACTACCGGAGAATTTAAGTTTCATCCACAAACTAAAGAAAGAGGAATTAGAAGCTCAAATGAAACTTCTAAGCTTGCCAATGGATGACACCGTGAAGGATATGAGACAACGCTTAAGCCAACATTTCAAAGAGCAACGATCAAGACGGAACTCGGCAGAGCGCGGTAATCTGGAAATCGATTCACTCGCAGTACCCGCAACAGCCGCATTGTTTCCGTCACAAGCCGTCGTCAGTGAAATACAGCATTCAACTTACCCAATGCAACAACCGCATTATCATCGGAACACGACGTCATGAATACGGTGCGCAAATGGAATTTGCATTTCAATGGGACACGTTCCATTTTAGAATTTATTGAAAACATGGAAGATCTAGCCAGCTGTTATCAAATCAACTACAACAGCTTGCTCTTGCCATTAAATGAGCTACACCCGCGATCGCGCCAGAGGGTGGTGGCGCTATAAACGGTCCGATATAAACACATGGCAGCAGTTCAAAGACGCTGCTATGATCTTTTTCTTACCACCGAGGTACATGCAAAAGTTAGGAGAGGATATAATACGAGACGCCAGGGGCCTCGCGAAAAAGCGAAAGAATACATTATGAGTATTATGAACCTGATTCGCCAACATCCACGCATGAGTCAAGAAAATCCCGCAGACCGCATTTATGAAGGTTTGCGACCAGAGTACCGTCTTTATATTCGACGCAGTGACTTTAGCGATTTCGATTCGCTCATGAGCCATACCGATGAATATAAGCATATTCGTGGAGAAGAAGCTCGTCACAGCCGACAAAACGTTTCCAACTGGGTAACCATTCAAGATTATGCACGCCAGAGCCACTGCTGGCGATGCGGTAAGCCAGGGCATAGACGAACTGAGTGCCATGGAAACCCGAAATTATTCTGTTCGCATTGTGGTAAGGCAGACATACTATCGCGAGATTGTAGATGCCAAATGAAAATGACAACTTCATATGGAGCTATGCAGTCTCATGATCGTCCAATGTACCAAATACCGATTGTATGCAATGAGAAGCCAATTATCGCGCTTATAGATACAGGCGCCTCACTCACTTTAATAGGGAGAACTCTCGATGAGCATTTACAATATAAGTGCTCCCCCGCAAAGGGTAAAGCTCAACAACTAACACTAGCCAATAGGATCCCAGTATCAACCGAGAGAAGTTATTACGCCACCATAGTCATAAACAAATTTCGACATGAAGTTCATTTCCTACCAGGTCTCCTAGAAGAATTAATAATAGGAACCGACTTGTTGTCACAATTAGGATGCAAGCTACTAATCGTCGGCCAGACTATTCAAAGTTGCTCTCCAACTGAATTAAAACGGAGTACAACTGCCAGTCCTGAATTCGTCGATGAGAGCAAGACATCGCTTTCAACCAGTAGTGCACAACAACAGTTCACGCCAGGAAACCTGAACCGGTACGAGTTAAGATAAGAGCCAACTAAATCCAGACCAACTGTACAGTCCGTTGGACAATTTCCACAACCATATAAAAAGAAGTCGAATACCAACAAATGTCGCAGGAAATTAAGAACGGATCCAACTTCTCCAAGACCAACAGGGCAGAAACCTCAATCAAACGAGCGCCCAGATAGTAAACCACCGCATACGACCAAATGTATTATTCATAAAGCGAAATGGAAGCCTAAACCGGTGTCAGTCAAAATGACACGAGCAGAATATTTACCAACTACCGTACCGTACCGCAGACATTACGTGAGTCTCGCCGCCGCACAGCAACCGTCTTAACATGAAAGACAGTATTATTCTTACACGACCAGCCAACATAATCGCCGAATGACAATGAGATATCAATGAAGTCATCACCAACAACAGACATAGCACATTTTCATCACCGCTGATCGCCTTCACCGAATTATTACTTCTTTTTGTTTTTTTATTTCGCGCTAAGTAGGGATAGGATGTAACGACTACAATTCGTTACAATAATATAAATACTTTTAGATTAGACAATTAGATACACATATTTGCATACATATATCAGTTAATTATGAAGAGCAAAGCAAAAGGCGACATAAAAATAATCAAACTTACACTCGCGTTAACAACATGTACATGCAAACATACCTACAAACAGAGTAAAACAAAACATAAAGAATACAAACCGACCACGAAGAACAGAACTGGAATTAACACACAAAAACTGTTCCTTCCAAGTGATCGCATGTAAACAAGTACACACTACGAATACATAGCTACACAAAAACACAAATATGTACATTTCCAGATCGAGTACAGAAAACCAGAAAAAAATACATCTACTGACATATATGCAGACATGCAGACTGAATAAGTAGCAAACAGCCGACGGACAAAATGTTGTTTGGAATTGAATTTGTCTCCGTTCACGGCCGATTCCATTGGAAATAGCTTACGATTCACACATGCTTTATTTCGATTGTCGCTTTAAACGAGCTCATCCGAACATTGCAAATCAGCCTTTGATCTGATGCAAACACTAATATATTAGTAACGCAGTAATAAACGACAAAGGTTCGCATTTTTGAGGTATCTTGGTAAACCCAAGAAGGCCTTGTGTAATAAATTGTATTATTTAAGCGAACCGTTGTGGCTCTTTATTTAAGCGACCCGTTGTGGCTCTTTATTTAAGCGACCCGTTGTGGGTCTTTATTCTAAGCGACGCGTTGTGGCTCTTTATTCTAAGCGACCCGTTGTGGCTTTTTATTTAAGCGACCCGTTGTGGCTCTTTATTCTAAGCGACCCGTTGTGGCTCTTGTATTTTAAGCGACCCACTATGGCTCTTTTATTCTAAGCCACCCGTTGTGGCTCTTGTATTTTAAGCGTCCCACTGTGGCTTTTATTCTAAGCGACCCGTTGTGGCTCTTTATTCTAAGCGACCCGTTGTGGCTATTTATTCTAAGCGACTCGTCGTGACTCTTTATTTCACGTCACGAACCCTGGGACGAGTGAGTTATTCCCGGCTGGGAAAGAAAAACTCGTCGTTACACATGTTTACTTGATATCTGTCTTGTTTCTAAACTTTCGCTACTTTTAAGCATTGACCATATGTCTTTTATTTCTAACCATGATCTAGTTTTTTTGTAGTTTCAACTTCAGTCTGTGTAAAAATGAAATTGTTAGCTTTAGTTATCATGATTTCAGTTTGATTGATTATGTTGCGTTATTTAGTGAGTTAGCGGCTGTGTCTTGGAATATCTGGTGTGCTGTGTCGGTTGATGATAAACTTCGTGTACTTATGTCGTACCTTAACGCTGCGTTTCTTAAACATGTCCCGCTGCGTATGGTGAGGTCATTGAAGAGAGGTTCTCCCTGGATCACAAAGAGTGTCTTGTCTGCCATGAAGTTGCGAAGCAACCTCTATTCTAAATGGAAAAACTCTCGACCAGCTACTGTCTGGGAGCAGTTTAGAATTACGCGTAATAGAGCTACTATGTTATTAAAAAATGCTAAGAGGCGGTATTTCGGTTCCAAGCTCAATCCTGACTTAGGAGCTAAGCAGCTGTGAAAGAATTTGTAGAATTTACGTGTTATTGATAAGGTAACTGTGGATGGCCACCTTGATCCGGATGTACTGAATCATGCGGTTATGACTAATGGTATTTATAGTCCTACCAGTGATCAGACTGATCTGGCGGTTGTCGAATTACCATCATTCCCCTCATCCGTTTCCAACTCTTTCCTCTCCTTCATGTTTTCCACTGTTAGTGTGGCTGAGGTGGGCAGCGTCTTGTCTAAGTTGGGGTTGATGGACTGTCAATGAGATTTATTAAGATTGTTTCTCAGTTTATTTTAGTTTCCCACACGCACTTTGTCAATCATTGCCTGACTATTTCTAGGTTTCCGAGCCTATGGAAAACAGCCATGATATTTCCCATTGTCAAATCGAATTCTTCAGCTGTTCCTACTGACTTCCGATCGATTAGTATCTTACCAGGATTGGGGAAGGTTCTGAAAAGAGTTATGTGTATGCAAATATGAGATTATTTAATCTCTCGCAACTTCTTATCCCCTCTGCAGTCAGGCATCCGTTATGGCCACAGTTGCTCGACGGCCATGCTGAAATGTCACTGATGACATTAGAGCTTACTATGACCAAGATTGCCTAACATTTCTTTGCCTTGTTGATTTCTTAGAAGCCTTCGACTCGGTTAATCACACTCTGCTTTGTGATAAGCTCAGTAGATATCTTAATTTTAGTGGTAGTGCTGTGCGGTTACTGGCGTATTATTATTATTATTTATTTATATATAAACTAAGTATAACACTACTTTCTAGTTCACTAAATTATAACAAAACTAAACATAATCGATACTAAGATAAATAGTTTAAAATCTTTTGGTTCGTATAACGAATTGTATCGGAAAAATTAATAACAAAATATAAGGAATTAAAATCAGCGCAAGCATTCCGAAGAGGTTCATGTTGAAGATATGAAGTTCTCACAAGGCAGTACTTTTCCTCTGCCTAAAACATAGTGTCCAATACAGACTCTCTTCTTCTCCCTTCTTTTATTCTCTCTTTTTATCTTCTACCCTTACCTTGACTAGTTCTTAAGTTGTTATCTATTTATATTAATGTAATGTATAAAATTGCTATAATTTGTTAGTTATCTTGCTTATTGTTACTTGGGTGTACTATAAAGGACATATAAAGTCTTAGTAGACATTGTGTTAAATAAATAAATGAAATGAAATACATTAAATAAAATAAAATACAAAAAATTAGAATTAAATTAAGTGTAAATAGTAAAACAATAAACAAAAACTAACAAAGGAGGTAATAGAAAGATAAAGAAGTGAAAGAGAATTGAGAATCTTTAGCTATGAGGCTAAACAATAAAACCACTTTCTTCAAATATTTCTGTATTTTATTTTATTCTATCACTAAACTAATTATCTATATACACTTAATCGGTTTCGATAGAGGTTGTAATATTACTTGAGGGTTCTTCGACTCGTGTGAATGCGTTCGCGTCGTGCGATAGTATTCGTCTCGATGAGCGACCCTCAGAAGACTAAAAACTAAACTTAAGCAACTCGCTCAACGGCCATGGCAGCATATTGGCGAATATATGCCACCATGGCCGCGCCAACACAAAGTCAGCAGCGAAGTAGCAGAGCTACTATACAGAGAGTCACGATCACGTATTGGAACATTGTTGCACACTTAAACTTTGGCTTCGTCCAAACCTTATATTTATACCTACCCTGCGATCTGTCAACTTCGACCGACGGCAGAGCGGCGCCATAACCCCGCTCGTACGGTTTCTCATATTACTCCGGCAGCGAATAGCTAATCCGCTAGCCGGCGCAACGTAAACATTTGGCGACCACGAGAATGCCAACACAGCATTCCTGTATCGCCTGCAACAATGTCGTTGTTATCGCGTCTTACTTTGTGCTCGACGATCGGTCGCCGACAAAAATATTATTCTCCGCTTTCGTGCGGGTCGTCGCCACTTATCGAGGCGCGAGCGATCAGATATCCGATCGGATCGCTTGCGCTGGCTAAATACAGCGCGCTATGTGGAGCGGCATGTACACTCGTCAGCGTACATACCGCAGCACATGCGCATGCTTTGTATTTACTATGCACATGCCCGTCCGCATGTCCGCTCGTCAGCGAACACACAAACACACATGTGCCTGCCACATCACTCCCCCTCCAGTGACTGTGTCACGATGAAAATGTAAGACAGAACAAAATATTACATGTTATATAATGGCAATATTACAATTATACGAGATTCGTTTAGCAACTGCTGAACTCTCGTTATTTTTGTTAAATCTGCTTGGCACATGCACTCGTCTGCCGCTTCTGGTTACCGTCTGCGGTTTGGCCCCTGGGCGTTGACTCTCAGGCCGCGGGTTGGGGGCTGTTGTCGTCTTTGCTGAGTGGCCTCTTGGGCGGCATCTTGGGCGTGGCTTGACAGCTGGAACCACCGGCGGAGCCACCAGTCGCTGGCTCTGTTGGTTACTAGCGTCGTCTGGAAGGAAAGCTGCTTTCAGCCGATCGATCGACACTGGTACACTTTCTCGTTCCGCTGTATGACCTTGAATGGGCCGTCGTAACGTGGTTGTAACGGCCTTTGAACCCTGTCGATGCGCACAAAAACATGCGTGCATGTTGCTAGTTCTTGCTGGAGGAGCTCTCGTGGTTTGCTATGGTGGGTCGTCTGCGTGGGCGTCACCTTGCTCATTAACCGGCGCAAATTCTTTACGAACTCGCATTTGTTGGCTTGGACCGGTGATGGCGCCAACAGCTCTCCTGGGCTGGGCTAGCAGCGATGTCCGCTTTGTACGTCGATCTGAGGCCTATTAGCACCAACGGCAGCACCTCACTCCAATCGTCCCGCTCGTAGCACGTGATGGCTGCCTTCAGCGTTCGACGCCATCGTTCGATGATACCGTTAACTTGCGGGTGGTACGGTGTCGTCTTGTAGTGCTGGATCCCCAAAAGCTTATTCAGCTGTCTGAATATGTCGGATTCAAATTGTCGACAGCGATCCGTTGTAATTCGCAACGGAATTCCGTACCGGGACATCCAACCGGAGATTAACGCTGTAGCTACGGACTCGGCGCTCATGTTCGTCAGCGGTACGGCCTCTGGCCATCTAGTGTACCTGACAATTATTGTTAAACAGTACCTGTAGTCTCGTGACGTCGGCAGAGGACCGATGAGATCGATGTTAATATGCTGGAATCTCTCGCTCGGTTTGCTTTAGTGGTCGATGGCGCTTCTATTGTGTTGTCCCACCTTGCTGCGTTGACACTGGATGCACGACTGCACATACTTTTCGACGTCACTGGCCATCATCGGCCACACAAATCGTTCCTGTAGGAGTTTCAGCGTCGCGCTCACGCCAGAATGTGAGATGCCGTGCAACTTCGCGATCACGCGCTCCCGATGACTTTCCGGTACGAGGGGTCGAATTCGCTGATGCGCGACGTCGCATAGGATAATTCTGGTGCTATTCGGAAGCGCCATACTCTTGACGCACAACGATGATTGCTCGACGGCGTTTTCTGCGAGCCCACGAATCCATGGATCAGCTGCCTGCTCGGCCGCGTCAAGCTGCTGAATCCTTGACAGAGCGTCCGCTACTTCATTCGCTTTTCCTGGGATATGACGCACGTCTGTTGTGAACTGACCGACGTAGTCGAGGCGCGTCGAGGGTGATGTAGCAGAGTTGCCTTTGCCAGCTCGACTTTGCACTTGTCGAAAGCCGCACTTGCGCCCTCGGTCCATTTTAACGGAGCATGTTCTTTTTTCTTATTCCCATACATCAACTCTTGTAGTTTCATTTGAGGTTCCACCGCGTGCGGAATGAATCTTCTAGAAAAGTTGAGCATACCCAGGAATCTTTTCAACTCGTGCGCCACAGGAACAGGGCGCTTGAAATCCAGGATCGCGTCTACCTTCGATTGCAGTGGAACGATTCCTTCGCTGCTTATCGTGTGGCCCACGAACTTCACCTGTGGTTTTCCGAGGTCGCACTTGGCCACATTGATTGCCAGACCGTTCTCGGGGAGCAGCTGAAATATTCGCCGCAAGTGCCGCTCGTGCTCTTCATTATCTTTCGACGCCACGCCACAAATGTCATCAATGTACATGAAAGCGTAGCCGGTTTCGTTTGCCAAGATGCTATTAATATGCCGTTGGAAAGTTTGCGCTGCGTTGCGCAAGCCGAACGTCATGAATTTGAATTGGAATAACCCAAACGGCGTTGCAATGGCGGATTTTGGTATATCCGACGGCTCGATCGGAATTTGGTGATACGCGCGCTGCAGGTCTATCGTTGAAAAGACAGTTTACCCATAGAGGATGTGCGTGCAATCCTGTATAAACGGTATCGGATATCGATCCGGAACCGTGACCGCGTTCAAGGCACGTGTTTATTCCCATAAACAGCAGGATCTACACAACCAGATAATAAAAACAAATTCAACAGCAGCTAGCTTGCAAGCTTCCAATTCCGCCGTGAGAACGGCGCGCTCCGTCGCCGCCAACAACAGCAGCGGCTCGCTTGCAAGGTTCCAATTTCGCTGTGAGACCAGCGCGCTCCGTCGCCGCCAGCAACAGCAGCGGCTCGCTTGCAAGCTTCCAATTTCCCGGTGAGAACAACGCCTGCAGACCGCGGTCCGTCGCAGAAGCGCTTGCAGTTCTGGATTCAAATGTCACCGTGGGAGCACATGCGGCGTTGCGTTATCAACAATGTGCTGACTCCCTTGAATTCCAGCCTCATCGGGCGACCATCCGTCTCAATACTCTTCAAATTCTAATTGTAAATTACTATAAAAGCCAGTCACCCAAATAAACTGAGTCAGAGTCTGACAAGCAGCCAAACTTTCAAGTCTTTGAGTTCACACTGATTCAAGTTCAAGTGCTTGAATCAGAATTCTTTTCCAGAGCCTACCGGACAACAAACCTTCAAGTTAAAGTGCTTGAAGGTATTCACGTAATAATCTGCAACAAGTTCAAGTGCTTGTTGTTAGCTACGCAAATTCCCTAACAAATCTCTACAAGTTCACGCGCTTGTAGATATTACCAACCTTGGGAAATAAACATTGGTGACCCCGACGTGATCTGCAGGATGTTAACGTTCCAGGACTTAATCGCCCTTCAAAAGGAAACCGGAGACGAGATCCAGCGCATAATCAGGAACTACAAAAAAGATTTGGCTGATCGAAAGAAAGATGCAACGTATTTTGTAGAGCGACTGCAGCTGCTGAAAGATGCATGGGAAACCTTCGATCAACAAGATTCTAGTATCCGGTCCATCGAGGCGATGGATACAACTCATGAGTACTTCACCAAGGACTTTTATCACAATATAAAATCCTTGAGGGATCAGTACACCGGTGAGTTGGAGCAAGGACTTGCCAGTCTACAGCAGGCTTCCGGACCTCCATCACAGGCTGCTGGATCATCCCAACGCGCAAATGTTCCAGCAGGAACAACCATGGGTCCCTTAATTCGCAAACAACGAGCCATGATGGAGTCGCTTAAATGGCTCATCGATGGTAAAACAAAGCACGAGGCACCAGCTCAATGTCTTGCAGCAATAGAAAGACTTTGGGACAACATCGAATCAACACATTTCAAGCTATGGGAGCAGCATGAAAACCCCCCCTCAGAAGGCTACGACATGACGGCCTATATTGAAATGGAAGAAAGCGTTCTTCAACAACGTGTACTCCTGTCTCCATCACCTGCAGCAAGGGCTCCAGTAACCCCAGTCCAAGGCCCGGCACTCCAACTACCAAAAATCGAAATTCCTAAATTTGATGGCGATTATCTCAAATGGCGGCAGTTTCACGATTTATTCCACGAGATGATTCATGCGCAACCGCTTCCAAACATCCAGAAACTTTGGCATTTAAAAACCAACTTAAGTGGCGACGCAGAAAAGCTCATAAGACATCTGACATTAACTGATGAAAATTATCAAACTGCCTGGGACATGTTGCAAGAAAGATACAACAACATGCGACTTCTAACAACAGCTCTTTTAGACAAGCTGCTGAGCCAACCAAAGCAGTCAGAACCATCAGTTGCATCAATTAAAGCACTTCATGACACCACAAAGGAATCCATCGCGGCATTAAATAACCTAGGGATATCTACAGACTCTTGGGATCCCTTGCTGGTGCACCTCCTGATCAAGAAGATGGATCGCGCAACGCATTTGATCTTTGAACAGTCTTTACTAAATCCGCGACAGCTTACAACACTTCCTAAGCTCATTAGAAAAGAGATTCCAGTCTTTGGAAGCTATTGGGCAAAAGGAACGAAGCAGGCCACTTACCGCAATGACCACATCCACGAGTCATATAACGAAGAAGGGCACGTCAACGATTCAGACGGCCAAGAAGTGCGTTGTCTGTAAGGACATGCTACATCCTTTGTGCGCTTGCCAACAGTTCAAGCGGCTACCCATCATTGAGCGAAAGAAGATCGTGAAAGCACACAACTTGTGTTTCAATTGCCTCAAATCAAGCCACACGGCAACTGATTGCCCATCGGGGAATTGTACAAAATGTAACAAGAAGCACAACTCACTGCTGCATGGACCCACTGATGGCATAAGAAGTCCAAATTCCACAAACATCTCAACACCAGAACATGTTCAAGCCACACCATCAACAATCACTCTGGCCACGTCCATAAGACCAGAACGGGGATATGTTCTACTAAACGCCGCTTGTGTTAAAGTCAAAGCAGATAATGGTAGAATCGTGGAATGCCGTGCCTTGCTGGATTCCGGCTCGCAGGTCAATCTTATCACAGAAAGATTGGCTAATCAATTCCAGGTACGTCGATCAGATGCGTCCACGATCATAGAAGGAATTGGCAGCAGACGGAAGGCAATCCAACGGCGCACAACAATTAAGCTCGAATCCAATAATTCAACTTTCAGCATGCAGTGTGAAGCATTCATTCTGCCAAAGATCGTTTCGGATCAGCCATCCCAAAGAATAAAGACTTCAACATGGTCTATTCCATCAACGATTAGTTTGGCCGATTCCCGCTTCAACCTGCCAGGACAGATAGATTTACTCCTTGGAGCAGAAAATTATCATGCATTCTTCACAGGTGAGAAATTCTCCCTTGGGGAAGGATTGCCAACCTTACAAAACAGCGTCTTCGGGTGGACGATTTCAGGGAATGTCGCTACCAGAACCACGAGCTCCGCAACCTGTGCCATGTACACCGAAGAGCAATTGTCCTACCAGATTGAAAAGTTCTGGGCGTTGGAAGAAGCAGAAAACGAAAAATCCACGCTCACCGCCACTGAACGACTTTGCGAAAATCATTTTGCCCTCCACACCATAAGTGATAGTGTCGGACGATTTATAGTGAGCCTACCATTCATGGAACCACCGTCGAGACTTGGAGACTCGCTGCACACGGCAACAAATCGTTTCCTGGCTTTAGAAAGGCGACTAGAGAAGGACAGGGAGCTCAAAAAGGCTTACACACAGTTCATGACAGAATATGAAGCATTGGGTCACATGACCAAAGTCACAACGTTAGTTTCCCCACGTTATTTCATCCCGCACCACTGCATACGGCGACCTGAAAGCAGTTCCACAAAGTTGAGAGTCGTTTTTGATGCTTCCGCCAAAACATCCACGGGTGTAGCATTAAATGACATCTTGCATACCGGGCCAATGCTGCAAACTGACCTTTTCACCGTCCTGCTGCGCTTTCGACTACCACGGTTTGTGTTCACGGCAGATATCGAGAAAATGTACCGCCACATATGGGTACATCCTGGAGATAGACGATATCAGCTTGTTGTATGGAGGAACAACTCTACCGAGCCGTTACAATATTACCAGCTGAACACAGTCACGTACGGCACTAGGGCAGCACCATATTTAGCAATAAAATGTTTGTTGAAATTGGCAACCAAGCACCAGATCATCTATCCTAGCGGTGCAAAGACAATCCGGGAGAACTTCTACGTCGATGATTGCTTGACTGGCGCCGACAACCTCGTGGATGCTCAGGAGACAAAGGTGCAACTAAGGGAGATTCTACAAACTGCGGGTTGCAGGTTACGAAAGTGGTGTGCCAACCACCCAGAACTGCTGTCAGACATTCCTGTAGAAGATCAAGAAACCAAACTTGATTTTAAAGATGATGCCGATAGTGCAGTAAAAACATTAGGTCTGACGTGGCTCCCGAAAGGCGACAGCTTCTGCATTAAGGTACATCTCACTGAGCATTCACGAACCACTAAGAGAACTATAATGTCAGATGTAGCAAGAATTTTCGATCTATTGGGTTTTCTATCCCCTGTCGTTGTGACGGCCAAAATTCTAATCCAAGAATTGTGGCAGGTTAAACTTTCTTGGAACGAGGAGCTACCTGCTGCCATGCTTCACAAGTGGACACTCTTCCGGGATAATCTGCACGCGCTTAATGAGACTACAATCGACAGGCACGTACTCAACCAGAACGTCAGAACAACGTTTCAAATCCATGGCTTCGCTGACGCGTCGGAGAAAGCATATGGCACCGCCATATACGTCCGATTTATCAATGCAGACAAAACTGTTACTGTAAGATTACTATGTTCCAAGTCACGAGTAGCTCCGGTTAAGCAGCAAAGTCTACCTAGGCTAGAGCTGTGTGCAGCAGTTCTATGTGCCCAATTAATGCATCGAATTGTAGACGAGCTGAAATTGACCGACGTACCCATTTTCTTGTGGACGGATTCTTCAAGCATCTTGTCATGGATTAAATCACCCTCATCATCATTCCACACTTTCGTTGCCAACAAAGTCTCCACTATTCAACGACTGAGCTTGACCGAACAATGGCGGCACGTTAAGTCAGAGGACAATCCTGCCGATCTGATATCGCGAGGAATCACACCAAGGCAGTTTAAATCATGCAGTGTGTGGTTTTTCGGTCCGATCTTCCTCCACAAGAAAACTAGCGCATGGTTATCCGAGCAGCCCATCATCGAACTTCCACAGCAGGCTGACAAGGAGCGAAAACAAAAGGTCGCTGTCCTAAATCTCACCTTCAACACTGCGGAGGACATGCTTTATAACATCAATCACCGGAATTCGTTCAAAACACTGTTGCACATCGTCACATTTGTTCTGCGTTTCATTCGCCACACAAAAACTCAAAACAAAGAACGATCCAAGGACCTTATTGTCACGCCTCAAGAGTTAAGGGAAGCATTGTCAACAATTGTAGGCCTAATTCAACGGGCCGAATTCAAAGAGGAAATTAAAGCCCTTAAAAAACGCAGTCGGGTCAGCAAAACGAGCCAACTTAGCACCCTCCACCCATTCTTGGATGATGAAGGTATTCTTAGAGTGGGTGGCCGCATCGAATCTTCAACACTTTCATACGATGCGAGGCATCCAAGAATTCTTCCCTACAACGATCCGCTGACAAAGCTTCTGATGAAGTGGTTCCATGAAGAGAACTCTCACTGCGGCGCCCAAACACTTGTAGCTCAAGTTCGACAACGATTCTGGCCAATTAAAACAAAAACAATGGCTCGATCTGTTGTGCAACATTGTGTGAGATGCACCCGAGCAAGGCCGCAATTATTCAAACAAGTCATGGGTGGACTGCCAGCGGCAAGAACTTTACTTGCAAGGCCATTGGGGTCCACTTCAAGGTTCGAGGAAAGAGGCCACATAAAGCTTATGTCGCTATTTTTTGCTGTTTCAGCACAAAGGCCGTACATCTCGAACTAGCCACTGACCTAACGACGGATGCTTTTCTGGGATGTTTAAGACGTTTCATTGGGCGCAGAGGGCACTGCAGCAATTTATATTGCGACAACGCTACCAATTTTGTCGGAGCCAAAAATAAGCTTGAAGAACTTTCGGAAGCTCTCCATACCGAAAAAGCAACAGCCGCAATAACGAAAACCTGCAGCAACCACGGCATCCAATTCCACTTCATTCCTCCAAGAGCGCCTCACTTCGGCGGACTATGGGAAGCGGCGGTGAAGAGTGCTAAGAATTTGTTTGTCAGAGGAGCCTCAGGCGCGTCTTTAACTTACGAAGAGTTAGAGACCGTTATGATAGGAATCGAGGCCATACTGAATTCACGACCATTGATTCCAGTATCAGATGATCCGAACGACTTAGGCTACCTGACACCGGGGCATTTCCTCATTGGAGAAGCGTTAACAGCACAAATCGACACGACAGCCTCCTGTTCGAAGACGACCCTATTAACAAGATGGAAATTGGTAGTCCACATGAAACAGGAATTCTGGCGACGATGGTCCCAGGAGTATCTCACGGAACTTCAAAGCAGAAATAAGTGGAAAGAACTCAGTCAAAATGTGACACCAGGAACGATGGTAATCATTAAGGAGGACGGAACGCCTCCTCTCACGTGGCCATTAGGAAGAATTGTTGCGGTTTATCCAAGCCTCGATAATGTGGTTCGAGTCGCAGATGTGAAAACAAAAAATGGAATATTAAAAAGAGCCATTCACAGATTGGCTCCCCTCCTAGCAGAAAATCGTGCACCAGCCATGACTCCTACCAAGGGTGACCTGAACCAAGACGTCCACCACTCAAGCAAAAGGAATGTGAGCTCACGGAGCCAGCAGGACAACGATGTCCACGAGTTGCCTTCCACTTCAAAAAAAACGAAGCGCACTAAAGCCGCAACTTTACTGACGTTGTTACTTTGCCTCTGGTTCCCGGTAGCAAATTCCACAGGAATTACCATTCAACCTATCACTGCGCACTCAGATGTATTAGTGGAAAACATCGGGACTACGGGAATCATCACCAGCGAATGGAATTTAGTTACATATGTCAATATGCAGACGTATTGGAAAGAAATGGAAATCATAGAATCCTACAAACCGGCATTGGCAAGAATGTGTGAATGGATTCATCATGCACCGATATGTTCAGAGTTGCTAACCCAGGTCGATCACTTTTCTACTAATATACAGGCGACAAATGGAATGTTGAAAGTTAACACTTCAGCGAGAGTCAAAAGGGGTGCCATAAACATGATCGGAAACGTCGCTCGATCGTTATTTGGCATACTCGACAACGATTACGCTGAAGAAGCGGCACGGACGATTAACAACCTCCAGCAAGCTGATCAATCGTTACTATCACAAATCAGAAACCAAACATCATTCTTGGATACTACCCTTAACGTCATGAAGAGAAGCCATCAAGAAATTGAGCGAGAGTTTACAAGGGTGGAAGCTGTAATCAATCAAAGTAATAGTCAGCTACGGAACCTCAACCAACAAATCATTTCCGAGAAAATAGCGCAGACATTTCTCGAACTGACTCTTCAGTACATCTTAGCCTTGACAAATGTAAAACTCATTCAAGACTCTTTAATCGACATTCTCACGGACAGCCATCACGGAATGATCAATCCAATGTTACTTTCACCAGATCAACTAAGCAGAGAACTTCTTCAAATCAAAATTAATCTTCCTGCGAGATTCAAGCTTCCAGTCCCACTCAACAACTTACGAAAGCTGTACGCCCTCATGACCGTCGAAGGAAGAATCACAGAAAAATATTTTATCTTCAAAATAAATCTACCATTAATTTCCGCAGAAGTATTTGAGATGCTCAAACTAACTCCCCTTCCGCGGAGGTCAACCGGAACCTTCACTATGACGACGCTATCTTTTGATTTTCTAGTGATAAACTTGCATAGGGATCAGTACATTCCAATGACAGCATCTGAACAACGAGACTGCGTCAAATACGACCAACGCAAATACTTGTGTCATCCCATGCGTCCATTATACAAGAAAGGGGCAAGGCCAGGTGCATGCGAGATGAGTATGCTGCAATCCACGACGAGATCATCGTCATGTGCAGCCCGCGACATTGGGCTGGGCCCACATTGGATACAGATGCATGATCCCAATCGGTGGATATTTGCCCTGTCCCAGCAGCTGGTGTTAAATGCAGTCTGCAACGGAAATAATAGCCAAGTCACCTTGCAAAATGTTGGAATTCTCAGTCTAAGCGAGGACTGCACAGTTCGGTTACCTTTCTCAACCATTCAAGGTCACCGCGAGATGAAGACGGAAAATCATGTGTCCTATGTATCAACCCTCAATGCAACCCACTTCACCACTGCCCCGTACAACTCAACAGGCGTAATGCCTCTCAACTACTCCAAAACATATGCTTCAGACGTTTCTGACATTGAATCCATACAGAGTGATCTTAAACAGATGAAACAGCATTTCCATAACGCTGTTCGACCACATGACATTCACCACTACACATTAGGATACGCATGTCTCCTTCTTATCATTACCATCGTGATCGGCATTATCATAAAAAGGCATTGTACAATCAACAAAACGCCGGAAGGGAGCCGTCCTGCACCGCAACCAGCACCAAGACAATCCGATGAATTTAGTATACAGTTGTAGTTGAATAAAAATTAATATTCAACGGGGGGAGTATGTTTATTCCCATAAACAGCAGGATCTACACAACCAGATAATAAAAACAAATTCAACAGCAGCGGCTCGCTTGCAAGCTTCCAATTTCCCGGTGAGAACAACGCCTGCAGACCGCGGTCCGTCGCAGAAGCGCTTGCCGTTCTGGATTCAAATGTCACCGTGGGAGCACATGCGGCGTTGCGTTATCAACAATGTGCTGACTCCCTTGAATTCCAGCCTCATCGGGCGACCATCCGTCTCAATACTCTTCAAATTCTAATTGTAAATTACTATAAAAGCCAGTCACCCAAATAAACTGAGTCAGAGTCTGACAAGCAGCCAAACTTTCAAGTCTTTGAGTTTACACTGATTCAAGTTCAAGTGCTTGAATCAGAATTCTTTTCCAGAGCCTACCGGACAACAAACCTTCAAGTTAAAGTGCTTGAAGGTATTCACTTAATAATCTGCAACAAGTTCAAGTGCTTGTTGTTAGCTACGCAAATTCCCTAACAAATCTCTACAAGTTCACGCGCTTGTAGATATTACCAACCTTGGGAAATAAACAGCACGATAATCACCGCATAGTCGCCAGGATCCGTCCGGCTTTCTAACCATATGGAGAGGGTTTGACCAGTTGCTGTCGGACGGCTCGCAAATTCCCTGATCAGTCAGGAAACGGAATTCGTCCATTGCCGCCTTAAGCTTATCTGGCGCCAGCCTGCCTGGGCGCGCATGCACTGGCGGACCTTTTGTTACTATGTGATGCGTTACTTTAAAAACGACAGCGCCGGCCGCGTTACTCATTGACATTATCTCCTGAAAATCCGCAAGCAACTTTGCAAACGGATCGTGCAGGTTATATGTAAAGATCCGCCCTTTCGCTGGACGGACCGCGCCTTGCACTTGAATGTTCGTGGCCAGGTCGATTAACTTTTCATTTTACATATCGACGAGTATGCCGAAATGCTTCAAAAAGTCAGCACCTATAATCGGGCTGCTGACTTTTGCAATAATGAACTCCCAGACCAGGTCGCGCTTCAGCCCGAGGTCCAACTTAATGCGCTTACGTCCGTACGTAGTTATGTTGGACCCGTTTGCTGCGTATAGTTTCTGCATGTCCGGTGCCCGAACTTCTCGCTATAGCTGGGCGGAATCACCGAAACGTCCGCGCCGGTGTCAATCAAATATTTGCGACTCGTCGTCGAGTCTGCAACATACAGACGAAACAGCTGCTGACGCTGTTGAATACTACGCGGGGCTGGCGAAATTGCGCGTCCTCGGCCGCTTCCACCTACGTAAATGTACTCTTCGTCGTCGGATACTTCAGCCGGGCGTGGCGCATGCTCTAAACGGCGTCCGCGATCAGCGGCGCGACGCGGATGCCGCTGGTCGTACAGCGCATCCTCGAGCCTGTGAAGCCGCTTCTCTAGCGCTTCATTATTCCGCTCTTTCGGAATTGCTCCCCGTGATACTTCACACGTGCCAGACGAGCCCGTCACCTCACTTATTTTATCCGCCAGCGTGGCGCGTTGCGTAAGGTCGCCTGGCGATGCTTGCAGTATAGCGCGTACTTGCTCCGGTAACCGAGTTGTCCACAGATTTTCCAGTAACTGCTCGGTGACGTTCGGCCCAGCGAGTCGGCGCATTTCGTTTAGGAGCTGGGATGGCCTTTTATCCCCGAGGTCCATCTCCGACAGCAGCTGTCGTAACTTTTGCTGCTCCGACGCACCGAATTACTCGAGCATCTTGGCTTTTAAGTTTGTGTATCTACCTTTTTCGGGCGGTTTCGTAACCGCCTCGAAAACCTGCTCGAGCACCCGCGACTCGATCGTGCCGACGACCGCGTTAAAGCGCGCTTTGTCAGACGTAATTCGCATCGTTGCGAATTGCGCTTCTATCTGCGCGAGCCACACTTTCGGGTTCGCGTGCCAGAACGGCGGCCGTAACGCGCGCCAACTCGTTGTCGTTTAAATCCGCACTGTTCGCGCGCGCTTGCTCTTCACTCACGTTCGCGGCAGCGGTGCCGTCAACCGTTGGAAGCGTCTTGTCTGGCGTGCCCGGGGATGAATTACCTCCCGTTGGAGGAACGTTCTCCATTTCTGTGCTTACTGTTATTCGTAGCTTCTTATCACTATTTTAATTGCGCGAGCCAAAATTATACACGCGAGACACAAAACGATTAATTCGCACTGCGGGCACATGCGCGTTTTTCTAAACGTTCGGGGTCACCACTTTAGCTATGAGGCTAAACAATAAAACCACTTTCTTCAAATATTTCTGTATTTTATTTTATTCTATCACTAAACTAATTATCTATATACACTTAATCGGTTTCGATAGAGGTTGTAATATTATTTGAGGGTTCTTCCACTCGTGTGGATGCGTTCGCGTCGTGCGATAGTATTCGTCTCGATGAGCGACTCTCAGAAGACTAAAAACTAAACTTAAGCAACTCGCTCAACGGCCATGGCAGCATATTGGCGAATATATGCCACCATGGCCGCGCCAACACAAAGTCAGCAGCGAAGTAGCAGAGCTACTATACAGAGAGTCACGATCACGTATTGGAACATTGTTGCACACTTAAACTTTGGGTTCGTCCAAACCTTATATTTATACCTACCCTGCGATCTGTCAACGTCGACCGACGGCAGAGCGGCGCCATAACCGCGCTCGTACGGTTTCTCATATTACTCCGGCAGCGGGTAGCTAATCCGCTAGCCGGAGCAACGTAAACATTTGGTGGCCACGAGAATGCCAACACAGCATTCCTGTATCGCCTGCAACAATGTCGTTTGTTTATTTTTATCCCAAAATTGGGTACTGCTTCTGGCACTTGAACCGAAGTAGTTTAAGGGAATGATTAAAGAATGATTTGTTCTGGCACTTTAACCTTACAAAGTCAAGAGTGTTAATGAGTTTCTTCTTCTGGCACTTAAACCGAAGAAGAGCTGAGCTGCTATCCAAAATACAGAATCGCACTCTTTTGTGGTTTGAACTTGACAGACATTTAATGTTGAAAATCTTACAATTTATAGTAGTTTCACATATGTATACATAGTCTAATATTTCTTATGTGTTGGGTTTTGGTGTTTTCCAAATTCCGTTCCCATGAAGGTAAATGCATGTACAAATTTTGTTCCCATCACTTAATTATATAAAGATAAGACGAAATCTAATACCGCAAGGTGGAGACAGAGTGTCAACAACGCAAAGTCTTGAGTTGGAAATTTTGATGGCAGCGGTGCTGGCGCCGCTGCTGATGCAATTGATACCACGAAACTGCATGTTTCAAGCGATTCGCAGACAGCTTCTCACAAATAAACCAAAACGCTGACCGTTGCATTCATGGTCAAGGCAAATAAATTTAAATACAATAAATATCCAACTTTGGGAACGGAACGCAGCCACAACCAAAACTCAACATTCTCCCCGGCATTGACCGAAGGTCAATTATGGAAATATGGTAACAAATTCTTCTTCTTCTGCTTGTTCTTCAGTTGGAATAGTTCTTGGCGTCGGGATTGGCTTTTCCTGTTGTCGGGACCGTCGCATGCATCTTACTAGAATAGTGGCAAGAGCTATAACTCCGACCAATGCCGCGTAACCAATCGCAGTGTTGTGATAATTGTGTATTTGCAGGCGTCTGGGTAGATCTACAAGTCCTTGAGCCTGTAGAAGGTCTTGAAGAGCAGTCAACTGCTTCAGCTGAGTTGTGTATGGCTGCTGCAAGGGTTCATATGGAATTGACCGGTTCGGCTTAGCTAACTCCAGAATACCCCCAAAGCTCGTGTATGAGATGCTACTATGCGTCGTAAATATTTGACTGCCTAGCAATGTTGCCGTATCGCTTTTAATTACACAGTTTGGACTGATCTCAATTGAACCAGACCCTTGTAGCGTGTTCTGCGATACCTCTGTGCCGCAAATGATGGTGATTCGTGTTGGAGTGGCGATTGCATAATACCATCGGTTCTCTGTAGTTGCCTTTGTCCAGGTTTCTCTATCTGCCGTGGAAAATTCGCACAGCCCTTGCGACTCATTGTGAAAGAGACTCACCTCACAGGCATTGTTAAGAGCGCCCTTCTGAAAGATTGGTTGTGTGTTTTAGGACACACATATGTTCGTTCTTGGATGACGTCGCATTGCTGTAATAGTTCTGGAGTCATCGGGAAGTATTTATCTCGATGCAGCGTTATAGCTAGAATTGAAGTTGACAGCTTCACACTGATCATTTCATTGTTGTGATACACCGGAATTGGAATGAGTCTAAATAGAGTGAATGCATCTGTTCTGAGAAGTGGGATGGTGGTTTTGAAGAGGTGATCTTCCGTTAGTCCTGCTTGGACCGTCATCATCTTGTACACAGATAACAAGCTACCTTGGTTACCGGCTATCTGAATATTTGAAGAAAGGTGGCTCTGAATTCTTTTGATCTCCCTGTCGAGCTGTTGTGGTGATAAAAGAAGTGGACTAATGTGTCCATGATGGGCTGCTGTGAGTACATCAATCAGCGATGACTGTATCCGATGAAGTTGCGACGCTACTAGTGTTAGCTCCAGCCCTAACGTCGTGATAAGTTGCAACCTCTGAGTATCTTCGATATCCCTCTCGATGCGCGAAAAGGCCCTGGTGAATACCTCTAGCCTCTGCTGGAACCTTGAAAAGGCCTTGATGGATGCTTCCTGATTTTTTTTCATTATGTTTATAGTTGCGTCTGGAATTGAGGTCTGATTCTTAATAAGCTCAAGATTCAAGGAGATGGTGTTCATTTGCTTCGATGTCCGCAATCGTGTTGGACAGTTGTTCTGCATACTTGTCATCGAGAACTCCAAACAAAGTGTTGGCCAAATTTCCTATTACGTTGATTGCACCTCTTTTCTGATGACGATTGGTTAGCAGGCCATTATCCGCACGCAATTCTTGTTCGGATTGCTGGAGTTGGGTCACCAGGTGTTCGCAGAGTGGCCGGTTTGGCACCTCTTCACACAGGTGCTTAATAGTTTCCAGCCCAGTCGCTAACACTTGAAGATCGGTTTTTAACGGCGATAGCTTGTAATGAATAATCAGTGTCCAGTGGTTTTCACTGATATATGCGGCTCCTATTTGTTCGAAGTGAATGCCAGTTGTTTGGTTGAATTGGAGAATGTTGAATTGACTGCTAAGCACCAGAGGCAGCGTTAAGAGAGCAATGATGATCGATAGCAGGCTGACATGAGTGGACTGGAATTTTCGTCTCTTTGGATGTGATCTTGAGCTACTGTCATCGTGCTCCTGTTGTATTGGTAGATTTGAAATAGGGTGGGGCTCCTCCGGAAGCTGCTCGAGTGGAAGCGGTGCTAGTCTATGGATTGGTAGTCTTAAGGTGCCTTTTGCGGTCTTCACATCTGCTACTCGGACTGCCTTGTCCGTGCCAGGATAAACCTTGATGATTCGCCCTAAGGGCCACTGCAATGGAGCTACGTTGTCTTCCTTGACTATCACCATCATGCCTTGTTGGGCATTATCCTGCATGGTTTTCCATTTGGCTCGTGTTTGTAGTTCATTTAGGTACTCTTTAACCCAGCGACGCCAAAACTCGTGTTTGAGATGTAAGACCAATTTCCATCGATGCAGTAGTGACGTCTTGATAGGTGCAGCTGTGGTATCAATCTGCGCTGTTAATGGCTCACCTATTAGGAAATGTCCTGGTGTTAAGATGCCCAAATCATTGGGGTCGTTCGACAATGGGGTCAAGGGTCGAGAATTTAGAATAGACTCTATTTCCACCATGACTGTTTCCAATTCCTCGTAGGTCAGCGAGGCGTTTGCTGTGCTCCTTATAAAGAGATTTTTGGCACTTTTTACTGCAGCTTCCCATAGTCCACCAAAATGGGGTGCTCTTGGAGGAATAAATTTGAAGCTAATGCCCCTATTGCTGCAAAACCTTGTCAGCGCTGTGGTCACGTGTTCAGAATGGACTGCTTCGTGCAGGTCTGCCAGCAGATTTTTTGCTCCCACAAAGTTGGTTGCGTTATCGCAGTAAAGGTTGGTATAGTGTCCTCTTCGTCCAATAAACCGCTTTAAGCAACCAATAAATGCGTCGCTGCTCAAATCACTAACGATTTCCAAATGTACTGCTTTAGTTGCGAAGCAGCAAAACACGGCAACGTACGCCTTTTGTGGCCTTTTCCCGCGAAGTTTGTAATGGATCCAAAATGGCCCGAAAAAGTCCACTCCCGAATTGACGAATGGTCGTGCTGGTTGAATTCGAGTTGCAGGTAGGTTTCCCATAAGTTGCTGGAATAACTTGGGCCGAACCCTCGTGCACCGCACACATTTTTGCACAATGGAGCGTGCCATGGAATTTCCCTTGATTGGCCAGAATCTCTGTCTGACTTGTGCCAGAAGTGCTTGCGCGCCACAGTGACAGTGCTCCTCGTGAAACCATGTCATCAGCATTTTGACTAGCGGGTCATTGTACGGTAGCCCAACTGGATGCTTGGCGTCGTATGTGATTGGAGCATGTTCTAACCGCCCTCCAACCCTTATCATTCCATCGCTGTCTATGAAAGGATTTAAATTAAGTAATTGGCTTTTCTTGCTCACTGGTTTTTGAGCACTGAGCGCTGCCAACTCTTCGCTGAAATCTGATTGTTGAATGGCTTTCAGAATTGTGGTTAACGCCTCCTTTTGTTCCCCTGGACTGAGAGCTAGTGTACCGGCAGGAGCGGAATTTTTTCTCTTTAGCTTGTTGATAATCTTATGGATTGTTGCAACTCGGTTGGCGACAAAAGTTTTAAAAGATGACGACAATGAATTGATCCATGATAATACTATTTCCGAGTCAGTCCACAGGAATATAGGTACATCTCGGCTGGCTATGTCTCGTTTTACGCGGTCGGCTAATTGCGCACTTAACACTGCCGCGCACAGTTCTAAGCGAGGCAGCGTCTGTGTTTTAGTTGGAGCTACACGCGATTTGGAGCACAGCAACCGTACGACGACGACACCATCCTTGTCCGTCGCGCGCAGATACACCACTGCTCCGTACGCCTTTTCCGATGCATCCGCGAAGGCATGGATCTGTAGAGTCTCTTTTAATCCTTGTAGAAGTACGTGTCTTCCTATTTTGACGTTATTAAGTCCTGACAGCTGTTCGCGAAATCGTATCCACTGCTTGCTCAAATGAGTCGGTAATTCGTCATCCCAATTGATTTTGAGTTTCCACAGCTCTTGGATGAGCATTTTTGCTGTTACCACGACTGGACTCAAAATTCCCAATGGATCAAAAATTCTGGCGATATCTGATAATATGGTTCTCTTCGTAACACTGACTAAGACTTGTAGATTGACTCTTATGCACAAGTCGTCGGATTTAGGCAGCCAAATTAGTCCCAGCGTTTTGATGGTCTCGTCCTCATTGCTGTTGAAATTTAAGTTGACTTCTTCATCAACAGCTGGGATACCTTGAAGTAAGTCAGAGTGATTGGAACACCACTTCCTTAGGTTGAATCCGGCAGTTTGTAAAATGGCAGATAATTGCCTTTGAATTTCCAGTGCGGTGGATCGAGTATCAGCGCCTGTTAAGCAGTCGTCAACATAAAAATCATTTAGCAGTGCATTTGCCCCAAGTGCATAGTCAGTCTGATACTTCTGCCCCAGCTCCTGGAGACATTTAATCGCCAGGTATGGTGCGGTCCTTGTGCCACGGTCCTCTGGTTCTATCCAAATCTGCCGATACATCTTTTCGATATCCGCTGTTAGCACATATCTCTTCAGTCGAAATCTCAGCAGGATTGAAAATAATTCATTTTGAATCGTAGGTCCTGTATGTAGAATGTCGTTTAGCGCTAAACCGGATGACGTTTTCGAGGATGCATCAAACACCACTCTCAGTTTGGTAGTACTACTCTCTGGACGTTGAATACAATGGTGTGGTATGAAGTAACACGGTGATGAAATATTGCTTATGCTGACTCTCGACATGTGGCCTAGTGCTTCATATTCTTTGAGAAACTCGGAGTATTGTTGCATCTTTCGCTAATCGCCTTTCCAATGCATAAAAGCGATTCATAGTGATTTTCCTTGACTCTCCCAATGATGACGCTTCTTGAGTAAACGGAAGTTTTACCATAAACTTGCCGTCTGTGTTCCGTGTAGTATGTAGTGCGAAATGGGATTCGCAAAGGCGCTCACTAGCGGTGAAAGTATTTGCAGTAGGAAGTGTTTCTTCCAATCCCCAAAATTTTTCCAGCAGCTGATGTAAATCCTCTTCTGTATAAACTGCACATGTAGGGTTGACATGTTTTGAATGTCCACTTTCCCAGCTAACATCCAGCCGAACACAGTGCTGTGCAGTGTTGGAAGCCCCTCCTGTAGGACTGTTTTTTGTCCAGTTAAGAAATCATAATACATTTCTGCTCCAAGTAAGACTTCCACTGGACTTGTCGTATTGAAGCGCGGATCTGCTAAGTCAATGTTTTTGGGTATATGCCATGCTGAAATATCCAGATGCTGCGTTGGCTGTGGTGAGATGATTTGTGGAATGACAACTGCTTTCAATCGAACCGAATACGGATGAATACGGGAACTTAGTTGAATATTTGCCCGACGTCGTGCCCTTTTCGTGTTGTTGCCAATCCCTTCAATGATCATGGCTGTTGGTTTTAACGACAAATCTAGTCTCTTTGCGATTTTTTCTGTTATGAGATTAACTTGAGACCCTGAGTCCAACAATGCTCTGCACTCGATAGAACGCCCATTACCTGCTTGTAGACGTACGAGAGCAGTGCCAAGGAGTGTATATCCTGTGTGTGTATATGTGTGAGATGCCGCCATGCTAACTGTGGGTTGGCTGTGAGCTCCAGACTCCTTTGATGATGAGCTCTGATCCGGCTTGGATGGTGTGGTTAGGTGCTTTTCGAAATGAACCAGAGTATTGTGGCTTTGGTTGCATTTAGTGCATTTGCCTGAGGTGCACTCCTGTGACGTATGCCCTGATTTTAAACAGTTTACGCACAGGTTGTTCGATTTTACCAATTGGAATCGCTGATTAATCGACATCCGTAGAAACTTTGGGCAGGCAAACAGCGCGTGATATTTGTTACTGCATGCCTTGCATTTATTGGGTTGCTGATTTGCTGCCGCCACTGATGATACCGCTTTAGACGATGACGATTTGTCCTTCGCGCCGATGGCTTCTAATGCTTGAAACCTCTTCTCCAAGAACTGCAGAAATCTCTGAAGCGATGGTAACTCCCGAGGACATTCTAGAGACTGCTCGAATGCCATATGAGTGCTCTTGTCGACCTTTTTGATGAGCATATGTACGAGAATTGGATCCCAGGATGATGTGTCTATCCCCAAGTTGTTCAACACCGATATTGTCTCCTTCGTTGTATCATGGAGAGACTTGAGTGCGATGACGGATGAATGCTCAGCTGGATGCTTCGGCTGTCCCAAGAGTTTCTCGAGTGCTGTCGATGTGATGAGCCGCCTGTTATTGTAACGGTCTTGTAACGTTGTCCAAACTGCATCATAATTATTTTCGGTTAGAGAGAAGTGTCTGACTAACTTTTCTGCTTCTCCGGTGAGGGTTGACTTCAAATACCACATTTTCTGAATTTTAGGCAAGGGTTTGGAGTCGATCAGTTCCCGAAAGATGTCGTAAAATTGATTCCATTTGAGACAGCTGCCGTCGAACTGAGGCAAGGTAACCTTTGGTAAGTTATTGATTGAAGGTTCACAGCCGGATGACGACGTCTCTGCATTCGAGTCTCCCATTGTTTGAATGATCAGAAGTTGCTCGTTGATGCTGTCTTCTATCGCCAGATATTCTTCCAGATCGTATTTACTGGACTCGAAATCTTCCACTTCGTCAAAATTCAAATTTCAAATTTTGTTTATTGAGCCTTTTTCAAAACAAGTTATAAGTTATAAAATTCATATGAAAGTGTTAACAAAATTAAAGACTATAATGTATTATCTTCAAAACAAAAAAAAATATATAAAGAGAAAGATTGAAGTTAACAAAAACATTCATGTGAATCGCTCTTGCTCCCGGAGCTTACAGGTATTGAGAGTATATCTTTTTAACCTAAAATATAGACTTAATGCTAACTTAAATCTACGAAAAAACAAAAACAAAAAGAAGAGTAAACAAACCTCTTAGATACATTAAAGGCTAACCTCTATGGGAACCGGTTTTGCGGTTTTCTTTGCTTCAGAAACTTTAAAGAGACTAGCAAAAGACTTGTTAGGATTTACAAACTTCGAATTGTTAATTGAAGTGACCACATTTGCTGAAGCCATCATTTTTCTATCAACAGATTCATTATTACGATTCTTTTTAGTTTCAACGAACTTCTTGTATACGGGACACCCTCTAAAGCTAGAAGGATGACCAGACTGTTGGCAATTCACACAATAAGGCAAATTGTTCGCATTGGAAACATACTTACACGCTCCTGGTAAATGCGTTTGGTCGCATTTAACGCACGAAAAGGGTCTATTACAATTATTGGACATGTGCCCCATTTCTGGCAACGCCAACACTGCACTTCCTTCTTGGAACCTCTGGGAGATTCCCAAGTGATACGTTGATTAAGAAGAGATTTAAGACCCGAAATCTCATTCGGGGGCTTTCCTAAAATTAGTGTTACAAGAAATAAACCAGTCTCGAAGTTGTTTTTTCTCGAATTAACTGTTGAGAATTTTGAAACTTCGGAAATTGTATTTGGAACTAGCAACTCAATAGCAGCCTTGATATCTTCAATATCTGTTTTGTAATACAGTCCTCGCAGAACTAGTCTAACGTGTTTAAGTTGTTTAGGAGTGTATGAGTATGACTCAACACTTTTTTCTCTTAAAAGTTTCATCATTTCAGTATGCGCCGAAGGATCTTTGAGGTACAATTTACTCTTAAATTTGCTTTTGTTCACAATTTTAAAAGTAACGTTTTTCTCAGTCAGTTGCTTAACTAAACTATTAATATCAACCCGATATAGAAAAATGGGTGGACAAAAAGAATTGTCTTTTTTAAGATTATTGGCCTTGAAACTCTTTTGATGGTCAATTTTTTTTGGCAAAACAGTAGTCGCATCAGGCTCGATGTTCAATTCTCCTAAAAGGGCAAAACGATTTTGAGAACTTATCTGTTTCTGCTGCGCTTGAGAATGAGAATCCCGCTTCGTCAAGTATTTGATGATGCAATTTTTGCACGATGAGCCAATGGTTTTCAATGAGTTTTGCCTTGCTTTGGTAGTACTTGAATGATTGTTTTGTGTTTTCATTCAAGACCTTCTCAATCATGTTGTTGATGACAGTGATGAGGACTGATTGTTTTCGAATCATTTTTGTTGCTACGTCCTGTCGACGTCCTGCTGGCTCCTGGCCTTGTGACTCTGAATTGATGCTCTGTTTCGACAGAGCTCCGCCCGGGTCAGTTGCGCCTTTTTTGCTTGCCAAAGTTGCTATGGCAGCCTTGATGTCTTGCTGGATATCTTCCCGGGCTTGATGATATTTTCCTTCGATCACTCCGTGAAGGTTCTGTCGAAAATACGGATGCTCTTTCACGACCTCCGGATGCTTTCGTAGAGTATCGTCGGCTTGTTGAAACTTGGTCCATAATTCATCCAATTCTTCTAATTTCCTCTCTAGGTAATCTGCCGTTTTTCGCTCCTTGGGCGCCTTCTTGATGTTGGAGATTGCCTTCTGCAGAGTGACACCCAGCTCATCCTGCTCGGCCACCAAGTCGATGAATTGCTCCATATTCCGGTTGATTCGGACGATTTGTTTCGAAGATCGTGAATGTGATCACGTCGGGGTCACCAAAAAATATGTTTATTTTTATCCCGAAATTGGGTACTGCTTCTGGCACTTGAACCGAAGTAGTTTAAGGGAATGATTAAAGAATGATTTGTTCTGGCACTTTAACCGAACAAAGTCAAGAGTGTTAATGAGTTTCTTCTTCTGGCACTTAAACCGAAGAAGAGCTGAGCTGCTATCCAAAATACAGAATCGCACTCTTTTGTGGTTTGAACTTGACAGACATTTAATGTTGAAAATCTTACAATTTATAGTAGTTTCACATATGTATACATAGTCTAATATTTCTTATGTGTTGGGTTTTGGTGTTTTCCAAATTCCGTTCCCATGAAGGTAAATGCATGTACAAATTTTGTTCCCATCACTTAATTATATAAAGATAAGACGAAATCTAATACCGCAAGGTGGAGACAGAGTGTCAACAACGCAAAGTCTTGAGTTGGAAATTTTGATGGCAGCGGTGCTGGCGCCGCTGCTGATGCAATTGATACCGCGAAACTGCATGTTTCAAGCGATTCGCAGACAGCTTCTCACAAATAAACCAAAACGCTGACCGTTGCATTCATGGTCAAGGCAAATAAATATAAATACAATAAATATCCAACTTTGGGAACGGAACGCAGCCACAACCAAAACTCAACATCGTTGTTATCGCGTCTTACTTTGTGCTCGACGATCGGTCGCCGACACAAATATTATTCTGCGCTTTCGTGGTATGATCAGTGGTATGATCAGTGCATGCGAACGATGTATTAATTGTGAAAACCAGATTTTTTCCCTTACTAACAAAGTTCAATTTAGTAGTGCTGATAAACACGGGAGGATCATCGAAGCTCATAACCTTCCTCATAATTGGCAAGACCTGCGACTTCATGGGGTTAATTCGCAACATGTTGACAGCAGTCCAACTACTAAGTGCAGATAGATCACTATTCAATTTGCTACTTAATTCCTAAAGTTAATTCCTTAATTTCTTAATTCGAAAACCTAGTAAATGAAAAGGTTTCGACATATAAATTTAAATGTCATCTGCATAAGCATCAGCAGCAAATTTACATTCCAAAAAAATTTCAATAATAAAGATAGAAAAAAACAAGGGGCCTAAGATAGATCCTTGGGGAACACCCGTTGCTACAACTTTACTTGATGACAACCTTTCACTAATTTTAACAAGCTGCATTCTACCATAAAGATAATTAGATAGCAAACTAACAGCCCTACTACTAAAATTGAAACAAAAACTAAGCTTAGCACAGAGCAAATTGTGATTCACGGAGTTAAATGCCTTAGAAAAATCAATTAGACACAAAAACGTAAGATATTCTGATATCATCAGTAATTTTTAACATAGCTGTTGAACAACTATGATTATTCCTAAAACCAGATTGTAGAGGAGACAATAGGTTATTGGAGTTTAAAAATGCAGACATTTGTTCAAACATGATCCTTTCAATGACCTTACCTAAAACAGGTAGGATACTTATGGGTCTGAAGTCATCAATGTCAGAAGCTGTTGAAGTCTTAGCAATAGGAATTACTATTGTTGTATGAGTCAGTAGCCCAACAATAAAAGGAATAACTAACTTTATAAATCTAATGGAGATCCCATCCACTCCAACTGCTTTGGAGGTAATTCGGGATATATAATAACCAACATCTGAATCACACACGGTGGAAAAAGCAAAAGGCAAGACAGAAGGTCAAAAAGTTCATACAGGTAGGTTCACATTGACAGGAGAGCCACTGGGACCATACATGTCATTAACTAAAAACCTGTCATTTAGTTCATCCGGATTTAAATTACAGTCTACGGTTACCTGGTCGATCACTTTCTGCTTCTTAATGTTTGCTCAAAGCTGCTTAATGCCCAGGTTAGGACTTAGCTTAGAATCGAAATACGTTTTCTTTGTGCTTCTTTACAACGATGTTGCTGTGTTACGCACACTTCTATATTCATCCTATACTACAGCTGACCTAGTACCGTTCCACTTTGAAAGCAGCTTGTTTCTCAGCTTGATTGCAAGTACGACTTCCCGTGTATACCAGGGACATCCATCCCCAAAGCCCTTACTGAGCATAATGGCACATTGCTATTAAAAGCAACATTCGGCTTAGCTAGGAACACACAAAGTTTTTTATCAAGCGACTCCGCAAACCAAATGTCATTCCATTGCACTGATAATAAAAAATTAAACAAATCATCAAAATTAATGGCTTTGTAGTCATAGTAATTAAAACTTACAGGATAATTCTTAGACAAATGAACATGAAGGCAACAATAGATGAGATCATGGACAGATATAAAGGTCATTTGGTCAATAGCTGATACAAAAGATAGATCAGAGACAAGACAAACATCAATTAAACTAAGTTCACAATCAGGAGCATACCGTTTAGGGCTGTCAACATTAGTAAGGTTTAACGCACACAATGATATAAAGTTCAAAAAACTATCACTAACACTATCCCTAAACAACAAATTCACATTAAAATCACCACACACAACAAAAAAATCAAAGTTAACAAGTATTCCAGCGAGGTCTACAAAAAAGGGATCTAGACTAGTACTACGTCGAGGATTATATACGCACGAATTTTACTAAACAATCGACCGAAATGTCGGCGAGTAGTTGAAAATGCTTTCGGGCATTTAAAAGCACGTTTTCGGAGAATTGGCAAAGGAATTGATAATCACATTACAAATGCGCTGCTTTTTATAAAATCTGCTTGTGTTTTACATAACTTTCTCAATGCAAATAATGACGCAATAAATAGGAAATTGATGCAGGAACTGTCCCAAAGAAACCGAAGTGAAAACAGATCACAACCGGACTGCAGTAATACAATAGGCGATTACAGTCCACAAGCCGAAAGAATTCGGTCAGCAATAAGCAATTATTTCGGTGTGTTATTTTTGTCTTCATTTTTATATTTTGTCGTTGTTGTGTTCAAATTTGTTTCTTATATTCTATACTCTTAATATATCACTAGTACAACTACCTTACTTCTAATTGTACTTATACTTATAATTTCTTTAACAATGTATTTTGGTAGTTTCTGTTATCCTTCATAATTTCTTTCAATATATCAGTACGTCGTTCTTCATTCATAACCAATTTCTCGGCTATAGTTCTGTTGTCCACAACAAGGTCTCTCATCTCTTCCTTGCATTCCCTGATTTCTTTTAGTACTAAGGATTGGTACAAATTCAATCTCTTTTTCTTTCTAGATGGCTGCGTCGACAGAATGGATGTGGAAGAATTTGCTTCATTGGATGGCATGGATGGTGAAGGATTGATGTCGTGGGATGGAGAAGGAGTCGGTTCACGGGATGACATGGAAGGTAAAGGAGATAGCGTGGAAGGTGTGGCGGTAGGAGATGGAGTCGGGTTACGAGATGGCATGGAAGGATATGGAATCTGCGAGTTTTGGACAGCATCTACAAATAGGTTTTGAAATATAGTGTATTAATATTGTATTGTGTTAATTTAATACATTAAAAGTGAATTAAAAATGAACTTATAATTAAAGACTCCCCTCTGTCAACGCTCTCCTCCATAAGCGCCACGAAATTGTGGATTTTAAATCCAGCAAGGATTTGTGCACTGCACCGAAAAGTGGCCACGGAGAGGGAGACCCTCCAGTGGTGCCGGTCAGTTGCTTTTCTTTTCTGAAAATGTTCACGTATTCAAATATTCTCAGAGTTGTTATATAATACATAATTGATATGCTTACCTGTATTTTCCTGTCAGATTATTAATCTTCGAACGATCCTCCTGGTCGTCGAAGCCATACCCACGGGTTTTCAGCACCTCTGCCATCTCTTCATAGATATGGCCGTTTTAGCGCTGGCTTCTGAGTTGGGAAATATTTTCCCCCCACAGTTCCACCAGCATCGCTTCTGCTTCCCTATCCCATATTTTTTTTGGTTTCTTTAATTTCTTTATTGGCGGCTCCATACTCAAGCAAAAAATTTTTCAACTAATAAAATCTCAATTGTGTCAATTATTTAACAGCTGATTGCGATTATTTTCGTTCCATTTCCAGTGTTTTGTTTTGGGAATTTCTTTATCACGGTAACAGACTGATTCAAAATATTATTATTCCTCGCATTTTGGTCGCATTTTGTCAAAATGCATTAAATTTGGTTTGTCAAATCGTATGCAAATCGTAAAAATTTGGTGTCGCATTTAGGAAAAATAGCTCAAATGCGCGATTTGCGGTCGGTGTAAACGTACTATTAACGTCATTACATATTATGATTATTATTAGTTTTAAAAACAAATATGCTCCAATGCAAAATAATATAATGAATAAAAAGAAATTAACACATTTGTGCATAGGTTAATATTTAAAAGGATATATGCAAGTGCGGATCAAATGGCACCGCCATTTGGCTCGTTACAATGCATAAGAGTTTTATATAAGAGTGTAGAAAAAGCTTCTGCTCTGTGGGAATTTAATGGAGAATGTTCACTTATATTATATTATTTATCCGTAGTTGTACAGAAATAAAAGAGTTTGATAAGCTTTATATAAGGATTCTTTGCATAAGATTTACTTGCATAAGTTATTGACGACAGTAGAAAGAAATATTAAATAACAATAAATTGTAGAATATTTATTTGAAACTAATTACTAATTATAGTAAATGTTGTCGATCTGAGAATACGGCTGAAGGAAGAGTTGCAGTCTCAGCAAGTTCCTATGACAGGTTATAAGGCAGATCTACAAACGCAGTTACATGGTGCTATGGATAAGGAGGGCATTGATGTAGACGTATATGAATTCTGCTATGATGCTTCAGAAGCTTCATCAAAAGTTGAAGACCAATTGGAATTAGTAGAATCGCAGCCATAAATTGTTTTATTACGTTCACTGCCAGATGACCAGTGTCGTCTTTATTCAACTTCAGTTAGAGTGTTGCCATATTACATCTATATATAACATCTCCCTCTTCAAGTCTATTAATTATTTCCAAAAATTAATTCATAAAATAATATAAAAAAAATCAAAATTTAAAAGAAATTGATAGTGTTAAGATAAGATACTCTATAATATATATATATAATTTCAGGCTCGTTTACGTAGCCAACGAGTATTTCTTCTGAAAACAGATCCGTCTTCTAGCTTTATCCAGTATGATCTAGGAGCATCATGAGATTCTAATATTGTTGCTTTTACCCATCCTCGCTGACTGTGATGGTACCATATCTTCTCCTCTTTCTTAAAATGTTGACTACGGGACGTACCACGGTCATAATACTTTTTGTAGTATTTGTTCTTTGCTTCGATGTTCTTATTTATGTTCGGGACCACTGTAGGCTCGAATAGACTGCTTCGTGCTGGTACTAATGTTCGCGTTTTTCTACTCATTAGAAGCTCCACTGGCGATGCATTCACTTCTTTCAAAGGCGAATTCCTGTATTCAAGTATAGCCAGCCACAATTCCTCTTTGTTTTCCTTTGATTTTTTGATCAAATTTTTTGCTATTCCTACATATCTTTCGGCAAAACCATTTGACTGAGCATATCCAGGACTTGTTGTAGTAAGTTTTATACCAGTTTGTCTGCAAAAGGCTTTAAATGCATATGAATTGAACGGCATGTTGTCACACACAATCTCAACCGGTATCCCATGGTTAGAAAAGCAAACTTTAAGTTTGTTTATACATTCAATTGCTGTTTTTGAGCTTAGTGGGATTATATCTAAATATCGTGAGTAATAATCAGCAACGATCAAATAGGTCTTCGACGCATATTCGCAAATGTCGATACCTAGCTTATTGTAAGGTAGTCGTGGAACAGCATGCGGCATCAGAGGTTCCTTTATATTAGATGTCCGATACTTTTGGCAGACTTCACATTTGGCAATTAAATTTTCTATTGCTTCATCAATCTTTGGCCAATATACTAAACTACGAGCTCTATTTTTAGTTTTCTCCACTCCAAGATGTGAAGCATGTAGTTGTGATAATACTTGTTCACGTAAGCCTACCGGAACAATTACTCTTTCATTTAAAAATATGATGTCATCTTCAATAAATAAATCGTTGCGTTGTTTCCAATAAAACTTTATATCTTCACTCAAAGCACGCTTATCACTTGGCCATCCATTTAGCAAAACCTTCTTCAATTCGTTCAAACACTTATCATTTTCCAATTCTCTTCTAAAGGTTTCTAACCGATCTGGTGTTATATTAACTGAATGCACAAATTCGTTCAAGTCTTCAATTTCCGTGCTTAAATTTTTCGTATCATAATATCGAGATAAGTAGTCTGCTATGTATAAATATCTTCCAGGAATATGTATCAAATTAATATCATACCTAATCAAACTCAATTTCATTCGTTGGAGCCTTGCGGATGGTATTTTACCAAAATCTTTTTTCATAATTGCAACGAGGGGCTTATGATCACTTTTTACAGTAACTTTTCGACCATATATGTAATAGTGAAATTTACGACAAGCAAACACTACAGCAAGTAGTTCTTTTTCAACTTGAGCATAATTAATTTCTGAATCAGTTAAACTCCTAGATGCAAACGCAATAGGCTTACCATTCTGCATCAGGCAACAGCCAAGTCCAAACTTTGATGCATCAGTCTCTATTGTGATTTCTTGTGCTTCATCAAACAATCTTAGCGTGGGAGCATTCACAATCAACTGCTTAATAGACTCCAAACAATCGTCATGTACAGATAGCCACTGATAAACAACACTTTGCTTCAACAATTCTCTAATTGGCTGTGAAATTTCTGCTAAATTTGGAATATATTCCCGTATATAATTTATCATACCAAGCAATTTTTGTAAGTCAGTTTTATCTTTGGGCTTACCTATTTTCAAAATAGCTTCGACTCTGTCTGGGTCACATCTTATACCATTGTGAGATATTATTCTACCCAAATACTTTACTTCGGTAACTCTAAATTGTATTTTGTCTATATTGAATTTGATGTTTAGCTCTCTTGCTCGTTCTACCACCTTTTGCAAAATTGTGTCGTGTTCTTCTGCGCTTTTTGCTGCAATTAAGATATCGTCAATGAAAACAATTACACCTGGAATATCTTGAAAATTTCGTTCATTATATTTTTGAAAAACTTCAGGGCCAATTTTTATACTATAAGGTAACCTTTTAAAACGATAACATCCAAATGGTGTATTAAAAGTGCATAACTCGCTTGCTGTCTTGCTAAGTCCAATTTGCCAAAACCCTTCTTTCAAATCAAGGACAGTAAAATACTTTTTATTTGCAAGTTTGGCTGCTATTGACTCAAACGATGGAATCGTGTGATTTTCTAATAAGATGTCATTGTTTACATCTTGAGGATCAATGCATAAGCGAAGCTGACCGTTTTTTTTTTCAACTATGACCAAATTCGATGCACGCTCAATAGGTCCATCGACACGCTCTATTATTCCCCGATCAGCCATTCGATGCAGTTCCGCATTTACACGTTCACTTAATGATAACGGTATTCGCCTTGCAGCTTTCACTACTGGGACAGAATCTTTTTTTACTTTAATATCTAAATTGGTGACAAAACAACCCAAACCTTCAAAAATATCAGGATTTCTTTCAATGAATATCTGTTTTGTTGAGTTTTGTAGCGTGTTAATGCGCTTAATCAAATTCAACTTTTGACATGCCTCTAGACCAAGCAGCGGCTCATAAGTTGTGTCAATCACCGTGAATCTCAAACTTTTAACTTCATTTCGACACATTACAATGCAATCGGCAGTTCCTTTGTAATCTAAATCTGTTCCTCCATAACTTTGCGGAGGGAAACCACTTTTATTTAGTTTAAGGTTCTTCATATATTTCAGAAATCTGTACGGTAGGACACTTACGTCAGCACCAGTGTCCAACTTAAAGTTTATCAAGCAATCGTTTACACGAATTTTTTCATACCACCTTTTCCCCTCAACACCAATTTCAGCAATATTATGCAAACAAATCTCATTGTCTTGTGCTTCTAACATATTGTACTCTTTTATTTCACGAACTTTTGAAGCGTAACAAGCAATGCTAAAATGATTGAAGCGACCACAGTTATTGCATCGCTTACCGAATGCTGGACAACGACGATTCATGTGTATGCCTTTGCAAAATTTACAGCTGTTCTTTCGCTCACTCATATTAGGTAAATTGTTGGTTTCTCTCATATTTGCATTGTTGTTGTTCGTTTTCATTGAAATTCTTGTGCTTTGTTTGCCGTTTAATGCGTCCACCGTTACCGGATTTTTTGTTTGATTTTGCATATCGTTAGCATGTTTTTCAACCAGTTCAGATGCACGTGCAATTTCTATTGCTCTTTCTAATTTCAGATCTTCTGTTTCTAAAAACTTTTTGCGAAGTTTGTTGTCGCTTATTCCAACAACAATATTATCCCTGATCATTCTATCGGGATTATTGTAACCGCAGGTTTTAACAAGTTTACGTAAATCAAGCAAATAAGCATCAAAAGACTCGCCTTCTTCTTGTCTTCTTGAATTAAATTTAAAAGCCTCGTAAACCTCATTCTTTTTTGGTGTGCAATAATTTGCAACCGCTTTCACAACAGCATTAAACTCCTTTTTTTGCTCATCTGACAAGCCCAATGTATTAAAAATCTCGATTGTTTCTGCACCACAGGCATTTAGGAAAACTGCAACCTTTTTCTTTTCATCTATTTCATCCAACCCAATAGCGATTGCAAAAATGTCAAAATTTTGCTTGAAGACACGCCAATTTTCTGCTACATTTCCATTAAGCTGCAATTCATCTGGTTTTCGCACATCAAAGTTCACAGATTTATTATCGGGAGGCATTTCGTTTTTTATATCACTTTTATTTTCAGTTTGTGCTCGCGTTTCTACCATTTGTTCTTATAATTTTTCCGTACCGGCTGCGCCATGTTTTATTACGTTCACTGCCAGATGACCAGTGTCGTCTTTATTCAACTTCAGTTAGAGTGTTGCCATATTACATCTATATATAACATAAATTACATGGATTGGAAACTTAGAACAAATCAGCAAAAGTGCTCGCGTGTTGTTTGTTTGTTTACGATTTTAACTGGTGAATATAAGAGACTTGCTTGAAAATGGTAGTTTTAATGCAACTTTAACAAAAAAAAACAAAAACATTGCATTTGTGTGTTTACAAAAACGTGCTATATTTACTGTTACCATGAATTTGTTGTAGTCTCCGTTTGCGGCGCTTGTGATTTGTGAGTAATTTGCAATCGGAAGCTAAAGATAAGTGCTTGCAAAAAGAACTTTATGCTACTTACTAAAACTCAGCGCTTTTAAGGGTTAACATTTTCTTTACCTTAAGATTTTTTAATAGACGGGAATACATACGTATTTCAAAGATAAAATTTTGCGCGTAACCCATAAGTAAATTACGCAATTGCTTCTATTGAATTAATCTTAAAGTATTTACTGTTTACCTTTTATTCTGAAGTAAAATTTATGTGTTTATACATTGTAACGACGAAATTAATCGGCCTAAATTTCGCCATACATATTAACAATATTTTATATTTATAGTTTATATTTCATATTACTTACTAATGTAACCTACATAGAATACATATACCGGAACAACTCCGTAGCGTTTCATTCCTTCATGCATAAATAATTATATTTATGTGCACTCTCTAAATTCTAATTCCAAGGGTATTAAGAAGAATATGATTATAAGATCGAGAAGAACGTGATAGAGAACGGGCGGCGCTCGAAGCAGTTGTCTCATTCCAACTCATCGCAGTGGAATAGGGCATACGATGTAAAGGGCATAGGGCATACGAGCAAACATCTATGGAGATGAGTATAAAAGGGAGCGTGTGTAGGGGCAGGCCGCGTATGGTATCTTTTAAACCGAAGGAGAGATTTATTTGATTTTTTTTTAAATTATTAGTTGTTGTAATTAGTTTTAGGTTTGTGTGGTTTAAGTGTTTTATGTTATTTGTTTAATTTAATTTTTTTTTAGAATCGAGCACATTTAATCCACAAAAAACATTTAAGATTGGGACAATTTTCCCTCACAGCAAAAGCCCAATTCTCCTAGGTAATAGTGTTACGTGTTTGGTATGTTTTGTAGGTGATTGGGAACATTGTTTGAATGGAAGTGTGACTCGAAGGGGAATTTGGGAAATTGTGAAATTGGAAAGGAAGTGAGATTGAAAAGGAGAAAAGGAGGATTGGTTTTTCGATTGGTGCGTCTTTTTGAGGGCTTAATAATAAAATAGCAATGAGAGTGGTTTTTAAGTTGTATATTTGAATAATTGACAGAAAAGAGAAATAAGAAAAAAAAAGAATTATTAATGTTAAAAGAAATAACAAAGAAACTATAGAATGGAGTCAAAGAACAAATTTTCTTGTGGTCAATAGATTAATTCAGAGAGAAAAACGCGAAGAAAGGGAGAAGCAGAGTTGCCGTCAGCTCTGAATTAATTGCAGTTACTTTCGTTGTTACAAATTTTGGTTCTTTTATTAGTATTATTACTCTCATGTATAATATAGTAGGAAATTATAATAAAATGTTTTATAAAAAAAAGTATTAAAATCATTAACATTGAACTTAACATATATTATATACATATAATTGGTTTTTTGATTCTTTTGTGAAATTGTATGAAAAGAAAAAGAAAAAAAAAAAAAAAGAAAAAAAAAAAAACACTCATATATGTACATACTCACTACGAATATCAAAGCGCACATAAGAACCACGTTGCGACAAAAATTTTTTTTTTACTTTCCGGCACTAAGCTGCAAGTTGGCGCCATCAGCAGCCTGAAAATTGGTAAGCCTTACAAAGTTACAAATATATAATAAAATAAATAACAACAAATTTCATGCAACTTATCTGCTACGATATAAAATTATGTACATATCTATATTATACTTATTTTTGAATTGATTTAATTAATGAAATAAATATATGTATATTAAAAAAATATAAAAAAAACCCAAATAATCAGATTAGTAATAGAAATCGTATAATAAGTGAGAGAAGTAAATAAAGTAGAAAAATAAGTGAAATGTTAGAATTAAGAAATAATGAGTGAATTAAATAAAGAAGCGAAGGATAAAATAAAATTTGAGAACAATAATAATAAAAATTTCTTAGTTTTTTTTTTTTGTTACATTGATTGTTACTATTTATTATGAATTGCTAATTGCAATTCTTTAGGCTGGTGTGCTGGTGGACCTGAGGGGAGGTCACCGCACTTGTAGGCGTGGCATACGGACAGACATCACGAACGGTATAGAATAGACAGATGGACTAACAGTTACAAGCACAGATTTAAGAAATAAGGGATCCGCGGTGCACATTGAGCCAAGTGCGATTCATGGCTATAGTTCGTAAAGGTACAGACGGGGTTGGCGGCTCACAGACGGACGATGATATAGGTTGTATTGTGCTAGGGTGTATGAGATTCCTAGTGGGTTATAGGTTGATATATGTTGAAACTGGGTGGTCGTATAATAGGTTTTATGATTAGGTGGTTGTGAGAGTAAAAGGATTAGCTTGGGATGACCCATTAGGAATCATGGTTGTTTGTGACTAGTGTTTTGTCTTAATTCCTTCCTAATTTTTCCGCTATATGCTCCTCTTTCTTTAAAAAAAAATATTGGCACGATCTTTTTTTTCTGTTATGGGTAGGGTGGCAAGAAACCAGCCCATATTGCCGTCGAGCTTAGCCGCAGCCACCGTGCCACGCCACCCTAACCTTGCTCACAACAGAAATGCGCCCAACAAGACATGATTTAAAACATTTTTCATTTTTATTTCAAACTTTTCATTTTTACACTTCTAAATTTCTTTTTCTAATTTACTTAATCTACTTACTTAATGTTTGCTTTTAATATTCCTTTTCTTTTTGCAATTTTGCTATTTTCTACTTTCTTTTTTTTTTTTTTTTGCTACAACTCTATGTTGTGTAAATTTTTGCGACTGGGTTCCTTCAGGAAAACACTAGTTTTTTCATAAGTGGTACCAGTAGCGGGACTTTTCACTGGGGTTTCGACAGGTGAGTTGCTGGCAGATTCGCTACCAACTTTAAAACTTTAAATGTTAAATGTTAAGGTTTAAATGTTACAAGGGGGCGTGGCAACCTAACTTTAGTCAAGACTGAAGTACAGTTGTGCCAAGTTCCAAAATTGTAACATAGACAGGCTATTTGGGGGTTTTGGGATATTTTAGCTGACTGTTGACTTGACTAAATGGACAGCCACGTTCAGGTGTTGAATGCCTCATGGGTCAGCACAACGCACATCAGCCTGAAACCATATTTAAAATTTATATTGATACTTTTGTATTATAGTTTTTTATTTCCAATTAAATTTTTTTTCTTATATTTTGTTTTTCATAATATTTTTATTTTGAATTTAATTACATTTCATTTAATTTCATTTGTAATATTTTTTTCTTTTTTTTCATTATTTTTTTTTTTTATTTTTATTTAATTTTTTTCATTTGTTAAATAATTTTTATTTTCTTTTCATAATTATATTATTATTTTTGGTTTTTTTTTCTTTTATTTAATTGGTTACTTAATTATTATATTATTACTATTTACTTTTGAGTTTACCTTTTTTTTCTTTCAATATTTTATTTGTGTTTTATATTCCTATTTTGTCAATTATATAATTTTTTCTTGCTTTTTAATTTCAAATTTTGTGAGTTTGAGCCTAGTAGACCCATTACTAGAAGCGTTAGTAAGGCACTTGAAAACCAGATAATAGGTTCAGTACTCGACCAAATAGATACTGGGATAGAAAGAAGAGTAGATTTTGTCCCAGTAGACTATTTCTGATAGTGCGTTAGCTTGGTGTTTGGACGACCTCGAGATAGTGAAGATGCTAGGTCGGAGTCCAATAGTTTGACCGTCAGCGTTAGTAGCTTCTCGGCCAAGCTAGAAAAAATAACGGAAATGTCGGAGCAAGAGGGGCAGGGTGCGGAACCACAGCGCGGTGCGACAGGGCCCAGCAGCTGCTGCATCATCTGGTTCTGATCAACTGAATCAGATAATGGCCATGATGATGCAGCAGGTTCAGATGATGACGGGTTGTGCAGAAGCCATGAAGTAGCTTCGCGGTGGTGTCGCAGATCTAGGCCGAGGTGTAGCAATGATGGAGGCGTCGGGAATATAAATCCCACCAAAGCCCCATCCAAGAGACGCTTCCACTCCGACAAGGCGAGACGCTGCTGATGCATGCCAACATCATGCCAGCGCCCGACAATGTCCCCGAGTAGCGGCGAGGTGTCAAGGCGGATAAGGGTCGACCTTAACAAGTGGCATGTTAGGTTCGACGGCTCTTGTAAGGAATTGACAGTGACATCGAAAAGATGCGGAAACAATATTAAATTTCTTATGATCAGCTCTTCACCGATTTCCACTGCCTGGTCACCGGAGCCGCCGCGAAGTGGTATTGGCGAGTGCTGGAGGATCATGAGAGTGACTCAGATTTCGGCTATTAAGAGTTAAAAAGAGAGTTGCTAAGCAACTTCCGATCTGCAGACTTCGATTATGAAACAATAAGGGAGATTATGGATCGGAAACAACAAGTAGGCGAAAGCTTTGAAGATTTTTATGCCGAGATCCATAATCTCACCCTCAGGCTGCGAAGAAAGATTTCTGAGGAGGAATTAATTGCAATAATCAGATCCAATTTGAAGGCAAACCTCGCTAGCCTGACTTTTACGTGTAAAGTCAGCACAATAAAGTGCAGAAGAGCTGAAAAGCTGATCCAAAAAAAGTCGAGCGAAGGCAAGGCAGGTTAGAGAGGTGGGGTTGTCGCTTGAGGAGGGAGAACCTTCAACCAGTGTGGAGACTCTGGCTCCTCAGCTGCACAATTTAAACATACCCCAAAGAAGAGAAGTGCCGAGACCTCCTCAGGTATCAGGTCCGCGTCCGTATATGTCTGTACCTCGTCCTATTAAAAATAGTCCAAATGTAAGCCAAGTGTTTTGTCAGTCTCCGTTTCATTTGAATTTGTGCTTTAGTTCTGGAATGCCCGGTGACTACTTCAAGAAAACCCCACTTGACGCGAATTGCAACTTGGCATTCCACGGTATGACGTGTTTTATGTGTCGTAGTGATGTTTCTTATTGTGAGTATCGTCCGGGAAACGCGAATCCTGCAGGGAATCCGGGGATCTCTGCACTAAAGGAGGAGTCCCCGGCCAACCTGTAAGGATTCTTTCGAGGAAGGATCCAGTGATCCGCAGCCATAGCCCGATAGGTCGTCCTGTAAAAACGTTACACCAGGGCAAGGTTGAGTACGAAGCTGTGAGGGGAAAAATCTTTTTAAGTGAGGTGGTACTCGGCAGGAAGAAGCGGAACTTCGATAAGATAGCGAAGATGAGGGCGAAGAGACAAATTATGAAGAAAATTAAGAAAGTTTTAGTCTCAGCCATTGTTACGCTGAAAGGCGATAATAGATTTTTCGCTAAGACGAAGGTGGACGGAGAAGACGTTGTTGCCTTTCTGGATTCCGGTGCTTCTGCCATCGGCAGGGCATCAGCTTCTGCGCCAGAATCTTTAGCGATTGAGTGACCTGCGTTTGTACTCAGGTAAGAGTTTTATCCGGGCCCCAAAGAAAGTCACAGCGGGTTTTTACTCCGTGACCAACGCGAGGATCATCAGTCACAGTGGGTTTTCACTCCGTGACCAACGCAAGAATAATCCTTAAGGACTAAAATATACTCATACATACATAGATATATATATATATATATATATATATATATATATATATATATAGATATATATAAATAAGATTTTAAGTTGTGATATATCATAACTGTTGATTATAATATAATAAAGATTATTTTTATTATCTTGACATATAGACGTTAAATACATTCATCTTGAAGAGGCAAATTAAAGTGTGAACGGGTCATTTAAATAAAAATAACTTGACGAACCCCGGACGCGTCTGAGAAAACCCCGGCCGAGAAGGTTACGTTGCAAAATCTTAATTGTATAATATTATTAACGGTATAAGTTGTAAATGTGTTGCACAGCTGTGTATTTTTATGTCTGACATAGGGGGAAACGAACATCTTAACAATATCGCTAAAGCGCCTTAAAGCTAACCTCATTCTTGGTGTGGAAACAACATAAACGTTAATTAATAATAATATTATAATATTATTCGATTAATATGCGCAATTGAAAAATATAAATATAATTAAAGATATAGGAATATATTTATGTAAAGTAATGTAAAGAAATATTTTATTTGATTGTTTACGAAGGAATCCCACAAATTTCTTTAATAATGCCCGCATTATTTTTCTCTTTCTTATAGTGGCAACTACTTAAAATTATTTGTGGTGAATAGACAGAGTCTCCCTTGCTATCCTTCTGGCTGCAGAGGTATTACAAAAAAATTCACTAATGTATAAAAAACGCTGATTTTTAGCTATGCTTCTTCATTCTATGACTCTCCAATTTATCCGATCGATGGCCACGACCATTACTTTGACAAGAATGCGGTCATAAAAGCAATTGGTAGAATCGCAGCCAGGACCATTACTTTGACACGAATGCGTTCATTACAGCAATGGCAACGCTATACGTACATTGTGCAAATTACACTTCGAATTTCTAAATCATATTTTTATTGTCAGAATCTAATATAAATAATATATACCTATATATCTATACTTACTAATATATAAAAAAGATTGTGTGTATGTCTGTCTGTCTGTCTGTCTGTCTGTCTGTTCCCTTTTCACGGCTAAACCGCTGGACCGATCTCGACAAAATTTGGTATGGTCATATTTTGAGGCCTGCCGATGGACATAGGCTACCTATTTTTTTTTAATTCCACCCATAAATGGGCGTGGCAAATTTCTCGGACCGTTCAGGGCTAAGTCGCTGGACCGATTTGGACAAAATTTGGTATGGTCATATTTTAAAGCCTGTCGATGAACATAGGCTACCTATTTTTTGAATTCCACCCATAAATGGTCTAAATGAGCGTGGCAAATTCCTCAGACTGTTTAAGGATCAGCCGCTGGACCGATTTGGACAAAATTTGGTATGGTCATATTTTGAGGCCTGCCGATGGACATAGGCTACCTATTTTTTTTAATTACACCCATAAATGGACGAAATGGGCATTGCAAATTGCTTAGGCTGTTCAAGGCTAAGCCGCTGGACCGATTTGGACTATATTTGGTATGGTCATATTTTGAGGCTTGCCGAAGGACATGGGATACCTATTTTATCTCCACCCCTAAAAGTTCTCTCACTTTGGCCGCTGATCTGCATTGCACAGCGTCTTCCAAAGTTACATCCCAATGATTACCATTTTCTAATCTTTACAAAACGTTGTATATAAATCCATATTAAGTTCATATCTATCAATAAATACATGATTAAAACATATTCTGTACTTTTTGTTATTTGTTAACTAAAAACATAAACTGCACGCGGACGAAGTCGCGGATACCAGCTAGTATATAATATATACGTAAATAAAAAAATGTTTGCACTCCTTCTTCGGGGTGTTACTCTCATTCAATTTTAATGAATGATACCTCAATTTGTAGGTATTTCCCCTGCTTTAATGCAGTGCAAGAAAATTATAGAAAGCCATCTATTTTTTCGCAATGAAATTCGCGTTTTTTTCTTCAACCTATACATTCTCGTATGCACTTTAACTCAGTTCATTCCATTGTACAGAGGAGAATGTCATGTTTTTGTTTTTGCTTTTCATGCTTCATGCAAACACACGCACACACATCAAATAACATTTTCTGAGCGCTGATTGCAAAAACAACGAGAGCATTTTGCTAAATTCTTCAAAAAATTCAAATGGGAGAGAAGGAACAAAATTTTGTTGTTATTGAAATGAAAGTTGAGAACAATCTTTAACATTTTTGTTTTTGGACTGTTGAACACAGCGGCAAATAAAAGTAAAAATAATTTGTAGACATAAATTGCTAGCATATTAATAATTCATATCATATTGAAAAATATCGAAAGCAATAACTGAAGAACTTGCTGAAGATATACGTAAAAATACCTATAAATCGTAAAAGAAGCGATACACAACCTGTTTCTTCAACAAGCAGTTGTGCACTAAAATAAACGTGGAAAACAATGTCAAATTTTTTTTGTACACATTGTTGCCTCGTGCCAATAACCAACAAATTTCATCGGAAATTGTGATTATTTGGAGCCACACTGCATACGTGACAATTTCTTGCTTTCTGCAAACAAAGGCATATCTATGATGCACGGCTAATTTCAATGTGTGCTTTCTACTACGCACACATGTGCTTGCGTTCGTGGGTGATGCGCTCATCGGTATAACCGTGTGTCATGGGCAGAGGGGTTGTCTGCAGGAATGTTTATGTTTTTGTTTCTCCTCAAAATCTTAAACGCTGGCTACTGAATAAAGTTCCATTATGCCATTTAAAACCTATTGCACTTCGTGGTTGACTTTGCGTTTGCGTTTGAAATCCCTTATAATGCTGTTATTTTTTTCCCCAAAATTCTAGCAAAATTTATATTATTGCAAGTTTATAATGAATCACCATAAAAGAATCATCATTTCCACAAAAAAATTTAAATATCTAAAAAAATGCATTTTCATAAACGAAGATTTACTAACTATAAGTTGCAGTTAGGATAGGCAGAATTACTTATTTGAAAAAAATAAAACTAAGTCATTAACTTAATAACATTAGTCAATAACTTTACTTTTTGTCATTGTAATAAACACAACTATGGAATTAATACTTGGTTGTATTGGCTCTTATTTTTAGTATCAAAGTTAATCATAACAATTCCCTGTTGTCCCAAGCGTCGCTAAAGACGAAATCGTTAATGAATCTTGCAAGACAATTCCTCAATTGATTTCTTATTGAGGACATGTTAGGCGACATGTCTTGCAGGCTGTCCGCATCAGGGATATGGTCTTCATTGTCTTGTATGTTGTCTTGTATACGAGCTTTGCAATTCTTTTGATGTACATGCTAACGAATGTGACCCGAACACGACACGACAATGACCCGTTATAACCGATCATAGTTCGAACTACGCAACACTATTTTCAGTTTAATTTGTGAAACACGTGGAGTTGAAGCACAAAATTTCAATGTAAGTAAAATTTTAATGTAAGAAAAAATTGTAGAATTGTATAACATTTGTATTTTGATCATACTCGTAAATAGATGGATATCAATTCACGCATCGACGGACTAGAGTCCAGATTGGCGGGACTGGAGAATCTGCAGTAGTTGGAAGAGAGTCTCTCTGGCGACAAAAGGAAGGCAGAAATTGTAAGTTTTTCAATATCATTTATTATTATTATAAGTAAATATTCGTTTTTAATAAATTAATAAAATAAATAAAATTTACAAAATGCATTTTTAATTATTTTCGAACAGCAATTGGCAGTTTATAGCCTGAAATAGTATGGTTTGTTGTCGATGACAACCTAGTTGACATTAGCATGACCTGTCGTTGATGACAAAGTTGATGACATTAGCATGACCTGTCGTTGAAGACAACATAGAAGACTAGTGTGGTATGTGGTCATCGACGACATTCTGCAAGACAAGTCTTGTATTGTGTCGTGAAAGAAAACTGCGACATTTGTATGAAAATGTCATCAACGTCCACCATGGTGTTGTCTTCCAGGCGTCTTTGACGATTCTCTTCTGTCGTGCATCCATCCTCGAGGATGTCTTGAAGACAAGAACAACAGGGAAGTAAATGCTTTCTCTTCGCCTGGATATAACTCATTCCAGTCCAAGGTCTCGTTCAGTTATTTCTTTGTTTGAACGCAATACATCAATTATATATTACCTTTATTGCATTGCTTTTGACTTTTGGTTAAAATGTTTATGAATGTGAAGGATAAGTTGTCTTATATAGGTTTAAAATAAGTTTGCTGGAAATTAAAAGTAAGTGATTGGGCTGTACGCAAATGGTTAGATTCCTGGAAATTAAAAGTTATTTGATTAGGCTGTAAGCTGGTTAGTTAACCCCCAGATCGACAGGCCTGTGTTGCTAAGAGTCGCGGGGTATAAACCCACCGAACGGCTGTCCCTCTGCCGCGGGTTATAAACCCACACACCGACAGGGATATGTTGCTAAGAGTCGCGGAGTATAAACCATAGATTAGTAGATGAGACACTCGAAAATGTCCCTTATACACTAATGCATTTTTGCTGGAATTGCACTTATACTATGAAAGAAAACTTTGATTCGCTGCAAAAAAAGTGTAGCCTCGCCGTAAAAAAGTGTAGCCTCGCCGTAAAATAATGTAGCCTCGCCGCAAAAATTTTGTAGCAAGCACTGATGGAAAATTTATTTTAAGGGGATGTTTATTGAAACGTCAAAATAAATAATTATAAATATTATGTTTTTTATCCGAGAAAAACATGTATAAAAAAGAGTTTTAATGTTAATAAATATATTCTATCACATTTTACACAGCATTTCCTAATTTGCTTGGTTATATTTCCTATAAATGCAGTCGGTAATCAATACTTTTTTGTTATAAATACATAATTATGCGCCTAATTGCGAAAATATGCAATTAGAATGCTGTTAGCGGAATAGTTTAAATGAAACTGAATACAAATTATTACAAAATAGTTGGAAATTATACGGTTTTGGCCTAGTTGGGGCTCCAAAACCCTTTAGCACATACGGTTGCACTGTTAAGAAATCGTACACATTGATTGATAAAGGAACAAGAACAACAATGGGGTATTTCGCACGTATTGTATACGTGAGTTCAACATACCAAATAGTCAAATGTCAAACCGATTTTTTGAAGCGGCGAATAGCGAGTGTCACATCTAATAATCTATGGTATAAACTCACAGACCGACAGGTCTATGTTGGTAAGAGTCGCGGGGTATAAACCTACAGAGACCTACATACCGTCAGGGCTGTATGTAGGTTGCAGCGGTGCGCTGCGCTCTTAACGGTGACGTCGGCTGAGACGTTGACTATGACTTCGAAGGAGGCGTTGGCTTCGATGCTGACTGCGACGTCGACTGAGACGTTGGCTTCGACGATGACTGCGACGTCGACTGATGCATTGGTTTCGACGTTGACTGTGATGTTGACTGAGATGTGCTTGCGCTGTTGACTGCGAGTCCCTTTGATGCCGACTCAGAGTCCATCGAAGCAGACTGTTCATGCCGATTTGGAGTCTTTATAGCGCTGACTGCGACGTCCTTACGCTGCTGATCGTCTTTGCTGAAATGTTTAACGCATGTTACTATTTTTGAACTACCTTCACGTGTGCTTCTTCACAGGCTGTCTCGATGCGCTGTGCGTTAACTCTTTTATCGTCGTCTGTTCTTCTTCCAGGTTGTAAAAAAAGCTTTTAAGCTTTCGTCAGACTCCGAACCTGTTTGATGGAGTTGATACGACGTGTTCGTTTCTTCCAATGTTTCGAGCTATTTAGGAAACTCGTTTGACTATTTTTCGCCATTTGCGCTACGAAAACGAGTTTGCTGCGTTTGTCCTTGACTTGGCTTGATTCTATGCCAGCTTCTTTATAAATACAATATAAATATATACTCTCTGCAACAGAAGCCGCAGTTCTTTCTGTGTTGTTTTCGTTCAGCGAATAGCACAACTTTCAGCTCTCTTATGTTTGCTTATGCTGTGCTGTTGCTGCGTAAATTTTTGCAGCAAAAGCAAAATCACTGCAAATGGAATGAAAAAACTGCAGCAATTTCAAACCCTACATAAGAGAGTTTCCCTTATTAAATCCATTAGAGTTCGATATTTACAAAACTCGAAAAAATATTCCACAAGTTGTCTTTTAACAGCTCTAAGGATTCTGCGTTGGAACTTTCGTAAAACCAACATGACAACAGAAATTGCCTGTTACAAATATGATTGCTGTTACAGTGTTGAAACACTGAATTCATTTGCGGCGCTCATACAAAATTACGGCCACGTTTCAAACTGATAAATATATATATATATATTATAAGTTTGGGTTTTCACTGTACTAACACGATAAAAAAAATTCCACAATTAAGTAATTGATATTCGTTTGAGCATTCAAGTGATCAAACACTCCCAAAAATTTCTGGGTATTTCTGAAAAATTACTTTGTTAAGATAAATATAAAATTAACTCGAATGTTTAAAACTAACTCGAAAGTAAAAATAAATTTAAAAAACGCCTGAAAAAAAACAAAAAAAAAAAAAAAATTAAATATAAAGCGAAAAAGTAAACCCAAATCTAATAACAAGGTCTCTTCATAAGTAATATTTTAGCTAAAATAAAACAAATGTAAGCTTCCAGTAAGCAAAAATAGGCAAATCAAAAACTAAATTAGAAAAGTCAATTTATTAAAACTGAATTGATAAAATTAAAAAAAAAAAATATACCAGTAAAAGGAGTAAAAATGAAAATAAAAAAAAATTTCTTTAAATTAGCAATTAACGACAAGAAAAAAATATCTGATGTGGCCAACACATGACTTCCTTGTATGACGGCAATTGTATGGTTTTATTTCAAGAGTGGTTGATATATTTTATTTATATTTTAAAATTGAAGTTTTAAAAATTTTAAATATATTTACTTCCATAATGAAAAAAATTTCATAGGCTTCTCTTAATTTAAATAATTTAAATAGTAGTAAGTAAAAACAAGGAAGTACAAATTAGTTTCCACTCAGCTTTAACTATCAATCGTATTAATTTTGATTTCCCTGTTTAGTTCTGTAAGGGTACAACCAATTTTTGTAAAAGATATAGCAGCATAACATTCATTTATCATTATCATTTATGTAATTCGGATAATGCATGCTTCGTGTTCCTTTAGCGAAGAGTCCTTTTGGTGCGAACCATCATTAAATTTGGAGCTACAAAATTGTGTCTTATGTAAGGCCCAATAGTATATACTTTCTAGGAGTGTTTGTTTTTGAGTAATGTATGAAATTTGAAAAAAAGTATATGAGAAGTTTCCTTTTCGCGCAACCGATTGCATCCAAAAAGGGAGTTGCACAACTAGGTCTTATAAGAGTCTCAAATACCAAATTTCAAATTTCTAGGATTCTCCGTTTTTAAGTTATTGAGGATACATACATACCTACAGGCGTACATACGTACATACGTAGACACGTCACGACCAAACTAGTCAAAATGGACTCCGCGATGGTCAAAATGTGTGTTACCATCAAAATCTCAATATCGAAATTTTTCATGATTACAATACTTTCTTGTATTTACTACGTATACAAGGAAGTAAAAAGAGCTAAAATTAATAATACCACTCAATATTAATTACTAAAATATATAAAATCTTTTTTTCGTTGATTACATTTGCTGTCAAATTAGAAATAGAGCAAACTCGCATGCAATTGCATGTTTGTCTACATACAATTGTTTCTAGATAATTTATTTTTTTCTTGATTCTAATGAATCTTTATAATTTTGCAACTGATTTTGTATCTTGCATCTTGTCAAACTGTGTGTTAGGCATAATGAAAAAAAACATAGATTTAAAAAAAACTTTTGCAAAATTAGAGGAGAAAAACTAGATATAAAAGAACATAAAAATAAATTTAATTATTATTAAATATTTAATATATTTAATATTATTCATTCTGGTACGGGTATATCTATGTATGTACATTTTCATATTCCTAATACACACACTAGAAGTTAATAACATTTAGGTGAAGTAATTCAGCGTATTAGGAATTTGAGAAAAGTTTTATTAGTATTTGGATTAATTAACAATTATGTACCTTATTTAAAATCCCGGTCAGCAACAGAAGTTCCTAAATCTGCAAATATACCTACCATTCTAGTTCATTACTAAGAAGTTCCAATAGCATTATTATCGTTATAAGAGGAATATAACTAGCCAACATTATCTTTATTAGTATAAAAAAACTGATACCAATAAACATGCATTAGCTAGTTGTTGAATAATTTTTTTCTTATTTCTGACTTATAATATTTGTATATCATATTGTTTAGCATTTAGATTTCAGAATTATTTTTAACTGTACTATTTTATGTTATACATATTTCGTATCCTACTATAATTAAAGTATTGTGCTTTTTTTAATTTACTAGTTTTATTGCCTGATGACTACAATTACTCTTTTAATCTAGAAGAATACAAGAATGCTATGACTCAACAAATTAATACAGTGTGCATCTATGGGTATTACACATGTAGTAGAGATATAGTGTATGCTTTAGAAATTTTTCTGTCAATCAAGAATCACTCTGGATTTTATTTAAGTTGTAACGAGCTCTTGGTGACGTCACAAATTCTCCTTAAAATAAACCACATTGATCACTTTCCGCATAACCTTATACAAGTCTACTAATCATTTAAAACAACCATAGCTTTAATAACATGACGTACATAATGTTTCTTCATCGTCCGTTTCACTTTTCTTGATCACTTCAGCGACTCTTTACTGACCGTTTGCGGTTCCTCGTGGTTGCTCTGCGATTGTTCACTGACCGCTTGCGGCTGTTGTTGATCACTCTGAGACTCTTCATAGACCGTTTACGGCTCTTCTTGATTGCTTCAGCGACTTTTCACTTAGCACTTGCGTCTTTTCTTGATCGCTCTGCGACTCTTCCCTGACCGCTTGCCGCTCTTCTGAATCGCTCTTCTTAATCATTACTGAACGCTCTGCGGCTATTCGTTAACGAATTTCGTCGGCCACGGTAGCTCTTCATTATTTGGCGAAGCACTTGTTCTTCACTCTCTATTCTGCGACGACTGTTGCAGAAGTTCTTTATTAGTTGGTGCGTCTTTCACGACTCTGCGATTCGTTCTTGTGACCGAAACCAATAAACACAAAAAAACAATATATTCAACCTTCGCAGAGGGATGAACGGATGAAGATATTTGAAGGCAATCCACGAAAACAAAGTAAAATTGCTTGAATTCATTACAAATCTATCAGGTTTGCTTGTAATGCTTCGACTTATTGATGTCATAAAATATTGTTCTGGAGAAGCTCGGTTTTGAGGAGAAGGAATAAAATCAGGAAGGAATAAAAGGAAGAGCCGGAGGTGCTATCACAAGAACGAATCGAAGAGTCGTGAAAGACTCACCATGTAATGAAGAGTGCGTCCTAATTTTTGTGTTGATACTGTCCGTTTGTTTTTAGTGTTTTCGTCGCGTATTTATGTATTTATATAGAGCTTATATTTATCATGTTATTAAGACTATGCTTGTTTTAAATGTCTAGTAAACTTGTCTATAATTTGCGGAATATGATTTTAGAAAGGTGGTTTATTTTAAGGGGATTTTATGACGTCATAAAGTGTTCGTTACACCTGAACGAAAATTTCCAGGGTGACTCTTTATGTATGGAAAAAAATCTAAAACACACCCTATAGTTATACTGTAAGTGTAACTACATAGATGCACACTGTATTAATTTATTAAGTCATAACACTCTTGTATTATTTGTACTCATCCGACAATAAAAAACTAGTATCTTAACAAAAAATGCAATAGTTTAGTTATAGTTATGTACGAAATATTCATAACGTAAAATAGTAAAGTTACAAACTATTCTGAAATTTAAATTGGAAACAATATGATATGCAAATATTATAAGTAAGTTCTATAAATTTTCACTATTAAACTATTAAACCACACTATCATTCATTAAAATCTTTATATATAAAAATGAAATGCCACATGTAAAAAAATAAAACTAGAAACAATGACTTTAAAAAAGACAATTAAATATGACAATTTTTAATATTTTATACAATTTTTGAGTAATTACTAATGATAGTAATATATCTATCTTGCATGCATAGTAAAACGAAAACAGTTGATAATCATTATTATCAGTGATTTCAGTAGGTGATGACTTTGTGTGTTTTTGTTTAATGTGGCCCGTGACTGTCTTATACATATGTAAGTTTGTGATTTTTTATTTTGCTTTGTGGATTACTTTTTGAAATGCCACAAATTAAAAATTAGATGTCGAAATATCGAACAACTAAGCAACGTATTTTGGGGCTTATGAAGAACCCTGAGAAAAAAGCTTCCCTGAGTGCTAAGTGCCTACGTGCTGGAATGGGTGTGACAATATTTAAAATGGCCAGTATTATATGGAATCTACGAATAAGAAATTTTCATGCAGATTGGATACTGAATACTGAATGGGATTTTTATCACCAATACTATTCCGTAGAGGCGAGAAGGAGATTGAGAGTGTGGGAATTGATGTGAGAGGTGAAGAATAAGATATAGTGTTTAGAAGAGAGGCAGAGGAAATGAAAGAGAGGTTCTTGGGAGCTATTCATTTTGAAACTATTCAATTGTAATGAAACTTAAATGGGTTGCAGTTTATTAAACCATTAGCATTGGGTCGTAAATTTTGCCCATAACTGCTAATAATAGGGAAGTAAACTTTTTTTCAAATAGCCATGATTTCGAAACTGTAGCAGCTAGAAAGCAGAACCTGAACTTTATTTTTCAGACATAATATCACGTTCAAAGATATCAGAGGCAACCGCTGAGGACCTATTAAAGAAATACGTTAAAATAACGAAAAATCTTACAAGCAATTTAAACACAACGTAATTGTCATCCAAGGTCAAATAATTGCGCTAATATATCATTGTAATAGTATGAAAACAAGCGTAACTGCATTCTCGGTATAGAAAAGAAAGGCTCCTGAATTTCTCTATATTAGGACACATCCCGCTGTAACATTGACTATTTGCAGCCAAATTTTATTCGGATAACTGGAACGGTTCTCCATTGATCGTGATTTCAATTTACGGAGGACAAACGGACAGACAATGGAACTTACGGACAGAATATCCGTGTGCTTTAGGTGAGTGCCTGCCTACAAAAGGATTAAACTCACGGTGTGCCATCACACCCGGGGCCGAAATTAGTGACGGCCAGCACCCCATCGACTAGGAAAACCAAGTCTCCGGTACCAAACGGAGACACGCATAAAGGACGTGACTCCCCCTTTGGTGAAGGTTGAGGGGAACTTACGGACAAACCGAATGACAGACAGGCTATGGAGGTGACACTGATCAAAAATATATTCACTTTTCGTTATCTATCTCAATGGCTAATTTGGCGCTGATCGGTAATATACATATATACTTTTCTATATGTAATTCCGTTAGTTCCGTACGTTATACATTTCGGCACTAAGTCCATATATACTTAACCATAGATCACTTAGATTGGAAATTGATAACAAATCTTTTGATACAAAAAAACCTGCCGCAAAGGAGCAAATTGAATGAAAAAGTCGAAAATGATCTGAAGCTAATAAAAACTAGTAAGGGTACCTTCGGTCAGACCGAAGCTTATATACCCTACATCCCAGCAACCTTTATTATACATATTTATACATATTTCCGATTTATTTAAATAGTCCGATTTTCTTAAATTTCCGTATCAAGAATTTGTTATAAAAAGTAGGCGTGTCACTCCGCCGATTTTCCCCATTTTCAATACAGAGTTATCTATGATGGCAGAGAATATTCGTACCGAATTTCAAGTCAATTCTTCCAACCGTTATTCTGGAATTGCGGTTTATATCAATGTCATATGTTCGTGGGCGGACACGCCCATTTTTTTTAAAAATTTAATCTACCTGTACCGATGTATTCGGAAACAAAATTGAAGCTCAAAACTAAGTCTACAAGTTGAAATATTGTTAAAAGAATTAGTATTTGTTAAAAAAGTAGGCGTGGCGCTGCACCGATTTATCCCATTTTCAATCCCACAGAGTTTCGGATGACAAAGAATATACGTGCAAAATTTCATCGCGATAGCTTCATTCGTTCTCCTGTAATCGTGATTTCCACAGACAGACAGACAGACAGACAGACAGACAGACAGACAGACAGACAGACAGACAGACAGACAGACAGACTACGGACATGGCTAAATCGACTCAGGAGGTGACACTGATCAAGAATATATATACTTTTCCATACCTGCCACGCCTCCTTTAATGCGTTACACACGGAAGCACAAAGTGAATATACCCTCATTCCTCCGGATGTAGGGTATAAAAATAGCCTGTGAGGACAATTACAAAGAGGTATTGTGAAAGCAGAAGAGAAAGGTAAATTTAACCGTTGCCTCTTCTCATCGCTGATATCCTCAAGCTCTCATGCGTTTTACTTCACACATCATATGTTCACGATGGTTGCATCTAAGCACTTTCTGCTATAAGACTGTACAGCATTTTGCGTTCAATGAGGCTGAATTCACTGTAACAGGCATAATTGATGCCAAGTTACAATTCTTATTCTTATACATCAAACACTGATATCTGAGCTACCATACGAAAGATCCCAACACGAAGGACGCCGGTTCGAAACCGAACAGCGGCAAGCAATTTCTTCATATTCTTTTTTTTTTATTATTATTTCTTATTTTATTATATTTTCTATTTTTTTTAATAAAATAAGGTAATAAAAATTCATTACAAATATAAAAACATAAAAAAAGCACATATTAAACAAATTACGAAATCCGCCAACTACGGGTTTCGATTGCAGTAGCATACGGCACATAAGCAAGACATTTTATTCGCTTTTGCTTTCCCGCTTATTCGTAATCAGAGGTTGGAATTCTCAAACAGTTCAACCATCACGCGACGTAAAGGATGCTCAAAATGCACAGCAATGGGAGAAGTTGGAATCCTAAGTCGCTTGCATTGAAACTGCTAAGACTTTTGTATTTTTGGAAAACCATTTCCAACTTCCACTATCGACTTCGGTCACCAGTGTCCAGCACTATCTGGCACTATCGGCTTCGGCCACCAGCAACCGCACTATCGAGTTGCTATCGACTTCGGTCACCAGTGTCCAGCACTATCTGGCACTATCGGCTTCGGCCACCAGCAACCGCACTATCGAGTTGCTATCGACTCCGGTCACCAGTGTCCAGCACTATCTGGCACTATCGGCTTCGGCCACCAGCAACCGCACTATCGAGTTGTTATCGACTCCGGTCACCAGTGTCCAGCACTATCTGGCACTATCGGCTTCGGCCAGCGGCGAGCAACACTATTTGCTCACCAACTAGGTAGGGCACCTAAACGAGGTACCAAACCAGAGACTATTTTGTTGGTGGACGCTCTGACGTCACCAAATACATTAAAAGGCCATCTGCCGAGTAGCACTTTGGCTCTCACTCTCGCCTTCCGCATATTAAAAGCATTCTGCCAAAGAAGTAGTTACGCTTCCTACCACTCACCGCGTCTCCCTTGGTACTTTGACTAGGTGATAAATATTGTGCAGCCCTCTGCTGCGGGATACTCTATCCCCCTCTCCCATTGTACGTATTTTAAGGTATAAAAATTGTTAAGTATTAGTATAAGTATAAAAATTGTTAAGCGAATAATAATAAATAATAAAAAAATAAAAAAATATTATAAACCAATAAACAACGTCCGAGCTGAACTCTTTACAGAGTCAGTGCTAGACTGTCGCGAAGACAGTCGTGAGTAATTCGGAAATACGTTGTATGTTAGAGGGTTGCGAGACCCCTTTAACGAACCCTGGACAGACTGAGTTTTATCCCAGCCTAAGGACAAAAAAAACTCGTTACAAATGGCGCCCGAACAGGGACATTCTTCTTCAGAAGAAAGTCACAACACAACAACAACAATTAAAAAAATCGACGAAACGTCGACCAGCTGGGTTTACTACCTAAAGAAAGAAGAGCTGGAAAAATACTTACATGAAAAGGGACTACCCACTGATGGTACCATGAAAGAAATTCGGAAAAGAATTGGCAACTATATACATTTACAAAAGAAAAGAGACAATGAGGAAAAACAAAAAACCCTTGTGCATACTCCAACGCAAGAATCATGCAATGATACGCCCACTGGTACATGGCAACCACCCGTGAATCATACCAATAATAATAATATTGACGTCATGAACACTGTGAGAAAATGGGGACTCCATTTTAATGGGAATCGACCATTAAACGAATTCCTGGAGACTATTGAAGAACTAGCTGACTGCTATGGAGTAAAATACGATCACCTCTTGCTGCCACTCAACGAAATCTTCAAAGACCGAGCACGAGACTGGTGGCGATACAAAAAAAGCGAAGTTCACACGTGGGCAGACTTCCGAACAGCAGCAAAAATATTCTTCCAACCACCGCGACATATACTCAGATTAGAAGAAGAAATTATGCGAAGAAGACAGAGTAATCGCGAACGTGCCAAAGATTATATTCTTCACCTCATGACACTAATACGACAACATCCACACATGAAAAGTGAACAGCAGATCGAGCGAGCATACGAAGGACTACGCCCCGAATACCGATTATATATCAGGCGCAGCGACTTCGACAACCTCGACGAATTAATGACACAAGCAGAAGAATATGAGCACCTTAGAAATGAAGAAACAAGAACAAATCGTCACGCAAATAATTGCTTGACGCCCCTTACATACGATCGACGTACACATTGTTGGTCTTGCCGACAGCCAAGACACCCTCAAAGGAAGTGCCCAACAAAGAAATTACTATTCTGCTCTCATTGCGGAGAAATGGGAATCTTATCTCGCGATTGCCCATGCCACCAAAACAACACTAAAGCGCCACCCGTCGCTGGCCGCTACTACATACCAGTTAAGTGCGAGCAATACACAGTCGACGCTTTGATTGACACCGGAGCGTCTCTAACATTTATGGGTGACAACCTTAAGAGTAAACTTAACCTACGCACCCAGCCAAACCGCACAAGAGACACACCAATCGCACTGGCCAATGGGGAAACCGTGACCGTCCGTAACTACGGAAAAACGAAAATACAGATAAATAACAAAGTATACTACCACCACTTGCAATATATGCCTGGACTGACCGAAGATTTAATACTCGGGACGGACTTCTTAAAAGTAATTGACGTCCACATCACCATCAGAGGGCATGAACTAAAAACGACATCCGCCAACGAAAACTTTGCTCTCTACTACAGCAATCAAAAAGACGAACAAATACAACTCCAAAAGTTAATAAGCGAAACAAAGAATCGCATGGAGAAAATCTGTAGACCGTGTAACATCGCACAACACACAATTCGTGTAAATACCGACATACCCTTCAAACAAAGGTACTACACACGAAACCCGGCGATGCAACAAATAATAAATAGCGAGATCAGCATCGCAGTTAATGAGTCCACCTCACTCTCGGCATCCGAAATGAATTTCGGGAGAAACCCACCAGCACCAAAAATAACAGCAACCGAAAACCTAACACCATACGGCAAAACAGTGGTGAATTTTACAGAATTATATCAACGCGCTCTCCTCAAAAACCAAAGAGCCACCCAACACCAGAAGCATCACTACGACCTGCGACGCCGCCCCTGGAAACCAGCAGTAGACTCCCTAGTCCTTCGCAAAAACCACGTGCTATCATCAGCCACGAAGAAATTCACCGAGAAACTCGCTCCAAAATATATTGGGCCGTACAAAATAATCCGATATGCATCAACCAATATAGCGGTTTTAAGAAACGAGACTCATCCAAATAAAGAGGTGCGAGTACACATCCAAGACCTCAAAAGTTTCCCTATAAACTCAAAATACACCACGGAACCAGCACGACACTCACCACAGCAACACTCACCCTACTCACTACAATCAATCACGCAGAACAAGAAAGCGATCAGTCACAGCCGATCGATTGCACTGAACAGAAGTCCGACAAAATTCTGCCACCACAAAAAAAAGGAGAGGAAAAAAATGGCACATCTACGCAAACCGACACAGCCAAGACGTCCCGGGTTAGCAGCTTCCAAATGGGTCCAGCCAGTACCGCCATTCGTGCCACCACTGGAAGTACAAACGAAAAAGGAAATCCTCCATCGGGCGATGGCGGTCTCAACTATAAGAAAACCCAATAAGAAACCGAACCTCAATAGAATCCGAGCAGCCATCCAAAAAAACAGACCTGAATACTGCACCAAAGCAAATCCACGCAGTACACAAAAAAACCCCGAGAAAGAAGGTAACCCCCCAAAACCATCCACCAGTCACGACCTACAAACATCACACGCCATTAAACAGGGATGGCTAAAAAGAATAAATATAAAACCGCAGAAAACACCAGAAAGACGCACGTTCACCCTTCGTCAACCAGAAGGCGACGTGACCGTCACCGTGCAAGACGGATGGGCCAAACTTTGCTACAAAAACGAATGGAGAATCGTCACCACCAATCGCAACCACTCTCAGGTCCGGCCCTTCTAAAAACGAACAGAAACCAACTTCAACTACACCTAGGAATAATAAGTATTTTACACATAGTTTATTTTTTTATATATATACTCACATATTTACACCTTTATACAAGTACTTACATTTAAATTTATAACTATTTACACATTTACATTTTTTTTATATATATATACAAACTTCAAAACTTACATACTTATAAACGTTATGACACCACGAAATAATGTCACGAACATATACAAAAAGGGAAAAAAAATCTTTTCTTTTTTTGATTATTATTAAAACAAAATTATTAAGTACAAAAATGAACTACGAAGAAAAACAAAAAAAAAAAAAACCCTCACAAAAAAATATATATATATACACAAGCCATATATAAACTTTATAAGATAGAAAAAAACTGAATAAAACATTTTATATACATATATATATATATATGTATACTCTAAATCTTTTTTTTCTTCTCTTTCTTTTTTTAACCGAAATCGGGATAGACTGTAACAGGCATAATTGATGCCAAGTTACAATTCTTATTCTTATACATCAAACACTGATATCTGAGCTACCATACGAAAGGACGCCGGTTCGAAACCGAACAGCGGCAAGCAATTTCTTCATATTCTTTTTTTTTATTATTATTTCTTATTTTATTATATTTTCTATTTTTTTTAATAAAATAAGGTAATAAAAATTCATTACAAATATAAAAACATAAAAAAAGCACATATTAAACAAATTACGAAATCCGCCAACTACGGGTTTCGATTGCAGTAGCATACGGCACATAAGCAAGACATTTTATTCGCTTTTGCTTTCCCGCTTATTCGTAATCAGAGGTTGGAATTCTCAAACAGTTCAACCATCACGCGACGTAACGGATGCTCAAAATGCACAACAATGGGAGAAGTTGGAATCCTAAGTCGCTTGCATTGAAACTGCTAAGACTTTTGTATTTTTGGAAAACCATTTCCAACTTCCACTATCGACTTCGGTCACCAGTGTCCAGCACTATCTGGCACTATCGGCTTCGGCCACCAGCAACCGCACTATCGAGTTGCTATCGACTTCGGTCACCAGTGTCCAGCACTATCTGGCACTATCGGCTTCGGCCACCAGCAACCGCACTATCGAGTTGCTATCGACTCCGGTCACCAGTGTCCAGCACTATCTGGCACTATCGGCTTCGGCCACCAGCAACCGCACTATCGAGTTGTTATCGACTCCGGTCACCAGTGTCCAGCACTATCTGGCACTATCGGCTTCGGCCAGCGGCGAGCAACACTATTTGCTCACCAACTAGGTAGGGCACCTAAGCGAGGTACCAAACCAGAGACTATTTTGTTGGTGGACGCTCTGACGTCACCAAATACATTAAAAGGCCATCTGCCGAGTAGCACTTTGGCTCTCACTCTCGCCTTCCGCATATTAAAAGCATTCTGCCAAAGAAGTAGTTACGCTTCCTACCACTCACCGCGTCTCCCTTGGTACTTTGACTAGGTGATAAATATTGTGCAGCCCTCTGCTGCGGTATACTCTATCCCCCTCTCCCATTGTACGTATTTTAAGGTATAAAAATTGTTAAGTATTAGTATAAGTATAAAAATTGTTAAGCGAATAATAATAAATAATAAAAAAATAAAAAAATATTATAAACCAATAAACAACGTCCGAGCTGAACTCTTTACAGAGTCAGTGCTAGACTGTCGCGAAGACAGTCGTGAGTAATTCGGGAATACGTTGTATGTTAGAGGGTTGCGAGACCCCTTTAACGAACCCTGGACAGACTGAGTTTTATCCCAGCCTAAGGACAAAAAAACTCGTTACATCACTAAACAAAGTTTTGCTTTCAATTTGTTAGAACCTCCTTTATCCGACCTTCTTTTGCCACTATCCGTAGCATTTAATACATTGGCTTGAAAATGAAGGAGTGTATTATGCTTTGCATTACATTTGATGCAAATTCTTGATGTATACCGTTCAGCCATGTGACCAGGCCTTAAACAGTTGAGTTTATAAGGATTCAGAAAATGCAAAAATGCTTGAAAAGCAAACAATGGATGAGTTGCGTTTTTGCCATATGGTTGAGGGTTGTTGCACCGCAGCTCCAACGGTGATAGATTTTGACATAGTTTATGTTGAATTATTATTAAATTTATTTATTATACTTTTATGACGACAATCTAAGATTTATTGCATCAGGGATGTGGTAGCTGTTTCGTAATTGTACGATGTAAATTCTAGATGCCTCACCAATTGTTCTGCTTTTTCAATTTGTGTGCAGATACCACATTTTCTGCAAAGACGGCATCGCTTGCCCATGGATCAATTCTTTATAGATATCACGGAACTGCTAACATTTAACCTAGTCACTGTCAAATTTCGGAATCGTTATTTTCGGTAGATGAATCATTGCCCCGTTTTTATACAGTTGGTACTTATTAGTTTTGATGTTAACACCATACGTTGATACCGTACCGTTACTTTACTTCGTGGTATCTAGGAGATGTTACTTACACCTTACGTTTTAGATGTTGCGATACTGTTTAAGGTCCAGCCTCGCCAGCTATAGCTTGCCTATTTTCGATTAAATCCTGAACTTTAACGGCAGCAATCGCTTTTTCGAATATCTGTAGGTTATTAACTTGCAGGTTAATCTGTGTTGACGTCAAGACCAATGTAATGAAACGCATGCTTGCAATTTTGTAGTTGGACAAAAAGATTTGTATTTTTTTACTGGTAGTAATGATTTCATTTTGTAAATTCTGATCCTTAAAGTCGGCAATTCTATGCCCGCAGTTAGCGCATCCCTGCGAGGTCTTTCTTATTTTCGATCAACTTTTGCCGCTTCTACGTCTTTAGTTGTTGGATTCGTTGGTATGGCTGCGATCAAGGATAGGTTTTGTTTGTTTTGTTTCGATAGTGAAGTTGGCAGGATCAAGTCAATCCGTATGTCAACAGGACTCTGGCAATACTCTCGCTTAGCTGATGCAGTCAATCCGCATAGTTAGAACGGTGCTACAGCCGGACGTATGGACGGACGATGCCCGGCGGGGAGGCAGCTGGCCAAATGGGGGTGCTCCGACCACTCACCCAGTACCCCGCTCATGATGCCCAGTTGGCCCCGGCGTCTGCATTGCCTGTCGCACCCATCGAGCTCATGCCACCGGGCAACCGGAGCCGCCTTGAGGTGCTCGATGCACTTCCCCATGCAGTGAACCCAGAAGCTCCAAACACGATGGAAGCGACCACCACCCGCACCAACAGCCAAGATGAGGATATCGCGCGTCTTCTGGACGAGTTCCTCGAGGACCACATGTCGGAGGCAACATACCACATCAAACACGCCGAACTGCTCACGGATGAGGAGATATTGAACGAAGCCGAGTTGCTCCCAGACGCCGTGCCGCTTATCGACGCGGAGATACCCCAGAACACCGAGTTGCTGAACGGCATTCAGCCGCTTAGAGATTTCGAGTGGCGTGACCCCTATATGGAAGACGCCGAACAGCCCACTCCAAGTGCTATTGAGGTAGAAGCAGCCAGCATCCGTGCCCAATGGAAACCAGGACGCCAACTCAAGGTTATACGAGAGTTCGGTAGTCAAAAGTACAGAATACAGGTCACCAGAGCCGGAGCAGTTTCCTGGCACATCATCGCCAAACCGAAGTATGAGGAGAGTGTAATGATGGAATCTCGTAGACGAATTCCAACCTACACAACAATATCAGTTCTTACAATTATGTTTATTCTTAATATATAAAATGTTATTAATTGAGGAATTAAGTGGATTTAATTTAACCGAAATATGCCTATAATTGGAAATGAATTGATTACATAAAATGTATTACGTTGAATAATCTATTATTTAGAAATTAATTGATTACATGAAATGTCTTAAGTTGAATAATTAGGAAAACCCAGAAATGTAAACTAACATTAAGTTTATTAGTACAGAAATTAAACCTGTAATTTCTTATTGTAGCGTACAAGAAAACTCACAGAGTATAAGAGATTTGTTATAACACGCACATGAAGAGTATAATAAGGCCTTAGCCAATAATCAAACAAAGAGCGAGAGAGTGGGCAAGTCGCCGACTGAGAACTCACTAACATATACATCCGATTTTTTACGTATATAGTATATATGGTTAACGAATGCAGTTATTAGAATACTTGCCCGATTTTGTAAGACCAATACTTGGATTAAGTCCGTCAGATGACATCGACAGTTTAGTTTTCATAGCTGATAAAAAAAAAAAACTAGTAAGGGTACCTTCGGTCAGACCGAAGCTTATATACCCTACATCCCAGCAACCTTTATTATACATATTTATACATATTTCCGATTTATTTAAATAGTCCGATTTATTTAAATAGTAAAAAGTAGGCGTGTCACTCCGCCGATTTTCCCCATTTTCAATACAGAGTTATCTATGATGGCAGAGAATATTCGTACCGAATTTCAAGTCAATTCTTCCAACCGTTATTCTGGAATTGCGGTTTATATCAATGTCATATGTTCGTGGGCGGACACGCCCATTTTTTTTAAAAATGTAATCTACCTGTACCGATGTATTCGGAAACAAAATTGAAGCTCAAAACTAAGTCTACAAGTTGAAATATTGTTAAAAGAATTAGTATTTGTTAAAAAAGTAGGCGTGGCGCTGCACCGATTTATCCCATTTTCAATTCCACAGAGTTTCGGATGACAAAGAATATACGTGCAAAATTTCATCGCGATAGCTTCATTCGTTCTCCTGTAATCGTGATTTCCACAGACAGACAGACAGACAGACAGACAGACAGACAGACAGACAGACAGACAGACAGACTACGGACATGGCTAAATCGACTCAGGAGGTGACACTGATCAAGAATATATATACTTTTCCATACCTGCCACGCCTCCTTTAATGCGTTACACACGGAAGCACAAAGTGAATATACCCTCATTCCTTCGGATGTAGGGTATAAAAATAAGGTAGAGAGAGATGGTAACAAAATAGAGAAAAATCGCTTGTTTCAACTATTCTATATGCTTTTAAAGCTTTTTTATTCCATGTGTAAAGGGAGCAAGTGCATATTACCGCGCGTTATGGCATCAAACCTGAGTAACGACTGGTACAAAAATCCTCGTCGACACTAGGATATAACTATAATTATAAGTTCAGGAAATTGTACCTTGAATTACATGCAGCAAACCCTTTACTACATACCATTGGTAGTGTTTAGAGAACTGCAACGAGTCCAATGATTCGCTGTCGTTCTGAGAGTTGTCTCTGAAAATTGGTAAAATTATTCGTCCTGAAGTCAGCGATTAGTACAATGAGTCGTCCCGAACTGATTGCATTCGACGTCATTTGCATGGCACGAGTGCAATCGTACAAAAAAGCATGCATCGAATGTTTTGTATAAACAATATATGAGGTCAGCCTGTGCGTGTTGGCGGTGCTTATTTTGTTTGGTCATTTGAGTAGACGCCAGGGTCGAAATTCTTGACCGACGATCGTTGTTTGTTTATTTATTATTTTTTGTATGTATGTGTTTATACATGTAACGATAATTTTAATATTTAATTTAATTCTAGAAGAATTTTATGGTAAATTACTATTGTTTATTGTACTATAAAAATTTTCTGGTTCATAAAAATAAATGAAATTGTTAATTACTATTATTTTTTAAACTTTTACTTTTGAAAGCTTTTTCGAACATCGAAAATAACTTTTTACATACGTATTTGACCGATTTTACCAAAATTATAAAATAAAATACATGTTTTTGCGACTGGAATGCTTGCGCTTTACTTTACTTCGCAAATCAACACATTTTTCTTTTACCGCATATTTAATGCTGTAAAGTTTTTTTTTAGCTCTTCAATTTTTGTTCTTTAAAATATCATCCGAATATTAGCATGCCAGTTAGCAGGTGTTGTTAAACAAGAATTTGAACAAACAACAATCGTCTGTTCAGCATTTTGGAGTCTAATTCAGTGAGGACAAAAACACAAAAAAAAGTCATTCGCGCCAGGTAAATGACATCGAATACATTCCAAAGATTCGTAACATTTTACGAGTTTCTATGAATCAGTCACAGCGGGACGAATCATTGCACCATTCGCTGACTTCGAGACGAATAATTTCATCAATCGGTCGCTTCGTTGCGATTGTCTTCAGAGACACCACTCAGAGTGCGAGTGGTAATCGGATATGAAAAATTAATGCATGGTGTTCGGTATTCTTTTTTCGGCGAATAATTGGAAACCACTTTTGAATGCATTCATTGTGTTTCTCTGGTGCTGATCTAGTTACCCATTACGCCCTTTTAGTAGATTTGAAAGGCCAAGTCTTAATTGAAAAAAGTACTTACTTATCAACTTGGAGTATAGTTAATACGTTTACAATGTTTGAAATATCTAGTTCTAAGGTATCTGCTAACGAGTTTTTTGCAATACTTAACGGATTCCCCAATATTTCTCTGTTAATAACATAAATATTAAGCTGAATCGTAAGTTGTTACCGACTTTCCCGTTTTCAATCGATCACGTAGATTGAATACTGCCGAATAAATTCCTAAATTATTATAAGGAAAACAATTAAACTCCAATCAAGTGGAATGTAGAAGCTGAAACCGCATTCGACTTATAGATAGACTTACTCACACATCCAGCTCTTGAGACAAAGCTGCGACTACTTACAGATGCGTGGCAGACGACTAGGGGCGTAGCACTACATAGACCAAAAAAAATCAACGCTTGACCTTAGAATTCTCTTGCTTTTCTCAAGAAACATTTCTCCAGCACAAACGCCGTATATAAAGCATATCCTCGACAACAGCGACAACTACAATTTATATCGGAATTTTCAACAAATATTATTCACGTAGCGTTCACGGCGTGAATGAATATTGAAATAAATGATCCGCTTCCAAAAACCAAGGGATCAAACAATTATCCAGGTGGCCTGAATCACTTCGTATCAAAGACGATATATTATTCACGTAGCAGGCGTGAATGAATATTGAAATAAATTATCCGCTTCCAAAAAGCAAGGGATCAAACAATTATCCAGGTGGCCTGAATCACTTCGTATCAAAGACCAGAGAAGCATCGCAAATCGCGTCGGCTCTATTTGGCTGCCAACGGCTACGTACATTACCATCCACCTTCCAACGGCATCATCGAACTTAAATGCCTAGGAAACGGACATAATGTGGCACAATTTGGAGTACACCAGAACTGAAAGCTGAGACTAGCATTCGCGATGGATTGAACGCATGCCCTACCGAATATTTATATGGCGCAAGTATCAGGATTCGGCTATTTTTTTTTCTGACGAATTTCCTCCAAATAGCAAATATATCTTGAACGAATATTTCGAGATTTTGAAGAATTAAAACCAATTCCAGTGTCGCATATCTACAAGAAATATCTTTTCTGTTTCAAGAATTTCTGCACATAAAACACACTTAGAAAGACCTCACAAAGAAGCCTTCAAAGTTATAAATCATCTCTCTGATCGCCTTTTTAAAATTCAAATTCGTGGAAAAGAAACATGTAATTTAATTGAGAGACTCAAACTGTCATCAGACAGAACGCGATTTTTGCGGCACGGCGGGCGGAGCGGAAGTTTTCTGAGTTGTAACACACAGGTTCTTATGGGGCATGTCAGACAGGAAACCCCCACCTCGGCCTAAGAGTTATCGGTCACCAGCGCGTTTTCACCGACGAGTAGAGCATTGTAAAATTTTACAGAATCTTGTATGACTATAGGAAATGTCCCATACAATAAGAAAATATTTTTTTCTGAAAAGTTCCTTATGTCACATCAGCAAATTCCCTGGGGAAAGTGAAAAATCCTAGACAATGAAATCAATTATTATCAGTACGGCATTCTTTTACTCGCAAAAACGAACAGCTGACTTGTATAATTCCACATGGTGTCACGTTCTGTCTGACATGCTCCGCGATAACTACCCCGGGCGTATATTATTGTCGCGTTCTGTCTGACCGTACCTTTACAGCACAGAAAACAACTTTCCTAATACAATATTATTCAAACCAATCAGAACATATTTAAGAGCACCAAAAACGGACAATAAAAGCGTTAATTTTAAGTCAAATTTAGATATTGTAAGATTTCAAATTTTATCCATTTAGTGTTTTACTACATTCTTGGATAAATGTTGTGACGAATATACAGCGCCATCTACACGTAAATGAGATAAGTGCAATATGAACAGTGTAACCAAATTCAATGAATATTACTTTTTTTTATTTTTTTATTGCTCGTACATGAATAGCGTAGAAGTCTCCCACATTCTACCAAGTCGTGCTATAATAGGAAATAATAATGTCTTGAAAATACCACAGCTGAGACAAGAGTTGAAGTCGCGTTGTTTGCTTGTTGCAGAAAATTAAGCAGAGCTATAAACACGGTTGCGTAAAACTATGGAGAAGGAGGCCATCGACGTTAAAACACACGAATTGTTCTACGAAGCTTCATCTAAAGTTGAACACCACTTGGTAAACACACTCAGCTCCAGCGTTCGACATGAATGTTCTCCTAGCGGCAAGTGCACAGAAGACTTAACAATTATTGGAGCAAAACTTTATAAAACTACTTTATATAACACTTGTTAGGACTACGTTGGAATATGCATCGCCTGTTTGGAGCCCAAATTATGCCTGCTACATTTCTGAGCTTGAATCTGTTCAAAAGCAGTTCTTGCTCTTCGCTCTACGTCATTTTCATTGGGATGCATCTTCGAGACTACCACCTTATGAATCCCGTTTGCAGCTAATTGACTTACCTTCACTCGTCAATCGTCGTAAGATGTTAAATGCGGCTCTCATTTTGAATATACTCTATGGTATAATTGATAGTCCAACCTTGCTATCATATATTTATATTAATGTTCCTCATCGCACTTTGAGACGGTATGAGCCGCTTTATCTAAGTATTGCTAGAACTTCATATTTGCAACATGAACCTCTACGGAATGCTTGTAGCGATTTTAATACTGTATATCCTGTTATAAATTTCTCCGATCCAATTTATGTAACGAAACAAATGATTTTATCATTTTTATCGCAACCTTTTTATATTCAATACCTATAATACTGTGAATTTACTTTGTATTTTGTCTGAACTATAAAGTTATGTAATACTTAGTTTAGTTTCTTTTAAATAAATAAATAAATAAATAAATAAATAAATAAAACTTGACAGAAAACAGCCATCCGTCTTTTCATGATGGCGCTGGTCAGTTTACCGCTCACGGTTAAAATTTTCTTGCTTGTGGCAAGCACGCCGTAGGTCATTAGGGTCAGTCATGCGAACATGTAGCAGCTCACGGCCTAACACTGGTGTCAGATTATGGGTAAGGATTTCAAGCAGTTCAGGATCATGCAAAGGATTTCGTAATCCAGGCATTTCAAGATAGAGGCCCCCGCGAAATTTGCGGCCCACCTCATAATTGTATGCGGCCCATAAATTTTCCATAATTATACTATTGTCATGGAAAATTTGATAATCCAATAGTACGTTTTCACCTTTGTGTAGTAGACTGCTAAAAACGGACTGTATTAAAATCTGAAATATTGTTGTGAGCAAAGATAGGGTGGCGTGGCATGGTGGCTGCGGCTAGGCTTGCCGGCAATGTTGGGTGGAGTTCTTGCCACCCTATATACAACAGAAAAACATAATCGTGCCTTATTGGTTTTTTTTTTTATAAAATAAGAACCGGAGTGAAGTAAAGAAACGAGTTAAGACAACATACTGGTCAGTTACATCTGTGTTTCCTAATGGGTTTTTCAACGCAAACCATCTCACACTCAGAATTACCTATTCAAAAACCTAACATTCTCCACTCAACCCCTTTCAACTACTTTCAGCTAACCAAACATAAACCAATCATCCTACAACCCACTAGGAAACTCACACACGCTTACCGTCTGTGACCCGTGGTGACCTCCCTTTAGGTCCACCAGCACCTCAGCCCAAAATGTTGCCTTTTAGCAGGTCATGATAACTACCGAATCAGATTTCCGAAAATAACAATCAAATATAAATACAATAATTAATACTGTTCTATGTCATTTATTCTGTTACTTCTCGTTCTTTCTTCTTTATTTATTTCGCGCATTGTTATTAATAGAATTAAACAATCTGATTCGAAGATAATTTTTTAGGGAATAATAATTTATTAGAGAAAAATTCTAGAACACAATAACAAAGTTTTCTGAAGTAAACAGATATAAAATCATTTCGATTTTTTATACCCTACATCCGAAGGAATGAGGGTATATTCACTTTGTGCTTCCGTGTGTAACGCATTAAAGGAGGCGTGGCAGGTATGGAAAAGTATATATATTCTTGATCAGTGTCACCTCCTGAGTCGATTTAGCCATGTCCGTAGTCTGTCTGTCTGTCTGTCTGTCTGTGGAAATCACGATTACAGGAGAACGAATGAAGCTATCGCGATGAAATTTTGCACGTATATTCTTTGTCATCCGAAACTCTGTGGGATTGAAAATGGGATAAATCGGTGCAGCGCCACGCCTACTTTTTTAACAAATACTAATTCTTTTAACAATATTTCAACTTGTAGACTTAGTTTTGAGCTTCAATTTTGTTTCCGAATACATCGGTACAGGTAGATTAAATTTTTAAAAAAAATGGGCGTGTCCGCCCACGAACATATGACATTGATATAAACCGCAATTCCAGAATAACGGTTGGAAGAATTGACTTGAAATTCGGTACGAATATTCTCTGCCATCATAGATAACTCTGTATTGAAAATGGGAAAAATCGGCGGAGTGACACGCCTACTTTTTATAACAAATTCTTCTGTGCTTTTCAAAATGTCAGCTCAATTTTGAGCTGAGATTTCAGTATAAATATGTATAATAAAGGTTGCTGGGATGTAGGGTATATAAGCTTCGGTCTGACCGAAGGTACCCTTACTAGTTAAGTATTAACAAACAAAGTATATCAATTTCAACACCCCCACTCGAAATATATTTATATCTTGTGCAACCCTATTTGTTTGCAAAAATATTTGTGCTTTTCAGAACATACTCCTTTGGTCAGAAAATCAGCCAACATTTCATTTGTCGAGACACCGGAAAAGGTTACTTCGTTCTTCATCCTCATTTCTCTAACAAAATGATGTATGTATAAATGAACGTTTCGTTCTTGGATGATAACCGTCGTTTGAAGCTAAGTGAATTGCGCTCTGATTGTCACAATACAATTTCGTTGGTTGTTTTTTTTTTGAAAATTAATATTGAGCTCACTTTCAAGTGAACGTAGCCATATGAGTTCTTGAGTAGCTGCAGAAATCGCCATATATTCCGCTTCAGTAGTCGATAGAGCTACCGTTGTTTGACGTTTGCTACTCCAAGAGATTGCTCCAAATCTGAATTACCTTTACTTGAGAATCCGAGTTTCATGTCTATTGTACCTTTCAAATACCGAAAAACACGCTTCACTGCCGAATGAATGAATGAATGAAGTGAATTTTATGTGGATTATTGTTGAATGTGCTTAGATGATTTACAGCTTGACAATGTCGGGGCGCGTACATTGCGCTGTAAATAAAAGACTTCCAATCGCTTGCTGATAAGGAACGTCACTCATCGACTCGTCAACACCATCTACTTTTCTTAGTTTTACATTTATGTCAATTGGAGTTGAAATAGCATTGCAGTCTTCCATGTTGTATCTTCGTAACATCTGCTTGACGTAATTTTCCTGATCTAAATATAAATAACCATTTACTCTTGTAATTCGCATTCCCAGACACTGCATTGCTTTTCCTAAAAACTTCATTTTAAAAGTAGACATTAATTTTGATTTAAGCTCGTCTCGAAATTTTGTATCGTTGCTAAAAATCAGCATGTCGTCTACATAAAGCGCGAGATATGTAAATTTGTCTTCTTCAATATGAAAATAAATGCAAGGATCAACTTTGGAACGATTTAGACCATTTTCTTTTAATGCTGAATTTAGTTTCATATTCCAAACGAGACTAGCCTGCTTCAGACCATAAAGTGCTTTTTTTAGCTTCATAACATGACCGCCTTTGACATCTATGACAGACGGTGGTTCAACATAAATATCCTCTGATAAGTCGCCTTGAAGAAAAGCAGTAACTGCATCCATTTGCTCGATTTCTAAATTGAATCGCACAGCTAAGGCCATCAAATAACGGATTGACGTGTAACGCACTACAGGGGAAAAAGTTTCCTCGTAATCAATTCCGTTACCCTGTGTATATCCTTTGGCAACTAATCTAGCCTTGTAGAGAATGCTGTTATCAGGTTCCTTCTTCCTTTTAAACACCCACTTTGTCTTTATAACGTTGCAATTGATTGGCTTTGGAACAGGCGTCCATGTTTGGTTTTCTTCTAACGATTTCAGTTCACTGTTAATGGCATCTTTCCATTGTTCACGTTCATCACCCGATAATGCTTCTTCAATTGTTGACGGTTCGTCTTCTGGTAGTCTTGCAATATAACCAATCGCGCTTCTTTGTTTTCGCTTAGCAATTCGTTCGCTTCGCCTTACTGTTACTTGAGGTTTCGAATTTCGACTGCCACTATCTTGTTGAGCAGAATCCAGTACTCTATCAAGATTTTCTTGAACCGAACTTTGGTTGTCAACTTCTTCATGACATTAAGTGATTTCAGGATCTTGAAAAATTTGTTCAGCTTCTTCGTGACCTTGAATGATTTCCCACACTTCATTGTCATCTTCTAATGAATTAAATGACAATGAACTACTTTCTGAATCAGAAGAACTGTCAGTATCCACCAAATTTTCTTCTTTATTTCTAAAATCGAAATAATAGAACTCACGTTTGTTAGCTTTCATTGCTGAATATCCTTTCACGTTCTCGTCGAATATAACATCTCTGCATGTGACTATTTCCTGTTTCTGAATATCATACACACGATATCCTTTAACATTGATACCATAACCGACGAATGTACACCTCTTCGACTTCGCGTCCCATTTTCTCCTTCGTTGTTTCGGTACAAGCGCCATTGCCAAACAACCAAAAATCTTTAGATGACTGATATCAGGCTTTTTATCAGACCACATTTCCTCTGGAGTTGCATTTAACAATTTATGGGGACTTCTATTTGTGACGTAAACTGCTGTCTGTATAGCTTCGGCCCAGAAAGTTTTCGGAAGTTTCGCGTCATACAGCATACACCGTGCCTTCTCAGTCAGTGTCCTATTCAGTCGTTCTGCTAAGCAATTCTGTTCAGGATTATACGGTACAGACGTTTGATGTAAAATGCCGCAACGTTTTAAAGTATTCTGCATTTGATTGTTGGTGTACTCGGTGCCATTGTCACTTCGTAGAATTTTAATCTTCTTACCAGATTGATTTTCAGCTACTGACTTAAATTCCCAAAACTTTTCATGTACTTCTAACTTGTTCTTCATGAAATAGACGAAAATTTCTCGAGAATAGTCATCAATGAATACAACGTAGAATCGGCTTCCACCCAACGATTTTGCCTCCATAGGTCCGCAGACATCAGAATGAACCATTTAATGTGTTTCCCTTCTGCGCAACCTTCACATACTGCGGTTAATTTATCAGCTGGGAACTTCACACCAGTGACCATACCATTCCTCAGTTTCTTGATACTTTCTACATTCAGGTGACCCAAACGCCTATGCCACTTTTCAATTTTGTCGTCTTCTTTTGATGAAAACGCCTTGTCAACTGAAGCTAAATTTAGCACGTACATTCCGCCAACCAATGAAGCAGTTGCTATGACCATGTTATCTTCATTGTAAACTCTGCAGCCAGACTTGTCAAACACCACACGATTTCCACTCCCTACTATTTGACTTACGGAAAGTACACTTTTAACTGGTATTGAGCATACAGCACCGTCTCTGATTACATTCAGATTAATTTCACCTCTGGAAACTGCATTGAGAGTAGTATCGTTAGCAATTTTGACTTCTCCATGATGCACCTTTGGGTTTTTGATAAGGCTTGCATCTTGAGTCATGTGACACGAAGCGCCACTATCAACATACCATGCGTCTTTACCAAAACTTTGTGAGAAATTATTAACATAAAGCGCAGAATTTTTCTTCCAATTCCTTTTAAAATCCTTTTTCCAATTGGGGCATTCAGCACTAAAATGGCCAAGTCCATTGCATGTAAAGCATCTACGATCGGTAGCAGAAGACGTCTGCCACGGTATTTTTTGCTTTCCTTTACTTTTAGCGAATGCTTTCTTGCTTATCAGTGCATGATTCGGATTTTGAATGAAAACATCTTGCAGAAGCTTCATTTTTATGGAATCGGCTGAAATCTTAGTTCCGGTACTCCCTAACGACATTATCATGGGGCTATACACCTCAGGCAACCCTTTCAACAGCAAACAGCCTAGCCCTTCATCATTCACGATGAAACCAATAGATCCTAACTTCTGTGCAGTGGTCACAATCTGTGATACATATTCTTCTACGGAACTACAATCTTCCAATTGTACCGAGCATAGCTTTTGCAATAAACCAACCTTTCTATCCAATCCAGAGACTTCAAAAAGATTCTTCAACACTTTCCAGACATCTTTAGCTTTTTTAGATTCTCTCACATAAACGAATAGACTCTTATCTAGGGAAAGAATTAAGCGACATCGTGCTTTTTCTTCCTTTTCAGCGTTCACAGTTTCAGCTGATCCATCCACGTACTTCCACAAGCCTTCTAGCTTCAATTGAGTCTCAATTGCAAAGCTCCAAGTCATCCAGTTTTCCGACCCAGTCAGTTTTTCAAATTTATGCAATTCTCCTTCCATCTTAGCAGCTTAAGGTTCTTGCACGTATATATATTATTTAAAAAATTATATCAGAACTTAATGTGTCTGGGCCCATAACCTAATAGAATTATACAATCTGATTCGAAGATAATTTTTTAGGGAATAATAATTTATTAGAGAAAAATTCTAGAACACAATAACAAATTTTTTGAAGTAAACAGATATAAAATCATTTCGATTTTTCAAGTCTTAACAAACAAAGTTTATCAATTTCAACAGTTATTAACCTAACAATAATGATATATTATATAATACAATTTCTATTATTTCACTTTTTTTTTTTTTTTTACTTAATATACTTTTTCTTGTTTGTGTTTATTTTATATTTATAACCGTAAGGATAAATATTAATATATTAATACTAAGCCCCTCAAGAAGTAAACAAAAGAAAAAATTTATGGCGAAGCAAAATAATCTTAGTGTCATTAAGTTCCACTTACCAAGTTTCTAAACCAGAAGATGGCTCCAACTTGCTGCTTCAAACCTGTAACAAAAGTATGTTTTAATTCTATATTTTTTTATTTGTCCCCTTTTTATCTTCCTAATTTTCCTAACTTTTTAATTTAGTTCTATTTTATTTTTTTTTTTCTTCTTTCCTTTCTTTAGTTTGTTTACTTCTTTTTTTTTTTGGTTTTTTTTTTAATAACACAATCAAATTATAAAGAACAATATCATACTAATAGTAAGTAATAATTAATACCAAAATAATTCTACTAGTATAAAAGAACTGTTGTGTTCACGTTGTGTAAATAATTGTTCTTGTGTCAATTTAAAGTACACACACAAGGTCTTTTATTTTGATTCTTTGAATGTAATTTTTTTTTATATAAATTTTATGAAAACTGAGTTTTTGGCGTAATTCTGCCAAAATACCTTTATATATTTTGCACTGCATGAATTGTATATGTACGTTTTTTTTCTTGTATGTACTTCTCCATGTATATAAATAAATTGGCGGAAGTTTGTGTTTCTTGAATACCTTTTATTTTATTCAATTTTCAATGTTTAATTGGAAAATAGGTTTTATAAGTTTTCTTCTTTTTATTAAGGTTCTTTTATATGCATAGAAATTGTATATTTATAAACTTTAATTACTTGTCGCCTTTAAAGTTTTATTAACGCTTCTCCAAAGCAACCATCGCTCTCAACAATTAACACTCTTTGTTTTACAAACTTCTTCTTTTCTTCAAATGTTTTCTTTTTTTTTCTTAAAATCCAACTTTTTTTCGCCAATAATTTTATTCTCAAACACTTTGTTTTGCAATTCCTCTAAAAATGTTCATACACCATCAAAAAATCTCAAAAAACTCCTCTTCTCTCTTTTTTTCCTCCTCCCGTTCCGATTCCCATCCTTCCAATACATTCACAATTCCCACTTTCCCTAATTCCCTCTTCAATCACACTTCCATTCGCACCTTCCACAATCACATTTCCACATAAATCATTCAACCAGGAGACTTACGGTTTTGCTGTGAGGGAAAGTCTTGATAGTTAATTTTCTAAAGATCGAACATATTTGCACATTCAACAATTAAACAAAACAGTAACATCTACTAACACCAAAGACAAAACTTACTGTTACTAAAATCACTCCTCTAGTTTAGGAGATATGTGAACACGGTCTGCCACTACAATATATTTTTGAAAAGTGCAACCGTGTGTCGAGCACGTTTCATATAGCATAAAACAAGCTTGCAAATCAGTTTAATTTTATCAGCATTTTTTTCTTATGATGAATATAGCATTGTCTTAGTATTAAAATATTAATTGATGAAGCCAAATAAAATTAAAAAACGATCGATTGGCAGTGAACATAGGTGTTCACTGGAAAATGGGAGAGATATTTTTTCATTCTAGAAAAAGGCAATTTATTATATTTGATATGTCTGCAGTCTATTTCAGTGTGCAAGGAATACAATGTGCAAAGGCATTAATTTGCCATCCGTAATGAAGAATATAAAGTAAATAAATAAATTTAAAAGCATTAGTATATCCCGAAATATAGTTGCAAATACTTCAATTACTTGTCGCCTTTAAGGTTTTATTAAGGCTTTTCCAATGCAACCATCGCTCTTAACAATTAACCTTCTTTGTTTTACACACTTTTTCTTTTCTTCAAATAGTTTTCTGGTTTTTTCTTAAAATCCAACTCTTTTTCGTCAATAATTTTATTCTCAAACACTTTGTTTTGCAATTCCTCCAACAATTTACCAAAACAGTAACATCTACCAACGAGTATATATTGTAAAGAGATTTCAACGCAGGCTACTCGTTACAGAGCACCTCGAGATGGTGCGCGGACTTAAGGTGACAGAGAAATTGAAGCCCTAGAAAACGTCGACAGCGATCATACGGCAGAAACTACGTGTTCGTGTGTATGTTCGAAGCGATGCTCATAGCAAAGCAGAATTGTATTATCGCTTTAGGAGTGAACGCTGGACAAACAGCAGCTATTAAATTGTTAATGAGTGGAAAGTAATAGGAAGATTCTGTGAGTTGAAGGAATTCGACTTTGTTTTCTTCCATGGCACTAACAAAATATATGCGGCCTGTCCATCTGGCAAGGTTGAATACTTTGTTTTTGTACATTAGATGGTTTCTTCTGTTAATATTTTGGCGAAGTTTTGTATTTTCAGCTTCTGATCATTTTTCCCTTTCTATTCAATTTGCTCCTTTCGCACTTATTGACTACAATTTTAATGCGGGTGTGAAAAAAGGTACTGCTGATTTTAAAAAATATGTCAGTTGAATAAAATAAGAACAAAGAAGATTTTATTTATTTTAAGTACAATTAAGAAAACTAAAAAAGTTTCCTTATTTGTCGTTGAACATTAATTATTAAAATTTTTTTTTTAATTTCCCTAAAATTGTTTTTTAATTTTTTTTTTTTTTTTTTTGTATTAGCACTTTGCTGATTTAAAGTTTAGAATTATAAAAGAGTACATATATTTAAGAAAGCTTAAATGAATTAATTTAACAATTAATTAATTAACTAATCTATACTAATTAATATACATTTGTAAGTTAACTAACTAGTTTTTAAAGGAGCACTACCTTTTTCTATTCCCGCATTAAAATTGTAGTCAATAAGTGCGAAAGGAGCAAATTGAATAGAAAGGGAAAAATGATCAGAAGCTGAAAATATAAAACTTCGCCAAAATATTAACAGAAGAAACCAACTAATGTACAAAAACAAAGTATTCAACCTTGCCAGATGGACAGGCCGCATATATTTTGTTAGTGCCATGGAAGAAAACAAAGTCGAATTCCTTCAACTCACAGAATCTTCCTATTACTTTCCACTCATTAACAATTTAATAGCTGCTGTTTGTCCAGCGTTCACTCCTAAAGCGATAATACAATTCTGCTTTGCTATGAGCATCGCTTCGAACATACACACGAACACGTAGTTTCTGCCGTATGATATATATGGTATATTAATATATACGTTTTTATAAATTCTTTTTGTTTCATAATGGTGAATTTATATTTCACACGTAATATTCAAAGCGCTTTTTAACTTTTAATAAAAGTAAGCAGGAATGTGGCCTACAATAGAATTTGGTGTAGAATTTGCGGAAAATTTGGCCGTATACTGAAATCAGTTTGACATGCCTTTCAAATGTTATCAACGAAGAAATAGACAACTGTGGCGTTACCAGCGAAAAACGCTACGGTTAGCTACTTAGCTGCGAACCAAGTCTCAAAGCTTTTTGACCGATTATGAGCTGAGCGAACATCTTCGTAGGCGCAAGCAGCGACCCGGTAAACCGTTCGACGAATTCTTCGACGACGTATTAGCCATAGCAGGATTCCGCGGAAGATATCGTTGTTTAATTGGACAGACATCTCTCATGACAATTTTGTGTTCTGTGATGTTGCAAGGCCCCTGGATCTTGTTGAATTTTGCCAGCTCGTTCTGCAGACTTGCATCGGCGTCTTCTATAGTGATTTCTCGGTTTTGTTGTATGGTGGTAAATGTGGGTCTGGCTGTGTATTCTTTCACCAACTTCACACTTTGGTTTCCACACGCGATGACAGTCTACGACGCGCATAAAAAGTCAATTCCCGGTATGACGTCGTCTATGACCTCTGGAAGGACAACGAACACTATGGCACCTGTCTCTTCGTTAAGGGTTACACCACAAAATTCTTGAAAAAAACACAAACTGTCAATGAAATTTTTTCTTTTGTAATTTACGGCTTGATAAGCGATAATTTTAGAACGGGGATCATGTGAATTACGTTTGCTGTAACACTTAATGCACATTCATTTAAAGGGATGATCGCTGTTAATATACACACAAACAACAAAAACAGCTACAAGACAATAAGCAAAAACCTGAACTCAGGCCAACAAGAAAAACATCCACGATCGCACCATAGGAATTCGTCAACATATAAAATACACACAAACTGCATGAACTGCAACACAATTGGAACACACAAACTGCATAAACTACAATGCAATTGGAAAATGCTGTACCCATTCCTAAAACCAGCAAAAAGAGTCCTGCCAAATTAAAATACTTAACGAGCATTGATATTATATATGGCATACAGCTAAATGATATAATTGCACAAAAGAAATACAAATCTACGTGTATAAAAATCTACAAAATATCCTGGACATTAACAAAACTTAATATATCAACCACTGTTTAAAAATAATACGCTCATAGAATGCTACAAAAAAAATTAAATTCACTAAAACAGAATAACATTAGCATTTACACCAACCTATAACAAGCAAATAAATTTTTTGTAGTAAAGCCACAAACCTATAATGCGAGAATATAATTTCATCGATAGCAAAAAAGCAAATATAGCATAGACATAAACCAAATACTTACATAAAAACGGCTCCCTCAATTTTCTTTGTCCCAGAACCCCCCAATTACCACTACTTGGGTCTTATTATGTAAACCTGATACCCTATTGTATAGCTTTAGGTATAAACTTTTTCCTATGAAAATTGCTTCCATAGTTTTGTTATGGAGATTTGCTTCTTTTAAGTGTTCTCCCCCATTTCTATCACTAACAAAGTAACAAAGTAGCCTTGACGATCGCAGATCCACCAGATGCTAACCCTCCTACCTCTTTTAGGTAATAGTATAATACGCGGTATCTCGATCACCCTTTCCTTTTTTCTGTAATAATTGTTTAGTACTTATCGTGCAATTTTAATAGCGCTGAGAATATCTTCTGATTTTACACTTTTTAAAGCCTTTTCTGCTTATAATTTATCTGCAATATGGCTTTTATTAATATCTTTCGCCTGACAATAAGCAATGTCAGTATCTCTGCACCCTGCATCTTACGAAATAATTTCTTTATCACCTCGTGCTAAGCGTTCTTTTAGTTATGTTTAGTTTAGTGCTAAGCGTTTATGTTCCTGGTCAACAAAATTGAAAACCAACTAAATTAAATTTAATTGACAGTGAGTCTATTAAAGTGTTTATTAAACCTTTACCAACTACGTTTGACTTATGATCTCTTAAAATCTCTTTTTATAGCATACAACCATTTTATATTTTATCAACTAAACTGTTTTAATTGAAATGAATATAAGTATGGAACATATTTGTTTATATATCAAGTGCCAAAAATATTTTTGTTAAAAATACACAGTTAAGACACAGTTCATTCTTACCGAGGTCTATACGAGGGCTGATAGTTGGACATTCGAATCCAAGGCAATTGCTAAGTTTTATTGAGAGTCCGAATGGTCTAAGGTTTTGAAATATATATTTGTATTTAAATTGGCGCTTATTACATCCAATGCGAAAAACAAACTAATATTCGAACATACATTTGTATGGGTCGACACAATAATATTGGTAGTTTTTACTTCTGCAAAACATATACAAGAATTCCCAAGCATTTGGCGCGCGATAATGCAAATTTTTTAATTATATTCAATAAAGATGAACTGAATATAAAGCATATCTATAGCGATCATGTGGGTACAGATGTCATTTGAAAAGTTTTCACAAATTTGTGGAGAGTGATGGAAGAGTAAATACGGATTTGTGTTTATAAGCAAGGACGATCCAATCGATGATGGATGTTATAGAAAGGGATTTGAGTTATACATTCAACTATAAAACTGCACGCATTCTACTATAACTTCCAGTACCATACTGCATTCGAAACGATTACGCTGATCATCAATATCAACCTGATCATCAACATCAACATCTACCTGATCGTCAACAGATCATCAACATCAACATTAACCTGATCATCTACATGAATGTCAACATGATCGTCAACATCAACCTGATCATAGTCTGATCATCAACATCACCCTAATTGTCAACATAAACTTGATCATCAACATTATTCTGATCATCAACATCCACCTGATTATCAATATCATCTTGATCATCATCTAATCATCAACGTCAACATCAACCTGATCATCACAAAATTTGGTAACAAAGTGCAAAATGGATGGAAACTTACTCAAGGATATTGTAAAGACTATAAATATATTGAAAAAAAAATTTAATAGTTTAAAGTCGAATGCAAGAACGACACTGAAACACGTCCAATGCAAGGACGACACTGAAAACAGTACTATGCAGAGCAATGATGAAACTGAGGAAAGTTTTTTTCTCATAAATCAATGATAATCAAAATGATAGTAAATCATCAATCACCTAAAGCACAGCTATCTAAACTATAAGGAGAGCGCAAAAAAGTTAGATATGTTGTATAAATCTCATAAAAATTAAGATGGTACATTGAGGATTGGGAACAGTACTTTTCAATGAACTGATAACAAGATTGTGACGAACCATTTTGCGTTGCAAATTGGATCACCATAAAAACCGTACAGTCAGCCAAAAACTGCAACGCAATTTCGAAGTGGAACATTCGGTGATCCCGAAACTGCGACGAAAGGGTGCCAGAGCGAACGCAGTAACCACAAAGCCACACGACTACCAGCGGGAAAACCGGTTCTGGTCAAGCAAAGCAACCGACACACACACGTACGAGAGTGTGGGTGACGCGACAGCGTGCTCTGGCTAGAGTGAAACGACGCAAGATACAAAACGAAACATCGTGGAAAAGTCCGTGGGTTCTGTTTAAAAACAGCACACAGGCTGGCGTCGGTCTCTTTGCTTTTTAACAATTCACGTGAGTCAAGACGTAGTTTGAGTTTCTCTGCGGAGGAAAGAATCCATTTTAATCCTGGCGAATCCCATCCCATCCGACCACCGCTTAATGTTGAAGACTTGGCGGTGGCATCCTTCTTTTACCTCACCTCTTCCCCACCGCTTAATGTTGAAGAATTGGCGGAGGTATCCCTTATTTACCTCACCTTTTCCCCCACCACTTAATCTTAAAGACTTGGCGGTGGTATCCCTTATTCATCCCACCTTTTGCCCCACCGCTTAATGTTGAAGACTTTGCGGTGGTACTCCTTATTTACCCTACCTGTTCCTCCACCGCTTAATGTTGAAGACTTGGCGGTGGCATCCCTTCCCTTCCCCACCTTTGCCTCAACTCTTAACGTTGAATACTTGGCGGTGTCTCCCTTGCCCTGCCACACCCTTTAGCGGTGTGCGGCGGTCCGACGCACGAGAGACTCAGGCAGCTCGCCGCTCTTTGCTTTTTAACAATTCAGCCACGCATCACGACATCACGACCACGTGATTTTTCGTAACAAGTCGTATTCACGCTCGTCAAACAGCACGTTCATCAGCAGCATCCGCTGCCACGCCCACCATCCCGACGTCACTAAGCGTCGCTTTCACGCTCGTCAAACAGCATCCGCTGCCACGCCCAACTGCGTCAACGGCACTACACGCATTCACGCTCGTCAAACAGCATCCGCTGCCACGTCTACAACGTCGACCCCATCTCGCGCGTCGTTTCCACGCTCGTCAACAGCACCCTATGCCACGCCCACCAAGTCGACGCCATCTCGCGCGTCGTTTTTCACGTTCATCAACAGCATCGGCTGCCACGCCCATCTTGTTGACGCCTTTACACGTTTTCACGCTCGTCAATAGCATCGGATGAAACGCCCATCTTGTTGACGCCACTACACGTTTCCACGTTCAACAGCAGCATCCGCTGCAACGCTCACCATGCCGACGCCACTACGCGTCGTTTTCACGCTTGTCAACAGCATCTGCTGCCACGGCCAACTGCGTCAACGCCACTACACGTTCTCACGCTTGTCAGCAGCATACGCTGCCACGCCCACCACGCCGACGCCACTACGCGTCGCTTTCACGCTTGTCAACAGCATCGGCTGCCACGCCCATCTTGTTGACACCACTACACGTTTCCACGCTCATCAACCGCATCCGCTGCCACGCCCATCTTGTTGACGCCACTACTCGCATTCACGCTCTGTAATAGCATCCGCCGCCACACCCAGCGCACCGGCGTCATCTCGCACGTCACACTTGATCGTCGCCAGAGGCCGCTGCAACGCTCGCCGCTGGAACATTGTGTCCAAACATAGCCTAATAAGAAGACATACCTAATAAGAAACCACGGAATTTCTTGCAACGAACCCTGGCAACCGCTGACTGCTACCCCGGCCAAAGAAGGTTCGTTACAAGTGGCGCCCGAACAGGGACTATCAAGTCAGGAAAACAACCGGCAGCTCGATTCAACGTTACAGCAACATGGTACAAGTCAGCTGGATCTACAACCTTCCGAAGGGGAAGCTGCAAGGTATCTTGGAGGAGTTCGACTTAAAACGGGAAGGATCCACTGGCATTTGTGGAACGCGTCGAGGAGTTGGCTGAAGCGTACGCCATTACCATCAAACTGATTCCTCGTGCGTTGCCACAACTGCTAAAGGACAGAGGACAGACAACAAGCGATGGGTCACCTGGATCGCATGCAAAGCAGATTTGTTACGATTCTTCTTACCTAGCAGACACTTTGAAGAATTAGATGATAAGATACGAAACCGACTGCAGCGACCGCGGGAAAACTTTAAGGATTACCTGCTGGATATTCAGGGACTAATGCGACAAGCCACATACGATGAGGATCGTATGCTGCCCAGAATATACCTCAACCTGAGAGAAGAATACCTGCTCTACATTCGTCGGAATGATTTCCGCACACTGGAGGAATTAACCACCATGGTTGAGGACCTGGAAATGATTCGGCCGTAGCGAGAAACACTTCCGCCGTATCGTCAAGAGCGACAACGCATGCTGGCAGAGGAGAGCACTGGACAGAGGGTACGGGAAAATGGACCGAAACCATCATAGCCGGAAAGAGGACACACGTTTGACGGTTGTCGCCGCTGCGGACGAAGAGGGCACTGGCTGAGAGAATGTAAAAACCCCCAAGTAATCTTCTGCTGGGATTGTGGACGGAAGGGAATCCGTACTATCGAGTGCTGTCGTCGGCAGCAGGGAAACGGCAGAGGGAATCGCCAGTAACGAGGGGCGGTTCACCCAACGCACGACCAGTCTCGTATCCCGAATCCCCACTCCAAATTGACCAACGCCGCATCAGCGCTAAAGTCGCTCTGGGCCAAGACCTGGCCACCGCTACGATCGACACAGGGGCGACCAGCAGTTTTATCAGTAAAACTTTCGCCGATCGACTCGCCGGCCAAGGCTGCCTGACGCCGACGAACATCGACGTACGGCTAGCGGATGGCCAAGTGAGAACGATAAAGGAACAACTGCGCATAAACTTACGTCTCGGAAAAGTGGAACGCACACAGGAACTCTTGGTTATGACAGGTGCAACCGACAACCTTATCCTTGGTATGGATTTCCTGACGGCGGCTGGAGCAACCTTCTCGTGCGGCGGCGACAGCATAACAGCGTCAACGGAAAACAGCGGTTGGAACAAGACCATCGAAAGCGGCACGGTGTTGACTCGAATGGAGGACGTTGCGGGACCCGGGTGCAACGAAGACGAAACCAGAACGGCGAAAGCTACGATTACGGAAGACGTTGAGAAGTTTTTGCAAGCCGAAATAAACTCCTTCGAACATTTATCTGGAGTCTCGAACATAACGACGCACAAGATTAAGATGTTGGACGACAAACCGATTTTCCCAGGAACCCGGCGATGCAGGAGGTCATCAACACGGAAGTGGACGAACTTCTTCAAAAGGGGTGCATCGAGCCGCAGCGCTCCAATTGTTCTGGTGAAGAAGAAGACGAGAAAATGGCGATTGTGTATCGACTACCGCCAGTTGAACGCACACTCAGTTCCAGACGCGTATCCACTGCCTCGAATACACCACATTTTGGATCGCTTGAGGAATGCGCGCTTCATCAGCAGTCTAGACCTCAAGAACGGATACTGGCAAATACCGATGGAGGAAACCAGTAAGCAATACACAGCCTTCACCGTACCCGGCAGAGGTCTTTTTCAGTGGCGGGTGATGCTTTTCGGATTGCATTCTGCTCCCGCAACGTTTCAGAGAGCCCTCGACCAGGTTATAGGACCGGAGATGGAACCGCACGCCTTCGCCTATTTAGACGATATAATAGTCATAGGTACTATAATACCATGGAGGAATACCTGAAGAATTTACAGGAGGTGTTTCGCCGACTTAAGGCGGCGAATTTAAGGATAAACGCAGAAAAATGTGAGTTCTTCAAGCAAAATTTAAAGTATCTCGGCCATGTCATCAGTCAAGCAGGGATCCATACGGATCCTGATAAGATCGCAGCAATACAGCATCTCGAGCCACCGAAGAACATTAGAGAGGTAAGAAGGATACTTGGAGTCACCTCATGGTACAGGCGGTTCGTGCCCAATTTCGCGGGAATAGTGACGCCGCTAAAAAAATTGTTGAAAAATGGTAAACACTGGCGCTGGGAGGATGAACAGGCGCGAGCATTTGAGACACTGAAGGACAAACTTACACGAGCGCCTGTGCTGGCATGCCCAGATTTCTCGAGGAGGTTCAAATTACAAACGGATGCTAGTGCAGATGGTCTGGGCGCCATTTTGACACAAGATGTTGACGGGATATAGATAGATGTCAACGTGTGATAGCATACGCCAGCAGACACCTTAACCCAGCAGAGAAAAACTACACAACAACAGAGAGAGAGAGTGTCTGGCGATAGTGTGGGGTATTCGGAAAATGCGGTCGTATCTGGAAGGATAACGCTTCACGGTGGTAACGGATCACCTCTCACTGAAGTGGTTGAACTCCATCGAGAGCCCATCGGGAAGAATCGCCAGATGGGCACTGGAGCTACAACAGTATATGTTCGACGTGGAACCGCAAGGGCAAGGAAAACATAGTGGCGGACGCACTTTCGCGACAACCACTAGAAACACTGCGACAGGTAGCACACGGTCGCCGAAGGACGGGGTGATACGACAAGATACTCGCGGAAGCAAAGGGAAATCCAGAAAAATTTCCGGACTACATCATACAAAATGAACAACTCTATCGACACATCGCCGGCAGACCGAATGACGAGGACTGCGCCTCGTGGAAATTGTGTGTGGCAGATCATGCAAGGAGACGCGTTTTCGAGGAGAATCACGAGAGCCCGTGCGCTGGCCACATGGGCATCAGGAAGACAACGCTGCGCATAGCTATCAGGTATTATTGGCCGGGCATGTTTCGCTACATCCGAAAATACGTGCTGAGCCAATTTTGCCAAACCATGGCCAATTTTGTGCGTTGATTTCGTCGGACCCCTGCCCCGATCCACCAGCGGTAACACCATGCTGCTAGTGATGTAGGACAAGTTCACGAAATGGACGGAAGTCGTGCCAATGCGACGAGCGACGTGTGAAAACCTGAAGCGAGCACTGAGGGAAAGAATCATCGCGCGCTACGGAGTACCCAGGGTCCTGGTCAGTGACAACGAGAAGCAGTTCTGCGACAGAAGGCTGCAACAATTTTTAGAAGGAATGGGCATACATCATCAATACACGGCCCCGTATACTCCACAGGAGAATCCCGCGGAACGGGCAATCCGAATGTGAAGCGGATAATCGCACAGTTCACCGGCAACGACCAAACCAGATAGGATGCGCTGATTCCAGAGATGATGCTTGCGTTGAACACGAGCGTCTCCGAGGTTACCGGCTATACTCCGGCTTTCCTAACACAGGGTAGAGAACCGCGCCTTTCGAATGCGCTCTTTGACGAAGACAACTTGAGCGATGGCACAGGGACCAGCACCACATCGGAATGGATCAACAGGATGAGAGAAACTTTCCAGATCGTCATGCGGAACTTGGAAAGGGCGGCGCAAGAAGAGGCAAAATCTTACAACCTACGGAAAAGAGCGTGGCAACCGCAGATCGGCGACTTGGTGTTGCTACGATGCCACCAGCTGTCAAAGGCATCAGAAAACGCTAAACTCTAAAACGCTAAAGGGTTTCACGTCTCCAGTCATCGTGAAACTGCAAATGGAGGGCAGCAGCATAAGAAGAACGGCGTACGGGAATATAAGGCTTTCATCAGTCCACCTCGCGCGGGAAAAGATACGAGCGGTGACATCACAAAAGGGAAAAGGGGCGTCAATCCCTCTCCATCCCAACAAGTTCCCTCCCTACAGCGAGTTCACTAGATTGCAACAAATACTAATGTTTTTTCCTTGACAGAGAGATTTCAACCAAACCACGATCACAGTGAGATGATGCATTATCGCGACGTATTGGACGGAAGCACAACAACGCCGGCTATGGTAGATCTCCCAACGGTAAATACCGTTCACAACATCCGACGAATGGTGACGGAAGACACAACACTATTCCCATAGCCCCCGGGCCCGGGAAGCCTTGATATCACCTACGCCGACTGCACGCAACTCCAAGACGATGGCTGAGTGACAAAGTCATCGAGTGCTACGCGAAGTGGTTAGTGGAGGAACGGCTATCCGCAGAGCAGCGAAAGCGGACACATGTGTTCAGCCCGCACTTCTTCACTCGACTGCGAGCACACGGCACGGAAGCAGAACGTCACGCACGGGAACAGAGCTGGACGAGGAAGGTGGATTTATTTGCCAAGGATTTCATATTCCTTCCGCTGCACGAAACGAATCACTGGTTTCTCCTGGTGGTGTGTTTTCCATGGAACGCTCGAGAACCGAACAACATCGACGCCCAGCAACCAGTCATCCTATAGATGAACTCCATGGCGACCGGACCGAGAACGGACTTGCCCGAGATCATCCATAGTTACTTCGACGTCGAGCACGCACGGAAGAGACCACAGGAAGACCACCGAGGCTTCGGCGACATTGAGATTACAGTGGTGAACGTGCCGCATAAGAATCCTGGCGAATCACCAACTTTTCCCCCACCGCTTAATGTTGAAGGATTGGCGGTGGTACTCCTTATTTACCCCACCTGTTCCCCCACCTCTTAATGTTGAAGACTTGGCGGTGGCATCCCTTCCCTGCCCCACCTTAACCTCAACGCTTAACGTTGAATACTTGGCGGTATCTCCCTTGCCCTGCCACACCCTCAGGCAGCTCGTCGCTCTTTGCTTTTTAACAATTAACAATTCAGCCATGCATCACGACATCACGACCACGCGAGTTTTCGTAACAAGTCGTATTCACGCTCGTCAAACAGCATCGGCTGCCATGCCCAACTGCGTCAACGCCACTACACGTTTTCACGCTCGTCAATAGCATCGGCTGCCACGCCCATCTTGTTGACGCCACTACACGTTTCCACGTTCATCAAACAGCATCCGCTGCCACGTCCAACTGCGTCAACGCCACTACACGCATTCACGCTCGTCAAACAGCATCCGATGCCACGCCCACCACGTCGACGTCATCTCGCGCGTCGTTTCCACGCTCGTCAACAACATCCGCTGCCACGCCCATCTTGTTGACGCCACTACCCGTTTTCAGGCTCGTCAATAGCATCGGCTGCCACGCCCATCTTGTTGACGCCACTACACGTTTCCACGTTCATCAAACAGCATCCGATGCCACGCCCAACTGCGTCAACGCCACTACACGCATTCACGCTCGTCAAACAGCATCCGATGCCACGCCCACCACGTCGACGTCATCTCGCGCGTCGTTTCCACGCTCGTCAACAACATCCGCTGCCACGCCCATCTTGTTGACGCCACTACCCGTTTTCAGGCTCGTCAATAGCATCGTCTGCCACGCCCATCTTTTTGACGCCACTACACGTTTCCAAGTTCATTAAACAGCATCCGCTGCCACGCCCAACTGCGTCAACGCCACTACACGCATTCACGCTCGTCAAACAGCATCCGATGCCACGCCCACCACGTCGACGTCATCTCGCGCGTCGTTTCCACGCTCGTCAACAACATCCGCTGCCACGCCCATCTTGTTGACGCCACTTCCCGTTTTCAGGCTCGTCAATAGCATCGGCTGCCACGCCCATCTTGTTGACGCCACTACAACTTTCGATGTTCATCAGCAGCATTCGCTGCGACGTCTACGCCCACCACGCCGACGCCACTACGCGTCGCTTTCACGCTCGTCAAACAGCATCCGCTGCCACGCCCAACTGCGTCAACGCCACTACACGCATTCACGCTCGTCAAACAGCATCCGATGCCACGCCCACCACGTCGACGTCATCTCGCGCGTCGTTTCCACGCTCGTCAACAACATCCGCTGCCACGCCCATCTTGTTGATGCCACTACCCGTTTTCAGGCTCGTCAATAGCATCGGCTGCCACGCCCATCTTGTTGACGCCACTACAAGTTTCCACGTTCATCAGCAGCATTCGCTGCTACGCCGACGCCACTACGCGTCGCTTTCACGCTCGTCAAACAGCATCCGCTGCCACTCCCAACTGCGTCAACGCCACTACACGCATTCACGATCGTCAAACAGCATCCGCTGCCACGCCCACCACGTCGACGTCATCTCGCGCGTCGTTTCCACGCTCGTCAACAGCATCCGTTGCCACGCCCACCACGTCGACGTCATCTCGCGCGTCGTTTCCACGCTCGTCAACAGCATCGGCTGCCACGCCCATCTTGTTGACACCACTACACGTTTCCACGCTCATCAACCGCATCCGCTGCCACGTCCATCTTGTTGACTCCACTACTCGCATTCACGCTCTGCAATAGCATCCGCCGCCACACCCAGCGCACCGGCGTCATCTCGCACGTCACACTTGCTCGTCGCCAGCGGCCGCTGCAACGCTCGCCGCTAGAACGTTGTGTCCAAACATAGCCTAATAAGAAGACATACCTAATAAGAAACCACGGAATTTCTTGCAACGAACCCTGGCAACCGCTGACTGCTACCCCGGCCAAAGAAAGTTCGTTACAAGATATCTATATGTAATCATAATTGGAGCTTCACACGAGGGTTATTTGAACTGTTATTTGAACTGAACGAGGGTTATTTGAACAAAAAAACTATAATAACACAGAGCTAAAAGTTTTTAAACAAATTTAAAATAGTATAAATGCTCATAGACCTAAATACAAAGATAACGGACCATTTAACGGGACAAAAGCAGTCAAGTATACAATAATAAAAAAGTTATTTAGAGAAAATATATCAGCAACCTTACATTAAAGAATCGGTTTGATGAAGGTTAATAGACATAAAACCAATTATATATATTGGGATGATCCAAATGAGTTGATTTAAACAACAATCATAATAATGAGTTAGTTCCATACTGGAAAAACTTTGGGAAGCAGAAATAATTGTTTAAATTTAGGTACAATAATTGTTTAAGCATTAATACCAATATGAGTTTTGAAAAATTCTGTCATTATTTCCATCAAGGTGACAACAAAATGAAATATAGAAGAAATATTGTAATTATTTTAGGCTTCGACTTGGGCTACGATAAAAATGTAAACCTACACCAGAGGCGCTTGAAAAATATTGGAGCACCCAAGGAAGAAAATGATGCGGCTACAAAAACTTTTGTTGTTGAATGTATGAATCATATTATCTCCAGAATTCGAGAAGAAAATACATTGGTCTACACTAAAATATACGAAGAGACTTCAGTGTTAAAGGAATATATTTAAACACAGCAAAAATCTGAAGATATTTCCAGCGCTATTAGAATTGCACGAAAAGTGCTAAGCAATTGTTTCACAAAAAAGAAAAGGACAATCGAGATACCGTGTGTTATACCATTACCTAAAAGAGGAGGTTTGCTACCACTTGTACCAGCTTTGACTGCACTTGTAACACTCGGAGGATTAGCATCTGCTGGATCTGTGTTCGTCAAAGCTATTAATGATGCTAGAAATGGAAAAGAAAAGAAAGCAATTATAATCGGAAAAGGTTTATACCTAAAGCCATACAATAAAGGATTAGGTTTATATTATAGGCCCCAGGGAAAAAACTATTAAAGACCACAAAAGAGCACTCACAGATATCGATTTGATGAAACAAGCCAGTAAACTATCACATTTTAGAGGTGTTTTCATGAATGATAGCCTACCAAAGCGAATACATCAAAAATAATGTTGAATTGTTATACTGGATAATTGCAGTGGTCCGGGAACTCACTGGGTAGCTTATTATAAAAATAAAAATAGAAAGGAAAATTTTGATGGCATTGCAACTTTGCAGCCACAAAAAAAAAAAAAAAATTAAAGTATATTTCCAAATATCTTAAAAAAATAGGTCTTGCTGAGGATGGAATCTGCAGGCTGTGTCAGGAAGAGGATGTGACAGCGGTGCATGTAAAGTGCCAGTGTCAAGCAGTAGCAAGCAGAAAGTTGGCCATAATGGGTCGCCACTTCGTAGATGATGGCGATGTCAGTGGCGTCAACCTTCGTGATTTTCTTCTAATGTCACGGGACATGGTCATGAGAACGGAGCAGGATAGATTCCACACGTCTAGAGACTAGGATCTGGTAGGATGGCGGTGGGACGAAAAAGGACCCCAATCAGGAGGTCTGCTTCGACTTTCCTACTTCTATCACAAGAGGAGTTAGGTTTTAGTACGTAGGCGCACCTGTAGGAGTGAATCGTGCATGCCAGTTATTGGTATCTATATTTACACTATAATTACACTCAATATCAAAACTATAATTCTTTCAATTGTTGTTATTTATGCCTAGAATTTCTTTGCAATTTAAATGAAAATAGTCAATAAAGTTTGTTCAGAAAACCTGTGAAGCTAAACTGAGTTTTTCTTATTCATGAGTTGTTTTACCCTAGCACATTAATATGTAAGTGCATACTTACTCACTTTTCCTATTTCTATAGGTATATAAATACAATATATTGTTGGTATTGTTTCATGTTTTGTCATATGTGTATCTTATTCAATTTCTCAAATGTTCCATTCGTTGTATACTCTCTAATTCTACTCAAACTAAATCTTCTATTTCTACTCAAAATAAATAAAGGTTGTCTCCAACCAACCAAGTATTTAAGCATGTATGAAGCTGTAACGACGAGTTTTCTTTCCCAGCCGGGAATAGCTCACTCGTCCCAGGGTTCGTGGCAAGTGGATCTCGTAACCACTTGCGAGCAATACTTCGAGCTGCGTTTCCGAATTTCGTTCGATTGGTGTTTCAACCAATCTAGCACTGACTCAGAGAGTTCAGCTCGGACGCAATGTTGAGTATCGTATTTATTATATTTACTTAACAATTTTTATAATTTAGTACTAGAAGAGCCACGATGGGTCGCTTAAAATACAAGAGCCACCACGGGTCGCTTAGAATAAAAGAGCCACAATGGGTCGCTTAGAATAAAGAGCCGCAACGGGTCGCTTAGATAAAGAGCCACAATGGGTCGCTTAGAATAAAGAGCCACAATGGGTCGCTTAGAATAAAGAGCCACAACGGGTCGCTTAGAATAAAGAGCCACAATGGGTCGCTTAGAATAAAGAGCCACAACGGGTCGCTTAAATAAAGAGCCACAACGGGTCGCTTAGATAAAGAGCCACAATGGGTCGCTTAGAATAAAGAGCCACAACGGGTCGCTTAGAATAAAGAGCCACAATAGGTCGCTTAGAACAAAGAGCCACAACGGGTCGCTTAAATAAAGAGCCACAACGGGTCGCTTAGATAAAGAGCCACAACGGGTCGCTTAGATAAAGAGCCACAACGGGTCGCTTAAATAAAGAGCCACAATGGGTCGCTTAAAAATACAATGTATTACACGAGGCCTTCTTGGGGTCACCAACATACCTCAAAAATCCGAACCTTTGGTGTCTACTGTTGCGTGCTAATCGATTAGTTTGCATCAGATCAAAGGCTGATTTGAAATGTTCAAATAAGCTCGTTAAAAGCGGCAAGCGAAATAAACTATCCCCGAATTCTAAGACATTTCCAATGGAATCGGCTGTGAACGAAGGCAAATTCCATTCGAAACAACATTTTGTCCGTCGGCTGATGGCTATTTATTCCTGTGTCTGTATATCTGTCGGTAGATGTATGCTTTCTGGTTTTCTGTACTCGATCTGGAAATGTAAATATTTGTGTTTATGTGTAGCTATGTATTCGTAGTGTGTATTTATTTGCATATGCTAACTTGGAAGGAACAGGTTTTGTATATTAATTCCAGTTCTAGTTTTCGTTGTCGATTTGTAATCTTTCTGTTTCGTTTTGCTTTGTTTGTCGTTCGGTAGGTATGTTTGTATGTACATATGGTTAGCGCGAGTGCAAGTTTGATTATTTCCGTGTTTTGCTTCGCTCTTCATATTTAACTAATATGTATATAAATATGTGTATCTATTTGTCTAATCTACAACTATTTATATTGAAATCTTATTGTAACGAATTGTGGTCGTTACAAAGCATAAAAAAATGTCTAAAAATGAAGAAACAACTAGCAACATTCAATTCAATAAGTGGAGTCGAAGATTTTAACTAAAACAATTATACGAGGAAAAACGTGATGTCCGTAAAATATATGGAAATTAATAAAAGCTACGCAATAAGAAATATTAGAAAAACCAACACCAAATATGGACAGCGCATATTAATGGAAGTGGAGGAGTGTAATTTTCATACCGCCTAGATTCAATAATATAAGTGATAAAACTATAAAAGAGTTCTGCAACTTAACGGATCTTATTACTTAATTAAACTTGTAACAGGCATAATTGATGCCAAGTAACAATTCTTATTCTTATACATCAAACACTGCTCTCTGAGCTACCATACGAAAAATCCCAACACGAAGGACGCAGGTTCGAAACCGAACAGCGGCAAGCAATTTCTTCATATTCTTTTTTTTTATTATTATTTCTTATTTTATTATATTTTCTATTTTTTTTAATAAAATAAATTAATAAAAATTAATTACAAACATAAAAACATAAAAAAACACATATTAAACAAATTACGAAATCCGCCAACTACGGGTTTCGAATGCACTAGCATACGGCACATGAGCAAGACATTTTATTCGCTTTTGCTTTCCCGCTTATTCGTAATCAGAGGTTGGAATTCTCAAACAGTTCAACCATCATGCGACGTATAGGATGCTCAAAATGCACAGCAGTTGGAGAAGTTGGAATCCATCCTAAGTTGCTTGCATTCGACTGCTAAGACTTAGCGTATTTTTGAAAACAATTTCCGACTTCCACTATCGACTTCGTTCACCAGTGTCCAGCACTATCTGGCACTATCGGCTTCGGCCACCAGCAACCGCACTATCGAGTTGCTATCGACTTCGGTCACCAGTGTCCAGCACTATCTGGTATTATCGGCTTTGGCCACCAGCAACCGCACTATCGAGTTGCTATCGACTTCGGTCACCAGTGTCCAGCACTATCTGGCACTATAGGCTTTGGCCACCAGCAACCGCACTATCGAGTTGCTATCGACTTCGGTCACCAGTGTCCAACACTATTTGGCGCTATCGGCTCCGGCCACCAGCAACCGCACTATCGAGTTGCTATCGACTCCGGTCACCAGTGTCCAGCACTATCTGGCACTATCGGCTTCGGCCACCAGCAACCGCACTATCGAGTTGCTATCGACTCCGGTCACCACTGTCCAGCACTATCTGGCACTATCGGCTTCGGCCAGCGGCGAGCAACACTATTTGCTCACCAACTAGGTAGGGCACCTAAACGAGGTACCAAACCAGAGACTATTTTGTTGGTGGACGCTCTGACGTCACCAAATAAATTAAAGGCCATCTGCCGAGTAGCACTTTGGCTCTCACTCTAACAAAAACCTCTCGCCTTCCGCATATTAAGGCCTTCTGCCGAGAAGTAGTTACACTTCCTACCACTCACCGCGTCTCTCTTGGTGCTTTGACTAGGTGATATATATTGTGCAGCTCTCTGCTGCGGGATACTCTATCCCCCTCTCCATTGTACGTATTCTTAGGTATAAAAATTGTTAAGTATTAGTATAAGTATAAGAATTGTTAAGCGAATAATAATTAAAGAATAAAAAAAATATTAGAAACCAATAAAACAACGTCCGAGCTGAACTCTTTACAGAGTCAGTGCTAGACTGTCGCGAAGACAGTCGTGAGTAATTCGGGAATACGTTGTATGTTAGAGGGTTGCGAGACCCCTTTAACGAACCCTGGACAGACTGAGTTTTATCCCAGCCTAAGGACCAAAACTCATTACAAATGGCGCCCGAACAGGGACATTCTTCTTCAGAAAAAAGTCACACCACCACAACAACAATTAAAGAAATCAACGAAACGTCGACCAGCTGGGTTTACTACCTAAAGAAAGAAGAGCTGGAAAAATACTTACATGAAAAGGGACTACCCACTGATGGTACCATGAAAGAAATTCGGAAAAGAATTAGCAACTATATACATTTACAAAAGAAAACAGACAATGAGGAAAAACAAAAAACACTTGTGCATACTCCAACGCAAGAATCATGCAATGATACGCCCACTGGTACATGGCAACCGCCCGCAAATCATACCAATAGCAATAACATTGACGTTATGAATACAGTGCGAAGATGGGGACTCCATTTTAATGGGAATCGACCATTAAACGAATTCCTGGAGACTATCGAAGAACTAGCTGATTGTTATGGAGTCAATTACAACCATCTTCTACTACCACTGAATGAAATATTCAAAGACCGCGCACGAGACTGGTGGCGATATAAAAGAAGCGAAGTTCACACATGGGCAGACTTCCGAACAGCAGCAAAAATATTCTTCCAACCACCGCGACATATACTCAGATTAGAAGAAGAAATTATGCGAAGAAGACAGAGTAATCGCGAACATGCCAAAGATTATATTCTTCACCTAATGGCATTAATAAGACAACACCCACACATGAAGATTGAGCAACAGATCGAGCGAGCATATGAAGGACTACGCCCCGAGTATCGACTGTACATCAAGCGCAACGACTTCAACAATCTAGACGAATTGATGACACAAGCAGAAGAATATGAACATCTTAGAAGTGAAGAAACAAGAACAAATCGTCACGCAAATAATTGCTTGACGCCCCCTACATACGATCGACGTACACATTGGTTGGTCTTGCCGACAGCCAAGACATCCTAAAAAGAAGTGCCCAACAAAGAAACTACTATTCTGCTCTCATTGCGGAGAGATGGGAATCTTGTCTTGCGATTGCCCATGCCACCAAACCAGCACTAAAACGCCACCCGTCGCTGGCCGCTACTACATGCCAGTTAAGTGTGACCGATACACAGTCAATGCTTTGATTGACACCGGGGCATCTCTAACGTTTATGGGTGACAACCTTAAAAATAAACTTAACCTACGCACCCAACCAAACCACACAAGAGACACACCAATCGCACTGGCCAATGGGGAAACCGTGACCGTCCGCAACTACGGAAAAACGAAAATACAGATAAATAACAAAGTATACTACCACCATTTGCAATATATGCCTGGAATGACCGAAGATTTAATACTCGGGACGGACTTCTTAAAAGTAATTGACGTCCACATTACCATCGGAGGGCATGAACTAAAAACGGCATCCGCCAACGAAAACTTTGCTCTCTACTACAGCAATCAATAAGACGAACAAATACAACTCCAAAAATTAATAAGCGAAACAAAGAAACGCATGGAGAAAATCTGTACACCGTGTAACATCGCACGAGACACCATTCGTGGAAAGATCGACATACCCTTCAAACAAAGGTACTACCTACGAAACCCGGCGATGCAACAAATAATAAATAGCGAGATCGACACCTTACTACAAAAAGATAAAATAGAGGCAGCAAAAAGTCCGTACAGCTCACCTGTAGTTCTAGCAAAGAAGAAAACCCCACATCTGACACCATACGACAAAACAATAGTGAATTTTGCAGAATTATATCAACGCGCCCTCCTCAAGAACCAAAGAGCCTCCCAACACCAGAAGCATCACTACGACCTGCGGCGCCGCCCCTGGAAACCGGCAGTAAACTTCCTTGTCCTTCGCAAAAGCCACGTGCTATCGTCAGCCACGAAGAAATTCACCGAGAAACTCGCTCCCTAAATATATTGGGCCATACAAAATAATCCCATATGCGTCACCTAATATAGCGGTTTTAAGAAACGAGACTCATCCAAATAAAGAGGTGCGAGTACACATCCAAGACCTCAAAAGCTTCCCTACAAACACGAAGCACACCACGGAACTAACACAACACTCACCACACTCACTACAATCAATCACGCAGAACAAAGAAGCAATCAGTCACACCCGATCGATCGCGCTGAACAGTAGTCCACCAAAAAGTTCTGCAACCACAGACAAAAAGAAAAAAAGAGAAATGGCACACTTACGCAAGCCGACACACCCGAGACGTCCCGGGCTTCCAGCTACCAAATGGGTCCAGCCAGTACCACCATTCGTACCACCAATCGAAGTACAGAGGAAAAAGGAGATCCTTCATCGAACAATGGCAGTCTCCACCATACAAAAGCCTAAACTTAAACCAAAGCTCAGTAAAATCCGAGCAGCCATCGAGAAAAGCAGACCCGAATATTGCCTAAAAAAACCTCCACAGCCACGAAATCCACAAGTAAACACCGAGAAGGGAGCCAAGCAGCCAAACCCATCCACCAGTCAGGACCACCAACCATCACACACCAACAAGCAGGGATGCCTAAGGAAAAACCAAAATCAAACCACAAAAAACACCAGAGAGACGCACTTTCACCCTGCGTCAACCAGAAGGCGACGTGACCGTCACCGTGCAAGATGGATGGGCAAAACTAAGCTACCAGAACGAGTGGCGAATCGTCACCACCAATCGCAACCACTCTCAGGTCCGGCCTTTCTAAAGGAAAACAAAAAAAAAAACACCTTCAAATACACCTATAAATAATAAGAATTTACCACATACTTTATTTTTATATATATATTATTTACTCACATATTTACACCTTTATACAAGTACTTACATTTAATTTATAACTATTTACACATTTACATTTTTTTTATATACATATATACAAACTTCAGCATCTACATGTTTATAAATATTATGACATCACGAAATAATGTCACAAACATATACGGAAAGAAAACAACATTTTATTTGATTATTATTAAAACATAAAAATGAACTAAGTAGACAATATGAATTTTGAATGCTACTTTAGAATGGAAACTTTACATTTTATACTACAAGAAAAAAAAAACAAAAACATATATACTCTAAATCTTTTTTTCTTCTCTTTCTTTTTTTAACCGAAATGGGGATAGACTGTAACAGGCATAATTGATGCAAAGTTACAATTCTTATTCTTATACATCAAACACTGCTCTCTGAGCTACCATACGAAAAATCCCAACACGAAGGACGCAGGTTCGAAACCGAACAGCGGCAAGCAATTTCTTCATATTCTTTTTTTTTATTATTATTTCTTATTTTATTGTATTTTCTATTTTTTTTAATAAAATAAATTAATAAAAATTAATTACAAACATAAAAACATAAAAAAAAACATATTAAACAAATTACGAAATCCGCCAACTACGGGTTTCGAATGTACTAGCATACGGCACATGAGCAAGACATTTTATTCGCTTTTGCTTTCCCGCTTATTCGTAATCAGAGGTTGGAATTCTCAAACAGTTCAACCATCATGCGACGTATACGATGCTCAAAATGCACAGCAGTTGGAGAAGTTGGAATCCATCCTAAGTTGCTTGCATTCGACTGCTAAGACTTAGCGTATTTTTGAAAACAATTTCCGACTTCCACTATCGACTTCGGTCACCAGTGTCCAGCACTATCTGGCACTATCGGCTTCGGCCACCAGCAACCGCACTATCGAGTTGCTATCGACTTCGGTCACCAGTGTCCAGCACTATCTGGCATTATCGGCTTTGGCCACCAGCAAAGCACTATCGAGTTGCTATCGACTTCGGTCACCAGTGTCCAACACTATTTGGCGCTATCGGCTCCGGCCACCAGCAACCGCACTATCGAGTTGCTATCGACTCCGGTCACCAGTGTCCAGCACTATCTGGCACTATCGGCTTCGGCCACCAGCAACCGCACTATCGAGTTGCTATCGACTCCGGTCACCAGTGTCCAGCACTATCTGGCACTATCGGCTTTGGGCAGCGGCGAGCAACACTATTTGCTCACCAACTGGGTAGGGCACCTAAACGAGGTACCAAACCAGAGACTATTTTGTTGGTGGACGCTCTGACGTCACCAAATAAATTAAAGGCCATCTGCCGAGTAGCACTTTGGCTCTCACTCTAACAAAAACCTCTCGCCTTCCGCATATTAAGGCCTTCTGCCGAGAAGTAGTTACACTTCCTACCACTCACCGCGTCTCTCTTGGTGCTTTGACTAGGTGATATATATTGTGCAGCCCTCTGCTGCGGGATACTCTATCCCCCTCTCCATTGTACGTATTCTTAGGTATAAAAATTGTTAAGTATTAGTATAAGTATAAGAATTGTTAAGCGAATAATAATAAAAGAATAAAAAAAATATTAAAAACCAATAAAACAACGTCCGAGCTGAACTCTTTACAGTCAGTGCTAGACTGTCGCGAAGACAGTCGTGAGTAATTCGGGAATACGTTGTATGTTAGAGGGTTGCGAGACCCCTTTAACGAACCCTGGACAGACTGAGTTTTATCCCAGCCTAAGGACCAAAACTCGTTACAAACTTATGAAGGAGGATAAAAATTAATTCTATCTGCAAGTCATGGTAGATTTTCCTGTAGATCAACCTGAAATGTATTTTTTAAAGTAAATGTTCTGATATAGTAAATAATTAAATAAACATAATTTTTAAACAATTCTCGTCGATTTATTGGTTTACATTTTGTTTAATCTAGAATAAAAAAGCATCAATTGAAACGACCTTTCCTGCTTCGGCTGAATGCAGGCAGAGTTTCTTTATGAGGTCCACGGACCTTGTCTATAGCTGGGATAGACTCGCGGTTTGTCCAGGTTCAGTTCCAAGACAATTTATAATAAGAAGACCAGTAACTTTTCATTGACAATTTTGTGTATTTAAATTTTCCAATCTTAGTGCTAACTTAATTCTTGTTGTTGGGCAGTTGGAGCCGTAGTTCTTAAGGGTAAAAAAAAACTGGCGGTGCTGTGGTGGAACAAGCTAGTGTAGGCAATGTTGTTCGAAACGTTGGGCAGTTATGCGTGATGCGTTGTTTTCCTAGCACGTTTGTCTCTTTAGAATATCGTTGTGACAATTGTGCATTTGCGTTGCTACTTTGTTCCGTACTGATGTTCGCGAATGGCTCGACGCTGCTGCGTGCTGTGGTCGTTCTTATACGCTGTCGGTCGGGAGTCGTTTCTGTTCGTTGTTCGATGTTCAGCAGACTTGCCCAATGGAATGCCAGTTCCGTCCTTGTTTGGCATTTGCCTTATTCTGTGTTACTGAGTATCCCGCGTCATTCCACCACTGCGTAGTTTACGGGACTTGAAAACAGGTTTTTCCAGATTGCTTAACATAATTTAACTCGAGTAGGATGTGTCATGTGACTAGATAATTTTAAATTCAATTCTTATTTATTAGCAAATTCATTTTCTTATATACATACATCTGAGTAGTAAAATAAAAATATAATATAATATATATATATAATATAATATAATATATAATAAGCATATGGCTCATTTAAGAGCGTTTGTGCGCGCAATCTAGCGCCGCTATAATGCGTCGTCACACTCCCCTCCTTCTCCGGGGCGGGTTTCAACACGTGTGCGTTGCCGGCCCGTCCAATGCGTAGCTGGTACGTGGTGTGCCCTACGGTGACGAGGAATTTCTTTCGTGCGCCTTGTCGGTGACCTATGGTTGCGCTAGCGATGGCGTCGTCTACGGGCGTCGGGTAGTCGTCTTTACCCACGGCCATCCACTGATGCGGCTTTGACGTCTCGCCTGGGCACACGCGTTTGTTGGTTGTTGGCGCCGCTGTCTGCTCCGCTGTTGTGGTGGTAGGGTCTACGTCGGATGGATGTTCTCCGGTGTTATGTTCTATAGGCAGTTCATCTTGCTTGCGTTTTGCCGTCATAAAACGCAATGGGGGGAACTGTACCTCCTTTCCATCGGCGTTCGACAACGCCCGTACGATGGTGGCGATCCGCATGCGGCCGCCCCGGTATTCCTGCTCGCTTCCCCATCCCTTATGACCTGGTGCCCCTGGCAGACCCTGCAGGTAACGCTCCACGTTAAGCAGCATGTAGATCCCGCAATTGTACCCGTTCGTTTGCTGCGGTGTCTCCAGTACTGTTAGCGGGCCGTTTTCTTTGGTGAATGTTACCGTTGCCGGTGCTGATGCATGCTGGTGTCTCCACTCGCTGGTGAGCATGCGTCTTAGCTTACAGCCGATTTGATTGTTGCGGTCCACTTTCGACGGCAGTGAATCGAGGATGAAGATCTCGCCTCTTTCTCGTTGTTGCTCCGGATCCGTTGTCCACTCGATGATCGCGGCCAACCAATGGTCGTCCAAATTAATTGGGATCACGATCCAACCTTTCTCGAATATGTTCGTGCCCCGCAGCTGTCGTCGGACGCGAGCGTGTTCGTAGGGGCTGCGATCGATGACCTGGTAGGTGAAGGTATTTAGTATGAATACCCGTCCGTACAGGTGTTCTCGTTCATCCATTTACTATAAAACTCGATCAGCTTGTCGTTTAGGAACCGCCCGTCCGCGAGCCTCTTGTAATCCTCCATGAAGTCACTCCTCCTCTTCCGGCTGGGTACCTGAGTACTTCCTCCCCTTCCGGTCCCGACGAGTCCGAGGAAATGTCGATCGCTTCTGTGCGGGCGAAAGTTTCTGATGTCATGTTTTGATGTTGTTGGTGGTGTCGTCGTTGTTGTTGCTGTTGTTATCTGTTGTCTGCTCGTAGTTGGTCGATGTTCCTCCGAGGATGGTCGTAAGTCAGCTGATGTGACACTGTCAAGCCTCCGTCCTTTTATAGTGCTGACCGCTGCCGTGGCTTAAGGAGCGAGCTGAGTTTTGCCTAGAACGGGGTGCTCTCTACGTTTTCTCTGTCCGGCAGGGCATCTGGGGTTTGTAGGCAACCTGCTTTCCGGTGAATGTGGATACTTTTGATGTTAGTTACTATTATTTATTTTTGCCTTGGAGAGATGGTGTGCTCGAACCAACACCAGTTCGCCTATTTGCGGTGCCCAGGACCTCCTTCGGAGATTGTAGTGGCGGGGCTGGTCGGCCGCTGCCACGGCTAGGTTCCTGCGCGCTATCCTGAAGATCTCATTTAATTGATCTGACCTCTGTGATGGGTCCGTTGTTTGCTGGCCTGTGCCCAGTGTCGTTTCGTCGAATAGATTCATCGGTAACCTCGGTTGACGCCCTTGGACCATGTATGATGGCGAAAACCCTGTTGCACTGGATGTACTGCTGTTGATGGCAAGGGTGATTTCTGGTAGCAACTCGTCCCAATTTCGCTGATCTGCGCCGGTAAACTGAGAGATGATGGTTTTAATCGTTCGATTAGCCCGTTTGGTGGGGTTCTCGCGAGGCGTATACGGAGCTGTGTACTGTTGTCTTACTCCCAGATTTCGGAGATATTTTCGGAACTGGTTACTGGTGAACTGTACCCCGTTATCGGTGAGGAAAACCATCGGGACTCCAAATCTAGCAACTATACGCTCGCGGAAGGCTTGTTGCAGTGTAGACGTCGTGGGCTTTCGCAGCGGGACAATTTCGACCCACTTGGTAAACTTGTCAAGGAAGACGAGAAGCATGTTAAAGCCCCTTCGCGATCATGGTAGCGGTCCCACGAAATCTGCACACACGGTACTCCATGGTTCTTCCGATATCCTAGTCAGCATTTCGCCTGCGGGTTTCCTCTGCTTTGCTTTGAATCGTTGACAGGAATTGCAGTTTCTTACGTAGCGGGCTACATCGCGGAACATCCCCGGCCAGTAGTACAGTCTTGCTACCCGTAGGATTGTCTTTCGGACACCCAAGTGTCCTGCACTAGCTTCGTCGTGGTTCTCGGCGAGCACCCTCCGACGATCGGGACGACCAACCCACAACTTCCAGGGTTCCTCTTCTTCGTCGCCGACCTCGCGGGGGATATGGCGGTAGAGGACACCGTTCTCTATCATGTAGTCGGGGTACTTTCTGGGTTCTTTGATGATCTTCGCCTTGGTGGCCTCCACCCAATCGCAGGCGACTTCTGCCGCGTCCAGTGTCCCGAGCGCTTTAGTGGTCTCTCTTGGTTGGCGAGACAGTGTGTCCGCGACGACGTTATACTTGCCTTTGCGGTATTGAATTTCAAACGAATGTTGCTGAAGTTCTAACGCCCAGCGCGCAATTCTCCCAGAGGGGTTATCTATGCTGTTTAGCCACTTGAGAGCCAGATGGTCGGTGATTATCTTGAAATGGTACCCTTCCAGATATGGCCTAATCTTCCTTACTGCCCAAACTATTGCAAGACTCTTTCTCACAGTTGCGGAATAGTTCTTTTCAGCGCCTTGTAGATGTCGGCTGGCGTAGGAGATCACACGTTCGCCTTCCTCTTGCTCTTGGGTGAGTACTGCGCCCAGCCCGATGTCACTCGCGTCTGAAGTATAAATTGCTTGGTAAAATCAGGACACGCCAATACTGGTACTTCTGTTAGCTTTTCCTTTAGTTCCTCAAACGACTGTTGTTGTTCCGGACCCCATTGCCATCGCTTGCCTTTCTTCAGCATACTGGTTAACGGGAAGGCGATTCTACTGAACTCTGGCACGAACCGCCTGTACCAAGATGCGGTGCCTAGACATCTTCGCAACTCCTTACCGTTGGTTGTAGCTTTGAGCTCTTTGATCGCCGCCACTTTGTCTGGGTCTGTGCTGATTCCCGCCGGCGTTATGAGATGGCCGAGATAGCGAAGCTCCCTTTTGAAGAAGTGGCACTTATCCTGGTTGATTCGAAGGTTTGCCTGGCGAAGACGATTGAAAACGTTCGCAAGATGTCGTTTATGATCCTCAATGGTTCGACTGACCACCACAATATCGTCTAGGTAGGCGAAGACGTTGGGCTCCATTTCCTGTCCAATAACATTGTCTAACGCTCGCTGAAAAGTGGCCGGAGCTGAGTGTAATCCGAATGGCATGGTTCCCCACTGGAACAGACCTCGTCCCGGAACGGTAAATGCGGTGTACTTCCGGCTATTTGGTTCGACCGGAATTTGCCAATAACCGTTCTTGATGTCGATCGTACTTATATAACGCGCTTCTCGTAGTTTCTCCAATATATGATTAATTCTGGGAAGCGGGTAAGCGTCTGTTATGGACTTTGCATTCACCTGGCGGTAGTCGACACACATTCTCCACTCACCGGTTTTCTTACGGACGAGGACGAGGACGATGGGTGAGCTGTAAGCGCTTTTCGATGGTTCAATGCAGTTTAATTTCAGCAGCTCGTCTACCTGTTTGTTTATTACAGCTTGCGTGGCCGGATTCTTCGGGTAGTACCGCTGTTTTACCGGGGTGTCGTCTCTCATGTTGATTCGGTGTGATGCCACATTGGTCACTCCGCTCATGGTTTCAAACTGCTTCAACTCAGCTGCCAGAAATGACGCTATATCCGGTTCCTCGTTAGCTTCGTGTATGGTCCCTAGAGTGTCTTCGCCATGCCGGTTACTTCCTGACTCATCGCTGAATCCGGTAGATCGTCCGTCGCAGAATATCTTCGTCTTCGTTTCCGCCAGAAAATCCATATCAAGTGTAACGGTGTCCATAGCAGCGGGTAATACCAGGAACTCGAAGGAGAGTGCACGTGTACCCACTTGTACTCTTGCCATGAGCGCGGTTCCTACTCGTAGAGTCGTTCCATCGGCTAGTCGAACGTTCACGCGCGTGGAGACGGTTCGCGCTGAGGGTCCCAAATTCTCCAGAAAGGTTCTGGAAACAAAACTTCGGGTCGCGCCGGTGTCGACGATTGCTGTCACTTGCTTTCCCGCCAAGTGAATAGCGGCTGTAAGGTGTCGGTGGTTAACTTTGAATATTGGCTGCTTAACATAATTTAACTCGAGTAGGATGTGTCATGTGACAAGATAATTTTAAATTCAATTCTTATTTATTAGCAAATTCATTTTCTTATATACATACATCTGAGTAGTAAAATAAAAATATAATATAATATATATATAATATAATATAATATAATATATAATAAGCATATGGCTCATTTAAGAGCGTTTGTGCGCGCAATCTAGCGCCGCTAGAATGCATCGTCACACAATATCTGCATTCTTAAAGTTATATGTTCTAACATATAGCAGGCACATGTATCAGGACCATCCAAACTTTGATCGGAAGACCAACAACAAGCTGAATAATGATATAGTATCAGAGGAATGATTTTATTAAAAATTGATTTTAATAATTGGTTAGTTTGATGTAGCAATTAAGAATTTCTACGAAATGCTCTTCAAGCAAAGTTTCTTTATACTTTACTAGAAACTCTTGAACATAGAAGGAAAATCGGAGACATTTATTTGACGCATCTTTACTCAACAGCTGTCTTATATTACTTATACTACTTTCAACCTTTTTCATTCCTACGCTACTCAATCATGTTAAAACATCTTTAAATTCAAGCACACCTGCAGATACGCTACTCGTAAATTCAGAGCACTTTTCCGAAATTTTGCTACTTTTTGTATATTATATTCTTCTTCTTCTTTTTCTTCTCCTTGTTCTTCTTCTCTTCTTTCCTACAAAATTCCTACAAATGGCATAAAATACAAACAAACGAATTTTCTCTTTCTGGCTTTGTTAGATAAGGCATAATTGTTTTATGGGATGATTCCAATACGGATCACGTTTCTGCCTGCAGGGGATTTGTACACTTGCACAAGGCATCCGTGAATTCAGAATCTCATCACATTTTCCTAATTTATTGCCTTTCGATATAAATATTTTTTTCTCTTAAAATGGGAAATTATTGAAAAAACCCATAAAATGTCAATGCAATTTTTACTTTTGTAATTGGCGGCTTGATAAGCGATAACGGGGATCATGTGAATTACACTTGCTGCCACACTTAGTGAACATTTATTTTAAGCGTTGATTGCAGTTAAAATATACCCAAACAACAACAACAACAACACAGTGAGCAATACGCTGAGCTAAAACCAATTAGATTATTCATGATAGTGCTATAGGAATACAACGCAATTGGAAAATGCTGTACTCATTCAAAAAGGAAAACGCCCACGATCGTGCCATAAGAATTCGTTAGCATTTAAAATACATTCAAACAACAATAACTAAAATACTACTCGAACAGAACACTACTGACGCAGTTTCTAACAGGCCACGGAATGTACCGGAGCTATCTACATCGCTTCGGATATGACACTAATCCCTTTTGTCCTGAATGCGATGGTGAAATTGAAGATGCGTCACCCGTGATGTTTCGCTGCCCACGGTTCAAACGGGAGAGAGATACACTGAACATTGAGCATGGAGCGGTTCTTGAACCAAACACAATATTGCAAGCAATGCGTAGCTCACAGAGGATGTGGGATACCGTCTGCCAGGCCACCGCTGCAATCCACTCCAAGCTCTGTGTATTCATCGAAGCGGATACAATCAGCAACGCAGAGTCAGGCGCGCAGCGAATATCTGAACAGTTGACCAGTACAGGACCAACCAACGTTATGGACGGAGACGTGGTAGCTAGAGACTTTATGTAAGAGGACGGTAACGGACGCTTGAGATATGGCTCCTTCTGCCTCCCGACGGTATACTTAACGGTAGTTCCTGGGGCTAACAGTCGTGGGGGAGAGGTTTTAGTTGGCTAAAAAGTCCCACTATCTGGCTTTTGATGCGTACTTCTCATTAAAAGCCAAAAAAAAAAAAAAAAAAACGCGCGCTCGAAAGGCCGTTTGCTATTTTCCCATACATTCTGCATTCATTCTTTTCTGTTTGCCGTAAAGCAACAACAAAATTTGGGTAACTTTACCCAATTGGAATCACAATCGATTAGCAATATGACTGGGAACAAACGTATGCTTAACGTCTCGTAAACAAGTTGGAATTCATAAACAATTTCTTCCTATTCGATCGATTGGATTGAATACTTGCAATTCAAAAGAAGTTAAAAGTCCAGCTTTGAAATTCAAAATTAGTTAAAGTCCAGCTATTGGACTTTGATTTAAGTTATAAAACAAAAGCATCGTGTGTTAGTATGTAAGCGTAGACTTAAGCGTATAAAACTTTATGTTAAGATTTGATGTCAAACGAAGCAGTCGAGCTTTAATAAAAATATATTCGTAAAGCTTTTTCTAAAGAATAAGTGCTTTTAAGTGTGGACACTCAGCCTAAAACAAGTCCGTGAATCATTTTGAATTATTTGAGTTCAGTGCTTTTAAGAGTGGACAATCGTCGTAAAGTGAATCATTGAATCATGCTTGGATCATAACCGAGGTACAGAATTATTTGCATCCAGTGCTTGCAAGTGTGGATGAACTCATTTGTCTGAAACGGTGCATTTCGGCTCTCTACGAGGCCACACATATCTCACTACCAGACCAAATGCTGGGTAGAACTAACGATACCAACGTAGTTACGCTAACTACTTCACCTAGGCTAGGAAAAAGAATTAACTATATTAAGTAATGCATGTAACCTTTGATATAATTATCTGATCTTATAAATATAATAAATAAATATAAACCCATAATAAAGAGAAAAATTAAAACTAAACACTTGAGTTTTATTTGTCGATTCACGAGCCCTGGATACACTGTGTATATCCCGACAACATGACGAAAACCCCGTTACAAAGTGGCGCCTTAGCTGGGACTATAGATTACCATCTACACGAAGCAAGGAAAATATAACAAGGGGCAAGTTTACAAGGATCACGGTGCGGTCGAGAAAACTCTACAGTGAAACCCCGATACATTGAACAGTGGAACAAATACACTAAAAAAACACTAGAAGAACAAGAACAAAAAACTTTTCGCAAGTTTTCAAGAAAACATTCACAAAGTGAAAAAACATTCTACAGTAAAAACCAGATTAGACAGTGGAAAAAATTTAAGAAGTAAAATAAGAACAGTGAAAACTCAATAAGGAGATTGAACATTGAAAAAAAAAGAAACCACAGTGCGAACCATAGAAAACTATAGTGAAAAAAAGACATTTTAAAAGAAAATAAAAATTCCGAACATTGAAATAAGTCAGTGATAACGCGTAAAAAGGAAAACAACAGTAGGCATTCACACGATGGGAAAGAGTTGGATCTACTACGTGCCTAAGGCAAATCTACAGCAGATTCTCGCGGAGTTTGGAGAGTTGAATACCGAAGCGACAGAAGAGATCCGAAAGGTCAGCTTCATCGTATCAACTGACCTAACGGATCCCCAAATCGATCGTCTAAACGAGCTCGAAGAATATTGGACGCGCAGCTCAGCGCGAGAAACAGGGGCAGTGGCCGTACGTGGTGCAATCACCACATCAAGAGATAAGCCAAATGCCAATCGGCATCCTCAATTACCGAGCCACACCGCGAGCCACGAGTCCGAGAAGCATACAAGAAACAATTGAAACTACGCAGAAGTAATGGATAAGGTGCGCAAATGGTTATCTTCTTTACATCAGGCGGACGGATTTCACAACAATGGAAGAGCTGATGTCCAGAGCGGAGGATTTTGAAAGTATTCTCCAGGAGCCGGAGCGAATCAAGCGAGAGCCATGGCGAGCACGAGCCCAGCCACATAGGAGGGCCTCAGAGACACCGCTAACGCCAAAAAAAATTATTTTGATGGGAGTGCGGGAAACCAGACATTCTCACCGAGGAGTGCTGCGGAAGAAACATCCAGGGACCGGTCAGAGTACCCAGCGGAAACGAGGACCAATGGGACCGAACTGCATGTCTCCTCGTACGCCGTCTAGAACCTAAGCTACAACAAAAAATGAGTTTCCGCTGGAGTGGTTCTTGGGAGTGAACTAGTGACGGCCATTTTAGACACCGGAGCGTCGAGAAGCTTCCTGAGTGAAGAACTGGCAAATAAACTGGATCGAAATAGTATGAACGAAGGTAAACATCGTGGTCAAAATGGCGGATCGAAAAAAAGGTGCAAGTGAGGGTGAGACGGAGAACCATAGACAGCATGGCCTCGTTCCTCATACTCCGAGATGCCACCGACAAGGTAATACATTGTTTTGCATACAGGAAAGGATGAACCACAAGAAGAACAGACGACATGTTTGACACTCCAAACAACGCCAGAGGAGTACGCCGAAGAAGAAGCAACACAGTAAAGCGGTAGCCAAACACTAGAGACGCAAAGCGAAGACAATATCAAAGAAACATATCCCAGCAAAGAACTAAACAAATTTGAGACCATAGCCGGACGTTTGGGAGGACCAAGTTCACCGGCTGAACTGGTTCCCTGCTGCCGACATCGACCGCAAACTTGTGTATATGGCCAAGCAAATCAGAACGTGGTCAGAGGAGCAAGGCAACACGGAGTGCGTATTCCCAGGCCTGACGCAGGAGAAGCCTTTTGCCGCCACGGTCACTCAGGCTGCAATCCCGAGGCACACTAGCGAACAACCAGGCAAATAATAACAAGGAAAAAACGAATGGGTATTTCATAACTTGGACAAAGTGGAGAGACACACAACGCCAGTGTTTAAACCGGAACTAATCGAGGCGATCCAGATGCGGTATAGTCGCTTGGAAAGCAGCAAGAAACGCCGACGTCTGCAGTGGCGAACTCAGGACGGCCGCATCACGATCACACCCAACAAAATTGTGATGCTTCAAACTCGGGAAAGCAAAGAGGGAGTATAAGGAAGATTATATCTCTCTCACAAAATAGGCAAAAAAAAAAAAAATTACAAGCACAAGCGGGGAAAAGCACACAAGAAACAGTACGCTACAAGACTTTTAGAAAAACAAAAAAAAAAAAACACAAAAGAAGAAAAGGGAAAAAGAAACACGTTGGGATTTCACCAACAACAACAACAACATCATTAGCGAAGGAATAAAACAACAAACGGATGCCAAAATATGTACCGAGCATACCGTGCACAATGAAAAAGTGCACTCAGGTTTACAAATTGAAGCTCGACAACAGCAAACACATACAAGAAATCGGACCGAAAATTATCAATCAAAGACAACTACAAATACATGCAATAAATGGGACCCAGTTTTACAAGCACAACTTAACAACGAAGACAAGAAAGAAAGAAAGAATTCGCCGAGTCTTCGGAGAAAAAGAACACTGATTGCAACAACAAATGCAAAGGTCTATGCACGAAGAGTGAAAAGTAACAGAATGCGAAATCGAAGGTCACATTAATTAAACTTTGTAAATAAAGAGATTAATTCAAGATCGCCAATGAAGACTGCGAATACAAGAAATTACATGCGCAATTGGAGTAAACAAAAGGATTAATTCAAGGCCACAGATGAAGACAGCGAACATGAAAAAAATACATGGTGAGCAAACAAAGAGATTAATTCAAGGTCGCCAATGAGGATTGCGAATATAAAAAATACATGCGCAGTTGGAATAAAAAAGGGATTAAGTCAAGGTCGCCAATAAGCGATCACGAAAACTACGGTTAACCTTTTAGGTATAAAAGTCACCGTCAACGAAGACTCGTCTCTTTTTGGTGATCATTCGCTGTACGGGTGAGTCGACTTTTGATTAGCTAATATTATTCTAGTCCAGTGCTTGCAATTGTGGACATAAAAAGGAACGAATCCTTGAATCCTTTTGAACTTTTTTTAAATACAGTGCTGTTAAGTGTGGACAGTCATCATAAAAACGAATCCTTGAATCACTGCAAGTTATTTGAGTCCAGTTCGTGTCAGTGTGGGCACTCATCCTAAAACCAATCCTTGAATCATTCGAGTCCAGTGCTTTTAAGTGTGGACAGTCATTCTAAAAACGAATCCTTGAATCATTACAAATTATTTGAGTCCAGTGCTTGTCAGTGGAAACACTCATCCTAAAACTAATCTTTGAATCGTATTGAATTATTTGAGTCCAGTGCTTTTAAGTGTGGACAAGGGTCGTAAAGTGAATCACTGAATCATGTTTGGATCATAAACGAGGTACAGAATTATTTGCCTCCAGTGCTTGCAAGTGTGGACGAACTCATTTATGTGAAACTTCGTAGAAACAAACTTCCAGTAGAACAACGGTGAACTGTGCATGTCGGCTCTCTACGAGACCACACATATCTCAAAAAGAAAAAGAAAAAGAATTTACTATATTAAGTAATGCATGTAACCTTTGACATATTTATCTGATTTTATAAATATAATAAATAAATATAAACCCATAATAAAGAGAAAAATTAAAACTAAGCACTTGAGTTTTATTTGTCGAGCCACGAACCCTGGATAGACTGGGTATATCCCGGCAACACGAGGAAAACCTCGTTGTAAAGTGGCGCATTAGCTGGGACTATAGATTACCATCTACACGAAGCAACGAAAATATAACAAGAGGCAAGGTTGCAAAGTCACAATGGTATACAGTGAAACCCCGATACATTGAACAGTGAAAAAAAAATATAGTAAAAAACTCTAGAAGAACATTGAACAGTGAAAGAAAACTCTAAAATGAAAAAAAAACCATTCTACTGTAAAAACCAGAATAGGTGAATAGTGGGTAAAATTTAAGAAGTAATAAGAGCAGTGAAAACTCGATAAGGACATTGAACATTGACAAAAAAAAAAAAAAAACACAGTGCGAACCATAGAAAACTATAGTGAAAAAAATTCCGAAAAGTGAAATAAGTCAATGGCGCGTAAGACGGAAAACAACAGTAGTCAATCACACGATGCGAAAGAGTTGGATCTACTACGTGCCCAAGGCAAATCTACAGGAGATGCTCGCGGAGTTTGGAGTTGTGAATACCGAAGCGACCGAAGAGCTTCGAAAGGTGGTAGTCAGCTTGATCGTACCAACTGACCTAACGGATCCCCAAATCGATTGTCTAAACGAGCTCGAAGAATATTGGACGCGCAGCTCAGCGCGAGAAACCCGGGCAGTGGGCGTACGTGGTGCAATCACCACATCAAAAGATAAGCCAAATGCCAATCGGGATCCTCAATTACCGAGCCACACTGCGAGTCACGAGTCCGAGCAGCATACAAGAAGCAATTGCAACTACGCAGAAGTAATAGATAAGGTGCGCAAATGGTTACCTTCTTTACATCAGGCGGACGGATTTCACAACAATGGAAGAGCTGATGTCCAGAGCGGAGGATTTTGAAAGTATTCGCCAGGAGCCGGAGCGAATCAAGCGAGAGCCATGGCGAGCACGAGCCCAGCCACATAGGAGGGTCTCAGCGACACCGCTAACGCCAAACAAATTATTTTGTTGGGAGTGCGGGAAACCAGACATTCTCACCAAGGAGTGCTGCGGAAGAAACAACCAGGGAAACGGTCAGAGTACCCAGCGGAAACGAGGACCAATGGGACCGAACCGCATGTCTCCTCGTACGCCGTCTAGAACCTAAGCTACAACAAAAAATGAGTCTCCGCTGGAGCGGTTCTTGGGAGTGAACTAGTGACGGCCATTTTAGACACCGGAGCGTCGAGAAGCTTCCTGAGTGAAGAAGTGGCAAATAAACTGGATCGAAATAGTATGAACGAAGGTAAACATCCTGGTCAAAATGGCGGATCGAAGAAGAGGTGAAAGTGAGGGTGAGACGGGGATCCATCGACAGCATGTCCTCGTTCCTCATACTCCGAGATGCCACCGACAAGGTAATACTAGGCTTAGATTTTCTAATAGACAACGGTGCATTTATTAGTTGCGGGGGCGAGACCATTGTTTTGCATACAGGAAAGGATGAACTACAAGAAGACTAGAAGAACTACAGGAAAGGATGACCACAAGAAGAACAGACGACATGTTTGACACTCCAAACAACGCCAGAGGAGTACGCCGAAGAAGAAGCAACACAGTAAAGCGGTAGCCACACACTAAAGACGCAAAGCGAAGACAATATCAAAGAAACATTTCCCAGCAAAGAACTAAAGAAATTTGGGACCATAGCCGGACGTTTGGGAGGAGCAAGTTCACTGGCTGAACTGGATCCCTGCTGCCGACATCGACCGCAAACGTGTGTATATGGCCAAGCAAATCAGAACGTGGTCAGAGGAGCAAGGCAACACGGAGTGCGTATTCCCAGGACTGACGCAGGAGAATGCTATTGCCGCCAGGGTCACTCAGGCTGCAAGCCGGAGGCACACTAGTGGACAACCAGGCAAATAATAACAAGGAAAAAACGAATGGGTATTTCATAACTTGGCCAAAGTGGAGAGACACACAAGGCCAGTGTTTAAACCGGAACTAATCGAGGCGATCCGTATGCGGTATAGTCGCCTGGAAAGCAGGAAGAAACGCCGACGTTTGCAGTGGCAAACTCAGGACGCCCGCATTACGATCACCCCCGACAAAATTGTGATGCTGCAACCTCAAGAAAGCAAAGAGGGAGTGTAAGGAAGATTATATCTCTCTCACAAAATAGGAAAAAAAAAAAATTACAAGCACAAGCGGGGAAAAGCACACAAGAAACAGTACGCTACAAGACTTGTAGAAAAACAAACAAAACACACAAAGAAAAAAAGGGAAAAAGAAACACGTTGGGATTTCACCAACAACAACAACAACCACATTAGCGAAGGAATAAAACAACAAACGCTTGCCAAAATAGGTACCGAGATTTAGAAGCTGAGTTTGGAACAACAAATGTACACAATGAAGGACTGCACTCAGGTTTACAAATTGAAGCTCGACAACAACAAACACACACAAAAAATCGGACCGAAAATTAGCAATCAAAGACAACTACAAATACATGCAATAAATGGGACCCAGTATTACAAGCACAACTTAACAACGAAGACAAGAAAGAAAGAAAGAATTCGCCGAGTCTTCGGAGAAAAAGAACACTGATTGCAACAACAAATGCAAAGGTCTATGCACGAAGAGTGAAAAGTAACAGAATGCGAAATCGAAGGTCACATTAATTAAACTTTGTAAATAAAGAGATTAATTCAAGATCGCCAATGAAGACTGCGAATACAAGAAATTACATGCGCAATTGGAGTAAACAAAAGGATTAATTCAAGGCCACAGATGAAGACAGCGAACATGAAAAAAATACATGGTGAGCAAACAAAGAGATTAATTCAAGGTCGCCAATGAGGATTGCGAATATAAAAAATACATGCGCAGTTGGAATAAAAAAGGGATTAAGTCAAGGTCGCCAATAAGCGATCACGAAAACTACGGTTAACCTTTTAGGTATAAAAGTCACCGTCAACGAAGACTCGTCTCTTTTTGGTGATCATTCGCTGTACGGGTGAGTCGACTTTTGATTAGCTAATATTATTCTAGTCCAGTGCTTGCAATTGTGGACATAAAAAGGAACGAATCCTTGAATCCTTTTGAACTTTTTTTAAATACAGTGCTGTTAAGTGTGGACAGTCATCATAAAAACGAATCCTTGAATCACTGCAAGTTATTTGAGTCCAGTTCGTGTCAGTGTGGGCACTCATCCTAAAACCAATCCTTGAATCATTCGAGTCCAGTGCTTTTAAGTGTGGACAGTCATTCTAAAAACGAATCCTTGAATCATTACAAATTATTTGAGTCCAGTGCTTGTCAGTGGAAACACTCATCCTAAAACTAATCTTTGAATCGTATTGAATTATTTGAGTCCAGTGCTTTTAAGTGTGGACAAGGGTCGTAAAGTGAATCACTGAATCATGTTTGGATCATAAACGAGGTACAGAATTATTTGCCTCCAGTGCTTGCAAGTGTGGACGAACTCATTTATGTGAAACTTCGTAGAAACAAACTTCCAGTAGAACAACGGTGAACTGTGCATGTCGGCTCTCTACGAGACCACACATATCTCAAAAAGAAAAAGAAAAAGAATTTACTATATTAAGTAATGCATGTAACCTTTGACATATTTATCTGATTTTATAAATATAATAAATAAATATAAACCCATAATAAAGAGAAAAATTAAAACTAAGCACTTGAGTTTTATTTGTCGAGCCACGAACCCTGGATAGACTGGGTATATCCCGGCAACACGAGGAAAACCTCGTTGTAAAGTGGCGCATTAGCTGGGACTATAGATTACCATCTACACGAAGCAACGAAAATATAACAAGAGGCAAGGTTGCAAAGTCACAATGGTATACAGTGAAACCCCGATACATTGAACAGTGAAAAAAAAATATAGTAAAAAACTCTAGAAGAACATTGAACAGTGAAAGAAAACTCTAAAATGAAAAAAAAACCATTCTACTGTAAAAACCAGAATAGGTGAATAGTGGGTAAAATTTAAGAAGTAATAAGAGCAGTGAAAACTCGATAAGGACATTGAACATTGACAAAAAAAAAAAAAAAACACAGTGCGAACCATAGAAAACTATAGTGAAAAAAATTCCGAAAAGTGAAATAAGTCAATGGCGCGTAAGACGGAAAACAACAGTAGTCAATCACACGATGCGAAAGAGTTGGATCTACTACGTGCCCAAGGCAAATCTACAGGAGATGCTCGCGGAGTTTGGAGTTGTGAATACCGAAGCGACCGAAGAGCTTCGAAAGGTGGTAGTCAGCTTGATCGTACCAACTGACCTAACGGATCCCCAAATCGATTGTCTAAACGAGCTCGAAGAATATTGGACGCGCAGCTCAGCGCGAGAAACCCGGGCAGTGGGCGTACGTGGTGCAATCACCACATCAAAAGATAAGCCAAATGCCAATCGGGATCCTCAATTACCGAGCCACACTGCGAGTCACGAGTCCGAGCAGCATACAAGAAGCAATTGCAACTACGCAGAAGTAATAGATAAGGTGCGCAAATGGTTACCTTCTTTACATCAGGCGGACGGATTTCACAACAATGGAAGAGCTGATGTCCAGAGCGGAGGATTTTGAAAGTATTCGCCAGGAGCCGGAGCGAATCAAGCGAGAGCCATGGCGAGCACGAGCCCAGCCACATAGGAGGGTCTCAGCGACACCGCTAACGCCAAACAAATTATTTTGTTGGGAGTGCGGGAAACCAGACATTCTCACCAAGGAGTGCTGCGGAAGAAACAACCAGGGAAACGGTCAGAGTACCCAGCGGAAACGAGGACCAATGGGACCGAACCGCATGTCTCCTCGTACGCCGTCTAGAACCTAAGCTACAACAAAAAATGAGTCTCCGCTGGAGCGGTTCTTGGGAGTGAACTAGTGACGGCCATTTTAGACACCGGAGCGTCGAGAAGCTTCCTGAGTGAAGAAGTGGCAAATAAACTGGATCGAAATAGTATGAACGAAGGTAAACATCCTGGTCAAAATGGCGGATCGAAGAAGAGGTGAAAGTGAGGGTGAGACGGGGATCCATCGACAGCATGTCCTCGTTCCTCATACTCCGAGATGCCACCGACAAGGTAATACTAGGCTTAGATTTTCTAATAGACAACGGTGCATTTATTAGTTGCGGGGGCGAGACCATTGTTTTGCATACAGGAAAGGATGAACTACAAGAAGACTAGAAGAACTACAGGAAAGGATGACCACAAGAAGAACAGACGACATGTTTGACACTCCAAACAACGCCAGAGGAGTACGCCGAAGAAGAAGCAACACAGTAAAGCGGTAGCCACACACTAAAGACGCAAAGCGAAGACAATATCAAAGAAACATTTCCCAGCAAAGAACTAAAGAAATTTGGGACCATAGCCGGACGTTTGGGAGGAGCAAGTTCACTGGCTGAACTGGATCCCTGCTGCCGACATCGACCGCAAACGTGTGTATATGGCCAAGCAAATCAGAACGTGGTCAGAGGAGCAAGGCAACACGGAGTGCGTATTCCCAGGACTGACGCAGGAGAATGCTATTGCCGCCAGGGTCACTCAGGCTGCAAGCCGGAGGCACACTAGTGGACAACCAGGCAAATAATAACAAGGAAAAAACGAATGGGTATTTCATAACTTGGCCAAAGTGGAGAGACACACAAGGCCAGTGTTTAAACCGGAACTAATCGAGGCGATCCGTATGCGGTATAGTCGCCTGGAAAGCAGGAAGAAACGCCGACGTTTGCAGTGGCAAACTCAGGACGCCCGCATTACGATCACCCCCGACAAAATTGTGATGCTGCAACCTCAAGAAAGCAAAGAGGGAGTGTAAGGAAGATTATATCTCTCTCACAAAATAGGAAAAAAAAAAAATTACAAGCACAAGCGGGGAAAAGCACACAAGAAACAGTACGCTACAAGACTTGTAGAAAAACAAACAAAACACACAAAGAAAAAAAGGGAAAAAGAAACACGTTGGGATTTCACCAACAACAACAACAACCACATTAGCGAAGGAATAAAACAACAAACGCTTGCCAAAATAGGTACCGAGATTTAGAAGCTGAGTTTGGAACAACAAATGTACACAATGAAGGACTGCACTCAGGTTTACAAATTGAAGCTCGACAACAACAAACAAACACAAAAAATCGGACCGAAAATTAGCAATCAAAGACAACTACAAATACATGCAATAAATGGGACCCAGTATTACAAGCACAACTTAACAACGAAGACAAATTAGAAAAGAAGTCACCGAGTCTTAGGAGAAAAAGAACACTGATTGCAACATCAAATGCAAAGTTCTATGCACGAAGAGTGCAAAGTAACAGAAGGCGCAATCGAAGGTCACATTAATTAAACTTTGTAAACAAAGTGATAATTCAAGGTCGCCAGTGAAGACTACGAATATAAAAAAACATGTGCAATTGGAGTAAACAAAATGATTAATTCAAGGCCGCAGATGAAGACAGCGAACATGAAAAAATACATGTTGAGCAAACAAAGATATTAATTAAAGGTCGAGCTTTAATAAAAATACATGGTATAAATTTATTAACAAAATGTAACAGTTTTCTAGAAATTAAGAAACATTTAACTTTACCATTTAAGATACATACATATGTGCATATACGAAAAATTTACTATCGTTATTCGATCATAAATTTTTATTCCCGTAGCAGTGAGGGATGTTGTATGTCACAATCGCAACATAAGCTTAGTGTAGAAATGTTTAAAGCAAACTAAAACTTAACTTGATTAACTCAAGGCCACATTAAATTATAATTAGTTCAACGCCGCGATCGTTCAATAACGTAGCAGTCGATCCAAGGCCAAGAACAGTGAAATTCAAGCGCAGCACTTTTGCTACGCATACAAAACACCAGCGTTCGGTAATCGCTCCGGTAAAATACTAGTAACGATGTCAGAAAAAGAAGTCGCACTACAGCTGAATCTAGATTGACCAAAGGAAGTCCTACAGTTACAGTGGCTTAATAATCACATTATTGAACAACCTTCAAGCCGCGTGGCCCTCAGAGTTAGCGGCTTAGAAGACAATGCACCAATTTACGAATTATTTAATGTGTATACATCTCCAAAACTATCGCTGCCGAAGCAAAGCTTCAAAACAACAGATGCTTTTGCAAGCAAAAACAACAGGCTTATTTCATGTTTGTCACTAAATGATTATTTTAAAGTTCAACCTATGGTAGTCTTAGGTTTAGCGCTTGCATTTCTCACGAAACACAGTCAAAACTAAATGTGCTGTCCACATTCGACATAAGAGACGAAGATATGCATGATGTAGGTATGAAAAAATGCCATAAATATTCTCAATGCGACCACGAAGAAATTGACGGACCGATACGAGTCAGGCCTCTTGTGGAAAACAAATCGTATGCCGTTTCCAGATAGCTACCAGATGGCTCTAAAAAAGTTGGAAGCAGTAAAAAGGAAAGCAATGAGAGCTATAAAGTAGATTATAATAAAAAAATACATAGAAATAGCACTACAGGAAGTATGGAAAACTTAGATTAAGAGAATCTTCCCAAAAAGACATGGTCAAACTCAATAACGTTTTTGTACGGCGTGAACACGCCACTGGATAGAGCAAAGTGCCTTGCTGATAGCTGGAACTCTTGTATATTGCCCTTGGAGTTGGCAGGAGTACAATTAATTATTACTGATTTTATTCGGCATCAATCAGGTTTTTATACCGCTGTTGATCCAAAGTACTGTGTTAGAGTCAATATATTAACAATGTCGAACATATATGCTTCGACTACTCTCAATATCAAGTTATTAATTCTAAGATCCCTTCTCTCACTTCTCAAAAACCTTTAACTCAAATTGTTTTATTGGACTCACTACTTTACTATACATATCAAGTGCAGGCTATCCAATCGTAGCCGGTTTAAAGATAAGGTTGCGTTGTGTCGAAAATGAATGAAACGCGGTCACCGTAGTTTGGAGCAAAGTGCACCAGAACAACGCACGCAAGAATTACGTAATTAGCATTTTCTGATTGTTCTATTTATTTGTACAGGAGTACAGTGCGGTCAGTGGATAGACTACACAATAGCTGATTAGCAACTTTCGATCTGCAGAGTCTGATTATGAGGTAATAAGAGAGATTATAGAGAGATTATAGGTTAGGCCAAAGCTTGGAAGAATAGGAAATAGAATTCGTTTAGATAGTAAAACAAGCCCTAACTCTAGTGTATGTGAGCGTCTTTCTGTTAGTTACCGTGCGTCGCCAAGGACAGCTTCGGCTTTTCTATAACCTGTAGAGTTATAGTCACTAGGGTTAGGGATTCGTTTTACGATCTAAACGAGGCCCGAGCTAGACATGAGAAGTTACTACCAATCCGTCTAGAAGCAAGCTTAAGTTGTATCCACACCTAAACCAGAAAATTAATACCGACCTATTCCTATACTGCCGTTCATATCTAAGGCACTTGAAAGCATTATCAATAAGCAGGTGCGTGACTACTTGAACAGAAACTCCTTGTTTTACTTACTCATCGAATTTTTACCACGACGTGATTACACTTGGGTATTTTTACCCAGGAATATTTGATACTTTTGCTACCAATTGGCGCAAAAGTGGCGTCGAGTGTCATAAAATTTTACGGATAGCTAATAATATAGAATAATTATAATTTAATGTAATTTTTGTTAGTCTCTAGATCTTTTAATAAACAAAAAAATAAGTTACAAAAAAAAACCTCATGTCACAATAATCAAATCTAAAATAGAAAAATTATCGACTCTTAAACCAATCATAAATAGCATTAAAAAATTATCATAACTAAAACATTTATTTATGTGCGTAATATGTTAAAATAATTAATACAGACCGACCGTACAATAGAATCGCGTTGATAAGCGGTCATCGTTGCTAGGGTCAACAGCTCAAAACAAATGAAAAAACGGAAACGCGCTCGAAAGGGTCTCCGTTTGCTATTTTCCCATACATTTTGCATGCTAATCTGCCTCTTTCATTGATTTTACATACGTAAGCATACTACCAAACGGTTTGTTGATACAGAACTCTGTTCCCCAAGAAAAAATTGTGTGGTAAAATTTTACCCACGAATGAACACGTTCTCTCAGTTTCTCTAGTGAGAAAGTATTCATTTTTGTGTTTTGCCGTAAAGCAACAACAAAATTTTACCCATTTAGGTAACTTTACCCAAGTGGAATCACCGCCATAAGCGTTTGCTTGCAATCGATAAGCAACATGACTGGGAACAAAACGTATTCTTCATATTACAGCCGCTTCGAGTATTCATCGATTGGACGGAATACTCGAAATTCAAAAGAGGTGATAAGTCCAGCTTTGAAATTCAGAACAAGTTAAAGTCCAACTATTGGACTTTGCTTTAAGTTATACAACAAAAGCATCGTGTGTTAGCATTTAAGCGAAGACTTTAGCCTATAAAACTTTATGTTAAGATTTGATGTCGAACGAAGCAGTCGAGCTTTAATAGAAATATATTTTTTTAACTTAACTTAATTAAATGGAAATATAATTTGTATGCCAATTTTAATGCGATGAATGAGGAAGACCCTCACATACACTAGGGTTAGGGCTTCGCTTTACTATCTAAACAAGGCCCTAGCTAGACATGAGAAGTTACTACCAATTCGTCTAGAAGTAAGCTAAAGTTGTATCCATACCTAAACCAGAAAATTAATACCAACCTATTCCTATACTAACGTTCATATCTAAGGCACTTGAAAGCATTATCAATAAGCAGGTGCGTGACTATTTGAACAGAAACTCCTTGTTTACTTCGAAGCAATCTGCTTTCATACCCAAACGCTGTTGTATTACTGGCCTAACTGAGGTGATTAAAGATCGTATAGCGTTGGATGCAAATAAAATAGTACTTTTGGCCCTACTTGACGACTCTAAATCTTTTGACTGTGTGGAACATGATATCTTGGTATCAAAATTGCGAAAGTTATTTGATTTCAATAACTGTGCAGCTGAATTAATTGCATCTTACTTGAAGCTTAGGTCGCAAAGAGTATGTTGTGGTGGGCAAGTTTCTGGCTCTCGGGATCTCTGTTGCTTTCACTCTACATTAATGACCTTTTTACTGTACCTAGTTAGTGTCGTGCATGCAAGCCGATGATGTTCAAGTCTACGTATCCTGTAGCGCTAATCATATAAATTTATGTGTGGAGCAAATTAACAAGGATTTGAAAAGTACTAACTTGAGCCTGAATCCTACTAAATCTCAATGTGTAATCATCTCCAATATAAGGATTGGACAGCCACATATGTTAGCTGGCGTGAGGCCGTTAACAATTCAATGACACTCTATAACAGAGGTAGTAGGAAATATTTTGCTGCGTTAACAATACGTAATAAAATTTTCGGAGAAGCTAACGACGCACTTACAAATCATGGTACGGTACTAAATCGAGATGCAATAATTGCTATATTAGACTTTTGTTACGCGGACAAACCTCCATCACATATAATTGAGCAGGACTTAATTGTCATAAGGCAGGGAAATTTGTCTTTAATCGATTTCTATAATGAGGTCAACAAAAAATTTACCTAATTAATAAACAAAACCATAATGACGAATGGGTCATCTACCGCTTTGACCAACGTGTTTGTACGCGTTTAAGCACAGGCTTGAATACTCCTTTGTCTAATATAATGTTTTCCTTAGTGCCAAAAGATATAGTCAATGCCCTAGCGAAAGCACAGGAATTGGAATCAAATAATGTAAGGTCAAATTTTGCCTTAAAATTTAAAAGAAGTTTAAATACCGGTCATAATAAAAAAAGTCAAGAAGCTAGATTTTACAATACTCTGCGGTATTCGCAAAAAACCGAAAGACTGATAAATAACGCTGTAACTTTCGTTTTCAATAATTTTAATTTCTACAAAGCCAATTATCCCCAAAGACAAAGAACCTTTGATAACAAACCCGAACCAATGGACGTTGACAAATCAACTCAAATAATCAACAGACCACAGCAGAATCCAAATCATAGGGAATTTTATAATTAAAGAAATTCAAGTAACTTCAATCAACCTTTTACGGAAAGACCTCGAGACAGTGCGCAAGTTAACTTGCACGAACAAAATAAACAACAAAGAATTAATAACAGCGACGAAAGTGCTTTTTTAGACAAGGCCAGAGTTCCCCTACATATACAGGACAGTTAGAGGAAAAGGCAGAGTATTACGAATATTGATCGACACAGGAGCACCAAGTTGCTACTGTTGACCAAAAACCCTACCAAATAGATTTCCATTAGCAATTTCCATTGACTTCTAGGCATTTCCCCAAGGGTCGAGAACCTACTTCAGAGAAGTTGGAGATAATACATTCTGATGTTGTAGGTCCGTTCAGAACAGAGAGTACGGGACGCACAAAATTTTTCGTCACATTTACCGATGACAAAACTCGTTTCTGTTACGTGTATTTTTTGAGGCATAAAAGTGACGTATTTAATGCGTTTTTAAAATATCAAAAATTTGTTGAAAAGAGCAGCGGAAAAAAGATTAAACGTTTGCAATCTGATAATGGACGTGAGTATTGTAATACTATTTTTGATAATTATCTTTCGAAAGAAGGAATTGAGCGCAGATTAACAAATCCCCATACTCCGCAACAAAATGGAGTGGCGGAACGGCTCAATAGAACACTTATGGACATGTCTGTTGTTACAAGCAGGTTTAAGTTCATCGTTTTGGCCAGATGCTGTTGCAGCTGCTGCCTACATCCGCAATAGGTGTCCTACAAATGGTTTAGATGGGAATGTTCCATATGAGCTCTGGTATGGGAAGAAACCGGAAGTTAAACACTTACGAATTTTTGTATCCAAAGTAATGTTTTTAAATAAAGATCCCAATGAAGATAAGCTTTGTCAACGTGTGAATGAAGTTATATTTACGGGTTATCCTAATGATAGAAAGGGATATAGAATATGGGTTCCTGAATCAAGAAAAATAATATATTCACGTGATGTTAAATTTCTAGAGAACGATGTTGTTAAACTACTTGACCGAAATATAGAGGATGTGTTTCCATATGTTGAGCAAGAGTGCAATGATTCAAGAGAGGCTTTTATACCAGTCGAGTTGTCGAATGAACAGTACGAAGATCATTACGAATCTTCGGGTGAACAAGAAGCATCAAGTGATACATGCAGAGCTCCTGGTCGACCAAAACTACTCCGGAAAGGAAACAGAGGGCGCCCCAAGAAATGTTACAATCTACGACCGTGATCACCAGAAAAGTTGCCCGTTACAACAGAGGTTGACGCTGATGATCAATCCAGTGATGTTGATGACGATCAATTTGAGGATGCGTTATTTGCTGGTGCAGCAGAAATTAGTATCGATGATGCGTTAGCGAGTGCTGAAAAGGAAGAGTGGAACGAAGCAATTGAGAGTGAGATATTGAACCATTTAAAGAATGAGACGTGGTCGATTGCTGAACAAAACTCAGGTGAGAAACCCATTGGCTGTCGTTTAGTTTTATCCAATAAATACAACGCACATGGCGAAATTGAGAAGTGTAAAGCGCGCTTGGTTGCAAAAGGTTATAGCCAAAGATATGGCATTAATTATCATCGTACATATGCGCCAGTAGCAAGATTGGAAACAATTAGATTATTGTTAGCATTGTCCATACAATTTGATTTAAAGATTTGGCAATTTGACGTAGTTGCGGCATATTTAAAGGGGTCTCTTGAGGAGCAAGTCATAATGGAGATTCCACATTTCTTAGCTAAATTTTTGCATCGCATCAAATTTAAATATAGCGAAAGTTCAGATATTGGTATTAAAGCGAATAAGATGCTCAAAGCTATTGAAGGTGGAGGTAATATTTGCCGGTTAAAGAAAGCAATTTACGGCTTGAAACAGGCAGGTCGCCAATGGTATGCGAAAATTAGCGAAAAACTCGTCAACCTAGGACTGACAGCCTTAGTCAATGAACCATGTTGTTTTTATCGTTTTGCTGCTAATGATTTAATAATTGTTGTACTTTATGTTGACGACATACTTGTGGCTGCTAAAGATAAAAGGAATATAGACTATATAAAGAAAAGGTTACTCGAAGAATTTGATATTAAAGATTTAGGATTGGCAACCTATTGTTTAGGCCTTGAGATCGCACAAACAAAGAATAAAATCGAATTAAAGCAAACTAGTTACATCAAGGGCTTATTGAAAAGGATTGGTATGAACGAATGTAATCCTATTGGAACACCAGCAGAAGTTAATGTACATCTGGTGAACGATTCTAACAATATTTTAGATAAAGTGTATCCTTATTGAACATTGGTTGGTGCCCTAATGTATATATCAGTGGCGACAAGGCCCGATATTTCCCACATCGTAGCGAAATTGGCACAGTTTGTAAATAATCCCAACAAGAATCATTGGATAGTGGCCAAAAGAGTCCTTCGTTATTTATCTGGTTCAGTGCAAGTCGGACTAACATATTCGAAAACAAACGAACCTATTAAAGGATATGCAGATGCTGATTGGGCAGGATGCCTGCGTGATCGTCGATCTTACACAGGATATGTTTTCCTTCTTAGCGGCGCTGCCATAAGCTGGAAATCACAAAAACAAAGGACAGTGGCTCTCTCATTAAGCGAGGCTGAGTACGTCAGCTTGGCAGAGGCAGCTAAAGAGGCTATCTATATAAGAAACTTGCTGCAGGAACTCAATCTGAGAGATTTGACCCAGAATATGACCATATTCGTCGACAATAGAGGAGCTCAGTGTTTGGCGAGTGACAATGTGTTGCATGCGCGTACCAAACATATTCAAATAAGACATCATTTTGTGCGCGAAGCTATTTCTTCAGGGATGTTCGGTATTAAGCACGTACCTACTCAAGAAATGATTGCAGACATACTAATGAAGTCATTGCCAAAGAGTACTCATAACCGTTGCGTATCTGGTCTAGGTTTGAAATTAATGGAAAACATTAGTGTTGAGGGGGTGTGTTGAAATACATCAATCTGGCAGCACTTATGTGTGTCATCTGTCAGTGAGCGGACTTCTGGTTTTTCCCTCTTGATTGTCAGCTGTCAACACGTAAACCACATAGTCACATTTTATTTTCAACATTATATTTATATTTAACATTGTATCTCTAAAATATATAATAAAAGATATTCATCAATTTCGAAATTTTCAAAGCCATCAAAGACCTAACAAATACAATAAATAATATACCTGGTAGCCCACATGAAAGCATAATGATGACATAGGACTAAATTAATGGTAACTAAGCTTCAAAATTTAATTCATACAATATTTTTGGCCAGCGCGGGAATTCTGAATCCAATTATTTTTAGGTAGGACATGAAAAAGAACGAATTACTATAACAGACTTAATAGATGCGTCGGAATTTAAGATTTTGCAAAATAATTATTTAATTGTTGTTTACATTAAATATCTACTACTAATAAATACGTGTAAATTATATGAAGTGAGAGCTATATTCAAAAACGATGGTAAACTTATAATAGAGAAATAATTTGTTAAGTGTGAGAATATTTATAAAGCTGTAAAAAAATGCGAAATAAAACTAAGTAGTACATTTTGTAAAATTAAGCCGGAGGAAAGTTGCCTTTCTAATTTATTAAACAATAAAGATACGGAGTGTAAAAAAATAAGAGAATAAACAGACCGATAGAAATTATCAAATATGCTGCTATACTTATATCTGGCAACGACATAATCAATAACAAATTAAATTTGACAAGAATCTATTTAATAATTTTTGAAAATTAAACGATTATAGATAATATAGTAAATATTTTTTTTATCCTACAAGAGTAATCCGGAAGTATGTAAAAAATAAAAAAATAGATGAATATCTTGAAACGGAAAACGAAAGTTTAAAATTTAAACCTAAAAAGATTAATATAGTGACATTAAGTGGAATGTATATTATAAACCAACCTTATTTTTGGATGCTGGAATTACTACTACTAATCATAACATTAATTTATTCAACCTTGAGGTATTTGAGGAAAATTTTGAAAACATGCGAAGTTAAAGCTAACGTAAATTCGAACAAAGCTAATTTTGATGCAAAAAATAGTAGAATTAATTTTCTGATGAAAGAACCATGAGAACCGGGGAGTTTCCCTTAAAGGATAAGGCGAGTTAAGGTACTCTGTTATCCAGAGGCGGTGATTCCACTTGGGTAAAGTTACCCACGCATTTTACTCTCTCAATGTGTTCATCGAATTTTTACCACGACGTGATTACACTTGGGTATTTTTACCCAGGAATATTTGATACTTTTGCTACCAATTGGCGCAAAAGTGGCGTCGAGTGTCATAAAATTTTACGGATAGCTAATAATATAGAATAATTATAATTTAATGTAATTTTTGTTAGTCTCTAGATCTTTTAATAAACAAAAAAATAAGTTACAAAAAAAAACCTCATGTCACAATAATCAAATCTAAAATAGAAAAATTATCGACTCTTAAACCAATCATAAATAGCATTAAAAAATTATCATAACTAAAACATTTATTTATGTGCGTAATATGTTAAAATAATTAATACAGACCGACCGTACAATAGAATCGCGTTGATAAGCGGTCATCGTTGCTAGGGTCAACAGCTCAAAACAAATGAAAAAACGGAAACGCGCTCGAAAGGGTCTCCGTTTGCTATTTTCCCATACATTTTGCATGCTAATCTGCCTCTTTCATTGATTTTACATACGTAAGCATACTACCAAACGGTTTGTTGATACAGAACTCTGTTCCCCAAGAAAAAATTGTGTGGTAAAATTTTACCCACGAATGAACACGTTCTCTCAGTTTCTCTAGTGAGAAAGTATTCATTTTTGTGTTTTGCCGTAAAGCAACAACAAAATTTTACCCATTTAGGTAACTTTACCCAAGTGGAATCACCGCCATAAGCGTTTGCTTGCAATCGATAAGCAACATGACTGGGAACAAAACGTATTCTTCATATTACAGCCACTTCGACTATTCATCGATTGGACGGAATACTCGAAATTCAAAAGAGGTGATAAGTCCAGCTTTGAAATTCAGAACAAGTTAAAGTCCAACTATTGGACTTTGCTTTAAGTTATACAACAAAAGCATCGTGTGTTAGCATTTAACCGAAGACTTTAGCCTATAAAACTTTATGTTAAGATTTGATGTCGAACGAAGCAGTCGAGCTTTAATAGAAATATATTTTTTTAACTTAACTTAATTAAATGGAAATATAATTTGTATGCCAATTTTAATGCGATGAATGAGGAAGACCCTCACATATACTAGGGTTAGGGCTTCGCTTTACTATCTAAACAAGGCCCTAGCTAGACATGAGAAGTTACTACCAATTCGTCTAGAAGTAAGCTAAAGTTGTATCCATACCTAAACCAGAAAATTAATACCGACCTATTCCTATACTAACGTTCATATCTAAGGCACTTGAAAGCATTATCAATAAGCAGGTGCGTGACTATTTGAACAGAAACTCCTTGTTTACTTCGAAGCAATCTGCTTTCATACCCAAACGCTGTTGTATTACTGGCCTAACTAAGGTGATTAAAGATCGTATAGCGTTGGATGCAAATAAAATAGTACTTTTGGCCCTACTTGACGACTCTAAATCTTTTGACTGTGTGGAACATGATATCTTGGTATCAAAATTGCGAAAGTTATTTGATTTCAATAACTGTGCAGCTGAATTAATTGCATCTTACTTGAAGCTTAGGTCGCAAAGAGTATGTTGTGGTGGGCAAGTTTCTGGCTCTCGGGGCATAGCTCGTTGAGTTTCACAAGGCTTTGTTATTGGATCTCTGTTGCTTTCACTCTACATTAATGACCTTTTTACTGTACCTAGTTAGTGTCGTGCATGCATGCCGATGATGTTCAAGTCTACGTATCCTGTAGCGCTAATCATATAAATTTATGTGTGGAGAAAATTAACAAGGATTTGAAAAGTACTAACTTGAGCCTGAATCCTACTAAATCTCAATGTGTAATCATCTCCAATATAAGGATTGGACAGCCACATATGTTAGCTGGCGTGAGGCCGTTAACAATTCAATGACACTCTATAACAGAGGTAGTAGGAAATATTTTGCTGCGTTAACAATACGTAATAAAATTTTCGGAGAAGCTAACGACGCACTTACAAATCATGGTACGGTACTAAATCGAGATGCAATAATTGCTATATTAGACTTTTGTTACGCGGACAAACCTCCATCACATATAATTGAGCAGGACTTAATTGTCATAAGGCAGGGAAATTTGTCTTTAATCGATTTCTATAATGAGGTCAACAAAAAATTTACCTAATTAATAAACAAAACCATAATGACGAATGGGTCATCTACCGCTTTGACCAACGTGTTTGTACGCGTTTAAGCACAGGCTTGAATACTCCTTTGTCTAATATAATGTTTTCCTTAGTGCCAAAAGATATAGCCAATGCCCTAGCGAAAGCACAGGAATTGGAATCAAATAATGTAAGGTCAAATTTTGCCTTAAAATTTGAAAGAAGTTTAAATACCGGTCATAATAAAAAAAGTCAAGAAGCTAGATTTTACAATACTCTGCGGTATTCGCAAAAAACTGAAAGACTGATAAATAACGCTGTAACTTTCGTTTTCAATAATTTTAATTTCTACAAAGCCAATTATCCCCAAAGACAAAGAACCTTTGATAACAAACCCGAACCAATGGACGTTGACAAATCAACTCAAATAATCAACAGACCACAGCAGAATCCAAATCATAGGGAATTTTATAATTAAAGAAATTCAAGTAACTTCAATCAACCTTTTACGGAAAGACCTCGAGACAGTGCGCAAGTTAACTTGCACGAACAAAATAAACAACAAAGAATTAATAACAGCGACGAAAGTGCTTTTTTAGACAAGGCCAGAGTTCCCCTACATATACAGGACAGTTAGAGGAAAAGGCAGAGTATTACGAATATTGATCGACACAGGAGCACCAAGTTGCTACTGTTGACCAAAAACCCTACCAAATAGATTTCCATTAGCAATTTCCATTGACTTCTAGGCATTTCCCCAAGGGTCGAGAACCTACTTCAGAGAAGTTGGAGATAATACATTCTGATGTTGTAGGTCCGTTCAGAACAGAGAGTACGGGACGCACAAAATTTTTCGTCACATTTACCGATGACAAAACTCGTTTCTGTTACGTGTATTTTTTGAGGCATAAAAGTGACGTATTTAATGCGTTTTTAAAATATCAAAAATTTGTTGAAAAGAGCAGCGGAAAAAAGATTAAACGTTTGCAATCTGATAATGGACGTGAGTATTGTAATACTATTTTTGATAATTATCTTTCGAAAGAAGGAATTGAGCGCAGATTAACAAATCCCCATACTCCGCAACAAAATGGAGTGGCGGAACGGCTCAATAGAACACTTATGGACATGGCCAGGTGTCTGTTGTTACAAGCAGGTTTAAGTTCATCGTTTTGGCCAGATGCTGTTGCAGCTGCTGCCTACATCCGCAATAGGTGTCCTACAAATGGTTTAGATGGGAATGTTCCATATGAGCTCTGGTATGGGAAGAAACCGGAAGTTAAACACTTACGAATTTTTGTATCCAAAGTAATGTTTTTAAATAAAGATCCCAATGAAGATAAGCTTTGTCAACGTGCGAATGAAGTTATATTTACGGGTTATCCTAATGATAGAAAGGGATATAGAATATGGGTTCCTGAATCAAGAAAAATAATATATTCACGTGATGTTAAATTTCTAGAGAACGATGTTGTTAAACTACTTGACCGCAATATAGAGGATGTGTTTCCATATGTTGAGCAAGAGTGCAATGATTCAAGAGAGGCTTTTATACCAGTCGAGTTGTCGAATGAACAGTACGAAGATCATTACATCTTCGGGTGAACAAGAAGCATCAAGTGATACATGCAGAGCTCCTGGTCGACCAAAACTACTCCGGAAAGGAAACAGAGGGCGCCCCAAGAAATGTTACAATCTACGACCGTGATCACCAGAAAAGTTGCCCGTTACAACAGAGGTTGACGCTGATGATCAATCCAGTGATGTTGATGACGATCAATTTGAGGATGCGTTATTTGCTGGTGCAGCAGAAATTAGTATCGATGATGCGTTAGCGAGTGCTGAAAAGGAAGAGTGGAACGAAGCAATTGAGAGTGAGATATTGAACCATTTAAAGAATGAGACGTGGTCGATTGCTGAACAAAACTCAGGTGAGAAACCCATTGGCTGTCGTTTAGTTTTATCCAATAAATACAACGCACATGGCGAAATTGAGAAGTGTAAAGCGCGCTTGGTTGCAAAAGGTTATAGCCAATGATATGGCATTAATTATCATCGTACATATGCGCCAGTAGCAAGATTGGAAACAATTAGATTATTGTTAGCATTGTCCATACAATTTGATTTAAAGATTTGGCAATTTGACGTAGTTGCGGCATATTTAAAGGGGTCTCTTGAGGAGCAAGTCATAATGGAGATTCCACATTTCTTAGCTAAATTTTTGCATCGCATCAAATTTAAATATAGCGAAAGTTCAGATATTGGTATTAAAGCGAATAAGATGCTCAAAGCTATTGAAGGTGGAGGTAATATTTGCCGGTTAAAGAAAGCAATTTACGGCTTGAAACAGGCAGGTCGCCAATGGTATGCGAAAATTAGCGAAAAACTCGTCAACCTAGGACTGACAGCCTTAGTCAATGAACCATGTTGTTTTTATCGTTTTGCTGCTAATGATTTAATAATTGTTGTACTTTATGTTGACGACATACTTGTGGCTGCTAAAGATAAAAGGAATATAGACTATATAAAGAAAAGGTTACTCGAAGAATTTGATATTAAAGATTTAGGATTGGCAACCTATTGTTTAGGCCTTGAGATCGCACAAACAAAGAATAAAATCGAATTAAAGCAAACTAGTTACATCAAGGGCTTATTGAAAAGGATTGGTATGAACGAATGTAATCCTATTGGAACACCAGCAGAAGTTAATGTACATCTGGTGAACGATTCTAACAATATTTTAGATAAAGTGTATCCTTATTGAACATTGGTTGGTGCCCTAATGTATATATCAGTGGCGACAAGGCCCGATATTTCCCACATCGTAGCGAAATTGGCACAGTTTGTAAATAATCCCAACAAGAATCATTGGATAGTGGCCAAAAGAGTCCTTCGTTATTTATCTGGTTCAGTGCAAGTCGGACTAACATATTCGAAAACAAACGAACCTATTAAAGGATATGCAGATGCTGATTGGGCAGGATGCCTGCGTGATCGTCGATCTTACACAGGATATGTTTTCCTTCTTAGCGGCGCTGCCATAAGCTGGAAATCACAAAAACAAAGGACAGTGGCTCTCTCATTAAGCGAGGCTGAGTACGTCAGCTTGGCAGAGGCAGCTAAAGAGGCTATCTATATAAGAAACTTGCTGCAGGAACTCAATCTGAGAGATTTGACCCAGAATATGACCATATTCGTCGACAATAGAGGAGCTCAGTGTTTGGCGAGTGACAATGTGTTGCATGCGCGTACCAAACATATTCAAATAAGACATCATTTTGTGCGCGAAGCTATTTCTTCAGGGATGTTCGGTATTAAGCACGTACCTACTCAAGAAATGATTGCAGACATACTAATGAAGTCATTGCCAAAGAGTACTCATAACCGTTGCGTATCTGGTCTAGGTTTGAAATTAATGGAAAACATTAGTGTTGAGGGGGTGTGTTGAAATACATCAATCTGGCAGCACTTATGTGTGTCATCTGTCAGTGAGCGGACTTCTGGTTTTTCCCTCTTGATTGTCAGCCGTCAACACGTAAACCACATAGTCACATTTTATTTTCAACATTATATTTATATTTAACATTGTATCTCTAAAATATATAATAAAAGATATTCATCAATTTCGAAATTTTCAAAGCCATCAAAGACCTAACAAATACAATAAATAATATACCTGGTAGCCCACATGAAAGCATAATGATGACATAGGACTAAATTAATGGTAACTAAGTTCCAAAATTTAATTCATACAATATTTTTGGCCAAAGCGGGAATTCTGAATCCAATTATTTTTAGGTAGGACATGAAAAAGAACGAATTACTATAACAGACTTAATAGATGCGTCGGAATTTAAGATTTTGCAAAATAATTATTTAATTGTTGTTTACATTAAATATCTACTACTAATAAATACGTGTAAATTATATGAAGTGAGAGCTATATTCAAAAACGATGGTAAACTTATAATAGAGAAATAATTTGTTAAGTGTGAGAATATTTATAAAGCTGTAAAAAAATGCGAAATAAAACTAAGTAGTACATTTTGTAAAATTAAGCCGGAGGAAAGTTGCCTTTCTAATTTATTAAACAATAAAGATACGGAGTGTAAAAAAATAAGAGAATAAACAGACCGATAGAAATTATCAAATATGCTGCTATACTTATATCTGGCAACGACATAATCAATAACAAATTAAATTTGACAAGAATCTATTTAATAATTTTTGAAAATTAAACGATTATAGATAATATAGTAAATATTTTTTTTATCCTACAAGAGTAATCCGGAAGTATGTAAAAAATAAAAAAATAGATGAATATCTTGAAACGGAAAACGAAAGTTTAAAATTTAAACCTAAAAAGATTAATATAGTGACATTAAGTGGAATGTATATTATAAACCAACCTTATTTTTGGATGCTGGAATTACTACTACTAATCATAACATTAATTTATTCAACCTTGAGGTATTTGAGGAAAATTTTGAAAACATGCGAAGTTAAAGCTAACGTAAATTCGAACAAAGCTAATTTTGATGCAAAAAATAGTAGAATTAATTTTCTGATGAAAGAACCATGAGAACCGGGGAGTTTCCCTTAAAGGATAAGGCGAGTTAAGGTACTCTGTTATCCAGAGGCGGTGATTCCACTTGGGTAAAGTTACCCACGCATTTTACTCTCTCAATGTGTTCATCGAATTTTTACCACGACGTGATTACACTTGGGTATTTTTACCCAGGAATATTTGATACTTTTGCTACCAATTGGCGCAAAAGTGGCGTCGAGTGTCATAAAATTTTACGGATAGCTAATAATATAGAATAATTATAATTTAATGTAATTTTTGTTAGTCTCTAGATCTTTTAATAAACAAAAAAATAAGTTACAAAAAAAAACCTCATGTCACAATAATCAAATCTAAAATAGAAAAATTATCGACTCTTAAACCAATCATAAATAGCATTAAAAAATTATCATAACTAAAACATTTATTTATGTGCGTAATATGTTAAAATAATTAATACAGACCGACCGTACAATAGAATCGCGTTGATAAGCGGTCATCGTTGCTAGGGTCAACAGCTCAAAACAAATGAAAAAACGGAAACGCGCTCGAAAGGGTCTCCGTTTGCTATTTTCCCATACATTTTGCATGCTAATCTGCCTCTTTCATTGATTTTACATACGTAAGCATACTACCAAACGGTTTGTTGATACAGAACTCTGTTCCCCAAGAAAAAATTGTGTGGTAAAATTTTACCCACGAATGAACACGTTCTCTCAGTTTCTCTAGTGAGAAAGTATTAATTTTTGTGTTTTGCCGTAAAGCAACAACAAAATTTTACCCATTTAGGTAACTTTACCCAAGTGGAATCACCGCCATAAGCGTTTGCTTGCAATCGATAAGCAACATGACTGGGAACAAAACGTATTCTTCATATTACAGCCACTTCGAGTATTCATCGATTGGACGGAATACTCGAAATTCAAAAGAGGTGATAAGTCCAGCTTTGAAATTCAGAACAAGTTAAAGTCCAACTATTGGACTTTGCTTTAAGTTATACAACAAAAGCATCGTGTGTTAGCATTTAAGCGAAGACTTTAGCCTATAAAACTTTATGTTAAGATTTGATGTCGAACGAAGCAGTCGAGCTTTAATAGAAATATATTTTTTTAACTTAACTTAATTAAATGGAAATATAATTTGTATGCCAATTTTAATGCGATGAATGAGGAAGACCCTCACATACACTAGGGTTAGGGCTTCGCTTTACTATCTAAACAAGGCCCTAGCTAGACATGAGAAGTTACTACCAATTCGTCTAGAAGTAAGCTAAAGTTGTATCCATACCTAAACCAGAAAATTAATACCGACCTATTCCTATACTAACGTTCATATCTAAGGCACTTGAAAGCATTATCAATAAGCAGGTGCGTGACTATTTGAACAGAAACTCCTTGTTTACTTCGAAGCAATCTGCTTTTATACCCAAACGCTGTTGTATTACTGGCCTAACTAAGGTGATTAAAGATCGTATAGCGTTGGATGCAAATAAAATAGTACTTTTGGCCCTACTTGACGACTCTAAATCTTTTGACTGTGTGGAACATGATATCTTGGTATCAAAATTGCGATAGTTATTTGATTTCAATAACTGTGCAGCTGAATTAATTGCATCTTACTTGAAGCTTAGGTCGCAAAGAGTATGTTGTAGTGGGCAAGTTTCTGGCTCTCGGGGCCTAGCTCGTTGAGTTCCACAAGGCTTTGTTATTGGATCTCTGTTGCTTTCACTTGTTGTATGTCAGAATGACTGCCCAATTAATAACGATGCTTAACGTTGTTATTATTATTATATTTGGCCCGTGTTTACGCTTAACGCATGGTTAAATATTTTCCACTCTACATTTTAATATTTGATGTTCAAATAAGTATTCAATTACATACTTATTGGCTGTCTTTAAAAGACAAGCACAAAGTAAAGCTAACCAAGAAACCAAAGCTTCATGCACGACACAAATTGTGAAGTTCTCATGAAACGGAAAGTGGAACATCGTTCGCAATTGAGTAAGAGTTTGCGCATCGAATTTCTGAGGCAGCTTGACCCACTAAGCGTTATTGCGCAGTGTGATCTCAAAAATAATTGGAATAATTATTTTTGAGATAGTTGCAATTTTTGGTTGGACAGAGATTCTGACAGACAAAAGTTATATAAATGCTAACTTCTTAGTTTTAAGGAGAGACTGTAATTGTGACTTTCAACGGTGGCGAACGTGTTAACGTTAATTAATAAAGTTTTAATTAATAAAAAGTGTTCCTATTAAAAACCAAAAGGACTTTAACTAGGGAAGGACCAAGCAACAGGTGAGTATCCCAACCAAGCGTGACTCGCTTAAAAGTCAAGTCGTGCAGCCTAACGGCGCATGGGAAAATTCGGCTGGAGAGCTCAGTAATACTCAAACCCAAAGGAGTGCCAACTTAATTGTAGGCACCCGAGTCTATCCAATGGCGTTCCACGCCGGACGAAACCTTTGCTGAGGTCGAACCTTTCTTCTCGGGAAGTCTATCTACTCCGAAATAGGTTTTTAGTGTTGCGTGATCCTTTCGACGTGGAAGGATACACAACACACTCTACATTAATGACCTTTTTACTGTACCTAGTTAGTGTAACTTCCAATGCATGCCGATGATGTTCACGTCTACGTATCCTGTAGCGCTAATCATATAAATTTATGTGTGGAGAAAATTAACAATGATTTGAAAAGTACTAACTTGAGCCTGAATCCTACTAAATCTCAATGTGTAATCATTTCCAATATAAGGATTGGACAGCCACATATGTTAGCTGGCGATGGGCCGTTAACAATTCAATGACACTCTATAACAGAGGGAGTAGGAAATATTTTGCTGCGTTAACAATTTTACGTAATAAAATTGTCGGAGAAGCTACCGACGCACCTACAAATCATGGTACGGTACTAAATCAAGCTGCACTAAATCAAGATAATTGCTATATTAAACTTTTGTTACGCGAACAAACGTCCATCACATATAACTGAGCAGGAGTTAAGTGTCTGAAGGCAGGGAAATTTGTCTTTAATCGAGTTCTATAATAAGGTCAACAAAAAATTGACCTTATTAATAAACAAAACCATAATGACGCATGGGTCATCTACCGCTTTGACCAAGGAGTTGAATGATAAAAATCGGCATAGCGCTTTACGTGTTTTAATCACAGGCTTGAATGCTCCTTTGTCTAATATAATGTTGTTTTTATCGCCAAAGATTTACCCAATGCCCTAGCGAAAGCTCAGGAATTGGAGTCAAATAATTTAAGGTAAAATTTTGCCTTACAATTTGAAAGAAATTTAAATACGGTTCATAATAATAAAAGTCAAGAAGCTAGATTTCAAAATACTCTGCGGTATCCGCAAAAAAACCGAAAGAATGAGAAATAACACTGTAACTTCCGGTTTCAATAATTTTAATTTCTACAAAGCCAATCATCCCCAAAGACAAAGAACCTTTAATAACAAACCCGAATCAATGGACGTTGACAAACAAACTCGAATAATCAACAGACCACAGCAGAATCTAAATCAGAGGCAATTTTATAATTATAGAAATTCAAGTATCTTCAATAAACCTTTTACGGGACTGGCAGGGAAAAGACCTCGAGACAGTTCGCAAGTTAACTTGCACGAACAAAATAAACAACAAAGAATTAATAACATCGACGAAAGTGCTTTTTTAGACAAAGCCCAGAGTTCTCCTACATATACAGGACAGTTAGAGGAAAAGGCAGAGTATTACGAATATTGATCGACACAGGAGCACCAAGTTGCTACTGTAGACCAAAAACCCAACCAAATAGATTCCCATTAGCAATTAAGACAACATTCCGCGGAGAGTATCGACAACGATAAAATAAGAGAGTAACTATGGTTAAAGTATTCTTAGTATCAGATATAATAACTGCAATACATTTGTGCCGAACCTTTTTCTTCGTTATGCTCCGGATCGGCTCGCCGCATGCCGAGGGTTTTGTCTCACAAAAATTAATACTTGTGGTCGAGAGACGAATTTATTAAATAAAATATGACCGCACTAAATTTCAATGCATATATTTTATTTTACTAAATAAAATTATGTTGTTTTAATTATGTTGTTTCACTAAAGCTGAATTAATTAGGTGTGGCTGCTGGTGGGTCTCTCGTTGTCCAACGTAGATCCTCGTAAGAGTTCGAACTGGGCCCTTCTTCGTCGTCAGTCTTCGGAAATGCTCGGCAGGCGTCGGGATGTTGACGATTAACCGACAAGGCTTTTCGTCAAGGTACTTCGTAGACCTTTGGCGTACTTCGGCTCGTTGGCGAACAACCGACAAGGCTCTTCGTCAACTACCTTCGGGGATGCTCGGCGGGTGTCGGGATTTTGACGAACAACCGATAAGGCTCTTCATCAGGGTGCTTCGGCGTACTTCGGCGTACTTCGGCTCGTTGGCGAACAACCGACAAGGCTCTTCGTCAACTTGCTTCGGGGATGCTCGGCAGGTGTCGGGATTTTGCCGCGCAACCCACAAGGCTCTTTGTCAGGGTACTTCGTAGACCTTCGGCGTACTTCGGCTCGAACCGACAAGGCACTTCGGCAAGGTACTTCGTAGACCTTCGGCGTACTTCGGCTCGTTGGCGGACAACCGACAAGCGTCTTCGTCAAAGGGCTTTGGGCGTCGTCAACTTGCTTCGGAGATGCTCGGCGGGTGTCGGGATTTTGACGAACAACCGACAAAGGCTTTTCGTCAAGGTGCTTCATAGACCTTCGGCGTACTTCGGCTCGTTGGCGAACAACCGACAAGGCTCTTCGTCAAAGGGCTTCAGGCGTCGTCGGCGTATTTCGGCTCGTTGGCGAACAACCGACAAGACTCTTCGTCAACCTGCTTCGGGAATGCGCCGCGGTTGTCGGAATTTGGACGCGTCAAGGTACTTCGTAGACCTTTGGCTTACGTCGGCTCGTTGGCGAACAACCGACAAGGCTCTTCGTCAAAGGGTTTTGGGCGTCGTCGGCGTACTTCGGCTTGTTGGCGAAAAACCGACAAGGCTCTTCGTCAACTTGCTTCGGGGATGCTCGGCGGGTGTCGGGATTTTGACAAACAACCGACGAGGCACTTCGGCAAGGTACTTCGTAGACCTTCGGCGTACTTCGGCTCGTTGGCGAACAACCGACAAGGGTCTTCGTCAAAGGGCTTGTGAGGTGTGGCGGGGCTCACGCTCTGTGTCGGAGCGCAGAGCGTAAGCAAACGGAGAGCTACTCTTTCCAGCCCGTGTCTGCAATGCAGATATCGGCATCTCCTCTTTCCATCATGCGACGGACTGATGAGTCCCGTATGATGGCGTGGTGGAAGTTTCGAGAAAACAAGTTTTTTTTCTATGAACTTCACATCACGCCATCCTACGGGACTAGCAATTAACGCTGACGTTGATAAGAGAGATCGAGATGTCCATATGTGCAGAGCGGTCACGACTGGAATGAGCGGAGCGAACCGGTTTTCGTGATCTGCGGCATAGATTTCTGGGGGAAGTTTGATATCCAGATCTCCGGTCTAGGAGCTTGTGCGGTTGCTTCGCTAGGTAGGGATGGAGATAAATTCGTGCCGCTTACCGACGCCCAAAACAGGCGCCTAAGTGGTGTTATCCAGTCTTTTCCGTCATCAGAACGGGAGGGACTGGGTAGAACCACTTTGATCGAACACGTTATCGATACGGGATTGGCCAGGCCAATCAAGCAGCGGTATTATCCGATTTCGCCAGCACGGGAAATATTACTCTGTCAGGAGATTGATCGGATGCTGTCGATGGGCGTGATAGAAGAGGCAGGCGGATCGTTTGCCGGCTGTTAACTTCATTTCAAAAGTGGACTTGAAGGACGCATTTTGGCAGATTTGCCTTGAGGGAGCCTCTAAGGAGAAGACCGCCTTTACGGTGCCGAGCCGACCCCATTATCAATTTACACGAATGCCGTTCGGGTTGTGCAACGCACCCCAAACAATGTGTCGGCTTATGGATCAAGTCATCCCATACAATCTCAAGTCGAAGGTATTCGTGTATCTTGATGACCTGCTGATTCTCTCAAGCTCCTTTGACGAGCATGTGGTCCACCTGAAAGAGGTGGCGAGCTGCTTACGCAAGGCTGGCTTGACCATCAACGTGTCGAAAAGCGAGTTCTGTCTGCACGAGGTAAATTACCTGGGTTACATAGTAGGGAGAGGTACCTTGCGTACTGATCCTGAAAAGGTTACTGCGGTTAACAGCTATCCAGTACCTAGAACGGTGAGGCAGGTGCGCAGGTTCCTTGGCATGGTGGGATGGTATCGGAAGTTCATCCCAGATTTCTCGACGGTCATATTCCATCTGACCGAACTTCTCAAGAAGGGCAAAGACTTCGTCTGGGGTCCTCTGGCTCAGCAGTCATTGGAAGGCATTAAGCAACGACTCACTCAGGCCCCGTTGCTAGTACATCTCGATTACTCCAAACCATTCGTGGTCCAGTGTGACGCTAGTCAGTGTGGCGTAGGAGCTGTGTTAGCGCAATGCGATCAAGAAGGCCATGAGCGACCCATCGCTTACATGTCGCAAAAATTAAATAAGGCCCAGCGCAATTACTCAGTCTCCGAATTATAGTGCTTGGCAGTGATCCTCGCCATCAAGAAATTCCAGATGTATATAGAAGGCCATGAATTCAAAGTGGTGACGGACCACTCGTGCTTGAAATGGCTGATGAGTCAGAGGGACCTAACAGGTCGGCTAGCTCGTTGGTCGTTAAAATTGCAGGGCCTGGACTTCACGATCGAGCATCGGAAGGGCCCCGCCAATGTGGTAGCGGATGCGTTGTCGAGATCGATGGAGGATACCCCATTAGCTGAGGTGTCCACCATCGGTGTCGATCACGAGCCGCTCATCGACCTGTCGTCACCGGCATTCTCGTCCGGCGAGTACAACGAGCTGAAAGTAAAGTTTTCGTCGGAGGAATTTCCCGATTATCGCGTGGTCGACCAGTACCTGTATCACCGCAACGAATTCGTCACCGGGGACGCTGACATCGACGATCTGGGGTGGAAATTGTATGTACCGGCCGAACTCCGCGTCACCGGCATTCTCGTCCGGCGAGTACAACGAGCTGAAAGTAAAGTTTTCGTCGGAGGAATTTCCCGATTATCGCGTGGTCGACCAGTACCTGTATCACCGCAACGAATTCGCCACCGGGGACGCTGACATCGACGATCTGGGGTGGAAATTGTATGTACCGGCCGAACTCCGCGAGTCAGTATTGAAAGTCGCTCATGACCTGCCCACGTCCGCTCACTGCGGAATTGCTAAAACGGCCGAAAAGATTCGTCAGCATCTGTACTGGCCAGGCATGGTTAAACAGATAATACATTACATCTCGCAGTGCGAGCTATGCCGCACTTCGAAAGTACCAACCCAAATACTCCGACCGCCAATGGGATCACTTCCGGCTACTGATCGTCCTTTCCAACGCCTTTATATTGACTTGATTGGTCCATTTCCGCGCACCAGGCGAGGCAATATTGGGATCCTCATAATATTGGATCACTTCTCGAAGTTCACATACTTGAAGCCCCTACGAAAGCTTACGACCCCACCTATTATTGAATTCCTAAGGGATCAGATTTTTTATTGCTTTGGTGTACCGGAAACCATTGTATCTGACAATGGCCGCCAATTTATCAGCAAGGAAATGGAAAACTTTTTGACCGAATTTGGGGTAAAGCCCCAAATCACAGCCGTGTATTCGCCTCAAGCCAATGCCTCCGAGCGGGTTAACAGGTCTGTTAACGAGGCTCTGCGCTCGTACATTCGCAAAGACCAGAGGGCGTGGGACGAATACCTGTCTAGCATAAACTTTGCCCTCCGAAGCAGCTTACACCAGTCTATTGGTTATGCTCCGTACTTTGTTTTGTTCGGCCAGCACATGGTCTTGCATGGGAAAGACTATGAGGTCTTTAGGGCAAGTGATCAACTACGAGAGGGCGCAATCCGAGTTAACCGAAAGGATCGCGCAGATGCGATACACGACATGGTACGGAGGCGTATACAACAGTCCCTCGAGAAAACGCGGAGAGTGTATAATCTCAGGTCGAGGGTTCGGTCTTTCAGAGTGGGTCAGCTGGAAGAAATTTCCAGCTGAGCAGATATTTGCATCTCCTCTTTCCATCATGCGACGGACTGATGAGTCCCGTATGATGGCGTGGTGGAAGTTTCGAGAAAACAAGTTTTTTTTCTACGAACTTCACATCACGCCATCCTGCGGGACTAGCAATTAACGCTGACGCTGATAAGAGAGAGCGAGATGTCCATATGTGCAGAGCGGTCACGACTGGAATGAGCGGAGCGAACCGTTTTTCGCTCTGCAGCTTCGATACAGATCGTGTGCTAAAAAGTTAGACAGTCGGAGATGAGTAGTTCAGCGGGAGACAAAAATAAAAAGTGAAGGCGAAAGCGTTGTGAACAGATTATACGAAGAGAAACGCTGTATAAAAAGTGAAAATTATTTTTATGCATTAAAATGAATCTTTTAACAATAGTTATTGCTAAAAATGTGTTTAACTAAAAATCTTTCCTGAAAAAAATGCCACGCAATAGGTGTAAAATGAAGTGATTTCATGAAAAAGTCAAGAGAAAAACACATTTGGTAAAAGGAAAAAATCGCTCTTGGAATTTCGGCGTAAACGGTTGTAGGTTGATCTCGTTTCTTCCGAGCAACTTTGTCCTTTGAACATTTCGAGCAAATAATCTTTTCGGAATTATTACAAGTAAAATAAGTAACAAGTAGTAAAATGAAAATGTGGAAACATCAAAGTTAAAGGAAAACTTCTAGCAAATGAACAATAATCGCTGAATCGTGCAAAGGTGACAATGTTTTCTTACTGAAGAAGTTGCATTTGGTATTCTAGAGCGTAGTGCATTTATATTGTAAAACATTTAGTTGCAATAATAATTTTCTGCAATAAAAATTTCAGATCGGAGTAAAAAGAAAAAAAAAAAAAAACGCATACGAAAGTAACCATAAAAGTGTATGAGAAAAACAAAACAACTCAGCAAAAACTTCATTAAAAATGTTCGCTGTACGCGGATAATCAAAACAAAATGTTATGTTTAGCTACAAATAGAATAGCGTGATTAATTTCTATTGCCAAAGTCAATATATTCAAAGCTGACGTGGAAGCAACTGAAAATCCTATATTAACGGATTTATCGCCAGAAACAACATCACCGAGAGAATTTGCGGAACTAGATTTTTTTTTTACTCCGCAATACACTGTGAGAGAAATTCAGCAAAGTGTGTAAAGGAAGTAATATATATAAGTAATATATATACATATATAAAGAAAAAGTTAGAAATTTACTAATAAATTATAAGCAATTGTATTATGTTGAAAACTTAATCAAGAGAAAAGTAAATAGTAAAATAGAATATTAATTAAAAAACATGCAGTCAAAATAAATGACACCTTTATATTTAGCCTTATTTCGGTAAATATATTAATTATTTGTCCTATATTTTGTAGCCATTGTTAAGCCTAAATTTATAACTAATATTTTTTGTCCCTGAGTAATTTCCTTTTGGAAAAAAAATTGTTTACGGCGTTTAACCATTTTCTAAAAATAAATATCTAAGTTTATTAGCTTTGCTCAAATTTATCTGAACACTTTGTTTTTTTTTTAAACGATTGTACGCTTACTTTCATTCGGTATATACGTAGGATATATATATATTATATATATATCTTAGATATATTTTCAGGGTTCCGAGCTACCTTTGTGGGCGCCTTCAACAGGAGTTCGTAACCAGGTAATTGCGTTGGTAATCACAATTTTGCTAAATTTTGTTGGGGACAGCAGTTTTTTTTTGTTGTTGTAATCTTTTGCAAACGAATACAAGCGTCCATTACTGACGACATTATTATTTAATTTTCATATTAAGCCAAGTAAAGATTATATTTTTTTTTGTGCATTATTTGATTTTTCCACTCTTTGGATTAATTATATTTAAAAGTTTTTGTATTGATTGGAACTTAAAAGAGTCGTTATAAGAAATAAATTAATATGTATTAAAAATTAATTATTTTTTTTTTTTGCTAGACAATGGATTGAACATTAACTTAGGTTAACAGGTGAGTTAGCGGTTTCACTCCGCGCAGCCAGGCGACACACACTAAGGGGTTGGCGCAACAAATGCCGACGCGCCAACCATGGTAGGGTGGGGGAGAAAGGGGGAGGGAAATAACACCTACTCCTCCCCCCCTCCTCCACTCATCTCTCTCTTCCTCGTGATTCCACCGAACCTCCGCGTTCTTATTTTTTGTTGTTGCTGAACGTTTGCTTAGCGCCCCCAATCTTGTGTCGATCACCAGTGGACTTCGTCGTGTAAATTTTGGGTTATCGGTCTTGTCTTTGGCTGTAGAGCCAAAGCCTCAGCTCCGACCTGTTTTTTTGTAACTGGAGTATAAAGACACTGTCGGGGTTGTTGAAGAAACCCCCCACTTTCCCTGAGCACGGCCGGACGAGCTGAGCTGCCCTGACAGTGGTCATCTTTTTCGTCATTTGAATTTTTTTTTATTTTGTTAATTTAGTTTACCGCCGACCCACCCCCGCAAACGTTACAGGCTTCGGGCGTCGTCAGCGTACTTCGGCTCGTTGGCGAACAACCGACAAGGGTCTTCGTCAATGGGCTTCGGGCGTCGTCGGCGTACTTCGGCTCGTTGGCGAACAACCGACAAGGCTCTTCGTCAACTTGCTTCGGCGGATGTCGGAATTTGGACGCGTCAAGGTACTTCGTAGACCTTCGGCGTACTTCGGCTCGTTGGCGAACAACCAACAAGGCTCTTCGTCCAAGGGCTTTGGGCGTCATCGGCGTACTTCGGCTTGTTGGCGAAAAACCGATAAGGCTCTTCGTCAACTTGCTTCGGGGATGCTCGGCGGGTGTCGGGATTTTGACGAACAACCGACAAGGCTCTCCGGGAAGGTACTTCGTAGACCTTCGGCGTACTTCGGCTCGTTGGCGAACAACCGACAAGGGTCTTCGTCAAAGGGCTTCGGGCGTCGTCAGCGTACTTCGGCTCGTTGACGAACAACCGACAAAGCTCTTCCTCAACTTGCTTCGGCGGATGTCGGAATTTGGACGCGTCAAGGTACTTCGTAGACCTTCGGCGTACTTCGGCTCGTTGGCGAACAACCGACAAGGCTCTTCGTCAAAATGCTTTGGGCGTCATCGGCGTACTTCGGCTTGTTGGCGAAAAACCGATAAGGCTCTTCGTCAACTTGTTTCGGGGATGCTCGGCGGGTGTCGGGATTTTGACGAACAACCGACAAGGCTCTCCGGGAAGGTACTGCGTAGACCTTCGGCGTACTTCGGCTCGTTGGCGAACAACCGACAAGGGTCTTCCTCAAAGGGCTTCGGGCGTCGTCAGCGTACTTCGGCTCGTTGGCGAAAAACCGACAAGCCTCTTCGTCAACTTGCTTCGGGAATGCTCGGCGGGTGTCGGGATTTTGACGCGTCAAGGTACTTCGTAGACCTTCGGCGTACTTCGGCTCGTTAGCGAACAACCGACAAGGCTCTTCGTCAAAGGGCTGCGGGCGTCGTCAGCGTACTTCGGCTCGTTGGCGAACAACCGACAAGGCTCTTCGTCAACTTGCTTCGGGAATGCTCGGCGGGTGTCGGGATTTTGACGCGCAACCGACAAGGCTCTTCGTCAAGGTACTTTATGACCTTCGGCGTACTTCGGCTCGTTGGTGAACAACCGACAAGTCTCTTCGTCAAAGGGCTTCGGGCGTCGTCGGTGTACTTCGGCTCGTTGGCGAAAAACCGACAAGGCTCTTCGTCAAGCGGCTTCGGGCGTCGTCGGCGTACTTCGGCTCGTTGGCGAACAACCGACAAGGCTCTTCGTCAACTTGCTTCGGGGATGCTCGGCGGTTGTCGGAATTTGGACGCGTCAAGGTACTTCGTAGACCTTCGGCGTACTTCGGCTCGTTGGCGAACAGCCGACAAGGGTCTTCGTCAAAGGACTTCGGGCGTCGTCAGCGTTCTTCGGCTCGTTGGCGAACAAGCGACAAGGCTCTTCATCAACTTGCTTCGGGGATGCTCGGCGGGTGTCGGGATTTTGACGAACAACCGACAAGGCTTTTCGTCAAGGTGCTTCATAGACCTTCGGCGTACTTCGGCTCGTTGGCGAACAACCGACAAGGCTCTTCGTCAAAGGGCTTCGGTCGTCGTCGGCGTACTTCGGCTTGTTGGCGAACAACCGACAAGGCTCTTCTTCAACTTGCTTCGGGAATGCTCGGCGGGTGTCGGGATTTTGACGCGTCAAGGTACTTCGTAGACATCCGGCGTACTTCGGCTCGATGGCGAACAACCGACAAGGCTCTTCGTCAAGGTACTTCGTAGACCTTCGCGTACTTCGGCTCGTTGGCGAACAACCGACAAAGCTCTCCGTCAAAGGGCTTCGGGCGTCGTCGGTGTACTTCGGCTCTTTGGCGAACAACCGACAAGGCTCTTCGTCAACTTGCTTCGGGGATGCTCGGACGGTGTCGGGATTTTGACGAACAACCGACAAGGCTCTTCGTCAGGGTACTTCGTAGACCTTCGGCGTACTTCGGCTTATTGGCGAACAACCGACAAGGCTCTTCGTCGAGTTGCTTCGGGGTTGCTCGGCGGGTGTCGGGATTTTGACGCGCAACCGACAAGGCTCTTCGTCAAGGTACTTCGTAGACCTTCGGCGTACTTCGGCTCGTTGACGAACAACCGACAAGGCTCTTCGTCAAAGGGCTTCGGGCGTCGTCGGCGTACTTCGGCTCGTTGGCGAACAACCGACAAGGATCTTCGTCAACTTGCTTCGGGGATGCTCGGCGGGTGTCGGGATTTTGACGCGCAACCGACAAGGCTCTTCGTCAAGGTACTTTGTAGAGCTTCGGCGTACTTTGGCTCGTTGGCGGAAAACCGACAAGGCTCTTCGTCAAAGGTGCTTCATAGACCTTCGGTGTACTTCGGCTCGTTGGCGAACAACCGACAAGGCTCTTCGTCGACTTGCTTCGTGGATGCTCGGCGGGTGTCGGGATTTTGACGCGCAACCGTGAAGGCTCTTCGTCAAGGTACTTCGTAGAGCTTCGGCGTACTTCGGCTCGTTGGCGAAAAACCGACAAGGCAAAGGGCCATCCCAAAGGGTCTTCGTCAAAGGGCTTCGGGCGTCGTCGGCGTACTTTGGCTCGTTGGCGAACAACCGACAAGGCTCTTCGTCAACTTGCTTCGGGGATGCTCGGACGGTGTCGGGATTTTGACGAACAACCGACAAGGCTCTTCGTCAGGGTACTTCGTAGACCTTCGGCGTAATTCGGCTCGTTGGCGAACAACCGACAAAGCTCTCCGTCAAAGGGCTTCGGGCGTCGTCGGTGTACTTCGGCTCGTTGGCGAACAACCGACAAGGCTCTTCGTCAACTTGCTTCGGGGTTGCTCGGACGGTGTCGGGATTTTGACGAACAACCGACAAGGCTCTTCGTCAGGGTACTTCGTAGACCTTTGGCGTACTTCGGCTCGTTGGCGAACAACCGACAAGGCTCTTCGTCAACTTGCTTCGGGGATGCTCGGCGGGTGTCGGGATTTTGACGAACAACCGACAAGGCTCTTCGTCAGGGTACTTCGTAGACCTTCGGCGTACTTCGGCTTGTTGGCGAACAACCGACAAGGCTCTTCGTCGAGTTGCTTCGCGGATGCTCGGCGGTTGTCGGAATTTGTACGCGTCAAGGTACTTCGTAGACCTTCGGCGGCGTACTTCGGCTCGTTGGCGAACAACCGACAAAGCTCTTCGTCAAAGGGCTTTGGGCGTCGAGGGCGTACTCCGGCTCGATGGCGAACAACCGACAAGGATCTTCGTCAACTTGCTTCGGGGATGCTCGGCGGGTGTCGGGATTTTGACGCGCAACCGACAAGGCTCTTCGTCAAGGTACTTCGTAGAGCTTCGGCGTACTTTGGCTCGTTGGCGGAAAACCGACAAGGCTCTTCGTCAAAGGGCTTCGGGGATGCACGGCGGTTGTCTCAATTTGGACGCGACAAGGTATTTCGTAGACCTTTGGCGTACTTCGGCTCGTTGGCGAACAACCGACAAGGCTCTTCGTCAACTTGCTTCGGGGATGCTCGGCGGGTGTCGGGATTTTGACGAACAACCGACAAGGCTTTTCGTCAAGGTGCTTCATAGACCTTCGGTGTACTTCGGCTCGTTGGCGAACAACCGACAAGGCTCTTCGTCGACTTGCTTCGTGAATGCACGGCGGGTGTCGGGATTTTGACGCGCAACCGTCAAGGCTCTTCGTCAAGGTACTTCGTAGAGCTTCGGCGTACTTCGGCTCGTTGGCGAAAAACCGACAAGGCAAAGGGCCATCCCAAAGGGTCTTCGTCAAAGGGCTTCGGGCGTCGTCGGCGTACTTTGGCTCGTTGGCGAACAACCGACAAGGCTCTTCGTCAACTTGCTTCGGGGATGCTCGGCGGTTGTCGGAATTTGGACGCGTCAAGGTACTTCGTAGACCTTTGGCGTACTTCGGCTCGTTGGCGAACAACCGACAAGGCTTTTCGTCAAAGGGCTTTGGGCGTCATCCGCGTACTTCGGCTCGTCGTCGGCGTACTTCGGCTCGTTGGCGAAGAACCGACAAGGCTCTTCGTCAACTTGCTTCAGGGACGCTCGGCGGTTGTCGGAATTTGGACGCGTCAAGGTACTTCGTAGACCTTCGGCATACTTCGGCTCGTTGGCGAACAACCGACAAGGGTCTTCGTCAAAATGCTTTGGGCGTCGTCAGGGTACTTCGGCTCGATGGCGAACAAGCGACAAGGCTCTTCGTCAACTTGCTTCGGGGATGCTCGGCGGTTGTCGGAATTTTGACGCGTCGAGGTACTTCGTAGACCTTCGGCGTACTTCGGCTCGTTGGCGAAAAACCGACAAGGCTCTTCGTCAAAGGGCTTCGGGCGTCGTCGGCGTACTTCATCTCGTTGGTGAACAACCGACAAGGCTCTTCGTCAACTTGCTTCGGGGATGCTCGGCGGTTGTCGGAATTTGGACGATTTAAGGTACTTCGTAGACCTTCGGCGTACTTCGGCTCGTTGGCGAACAACCGACAAGGGTCTTCCTCAAAGGGCTTCGGGCGTCGTCAGCGTACTTCGGCTCGTTGGCGAAAAACCGACAAGCCTCTTCGTCAACTTGCTTCGGGAATGCTCGGCGGGTGTCGGGATTTTGACGCGTCAAGGTACTTCGTAGACCTTCGGCGTACTTCGGCTCGTTAGCGAACAACCGACAAGGCTCTTCGTCAAAGGGCTGCGGGCGTCGTCAGCGTACTTCGGCGCGTTGGCGAACAACCGACAAGGCTCTTCGTCAACTTGCTTCGGGAATGCTCGGCGGGTGTCGGGATTTTGACGCGCAACCGACAAGGCTCTTCGTCAAGGTACTTTATGACCTTCGGCGTACTTCGGGTCGTTGGTGAACAACCGACAAGTCTCTTCGTCAAAGGGCTTCGGGCGTCGTCGGTGTACTTCGGCTCGTTGGCGAAAAACCGACAAGGCTCTTCGTCAAGCGGCTTCGGGCGTCGTCGGCGTACTTCGGCTCGTTGGCGAACAACCGACAAGGCTCTTCGTCAACTTGCTTCGGGGATGCTCGGCGGTTGTCGGAATTTGGACGCGTGAAGGTACTTCGTAGACCTTCGGCGTACTTCGGCTCGTTGGCGAACAGCCGACAAGGGTCTTCGTCAAAGGACTTCGGGCGTCGTCAGCGTTCTTCGGCTCGTTGGCGAACAAGCGACAAGGCTCTTCATCAACTTGCTTCGGGGATGCTCGGCGGGTGTCGGGATTTTGACGAACAACCGACAAGGCTTTTCGTCAAGGTGCTTCATAGACCTTCGGCGTACTTCGGCTCGTTGGCGAACAACCGACAAGGCTCTTCGTCAAAGGGCTTCGGCCGTCGTCGGCGTACTTCGGCTTGTTGGCGAACAACCGACAAGGCTCTTCTTCAACTTGCTTCGGGAATGCTCGGCGGGTGTCGGGATTTTGACGCGTCAAGGTACTTCGTAGACATCCGGCGTACTTCGGCTCGATGGCGAACAACCGACAAGGCTCTTCGTCAAGGTACTTCGTAGACCTTCGCGTACTTCGGCTCGTTGGCGAACAACCGACAAAGCTCTCCGTCAAAGGGCTTCGGGCGTCGTCGGTGTACTTCGGCTCGTTGGCGAACAACCGACAAGGCTCTTCGTCAACTTGCTTCGGGGATGCTCGGACGGTGTCGGGATTTTGACGAACAACCGACAAGGCTCTTCGTCAGGGTACTTCGTAGACCTTCGGCGTACTTCGGCTTGTTGGCGAACAACCGACAAGGCTCTTCGTCGAGTTGCTTCGGGGTTGCTCGGCGGGTGTCGGGATTTTGACGCGCAACCGACAAGGCTCTTCGTCAAGGTACTTCGTAGACCTTCGGCGTACTTCGGCTCGTTGACGAACAACCGACAAGGCTCTTCGTCAAAGGGCTTCGGGCGTCGTCGGCGTACTTCGGCTCGTTGGCGAACAACCGACAAGGATCTTCGTCAACTTGCTTCGGGGATGCTCGGCGGGTGTCGGGACTTTGACGCGCAACCGACAAGGCTCTTCGTCAAGGTACTTTGTAGAGCTTCGGCGTACTTTGGCTCGTTGGCGAAAAACCGACAAGGCAAAGGGCCATCCCAAAGGGTCTTCGTCAAAGGGCTTCGGGCGTCGTCGGCGTACTTTGGCTCGTTGGCGGAAAACCGACAAGGCTCTTCGTCAAAGGTGCTTCATAGACCTTCGGTGTACTTCGGCTCGTTGGCGAACAACCGACAAGGCTCTTCGTCGACTTGCTTCGTGGATGCTCGGCGGGTGTCGGGATTTTGACGCGCAACCGTGAAGGCTCTTCGTCAAGGTACTTCGTAGAGCTTCGGCGTACTTCGGCTCGTTGGCGAAAAACCGACAAGGCAAAGGGCCATCCCAAAGGGTCTTCGTCAAAGGGCTTCGGGCGTCGTCGGCGTACTTTGGCTCGTTGGCGAACAACCGACAAGGCTCTTCGTCAACTTGCTTCGGGGATGCTCGGACGGTGTCGGGATTTTGACGAACAACCGACAAGGCTCTTCGTCAGGGTACTGCGTAGACCTTCGGCGTAATTCGGCTCGTTGGCGAACAACCGACAAAGCTCTCCGTCAAAGGGCTTCGGGCGTCGTCGGTGTACTTCGGCTCGTTGGCGAACAACCGACAAGGCTCTTCGTCAACTTGCTTCGGGGTTGCTCGGACGGTGTCGGGATTTTGACGAACAACCGACAAGGCTCTTCGTCAGGGTACTTCGTAGACCTTTGGCGTACTTCGGCTCGTTGGCGAACAACCGACAAGGCTCTTCGTCAACTTGCTTCGGGGATGCTCGGACGGTGTCGGGATTTTGACGAACAACCGACAAGGCTCTTCGTCAGGGTACTTCGTAGACCTTCGGCGCACTTCGGCTTGTTGGCGAACAACCGACAAGGCTCTTCGTCGAGTTGCTTCGCGGATGCTCGGCGGTTGTCGGAATTTGTACGCGTCAAGGTACTTCGTAGACCTTCGGCGGCGTACTTCGGCTCGTTGGCGAACAACCGACAAAGCTCTTCGTCAAAGGGCTATGGGCGTCGAGGTCGTACTCCGGCTCGATGGCGAACAACCGACAAGGATCTTCGTCAACTTGCTTCGGGGATGCTCGGCGGGTGTCGGGATTTTGACGCGCAACCGACAAGGCTCTTCGTCAAGGTACTTCGTAGAGCTTCGGCGTACTTTGGCTCGTTGGCGGAAAACCGACAAGGCTCTTCGTCAAATGGCTTCGGGGATGCTCGGCGGTTGTCTCAATTTGGACGCGACAAGGTATTTCGTAGACCTTTGGCGTACTTCGGCTCGTTGGCGAACAACCGACAAGGCTCTTCGTCAACTTGCTTCGGGGATGCTCGGCGGGTGTCGGGATTTTGACGAACAACCGACAAGGCTTTTCGTCAAGGTGCTTCATAGACCTTCGGTGTACTTCGGCTCGTTGGCGAACAACCGACAAGGCTCTTCGTCGACTTGCTTCGTGAATGCACGGCGGGTGTCGGGATTTTGACGCGCAACCGTCAAGGCTCTTCGTCAAGGTACTTCGTAGAGCTTCGGCGTACTTCGGCTCGTTGGCGAAAAACCGACAAGGCAAAGGGCCATCCCAAAGGGTCTTCGTCAAAGGGCTTCGGGCGTCGTCGGCGTACTTTGGCTCGTTGGCGAACAACCGACAAGGCTCTTCGTCAACTTGCTTCGGGGATGCTCGGCGGTTGTCGGAATTTGGACGCGTCAAGGTACTTCGTAGACCTTTGGCGTACTTCGGCTCGTTGGCGAACAACCGACAAGGCTTTTCGTCAAAGGGCTTTGGGCGTCATCCGCGTACTTCGGCTCGTCGTCGGCGTACTTCGGCTCGTTGGCGAAGAACCGACAAGGCTCTTCGTCAACTTGCTTCAGGGACGCTCGGCGGTTGTCGGAATTTGGACGCGTCAAGGTACTTCGTAGACCTTCGGCATACTTCGGCTCGTTGGCGAACAACCGACAAGGGTCTTCGTCAAAATGCTTTGGGCGTCGTCGGGGTACTTCGGCTCGATGGCGAACAAGCGACAAGGCTCTTCGTCAACTTGCTTCGGGGATGCTCGGCGGTTGTCGGAATTTTGACGCGTCAAGGTACTTCGTAGACCTTCGGCGTACTTCGGCTCGTTGGCGAAAAACCGACAAGGCTCTTCGTCAAAGGGCTTCGGGCGTCGTCGGCGTACTTCATCTCGTTGGTGAACAACCGACAAGGCTCTTCGTCAACTTGCTTCGGGGATGCTCGGCGGTTGTCGGAATTTGGACGATTTAAGGTACTTCGTAGACCGTCGGCGTACTTCGGCTCGTTGGCGAACAACCGATAAGGCTCTTCGTCAAAGGGCTTTGGGCGTCGTCGGCGTACTTCGGCTTGTTGGCGAAAAACCGACAAGGCTCTTCGTCAACTTGCTTCGGGGATGCTCGGCGGGTGTCGGGATTTTGACGAACAACCGACAAGGCTCTTCGGCAAGGTACTTTGTAGACCTTTGGCGTACTTCGGCTCGTTGGCGAACAGCCGACGAGGGTCTTCGTCAAAGGGCTGCGGGCGTCGTCAGCGTACTTCGGCTCGTTGGCGAACAACCGACAAGCGTCTTCGCCAAAGGACTTCGGGCGTCGTCAGCGTACTTCAAATCGTTGGCGAACAAGCGACAAGGCCCTTCGTCAACTTGCTTCGGGGATGCTCGGCGGGTGTCGGGATTTTGACGAACAACCGACAAGGCTTTTCGTCAAGGTGCTTCATAGACCTTTGGCGTACTTCGGCTCGTTGGCGAACAACCGACAAGGCTCTTCGTCAAAGGGCTTCGGGCGTCGTCGGCGTACTTCGGCTCGTTGGCGAAGAACCGACAAGGCTCTTCGTCAACTTGCTTCAGGGACGCTTGGCGGTTGTCGGAATTTGGACGCGTCAAGGTACTTCGTAGACCTTCGGCATACCTCGGCTCGTTGGCGAACAACCGACAAGGGTCTTCGTCAAAATGCTTCGGGCGTCGTCAGCGTACTTCGGCTCGTTAGCGAACAACCGACAAGGCTCTTCGTGAAAGGGCTTCGGGCGTCGTCGGCGTACTTCAGCTCGTTGGCGAACAACCGACAAGGCTCTTCGTCAACTTGCTTCGGGGATGCTCGGCTGTTGTCGGAATTTGGACGCGTCAAGGTACTTCGTAGACCTTCGGCGTACTTCGGCTCCTTGGCGAACAACCGACAAGACTCTTAGTCAAAGGGCTTTGGGCGTCGTCGGCGTACTTCGGCTCGATGGCGAACAAGCGACAAGGCTCTTCGTCAACTTGCTTCGGGGATGCTCGGCGGTTGTCGGAATTTTGACGCGTCAAGGTACTTCGTAGACCTTGGGCGTACTTCGGCTCATTGGAGAACAACCGACCAGGCTCTTCGTCAAAGGGCTTTGGGCGTCATCGGCGTACTTCGGCTTGTTGGCGAAAAACCGACAAGGCTCTTCGTCAACTTGCTTCGGGGATGCTCGGCGGGTGTCTGGATTTTGACGAACAACCGACAAGGCACTTTGGCAAGGTACTTCGTAGACCTTCGCCGTACTTCGGCTCGTTGGCGAACAACCGACCAGGCTCTTCGTCAAAGGGCTTCGGGCGTCATCGGCGTACTTCGGCTTGTTAGCGAAAAACTGACAAGGCTCTTCGTCAACTTGCTTCGGGGATGCTCGGCGGGTGTCTGGATTTTAACGAACAACCGACAAGGCACTTTGGCAAGGTACTTCGTAGACCTTCGGCGTACTTCGGCTCGTTGGCGAACAACCGACAAGGGTCTTCGTCAAAGGGCTTCGGGCGTTGTCAGCGTACTTCGGCTCGTTGGCGAACAAGCGACAAGGCTCTTCGTCAACTTGTTTCGGGGATGCTCGGCGAGTGTCGGGATTTTGACGAACAACCGACAAGGCTTTTCGTCAAGGTGCTTCATAGACCTTTGGCGTACTTCGGCTCGTTGGCGAACAACCGACAAGGCTCTTCGTCAAAGGGCTTCGGGCGTCGTCGGCGTACTTCGGCTCGTTGGCGAAGAACCGACAAGGCTCTTCGTCAACTTGCTTCAGGGACGCTTGGCGGTTGTCGGAATTTGGACGCGTCAAGGTACTTCGTAGACCTTCGGCATACTTCGGCTCGTTGGCGAACAACCGACAAGGGTCTTCGTCAAAATGCTTCGGGCGTCGTCAGCGTACTTCGGCTCGTTAGCGAACAACCGACAAGGCTCTTCGTGAAAGGGCTTCGGGCGTCGTCGGCGTACTTCAGCTCGTTGGCGAACAACCGACAAGGCTCTTCGTCAACTTGCTTCGGGGATGCTCGGCTGTTGTCGGAATTTGGACGCGTCGAGGTACTTCGTAGACCTTCGGCGTACTTCGGCTCCTTGGCGAACAACCGACAAGACTCTTAGTCAAAGGGCTTTGGGCGTCGTCGGCGTACTTCGGCTCGATGGCGAACAAGCGACAAGGCTCTTCGTCAACTTGCTTCGGGGATGCTCGGCGGTTGTCGGAATTTTGACGCGTCAAGGTACTTCGTAGACCTTGGGCGTACTTCGGCTCATTGGCGAACAACCGACCAGGCTCTTCGTCAAAGGGCTTTGGGCGTCATCGGCGTACTTCGGCTTGTTCGCGAAAAACCGACAAGGCTCTTCGTCAACTTGCTTCGGGGATGCTCGGCGGGTGTCTGGATTTTGACGAACAACCGACAAGGCACTTTGGCAAGGTACTTCGTAGACCTTCGCCGTACTTCGGCTCGTTGGCGAACAACCGACCAGGCTCTTCGTCAAAGGGCTTCGGGCGTCATCGGCGTACTTCGGCTTGTTGGCGAAAAACCGACAAGGCTCTTCGTCAACTTGCTTCGGGGATGCTCGGCGGGTGTCTGGATTTTAACGAACAACCGACAAGGCACTTTGGCAAGGTACTTCGTAGACCTTCGGCGTACTTCGGCTCGTTGGCGAACAACCGACAAGGGTCTTCGTCAAAGGGCTTCGGGCGTTGTCAGCGTACTTCGGCTCGTTGGCGAACAACCGACAAGGCTCTTCGTCGACTTGCTTCGGGGATGCTCGCCGGGTGTCGGGATTTTTACGCGCAACAGACAAGGCTCTTCGTCAAAGTACTGTAGTGTATTTACTGACCGCACTCCGCTCCTGTACACAACAGCATACTGTAACATTCAATAAATGCAGAGCATGCAGTTTGCATGCACTGACCCACTAACTCGCTGATGACCGCGACTCAGCGTCACACGTTGTAACACGCACCTTGAAACGCCCAATTTTTAATTAAGTTAAGAATTAAGTATAAAAAAGAATAGTTTAGCCATATATATTAATATTGCTTGTATATTTACACTCTTGGAGAAATGGAATCACTTAGGGTATAAAAACCCGAGCGATCCAAAATAAAGTTAAGAATTAATCTAGCCAGAAACTATTCAAGGCTTTTCATTTTAATTCTACGCCAGCAACTCAGCAAGGCGTCTTGAGTCACAGGACGTGCCAACTTAATTGCAGGCACTCCTTCTCGTCCAGCGGCGTTTACGCCAGGACACAAATTAGGGCGACCTGTTCTACTTGGGAAGTATATTCTTTTAAAGAGTTACTCACGTAACATAACATGGCGATCCTGCATACCGCACCTGAGATCCTGCAACTTTAAAATCACCAGAGATCCTGCAACTTTAAGTCTTTCCTGAAGTCGTCTAATAATATCCTGCCAAATTTATATTTTGCTCTTGCTCGACGGTTCTGTAAGACGGTATCAATTCTGTAAGACGGAATTAGCCTTAGTGAATACAGATCACGATTACAGGATAAAAAAGACGCAGAAAGGTGCAAAATTCCAACAACAAAAAATATAAAAAAACAAAGAGGAGGAAAATTAGTAAAAGATAGAAAATTACTACGACACCTAAAGAACATTGTAACTGATGAAACCAATCCACCCCAATGGGATACAGCTAACGAGATCTGGCGACAGATAGATACAATAGAACAGCGGCTGAAAAATCGCGGAATCAATGGGAAGTCTACTAGCAACGTCAGGAGCAGCAATTAGTTCGTAAAAAATGGGAAACGTTTTACAAAAAGAAGAACAAATAAACGTAAGCTACAACAACAACAATTCGTTGTCAACAACGTACAACTTCCAACAAGTAACCGGAATAACAATTATAGCCCTAATAGTTGCATTATATGTATTAAACAAAATACATTCATATTTTAAAACTTATGTAAATAAACGTATTCAATTAAGAACTATTTCGGATGTTTAAAAATAAATAAAAATATACATTTAAATAAAAATAAACATGCAGTAACATATATATGCTAACCTATGGTTAATGGAAGACTTAGATAAGATAATAGAAACGGTACAAAAAATAATATCAAACGCTAAAAAAACAAGTAGTAGACCATACAAGCCGGAAACAATTAAATCAAAACTAAAAGAATTAGAAGAATATAAAGCACAGGTACGATTTTGCATAGGCATAGTAGATGTAAACGATAGTACGATTGCTAAAAGAATCGAAGAATTTGAAAAAGAATATTGTATAGCAAGACGACTTTTAATGTCGCAATCGACAACAGACTCAGATTCAGACTCTGCACATTCACAGATTGAGATTACAATTGACAACAAAAACAATACACAAGATACAAATATGGCAAACTTTAACATAGAAACCGCGATGAAAACCATCCCTATCTTTGGTGGAAATTATAAAGAATTAGATTCATTTTTAAAAGTTGTAGAAATAATAAACAAAACTTTGTCAACAACTGCAAAGCAAGACTTAATAGAATTCGTTTATCACATTAAATTGAGCCAAAATGTAAGAACAGCTTTAAATTCGGTACAAACCCCTACAATATTAGATGAATTAAAAGTCGCGCTTCAACTTCGTTACAAAACAAACAAATCAATTCCGCAGTTACATACAGATCTAGCAAATATGGTACAAAGAGGGAACATAACCAATTACAAAGACAAAATACTAACAACTATAGCCGAACTAAACAATCTACAAATAAAAGAATTGGGTACCGATCCAAACACATTACAAAAAACGACAATAACTAAAATCAACGATACGTACGCCCTAACAATCTTCAAGAACGGCATTAACGAAAATTACAAACAAACATTATTCGCATCACAGCCAAAAACATTTTCTGATGCAGTAAGCCTAGCACTAGAACTAGAACAAGCAGGCAATCAGAATCAATTCCAAATAAACTACGTACGTAACAGAAACGCAAACTACAGACCACAGATGTACAATCAAAGAAACAGTAACAACAACAACAACCAAAGAAACGGCACCAATTACAACAATCAAAGAAACAGCAATAATACCAACAATCAAAGAAACAGCAATAATACCAACAATCAAAGATACAACATTATTCAAAGATATAACAATATCAACAGTAACCAAAGGTACAACAATAACAGTTATCGATACAACCAAAATCGGACAAATAACCAAGCAAATGTAACACGATATAACAACAACAATAACAATTTCAATCGGAACACTAATAACAATTTCAACAGAAATTCCAGATATCAAAGCAGAAACAATAATAGAATCCAAAATAATAGAAATATAAATATTGTAACCGAATCGGGAAACGACATGGGCTCGGAACAAATGATCGTTCCAGACAGCCAGAACTAAATATATACAAAATATCGGATAATAATACTAATTATATAACACTTAAATTTAAAAATGAAAATCTGAGATTTCTAATTGACACAGGCGCTGACATATCACTATGCAAAATAAGTTCAAAATTGAATGACAAAGAATACTACTCAGACGAAAAATGTGCATTGACTGGCATCACCATAGAAAAAATTTTTTCACTAGGTATGATTAATTTGAATTTAAAATTTGGAGAAGAAAATATAAATCACAATTTCCAATTAGTTAGCAAAGAATTCCCAATAGAAACAGACGGAATAATAGGAAGAGATTTCTTACAGAGATTCTTGTGCAAAATAGATTACGAAACATACACAATTTCGATATATACAAACGACAACACAGTGACGCTACCAATGCAAACAAAAATATTTAAAATTAAAATCCCTCCGAGAACAGAAATTATACAACCACTCAAATTAAATTTTAAAGAAGAAAAACTGATTTTAAACAAAGAAATCGAACCAGGCATATTTCTTAGCAATTCGTTAGCACCCAAAATTGGTCTCACACATATAAAAATTTTAAATACAACAAATACTGAAGCAATTATAAAAAATATTGAAATAGAAACCGAACCGCTTAAAAACTACGAAATACTTACTAACACCAAAACACACGACGTGGACCGCTTCGAACATATTATAAACAAACTTCACATAGATTGTTCAGATGAAAAAGCAAAAGCGTTATTACTAGAAATTTTAAATAAATATCAAAATATTTTCCATTTGGAAAATGATCAATTAACAACAAATAATTTTTATACACAAGAAATTGCACTTTCGGACAAAACACCGGTATACATTAAAAACTATAGACTTCCACATTCTCATAGTGAAGTGATAAACAACCAAGTGAATAAAACGCTAGAAGACGACATCATAGAACCATCCACAAGTCCTTACAATGCTCCACTTCTATTAGTTCCAAAGAAAAATATATCTGACAAGAAGAAATGGAGAGTAGTAGTAGATTATCGCAAGTTAAATGATAAAGTAGTTAATGATAAATTCCCACTCACACGTCTTGAAGACATTCTCGATAAACTTGGAAGAGCAAAATGGTTTTCAACCCTTGATATGACTAGCTCTTTTCATCAGATCGGTTTAGAAAAAAATTCACGACCTCTAACCGCTTTCTCCACAACAAATGGACATTTCCAATTCAAGAGACTACCTTTTGGACTAAAAATTTCTTCAAATAGTTTCCAACGAATGCTCACCATAGCACTCTCAGGTTAAGAGTCGGAAGCTTTTTTATACGTAGATGATGTAATTGTTTTCGGATGGAACCATACTCACCACAATGAAAATTTAATTCGTGTATTAGATAGACTAGACAGATACAATTTAAAATTAAATGCAGACAAATGTTGTTTTTTACGTCCAAAAGTAGTATACCTAGGTCATCTAATAACAAAAGATGGAGTAAAAACAGATCCAGCAAAATTCCAAACAATTAAAGACTATCCTATTCCCAAAAATTCAGACGATGTTAGAAGATTTATAGCATTTTGCAACTATTACAGAAGATTTATACCAAACTTCGCGGACATAGCTAAAGATTTAAACAGACTTCTAAAAAAGAACACTAAATTCGAGTGGAATGAACAAAGTCAACATGCATTTGAACAATTGAAAACAAAGCTAATGACACCACCAGTTTTACAATATCCAGATTTTGAAAAACCTTTCATTTTAACAACGGACGCTTCAAACTACGCACTAGGCGCAGTTTTATCACAAGGCGAAATAGGCAACGATTTACCTATTTCGTACGCCAGCAAAGCCTTACAAAAACATGACTTAAACAAACCGGTAATAGAGAAAGAGCTTTTAGCAATCCATTGGAGTATAAACTTTTTCAGACCATATTTATTCGGACGTAAATTTACAGTGATAACAGACCATCGACCTTTAATATCTCTTTTCACACACAAAAATCCATCATCGAAAATGACTAGGATAAGACTAGATTTGTGCGATTACGATTTTGAAATTATATATAAAAAAGGAAAATTAAATACGAATGCAGACGCACTGTCAAGAATACAGGTTAACTCAGACATATTAAAAGAAATGATACCAAGTGAAATCGATGAAGCAGTTAAGAAAACACTAATTGTTACAAAGGGCATGAGCAAACAACATAATAACAAGGGGCAATGTACATCACATGAGAAGCCTGATCAACTTCGAATATGGGATTGTACATCAATTACTGACGTCAGATATATGAAAAAATTAAAATTTAATGTCGACAAACATATGAAGAATTGTAAAATTATTATAGAAAATAATAACGTGCACGTAGGATGTAGCGATAAAGCAGCGAAACTAGATTCGATACTGCAGAAGCTAGCATCCAGAATGAAGAAGGAAAATATTGAATACCTAGCGCTAGAGAATAATGATGAAATATTTAAAGTATATGAAAAAGAAGACTTTAAAAAGACGTACGCAAAAATAATGATAAATAACAAGAGTCCCCAACTTAAAATACTAATATATGACACCCCAAAACAAATAAGTGATGACTTAATAAAATATAAATTGATTGATGAATTTCATAGTAAAGAACACTTAGGTATTCGTAAAACAATTATAAAACTTAAACAAAGATATATATGGAAAAATATGAGTAAAATGGTAAAGAAATTTATAACAAATTGTGATTTATGCGCAAGAAATAAAATAACTAAACATACAATAGAAAGACAAACTATAACAGATACTCCAAACACAAGTTTTCAAGTAATATCTATAGACACAGTAGGCCCTCTTAAGGTATCAAACGGTTACAGATACATTTTAACAATGCAATGCGATTTAACTAAATATATAATAGCATATCCAATAACAACAAAAGATGCTCTAACCATAGCCAAAACAATTGTAGAACAATTAATCTTAAAATTCGGACATTTCCAAATTTTATAATCAGACAAAGGTACAGAATTTACTAATGAACTACTAAAAAACATATGCGATTTGCTTAACATAAAACAAATATTTTCAACTCCGTACCATCATCAAACATTAGGTTCAGTTGAACGAAATCATAGAGTGTTAAATGAATTTTTATTAAATTTTGCTAATAATTATGAATGGGATATTTGGTTACCATATTACATGTTTGCATACAACACAACTCCACACATAACTACAAATTATTCACCACATGAACTCATTTTTGGAAAACTAGCCCAATTACCGACTGACTCATTTATAAACACAAAAAACACTACGAATATTGACGACTACGTTAACGAACTAAAAATCAGATTACGAACTTCACTAGAGATAGCAAAACAGCAAATTATAAATGAAAAGAAAAAAAGAAATACAGAACAAGTAAACAATTATTCAAAACCACTTAACTTGCAAAAAGGAGACTTAGTTTTATTAAAACTAGAAAATAGAAAAAAATTTAATAGTCCATACAAAGGTCCATATAAAATCATTGAAAGAAAAGATGTAAATTCAATAATAGATATAAATGGTTTACACAAAGAAGTACACAATAATCTATTAAAACCTTATATCGCAAATACGATGTGAAAATAAGAAAAGAATATTTTAAGAGCATACAAATACTTATAGTAATTACAATTTATAAAAAAAAATTATAACATATTAACATCATACATATTATTTAGTAGTCTAAAACAATCTTCATTACATGCTAAGCCGTACAAACTCACTATAATACAATTATTTGATGCTAAGAACATGTTAAATTTATTAAATAATTAAGAAATTCAACTATTAGAATAGCAAATTAAACTGTAAAATGTTCAAACATATAATTTTAAGAAAATCTTAAACTACACACTGACAATCACTGATAAAAATTATATTCTTCCAATATAATTTTTCTCTTAAGGGTGAGGGTGTAGTGTATCCACTGACCGCACTCCGCTCCTGTACACAACAGCATACTGTAACATTCAATAAATGCAGAGCATGCACTTTGCATGCACTGACCCACTAACTCGCTGATGACCGCGACTCAGCGTCACACGTTGTAACACGAACCTTGAAACGCCCAATTTCGAATCGCGTCAATGATTGGGTATCGGTTCAATAAATTTTATAAACAAATAGAAATTTTGAGTGCGAATAAGAATGTGAAGCATAAAGAAATAACTATGCATAGAATTAAGTATAAGAAAGAATAGTTTAGCCATATATATTAATATTGCTTGTATGTTTACACTCTTGAGGAAATGGAATCACTTAGGGTATAAAAACTCGAGCGATCCAAAATAAAGTTAAGAATTAATCTAGCCAGAAACTATTCAAGGCTTTTCATTTTAATTCTACGCCAGCAACTCAGCAAGGCGTCTTGGGTCACAGGACGTGCCAACTTAATTGCAGGCACTCCTTCTCGTCCAGCGGCGTTTACGCCAGGACACAAATTAGGGCGACCTGTTCTACTTGGGAAGTATCTTCTTTTAAAGAGTTACTCACGTAACATAACAGTACTTCGTAGAGCTTCGGCGTACTTCGGCTCGTTGGCGAACAACCGACAAGGCTCTTCGTCAAAGGGCTTCGGGCGTCGTCGGCGCACTTTGGCTCATTGGCGAAAAACCGACAAGGCCCTTCGTCAACTTGCTTCGGGGATGCTCGCCGGGTGTCGGGATTTTGACGCACAACCGACAAGGCTCTTCGCCAATGTACTTCGTACAGCTTCGGCGTACTTCGGCTCGTTGGCGAACAACCGACAAGGCTCTTCGTCAAAGGGCTTCGGGCGTCGTCGCCGCACTTCGGCTTGTTGGCGAACAACCGACAAGGCTCTTCGTCGACTTGCTTCAGGGATGCTCGCCGGGTGTCGGGATTTTGACGAGCAACCGACAAGGCTCTTCGTCAACTTGCTTCGGGGATGCTCGGCGGATGTCAGAATTTGGACTTTGGGTGTCGTTGGCGTACTTCGGCTCGTTGGCGAACAACCGACAAGGCTCTTCGTCGACTTGCTTCGGGGATGCTCGCCGGGTGTCGGGATTTTGACGCGCAACCAACAAGGCTCTTCGTCAAGGTACTTCGTATAGCTTCGGCGTACTTCGGCTCGTTGGCGAAAAACCGACAAGGCTCTTCGTCAAAGGGCTTTGGGCGTCTTTGGCGTACTTCGGCTTGTTGGCGAAAAACCGACAAGGCTCTTCGTCAACTTGCTTCGGGGATGCTCGGCGGATGTCGTAATTTGGACGCGTCAAGGTACTTCGTAGACCTTCGGCGTACTTCGGCTCGTTGGCGAACAACCGACAAGGCTCTTCGTCAAAGGGCTTTGGGCGTCGTCGGCGTACTTCGGCTTGTTGGCGAACAACCGACAAGGCTCTTCGTCGACTTGCTTCGGGGATGCTCGCCGGGTGTCGGGATTTTAACGCACAACCGACAAGGCTCTTCGTCAATGTACTTCGTACAGCTTCGGCGTACTTCGGCTCGTTGGCGAATAACCGACAAGGCTCTTCGTCAAAGGGCTTCGGGCGTCGTCGGCGCACTTCGGCTTGTTGGCGAACAACCGACAAGGCTCTTCGTCGACTTGCTTCGGGGATGCTCGCCGGGTGTCGGGATTTTGACGCGCAACCGACAAGACTCTTCGTTAACTTGCTTCGGGGATGCTCGGCGGATGTCGGAATTTGGACGCGTCAAGGTACTTCGTAGACCTTCGGCATACTTCGGCTTGTTGGCGAACAACCGACAAGGCTCTTCGTCAAAGGGCTTTGGGTGTCGTTGGCGTACTTCGGCTTGTTGGCGAAAAACCGACAAGGCTCTTCGTCGACTTGCTTCGGGGACGCTCGCCGGGTGTCGGGATTTTGACGCACAACCGACAAGGCTCTTCGTCAATGTACTTCGTACAGCTTCGGCGTACTTCGGCTCGTTGGCGAACAACCGACAAGGCTCTTCGTCAAAGGGCTTCGGGCGTCGTCGGCGCACTTCGGCTTGTTGGCGAACAACCGACAAGGCTCTTCGTCGACTTGCTTCGGGTATTCTCGCCGGGTGTCGGGATTTTGACGCGCAACCGACAAGACTCTTCGTTAACTTGCTTCGGGGATGCTCGGCGGATGTCGGAATTTGGACGCGTCAAGGTACTTCGTAGACCTTCGGCGTACTTCGGCTCGTTGGCGAACAACCGACCAGGCTCTTCGTCAAAGGGCTTCGGGCGTCATCGGCGTACTTCGGCTTGTTGGCGAACAACCGACAAGGCTCTTCGTCGACTTGCTTCGGGTATGCTCGCCGGGTGTCGGGATTTTGACGCGCAACCGACAAGACTCTTCGTTAACTTGCTTCGGGGATGCTCGGCGGATGTAGGAATTTGGACGCGTCAAGGTACTTCGTAGACCTTCGGCGTACTTCGGCTCGTTGGCGAAAAACCGACAAGGCTCTTCGTCAAAGGGCTTCGGGCGTCGTCGGCGTACTTCGGCTCGTTGGCGAACAACCGACAAGGCTCTTCGTCAACTTGCTTCGGGGATGCTCGGCGGTTATTGAAATTTGGACGCGTCAAGGTACTTTCTAGACCTTTGGCGTACTTCGGCTCCTTTGGCGAACAACCGACAAGGCTCTTCGTCAAAGTGCTTTGGGCGTCGTCGGCGTACTTCGGCTCGATGGCGAACAACCGACAAGGCTCTTCGTCGACTTACTTCGGGGATGCTCGGCGGGTGTCGGGATTTTGACTCGCAACCGATAAGGCTCTTCTTCAAGGTACTTCGTAGAGCTTCGGCGTACTTCGGCTCGTTGGCGAAAAACCGACAAGGCTCTTCGTCAAAGGGCTTCGGGCGTCGTCGGCGTACTTCGGATCGTTGGCGAACAACCGACAAGGCTCTTCGTCAACTTGCTTGGGGGATGCTCGGCGGTTGTCGGAATTTGGACGCGTCAAGGTACTTCGTAGACCTTCGGCGTACTTCGGCTCGTTGGCGAACAACCGACAAGGCTCTTCGTCAAAGGGCTTTGGGCGTCTTTGGCGTACTTCGGCTTGTTGGCGAAAAACCGACAAGGCTCTTCGTCAACTTGCTTCGGGGATGCTCGGCGGATGTCGTAATTTGGACGCGTCAAGGTACTTCGTAGACCTTCGGCGTACTTCGGCTCGTTGGCGAACAACCGACAAGGCTCTTCGTCAAAGGGCTTTGGGCGTCGTCGGCGTACTTCGGCTTGTTGGCGAACAACCGACAAGGCTCTTCGTCGACTTGCTTCGGGGATGCTCGCCGGGTGTCGGGATTTTAACGCACAACCGACAAGGCTCTTCGTCAATGTACTTCGTACAGCTTCGGCGTACTTCGGCTCGTTGGCGAACAACCGACAAGGCTCTTCGTCAAAGGGCTTCGGGCGTCGTCGGCGCACTTCGGCTTGTTGGCGAACAACCGACAAGGCTCTTCGTCGACTTGCTTCGGGGATGCTCGCCGGGTGTCGGGATTTTGACGCGCAACCGACAAGACTCTTCGTTAACTTGCTTCGGGGATGCTCGGCGGATGTCGGAATTTGGACGCGTCAAGGTACTTCGTAGACCTTCGGCATACTTCGGCTTGTTGGCGAACAACCGACAAGGCTCTTCGTCAAAGGGCTTTGGGTGTCGTTGGCGTACTTCGGCTTGTTGGCGAAAAACCGACAAGGCTCTTCGTCAACTTGCTTCGGGGATGCTCGGCGGGTGTCGGGGTTTTGACGAACAACCGACAAGGCTTTTCGTCAAGGTGCTTCATAGACCTTCGGCGTACTTCGGCTCGTTGGCGAATAACCGACAAGGCTCTCCGTCAACTTGCTTCGGGGATACTCGGCGGATGTCGTAATTTTGACGCGTCAAGATACTTCGTAGACCTTCGGCGTACTTCGGCTCGTTGGCGAACAACCGACAAGGCTCTTCGTCAAAGGGCTTTGGGCGTCGTCGGCGTACTTCGGCTTGTTGGCGAACAACCGACAAGGCTCTTCGTCGACTTGCTTCGGGGATGCTCGCCGGGTGTCGGGATTTTTACGCGCAACAGACAAGGCTCTTCGTCAAAGTACTGTAGTGTATTTACTGACCGCACTCCGCTCCTGTACACAACAGCATACTGTAACATTCAATAAATGCAGAGCATGCACTTTGCATGCACTGACCCACTAACTCGCTGATGACCGCGACTCAGCGTCACACGTTGTAACACGCACCTTGAAACGCCCAATTTTTAATTAAGTTAAGAATTAAGTATAAAAAAGAATAGTTTAGCCATATATATTAATATTGCTTGTATATTTACACTCTTGGAGAAATGGAATCACTTAGGGTATAAAAACCCGAGCGATCCAAAATAAAGTTAAGAATTAATCTAGCCAGAAACTATTCAAGGCTTTTCATTTTAATTCTACGCCAGCAACTCAGCAAGGCGTCTTGAGTCACAGGACGTGCCAACTTAATTGCAGGCACTCCTTCTCGTCCAGCGGCGTTTACGCCAGGACACAAATTAGGGCGACCTGTTCTACTTGGGAAGTATCTTCTTTTAAAGAGTTACTCACGTAACATAACATGGCGATCCTGCATACCGCACCTGAGATCCTGCAACTTTAAAATCACCAGAGATCCTGCAACTTTAAGTCTTTCCTGAAGTCGTCTAATAATATCCTGCCAAATTTATATTTTGCTCTTGCTCGACGGTTCTGTAAGACGGTATCAATTCTGTAAGACGGAATTAGCCTTAGTGAATACAGATCACGATTACAGGATAAAAAAGACGCAGAAAGGTGCAAAATTCCAACAACAAAAAATATAAAAAAACAAAGAGGAGGAAAATTAGTAAAAGATAGAAAATTACTACGACACCTAAAGAACATTGTAACTGATGAAACCAATCCACCCCAATGGGATACAGCTAACGAGATCTGGCGACAGATAGATACAATAGAACAGCGGCTGAAAAATCGCGGAATCAATGGGAAGTCTACTAGCAACGTCAGGAGCAGCAATTAGTTCGTAAAAAATGGGAAACGTTTTACAAAAAGAAGAACAAATAAACGTAAGCTACAACAACAACAATTCGTTGTCAACAACGTACAACTTCCAACAAGTAACCGGAATAACAATTATAGCCCTAATAGTTGCATTATATGTATTAAACAAAATACATTCATATTTTAAAACTTATGTAAATAAACGTATTCAATTAAGAACTATTTCGGATGTTTAAAAATAAATAAAAATATACATTTAAATAAAAATAAACATGCAGTAACATATATATGCTAACCTATGGTTAATGGAAGACTTAGATAAGATAATAGAAACGGTACAAAAAATAATATCAAACGCTAAAAAAACAAGTAGTAGACCATACAAGCCGGAAACAATTAAATCAAAACTAAAAGAATTAGAAGAATATAAAGCACAGGTACGATTTTGCATAGGCATAGTAGATGTAAACGATAGTACGATTGCTAAAAGAATCGAAGAATTTGAAAAAGAATATTGTATAGCAAGACGACTTTTAATGTCGCAATCGACAACAGACTCAGATTCAGACTCTGCACATTCACAGATTGAGACTACAATTGACAACAAAAACTATACACAAGATACAAATATGGCAAACTTTAACATAGAAACCGCAATGAAAACCATCCCTATCTTTGGTGGAAATTATAAAGAATTAGATTCATTTTTAAAAGTTGTAGAAATAATAAACAAAACTTTGTCAACAACTGCAAAGCAAGACTTAATAGAATTCGTTTATCACATTAAATTGAGCCAAAATGTAAGAACAGCTTTAAATTCGGTACAAACCCCTACAATATTAGATGAATTAAAAGTCGCGCTTCAACTTCGTTACAAAACAAACAAATCAATTCCGCAGTTACATACAGATCTAGCAAATATGGTACAAAGAGGGAACATAACCAATTACAAAGACAAAATACTAACAACTATAGCCGAACTAAACAATCTACAAATAAAAGAATTGGGTACCGATCCAAACACATTACAAAAAACGACAATAACTAAAATCAACGATACGTACGCCCTAACAATCTTCAAGAACGGCATTAACGAAAATTACAAACAAACATTATTCGCATCACAGCCAAAAACATTTTCTGATGCAGTAAGCCTAGCACTAGAACTAGAACAAGCAGGCAATCAGAATCAATTCCAAATAAACTACGTACGTAACAGAAACGCAAACTACAGACCACAGATGTACAATCAAAGAAACAGTAACAACAACAACAACCAAAGAAACGGCACCAATTACAACAATCAAAGAAACAGCAATAATACCAACAATCAAAGAAACAGCAATAATACCAACAATCAAAGATACAACATTATTCAAAGATATAACAATATCAACAGTAACCAAAGGTACAACAATAATAACCAAGCAAATGTAACACGATATAACAACAACAATAACAATTTCAATCGGAACACTAATAACAATTTCAACAGAAATTCCAGATATCAAAGCAGAAACAATAATAGAATCCAAAATAATAGAAATATAAATATTGTAACCGAATCGGGAAACGACATGGGCTCGGAACAAATGATCGTTCCAGACAGCCAGAACTAAATATATACAAAATATCGGATAATAATACTAATTATATAACACTTAAATTTAAAAATGAAAATCTGAGATTTCTAATTGACACAGGCGCTGACATATCACTATGCAAAATAAGTTGAAAATTGAATGACAAAGAATACTACTCAGACGAAAAATGTGCATTGACTGGCATCACCATAGAAAAAATTTATTCACTAGGTATGATTAATTTGAATTTAAAATTTGAAGAAGAAAATATAAATCACAATTTCCAATTAGTTAGCAAAGAATTCCCAATAGAAACAGACGGAATAATAGGAAGAGATTTCTTACAGAGATTCTTGTGCAAAATAGATTACGAAACATACACAATTTCGATATATACAAACGACAACACAGTGACGCTACCAATGCAAACAAAAATATTTAAAATTAAAATCCCTCCGAGAACAGAAATTATACAACCACTTAAATTAAATTTTAAAGAAGAAAAACTGATTTTAAACAAAGAAATCGAACCAGGCATATTTCTTAGCAATTCGTTAGCACCCAAAATTGGTCTCACACATATAAAAATTTTAAATACAACAAATACTGAAGCAATTATAAAAAATATTGAAATAGAAACCGAACCGCTTAAAAACTACGAAATACTTACTAACACCAAAACACACGACGTGGACCGCTTCGAACATATTATAAACAAACTTCACATAGATTGTTCAGATGAAAAAGCAAAAGCGTTATTACTAGAAATTTTAAATAAATATCAAAATATTTTCCATTTGGAAAATGATCAATTAACAACAAATAATTTTTATACACAAGAAATTGCACTTTCGGACAAAACACCGGTATACATTAAAAACTATAGACTTCCACATTCTCATAGTGAAGTGATAAACAACCAAGTGAATAAAATGCTAGAAGACGACATCATAGAACCATCCACAAGTCCTTACAATGCTCCACTTCTATTAGTTCCAAAGAAAAATATATCTGACAAGAAGAAATGGAGAGTAGTAGTAGATTATCGCAAGTTAAATGATAAAGTAGTTAATGATAAATTCCCACTCACACGTCTTGAAGACATTCTCGATAAACTTGGAAGAGCAAAATGGTTTTCAACCCTTGATATGACTAGCTCTTTTCATCAGATCGGTTTAGAAAAAAATTCACGACCTCTAACCGCTTTCTCCACAACAAATGGACATTTCCAATTCAAGAGACTACCTTTTGGACTAAAAATTTCTTCAAATAGTTTCCAACGAATGCTCACCATAGCACTCTCAGGTTAAGAGTCGGAAGCTTTTTTATACGTAGATGATGTAATTGTTTTCGGATGGAACCATACTCACCACAATGAAAATTTAATTCGTGTATTAGATAGACTAGACAGATACAATTTAAAATTAAATGCAGACAAATGTTGTTTTTTACGTCCAAAAGTAGTATACCTAGGTCATCTAATAACAAAAGATGGAGTAAAAACAGATCCAGCAAAATTCCAAACAATTAAAGACTATCCTATTCCCAAAAATTCAGACGATGTTAGAAGATTTATAGCATTTTGCAACTATTACAGAAGATTTATACCAAACTTCGCGGACATAGCTAAAGATTTAAACAGACTTCTAAAAAAGAACACTAAATTCGAGTGGAATGAACAAAGTCAACATGCATTTGAACAATTGAAAACAAAGCTAATGACACCACCAGTTTTACAATATCCAGATTTTGAAAAACCTTTCATTTTAACAACGGACGCTTCAAACTACGCACTAGGCGCAGTTTTATCACAAGGCGAAATAGGCAACGATTTACCTATTTCGTACGCCAGCAAAGCCTTACAAAAACATGACTTAAACAAACCGGTAATAGAGAAAGAGCTTTTAGCAATCCATTGGAGTATAAACTTTTTCAGACCATATTTATTCGGACGTAAATTTACAGTGATAACAGACCATCGACCTTTAATATCTCTTTTCACACACAAAAATCCATCATCGAAAATGACTAGGATAAGACTAGATTTGTGCGATTACGATTTTGAAATTATGTATAAAAAAGGAAAATTAAATACGAATGCAGACGCACTGTCAAGAATACAGGTTAACTCAGACATATTAAAAGAAATGATACCAAGTGAAATCGATGAAGCAGTTAAGAAAACACTAATTGTTACAAGGGGCATGAGCAAACAACATAATAACAAGGGGCAATGTACATCACATGAGAAGCCTGATCAACTTCGAATATGGGATTGTACATCAATTACTGACGTCAGATATATGAAAAAATTAAAATTTAATGTCGACAAACATATGAAGAATTGTAAAATTATTATAGAAAATAATAACGTGCACGTAGGATGTAGCGATAAAGCAGCGAAACTAGATTCGATACTGCAGAAGCTAGCATCCAGAATGAAGAAGGAAAATATTGAATACCTAGCGCTAGAGAATAATGATGAAATATTTAAAGTATATGAAAAAGAAGACTTTAAAAAGACGTACGCAAAAATAATGATAAATAACAAGAGTCCCCAACTTAAAATACTAATATATGACACCCAAAAAAAAATAAGTGATGACTTAATAAAATATAAATTGATTGATGAATTTCATAGTAAAGAACACTTAGGTATTCGTAAAACAATTATAAAACTTAAACAAAGATATATATGGAAAAATATGAGTAAAATGGTAAAGAAATTTATAACAAATTGTGATTTATGCGCAAGAAATAAAATAACTAAACATACAATAGAAAGACAAACTATAACAGATACTCCAAACACAAGTTTTCAAGTAATATCTATAGACACAGTAGGCCCTCTTAAGGTATCAAACGGTTACAGATACATTTTAACAATGCAATGCGATTTAACTAAATATATAATAGCATATCCAATAACAACAAAAGATGCTCTAACCATAGCCAAAACAATTGTAGAACAATTAATCTTAAAATTCGGACATTTCCAAATTTTAAAATCAGACAAAGGTACAGAATTTACTAATGAACTACTAAAAAACATATGCGATTTGCTTAACATAAAACAAATATTTTCAACTCCGTACCATCATCAAACATTAGGTTCAGTTGAACGAAATCATAGAGTGTTAAATGAATTTTTATTAAATTTTGCTAATAATTATGAATGGGATATTTGGTTACCATATTACATGTTTGCATACAACACAACTCCACACATAACTACAAATTATTCACCACATGAACTCATTTTTGGAAAACTAGCCCAATTACCGACTGACTCATTTATAAACACAAAAAACACTACGAATATTGACGACTACGTTAACGAACTAAAAATCAGATTACGAACTTCACTAGAGATAGCAAAACAGCAAATTATAAATGAAAAGAAAAAAAGAAATACAGAACAAGTAAACAATTATTCAAAACCACTTAACTTGCAAAAAGGAGACTTAGTTTTATTAAAACTAGAAAATAGAAAAAAATTTAATAGTCCATACAAAGGTCCATATAAAATCATTGAAAGAAAAGATGTAAATTCAATAATAGATATAAATGGTTTACACAAAGAAGTAAACCGATACGATGTGAAAATAAGAAAAGAATATTTTAAGAGCATACAAATACTTATAGTAATTACAATTTATAAAAAAAAATTATAACATATTAACATCATACATATTATTTAGTAGTCTAAAACAATCTTCATTACATGCTAAGCCGTACAAACTCACTATAATACAATTATTTGATGCTAAGAACATGTTAAATTTATTAAATAATTAAGAAATTCAACTATTAGAATAGCAAATTAAACTGTAAAATGTTCAAACATATAATTTTAAGAAAATCTTAAACTACACACTGACAATCACTGATAAAAATTATATTCTTCCAATATAATTTTTCTCTTAAGGGTGAGGGTGTAGTGTATCCACTGACCGCACTCCGCTCCTGTACACAACAGCATACTGTAACATTCAATAAATGCAGAGCATGCACTTTGCATGCACTGACCCACTAACTCGCTGATGACCGCGACTCAGCGTCACACGTTGTAACACGAACCTTGAAACGCCCAATTTCGAATCGCGTCAATGATTGGGTATCGGTTCAATAAATTTTATAAACAAATAGAAATTTTGAGTGCGAATAAGAATGTGAAGCATAAAGAAATAACTATGCATAGAATTAAGTATAAGAAAGAATAGTTTAGCCATATATATTAATATTGCTTGTATGTTTACACTCTTGGAGAAATGGAATCACTTAGGGTATAAAAACTCGAGCGATCCAAAATAAAGTTAAGAATTAATCTAGCCAGAAACTATTCAAGGCTTTTCATTTTAATTCTACGCCAGCAACTCAGCAAGGCGTCTTGGGTCACAGGACGTGCCAACTTAATTGCAGGCACTCCTTCTCGTCCAGCGGCGTTTACGCCAGGACACAAATTAGGGCGACCTGTTCTACTTGGGAAGTATCTTCTTTTAAAGAGTTACTCACGTAACATAACAGTACTTCGTAGAGCTTCGGCGTACTTCGGCTCGTTGGCGAACAACCGACAAGGCTCTTCGTCAAAGGGCTTCGGGCGTCGTCGGCGCACTTTGGCTCATTGGCGAAAAACCGACAAGGCCCTTCGTCAACTTGCTTCGGGGATGCTCGGCGGGTGTCGGGATTTTGACGCGCAACTGACAAGGCTTTTCGTCAAGGTGCTTCATAGACCTTCGGCGTACTTCGGCTCGTTGGCGAATAACCGACAACGATCTTCGTCAACTTGCTTCGGGGATGCTCGGCGGATGTCGTAATTTGGACGCGTCAAGGTACTTCGTAGACCTTCGGCGTACTTCGGCTCGTTGGCGAATAACCGACAAGGCTCGGTGCTCGGCGGATGTCGTAATTTGGACGCGTCAAGGTACTTCGTAGACCTTCGGCGTACTTCGGCTCGTTGGCGAACAACCGACAAGGCTCTTCGTCAAAGGGCTTTGGGCGTCGTCGGCGTACTTCGGCTTGTTGGCGAACAACCGACAAGGCTCTTCGTCGACTTGCTTCGGGGATGCTCGCCAGGTGTCGGGATTTTGACGCGCAACCGACAAGGCTCTTCGTCAATGTACTTCGTACAGCTTCGGCGTACTTCGGCTCGTTGGCGAACAACTGACAAGGCTCTTCGTCAAAGCGCTTCGGGCGTCGTCGGCGCACTTCGGCTTGTTGGCGAAGAACCGACAAGGCTCTTCGTCGACTTGCTTCAGGGATGCTCGCCGGGTGTCGGGATTTTGACGAGCAACCGACAAGGCTCTTCGTCAACTTGCTTCGGGGATGCTCGGCGGATGTCGGAATTTGGACTTTGGGTGTCGTTGGCGTACTTCGGCTCGTTGGCGAACAACCGACAAGGCTCTTCGTCGACTTGCTTCGGGGATGCTCGCCGGGTGTCGGGATTTTGACGCGCAACCAACAAGGCTCTTCGTCAATGTACTTCGTACAGCTTCGGCGTACTTCGGCTCGTTGGCGCACAACCGACAAGGCTCTTCGTCAAAGGGCTTCGGGCGTCGTCGGCGCACTTCGGCTTGTTGGCGAACAACCGACAAGGCTCTTCGTCGACTTGCTTCGGGGATGCTCGCCGGGTGTCGGGATTTTGACGCGCAACCGACAAGGCTCTTCGTCAACTTGCTTCGGGAATGCTCGGCGGATGTCGGAATTTGGACGCGTCAAGGTACTTCGTAGACCTTCGGCGTACTTCGGCTTGTTGGCGAACAACCGACAAGGCTCTTCGTCAAAGGGCTTTGGGTGTCGTTGGCGTACTTCGGCTTGTTGGCGAACAACGTACAAGGCTCTTCGTCGACTTGCTTCGGGGATGCTCGCCGGGTGTCGGGATTTTGACGCACAACCGACAAGGCTCTTCGTCAATGTACTTCGTACAGCTTCGGCGTACTTCGGCTCGTTGGCGAACAACCGACAAGGCTCTTCGTCGACTTGCTTCGGGGATGCTCGCCGGGTGTCGGGATTTTGACGCGCAACAGACAAGGCTCTTCGTCAAGGTACTTCGTAGAGCTTCGGCGTACTTCGGCTCGTTGGCGAACAACCGACAAGGCTCTTTGTCAACTTGCTTCGGGGATGCTCGGCGGTTATTTGAATTTGGACGCGTCAAGGTACTTTCTAGACCTTTGGCGTACTTCGGCTCGTTGGCGAACAACCGACAAGGCTCTTCGTCAAAGTGCTTTGGGCGTCGTCGGCGTACTTCGGTTCGATGGCGATTAACCGACAAGGCTCTTCGTCGACTTACTTCGGGGATGCTCGGCGGGTGTCGGGATTTTGACTCGCAACCGACAAGGCTCTTCGTCAAGGTACTTCGTAGAGCTTCGGCGTAGTTCGGCTCGTTGGCGAAAAACCGACAAGGCTCTTCGTCAAAGGGCTTCGGGCGTCGTCGGCGTACTTCGGATCATTGGCGAACAACCGACAAGGCTCTTCGTCAAAGGGCTTCGGGCGTCGTCGGCGCACTTCGGCTTGTTGGCGAACAACCGACAAGGCTCTTCGTCGACTTGCTTCGGGGATGCTCGCCGGGTGTCGGGATTTTGACGCGCAACCGACAAGGCTCTTCGTCAACTTGCTTCGGGAATGCTCGGCGGATGTCGGAATTTGGACGCGTCAAGGTACTTCGTAGACCTTCGGCGTACTTCGGCTTGTTGGCGAACAACCGACAAGGCTCTTCGTCAAAGGGCTTTGGGTGTCGTTGGCGTACTTCGGCTTGTTGGCGAACAACGTACAAGGCTCTTCGTCGACTTGCTTCGGGGATGCTCGCCGGGTGTCGGGATTTTGACGCACAACCGACAAGGCTCTTCGTCAATGTACTTCGTACAGCTTCGGCGTACTTCGGCTCGTTGGCGAACAACCGACAAGGCTCTTCGTCGACTTGCTTCGGGGATGCTCGCCGGGTGTCGGGATTTTGACGCGCAACCGACAAGGCTCTTCGTGAACTTGCTTCGGGGATGCTCGGCGGATGTCGGAATTTGGACGCGTCAAGGTACTTCGTAGACCTTCGGCGTACTTCGGCTCGTTGGCGAACAACCGACAAGGCTCTTCGTCGACTTGCTTCGGGGATGCTCGCCGGGTGTCGGGATTTTGACGCGCAACAGACAAGGCTCTTCGTCAAGGTACTTCGTAGAGCTTCGGCGTACTTCGGCTCGTTGGCGAACAACCGACAAGGCTCTTTGTCAACTTGCTTCGGGGATGCTCGGCGGTTATTTGAATTTGGACGCGTCAAGGTACTTTCTAGACCTTTGGCGTACTTCGGCTCGTTGGCGAACAACCGACAAGGCTCTTCGTCAAAGTGCTTTGGGCGTCGTCGGCGTACTTCGGTTCGATGGCGATTAACCGACAAGGCTCTTCGTCGACTTACTTCGGGGATGCTCGGCGGGTGTCGGGATTTTGACTCGCAACCGACAAGGCTCTTCGTCAAGGTACTTCGTAGAGCTTCGGCGTAGTTCGGCTCGTTGGCGAAAAACCGACAAGGCTCTTCGTCAAAGGGCTTCGGGCGTCGTCGGCGTACTTCGGCTCGTTGGCGAATAACCGACAAGGCTCGGTGCTCGGCGGATGTCGTAATTTGGACGCGTCAAGGTACTTCGTAGACCTTCGGCGTACTTCGGCTCGTTGGCGAACAACCGACAAGGCTCTTCGTCAAAGGGCTTTGGGCGTCGTCGGCGTACTTCGGCTTGTTGGCGAACAACCGACAAGGCTCTTCGTCGACTTGCTTCGGGGATGCTCGCCGGGTGTCGGGATTTTGACGCGCAACCGACAAGGCTCTTCGTCAATGTACTTCGTACAGCTTCGGCGTACTTCGGCTCGTTGGCGAACAACTGACAAGGCTCTTCGTCAAAGCGCTTCGGGCGTCGTCGGCGCACTTCGGCTTGTTGGCGAAGAACCGACAAGGCTCTTCGTCGACTTGCTTCAGGGATGCTCGCCGGGTGTCGGGATTTTGACGAGCAACCGACAAGGCTCTTCGTCAACTTGCTTCGGGGATGCTCGGCGGATGTCGGAATTTGGACTTTGGGTGTCGTTGGCGTACTTCGGCTCGTTGGCGAACAACCGACAAGGCTCTTCGTCGACTTGCTTCGGGGATGCTCGCCGGGTGTCGGGATTTTGACGCGCAACCAACAAGGCTCTTCGTCAATGTACTTCGTACAGCTTCGGCGTACTTCGGCTCGTTGGCGAACAACCGACAAGGCTCTTCGTCAAAGGGCTTCGGGCGTCGTCGGCGCACTTCGGCTTGTTGGCGAACAACCGACAAGGCTCTTCGTCGACTTGCTTCGGGGATGCTCGCCGGGTGTCGGGATTTTGACGCGCAACCGACAAGGCTCTTCGTCAACTTGCTTCGGGAATGCTCGGCGGATGTCGGAATTTGGACGCGTCAAGGTACTTCGTAGACCTTCGGCGTACTTCGGCTTGTTGGCGAACAACCGACAAGGCTCTTCGTCAAAGGGCTTTGGGTGTCGTTGGCGTACTTCGGCTTGTTGGCGAACAACGTACAAGGCTCTTCGTCGACTTGCTTCGGGGATGCTCGCCGGGTGTCGGGATTTTGACGCACAACCGACAAGGCTCTTCGTCAATGTACTTCGTACAGCTTCGGCGTACTTCGGCTCGTTGGCGAACAACCGACAAGGCTCTTCGTCGACTTGCTTCGTGGATGCTCGCCGGGTGTCGGGATTTTGACGCGCAACCGACAAGGCTCTTCGTGAACTTGCTTCGGGGATGCTCGGCGGATGTCGGAATTTGGACGCGTCAAGGTACTTCGTAGACCTTCGGCGTACTTCGGCTCGTTGGCGAACAACCGACAAGGCTCTTCGTCGACTTGCTTCGGGGATGCTCGCCGGGTGTCGGGATTTTGACGCGCAACAGACAAGGCTCTTCGTCAAGGTACTTCGTAGAGCTTCGGCGTACTTCGGCTCGTTGGCGAACAACCGACAAGGCTCTTTGTCAACTTGCTTCGGGGATGCTCGGCGGTTATTTGAATTTGGACGCGTCAAGGTACTTTCTAGACCTTTGGCGTACTTCGGCTCGTTGGCGAACAACCGACAAGGCTCTTCGTCAAAGTGCTTTGGGCGTCGTCGGCGTACTTCGGTTCGATGGCGATTAACCGACAAGGCTCTTCGTCGACTTACTTCGGGGATGCTCGGCGGGTGTCGGGATTTTGACTCGCAACCGACAAGGCTCTTCGTCAAGGTACTTCGTAGAGCTTCGGCGTAGTTCGGCTCGTTGGCGAAAAACCGACAAGGCTCTTCGTCAAAGGGCTTCGGGCGTCGTCGGCGTACTTCGGATCGTTGGCGAACAACCGACAAGGCTCTTCGTCAACTTGCTTGGGGGATGCTCGGCGGTTGTCGGAATTTGGACGCGTCAAGGTACTTCGTAGACCTTCGGCGTACTTCGGCTTGTTGGCGAACAACCGACAAGGCTCTCCGTCGACTTTCTTCGGGGATGCTCGCCGGGTGTCGGGATTTTGACGCACAACCAACAAGGCTCTTCGTCAATGTACTTCGTACAGCTTCGGCGTACTTCGGCTCGTTGGCGAACAACCGACAAGGCTCTTCGTCAAAGGGCTTCGGGCGTCGTCGGCGCACTTCGGCTTGTTGGCGAACAACTGACAAGGCTCTTCGTCGACTTGCTTCGGGGATGCTCGCCGGGTGTCGGGATTTTGACGCGCAACCGACAAGGCTCTTCGTTAACTTGCTTCGGGGATGCTCGGCGGATGTCGGAATTTGGACGCGTCAAGGTACTTCGTAGACCTTCGGCGTACTTCGGCTTGTTGGCGAACTACCGACAAGGCTCTTCGTCAAAGGGCTTTGGGTGTCGTTGGCGTACTTCGGCTTGTTGGCGAAAAACCGACAAGGCTCTTCGTCAACTTGCTTCGGGGATGCTCGGCGGGTGTCGGGGTTTTGACGAACAACCGACAGGGCTTTTCGTCAAGGTGCTTCATAGACCTTCGGCGTACTTCGGCTCGTTGGCGAATAACCGACAGGGCTCTCCGTCAACTTGCTTCGGGGATGCTCGGCGGATGTCGTAATTTGGACGCGTCAAGATACTTCGTAGACCTTCGGCGTACTTCGGCTCGTTGGCGAACAACCGACAAGGCTCTTCGTCAAAGGGCTTCGGGGGTCGTCGGCGCACTTCGGCTCGTTGGCGAACAACCGACAAGGCTCTTCGTTAAAGGGCTTTGGGCGTCGTTGGTGTACTTCGGCTTGTTGGCGAAAAACCGACAAGGCTCTTCGTCAAAGGGCTTCGGGCGTCGTCGGCGTACTTCGGCTCGTTGGCGAACAACCGACAAGGCTCTTCGTCAACTTGCTTGGGGGATGCTCGGCGGTTGTCGGAATTTGGACGCGTCAAGGTACTTCGTAGACCTTCGGCGTACTTCGGCTCTTTGGCGAACAACCGACAAGGCTCTTCGTCAAAGGGCTTTGGACGTTGTTGGCGTACTTCGGCTTGTTGGCGAAAAACCGACAACTTGCTCAACTTGGGGATGCTCGGCGGGTGTCGGGGTTTTGACGAACAACCGACAAGGCACTTCGGCAAGGTACTTCGTAGACCTTCGGCGTACTTTGGCTCGTTGGCGAACAACCGACAAGGGTCTTCGTCAAAGGGCTTCGGGCGTCGTCAGCGTACTTCGGCTCGTTGGCGAAAAACCGACAAGACTCTTCGTCGACTTGCTTCGGGGATGCTCGCCGGGTGTCGGAATTTGGACGCGTCAAGGTACTTCGTAGACCTTCGGCGTACTTCGGCTTGTTGGCGAACAACCGACAAGGCTCTTCGTCAAAGGGCTTTGGGTGTCGTTGGCGTACTTCGGCTTGTTGGCGAAAAACCGACAAGGCTCTTCGTCAACTTGCTTCGGGGATGCTCGGCGGGTGTCGGGGTTTTGACGAACAACCGACAAGGCTCTTCGTCAAGGTACTTCGTAGAGCTTCGGCGTACTTCGGCTCGTTGGCGAAAAACCGACAAGGCTCTTCGTTAAAGGACTTCGGGCGTCGTCGGCGTACTTCGGCTCGTTGGCGAACAACCGACAAGGCTCTTCGTCAACTTGCTTGGGGGATGCTCGGCGGTTGTCGGAATTTGGACGCGTCAAGGTACTTCGTAGACCTTCGGCGTACTTCGGCTCGTTGGCGAACAACCGACAAGGCTCTTCGTCAAAGGGCTTTGGACGTCGTTGGCGTACTTCGGCTTGTTGGCGAAAAACCGACAAGACTCTTCGTCGACTTGCTTCGGGGATGCTCGCCGGGTGTCGGAATTTGGCCGCGTCAAGGTACTTCGTAGACCTTCGGCGTACTTCGGCTCGTTGGCGAACAACCGACAAGGCTCTTCGTCAAAGGGCTTTGGGCGTCGTTGGCGTACTTCGGCTTGTTGGCGAAAAACCGACAAGACTCTTCGTCGACTTGCTTCGGGGATGCTCGCCGGGTGTCGGAATTTGGACGCGTCAAGGTACTTCGTAGACCTTCGGCGTACTTCGGCTTGTTGGCGAACAACCGACAAGGCTCTTCGTCAAAGGGCTTTGGGTGTCGTTGGCGTACTTCGTCTTGTTGGCGAAAAACCGACAAGGCTCTTCGTCAACTTGCTTCGGGGATGCTCGGCGGGTGTCGGGGTTTTGACGAACAACCGACAAGGCTCTTCGTCAAGGTACTTCGTAGAGCTTCGGCGTACTTTGGCTCGTTGGCGAAAAACCGACAAGGCTCTTCGTCAAAGGGCTTCGGGCGTCGTCGGCGTACTTCGGCTCGTTGGCGAACAACCGACAAGGCTCTTCGTCAACTTGCTTGGGGGATGCTCGGCGGTTGTCGGAATTTGGACGCGTCAAGGTACTTCGTAGACCTTCGGCGTACTTCGGCTCGTTGGCGAACAACCGACAAGGCTCTTCGTCAAAGGGCTTTGGACGTTGTTGGCGTTCTTCGGCTTGTTGGCGAAAAACCGACAAGGCTCTTCGTCAACTTACTTCGGGGATGCTCGGCGGATGTCGTAATTTGGACGCGTCAAGGTACTTCGTAGACCTTCGGCGTACTTCGGCTCGTTGGCGAACAACCGACAAGGCTCTTCGTCAAAGGGCTTCGGGCGTCGTCGGCGCACTTCGGCTTGTTGGCGAACAACCGACAAGGCTCTTCGTCGACTTGCTTCGGGGATGCTCGCCGGGTGTCGGGATTTTGACGCGCAACCGACAAGGCTCTTCGTCAACTTGCTTCGGGGATGCTCGGCGGATGTCGGAATTTGGACGCGTCAAGGTACTTCGTAGACCTTCGGCGTACTTCGGCTTGTTGGCGAACAACCGACAAGGCTCTTCGTCAAAGGGCTTTGGGTGTCGTTGGCGTACTTCGGCTTGTTGGCGAACAACGTACACGGCTCTTCGTCGACTTGCTTCGGGGATGCTCGCCGGGTGTCGGGATTTTGACGCACAACCGACAAGGCTCTTCGTCAATGTACTTCGTACAGCTTCGGCGTACTTCGGCTCGTTGGCGAACAACCGACAAGGCTCTTCGTCAAAGGGCTTCGGGCATCGTCGGCGCACTTCGGCTTGTTGGCGAACAACCGACAAGGCTCTTCGTCGACTTGCTTCGGGGATGCTCGCCGGGTGTCGGGATTTTGACGCGCAACCGACAAGGCTCTTCGTGAACTTGCTTCGGGGATGCTCGGCGGATGTCGGAATTTGGACGCGTCAAGGTACTTCGTAGACCTTCGGCGTACTTCGGCTCGTTGGCGAACAACCGACAAGGCTCTTCGTCGACTTGCTTCGGGGATGCTCGCCGGGTGTCGGGATTTTGACGCGCAACAGACAAGGCTCTTCGTCAAGGTACTTCGTAGAGCTTCGGCGTACTTCGGCTCGTTGGCGAACAACCGACAAGGCTCTTCGTCAACTTGCTTCGGGGATGCTCGGCGGTTATTGGAATTTGGACGCGTCAAGGTACTTTCTAGACCTTTGGCGTACTTCGGCTCGTTGGCGAACAACCGACAAGGCTCTTTGTCAAAGTGCTTTGGGCGTCGTCGGCGTACTTCGGTTCGATGGCGATTAACCGACAAGGCTCTTCGTCGACTTACTTCGGGGATGCTCGGCGGGTGTCGGGATTTTGACTCGCAACCGACAAGGCTCTTCGTCAAGGTACTTCGTAGAGCTTCGGCGTAGTTCGGCTCGTTGGCGAAAAACCGACAAGGCTCTTCGTCAAAGGGCTTCGGGCGTCGTCGGCGTACTTCGGATCGTTGGCGAACAACCGACAAGGCTCTTCGTCAACTTGCTTGGGGGATGCTCGGCGGTTGTCGGAATTTGGACGCGTCAAGGTACTTCGTAGACCTTCGGCGTAGTTCGGCTCGTTGGCGAACAACCAACAAGGCTCTTCGTCAAAGGGCTTCGGGCGTCGTCGGCGCACTTCGGCTTGTTGGCGAAAAACCGACAAGGCTCTTCGTCAACTTGCTTCGGGGATGCTCGTCGGATGTTGTAATTTGGACGCGTCAAGGTACTTCGTAGACCTTCGGCGCACTTCGGCTCGTTGGCGAACAACCGACAAGGCTCTTCGTTAAAGGGCTTTGGGCGTCGTTGGTGTACTTCGGCTTGTTGGCGAAAAACCGACAAGGCTCTTCGTCAAAGGGCTTCGCGCATCGTCGGCGTACTTCGGCTCGTTGGCGAACAACCGACAAGGCTCTTCGTCAACTTGCTTGGGGGATGCTCGGCGGTTGTCGGAATTTGGACGCGTCAAGGTACTTCGTAGACCTTCGGCGTACTTCGGCTCTTTGGCGAACAACCGACAAGGCTCTTCGTCAAAGGGCTTTGGACGTTGTTGGCGTACTTCGGCTGGTTGGCGAAAAACCGACAACTTGCTCAACTTGGGGATGCTCGGCGGGTGTCGGGGTTTTGACGAACAACCGACAAGGCACTTCGGCAAGGTACTTCGTAGACCTTCGGCGTACTTCGGCTCGTTGGCGAACAACCGACAAGGCTCTTCGTCAAAGGGGTTCGGGCGTCGTCAGCGTACTTCGGCTCGTTGGCGAAAAACCGACAAGACTCTTCGTCGACTTGCTTCGGGGATGCTCGCCGGGTGTCGGAATTTGGACGCGTCAAGGTACTTCGTAGACCTTCGGCGTACTTCGGCTTGTTGGCGAACAACCGACAAGGCTCTTCGTCAAAGGGCTTTGGGTGTCGTTGGCGTACTTCGGCTTGTTGGCGAAAAACTGACAAGGCTCTTCGTCAACTTGCTTCGGGGATGCTCGGCGGGTGTCGGGGTTTTGACGAACAACCGACAAGGCTCTTCGTCAAGGTACTTCGTAGAGCTTCGGCGTACTTCGGCTCGTTGGCGAAAAACCGACAAGGCTCTTCGTTAAAGGGCTTCGGGCGTCGTCGGCGTACTTCGGCTCGTTGGCGAACAACCGACAAGGCTCTTCGTCAACTTGCTTGGGGGATGCTCGGCGGTTGTCGGAATTTGGACGCGTCAAGGTACTTCGTAGACCTTCGGCGTACTTCGGCTCGTTGGCGAACAACCGACAAGGCTCTTCGTCAAAGGGCTTTGGACGTCGTTGGCGTACTTCGGCTTGTTGGCGAAAAACCGACAAGACTCTTCGTCGACTTGCTTCGGGGATGCTCGCCGGGTGTCGAAATTTGGCCGCGTCAAGGTACTTCGTAGACCTTCGGCGTACTTCGGCTCGTTGGCGAACAACCGACAAGGCTCTTCGTCAAAGGGCTTTGAGCGTCGTTGGCGTACTTCGGCTTGTTGGCGAAAAACCGACAAGACTCTTCGTCGACTTGCTTCGGGGATGCTCGCCGGGTGTCGGAATTTGGACGCGTCAAGGTACTTCGTAGACCTTCGGCGTACTTCGGCTTGTTGGCGAACAACCGACAAGGCTCTTCGTCAAAGGGCTTTGGGTGTCGTTGGCGTACTTCGTCTTGTTGGCGAAAAACCGACAAGGCTCTTCGTCGACTTGCTTCGGGGATGCTCGCCGGGTGTCGGAATTTGGACGCGTCAAGGTACTTCGTAGACCTTCGGCGTACTTCGGCTTGTAGGCGAACAACCGACAAGGCTCTTCGTCAAAGGGCTTTGGACGTTGTTGGCGTTCTTCGGCTTGTTGGCGAAAAACCGACAAGGCTCTTCGTCAACTTACTTCGGGGATGCTCGGCGGATGTCGTAATTTGGACGCGTCAAGGTACTTCGTAGACCTTCGGCGTACTTCGGCTCGTTGGCGAATAACCGACAAGGCTCGGTGCTCGGCGGATGTCGTAATTTGGACGCGTCAAGGTACTTCGTAGACCTTCGGCGTACTTAGGCTCGTTGGCGAACAACCGACAAGGCTCTTCGTCAAAGGGCTTTGGGCGTCGTCGGCGTACTTCGGCTTGTTGGCGAACAACCGACAAGGCTCTTCGTCGACTTGCTTCGGGGATGCTCGCCGGGTGTCGGGATTTTGACGCGCAACCGACAAGGCTCTTCGTCAAGGTACTTCGTAGAGCTTCGGCGTACTTTGGCTCGTTGGCGAAAAACCGACAAGGCTCTTCGTCAAAGGGCTTCGGGCGTCGTCGGCGTACTTCGGCTCGTTGGCGAACAACCGACAAGGCTCTTCGTCAACTTGCTTGGGGGATGCTCGGCGGTTGTCGGAATTTGGACGCGTCAAGGTACTTCGTAGACCTTCGGCGTACTTCGGCTCGTTGGCGAACAACCGACAAGGCTCTTCGTCAAAGGGCTTTGGACGTTGTTGGCGTTCTTCGGCTTGTTGGCGAAAAACCGACAAGGCTCTTCGTCAACTTACTTCGGGGATGCTCGGCGGATGTCGTAATTTGGACGCGTCAAGGTACTTCGTAGACCTTCGGCGTACTTCGGCTCGTTGGCGAATAACCGACAAGGCTCGGTGCTCGGCGGATGTCGTAATTTGGACGCGTCAAGGTACTTCGTAGACCTTCGGCGTACTTAGGCTCAACGGCGAACAACCGACAAGGCTCTTCGTCAAAGGGCTTTGGACGTTGTTGGCGTTCTTCGGCTTGTTGGCGAAAAACCGACAAGGCTCTTCGTCAACTTACTTCGGGGATGCTCGGCGGATGTCGTAATTTGGACGCGTCAAGGTACTTCGTAGACTTTCGGCGTACTTCGGCTCGTTGGCGAATAACCGACAAGGCTCGGTGCTCGGCGGATGTCGTAATTTGGACGCGTCAAGGTACTTCGTAGACCTTCGGCGTACTTAGGCTCGTTGGCGAACAACCGACAAGGCTCTTCGTCAAAGGGCTTTGGGCGTCGTCGGCGTACTTCGGCTTGTTGGCGAAGAACCGACAAGGCTCTTCGTCGACTTGCTTCAGGGATGCTCGCCGGGTGTCGGGATTTTGACGAGCAACCGACAAGGCTCTTCGTCAACTTGCTTCGGGGATGCTCGGCGGATGTCGGAATTTGGACTTTGGGTGTCGTTGGCGTACTTCGGCTCGTTGGCGAACAACCGACAAGGCTCTTCGTCGACTTGCTTCGGGGATGCTCGCCGGGTGTCGGGATTTTGACGCGCAACCAACAAGGCTCTTCGTCAATGTACTTCGTACAGCTTCGGCGTACTTCGGCTCGTTGGCGAACAACCGACAAGGCTCTTCGTCAAAGGGCTTCGGGCGTCGTCGGCGCACTTCGGCTTGTTGGCGAACAACCGACAAGGCTCTTCGTCGACTTGCTTCGGGGATGCTCGCCGGGTGTCGGGATTTTGACGCGCAACCGACAAGGCTCTTCGTCAACTTGCTTCGGGGATGCTCGGCGGATGTCGGAATTTGGACGCGTCAAGGTACTTCGTAGACCTTCGGCGTACTTCGGCTTGTTGGCGAACAACCGACAAGGCTCTTCGTCAAAGGGCTTTGGGTGTCGTTGGCGTACTTCGGCTTGTTGGCGAACAACGTACAAGGCTCTTCGTCGACTTGCTTCGGGGATGCTCGCCGGGTGTCGGGATTTTGACGCACAACCGACAAGGCTCTTCGTCAATGTACTTCGTACAGCTTCGGCGTACTTCGGCTCGTTGGCGAACAACCGACAAGGCTCTTCGTCGACTTGCTTCGGGGATGCTCGCCGGGTGTCGGGATTTTGACGCGCAACCGACAAGGCTCTTCGTCAAGGTACTTCGTAGAGCTTCGGCGTAGTTCGGCTCGTTGGCGAAAAACCGACAAGGCTCTTCGTCAAAGGGCTTCGGGCGTCGTCGGCGCACTTTGGCTCATTGGCGAAAAACCGACAAGGCCCTTCGTCAACTTGCTTCGGGGATGCTCGGCGGGTGTCGGGATTTTGACGCGCAACTGACAAGTCTTTTCGTCAAGGTGCTTCATAGACCTTCGGCGTACTTCGGCTCGTTGGCGAATAACCGACAAGGATCTTCGTCAACTTGCTTCGGGGATGCTCGGCGGATGTCGTAATTTGGACGCGTCAAGGTACTTCGTAGACCTTCGGCGTACTTCGGCTCGTTGGCGAATAACCGACAAGGCTCGGTGCTCGGCGGATGTCGTAATTTGGACGCGTCAAGGTACTTCGTAGACCTTCGGCGTACTTCGGCTCGTTGGCGAATAACCGACAAGGCTCGGTGCTCGGCGGATGTCGTAATTTGGACGCGTCAAGGTACTTCGTAGACCTTCGGCGTACTTCGGCTCGTTGGCGAACAACCGACAAGGCTCTTCGTCAAAGGGCTTTGGGCGTCGTCGGCGTACTTCGGCTTGTTGGCGAACAACCGACAAGGCTCTTCGTCGACTTGCTTCGGGGATGCTCGCCGGGTGTCGGGATTTTGACGCGCAACCGACAAGGCTCTTCGTCAATGTACTTCGTACAGCTTCGGCGTACTTCGGCTCGTTGGCGAACAACTGACAAGGCTCTTCGTCAAAGCGCTTCGGGCGTCGTCGGCGCACTTCGGCTTGTTGGCGAAGAACCGACAAGGCTCTTCGTCGACTTGCTTCAGGGATGCTCGCCGGGTGTCGGGATTTTGACGAGCAACCGACAAGGCTCTTCGTCAACTTGCTTCGGGGATGCTCGGCGGATGTCGGAATTTGGACTTTGGGTGTCGTTGGCGTACTTCGGCTCGTTGGCGAACAACCGACAAGGCTCTTCGTCGACTTGCTTCGGGGATGCTCGCCGGGTGTCGGGATTTTGACGCGCAACCAACAAGGCTCTTCGTCAATGTACTTCGTACAGCTTCGGCGTACTTCGGCTCGTTGGCGAACAACCGACAAGGCTCTTCGTCAAAGGGCTTCGGGCGTCGTCGGCGCACTTCGGCTTGTTGGCGAACAACCGACAAGGCTCTTCGTCGACTTGCTTCGGGGATGCTCGCCGGGTGTCGGGATTTTGACGCGCAACCGACAAGGCTCTTCGTCAACTTGCTTCGGGGATGCTCGGCGGATGTCGGAATTTGGACGCGTCAAGGTACTTCGTAGACCTTCGGCGTACTTCGGCTTGTTGGCGAACAACCGACAAGGCTCTTCGTCAAAGGGCTTTGGGTGTCGTTGGCGTACTTCGGCTTGTTGGCGAACAACGTACAAGGCTCTTCGTCGACTTGCTTCGGGGATGCTCGCCGGGTGTCGGGATTTTGACGCACAACCGACAAGGCTCTTCGTCAATGTACTTCGTACAGCTTCGGCGTACTTCGGCTCGTTGGCGAACAACCGACAAGGCTCTTCGTCGACTTGCTTCGGGGATGCTCGCCGGGTGTCGGGATTTTGACGCACAACCGACAAGGCTCTTCGTCAATGTACTTCGTACAGCTTCGGCGTACTTCGGCTCGTTGGCGAACAACCGACAAGGCTCTTCGTCGACTTGCTTCGGGGATGCTCGCCGGGTGTCGGGATTTTGACGCGCAACCAACAAGGCTCTTCGTGAACTTGCTTCGGGGATGCTCGGCGGATGTCGGAATTTGGACTTTGGGTGTCGTTGGCGTACTTCGGCTCGTTGGCGAACAACCGACAAGGCTCTTCGTCGACTTGCTTCGGGGATGCTCGCCGGGTGTCGGGATTTTGACGCGCAACCGACAAGGCTCTTCGTGAACTTGCTTCGGGGATGCTCGGCGGATGTCGGAATTTGGACGCGTCAAGGTACTTCGTAGACCTTCGGCGTACTTCGGCTCGTTGGCGAACAACCGACAAGGCTCTTCGTCGACTTGCTTCGGGGATGCTCGCCGGGTGTCGGGATTTTGACGCGCAACAGACAAGGCTCTTCGTCAAGGTACTTCGTAGAGCTTCGGCGTACTTCGGCTCGTTGGCGAACAACCGACAAGGCTCTTCGTCAACTTGCTTCGGGGATGCTCGGCGGTTATTGGAATTTGGACGCGTCAAGGTACTTTCTAGACCTTTGGCGTACTTCGGCTCGTTGGCGAACAACCGACAAGGCTCTTTGTCAAAGTGCTTTGGGCGTCGTCGGCGTACTTCGGTTCGATGGCGATTAACCGACAAGGCTCTTCGTCGACTTACTTCGGGGATGCTCGGCGGGTGTCGGGATTTTGACTCGCAACCGACAAGGCTCTTCGTCAAGGTACTTCGTAGAGCTTCGGCGTAGTTCGGCTCGTTGGCGAAAAACCGACAAGGCTCTTCGTCAAAGGGCTTCGGGCGTCGTCGGCGTACTTCGGATCGTTGGCGAACAACCGACAAGGCTCTTCGTCAACTTGCTTGGGGGATGCTCGGCGGTTGTCGGAATTTGGACGCGTCAAGGTACTTCGTAGACCTTCGGCGTAGTTCGGCTCGTTGGCGAACAACCAACAAGGCTCTTCGTCAAAGGGCTTCGGGCGTCGTCGGCGCACTTCGGCTTGTTGGCGAAAAACCGACAAGGCTCTTCGTCAACTTGCTTCGGGGATGCTCGTCGGATGTTGTAATTTGGACGCGTCAAGGTACTTCGTAGACCTTCGGCGTACTTCGGCTTGTTGGCGAACAACCGACAAGGCTCTCCGTCGACTTTCTTCGGGGATGCTCGCCGGGTGTCGGGATTTTGACGCACAACCAACAAGGCTCTTCGTCAATGTACTTCGTACAGCTTCGGCGTACTTCGGCTCGTTGGCGAACAACCGACAAGGCTCTTCGTCAAAGGGCTTCGGGCGTCGACGGCGCACTTCGGCTTGTTGGCGAACAACTGACAAGGCTCTTCGTCGACTTGCTTCGGGGATGCTCGCCGGGTGTCGGGATTTTGACGCGCAACCGACAAGGCTCTTCGTCAACTTACTTCGGGGATGCTCGGCGGATGTCGTAATTTGGACGCGTCAAGGTACTTCGTAGACCTTCGGCGTACTTCGGCTCGTTGGCGAACAACCGACAAGGCTCTTCGTCAAAGGGCTTCGGGCGTCGTCGGCGCACTTCGGCTTGTTGGCGAACAACCGACAAGGCTCTTCGTCGACTTGCTTCGGGGATGCTCGCCGGGTGTCGGGATTTTGACGCGCAACCGACAAGGCTCTTCGTCAACTTGCTTCGGGGATGCTCGGCGGATGTCGGAATTTGGACGCGTCAAGGTACTTCGTAGACCTTCGGCGTACTTCGGCTTGTTGGCGAACAACCGACAAGGCTCTTCGTCAAAGGGCTTTGGGTGTCGTTGGCGTACTTCGGCTTGTTGGCGAACAACGTACAAGGCTCTTCGTCGACTTGCTTCGGGGATGCTCGCCGGGTGTCGGGATTTTGACGCACAACCGACAAGGCTCTTCGTCAATGTACTTCGTACAGCTTCGGCGTACATCGGCTCGTTGGCGAACAACCGACAAGGCTCTTCGTCAAAGGGCTTCGGGCGTCGTCGGCGCACTTCGGCTTGTTGGCGAAAAACCGACAAGGCTCTTCGTCAACTTGCTTCGGGGATGCTCGGCGGGTGTCGGAGTTTTGACGAACAACCGACAAGGCTTTTCGTCAAGTTGCTTCATAGACCTTCGGCGTACTTCGGCTCGTTGGCGAATAACCGACAAGGCTCTCCGTCAACTTGCTTCGGGGATGCTGGGCGGATGTCGTAATTTGGACGCGTCAAGATACTTCGTAGACCTTCGGCGTACTTCGGCTCGTTGGCGAACAACCGACAAGGGTCTTCGTCAAAGGGCTTTGGGCGTCGTCGGCGTACTTCGGCTTGTTGGCGAACAACGTACAAGGCTCTTCGTCGACTTGCTTCGGGGATGCTCGCCGGATGTCGGGATTTTGACGCACAACCGACAAGGCTCTTCGTCAATGTACTTCGTACAGCTTCGGCGTACTTCGGCTCGTTGGCGAACAACCGACAAGGCTCTTCGTCAAAGGGCTTCGGGCGTCGTCGGCGCACTTCGGCTTGTTGGCGAAAAACCGACAAGGCTCTTCGTCAACTTGCTTCGGGGATGCTCGGCGGGTGTCGGAGTTTTGACGAACAACCGACAAGGCTTTTCGTCAAGTTGCTTCATAGACCTTCGGCGTACTTCGGCTCGTTGGCGAATAACCGACAAGGCTCTCCGTCAACTTGCTTCGGGGATGCTCGGCGGATGTCGTAATTTGGACGCGTCAAGATACTTCGTAGACCTTCGGCGTACTTCGGCTCGTTGGCGAACAACCGACAAGGGTCTTCGTCAAAGGGCTTTGGGCGTCGTCGGCGTACTTCGGCTTGTTGGCGAACAACCGACAAGGCTCTTCGTCGACTTGCTTCGGGGATGCTCGTCGGGTGTCGGGATTTTGACGCGCAACAGACAAGGCTCTTCGTCAAGGTACTTCGTAGAGCTTCGGCGTACTTCGGCTCGTTGGCGAACAACCGACAAGGCTCTTCGTCAACTTCCTACGGGGATGCTCGGCGGGTGTCGGGATTTTGACGAACAACCGACAAGGCTTTTCGTCAAGGTGCTTCATAGACCTTCGGCTCGTTGGCGAATAACCGACAAGGCTCTTCGTCAACTTGCTTCGGGAATGCTCGGCGGATGTCGTAATTTGGACGCGTCAAGGTACTTCGTAGACCTTCGGCGTACTTCGGCTTGTTAGCGAAAACCCGACAAGGCTCTTCGTCGACTTGCTTGGGGATGCTCGGCGGGTGTTGGGATTTTGACGCGCAACCGACAAGGCTCTTCGTCAAGGTACTTCGTAGAGCTTCGGCGTACTTCGGCTCGTTGGCGAACAACCGACAAGGCTCTTCGTCAAAGGGCTTCGGGCGTCGTCGGCGCACTTCGGCTCGTTGGCGAAAAACCGACAAGGCCCTTCGTCAACTTGCTTCGGGGATGCTCGGCGGGTGTCGGGATTTGGACGAACAACCGACAAGGTACTTCGGCAAGATCAGCCACAGCAAAAATCGCCATATATCAAGCCAGATATGCGATATTGAGCAGCGCAGGTTACAGATCTGGTGGTAAATCCAAATAAGGCGTGTGGCCGCTGTAGGCAGCAAGGACACCTCGAAAGGAACTGTACCAACCCAAAGACGTATTTCGGTTGGAAGTGTGGACGGAAAGAGGTAAGGACCATTGACCGCTGTCAACAGGGCAACGCCAGAAGGTCTCGCGTCAGCGGTGGCGAAACGAGATCAAGAGTAACAACGCCTCCCCAATCAGGCTGGATCCCGAAATCGCAACTAAACATCACAAAAGACCGTCTGACCTACACAGTATGCATCAACGACGTGTGGGTCATAGCAACAATTGATACCGGAGCCAGCCGCAGTTTCATCAACGAGCGCTTTGCCTACGAGCTGTGGACACCGGACACACATCAGGAAGTTTCGGTTTCAGCCAAGATAGCTAACGGTGACACATTACATATACGACCTGTCCTGTTCGGAACGTCGGAATGTGTAGTCCAACTTCTTGTGCTACCCGACGTCTTAGATAAAGTTATTTTGGGTCTTGACTTCCTACGAAAAGCGGAAATGTACACGACCATAGGAGGGCAATCAATTCGCCTACAAGAAGAAAAAGGTGTGTCAACCGAAGCCACCTGTCCGATAGTACGTGGCAACGAGGGCATCGAAGACTCTCTCCAACGGGAACTGCAGCCGTTTCAGAAGCGGCTCTTCTGCCGTGAGCGGAACAACGAATTTGACATCCCACCAGATCCTCATGAGAGATAAACGGCCACTCAAACAGGGATGCTTCCCTAAAAATCCGGCGAAGCAGAGCATAATAAATGAACAATATTAACACGACATTCAATATCGCAAAGGCAAATTGAACGTAGTCGCCAATGCCTTATCCCGGCAACCACGCGATGTCTTAGAACGTGTAGAAAGTACATGTGACGCATCCTCGAAGTGTCCCTGGATTGAACGGAAGAAAGAGGAAATTCAACACAACCCTCAGAAGTACCCAGATTATACAATTAATGACGAGCAGCTGTACCGCCACATCCCGTCCAAGATTGGACAAGAAGGCAACGTATGGAAACTTTGTGTTCCGACGCACCAAAGGGAACGATTGCTAAGAGAAAATCACGATGCAACCACAGCTGGACACCTCGGTATGTATAAAAATATACAACGACTGGCCCAACGGTACTATTGGCCAGGACTATTTCGCGACGCAAGCAAGTACGTCCGGAACTGCAGCATATGTCAACGAAATAAAGCGGCACAACAAAAACCCGCCGGAGAAATGCTTACTCATATAGCTTAGGAGCCATTTTCAACGGTCTGCGTCGACTTCGTGGGACCACTGCCGCGTTCTAAACACGGCCACACCACGCTTCTGGTATTTGTGGACAAATTTTCCAAGTGGACGGAAGTCATTCACGCACGCGCCGCCACGAGTGCAGTCGCGAAAAGAGGCTTCAGAGAGAGAATCTTGTCTCGCTCCGGCGCACGGAAAATATTAACCTCAGACAATGGCACGCAATTCACATCGCGGGAGTTTCAAAGATACCTGCAACAATTGGGCGTGAAGCACATGTATACAGCGCCGTACAGTCCACAAGAAAATGCAGCCGAAAGAGCTAACAGAACAATCAAAACAATGATTGCACAGCTAACGAAAGATGATCATCGACGGTGGGATAAACACCTCCCTGAGATATGTCTGGCGATCAACTCCAGCGTTTCCGAAACGACAGGCTACAGTCCCGCTTTCTTGATACAAGGACGTGAGCCACGACTACCGTCAGCACTCTACGACGAAGTCACTACCGGCACAGGCAACTCCGTCGAAAGCGCAGCTGCCAAAGCAAACAAGCTTAAAGAAATATATAAAATAGTACAGCACAACTTGCGGAAGGCATCAAGCGACCAAGCCCGCCATTATAACTTGCGGCGAGGTGCGTGGCAACCCACAATCGGAGAAAAAGTACTTCTCAAAGAGCACCCACTCTCCAAAGCCGTGGACGGTTTTGCAGCCAAGTTAGCTCCGAAATTTGAAGGGCCATATCGAGTCAGAAACTTCATTTCACCGGTTATCGTAGAACTTCAAAGAGATGGCGAGTTAACCACCAAACGAGCGCATCTGAGCAACATCAAGAAATATTACGAAGACAACGCGCAAGACGAAAAGCGACGAATTCCTCGTTGCTCCTTCCAGAGGCAACAGAAGGAAAGTAAAACAACAGCGCAGAGGCAACGAAACAGCAGCACAAGGAGTCGAAGGCGTTGATTATTAAGATCATCATTAGAACTAAAATTTACGTGCCATCGAAAACAAGATAAACAACACAGTAGCGACCACATCATTGAAAACTTACAACTCCATCAACAGCATCGAGGTACGCATTGTTTTGTTTCACAAGAAAAAGAAAACGAACAAAAATGCGTAAAGAGAATAAGTAAAAACAAGAAAAAAAACATACACACACAAAGTAGACTCCACCGAAATCAATCAGATTCCAATTGCGCGTCTACAAACGATGCAGTCATAAAATTTAAATGCGACGTAGAAAAGAATCAGCTACCGAAACCCATTGGTACTCATCGCCCGCTCCAGAGCAGCAAAGCTACTTCGACATTCCGCGAAGTGAGGGGAGAGTGAGACGGATCGGACAATCCGTCCCAACATTTATTTCATTGTTTTATGAATTTCTTTTTGATTCTTGCCATTATATTAATTATTTTGATTTTATTCATAACTAAGTTTATAGTTCAACGAATACATAATTAGTTAGCAGGAAATTATAGATGTAAGGTTATTATAGCGCGATCAGTGAAGTTCATTACTTTTTATATTTATATTATATTATTTACAACAGCATCGAAGTTTATTTGCAGAAAATAAATATGAAATAATAACTTTGTAAGTTTTAAGATCATTTACTAGCGAAATAAATGAATGTATTAGAAAATAATATAGTATAAGCATAAATTTAAGAACAATGTGTATAATAATTAAGAAATTAATGTCAAACTGCAGCACTGTCATACACGCTACAACGACGACGTCATGTACGAACGACGACGTCGAACACTACCAAACCTGAGCAGCGAACAAGAACAGCGAACAGACACGAAATAATCAGTTTCGGGCGAGCGCCTCGCCAGTCAGCACGCGCAGTGTACACAGCCAGCAGCATAGCAGTGATTCTTGGTAAGTTGGTTCGTAGCTTCCTACTTTGCCCTTCCTCTCCTTTTTTAACCACCCCGTAACCTGACTGTGAATTGCTTAGGAAGAGTTGTTGGCGCCTATGGATGGTTGGACCTCCGGACGGCAGCTCCTCTTGAAGTAGTTTGACAGCACGATAGCTGATGATGGACAGTCACACTTCCTGTCGACTATCGTAGGTACTCTTGCGAACCTCTCTTTCCTACCCCCATACACGCTGCCGGTCCTACCACGCCGTTTCTTGAGGAAGAGTTGTTGGCGCCTATGGATGGTTGGACCTCCGGACGGCAACTCCTGTTGAAGTAACTTGGCGACGGAGGTTGACATACGCCACCCACCACAGCCAGTGGTAGGAACGCTACTCCTTGCCGCCTCGAGCGCTACGACTCCAACGCCATCAAGGTTCGACACAGCTTCGAACGCCATCACGGTTCGACACAGCTTCGAACGCCATCCACGTTCGACACAGCTTTGAACGCCATCCAGGTTCGACACAGCTTCGAACGCCATCAAGGTTCGACACAGCTTCGAACGCCATCGCGGTTCGACACAGCTTCGAACGCCGTCAAGGTTCGACACAGCTTCGAACGCCATCACGGTTCGACACAGCCTCGAACGTCATCACGGTTTGACACCACTCCAAACGACGTTATCATCGCACTGCATTCAACATCCACTCAAACAACATACAGCAGCGGCGAGAATAATAACCCAGCGACTGACAACAACGACAGCATCTACAGAAAAGGGCGAATGACACTGCTGCCAATTAATTATAAGCAACAAGTTATATTAAATAAAGATTTCATCAATTGTTTTCACAAAAAATAAATATTTCTGTGAATTGGATCCTGGTTACTCACTGAGTCATACCCTAGCCAGAGAAACAACGTTACACTAAGTAGTACATTTTGTGAATTTAGGCCGGAGGAAAGTTGCCTTTCTAATTTAATAAACAATAAAGATACGGTTTAAAAAAATAAGAGAATAAACAAAACCGATAGAAATTATTAAAGACGCTCCTATACTTACATCTGGCAACGACATATAGTAATCAATAACAAATTAAATTTTACAAGAATCTAATAATTTTTGAAAATGAAATGGTTATAGATAATAAATATTTTTTTTTATCCTACAAGAGTAATCCGGAAGTATGTAAAAAATAAAGAAATATATGTTTTTGAAATAAGTGAATATCTTGAAACGGAAAACGAAAGTTTAAAATTTAAACCTAACAAGATTAATATAGTGACATTAACTGGAATGTATATTATGAACCAACCTTATTTTTGGATGCTGACACTAGTACTACTTATCATAACATTAATTTATTTAACCTTGAGGTATTTGAGAAAAGTTTTGAAAACATGCAAAGTTAAATCTAACGTAATTTCGAACGAAGCTAATTTTGATGCAATAAATAGTAGAATTAATTTTCTGATAAAAGAACCATGAGAACCGGGCGTTTCTCTTAAAGGATGAGGCGAGTTAAAGTACTCTGTTAACCAGAGGCTTCCATAGGCGGCGATTCCACTTGGGTAAAGTTACCCACGCAATTTTACTCTTTCAATGTGTTCATCGAATTTTTACACCGACGTGATTACACTTGGGTATTTTTACCCAGGAATATTTGATACTTTTGCTACAAATTGGCGTATAAGTGGCGTCGAGTGTCATAAAATTTTACGGATAGCTAATAATATAGAATAATTATAAATTAATGGAATTAAATATAATATTAAATATAATATTCCTATACTGCCGTTCATATCTGAGGCACTTGAAAGCATTATCAATATCAATACTTCTGCTAAGTAGTATCTGCGTGACTACTTTAACAGAAACTCCTTGTTTACTTCGAGGCAATCTGCTTTCATACCCAAACGCTTTTGTATTACTGCACTAACTGAGGTGATTAAATATCGTATAGCGTTGGATGCAAATAAAATAGTATTTTTGGGCCTACTTGACGACTCTAAACCTTTTGACTATGTGGAACATGATATCTTGGTGACACAATTGCGAAAGTTATTTAATTTCAATAACTGTGCAGCTAAATTAATTGCATCTTACTTGAAGCTTAGGTCGCAAAGAGTATGTTGTGGTGGGCAAGTTTGTGGCTTTTGGGGCCTAGCTCGTTGAGTTCCACAAGACTCTGTTATTGGATCTCTGTTGCTTTCACTTGCACATGCATGGCGATGATGTTCAATTCTACGTATCCTGTAGCTCTAATCATATACATTGTGAAGAAAATTAACATTGATTTAAAAAGTATCAACACTTGCGTATGTTTATACCATAATATCACCATTATCAAGTCTTATTGGTACTATTGGAAGATTATGCTCCCAACGCTACTGCCAGCATGTGCGCTGAAATGCTGACGTACAGTATGGTTAGAGAAGGGGCCAAGGATCATTATGCCAAGGAGACTTAAAGGTGTACCACAACTGACAAGAGGGAGTCGGAAGAATTTCTCTTAAGTAAGGAGACTTACCGGTCTATCAAAACTGATAAGAGACAAGGAGTAGAGAAAGGCGTAGGAAAGGAGGAATTTAGCACTTTCCATCTGTCTGCATCGATGCCGGTGACTGACTGACCGTCTTGCGTTTTCTCCTGCTTTATATTTATTTCTTATTGGGTTTGTAGAATTGTGTTCATATGTTTGTCCCTATCCGCCTATCGCTCTCGCTCGCATGCTAATTGTGTTTTTGTTGCTACTTTGTGAGGTCGTCGTTTGCTTACACTTTTTCTTAATGTGTGAATGTACAGTTTCAACTTATTTTTTATAGCTTTTTTGAACTTACTTTAGTTTAATTCATTTCTTATTATTTATTCTAACAAGGTTTTTTTTTGTATTATATACTAAGCTTATATAATAATTTTAATTCCCGTTCTCTTAACGTGCTAATGGATTTAATTTTAGTAGGAAGATATTGGTTTGATCAAACGTAGTTCTTTAAATTTTATTCGGAAAAAATATTAAATTTAGTTATTTATTCAGAGGTATTCAATTGTTCTTATATCTAATAGAAACATATAAATTATCTTAACAGAATGGATGAAGTAAGTTCTTGGTGTAATATCGTGAGGGTGATATTTATCGTCCTCACATTTCTTCCATACTTTCGGCAATGATGAATGTGCTGATATTCTTGGCTCTGTCGATGCGTACCAGGTATTTTCGTCCATCGATGACAGGCTTGAACTGTCGTCCGTAAGCAAGGGTATCGGTGACCACTTTTATTTTTAAACGTAGGGCTTCTGGCCAGACACTTCCTGGCAATGGATAGTGTTGTGGGTTGACTAAGTTGTCTCTGACCTACGTAGTACCTTGTTCTGTTGACGGCGCTGGGTGCCACTCCATAGGCTTGACTTCGTTCTCTGGTGATTTGGGTTCTGATTGTGGGGTTTCATTGTTGTACGAGGAACTTGAACTCGTGCTGTCCTCGGATTCACTGCTGCTGCTGCTGTCTTCAGATTCGCTGCTGCTGCTGTTAGTGTCCACCTTCGGGATTTGTATGGCTGGTATCCTGATTAATTGCGCTATGCAATTAATTAGTAATGAAGCGTTTCGCAAAGTACAGCATATACACGCCGCAATTACATGTGTTGGTCTGTTGCGGTACATCAACTTTCGTGGTTGGTAGTGTTTGTTGCGTGACTGAGCTTATGGCCGTGTAGGTTAGCTACACACCTGCCATGGGAATTGTCATTTACTGGAAATACGAGACATTTCTTTTATGCCGTTGTGTTGCGCTAGGGAGAGCCCCATCGCTTTGTGTCCGTGTTAACCTCGAGATGAATTGCCCTGAGAAAATGTACACGGAGTCTCTTTGTTCTTCCGGTAACCCTTCCTTCCAGATCTAGTGCAGTTAATGTCAATGATTTAAACGGTAAGCAATTGCCCCACGGCAAAGCGGCGCTAATCGGCTCCATACAGGGTTATGCCTTGTTGTTTTGGGTACACGCAAAGAGGGTTTGTCTGTGGTAGTGTTGGCTGTGGTTGTGTTTCTGTGTTGTGCTCGAGAATCGGATTCGTTTGCGTTTGCAGTCGACGTAACTCACACACGGGCTTTTGCTGTACAGTGTGTGTTGGTGCACTGCTTGGTGGGCGGTCCTTCACATGTAGCCGCTGTCCATGCCCCATCTTCACGATCCAGTTGGTGTTTAATATGCGAATTTCGCTTCTTGCGTTGTTCAAAGCTTTGTACTTTTGCTTCATGTGGCTGATAGTTTTTTTAATCGTTTTTCTCCGTCGTCTACCTTGTTTGCTTGAGTGTTGTATTCGCGTTGTTGATTGTATAGTCTTGTCGCGATGACGGCTGCGGTATGACTGATCTTTTTGATCGCTTATGATCACTTTTCTATCGATGCATGTTGTGACGGTGATGTCATATTCTTCCGAAATTCGATTTAATTAATTTAATCCATAATGTGTAGTTGTAACGACGATGCGTATGCAGGAACGGCTTTGTCAACACACGCACATATGCTGTTGTTGTTATTTTTTTTCTTACGCCATTATCTTGCTTTGTCGTTGCTTGTTGTTTTCTGTTTTGAGCGATTTGATGCATTGCGCAAAAGTAAAATGCCGTTTTGTGAGCAAGTCTACAGTATGGGTTTATTATTTTCGCTACTTCGTGTAGTCTGCCGATTTCGTTGTGTTGAGTTGGTCAGATTTTTATGAGCGTTTTGAAGTGTGAAGCCGGTAAGAATTAGACTTGGATGAGCCAATAATATGTTTTGTGTTGATAACTTTTGGACTTATTTCGAGTGTCTCTACATTGTGAACTATCTCCAATTCGCCAACATGGGCCGTTCTCGCAAGCTTTGGAGAGATGGTATTGTTGTACTAATACCTGTTGTCCAATTTCCGTCTGCCATTGTCGCCTTCGAGATTGTAGTGACGGTCCTGATTCTGTGCTGCTCGTTCCAGATTTAGTTGCAATATTTCATAATGTTTCAATATTTCACTCGTAATATTTCATTCAACCGCTCTGCCTTACTATTGCGGTCTTGTGCCAATCGAGGTCAGTCCCAAATGTTGCTACTTCGTACAGGGTTTTTTGTAAACGTGGTTCACGACAGAGATTTAAAAAGCCTGGGCTGTATGAGGTAGTTTCGGAGATGCTCGTGTTTATTGTAAGTGAGATTTCTGTTAACGCATCGTCCCATTGTCGGTGATCTCCTCTGCTGAGTTGTGCTACCATAGATGGTCAGGTTTACTCTCTCAGTGGCGTTTTCTTGCGGCGTGTAAAGTGCTGTGAATTGCTGTTTTATGCCGAGCTCTTGCGTAAATATTTTAAATTCGTTTCTGGAGAATTGTGATTCCTTATCCGTAACTAGTATTTTGGGTACTAAGTAAAAGGGCAAAATTCGCTCCCTGAAGGCCTCTTTTAACGTTGCTGTTTTCGCCTTGCGTACTGGAATTTTTTCTGTCCATTTCGTGAATTTGTCTATGAAGACTAACATCATAGTGTTGCCGTGAGTGAGCGTAATGGAATTATTTCTGTGCATTTCGTGAATTTGTCTATTAAGACTAACATCATAGCGTTGCCGTGAGTGGACCGGGGTTGCGGTCCCAAGAAATCCGTAAACATTATTGCCCATGGCTCATTGTGAAATATTCCCGGACACTAGTAGAGTCCAAGATGCCCAGGTGTTGGCGGGTCATGGTTCTCCCTCAGTACTCTTTCACGCATTGGCATTGGGAGGCATAGTTTCCATTCTACGCAGTTTTTGTCTTTACTTGGATTTGCGGTATGTCTTCATTAATAGTGTCTGCCTGCTTTTGACGAAGTGTTTCGCACGATTGATGTGATAGCGCGTCCGCTACTACGTTGAGTTTTCCTTTTCGGTATTGTACATCATATCGGTATTGTTGCAACGCGTCCTGAGGGATTTTCTATTGTGTTTAGCCACGTGAGCGCCAGGTGGAGTTCAGCTCGGGCGCAATCGTTGATATCAAATTTAGTTATTATCTTTTCACTAATTACAATGATTATATCTTAGCCTAACAATGTTCATCTAATGTTTTTCTTATTCTAAGTGTACTGCTTAACCTAAGACGAGTCGCCTGTGCAATTAGGAGGGAGTAAAATGAAGAGCCGACAGGGCGGTCAGAAGAATAAATCACAGAGTCGACAAAAGACTCTCCAAGTAATGAAGAGTTGCCGCAGCAGTCGTCACAGAATAGAAAATGTAGAACTCGTGGTGCACCAACTACGGAAGAGCTACCGTGGCAGTCAAAATACAATAAAGAAGAGCCGCAAGCGGTCAGTGAAGAGTCGCCAAGGCGATCAAGAAGAGTCGCAAAGCAATCAGTGAAGAGTCGCCGAAGCGATCAGGAAGAGCCGCAAGCAGTAAGTGAAGAGTCACTGAGCGATCAAGAGGAGCCTCAAGCAGTGCATAGCCGTCGAAGCGATCAGGAAGCCCCGCAAGCGGTGAGTCAAGAGTCGCCTAGGCGATCAAGAAGAGCCGCTAGCAGTCAGTGAAGAGTCGGCGAAGCGATCAGAAAGAGCCACAAACGGTCAGTAAAGAGTCGCTGAACGATCAATAGGAGCCGTAAGCTGTCAGTGAAGAGTCCCCGCGACGATCAAGAAGAGCAGCAAGCGGTCAATGAAGAGTCGCCGAGGCGATCAAGAAAAGCCGCAAGCGGTCAGTGAAGAGTCGATGAGCGACCAAGAAGAGCAGCAAGCGGTCAATGACGAGTCGGCGAAGTGATCAAGAAAAGCCGTGAATCGGTCGTTGAAGAGTCGCTGAGCAAACCATGAAGAACCGAGAGAAGAGCTATAGCATAAAATATAACTTAAAAATAAGAAGAGCCATAAGTGGTCGGGCTATTAATCGGCGAATCCGAGGATTCCAAGAAATATTAGGTAGTTAATCAACGGCCAAAAAATTTCGGCACGCGTACCTTTCCCTCTAGTTATTAGCAAGCTGATTTCCCTATTGAAAGCCGCTCGTTAAGTCCGTCTGCTAGAATAAATATCGCGCGAATTATGGCGTATTTAAGCGGCGAGCGTAAAACATTGTCCCTTTTCGGTTTTGCTGTTCTACATGTGCGTATGTAGTTGGCTTCTTTTTTGTTTGTACGGTGTGTATATATGTGGTTTATTCTGGTCGGCTGGACTATACGTAAGGTGTGTCAAACACAGGATTTTGTTATTATCATGATTTCTTATATTCGTCTGTTTCTATGCTTTTCGTTCCGTAGTTACGTATATGAGCGTATGTGTATCATGTTATTAAGAATCAATGCGGTCGTTTTAAATGTTTTGTGGAATTGCCTACGGTTATGCGGAAAGGGATTTTTAAGAGTGTGATTATTTTAAGCAGAACAAGTGATCGTTATCCCTAATCCGTGCTCGCTGGCATCGGTGTTTTGTGTAAAGCGTTTTGAAAAATCGGCGCAAGTTAATACAGCTGCTTGAGGAAGTAAACCTTTTAGCTCCTCGAAAGTCTGCTGTTGTTCAGTCTCCCATTTGGAACTTCAATACTTTCTTAGTAGTTTGGTTAGCGGCTTTCGAAAATTTTGGCAAAAAGCGTCTATACCACGAAGCTATCCCAAGCAATCTGCGTAGTTCTCGTAATCTGATCGGTCGTTGTAACTCCTGTATTGCAGCTATTTTCTGGGTCTGTGCGAAAGCCCTCGTTTGTTACTAAATGTCGTAGATACTTTATCTCAGTTTTGAAAAATTCACACGATGATATCGTCTAGATCAGGGCTTCTTAAACTTTTCTATATAGCGACCCCCTTCAAGCTTAGGAAATTTTAAACGACCCCCTCCTCCATATAATGAAATATATATTAACCGTAGATGTAGATGTAATATCGCACTATTTTACAATGTAAATAAAATAAGGATTAAAGAATACGTACCCATTAATTTCACATATATATAATCGGAAACGTTGACGGGATATCGGTCGTAATAAAACACAATGTGACGGATGTGATTGTTTATTTTTACACAAATAATTAAATCTAGGCTCAATTTGAGCTAGTGCAGGTCGAAATAAATTTTCAACGTTTATTAAATTTGAACGGTATTTTGATTTTATGTAAGTTAATGTGGAAAAGGCTGATTCACATAAATATGTTGTAGAAAATGGCAGTAATTTGTTCATTGCCATTTCCGATAGCAGGGGATATTCTGATTTGATTTCTATCCAAAATTCATGGACAGGCACTTGAGAAAATCTGAGTCGCAAGGTAGTATCACTTGTTAATTCGGCAAATTCTTCTTGTGCTTTTAAGTTTAAGATATTAATATTTGTTGTGTATCGATATCATTGGGAAAATACCTATGCATGTAAACTTCCATATCCTTCAAATGATTAACAATAATTTTTGTTATAGGAGTATCTTTTTTTGAAATATTGTTACTAATTATATAATCGTCAGTAAATGGAAACATATCGAGCGATCCACTTTCTACTCTGTTCTTCCATATAATAATTTTTTTTAACAAAGGCCTCAAGTTTATTTTTTAACATAAACATATTAACGCAGACTCCCTGCATTGATTAATTCATATCATTGATTTTATCAAAAATATCTGCCAAATAGCATAGCTTGAGAAGCCATAATTCATCGTGAAAATAATCGGCCAAATTAGAATTTTGCTGTGTTAGAAATATAAGAACTTCATCTTTTAAAGTTAATAATCGTTTCAAACATCGACCTCTTGATAGCCACCTAACTTCAGCATGTAGCAATAAACTTGTATAATCCGAATCCATATCAATGCACAAATTTTTAAACAATCGACTATTAAGTGCTCGACTTTTAATAAAGTTAATGATTTTGACAGCATCAAAAAACACAGTGTTTAATTCTGGTGCAATTTTTTTAACAACAAGTGCCTCTCGGTGAATCATACAATGTGTAAATGTAATATGATCATTTCCAGCTTTAACAAATGCTGTAAAACCAAGATCTTGTCCGGTCATTGCTGCAGCACCGTCCGTGCACACACCAACACAATTTTTCCAATTTAATCCTTCTTTTTCAGAAAAATCATTTACTTTTTTATATATATCCTTTCCACGAGTTTGACCTTCCAGAGGACGACAAAACAGTATATCTTCATGAATGCTTCCCTCATAAATATATCTTACAAAAAGTAACAACTGTGCCATTTTTGAAATGTCTGTCGACTCGTCCAGTTGTATTGCAAACTTTGAGCTGTCTTTAAGCCTCATAAGAAGCTGTCGATCATTGATCATTGCTAATGTCTGAAATTCTTTTGGACACAGTGTCATTTGATAATGGAACTTTACTAATTTCAGCAGCATACTGTTTTCCATGAACAATTTCAGACATTCTTATAGCTGCAGGTAGTAAAAGTTGCTCTCCAATAGTAAAAGGCTATCATTTTTTTGCCATCAAATACGAAACTTCATACGATGCCAATAGATATTTATCATTCAAAGTAACATACTTCTCCAAAGTGTTTTCTTTATTTAATGTTTGCAAAAGACGCTCAAAATATTCTATTGGCTTTTTTGATAACGTTGCATGTTTAGTATTCAAATGCCGTTGCAGTTTTGACGGTTTCATGCTTTCTGCAGCCAAAACTTCATTGCAAATTAAGCACCATGGTTGTTCTTCATTGTTGTGAGAAGAGCATGTGAAGCCATACTGCAAATATGATTCGTCATATTTTCTTTTTTTTGTTTTGCTAGAAGTCGGATTTGAAGCACTGCAACTTGGTTGTAACGGCGTGGCAGACTTATTAGTTGGAATTTTAATTAGCCATTTATCCATGATGGTTAAATAATAATAAATAATTAAACAAAACTTAAACTTTACTAAACTTTTGAACTTTAACGTAATAATTAAAAACACCAACTGACCAGGCAGGAAGACCAAACTGAAGTACAAATCGTTAGCATTCCCAAAAAGTGAATGACTCATGTGTCACGTTCCATACAACAAAAGCAAAACGTATTCCCGTTGTTGTTATCAAAACAACAACAAATACGCAGAAGCTATAACTATTTCGCCGTTCGTTCGTCTCTGGTTCTGTCGCTACGACGATCGTAAAAATCCAGCATGAAAATTCCTCGAAATAAATACGCAATACACAACTGCACGCCGTGCAAATAATATTGCGCTCTCATAAGGAACACACAACGACACGCTGTATAATACCTCAGTACTCTGAACGCAACACATAACTGCACGCCAACTTTACAGACAACCGTTTTTTTTCAAAAAATAGTTATAATAAAACTACAATAGTATTTTGTATGATTTTTATTTGTATTTATATTTGTACGTAGTGTGTATACTAATTTTAAAATTTTATTTGTAATGATTAAAAAGTATCAGATCTTTGCGACCCCCTTTCAGTAGTCTCGCGACCCCCATGGGGCGGCGACCCACAGTTTAAGAAGCCCTGGTCTAGATACGCAAAAGCGTATGGTTCCAATTCTGGTCTGATCATGCGGTCTAGTGCAAGTTAAAATATTGCTGATGTTGAATGGAGCCAAATGGCATGACGCGCCATTAAAACAAACCACGGCCTGGTATCGTAAATGCGATGTGTCCTTGCTTCCTGGTTCCATGGGTATCTGCCAGTACCCGCTCTTCAAGTCGGTTGTGCTTATTAATTCTGCATCTCGCAGCTGATCGAGGATTTGGATCAGCGTGCTTTGAGCACTATGAGAGGGTTCGATGAGGTCTTTGGCCAGTAGCTCGTCGACCTCTTTGTTGATTATTTCTTTCATTGCAGGATTTCTCGTTTAATAGCGCTGTTTCTTCGGACGGGTGTCGGTTAGAATGTTCTGCCACATTTGACACTCCTTTGATGGCTTCGAACTTTTGCAGCTCTCGTTGGAGAAAGGCGTCGACATCCGACTCTGTCGCTGGTTGTCGATCAGATGTGGTGATGGTGCGTATTGCAACTTCTGTGGTGCAGCGCGGCCGCTTCCCTGGACTTATAAATACCCTATTCTCGCCGCAGGTAATCATCGTCCCAGTTGCTACTAAGAAATCCATACCCAGCAGTGCTTCGTCGGTGACATGTGGAAGAACCAAGAAATCGATGGAAAACTCGTCGCGGCCCAGTTTTGCGTGGAGGCTTAAGACTTCACTGACGTCCTTATGCGAACCATCCGTCATTTGAACCTTTCGCGAGGTGGAATGGCTGTCGCGACTATTCCTTAGCTTTGCGGCTAGCGTCGTGCTCACGAAGCTGCTGGTGGTACCGGTGTCGAGAACACCGGTAACGCGTCTGCCATCTAACAGGAGTCTGGCCACGATGCGATTTCGATCGTAGTAAAGAGGTGTTTCTTGGGAGGGATTTGTGACAATGCAATGACGTTGCGCATGGCCGTCTTGTCCACATCGACGGCAGGCGGTTTTGGGATTTATTCTCAGATCCGGCGGAGTGTTGATTTGGCGGTGCTGCTCGGTTCGACTCCTTACTGGATGATGGTCTGGTCGATTTCGTGTATGCTGTGACTCGCTGTTGTCGTTAAGGCTCTCGTAATCTTCTGCTAAGGACATCAGGTCGGCCAGTTCAACGAAATCGCGGCGCTTGATATACATTCTATACTCCGTTCTGCAGTTGTTAAAGACCCGTTACAACTTCTGCTCAGCCGTAAAGTTGGCGTGGCGCATCATGTCCATGATGTCGAGAGCGTAGTCTTTGAAACTCTCTCGTGGCCGTTGTTGTCGTCGACGGACGTCGTCCTCGAGTCGCTCAAAGTACCGTGAACTCAGGAAAAAGGTAAGGAAATCCTTTCTGAATTCCCCCCACGTCTGCCAGCGGGTTTCTTGATTTCTCAGCCAGAGCAACGCGCGGTCTTTCAGCAACTCTGGCATCGTCCTGGGCAAATGATTCAAGTTAAGCCCGTATACTTCCGTGAGTTCTTCGACTCGCTTGAGAAAACCAATCGGGTCGCGGACACTATCAAACTTAATGGCCCATTTGCGAAACTTGTCGATGACGCTTGCATAGTCTGTGCTTCCTCGAAGCCGAACTCCGCTGCGCAGGCTAGTAGGTCTTCTCGACGTAGGGAATAGACCCACGCGACTTTTATCATTGTGCTGTATTCCGGTCTGTTGTTGACGCTGTGAATTCCTGATCCCATTGATCGTTAGTGTGTATAGGTGCTTACTAAAAGGGTCCCTGTTCGGGCGCCACTGTAACGAATTTTCCTGTTCGTCCCTCTCTTGCTGGGATATGCTCTGTCGAGCCGGGGTTGGTTGCAGAAAATTTGTAAATAAAATAAACCCTTTTAACTTTGCGGTGCTTTTATTGATGGTACTTCATTAATGTTGATTAATGTTAATAGTTAGGGCACACTGTTTCACACACACATTGTTGGTCTCGATGACTGTGATGGATGCTCGTTGTAATGCGACGATTTAGCGGCAGTCCGTTGCGTCAGGCGAACGTGACGATGTCGTAGCTGTGCGTTGTAATCGTTGAAACGTGACGACGGTATGAATATGCGTTACAAACGTCGTAACGTGGCGTTGGCGTTGTGACACGTTATTTGCGCGATTGACGTGCGTGTGGCGCAGAGAGGCAATTATCCACCTACTCTAACTCTGCTATCTAGCGGCGGATTGATGTGACAAATAAGATCGACCTAGGAGCGGAAGTGAATCCAAATACTGCCTCGGAAGAAGAGCTTGACCATTAGCAGTATGTCTACGGGAATGATTCACTTTTATTGAAAAGAAACCCTGTGCTGTTTGTTCCTAACAAAGCGGATGTTCGTTGAAATATCGGGGAAGAAGAGCTTGACCACCAATATTTCAATTGCGACCTAGGAGCTGAAGTGAAACTAAATACTGCCTCGGAAAAAGAGCTTGACTTTTATCGACAGAAAAGACCTGTACTGATTATTCCTACTGAAGTCGATTTTCGTTGAAATATCGGGGAAGAAGAGCTTGACCACGAATATTTCAACTGGAACCTAGAAGCGGAAGTGAAACTAAATACTGCCTCGGAAGAAAAGCTTGACCATTAGCAGTATGTCTACGGGAATGATTCACTTTTATCGACAGAAAATACCTGTACTGATTATTCCTACCGAAGTGGATTTTCGTTGAAATATCCGGGAAGAAGAGCTTGACCACCAATATTTCAACTGCAACCTATGAGCGGAAATGAAACTAAATCGAATAACTCTGAATTTAATTGCTTACCTCTGCACGAGTCCACACGTCTTTTTATGTCAAGATTAGTCGCCGGAAAGAAGACCGAAGCTTAATTGTTCCGTGTTTGATATGCGTCGGTTTCTAGCTTCGACTCGCTTCTCGAACTTTCCAAAAGCTCTTCTGTTCGTTGTTATTCTCTGCCTGCTCGCACTCTGCTCACCTCAGAGAGAGCTTTCCCTTGTATTTGTGTTGTGTCTCATGTGTATGAACGCTGGCTTTGTTGGCTTCTTGGTGCATTGTGTATGTGTGTTCCAGCGTGCTCTCTATTCTAGTTTACACAATTCAATTCTCTTATATTCTAATATGTATTCGAACATGTGTATTGTTAAATCTATAATTAAACTTTATAATTAAAATTAAATAATACAAGGTGGTGTTACACATTCCACAATTTTGTAAATCTAACAAGTTATTAAAAGATTCGCATGTATCCGAATCAATGCAAAATACATTCCAAGTAACGAATTTTTATGAATTCGTACATTACAGCTTAATAACAAAATATTGAACGAATTCATAAATATTCAAAATGTAATCTAATCCAAGCGTTATCCGCAGAATTTTTGTTTTGCTGGGCAACGAGCAGCACGAGTTTACCTTGCGTGTGAGTAAAATTTACTTTATATCATCAAGAGGGTATCATCAAGAATAGATTTATCATTGAGTTGCCTGTAATCTACACACATTCTCTATTGGCCGTTCGATTAGTCCCTTCTTCAATAATTCGTTGATTTCCTTGTTTATAATTTTTTGCAGTGCTCGGTTTCTTGGGAAATAACGTTGCCTAATTGCTCGCTCGTCGGTCATGATTATTTTATGACAAGCGATGTTCGTGGGTCCCTTTACTTATTCGAAGAGTTTCATTTCGATTTCTATGAATTGTTTATGGCTTCTTGTTCCGTCATTGCGTGGCTGCGGACTACTGAGCAGACTGAGTTCTCGTGTTGTTCCTCATTTGTGATGGTTAAACTGTGGTCGCCTATCATTATTGTTGCATATATATATCGTAAGAAGCCGACTCCGAGGATGAGGCTATCGATGGCACTCGGGGGATCAAGATTGGCAACTGCGTTGTTTTATCTCCCATCTTGATGTTGACGTTTAATGCGGGTATTGCTTCGGTTACTTCTCCGTTATCCAGCCGCACCAGTGTGGGCGCAGGGATTTGGTTTGTTATAGTCCGCTGTGTATCTGGTAGTTGCTAATTGAGAAAACTACGTGTGGCGTACGTATATTCTTGTTGGTAGTACTTTAGAATTTATGTTGATGGCTGCAATTTATCCACTTTCTAGTTTCAGTATTGTCTGGGTAAAGGTTCTATTCGGTGAGGCCGCTTGTGCCTCTTTAAGAGCGTGCTCCGCTAAATTTTTCCACATGCTGGTTACTTCTGCAGCAGTCGATCGTCCTTATGCCCTGTTTACCGCATTTCCACCAAAATAGCACTTGCGGTAACCGACACCGGTGACTGTAGTGAACTGTTCTCCTACACCGTCGGCATGCTGCTCATGGGTTGAAATGTTGATCTACAGTTGCAGCTATTCTGTGCTTTTCTGGTGTTACTCCTGTTGTTCCATGCTTTCGGAGTCCTGAGTACTCTTCTTGATGAATTGGACCGGTGTCTGGTCTATGCGGATGAGTTCTTGCAGCTTCTTCGCGAGTTTAAAACCTCTACTTCTGTTGCTAAGTTTGTTAATTCGTCTAAGGATGAGAAGTCTCTTTGTCGTATATACCGCCGGCACTCTGTAAGGCTGTTGTTAAATATTCGCTCCAACTGTTCGGTTTTGTTGAAATAGGCGTGTCGGCCTATTCAACATATAAGAGGAGTGCGATAACATATTCTTTGAAGGGCTCATTAGGTCTTTCTTGTCGTGAGCGAATTTCATCACCAGCTTTCTCGAAATATCGTGGTGGTAAGTAAAATTGCAGGAAGTCTTTTCTGAATGATTCCCAAGACGACCAGTGCTTGTTATTCTTGCGATACCACTTTGTGCCTTGTCTTTGAGTAGCTCGGGCATTGTGCGTGGTAATAATTATTGTTGAACATTTTATAAATGGTTTATAAATAGCACTAATTGCTTTCGCATTTATTCAACTGTTTCTTATTCTTCCAAGCTGAGATCCTCTAAGACTTTGGTAAGGTCTGCCTTTCTAGCTTTGGAACTCGTTCATTGAACTCATTTATTCAAACACTCAAAATTATATTGAAAAAAGTTGTATTTCTTCTGTGTCGGTGAACTTTAGTCGTTTTCATTCGAATTGAATCGAATATTTTGAAGCAATCTGAGAGAGAGAGATCGAGAGAGTGAGAGATAGTTGGATAGCCAACGATGTTCCCTTTCGTATTTTTCTTCTCTTTGCTTCTCATGGTTGAACTGAATAAAATTCTGCGAATTTCAGATATTAAGGAACTTTTTAGTGTTTGTTCAAATCACTATAGCAATAAACGTTGAGAATTTCTGTTGAAACTGAGCGACTTATCAGTCAACATATTCATTGGACCGGATCAGTACGGTGCAGTCGAAGTTACAGTTGACGTCTGCATTAAACCTTATTGGTTGCTAGTCATCGATCAGTACAGTTGTGATTGTCGCAGTCACAAGGACATTTATAACTATTCTCGATTTCTACTTTGACACAGGTACGCACACTTTTAGGAAAAGAACTTGCACAGGGACTGTCAACTTACTACTGCGGACTGACAGCGATCCATGATGTTCCAGCAACGATTATATATTAATAAAGAGATTGCATGACTTTCCAATCGACCAACGAAATGAAGCAACATTGGGAGCGACGTGGAAATCATACACATTGTTTGACCAAACGACTTGAAATAGCTCGAAAGCCAACATTTGTAAGGAAAGTCCATTCGCGAAGCCAAAGACAGTTAACTTAAAATTGGTTCGATACGGTTCGATCGCACATGAAGTAATAAATTAAATTACCACAGAAAGTACACAAAGGGATGGAGAGAGAGCAATATGATTTGTTGTTGTTTGTTCCTAAGCATAATTTTTTATGACCGACTTGCTGATTTTAGCGTGTGATGAGAAGCAAGTACACAAATCGTCTTTTTCTTGTTCTATTACAAGCATAGAAGCAGAGAGTTGTCCGTCTGCTCAGATTTGTTTCAATTTTTATTTATGAAAGGAATTTGGCTTTCTAGGTTTTTGTGCATTCTACTTTTGAAGAGTTGCGAATCTTTTTTCAACCGCTTTGAACAGATATCAGATTTGTTGAAATGCTTTTTGCATATAAAAAGATGTTTTTTTCCCATTCTCCTCAAGGTTGCAAGTCAGCAGCCACTGAGCTTTATGTTAAAGTTAATGAAAAATTATAAGATAGATATAAGATGTTAATATTGTAATGTAATGAATACATATATACATACATATGTATGTATAATTTGTATAATTTTAGTTTATATAATTAATATACTTTTTATTTTTTTAAACTAAATACAAAATAAAACCAAAATTTCAATTTCAAAGTGCATGCTATATTAAAAACGTTTAATGCTAAAACTATTTCTATCAACGGCCATGTAAATACTCCCACTTCTTCGCAACGCTTCAAAAGTAGAATGCACAAAATCCTAGAAAGCCAAATTTCTTTCATAAATAAAAATTGAAACAAATCTGAGCAGACGGACAACTCTCTGCTTCTATGATTGTAAGAGAATAAGAAGAAGACGATTTGTTTTCTTGCTTCTCATCACCCGCTAAAATCAGCAAGTCGGTCATAAAAAATTATGCTTAGGCACAAACAACAACAAATCATATTGCTGCCTCTCCATCCCTTTGTGTGCTTTCTGTGTTCATTTAATTTATTACTTCATGTGCGATCAAACCGTATCGAACCAATTTTAAATTGACTGTCTTTGGCTTCGCGAATGGACTTTCCTTACAAATGTTGGCTTTCGAGCTATTTCAAGTCGTTTGGTCAAACCATGTGTATGATTTCCATGTTGCTTCATTTCGTTGGTCGATTGGAAAGTCATGCAATCTCTTTATTAATATATGTATAGTGTATTCGTTAGTTTAGTTGCTTGCAAAAAGAAGTAATGTTTTCTGTAACGGGTCCCTGCTCGAGCGCCACCTGCAACGAAGTTTTTTTAGCCGGGGTATAACTCAGGTTGTCCAAAGTTCGTTAAAGAAAGGAATTTATTTGTTTGGGACTCTTTTACTTTCATTTCATTACTCCAATGAATATGTTACAGAATTATTCTTTTGCAAACGACGATGAAATCAGTTTCAGCAAATAACGTGTGTCTTTTGATGTGAGCAAATGTGGTTGAATCGGAGAGTGTCGTGGAATACAAGTTGTCTCTCTCGATGTGGATACGAGCGTCGTCGAATCAAGATTTCACTCTCGATGTGAATGCGAGTGTCGTCGTATCAGAGAGCGTTGTGTGCCTCTCTCGATGTGGATGCGAGTGTCGTCTGATCAAAAAGCGTCGTGGAATACAACCTGTCTGTCTCGTTGTGAATGCGAGCGTCGTGGAATGAGATGTCTCTCTCGATGTAAATGCGAGTGTCGTCGAATCAGAGAGCGTTGTGTGTCACTCTCGATGTGGATACGAGCGTCATCGAATCAGAGAGCGTTGTTTGTCTCTCTCGATGTGAATACTTGCGTCGTCGAAGAGAGCTTTGTGTCTCTCTCGATGTGGATCGAGAGCATAGTCTGATCAGCTGACGTCGGGGAATACAAGGTGTCTCTTTCGATGTGAAGGCAAGTGTCGTTGAATCATAGAGTGTTGTGTGTCGCTTTCGATGTGGATACGAGCGTCGCTAAGTCAGAGAGCGTCATGGAATACTGTGCCTCTCTCGAGGCGAATACTAGCGTCGTCGAATCAGTGTTTCTCTCTGGGTGTTATGTGCATGCTAAAGGTAGAAGCGGGAGAGTCCTCATGCCAAGAAGACTTAAATGTCTACCAGAACTGACAAAAGGGAGGCGGACGGATTTCTCGTAAGCAAGGAGACTCATAGGACTACCAAAATTGATAAGAGACAAAAAGTAGAGAAAGGAGTAGGAAAGGAGGATTTCAGCACTTACCATCTCTCTGCATCCATCCCGGAGACTGACTGACCGTCTTGCGTCGTTTTCCTGCTTTACATTTGTTTCTTATTGGGTGTAACGAAACTCCGTTTTCGGATTTATAGCTGTGGTATGCTCAGCGAGTAACCAGGGGTTCAATTACAAAATTTATTTAATGAGACGTTCTGAGTTAGTTTTCTAAATTCAATTTATTAGATAGTTTTCTTTCGTTTTAGGTCCTTATTTACAATCTAACACATCTTTGAAATTTTTGTGAGCCTCTATCGGGCGAAAGAGAGATCGGTCAAGCTGGCCGCTAGTCGCTGGACCCCCGCTTTGGACGAGGGTCACCTAGGGTATATGGCCGGCGCGCACGCGATAGACGTATGTCCTGACCGAGTGTTTAGTACAACATATGTATGCGTACTCGTTGCTAAGGTTATGCCACAAAATGTTTGACGGTTTCGGATTCGCGTAGTGAATGACGTGTGTTAGTGTGAAAGAAAACAAAATGGACGGCAACGTTGAGATGTAATACGATTTGGTACAAGGGATATAGAGTTATTTGGTCCAGATACTAGTTAGTTTAGAGCCCCGACCCTGAGGCAGTAAAACTCTATAACTTAAAGTCCCGAACCTGACGCCGAGACTGTATAACTTAGAGCCCCGAACCTGAGGCCGTGAAACTATATAATTTGGAGCCGCGACCCTAAGGCCGTGACTCTATATAACTTAAAGCCCGACCCTGAGGCCGTGAAACTATACAATTTGGAGCCCCGACGCTGAGGCCGTGAAACTATATAATTTGGAGCCCCGACCCTGAGGCCGTGAAACTATATAACTTAAAGCTCCGACCATGAGGCCGTGAAACTATATAATTTATTTAATATTATTTGTATTTTCCTGGTCCGCTCTCGTTGACTCGCTGTGGTCAACTCTCTGCGTGCAGTGCTTGCTGGTGTCTCTGCGACTATCTTGGGCGGGTGCCTGTGTCTGACTGTCTATTCAGCGTTTAATTGTTTCGCTACGAAGCGTTGGCTCTAGCTGGCGACTGTTTTCGGCAAAGGCCTATGAACAACTGTTTACGGCGAGCGCCTTTGATTACTTGCTGGCTGGCTTTTCTGCGACTGTCTTCGGCGAGCGCCTGTCGAGGACTGATTTTCAGCGAGCGCCTGTAATTAATTCCTTGCTGGTTTCTTTCTGCGACTGTCTTCGGCGAGCGTCTCTAAAGAACTGACTGTGAAAGCTCAGCTCAGAGTTTGTGTGACTGTGAAGTGTTGACTTTGACTTCAGCGTGGCGACTGTCTCCGGCAAGCGCCTCTCAAGAACTGACCTCGCTGTTTTGCATATCGTTCGACTCATCTCGTGCTTCTTCTTGTTCCGTGTGTGTTCGTTGTCGTTAGTGGTGAGTGTGTATTCATTATTGGTTTTGTTCCAGCGGTGAACTGGAAAGTCATAGCTTCCGATCTCTCTCTCTCTCTCTCTCTCTCTCTCTCTCTCTCTCTCTCTCTCTCTCTCTCTCTCTCTCTCTCTCTCTCTCTCTCTCTCTCTCTCTCTCTCTCTCTCTCTCTCTCTCTCTCTCTCTCTCTCTCTTGATACAAAATTCTTATCATATATTCACATTTGCTTATGTATATTGCTCCCTGCTAAAAAATTCTCATCACATTCTCGGGAAAGGCAAGGGGGAATACTATCCGCGTCAATACAATGAAACATAAAACCTGATTGTGTTTGTAAATCTTTCATTATTTTGTATACTGAAAACTTCCCTCTTCAATTCGATGAGCGCTTCGATGAGTTTAGCAATAAGAGTTGCGTGTTAATATTTTCTATTTGTATTATAAGTATAACAAACCAAACGGTCCCGTTTAAATTACCGTTAGCAATATTTCTATTGCGTCTGTTTCACAAAATTTCAGCAGTATTTTTCAAATCAAAGTGTAGTGCGGGAGAGTGAAGTTGTGTTTTGATTATTAATCCCCTTGAAGTTTGAAAAACAAGTGGTTCTAATTCCAATATTGCATCACTTTAAGAATTTTCAGCATTGAAAGCATTTCAACAATGAATTCGTTTTCTTCAACAAGTACAGACAACGCCAAACCGATTGTATTAAAGAACATTTTGTTGCAGAGGAATACCTATCCAGCTAAACATATACTAGAAAGTAAGTTAAGTTTTACAATCATCTCTATTGTAAACCGTTGCATTTTATATAATTCAAAATATTTCTACTTAAATCATTTCAGATTATAAACCACAAATAACTAATTATAATATTAAGACTTCAACAAATGCTGTCCACAAAGAGAACATCATTGAGAAAAATGAGCAATTTAATATGGATGGAAGCAAAAGATATGGAAGCAGACTTAACACCACATCAATTTGAAGAACCAAAAATATTTAAATAATGTACAATAAAATTAAATAAAATTAAATAAAAAAAATTTTCCGTTTTTAATAACTCATTGCGTACCTCATCAAATCGCTCATTGAAATGCTCATCGAATCGCTCATTGAAATGCTCATCGAATCGCTCATCGAATCGCTCATCGAATCGCTCATTAAATCGCTCATTGAATCGCTCATCGAGTAGCTCATGGCAACGCAGAATAGTAAATAGATGAGTTTAGTCCCAGCTCGCTAACAAAATTCATCATGAGTTTCATCCAATTGCTCATCATGAGCTCATCGAACAACTCATGATGAGTTTTCTAGTAGGGCTATGTCGATAGCTGTTTCTTTCTTAAACATAAATGTATAGTCCAAAATTCTATTATCCAAATTATTATTATCTATGATAATCAAATTTAAAATTCGTTAACTTAAGTATATCCATCCATCAGCTTATAGCTTAAGTAGTTAATTTATTTTATTTAAACAGAAATAATTCGTTCTCCTTAGTAATTTACAGAAAAATAAATGTAATAAATGTAGAATAAAAGCATATAGAAATTAGAGTTTGTGTACGCCAGAATTTCCTAAAATTGTGGTCGTTACATGGGTTTGTAGCATTGTGTTCATATGTTTGGCCATATCCGCCTATCGCTCTCGCTCGCATGTTAGTTGTGCCTTTGTCGCTGTTTTGTCTGGTCGTCATTTCCTTACACTTTTTCTTAATGTGTGAATGTACAGTTTCAACTTATTTTATGTAGTTTTGCAGAACTTACTTTTCATTAACTCATTTTCTTAAGCTTATATAGTATTTTGAATTCCCGTTGTCTTAACTGGCTAATGAATTTAATTGTATTCTTTAAATTATATTCGGAAAAAATTAATGTTATTTATTTATTCAGAAGTATTCAAATGTTCTTAAATCTAACATAAACATATAAATTATTTTAATAGAATGGATGAAGTAAGTTCTTGGCGTAATATCGTGAGGGTGTTATTTATCGTCCTCAGAACAGTTAAGTACAATATCCAAAAACCACCAATAGTCTGTCCATTTAAAAATTGTGGAACTTGGCTCAACTGTACTTCAGTTTTGACTAAAGTTAGGTTGCCACGCCCTCTTGTAACATTTAATTCCCTTGAGTGTACTGGGGATTCGCCTCACAAACACAACCATTGAAACTTTTAAAGTTGCCTGTCGAAAGCCACAGTGAAAAGTGTCGCTGGAAAGTTTTTGGTGATTTCTTTCCACCCGACCACAACAAAAAAAAATCGTGCCGTTATTTTTTTTGTTTTTTATAGAAAGAGAACCGGCGAAAGGAAAGATTTAAGACAAAACACAGAGCACATGCACAGTCAGTTCTTGAGAGGCACAAGTTTCCTAATGGGTCATTTCAAGCTAACTATTTCACTCGCACAATTACCTAATCATACACCTAGCATTCTCCACTCTAGCCCTTTTAACTACACTCAGCTAATCAAACATAATTCAATCACCCTAAAACCCACTAGGAAGCTCAAGCATGCTAGCACAACACAACCTTAGTCATCGTCCGTCCGTAAGTTTCCAACCCCCTCTGTACCTCTTACGACTTACAGCCATGAACTGCACTTGGCTCAAAGTTGTGCTGCAGTGCCCTTATTTCTGTTTATTTCATCTGTTTATTTCATAATGCCATGATCTCCCTTTAAGTACATCAGCACACCAGCCTAAATGATTGTGTTTAGCAACACATTATGCCAATATCCTTAACCAGTTGCAATCAGAATAAATTTGTTAATCCGGTTTCATTCAAATATTTTTTTTCTTTTTAATTCATAAAAGCAACAAAATTTTAATTTTCGAATAAGTTTATGTAATAGTTCAAATAATAATATTGTCTTTAAAGGTCTTACATCGTAAAAGTTTTGAAATGGTAGTTATAATGAAGCAAGTTAACTTTAATAATTCATGAACATAAGTCACGTTAATATAGAAAAAATATCTGATGTGGCCAACACATTATTTCCTTCTGCCTGAAATAATTTCAATTAAAAAATTTGTAGCTTAGTTATGAATAATATAGAATCCTTCGAGAGAAGTGTCCTCTTCGCGCTACCGATCTAGCCAAAAAGTAGATTATATTTGGTTGTTATAGCAGCCCTCAATACAAAACATCTACTTTCTGGCGGTTTTTAGTTTTGAGTTATGCATGAAATTTGAAAAATCCCCTAAGAGAAGTGTCCTTTTGGCGCAACCGATTACATCCAAAAAGGGAGGTGCGCATCTACGTCTTAGAAGAGTCTCAAATAAAAAAAAAATGGAAAAATGCGATTATCATTCCCTAACCTAAGTAAAAGAATGCTGTTAAACATGCTGATTTTATGCCAATAAGTTGATCTGCGCAACTTGCAGCAGCTCTTTGCCGTTGATCTTATTAAGAGCTATTTAAGTGATAGATTTCAGTCCGTCAAGTGCTCAAATGGGCATTCCCACTTCAAAAGAATCTGCAGTGGTGTACCACAAGCTTCTGTTTTAGAACTCCTACTCTTTTCTATGTTTCTGAACGATATCTTTCATATTGCAATTCAGTGTACATGTCTAGGACAATCTTAGAGAGGAGTTGGTAGGAAATGAAGACGTCGACATCATTCAATGCTGGTCAATAAAGAATTGTCTGCGACTCGATCCATATAAATCGTGTGTACTGCCCATTTCAAGGTATATTTTATGCTATTATGACATTCCTGATATTTTTATAGGTGGCAATAAGTTAAAATTAGTACAAATGCCTGTAAGTTTGGGCTATCGTATTAATGCATCGCTGCTTTTTGCACTCTTACTGTCGTTAAACGGAAACTTGTTATGCAATTATTCGTGCCTCTAATTACATCGCAATCCCGATCCTTCCACAAGCTCTCTGTTGCTTTAAATTATGCAACCGGGTACGTGTATGGCCTTCGTAACTTTGACCACTTAAGTGTGCTTAGATATGCTATTCTAGGCTGTGATATTAGTGATTACCTCAAAGCTCTAATATGAGGCCAAATCGCCGCTAGGTGATCGATGAATTTCGACAAGGACACCACATAAAAGGAAATTTGATAAGAAAAAATTACCGATTACTTAAGGAGGGCCAATATGCGAGTATTGCTAATCTGGATAAACTCTTGGCTATTAAGAAAAGATCCTTTCAGATAAACACAAATTTAATACAAAAACAAAATAGGTTGAATTACAAGAGGTGTTATGCAAAGCTGCACATACATTTCCAAATTTCGCCTTTTTTTCAGCTTCTTCTGTTGTTGCCTAAAATTGCCCAACGCGCCTTCAGTCATCTATTGTTCTCTCAATTATACACCTTGCCTGGAAATACACCTCATTAAAGCGAGACTCTGCTGACCTATACTGAGGGCTCCTGTACGGTGTTATGCACCACGGTTTTCGTAGATATCCAGAGTCTCCTGATATAAATTATTTCTTAAGTCAAATTATTTCTTATTTTACCAAAGACATATTTCAACGCGTCCTTGGTGGCTCTATATCTCTTAATAAATCTGAAAATATTAATACCTTAAAGTCTATTGAATTACATTCACATTTAAAAACACATCTTTTACATTTTCAAAAGAATTCTGATTCGTTGCGAACGAATGCTGCGATTCACCCATTCGATACGTTACGACATTTTTTTCGTTACAATTGCTTAATTGTTCACGTATGCGGCGATTGGCCCCTTTTATTTTTCTTCTTAAAGTTGTTCATTCTCGCACTACTGAATACATATTGCAAAAGTTACTATTTAATCATACCTATTAAGCTCATTGGCGAGGCAGAGACGTTCAAGCGTCCATTATTGAATATTTGTCGCTATGCTTCTCTTGTGACTGCCAGTATAATCGCGACCTCTCACACTGTGATCTTCTCTGCCTCTCTCGTTGTGACTATTTCCTTTACTCTTTCTCTGTTTTTTTTTTCATTTAAGGTAATATAAACGGAATTAATATTTGAATTTAATGCATTTTCTACTATACAACAAACTTTTGCTTCTTATTGTACAGCCATCATCAGTAATAAACATAAACATATTCCAAAAATAATTTTCCTTGAGGGCAATTGGTGAAACATACAAGATTCTTACACACGAATAAGTCGTGCGTAAAGGCAAGAGTGGCATCTAACGAATTTGGCAGCAAAAGAGAATTGAAAAGAACACAAGAAAATAAGAGAAGCAAATTTCTTCAATATTTGTTAGGCAAACCTTTATGTTTAATTTGTTGTTTAGAAATATTACGAAAAATTTGATGCCACATATCATGCTTTATTAAAAAACTTACATACAATTTTGAGGAGATCCGTACAGATTTCTAGTTACATGCTTTTATTAGCAGTATTTACGCTGCAACCTGATTACATAAGTCTTAAATTAAGAATTGTTTTGTAGCGCGGGCTTATATCAAGGAATTAGAGTCATAAAGTGAGTCATTTCTCCTCTATGAAAGCTCAGAGATGATACCAAGCCTACATGTTTTGTTAAATGATGACAATATGATCACACACCTTTTCCACTTTTAAATCAGAAAGCGTCACTTTATAATCACAAAGCGTCACTTGTAAAGCGTCACTTGTAAATCAGAAAGCGTCACTTTAAATTCAGAAAGCGTTACTTGTAAATCAGAAAGATTCACTTGTAAATCAGAAAGCGTCATTTTAATTTCCGAACTTATTTGTAAATCAGAAAGTGTCACTTGTAAATCAGAAAGCGTCACCTGTAACTCAGAAAGCGTCACTTGTAAATCAGAAAGCGTCACTTGTAAATCAGAAAGCGTCACTTGTAAATCAGAAAGCGTCACTTGTAAATCAGAAAGCATCATATGTAAATCAGAAAGCGTCACTTGTAATTCAGAAAGCGTCACTTTTATTTCAGAAATGCCAGAAAAAATTTCAAATGATAATTTCTGAATTACAAGTAACGCTTTCTGATTTATAAATGACGCTTTCTGATTTACAAATGACGCTTTCTGATTTACAAGTGACGCTTTCTGATTTGCAAGTGACGCTTTCTGAGTTTTTAGTCACGCTTTCTAATTTAAAAGTGGAAAAGGTGTAGCAAACAATAAATTTGTATTATATAAACTTTTACTTTATTTCGTTCAACAGGTGTTTTTGGTATACGATTATCATCTTTTTATCTTGGAATACCATATCCATATTTCAAGCAATGTTTAAAAGATTTTTGGGGAAGGTGGGCTGCATTGGCGTCGATACATCGTATTTGCTTTGGTCTAATATATTTCCAGCTATAAGTATTTGTTTATCAAAAAATCGTTCAAGTACTGAAATATATGAATATTTAAAAAAACGGAACATATCAATGCAAACAAATTTTGCGAAAAATATACACGAATACATGTTCACGAATCCAAACAATTTAAACATAAACTATGAGCACTGCATTGGATTTAATTCGACTTGTGGTGTAAATATCACGCTCGTAAGGTACCAGGTAATAAGCATTCTACTCTCATAAAATTTCTATACAAAATTTTCCGCAGAGGACTAATTTTCTCGCTATATTATGTGACCATCTAGGATCTTTTCAACTTGTGCGTTTATATTGCTTAAATAATGTCTGATCCTGAAATTGATCCTGAATTGCATAAAATTTTTACCAAAAACATGATTCATGGACTATGATGTACTTTGAATATGAATTCAGCATGTATGCCAGATGGAAAGTGTACAAAAAATTATCCACAAGCGTTAGTGTCTGAAACCATTAATGGAAATGCTAGGTATCCAAAATATCGTCGACGATTAACACAAGATAATTGTAGATTAACAACTGTCAAAGTGAGAACACAAGTAATCGATGTTGACAATCGTTGGATTGTCCCATAATCTCCAATTTTATCAAAACCTTTTAAGGCTCACATTAACGTTGAATACTGCAATTCAGTTAAAGCGATCAAATATATTTGTAAATACATCAAGAAAGGTGCTTTCAGTGTTGTTGAAAATGATGAAATAAAACATTACAGAACTGATCGATACATCAGCAATAATGAAGCAGTAAAGCGTATACTCTCTTTTGCAATAAATGAAAGTGAAATATGAAATATCCGACCATTCAACATTTAGCTGTTCGTTTGGAAAATTTGTATGCGTATTTGTTTTAATTGCGTATTTGTTTTAATGTATTTAACGCATTTTTTAAATTGTCTAAAGAAGATTCATTTGCAAGAACATTGCTTATGCTCAGGTACCATCATATTGCTACGTTATTTCAAAAATTAGCTCTTGATCTCTCTTGAAGTTCGATCACTGGATTGTGAATAATCGTAAATTCGAATAATGAAAAGTCGTTAGTTTAAAATAATAAATCTACAAGTTATTATTGCTTGCACTTATTTTAACACTACTTTACTACCGCTGTTTCTAACTTATACACATAAACGCTTATTTTTTCTTATTCGACTATATACAACATATTTTAAACTGTAACTTCCACGATGTTACTTCGTAGGTTTCCAAATTCAAACTGTGTCTGCTGCTATGGTTTGTGTCTATTTATACTGTTCCATGATTATAGCCAGACTATTCCAGATCTTACTGGTTCGTCGAGAAACTTCCCTTTCCATTAATTGTTTGTCTCGACAACAAACCATGTTCTATTTTGTATGCTACGTTGTGGAAATGTCAAGTATCTTTTGGATCTTTTGCTAGATGTCGTATTTATTCATTCCACAAGAATGTGGAATGTGGGAGAATTGCACATATCGGCGTATAGATGACGTTGTATATGACATTATTGTACTTACCGCACTGCGTATAGAAGACGCTGTATTTTTGCCACACTGCCCTCGACTTAAGTCTAATCGTCCAGATCAGACACCAAATTTCCAATTCCTTGATCCATATGGAGCAAGCCTCTCTAAATAGACTACTTTAATTTTCCTCCGTTTTTGTTTCTGTGACTGTATGCGATACACAACATCATTCAGGCGCTTCTTGACTTTGTACGGACCTTCCCACGATGTTTGCAGCTTTGGAGACATGCCCTCCCTCCGTTGCGGATTGTATAGTAACACCAAATCGCTCTCTTTGTATCGCCGCCTCACCATTTCGTGTATTTCGTTCATTTTAGATTGGAACATGTGCCAGTAGTTGTCTTCTGTTTCGTTAAGGTCGCTGCTCTTTTTTTTTTTTAGGTCCGTCGGAATTCTCAAGTGTGAGCCAAACACTACTTGCGCTGGTGAATGACCAGTAGTGTCATGGACTGCTGATCGGTAAGCCAATAAGAACATTTGAATGTGTTTATCCCAATTGCGCTGACATTTGCCCACGACTTTCCGCAGATGCTCTTCTAATGTGGGGTTGAACCTTTCCACCATGCCATCTGACTGCGGATGTACAGGTGTCGTTCGAGTCTTCTTGATACCCAGCAATCGGCACATTTCTTGAAATATTGAAGACTCAAAAATTCGTCCTTGATCGGAATGCAACTCGATTGGTATGCCGAATCGCGTGACCCAGTTCTGAACAAATACCTCAGCTACAGTTTTAGCCTCCTGATTTGGTATGGGGTAGACTTCTGGACATTTGCTGAAATAGTCCATAATGACCAACACGTACTTATTTCCAGAGTCAGTAGTCGGAAATGGGCCAGCTACATCCACTGCAACGTTGTACTGCTGCAACTTCCCTCTTATTCGAAATTAAGGTCCCTTAGCAGCCATGCACTGCGTGCAGTTTTTGATCCATTCCGATCGTCGAGATAAAGCAACTGCGTTTCCATATTAGCCACCTTTTCGATGCTGAAGTGGTTCACGCATTCGACTATTGCCAAAACATCACGGTGGTCATCAAAATTTTTGCCCATGACAATGATGTCATCGAGATACACTAAACATGTTTTTCAATGTAGCCCTTTTAACAAGTGTTCCATTAAGTGTTCAAAAGTTGCTGGAGCATTGCATAATCCGAACGGCATCACAGAAAATTGCCTCAATTCGTCGCCAATGCTGAAAGCCGTTTCTCACGATCGGATTTTTCGATATCTACTTGCCAATAACCGCTTTGCAAATCCAACGTTGAAAACTATTGTGCACCACATAACGTGTCCAAAGTGGCATCTATTCGCGGAAGTGGGTAGCTGTCCTTTTTCGTGACATCGTTCAGCTTTTGGTAGTCAACGCAAAATCGAGTGCTTCCATATTTCTTTTTAACTAGCACGACCGGTGAGCTCCGTCGACTTGTTGATGGTTCAATAACTCTGTCTTTCCGCATTTTACCTATCAAATGTCCCGCTTCTTCCCGTTTCGCTAATGGGACTCTGCGTGGAGCTTGCCAGATCGGACGTGCATCGCCAGTGTCTACCCGATGTTGTACGATAGCTGTTCTTCCAAATTTTTTTCCATCGCTTGCAAAATATAAATATAGCTTTATATTTTAGCAATAAATGGTTTGTTTTAGACTTTTCTGGTTCACTTACTTCATTCAGCCAGTGACCCATAATAGCAGGAGATTTTGTTGCCTCTTGCAAATCAGTGTTTTTGCACACCTTGGTGCGATCGTCACAATTTATTATGGCATCTACTGCTTGGCACTTCCCTATTAACGTTCCTTTCTCGAAAACGTTCGGTGACTTAAACTCGTCGAACTCGAACAGGATTTCGCTTACTCCATTCTGTTTCCAACCAGTATATTCACCGTCTCATCTGATGCCTCTAATACATCCACCTGGGCCGCTCCACTATTTCCCTCTACACAAGCCCATAGAACCGCTTCTGATTTTGGTGGAATCTGTTGGCGATGGCTAACACTCACCTTCATGATTTGAGGCCATTCATATCTATTGCTTATCGGTATCTCCATATTTTGGCACGTCAGCAACTTTTTCAGCAATGTAATGCGTTACCCTGTGTCCTGCGTCAAGTCCAGCGACCGGCCGTTTACAGTTCCACATACTGTTAAGTTGTTGTTGTTACGGCGCATTTGCGAGACAGAGACAGTGGGGCAATCAGTTGCGGAAATCAGCTCACGTCCCTTTGGACTGGTTCGTTTTAGTTTTACGATTCTTTTTTTTTTGGCACTTCTCTTTCTGCCAGTCACTGATGTATTGCAGTTTCGCGCATTATGTTCAATTTTTCCGCAGTTGTAACGAGCTCTTGCGCGAGATTTGGCGTTATTCGCAACATTGTCTGCACTAGTTTCCTCATTGTCTTTTTTAACGACTCATTTGAAGTAACCTCAAGTCAACGAATCTTGTGTGATGGTCTACTCAAAAGTCTCGCTGTCTTCTGCGTCAGAGCAAACGAAACTCTTTCGGCAAAAGTCTTCTTTGGCATGGAGTAGACTGCGCGTTTCGTATCCACATCCCGTTTACCCCTTTAGTAATTCAATTACTTCTGTGGGTGCATCCGCGTTGGCCAAATGTGCGAGCCGCTCGATCTGTGTTGCATATTCCTGCAACGGGCTCGTTATTCCTTTAAAAGCGATTCATCAACTCAATCTGGAACATTTGTTTTCGGTGATCGCTTCCGTATCGCTGCTCAATCGCTGCCATTAACGCATCATAATTACCTCGATCGTATTCGAGAACAGTTTGCAAAACTTTAGCGGCGGAGCCCTTCAACGTGTGACGACGAAATAAGACGCTGCCGAATTTCATCGTGCACGCAGCCGCAGGGGAATTTCTTTTTTGTATATATCACTTTCCACTTCATATTTATTATTTCTAAAGACATGAATTATTAGTTTAGTTTGTTTTCTTTCGGTTCTTTAAAATAATTGTAGGTTTAAGTTAAAAATTAATTGTTAGTTTAAGTTAAAAATGAATTATTTAAGGTTATATAGTTAAGCAAATTGTTAGCGTAAGAGAAAGAAAGAAGGAGCTAAGCATTGGAATATAGCGATGAGTTAAGCTGTCGATGAGAGAACTCACAGACACACACAAGCAAGTACAGAAACTGGAAGAGAGCGAAAGAAAACACGACGAGTGGGAAAACAGAAGTACCAACACAGTAGAGAGTACTGTAAGCGAAGCTGAACAGAGGCAGCGAGCTCAGCAAAGATAACAGCGACAAGCACTTGGTCTTTAGCTGCTGAACGCGACGGACGTGCGATCTCTCGGAATTATTGCGATCCCAAGCGATCAATACCTAGCCAATAAGAATTTGAATTTGAATTTTATTCTTCATCGGTTAATAACAATTACAAAATCATATAAGCAGCAGAGTACATTGCGAGATCAGTAGTTGAAACTAGTGTCGATCTCACTTAATATTAATTGACAATTAAATAAAATTAAAATGAAAACAAAAATATATGAGTAACAATTGGAATATATAACTAAAAGAAAAGATATATAAAGAATTTAAAAATTTTTAAAAATATGAAGAGTAAAATAGAAAAATGAAAAAATATAAATTGCAATAAATAAAAATTGAAAATAAAAATAAATAAAACAGAATATATATAAGAAATAAAACATGAGAATATTCAACACTAACAAACGAAATAACTAGGACACAATACGCATTTGTGAATTAACATCACAAGGGTTGAACAACATTAGCCATAGTTTCACCTCTTGTAAGAAACGACCCACTACACGAAGACTTCTTATATTAGGTGGCAACCTGTTAAAAAGCCGAGGAGCACTAGACAGATAGAATCTAAAGTAGATTTGCAGGTTATGCGATGGAACGATTGCAGAATCAGAATTATGACCTCTCAGTATGTATGCTGGATTTCTCGTACCGAAGAAGAAACCAGTGTTAGCCAGATTAGTAAAATAAGTTTTTAGAATTTTAAAAAAATAAAGGTGCTTTAGGGGAAGAATATTGAGGTTTTTGAAAATGGGGAAGCTACTGTCATAACGGGATTTATTACTAATTGTTTTAATTGCAAACTTCTGAATCGAGTATAATGCGTTGATATTATAGTTAACAGTTCCTCCCCAACAGACTAGACCATACTCAAGTTTAGAATGGAAGATTCCAAAGTAAATCCTACGTAAGAGATTAGGAGAGCAGGTTTTTTTTAGGAGAAAAAGTTGCCTAGTAGCACAACGTAAGTATTTAGTTAGAACATCCGTATGACCAGACCAATTCATTTTGCTATCCAAAAGCAGTCCTAAGTATTTATAAGAATTAACGCACTCAATAATACAACAACTTTGGCAGCAGTTCATAGAGTTATAATTGGTGTGATAATTTATAGATGAGGGGCATATATCCCAAGTCAAAGGTACATTTTTACAGGCTGGACCATGGAATACAAAGTCATCAGTAACAGGCGGTTTACATCTAGCACAAAAAACATAATTTTAGATTTCTCACTTAGAACGAGCTTGGTCATAAGAAAGCAGTGTCTCAGTAGCATTAAGTCCTTATTAACAGCCACAGTCAGGTTGGAAATCGAATCACTTGTATAAGTACAGGCCAGATCATCAGCAAACGCGACCAGCTTGCCGGAGAAACCGATCGACAGCAGAGAATTTATAAAGATAAGAAATAGAATTGGTCCTAGCACTGATCCTTGCGGAACGCCAATATTGATTGTAACTACAGGCGAGAAGTCACTACCAATTTTAACTCTCTGCTGTCTATTGGTTAAATAAGACCGAAACCAATTATGGACGTTATCTCTAAAACCACAACCGTACAGTTTATCTAAGAGAATTTCATGACCCACAGTGTCAAAAGCTTTCTTTATGTCAATGAATAGCGCCGCAGTAATCGGCTTATTATTTATGCTGTTATAAATATCACAACAAAAGCTAAGTAGAGCGTCTTCAGTGGACTTACCCTCACGAAAACCATATTGGCGATTATTAAAGAAATTATTTTTATTTAGAAAGTTGACGATTCTTGTTTTGACTGCTTTTTCAAAAATTTTCGAGAACGTCGGTAGGATAGAAATCGGCCTGTAATTATTCAATGACAACTTATCACCTTTCTTATGCAAAGGAATAAACTCCGCTACCTTTAGTCCAACGGGAAAGATACCCTGTTCCACGCTGGCATTAAAAATAACTGACAATATTTCAGCGATATTGAGAGCAATATTTTTTAAAAAGTTACTAGAGAAACAATGTAAAGTATAAGAATTGGAGCTTTTTAAGGAATGAATGATTGAGAATATTTCAAGAGACATTATTAGAATTACAGTCACAAGAGACAGCATTTGCCCCATTAGCTGTGATAATATCAGTAGCAACATTTGAAAAAAATGCATTGAACTCATTAGCAATTGCCTTTGGAGATGATATAGACCCATGCTCGGTGTCAATTTTAGAGATGATAACGCGATTTTTCGTTTTACCCAGCAAGTCATTTACAAGGTTCCATTCTTTCTTTGGAGACCGCTTTAACTTATTAAACTCATTTATATAAAATTTTTCTTTTGCTAAAGATACATCTTTGTTAATTGTTTTACAAAAATATTTGTACCGGTCTAGCAGCGTCATATCGAAGGGTTTTTTTTTTGTTTTTAAGTACAATTTATTTTTTAGACGAATCAGTTTTAAAAGCGCCAAATTCATCCAGGGTTTTAGCCACTTGTCTTTAGCACGCTGAAATTTACCATACGTACAGCTAGTTGTATGCTTAGACAGTATATCAATAAAGTTATCATAAGCCACACTGGGATTAGATGCATTGTAGACTGTTGCCCAATTCTCGGTTGCAAGTTTAAGATTTAAGGCAGCAAAATCTGTTCTGCGGACAGAATAAGTGCAGGATTGAGCTATAGGTTTCAGCAACATGACATCATAAAATCCAAGGCAAGTTAAGCAATGATCAGAGAAGTGCAGATCAGCAATGGAGCTCTTAACTCTAATTTTATTAGTTGCATTACAACGGATAAAAATGTGATCAATACATGATTCAGAAGTATTAGTAATCCTAGTGGGACCATTTATACAAGACTCAAGCCCATGTGACATTAGTAATAACAAATAATCCTTAGCAGAAGGAGACTCATCTATGATGTTTATGTTAAAGTCACCTAGTAAAACAAGATTATTCGCTGTCGTGGTAGCCAATATTTGGCTAAGATCACTTAGGAAGGTTGTATTCGAGACACGTGAGTGAAATCGGTACACAGCAATAAACGTAAAAGAGAAGTCAGAGATTCTACACGTTAGCTTGATTCCATCAAGACTACTTAAACAGAGACTTGAAAAGTCGCAAATAATGTCATCACGAACAAAAACAGCCACACCACCAGCGGCATAAGAATTATTGCAATTAAAATAGGAATTGTAACCAGGCACATTATAAATCAATCGTTCATCATCGAAAATCCAAATTTCTGATAAAAATATGAAGGTTGGCTTTGAACTCAGAGAACTAATATATAGCAAGAAATGGTCGAAGTTCTTACGTAAACTACGAATGTTTTGATGAATTACATAAAAGCTAGTTTGTTCAACCCTATTAGTGATACTTTGAAACGAAGTTGACTCACAAAGGGGAGGTGGGATGAGCAGACAGTTGGAATTAGAAATAATAACCATTAAAATTAAATGAGTTTTTGAAGATCATCTAACGATGAAATTACCACTGCCTTATAACCATCCCTTTTCCTCACTAAAACTTTACCATTTCCAACCCATAGGTATTTATAATTTAAATCACTTTTAACTTTTTGCGCAGCTTTAAAAATATTCCTAGTTGTAGGTGACAGACAATTGTTAATATAGATTTTTTTATTGTCGTCGCAACCGAAGAGACGCGTAGTAAGACCTAATCTATTATCATACTTATTTCTTAATACAGCATTCTTTACATGTTTAGACACAAACTTAATTGTAATAATATTTAATATTAAATTTTATTTAATTTTATTTATTTAACAGAAGTAACACCCTGTTTATTAATTGATTTGACGAAGCAATCATCAATCATCTCCGGACCGATATTCAGCTTAACACCTTCAGATAAAATTTTAAGAGCAGCTTCCAGTCCGTTTTGTTTGCAATGCTCTCTTGGTACACCACAAATTTCCAAGCATTTTTCACGTCTCTTCTCAGACAAATAATCAACTTGCTTCTGGAGAGCCAGCACCTGTGTCTGCAGTACCGTTTTATCTTTTTGAAGAGACTCAATAAGCTGGAGAGTATTTGTATTTAAACTTTTGAGAGATAAAATTTCACGATAAAGAGTCTCAAGAGTTACAGCTTCTAATGGAGCAGACTGAGAGCTGAATTGTACTCTTTGACCATCAGGACTGACTAAAGCATCAGAGCACAAAATAGAAGAAGTGTTTTTGCTGCAAACAGCAACGTCAGCTTTTTGTACGACTTTTCCATGTGACCGCCCTGCTTTTGATGAAGCTCTGCTACTGATTAAATGCAGAGATTGTTGTTGCTCCTGCTTCTGTTTCTGCTCAACGTTACGCTCTGTGGGTGAAGCCACCGATTCCCGCGCAACGGTATTAGAACGAAGAGAGTCACGTCTAGCAACCGCACATTTCGAACAACGAAAATGATTTTTAGAAAACTCCATAAACGCAATATCAGCCGGAAAAATGTTAACACATTTGCAGTGAAAGAATTCATTGCAATCCTCACATTTTATTTTGTCTTGACCACGGTCAACTTTGAGATTACACACACACGGCATTGTAACAAAAAAAAAAAAAAATCACGAGGAGCAAAAAGAGTACGTGTTGATACGACGAGTACGCAAACAGAACTGATTTTTTAGTTTTTTTTAGGAGAAAAAGTTGCCTAGTAGCACAACGTAAGTATTTAGTTAGAACATCAGTATGACCAGACCAATTCATTTTGCTATCCAAATGAATTGGTCTGGTCAACGTAACTAAATACTTACGTTGTGCTACTAGGCAACTTTTTCTCCTAAAAAAACCTGCTCTCCTAATCTCTTACGTAGGATTTACTTTGGAATCTTCCATTCTAAACTTGAGTATGGTCTAGTCTGTTGGGGATTAACTGTTAACTATAATATCAACGCATTATACTCGATTCAGAAGTTTGCAATTAAAACAATTAGTAATAAATCCCGTTATGACAGTAGCTTCCCCATTTTAAAAAACCTCAATATTCTTCCCCTAAAGCACCTTTATTTTTTTAAAATTCTAAAAACTTATTTTACTAATCTGGCTAACACTGGTTTCTTCTTCGGTACGAGAAATCCAGCATACATACTGAGAGGTCATAATTCTGATTCTGCAATCGTTCCATCGCATAACCTGCAAATCTACTTTAGATTCTATCTGTCTAGTGCTCCTCGGCTTTTTAACAGGTTGCCACCTAATATAAGAAGTCTTCGTGTAGTGGGTCGTTTCTTACAAGAGGTGAAACTATGGCTAATGTTGTTCAACCCTTGTGATGTTAATTCACTAATGCGTATTGTGTCCTAGTTATTTCGTTTGTTTGTGTTGAATATTCTCATGTTTTATTTCTTATATATATTCTGTTTTATTTATTTTTATTTTCAATTTTTATTTATTGCAATTTATATTTTTTCATTTTTCTATTTTACTCTTCATATTTTTAAAAATTTTTAAATTCTTTATATATCTTTTCTTTTCGTTATATATTCCAATTGTTACTCATATATTTTTGTTTTCATTTTAATTTTATTTAATTGTCAATTAATATTAAGTGAGATCGACACTAGTTTCAACTACTGATCTCGCAATGTACTCTGCTGCTTATATGATTTTGTAATTGTTATTAACCGATGAAGAATAAAATTCAAATTCAAATTCAAGGCGAGCTGCTTCTTTCGCTTACTGGTGCTGGTGTGGAAGGAAAGTTAAATTATGACTGCTGCTCATGACAGGTAATCCCTCGATGTTGAGATTTGGACTGCTCTTCGCGACAGACAGTCCCTGTTCGGGCGCCATTTGTAACAAGTTTTTTGTCTCAGCTGAGAAGTCTCAGCGGCTCCAGGGTTCATTGTGGGTTTTTTTCAAGTTCCACCCACAATGAACCCTGGAGCCGCTGAGACTATCTCAGCTGAGACAAAAAACTTGTTACATGGTGATGCCAGTCAATGCACATTTTTCGTCTGAGTAGTATTCTTTGTCATTCAATTTTGAAATTATTTTGCATAGTGATATGTCAGCGCCTGTGTCAATTAGAAATCTCAGATTTTCATTTTTAAATTTAAGTGTTATATAATTAGTATTATTATCCGATATTTTATATATATTTAATTTTGGCTGTCTGTAACGTTCATTTGTTCTGAGCCCATGTCGTTTCCCGATTCAGTTACAATGTTTATATTTCTATTATATTGGTTTCTATTATTGTTTCTGCTTTGATATGTGGAATTTCTGTTGGAATTGTTATTAGTGTTTCGATTGAAATTGTTATTGTCGTTGTTATATCGTGTTACATTTGGTTGGTAATTTGTCCGATTTTGGTTGTATCGATAACTGTTATTGTTATATCTTTGGTTGCTGTTGTTATTGTTATTTCTTGTTGTATCTTTGATTGTTGTAGTTGTTGTTGTTTCTTTGATTATTGTAGTTGGTGCCGTTTCTTTGGTTGTTGTTGTTGTTACTGTTTCTTTGATTGTACATCTGTGGTCTGTAGTTTTCATTTCTGTTACGTACGTAGTTTATTTGGAATTGATTCTGATTGCCTGCTTGTTCTAGTTCTAGTGCTGGGCTTACTGCATCAGAAAATGTTTTTGGCTGTGATGCGAATAATGTTGGTTTGTACTTGTGGCAGGCACACGTGTGTTTGTGTGTTCGCTGACGAGCGTACATGCATACGGGCATGTGCATAGTAAATACAAAGCATGCGCATGTGCTGCGGTATATACGCTGACGAGTGTACATGCCGCTCCACATAGCGCGCGGTATTTAGCCATCGCAAGCGATCCGATCGGATATCTGATCGCTCGCGCCTCGATAAGTGGCGACGACCCGCACGAAAGCGGAGAATAATATTTGTGTCGGCGACCGATCGCCGAGGACAAAGTAAGACGCGATAACAACGACATTGTTGCAGGCGATACAGGAATGCTGTGTTGTGTGTTGGCATTCTCGTGGTCGCCAAATGTTTACATTGCGCCGGCTAGCGGATTATCTACCCGCTGCCGGAGTAATATGAGAAACCGTACGAATGCGGTTATGACGCCGCTCTGCTGTCGGTCGACGTTGACAAATCGCAGGGTAGGTATAAATATAAGGTTTGGACGAAGCCAAACTTGAAGTGTGCAACAATGTTCCAATACGTGATCGTAACTCTCTGCATAGTAGCCCTCTGCTACTTCGCGGCTGACTTTGTGTTGGCGCGGCCATGGTGGCCTATATTCGCCAATATGCTGCCATGGCCGTTGAGCGAGTTGCTTAAGTTTAGTTTTTAGTCTTCTGAGAGTCGCTCGTCGACACGAATACTATCGCACGACGCGAACGCATCCACACGAGTGGAAGAACCCTCAAATAATATTACAACCTCTATCGAAACCGATTAAGTGTATATAGATAATGAGTTTAGTGATAGAATAAATTAAAATACAGAAATATTTGAAGAAAGTGGTTTTATTGTTTAGCCTAAGTAGCTAAATACTTTTCGTTAATGCCGTTCTTAAAGATTGTTAGAGCGTACGTGTCGTGGATTTTAGTTATTGTCGTTTTTTGTAATGTGGTTGGATCGGTACCCAGTTCTTTTATTTGTAGATTGTTTAATTCGGCTATAGTCGTTAGTATTTTGTCTTTGTAATTGGTTATGTTCCCTCTTTGTACCATATTTGCTAGATCTGTATGTAACTGCGGAATTGATTTGTTTGTTTTGTAACAAAGTTGAAGCGCAGTTTTTAGTTCATCTAATGTTGTAGGGGTTTGTACCGAATTTAATGCTGTTCTTACATTTTGGTTCAATTTAATGTGATAAACGAATTCTATTAAGTCTTGCTTTGCAGTTGTTGACAAAGTTTTGTTTATTATTTCTACAACTTTTAAAAATGAATCTAATTCTTTATAATTTCCACCAAAAATTGGGATGGTTTTCATCGCGGTTTCTATGTTAAAGTTTGCCATATTTGAATCTTGTGTATTGTTTTTGTTGTCAATTGTAATCTCAAGCTGTGAGTGTGCAGAGTCTGAGTCTGAGTCTGTTGTCGATTGCGACATTAAAAGTTGTCTTGCTATAAAATATTCTTTTTCAAATTCTTCGATTCTTTTAGCAATCGTACTATCGTTTACATCTACTATGCCTATGTAAACTCGTACTTGTTCTTTATATTCTTCTAATTTTTTTAGTTTTGATTTAATTGTTTCAGGCTTGTATGGTCTATTACTTGTTTTTTAGCGTACGATATTATTTTTTGTACCGTTTCTATTATCTTATCTAAGTCTTCCATTAATCATAGGTTAATATATATATATATATATATATATATATATATATATATGTTACTGCATATTTATTTTAATTTAAATGTATAGTTTTATTTATTTTTACACATCCGAAATAGTTCTTAATTTAATACGCTTATTTACATAAGTTTTAAAATATGAATGTATTTTGTTTAATACATATAGTGCAACTATTAGGACTATAATTCTTATTCCGGCTACTTGTTGGAAGTTGTACGTTGTTGACAACGAATTGTTGTTGTTGTAGCTAACGTTTATTTGTTCTTCTTTTTGTAAAACGTTTCCCATTTTTGACGAACTAATTGCTGCTCCAGACGTTGCTAGTAGACTTCCCATTGGTTCTGCGATTTTTATTGATCCTGCGCTGTTCTATTGTATCTATCTGTCGCCAGATCTCGTTAGCTGTATCCCATGGGGGTGTATTGGTTTCATCAGTTACAATGTTTTTTATGTGTCGTGTCATTTTCTATCTTTTACTAATTTTCCTCCTCTTTGTTTTTTTATTATATTTCTTGTTGTCGGAATTTTGCACGTTTCTGCGTCTTTTTTATCCTGCAATCGTGTTCTGTATTCACTAATTGGCTAATTGTTCTTGGCCCTTGCTCTGCAGTGTTGGTAGGAATATAAACTGGTGCTTCAGGGTTTTTGATTCCTTCAGGTATATATTCATCTGACATTGATCTCATCTTACAGAATCTTCAAGCAAAAGCAGAATATAAAGTTGGCAGGAACAGTGATTCAAAACGCAGGATATTATTAGAAGACTTCAGGAAAGACTTAAAGTTGCAGGGTCTCAGGTGATTTAAAGTTGCAGGAACTCAGGTGCGGTATGCAGGATCGCCATGTTAAGTTACGTGAGTAAAAATTTTTCAAAGAAATGCTTCCCAAGTGGAAAAGGTTGCCCTAATATGTGTCCTGGCGTAAACGCCGCTGGACGAGAAGGAGTGCCTGCAATTAAGTTGGCACGTCCTGTGACCAAAGACGCCTTGCTATGTTGCTGGCGTAGAATTAAATAAAAAGCCTTCAATGGTTTCTGGCTAGATTAATTCTTAACTTTATTTTGGATCGCTCGGGTTTTTATACCCTAAGTGATCCCATTTCTCTTAGAGTTAATTTTATTCTTCACATTTTTATTCACACTCAAAATTTCTATTTGTTTATAAGAATCATTGAACCGATACTCAATCATTGATGCTATTCAAAATTGGGCGTTTCAAGGTTCGTGTTACAACGTGTGACGCTGAGTCGCTGTCATCAACGCGTTAGTGGGTCAGTGCATGCAAAGTGCATGCTCTGCATTTATTGAATGTTTCGAGTGCTGTTGTGTAGAGGAGCGGAGTGCGGTCAGTAGATACACTACAATAGTTATGGCGTCTGTTATTGAAATTGTTGCATCTGTAATTGTTTTGGTTCCTGAAATGTGAGTTTGTTTGTCCATAGTTTTGGTTACGTCTGTATTTTAAGATTTTGTCGCTGTCCGTTTCTTTTGTCTCTTCTGCCATGCTCACGGCCTCAATAAATGTTTTGACTCTAATCGCATTTATGGTTTGTTTTATTGTTTGGCAATTTATTCTATTCTTAAATGTGTTGAAAGCAATTATGTCGTTAGACTTAAGTATAACTTGACCATGCGAGTCTCCTAGTTCTGAAATTTGTATATTATTTAGTTCAGAAATTAGTGAAGTTATTTCGTCACTGTAAGCTGTTATTGTACTAGCCCCTTATTTAAGATGTATCAGTTTTTCGTAAATGCTGTTTGCTGTTATGTTATTGAAATTGTTGCATCTGTAATTGTTTTGGTTCCTGAAATGTGAGTTTGTTTGTCCATAGTTTTGGTTACGTCTGTATTTTAAGATTTTGTCGCTGTCCGTTTCTTTTGTCTCTTCTGCCATGCTCACGGCCTCAATAAATGTTTTGACTCTAATCGCATTTATGGTTTGTTTTATTGTTTGGCAATTTATTCTTTTCTTAAATGTGTTGAAAGCAATTATGTCGTTAGACTTAAGTATAACTTGACCATGCGAGTCTCCTAGTTCTGAAATTTGTATATTATGTAGTTCAGAAATTAGTGAAGTTATTTCGTCACTGTAAGCTGTTATTGTACTAGCCCCTTATTTAAGATGTATCAGTTTTTCGTAAATGCTGTTTGCTGTTTTTGTGGTTTTAAAGATTGATTTTAGTTTGTTGATTAACTGTGTTGTGTTTTCAATTTTTTCACCTAAACCAATTTTGTTTTTTACTTCAATGCGCGTATCTATTATAAAATTGCAAAAGGAAAGGTTATGGTCCTGTGATACTGTTTTTGATATTAGTTCCACTAGGCCTATGAATTTTGGGAATTCGTTCCGCTGACCAGAGAATTCTGGTACCACTTTTATATATATTAGGATGTCAAAGATCGTCATTGTGAGGAATTATTTTATTTTGTCTGTATATTATGTAAGATTGTTGATGAGTTGATAATGTTCTGTTTTTTCTGTTGTTTGTAATTCCTTTGTAAACGCTATTTTTAACTCGTCTAGGTATGATATCAATGTATATTTCTCTGTGTATTTTCTATTGGGGCTTTTTTTAAAGTTCGAAAGTATTCGTTTGAGTTTATCAAAAATCTGTTCCATTTAAAATTTCTTATTGTATTTTTGTGATGTTATTTTATTTACACATTGTGTTATTTGATTTACACACTGTGTAGTTGGGCAGTGCTAATATGTTTTTTTGTATAATTTTTATAGTATTTTTGTATTTTATATAATGCAAAAATTCCTACGACTACAATTATAGTTATCAATAAGTAGTCGCCTCTACTCGTAATATAATTTATGAGAACGTTGTTCTCTGTGTTGCTTTCATTTATAATCTTTGAATTCGTTTTACCCATTGTGTTTATAATTTTTTAATTCTTCTTTTATTGTAATATATATAATTGATTTACCAATCTATTTGCCTTCTCTATTAATTCTTTATGTTGTCTGTCTATATGCGTGTCTATATTTAGATTTATTAACTAATTTTCACATATGAAACCATAGGTATACATGATGTCCCGAATTTATTTTCTTAACGATTTGATTTGTTTTTTTATGCTGCATAGGTTTTTTTTTTTTTGTTTCGAAGTTTAAATTTTTATAAAGCAACGCCAGTGTTTTTCTTTGTCTAAAGGCTTTTCCATTTGTCAAATATTTTGTTTATTTCTGTTTTAGATGGCGCCGTTAGTTCAATGTATTCATCGAAAGTTCGACTCCGCAGAATCGCCATGTGGTGGACGTATCGTCCTGGTGGTTCATCATTTAACATTCAACATTTATTTCATTGTTTTATGAACTTCTTTTTGATTCTTGCCATTATATTAATTATTTTGATTTTATTTATAAGTAAGTTTATAGTTCAATGAATATATAATTAGTTAGTAGGAAATTATAGATGTAAGGTTATTATTGCGCGATCAGTGAAGTTCATTACTTTTTATATTTACATTATATTATTTACAACAGCATTGAAGTTTATTTACGTAAAATAAATAAGAAATAATAACTTTGTAAATTTTAAGATCAGTTACTATAGAAATAAATGTATTAGAAAATAATAAAGTATGAGCATAAATATAAGAACAATTTGTATAATAATTAAGAAATTAATGTCAAACTGCAGCACTGTCATACACGCTACAACGACGACGTCATGTACGAACGACGACGTCGAACACTCCCAAACCTGAGCAGCGAACAAGAAGAACAAGAGCCACTAGTACAAAAGAGGAACACAGACACGAAATAATCAGTTTTCGGGCGAGCGCCTCGCCAGTTAGCACGCGCAGTGTACACAGCCTGCAGCATAGCAGTGATTCTTGGTAAGTTGGTTCATAGCATCCTACTCTGCCCTTCCTCTCCTTTTCTAACCACCCCGTAACCTGACTGTGAATTGCTCAGGAAGAATTGTTGGTTGGACCTCCGGACGGCAGCTCCTCTTGAAGTAGTTTGACAGCACGATAACTGATGATGGACAGTCACACTTCCTGTCGACTATCGTAGGTACTCTTGCGAACCTCTCTTTCCTACCCCCATACACGCCGCCGGTCCTACCACGCCGTTTCTTCAGGAAGAGTTGTTGGCGCCTATGGATGGTTGGACCTCCGGACGGCAACTCCTGTTGAAGTAACTTGGCGACGGAGGTTGACATACGCCACCCTCCGCAGCCAGTGGTAGGAACGCTACTCCTTGCCGTTGGAGCGCTACGACTCCAACGCCATCAAGGTTCGACACAGCTTCGAACGCCATCACGGTTCGACACAGCTTCGAACGACGCCAAGGTTCGACACAGCTTCGAACGCCATTCAGGTTCGACACAGCTTCGAACGCCGTCAAGGTTCGACACAGCTTCGAACGCCATCAAGGTTCGACACAGCTTCGAACGCCATCACGGTTCGACACAGCTTCGAACGCCAACAAGGTCCGACACAGCTTCGAACGCCGTCAAGGTTCGACACAGCTTCGAACGCCATCACGGTTCGACACAGCTTCGAACGACGCCAAGGTTCGACACAGCTTCGAACGCAATCAAGGTTCGACACAGCTTCGAACGCCATCGCGGTTCGACACAGCTTCAAACGCCGTCAAGGTTCGACACAGCTTCGAACGCCATCAAGGCTCGACACAGCTTCGAACGACGCCAAGGTTCGACACAGCTTCGAACGCAATCAAGGTTCGACACAGCTTCGAACGCCATCGCGGTTCGACACAGCTTCGAACGCCGTCAAGGTTCGACTCAGCTTCGAACGCCATCAAGGTCCGACACAGCTTCGAACGCAATCAAGGTTCGACACAGCTTCGAACGCCATCGCGGTTCGACACAGCTTCGAACGCCATCACGGTTCGACACAGCTTCGAACGACGCCAAGGTTCGACACAGCTTCGAACGCAATCAAGGTTCGACACAGCTTCGAACGCCATCGCGGTTCGACACAGCTTCGAACGCCGTCAAGGATCGACAAATCTTCGAACGCCATCAAGGTCCGACACAGCTTCGAACGCCATCGCGGTTCGACACAGCTTCGAACGCCGTCAAGGATCGACAAAGCTTCGAACGCCATCAAGGTCCGACACAGCTTCGACCGCCATCAAGGTCCGACACAGCTTTGAACGCAATCACGGTTCGACACAGCTTCGAATGCCATCCAGGTTCGACGCAGCTTCGAACGCCGTCAAGGTTCGACACAGCTTCGAACGCCATCAAGGTTCGACACAGCTTCGAACGCCATCGCGGTTCGACACAGCTTCGAACGCCATCACGGTTCGACACAGCTTCGAACGCCATCACGGTTCGACACAGCTTCGAACGACGCCAAGGTTCGACACAGCTTCGAACGCAATCAAGGTTCGACACAGCTTCGAACGCAATCAAGGTTCGACACAGCTTCGAACGACGCCAAGATTCCACACAGCTTCGAACGCCATCAAGGTCCGACACAGCTTCGAACGCAATCACGGTTCGACACAGCTTCGAACGCCATCCAGGTTCGACACAGCTTCGAACGCCGTCAAGGTTCGACACAGCTTCGAACGCCATCAAGGTTCGACACAGCTTCGAACGCCATCGCGGTTCGACACAGCTTCGAACGCCATCACGGTTCGACACAGCTTCGAACGCCATCACGGTTCGACACAGCTTCGAACGACGCCAAAGTTCGACACAGCTTCGAACGACGCCAAGGTTCGACACAGCTTCGAACGCCGTCAAGGTTCCACACAGCTTCGAACGCCATCAAGGTCCGACACAGCTTCGAACGCAATCACGGTTCGACACAGCTTCGAACGCCATCCAGGTTCGACACAGCTTCGAACGCCAACAAGGTCCGACACAGCTTCGAACGCCGTCAAGGTTCGACACAGCTTCGAACGCCATCACGGTTCGACACAGCTTCGAACGACGCCAAGGTTCGACACAGCTTCGAACGCAATCAAGGTTCGACACAGCTTCGAACGCCATCGCGGTTCGACACAGCTTCAAACGCCGTCAAGGTTCGACACAGCTTCGAACGCCATCAAGGTCCGACACAGCTTCGAACGACGCCAAGGTTCGACACAGCTTCGAACGCAATCAAGGTTCGACACAGCTTCGAACGCCATCGCGGTCCGACACAGCTTCGAACGCCATCGCGGTTCGACACAGCTTCGAACGCCGTCAAGGATCGACAAAGCTTCGAACGCCATCAAGGTCCGACACAGCTTCGACCGCCATCAAGGTTCGCCACAGCTTCGAACGTCATCAAGGTTCGACACAGCTTCGAACGCCATCGCGGTTCGACACAGCTTCGAACGCCATCACGGTTCGACACAGCTTCGAACGACGCCAAGGTTCGACACAGCTTCGAACGCAATCAAGGTTCGACACAGCTTCGAACGCCGTCAAGGTTCCACACAGCTTCGAACGCCATCAAGGTCCGACACAGCTTCGAACGCAATCACGGTTCGACACAGCTTCGAACGCCATCCAGGTTCGACACAGCTTCGAACGCCGTCAAGGTTCGACACAGCTTCGAACGCCATCGCGGTTCGACACAGCTTCGAACGCCATCGCGGTTCGACACAGCTTCGAACGCCATCACGGTTCGACACAGCTTCGAACGCCATCACGGTTCGACACAGCTTCGAACGACGCCAAGGTTCGACACAGCTTCGAACGCCGTCAAGGTTCCACACAGCTTCGAACGCCATCAAGGTCCGACACAGCTTCGAACGCAATCACGGTTCGACACAGCTTCGAACGCCATCCAGGTTCGACACAGCTTCGAACGCCATCACGGTTCGACACAGCTTCGAACGCCATCACGGTTCGACACAGCTTCGAATGCCATCGCGGTTCGACACAGCTTCGAACGCCATCACGGTTCGACACAGCTTCGAACGACGCCAAGGTTCGACACAGCTTCGAACGCAATCAAGGTTCGACACAGCTTCGAACGCCGTCAAGGTTCCACACAGCTTCGAACGCCATCAAGGTCCGACACAGCTTCGAACGCAATCACGGTTCGACACAGCTTCGAACGCCATCCAGGTTCGACACAGCTTCGAACGCCGTCAAGGTTCGACACAGCTTCGAACGCCATCAAGGTTCGACACAGCTTCGAACGCCATCGCGGTTCGACACAGCTTCGAACGCCATCACGGTTCGACACAGCTTCGAACGCCATCACGGTTCGACACAGCTTCGAACGACGCCAAGGTTCGACACAGCTTCGAACGCCGTCAAGGTTCCACACAGCTTCGAACGCCATCAAGGTCCGACACAGCTTCGAACGCAATCACGGTTCGACACAGCTTCGAACGCCATCCAGGTTCGACACAGCTTCGAACGCCGTCAAGGTTCGACACAGCTTCGAACGCCATCAAGGTTCGACACAGCTTCGAACGCCATCGCGGTTCGACACAGCTTCGAACGCCATCACGGTTCGACACAGCTTCGAACGCCGTCAAGGTTCGACACAGCTTCGAACGCCATCAAGGTCCGACACAGCTTCGAACGCCATCCAGGTTCGACACAGCTTCGAACGCCGTCAAGGTTCGACACAGCTTCGAACGTCATCAAGGTTCGACACAGCTTCGAACGCCATCGCGGTTCGACACAGCTTCGAACGCCATCACAGTTCGACACAGCTTCGAACGCCATCACGGTTCGACACAGCTTCGAACGACGCCAAGGTTCGACACAGCTTCGAACGCAATCAAGGTTCGACACAGCTTCGAACGCCGTCAAGGTTCCACACAGCTTCGAACGCCATCAAGGTCCGACACAGCTTCGAACGCAATCACGGTTCGACACAGCTTCGAACGCCATCCAGGTTCGACACAGCTTCGAACGCCGTCAAGGTTCGACACAGCTTCGAACGCCATCAAGGTTCGACACAGCTTCGAACGCCATCGCGGTTCGACACAGCTTCGAACGCCATCACGGTTCGACACAGCTTCGAACGCCATCACGGTTCGACACAGCTTCGTACGACGCCAAGGTTCGACACAGCTTCGAACGCAATCAAGGTTCGACACAGCTTCGAACGCAATCAAGGTTCGACACAGCTTCGAACGACGCCAAGATTCCACACAGCTTCGAACGCCATCAAGGTCCGACACAGCTTCGAACGCAATCACGGTTCGACACAGCTTCGAACGCCATCCAGGTTCGACACAGCTTCGAACGCCGTCAAGGTTCGACACAGTTTCGAACGCCATCGCGGTTCGACACAGCTTCGAACGCCATCACGGTTCGACACAGCTTCGAACGCCATCACGGTTCGACACAGCTTCGAACGCAAATAAGGTTCGACACAGCTTCGAATGCCGTCAAGGTTCGACACAGCTTCGAACGCCATCAAGGTCCGACACAGCTTCGAACGCCGTCAAGGTTCGACACAGCTTCGAACGCCATCAAGGTCCGACACAGCTTCGAACGCCATCGCGGTTCGACACAGCTTCGAACGCCGTCAAGGTTCGACAAAGCTTCGAACGCCATCAAGGTCCGACACAGCTTCGAACGCCATCAAGGTTCGACACAGCTTCGAACGCCATCGCAGTTCGACACAGCTTCGAACGCCATCGCGGTTCGACACAGCTTCGAACGCCGTCAAGGTTCGACAAAGCTTCGAACGCCATCAAGGTCCGACACAGCTTCGAACGCCATCAAGGTTCGACACAGCTTCGAACGCCATCGCGGTTCGACACAGCTTCGAACGCCATCACGGTTCGACACAGCTTCGAACGCCATCACGGTTCGACACAGCTTCGAACGACGCCAAGGTTCGACACAGCTTCGAACGCAATCAAGGTTCGACACAGCTTCGAACGCCATCGCGGTTCGACACAGCTTCGAACGCCGTCAAGGTTCGACAAAGCTTCGAACGCCATCAAGGTCCGACACAGCTTTGAACGCCATCAATGTTCGACACAGCTTCGAACGCCATCGCGGTTCGACACAGCTTCGCACGCCATCACGGTTCGACACAGCTTCGAACGCCATCAAGGTTCGACACAGCTTCGAACGCCATCAAGGTTCGACACAGCTTCGAACGCAATCAAGGTTCGACACAGCTTCGAACGCCATCGCGGTTCGACACAGCTTCGAACGCCGTCAAGGTTCGACACAGCTTCGAACGCCATCAAGGTCCGACACAGCTTCGAACGCCGTCAAGGTTCGACACAGCTTCGAACGCCATCAAGGTCCGACACAGCTTCGAACGCCGTCAAGGTTCGACACAGCTTCGAACGTCATCAAGGTTCGACACAGCTTCGAACGCCATCGCGGTTCGACACAGCTTCGAACGCCATCACGGTTCGACACAGCTTCGAACGCCATCACGGTTCGACACAGCTTCGAACGACGCCAAGGTTCGACAAAGCTTCGAACGCAATCAAGGTTCGACGCAGCTTCGAACGCCATCGCGGTTCGACACAGCTTCGAACGCCGTCAAGGTTCGACAAAGCTTCGAACGCCATCAAGGTCCGACACAGCTTCGAACGCCATCAAGGTTCGACACAGCTTCGAACGCCATCGCGGTTCGACACAGCTTCGAACGCCATCACGGTTCGACATAGCTTCGAACGCCATCACGGTTCAACACAGCTTCGAACGACGCCAAGGTTCGACACAGCTTCGAACCCCATCAAGGTCCGACACAGCTTCGAACGCCGTCAAGGTTCGACACAGCTTCGAACGCCATCAAGGTCCGACACAGCTTCGAACGCCATCGCGGTTCGACACAGCTTCGAACGCCATCACGGTTCGACACAGCTTCGAACGACGCCAAGATTCGACACAGCTTCGAACGCCATCGCGGTTCGACACAGCTTCGAACGCCATCACGGTTCGACACAGCTTCGAACGCCATCGCGGTTCGACACAGCTTCGAACGACGCCAAGGTTCGACACAGCTTCGAACGCAATCAAGGTTCGACACAGCTTCGAACGCCATCGCGGTTCGACACAGCTTCGAACGCAATCAAGGTTCGACACAGCTTCGAACGCCATCGCGGTTCGACACAGCTACGAACGCCGTCAAGGTTCGACACAGCTTCGAACGCCATCAAGGTCCGACACAGCTTCGAACGCAATCACGGTTCGACACAGCTTCGAACGCCATCAAGGTCCGACACAGCTTCGAACGCAATCACGGTTCGACACAGCCTCGAACGTAACTGTTATACAACCGGTCGTGTTTTCATGAAGCTCTCAAAGATTACTCTTTTATCGTGGTTAAAGTTTTAAAACAAAGTGAAACTTAGTGGTAAAACATCGTGCGAAAGAGTGGCGATTCGTGCTATTTAGTGTTACGAGCGCTACCTTGGACACCAAGTTGTTTTTATTCTAAAATATTTTGCTTGTGAACTGCGGTAATAATACATTCGGTGATACAATTTGCCCGCGCAAAATTGGTAAACAAAGTCAGCTGTTTCGAACTAGCATCCGTCTTCTTTTACTCGTGAAAGCAAAGTACTATCAGCTGATCGCGTCTACAAACAGCAATTGGCTTTTTCTTGTGGAAAAAAGCTTTTTCTTGTGGAAAAAAAGCCTTCCCGTGGAACGATTATAATAGCAACTGTGACTTTCAAGTATAGCAGGCATACTTTTAGGCTGTGCCTAAACCAGTAGATCATTCTTTTGCCTCGTGGTGTAACCAGCTAAAGCTGATACATTCAGGCACTGCAAAATTAGCAAATTCTGGTTAACTCGCACTGGTCTGAGCTACTGATTAAGCGCTTTACGAAGCTTATAAATCGCCGAAGCGTCGGTCAAGCTGCAAGCTATAGTGGTCTGCGTGTCCGGTAACGGATTCAGCGACTGTAATCACCACTATGGCGAGTCAGACTAAGGCTTCCAGTAATGTGAAAGCACAATCGAATCTGCAGGATTCGAATATGAGCGAGGAAGAAATGGAGGAGCAAGAAGCACGAGGCAACCCCTTCGAGAAGAGCGTGCTAATGGCTCGGTCCCCACCTGGCAGTAGAATGGACCAAGTTCTAGGTGTCGCAAGCAGCGCGGTAAATGCAGTCATGCAGGGTAAGCGTAATGGACGGTCGCCAGTGAGGCAGCTGGCGATCAACCGAACACAAGAGCGTCCAAACTCCTCGCCACCTTCCATATCGGACGTTAGAGATTCTGCAGGTATGAGTAGTAATAAGAGTAAATCTAAGACTTCTTCTGCGTTTGCAAAGCTTGGTAGAAAAATTGGTGAGCTTACGGTGATGATTGGTGGTGGAAGGCGCTCCATTCACCAACCTATGCGGGATCTCATTGATCAAATTGTTAATTTCTATGAATTAGCTGAGCACGAGTTCGCTACTACAGTTCATGAGGAGAAATCTGAAGCTGCAACGCTAAGGAGCAAGAGGCCGAGGGAAGAGAGCAGCTCTCAAACATCTCCTGTCTTGAAAGTGGTGCAGAACAAGAAAAGCGACGTTCAGAAAAGATCCAGAGAGGACCATAGAACAGGAATGCTTGAGCCCAAGAGGAGTAAACTGCACACTAAATCTTATGCGGAGGCTGCAAAAGAGACTTTGACGGCGGAAACTACTGCACCTCTTCAACCTAGTAAACAGTGCGTAGATGAGTGGACGCAAGTTGCAAAAAAGGCGAAGAGACCAACAACAATTAAACTGAGTCGCAATCAGAAGCCAGAAGCACTTGTCATATCTGCGACTGGGGAAATAACCTACTTGGAAATCTTAAAGAAGATACGTAGTGAACCAACCCTGAAGGAACTTGGAGAAAATGTGTCCCGTATACGTAGAACGCAGAAAGGAGAACTTTTGGTTCAAATATGGCCTAAGTCAAGCTGTCCGCCACAAAAGTGCAAAGAGATGCTGGAGCAATGCTTGCATAAGGAAGCGGAAGTTAGAGCCCTGACAAACCGAGTGACGGTAGAATGCAAAGACTTGGACGAAATCACCAGCAAGGAAGACATTTTGGAAGCATTTAATGGCAAATTTGGTGATAGCAGTGCATTCGCGGTAGTTGGTTTGCGCAAGGCATACAGAGGAACACAGGTTGCTTACGTTAGCATGCCTGAAGGATTAGCAAGAAAAGTTCTAGAAGAGGGAAAAATCAAGGTTGGATGGGTGATGTGTCGCTTAAGAGAGTCCAATCAACCACTAAAGTGCTACAGGTGCTTCGAATTCGGACATAGGGCAAGCGAATGCAAAAACGAAGACCGCTCAAAGCTATGCCGTAAGTGCGGGGAGGAAGGCCACTTTGCAAATGCCTGTGATAAAGAGGCAAAATGCGCTATATGCTTTAAAAATGGAACAGAACCATACAATCATGTGATGAGTAGCTTGCGATGCCATGCTTACGTAAAGGCGAATAAACAGTTGAAACAATGAAGATCATTCAAGTAAATCTCAATCACTGTGAAGCAGCACAAGACCTACTGGAACAAAGAATTCGCGAAGGAAGATTCGACGTAGCTCTGATATCGGAACCGTATAAAATCCCGACAGGCAGCGGATGGGTTGCGGACGCTACAAAAGGAGCTGCTATATGGGCTTGCGGTCAATACCCTATACAACGAGTGGCAGAACGAAGCGATCGAGGGTACGCATACGCAATGGTGGCAGGTCTGCACATATTCAGCTGCTATGCGGCGCCGAGTATGACAAGGCCGGAGTTTGAACTTCTGCTGTTGAATATTTTCACGGAGGCAAAAAACCAAAACCCGGTAATCATTGCAGGCGACTTCAATGCGTGGTCAACCGAATGGGGCAGCAGGCACGACAACTTAAGAGGGAAGCTTTTGCTGGAATCCTTCTCTGCGCTTGACATTGTGCTTGCGAATCGTGGCTCAGTCAGCACATTTCGCAAGAACGGGAGAGAGTCAATAATCGACATAACTTTTGTGAGTAATGCCCTCATATCCTCCGCCAAATGGTATGTCAGCGAAGATTTCACCTTCAGCGACCATCAAGCTATAGTCCTTGAAATAGAAAGGCACCAAAGGCGACACTTGCATCCGGCAACACAGACAGGCTGGAAAAGTAAGCTGTTCGATAGGGAGGTTTTCGAATTAGTGTTTGCGGACGAATATGAGCAATTGGTGGGAGCGGATGAACTGGCATCGCATTTGCAAACACAGTTGTCTAAGGCATGCGATGCTGCAATGCCGAAGAGAAGGAGTGTAGCTGATAGGCCCCCAGTGAACTGGTGGATTCCAGAGATTAGCGTGTTGCGATCGGCTGCTTTTCTCTCGAAACGACTCTACCAACGATGCACGCAAGAAACAGATAGGACCTGCCTAAAGAGCAATTATAAAAAAGCACGTAAGAAACTGCGCGATGCAATTCGGTCCGCTAAAGCGAACTACTTTAGATTGCTATGCGAGCAGGCGGACGAGAATCCATGGGGAGGAGCCTATAAGCTCGTAATGGCAAAAACGCGAAAGTGTCCTCAGGAGAGTTGCCCGCGTCTTCTTTTGAAGATAGTTTCAACCCTTTTCCCGCAGCAGCCACATACCGAGAGACCAAATGTTGACAGTAACAGAGTCTTTGATGTCTCCATCTCAACAGAAGAACTCCTAGCAGCAGCATCGAGAATTGCATTAAATAAAGCTCCCGGCCCAGATGCCATACCGAATATAGCGCTCAAAGCGGCAATATCCGCACATCCAAGTACATTTCTTGGTGTAATGCGGAGGTGTCTGCAGCAGGGAATATTCCCAAGTATTTGGAAGACACAAAAGCTAATCCTGATCCCAAAATCGGCCAGGCCCAAAGGCGAGCCCTCCTCATACAGACCAATTTGTTTGCTTAACACAGTAAGCAAGGTATTCGAGCGCATTATTTTTGAAAAACTGCAGCCCTTCGCTGAAGGTCCCCATGGTCTGAGTGAAAACCAGTATGGCTTCCGAAAATCGCAATCGAAAATCTGCGATCGACGCCATTAGTGCTGTAGTAGCCATAGCAAAGGAAGCAATAACGGGAAAGCGATGGAAAGGCGGTGACAAAAAATACTGTTCAGTGATAACGCTGGATGTAAAGAACGCATTCAACACAGCGAGTTGGACAAAAATACTGCAAGTCCTACAGAGCAAAAATGTGTAATATAGCTATTGTAAATAGCTACCTAAGCAACAGAAGGCTGATTTACCATAGCGATGAGGGAATGAAGCAATACATAATCACAGGCGGGGTGCCACAAGGCTTAGTTTTGGGACCCCTACTCTGGAATTTTATGTACGACGGAGTTCTGAGGCTTCCGGTTCCAGATGGAGTAAAAGTGATTGGATTTGCGGATGACATAGCAGTCGTCATTGTGTCGAAACATATTTCAGACTTGCAGCAGAGGGCAAACACGACAGTAGCCGAAATCCAAAAATGGCTGTCGTCATCAGGACTAACACTGGCAGAGCACAAAACAGAAGCTGTATTGATAAGTAGTCGGAAAAAAGTTGAATCTGCGGAAATCAAAGTAGGCAACGTTATTATAACATCACAGCGTGCTATAAAATACTTGGGCGTGATGATTGACGATCGTTTAAGCTTTCACCAACATGCTGAGTACGCAAGTAAAAAAGCGACGGGCTGTCATGTGTGTCTATCGAGAATGCTACCAAATGTCGGTGGACCAAAGAGCAGCAAGCGACGACTGCTAACGAACGTGGTGACGTCGACACTCTTGTACGCAGCACCAATTTGGGTGGATTCACTAAGGATTAAATCAAACGCAAAGCTTTATGACAAAGTCTACAGACTTAGCGCTCTTAGAGTCATCAGAGCCTACCGCACAGTGTCCCATGAGGCAGCATGCGTGCTTGCCGGAATGATACCACTAAAGATACTTGCTGAGGAAGCGGACCGCAAGCTCAAAGAAAGAAACGCAGATAGTCCCACATCTCATGTTCAGATTAGGTCGACGTCCCTACGAAGCTGGCAGAGACAATGGAACGATTCGATCAAGGGAAGGTGGACTTACAATCTTATTCCGGACGTTACGAAATGGATCGGTCGACAACATGGAGAAATGTGTTACCATCTAACACAGTTTCTGACTGGACATGGAGTGTTCCGCAGCTACCTCCATCGACTAGGATTAGCCGATTCCCCACATTGTCCGTGCTGCGCCGACAAACTGGAAGACGCTAAACATGTCCTCTTCGAATGTCCAAGGTTCGCAATGGAGAGAGATTCGGTGATGGCATATTACGGAAACAGATTTGCTTCCGAAAATCTGGTGGAGGTAATGATCTCCTCGGAAGGCTGCTGGAGGGCGGTGTGTTCCATGACTGGCCGCATACACGCGAAGTTGATGTCAGCCGACAAAGAAAGGAGACAGGCAGCAATAGCTGGCAGGGGGCTACCAAACGTAGACGAGCAGGGCTTTAGTTAAGATACTGACGGATGGATGAGGACGAACGGACTGTATGACGCTTGAGCATTAGTGCTCTGTCTGCCTCCCGACGTAATACTTAGCGGTAGTTCCGGGGGGACAAACAGACCTGGGGGAGGGGTTTTAGCGGGTTAAAGTCCCGTTCGAAGGCTTTCGATGCGGTCCCCTCATTTAAAAAAAAAAAAAAAAAAAAAAAAAACAGCCTCGAACGTCTTCACGGTTCGACACAGCTTCGAACGCCATCGCGGTTCGACACATCTTCGAACGCCATCACGGTTCGACACAGCTTCGAACGCCATCACGGTTCAAAACAGCTTCGAACGACGCCAAGGTTTGGTTTGACACAGCTTGGAACGCCATCGCGGTTCGACACACCCTCGAACGCCGTCAAGGTTCGACACAGCTTCGAACGCCATCAAGGTTCGACACAGCTTCGAACGCCATCGCGGTTCGACACAGCCTCGAAAGCCGTCAAGGTTCGACACAGCCTCGAACGCCATCAAGGTTCGACACAGCTTCGAACGCCATCCAGGTTCGACAAAGCTTCGAACGCCGTCAAGGTTCGACACAGCTTCAACCGCCATCGCGGTTCGACACAGCTTCGAACGCCGTCAAGGTTCGACACAGCTTCGAATGCAATAAAGGTTCGACACAGCTTCGAACGCCATCGCGGTTCGACACAGCTTCGAACGCCGTCAAGGTTCGACACAGCTTCGAACGCCATGAAGGTCCGACACAGCTTTGAACGCAATCACGGTTCGACACAGCCTCGAACGTTTGCTGCAGCACGCGATGCATCAATGTCAAGAGCTGGAAATAGTCGCGGCCGAACCTTAGTCCACTGGTGGAATGCAGAGATAGCAGACCTTAAAAGAATTTGTGCTCGTGCCAGAAGAATGGAGCAGCGAAATATCGATAAAGAAAACTACGAATTTTATCGATCGTCCTATACACTGGCTCGTAGAACACTAAAGAAGACAATAAGAAAAAGCAAAGCAGTTTGTTTTAGAGACTTATGTGACGATCTGGACTCAAATCCTAGGGGAGGCGCTTATAAGACAGTAATGTCAAAATTAAAATGCGCCAGGGTACAAACTCCCACAGCAGCTGAATTCATGCAGAAGGTGGTGCATACGCTCTTCCCAATTCATGATATAAACATGCCTCAATTGCAATATGAGCCGAATAATATACCAATCCCAGCCATTACTAATAATGAAATATCTGCGGAAATAAATTTATTTGGCAATAGGAAAGCGCCGGTCCAGATGGTATGCCGAATGAAATATTAAAATTAGCGTACAGCCTCAAGCCAGAAATTTTTCAGAAATTAATCCAGGCATGATTGTCGCAACAGGTTTTTCCAAGAATATGGAAAATCCAACGATTAGTCTTGCTCCTAAAACCCAAGAAATTATTAATGGATCCAACTTCATACGGGCCGCTATGTATGATTGGTACTCTTGGAAAGGTATATGAGCATATTCTACGTGAGCGTTTGCAATGTCATGTTAACGAAATCGATGGTTTATCGCCACATCAATATGGCTTTAGGAAGGGCTGCTCAACAATACACGCTATTCAGAAGGTGATAAATATAGCGGAGAAAGCTATAGAGGGTTCCCGTTGGATGTACGGTACAAAAGAGTACTGCTTGGTAATAACGCTGGATGTGAAAAATGCGTTTAATTCGGCAAGCTGGGAAAGCATCATTGCAGCACTTGAGCGATTGCAAACACCATGCTATCTTCTGAGAATCCTAAAGAGTTTCCTCTCCGAGAGAACCCTCCTTTACAACACCGATGTTGGTGTTAGACAACACAAAGTTACTGCAGCTTCGAACGCCGTCAAGGTTCCACACAGCTTCGAACGCCATCAAGGTCCGACACAGCTTCGAACGCAATCACGGTTCGACACAGCTTCGAACGCCATCCAGGTTCGACACAGCTTCGAACGCCATCAAGGTTCGACACAGCTTCGAACGCCATCGCGGTTCGACACAGCTTCGAACGCCATCACGGTTCGACACAGCTTCGAACGCCATCACGGTTCGACACAGCTTCGAACGACGCCAAGGTTCGACACAGCTTCGAACGCCGTCAAGGTTCCACACAGCTTCGAACGCCATCAAGGTCCGACACAGCTTCGAACGCAATCACGGTTCGACACAGCTTCGAACGCCATCCAGGTTCGACACAGCTTCGAACGCCGTCAAGGTTCGACACAGCTTCGAACGCCATCAAGGTTCGACACAGCTTCGAACGCCATCGCGGTTCGACACAGCTTCGAACGCCATCACGGTTCGACACAGCTTCGAACGCCGTCAAGGTTCGACACAGCTTCGAACGCCATCAAGGTCTGACACAGCTTCGAACGCCATCCAGGTTCGACACAGCTTCGAACGCCGTCAAGGTTCGACACAGCTTCGAACGTCATCAAGGTTCGACACAGCTTCGAACGCCATCACGGTTCGACACAGCTTCGAACGCCATCACGGTTCGACACAGCTTCGAACGACGCCAAGGTTCGACACAGCTTCGAACGCAATCAAGGTTCGACACAGCTTCGAACGCCGTCAAGGTTCCACACAGCTTCGAACGCCATCAAGGTCCGACACAGCTTCGAACGCAATCACGGTTCGACACAGCTTCGAACGCCATCCAGGTTCGACACAGCTTCGAACGCCGTCAAGGTTCGACACAGCTTCGAACGCCATCAAGGTTCGACACAGCTTCGAACGCTATCGCGGTTCGACACAGCTTGGAACGCCATCACGGTTCGACACAGCTTCGAACGCCATCACGGTTCGACACAGCTTCGAACGACGCCAAGGTTCGACACAGCTTCGAACGCAATCAAGGTTCGACACAGCTTCGAACGCAATCAAGGTTCGACACAGCTTCGAACGACGCCAAGATTCCACACAGCTTCGAACGCCATCAAGGTCCGACACAGCTTCGAACACAATCACGGTTCGACACAGCTTCGAACGCCATCCAGGTTCGACACAGCTTCGAACGCCGTCAAGGTTCGACACAGCTTCGAACGCCATCGCGGTTCGACACAGCTTCGAACGCCATCACGGTTCGACACAGCTTCGAACGCCATCACGGTTCGACACAGCTTCGAACGACGCCAAGGTTCGACACAGCTTCGAACGCAATCAAGGTTCGACACAGCTTCGAATGCCGTCAAGGTTCGACACAGCTTCGAACGCCATCAAGGTCCGACACAGCTTCGAACGCCGTCAAGGTTCGACACAGCTTCGAACGCCATCAAGGTCCGACACAGCTTCGAACGCCATCGCGGTTCGACACAGCTTCGAACGCCGTCAAGGTTCGACAAAGCTTCGAACGCCATCAAGGTCCGACACAGCTTCGAACGCCATCAAGGTTCGACACAGCTTCGAACGCCATCGCGGTTCGACACAGCTTCGAACGCCATCACGGTTCGACACAGCTTCGAACGCCATCACCGTTCGACACAGCTTCGAACGACGCCAAGGTTCGACACAGCTTCGAACGCAATCAAGGTTCGACACAGCTTCGAACGCCATCGCGGTTCGACACAGCTTCGAACGCCGTCAAGGTTCGACAAAGCTTCGAACGCCATCAAGGTCCGACACAGCTTTGAACGCCATCAATGTTCGACACAGCTTCGAACGCCATCGCGGTTCGACACAGCTTCGCACGCCATCACGGTTCGACACAGCTTCGAAAGCCATCACGGTTCGACACAGCTTCGAACGACGCCAAGGTTCGACACAGCTTCGAACGCAATCAAGGTTCGACACAGCTTCGAACGCCATCGCGGTTCGACACAGCTTCGAACGCCGTCAAGGTTCGACACAGCTGCGAACGCCATCAAGGTCCGACACAGCTTCGAACGCCGTCAAGGTTCGACACAGCTTCGAACGCCATCAAGGTCCGACACAGCTTCGAACGCCGTCAAGGTTCGACACAGCTTCGAACGTCATCAAGGTTCGACACAGCTTCGAACGCCATCGCGGTTCGACACAGCTTCGAATGCCATCACGGTTCGACACAGCTTCGAACGCCATCACGGTTCGACACAGCTTCGAACGACGCCAAGGTTCGACACAGCTTCGAACGCAATCAAGGTTCGACACAGCTTCGAACGCCATCGCGGTTCGACACAGCTTCGAACGCCGTCAAGGTTCGACAAAGCTTCGAACGCCATCAAGGTCCGACACAGCTTCGAACGCCATCAAGGTTCGACACAGCTTCGAACGCCATCGCGGTTTGACACAGCTTCGAACGCCATCACGGTTCGACATAGCTTCGAACGCCATCACGGTTCGACACAGCTTCGAACGACGCCAAGGTTCGAAACAGCTTCGAACGCAATCAAGGTTCGACACAGCTTCGAACGACGCCAAGGTTCGACACAGCTTCGAACGCCATCGCGGTTCGACACAGCTTCGAACGCCATCACGGTTCGACACAGCTTCGAACGCCATCGCGGTTCGACACAGCTTCGAACGCAATCAAGGTTCGACACAGCTTCGAACGCCATCGCGGTTCGACACAGCTACGAACGCCGTCAAGGTTCGACACAGCTTCGAACGCCATTAAGGTCCGACACAGCTTCGAACGCAATCACGGTTCGACACAGCTTCGAACGCCATCAAGGTCCGACACAGCTTCGAACGCAATCACGGTTCGACACAGCCTCGAACGTCTTCACGGTTCGACACAGCTTCGAACGCCATCGCGGTTCGACACAGCTTCGAACGCCATCACGGTTCGACACAGCTTCGAACGCCATCACGGTTCAAAACAGCTTCGAACGACGCCAAGGTTTGGTTTGACACAGCTTCGAACGCCATCGCGGTTCGACACAGCCTCGAACGCCGTCAAGGTTCGACACAGCTTCGAACGCCATCAAGGTTCGACACAGCTTCGAACGCCATCGCGGTTCGACACAGCCTCGAAAGCCGTCAAGGTTCGACACAGCCTCGAACGCCATCAAGGTTCGACACAGCTTCGAACGCCATCGCGGTTCGACACAGTTTCGAACGCCATCCAGGTTCGACAAAGCTTCGAACGCCGTCAAGGTTCGACACAGCTTCGAACGCCATCGCGGTTCGACACAGCTTCGAACGCCGTCAAGGTTCGACACAGCTTCGAACGCAATAAAGGTTCGACACAGCTTCGAACGCCATCGCGGTTCGACACAGCTTCGAACGCCGTCAAGGTTCGACACAGCTTCGAACGCCATGAAGGTCCGACACAGCTTTGAACGCAATCACGGTTCGACACAGCCTCGAACGTTTGCTGCAGCATGCGATGCATCAATGTCAAGAGCTGGAAATAGTCGCGGCCGAACCTCAGTCTACTGGTGGAATGCAGAGATAGCAGACCTTAAAAGAATTTGTGCTCGTGCCAGAAGAATGGAGCAGCGAAATATCGATAAAGAAAACTACGAATTTTATCAATCGTCCTATACACTGGCTCGTAGAACACTAAAGAAGACAATAAGAAAATGCAAAGCAGTTTGTTTTAGAGACTTATGTGACGATCTGGACTCAAATCCTAGGGGAGGCGCTTATAAGACAGTAATGTCAAAATTAAAATGCGCCAGGGTACAAACTCCCACAGCAGCTGAATTCATGCAGAAGGTGGTGCATACGCTCTTCCCAATTCATGATATAAACATGCCTCAATTGCAATATGAGCCGAATAATATACCAATCCCAGCCATTACTAATAATGAAATATCTGCGGAAATAAATTTATTTGGCAATAGGAAAGCGCCGGTCCAGATGGTATCCCGAATGAAATATTAAAATTAGCGTACAGCCTCAAGCCAGAAATTTTTCAGAAATTAATCCAGGCATGATTGTCGCAACAGGTTTTTCCAAGAATATGGAAAATCCAACGATTAGTCTTGCTCCTAAAACCCAAGAAATTATTAATGGATCCAACTTCATACGGGCCGCTATGTATGATTGGTACTCTTGGAAAGGTATATGAGCATATTCTACGTGAGCGTTTGCAATGTCATGTTAACGAAATCGATGGTTTATCGCCACATCAATATGGCTTTAGGAAGGGCTGCTCAACAATACACGCTATTCAGAAGGTGATAAATATAGCGGAGAAAGCTATAGAGGGTTCCCGTTGGATGTACGGTACAAAAGAGTACTGCTTGGTAATAACGCTGGATGTGAAAAATGCGTTTAATTCGGCAAGCTGGGAAAGCATCATTGCAGCACTTGAGCGATTGCAAACACCATGCTATCTTCTGAGAATCCTAAAGAGTTTCCTCTCCGAGAGAACCCTCCTTTACAACACCGATGTTGGTGTTAGACAACACAAAGTTACTGCAGCTTCGAACGCCGTCAAGGTTCCACACAGCTTCGAACGCCATCAAGGTCCGACACAGCTTCGAACGCAATCACGGTTCGAAACAGCTTCGAACGCCATCCAGGTTCGACACAGCTTCGAACGCCATCAAGGTTCGACACAGCTTCGAACGCCATCGCGGTTCGACACAGCTTGGAACGCCATCACGGTTCGACACAGCTTCGAACGCCATCACGGTTCGACACAGCTTCGAACGACGCCAAGGTTCGACACAGCTTCGAACGCAATCAAGGTTCGACACAGCTTCGAACGCAATCAAGGTTCGACACAGCTTCGAACGACGCCAAGATTCCACACAGCTTCGAACGCCATCAAGGTCCGACACAGCTTCGAACACAATCACGGTTCGACACAGCTTCGAACGCCATCCAGGTTCGACACAGCTTCGAACGCCGTCAAGGTTCGACACAGCTTCGAACGCCATCGCGGTTCGACACAGCTTCGAACGCCATCACGGTTCGACACAGCTTCGAACGCCATCACGGTTCGACACAGCTTCGAACGACGCCAAGGTTCAACACAGCTTCGAACGCAATCAAGGTTCGACACAGCTTCGAATGCCGTCAAGGTTCGACACAGCTTCGAACGCCATCAAGGTCCGACACAGCTTCGAACGCCGTCAAGGTTCGACACAGCTTCGAACGCCATCAAGGTCCGACACAGCTTCGAACGCCATCGCGGTTCGACACAGCTTCGAACGCCGTCAAGGTTCGACAAAGCTTCGAACGCCATCAAGGTCCGACACAGCTTCGAACGCCATCAAGGTTCGACACAGCTTCGAACGCCATCGCGGTTCGACACAGCTTCGAACGCCATCACGGTTCGACACAGCTTCGAACGCCATCACGGTTCGACACAGCTTCGAACGACGCCAAGGTTCGACACAGCTTCGAACGCAATCAAGGTTCGACACAGCTTCGAACGCCATCGCGGTTCGACACAGCTTCGAACGCCGTCAAGGTTCGACAAAGCTTCGAACGCCATCAAGGTCCGACACAGCTTTGAACGCCATCAATGTTCGACACAGCTTCGAACGCCATCGCGGTTCGACACAGCTTCGCACGCCATCACGGTTCGACACAGCTTCGAAAGCCATCACGGTTCGACACAGCTTCGAACGACGCCAAGGTTCGACACAGCTTCGAACGCAATCAAGGTTCGACACAGCTTCGAACGCCATCGCGGTTCGACACAGCTTCGAACGCCGTCAAGGTTCGACACAGCTGCGAACGCCATCAAGGTCCGACACAGCTTCGAACGCCGTCAAGCTTCGACACAGCTTCGAACGCCATCAAGGTCCGACACAGCTTCGAACGCCGTCAAGTTTCGACACAGCTTCGAACGTCATCAAGGTTCGACACAGCTTCGAACGCCATCGCGGTTCGACACAGCTTCGAACGCCATCACGGTTCGACACAGCTTCGAACGCCATCACGGTTCGACACAGCTTCGAACGACGCCAAGGTTCGACACAGCTTCGAACGCAATCAAGGTTCGACACAGCTTCGAACGCCATCGCGGTTCGACACAGCTTCGAACGCCGTCAAGGTTCGACAAAGCTTCGAACGCCATCAAGGTCCGACACAGCTTCGAACGCCATCAAGGTTCGACACAGCTTCGAACGCCATCGCGGTTCGACACAGCTTCGAACGCCATCACGGTTCGACATAGCTTCGAACGCCATCACGGTTCGACACAGCTTCGAACGACGCCAAGGTTCGACACAGCTTCGAACGCAATCAAGGTTCGACACAGCTTCGAACGCCATCGCGGTTCGACACAGCTACGAACGCCGTCAAGGTTCGACACAGCTTCGAACGCCATTAAGGTCCGACACAGCTTCGAACGCAATCACGGTTCGACACAGCTTCGAACGCCGTCAAGGTTCGACACAGCTTCGAACGCCATCAAGGTTCGACACAGCTTCGAACGCCATCGCGGTTCGACACAGCCTCGAAAGCCGTCAAGGTTCGACACAGCCTCGAACGCCATCAAGGTTCGACACAGCTTCGAACGCCATCGCGGTTCGACACAGCTTCGAACGCCATCACGGTTCAAAACAGCTTCGAACGACGCCAAGGTTTGGTTTGACACAGCTTCGAACGCCATCGCGGTTCGACACAGCCTCGAACGCCGTCAAGGTTCGACACAGCTTCGAACGCCATCAAGGTTCGACACAGCTTCGAACGCCATCGCGGTTCGACACAGCCTCGAAAGCCGTCAAGGTTCGACACAGCTTCGAACGCAATCACGGTTCGACACAGCTTCGAACGCCGTCAAGGTTCGACACAGCTTCGAACGCCGTCAAGGTTCGACACAGCTTCGAACGCCATTAAGGTCCGACACAGCTTCGAACGCCATCACGGTTCGACACAGCTTCGAACGCCATCGCGGTTCGACACAGCTTCGAACGCAATCAAGGTTCGACACAGCTTCGAACGCCATCGCGGTTCGACACAGCTACGAACGCCGTCAAGGTTCGACACAGCTTCGAACGCCATTAAGGTCCGACACAGCTTCGAACGCAATCACGGTTCGACACAGCTTCGAACGCCGTCAAGGTTCGACACAGCTTCGAACGCCATCACGGTTCGACACAGCTTCGAACGCCATCGCGGTTCGACACAGCCTCGAAAGCCGTCAAGGTTCGACACAGCCTCGAACGCCATCAAGGTTCGACACAGCTTCGAACGCCATCGCGGTTCGACACAGCTTCGAACGCCATCACGGTTCAAAACAGCTTCGAACGACGCCAAGGTTTGGTTTGACACAGCTTCGAACGCCATCGCGGTTCGACACAGCCTCGAACGCCGTCAAGGTTCGACACAGCTTCGAACGCCATCAAGGTTCGACACAGCTTCGAACGCCATCGCGGTTCGACACAGCCTCGAAAGCCGTCAAGGTTCGACACAGCTTCGAACGCAATCACGGTTCGACACAGCTTCGAACGCCGTCAAGGTTCGACACAGCTTCGAACGCCATCAAGGTCCGACACAGCTTCGAACGCAATCACGGTTCGACACAGCCTCGAACGTCTTCACGGTTCGACACAGCTTCTAACGCCATCGCGGTTCGACACAGCTTCGAACGCCATCACGGTTCGACACAGCTTCGAACGCCATCACGGTTCAAAACAGCTTCGAACGACGCCAAGGTTTGGTTTGACACAGCTTCGAACGCCATCGCGGTTCGACACAGCCTCGAACGCCGTCAAGGTTCGACACAGCTTCGAACGCCATCAAGGTTCGACACAGCTTCGAACGCCATCGCGGTTCGACACAGCCTCGAAAGCCGTCAAGGTTCGACACAGCCTCGAACGCCATCAAGGTTCGACACAGCTTCGAACGCCATCGCGGTTCGACACAGTTTCGAACGCCATCCAGGTTCGACAAAGCTTCGAACGCCGTCAAGGTTCGACACAGCTTCGAACGCCATCGCGGTTCGACACAGCTTCGAACGCCGTCAAGGTTCGACACAGCTTCGAACGCCATCAAGGTCCGACACAGCTTCGAACGCAATCACGGTTCGACACAGCCTCGAACGTCTTCACGGTTCGACACAGCTTCGAACGCCATCGCGGTTCGACACAGCTTCGAACGCCATCACGGTTCGACACAGCTTCGAACGCCATCACGGTTCAAAACAGCTTCGAACGACGCCAAGGTTTGGTTTGACACAGCTTCGAACGCCATCGCGGTTCGACACAGCCTCGAACGCCGTCAAGGTTCGACACAGCTTCGAACGCCATCAAGGTTCGACACAGCTTCGAACGCCATCGCGGTTCGACACAGCCTCGAAAGCCGTCAAGGTTCGACACAGCCTCGAACGCCATCAAGGTTCGACACAGCTTCGAACGCCATCGCGGTTCGACACAGTTTCGAACGCCATCCAGGTTCGACAAAGCTTCGAACGCCGTCAAGGTTCGACACAGCTTCGAACGCCATCGCGGTTCGACACAGCTTCGAACGCCGTCAAGGTTCGACACAGCTTCGAACGCAATAAAGGTTCGACACAGCTTCGAACGCCATCGCGGTTCGACACAGCTTCGAACGCCGTCAAGGTTCGACACAGCTTCGAACGCCATGAAGGTCCGACACAGCTTTGAACGCAATCACGGTTCGACACAGCCTCGAACGTTTGCTGCAGCATGCGATGCATCAATGTCAAGAGCTGGAAATAGTCGCGGCCGAACCTCAGTCTACTGGTGGAATGCAGAGATAGCAGACCTTAAAAGAATTTGTGCTCGTGCCAGAAGAATGGAGCAGCGAAATATCGATAAAGAAAACTACGAATTTTATCAATCGTCCTATACACTGGCTCGTAGAACACTAAAGAAGACAATAAGAAAATGCAAAGCAGTTTGTTTTAGAGACTTATGTGACGATCTGGACTCAAATCCTAGGGGAGGCGCTTATAAGACAGTAATGTCAAAATTAAAATGCGCCAGGGTACAAACTCCCACAGCAGCTGAATTCATGCAGAAGGTGGTGCATACGCTCTTCCCAATTCATGATATAAACATGCCTCAATTGCAATATGAGCCGAATAATATACCAATCCCAGCCATTACTAATAATGAAATATCTGCGGAAATAAATTTATTTGGCAATAGGAAAGCGCCGGTCCAGATGGTATCCCGAATGAAATATTAAAATTAGCGTACAGCCTCAAGCCAGAAATTTTTCAGAAATTAATCCAGGCATGATTGTCGCAACAGGTTTTTCCAAGAATATGGAAAATCCAACGATTAGTCTTGCTCCTAAAACCCAAGAAATTATTAATGGATCCAACTTCATACGGGCCGCTATGTATGATTGGTACTCTTGGAAAGGTATATGAGCATATTCTACGTGAGCGTTTGCAATGTCATGTTAACGAAATCGATGGTTTATCGCCACATCAATATGGCTTTAGGAAGGGCTGCTCAACAATACACGCTATTCAGAAGGTGATAAATATAGCGGAGAAAGCTATAGAGGGTTCCCGTTGGATGTACGGTACAAAAGAGTACTGCTTGGTAATAACGCTGGATGTGAAAAATGCGTTTAATTCGGCAAGCTGGGAAAGCATCATTGCAGCACTTGAGCTATTGCAAACACCATGCTATCTTCTGAGAATCCTAAAGAGTTTCCTCTCCGAGAGAACCCTCCTTTACAACACCGATGTTGGTGTTAGACAACACAAAGTTACTGCAGGAGTTCCGCAAGGCTCGGTGTTGGGACCACTACTGTGGAACATTATGTATGATTCAGTGCTACGCATCCCTGTCCCAAGCTGCGTAAAAATAATTGGATATGCCGACGATGTTGCGGTGGTCATTGTGGCAAAGCAGATACACCAGCTGCAATCATTAGCGACTGATGTAATGTGTTTGATTAAAACTTGGCTCACGAGAAACAAATTGTGCCTGGCTACACAGAAGACAGAAGCGGTACTAATAACCAGCAGGAAAAAGCTCGAATTCGTAGAGTTGAACATTGATGGAGTCAGAATCAAGTCTGTACCAGCGATTCGATATCTAGGCGTGATGCTAGATAGCAGGCTGACTTTCACTACGCATATCGAAATGGTGTGTGGTAAGGCAATGGCAACGTACGCGGCCCTAACTCGTATAATGGGTAATACATATGGGCTCAGCCAGAAGCGTAGACTGCTGCTGGCTAAAGTAGTTATATCTATTGTAATGTACGCTGCACCGGTTTGGGCTAAGGCGATACATGCAAAGAAGAACGTGCGACAATTAAATCAAATTCTTCGTTTATGCGCTCTACGAGTTTACTGTGGCTTCCGAACGATCTCGCACGAAGCAGCCGCTGCGATCGCAGGATTACCTCCGCCAGACTTATTAGTTGAGGAAATCTCAACACGTTTCCATAAGAGAACTGACATCCGCAGAAGTCTTGCAGCTCACGAAGTCAAAGATATAACCCGAGTCACCTTCTCCAAGTGGCAAGATAGGTGGAACATCTCTAGCAAAGGGCGATGGACACATAGACTGATTCCTAATGTGAAGTGTTTGGTGGAAAGACCGCACGGTGAGTTAGATTTTTATTTAACACAAATGATCAGTGGTCATGGCTGTTTCCGGAGCTATCTCCAGAAGTATGGGCACGACTCGAGTGCCACATGTGGTTCGTGCGCCATTGCACATGAAGATGTGCACCACATATTTTTTGAATGCGAAGCTTTTGCACCCGTTCGCTTAAACACAGAAACAGTGCTGTGTCGAAAATTAACAGCGGACAATTTCACCAACTGCATGCTGCGATCGCCAGAAGCTTGGCTGGCGCTTAAATCCATGTGTGCCAATATTATGATGAGACAACGCAGGTTAGAACGCGAGCGTAGTGTCCAGATTATCGAACGATAAACAGAACGGGACAAACGAACTGATACCAATACGTTAGAGTTAGAGACTATTAATATAGGACGAAGACGAACGTTTGAGCATTAGCTCTTTCTGCCTCCCGACGGTATACTTAGCGGTAGTTCCGGGGGACCAACAGACAGGGGGAGGGGTTTTAGCGAGTTAAAGTCTCGCACTCAGGCTTTTTTCTTATATAAAAGAAAAAAAAAAAAACAAAACATCCTCACGGTTCGACACAGCTTCGAACGCAATCAAGGTTCGACACAGCTTCGAACGCCATCGCGGTTCGACACAGCTACGAACGCCGTCAAGGTTCGACACAGCTTCGAACGCCATCAAGGTCCGACACAGCTTCGAACGCAATCACGGTTCGACACAGCTTCGAACGCCATCAAGGTCCGACACAGCTTCGAACGCAATCACGGTTCGACACAGCCTCGAACGTCTTCACGGTTCGACACCACTTCAAACGACGTGATCATCGCACCGCATTCAACATCCGCTCAAACAACATACAGCAGCGGCGAGAATAATAACACAGCGACTGACAACAACGACAGCATCTACAGAAAAGGGCGAATGACAGTGCTGCCAATTAATTATAAGCAACAAGTTATATTAAATAAAGTTGTCATCAATTGTTTTCACAAAAAAATAAATATTTCTGTGAATTGGATCCTGGTTACTCACTGAGTCATACCCTAGCCAGAGCAACAACGTTACATAACTACGTGTTTGTGTATACCTTTTTATTAGCTTAGCGGTTAGGCTCCGCAGATTAGTTAGGCAAGCTGATGTTGCCGAATTAAGTAAGGATGAAAGCGAAGGCGATCGTGTGTCGCCAAATTATTGGCTTGTAAATGAAACAATGCAATTGTAGGCTTACTAATTCATTCTGGTCTTTATTTAAAAATTACACAATCTTATATACTAAAATTTCTTATTCTGACTTCGAAAAATATGCTATGTTCGACACTTTTGATTGGTTTACTTTTCATTGGTGATCGCCAAAATAGTTGACGATCACATGTGTCGCAATCCAATTCTTATTTTTATTTTTACTCTTTTTCTTCACATTCTACCACGGCCTTGCAGTTGTCTTGGACTTTAAGTTAAAGTGCGTTGCTTGCACATTTGTTGCAGCGCTACAACAAACACACGTTTTGTTGCGGTGGCACAACAAACACACAGCGAGCGGTCGTAGCACTCGATGGCTCAATTTACGTTCTCGAGTGGATGACCCAAAAACTGTTTACGGAAGGCAATTTTTAAAATGAATTATTATTTCCCTGTGCAGAGGTGGGCATAACCATTGTATGTTTATGGCACGCACTACAGTATAATTGACAAGGAGTACACACAGTATAAGGATACTGTGAATTACGTTTACCGCCACACTAAGTGCACATTAATTTTAGGGGATGATTGTAGTTAACATACACACAGCAATCAACAACTACAACACAATTGGAAAATACTGTACTCAGTTAAAAAGCACAACGCCTACGATCCCGCCATCTACGACAAAATCATAGCAAGTGCTAACTATCCTTAAATAACAATTATAAATACAGTTATATGAATTGGTAACACATTTCTACAACAAAACCAAACACACGCGCTATAAAATAAATTTTATTTTAGACAATTAACAATTTTATCACTTGTGACTCCTAAAACGAGCATAAAGAGTACTGTCAAATTGAAATACTTAACGAACATTTACATTCTAGCTACGACATACACCAAATAATGTTATTGAACAAAAGAGATAAAAGTCTATGTCTACAAAAATCTACAAATTACACTGGGCAATAACCAATTTTAATATTTTATTACAGGCAGATACATAACAAATGCAGAACAAAAAATTTGGCGAAAAATTTGGCATCAGCCAGCTAACGTCAGCCAGCCAAAAGCTCTTACATTAAGTTAAGGCTACATTTAGGAGCGAAGCTCGAATAAGAGTTTCTTCTATCAGAAGAACTATTATTATTACTATTATTATTATTGTAGGCACTGACGCACCGCGACGTCATGGATCTTATGTGCATGCCCTTACCTAACCCAGATCTAAACCCTTTAAAAATCCAGACCTTTGAGTTAGGCATAATTGGATCACCATAACTAAACCGCCTCTGATTGCTAAGAGCAGGACAATCGCAGAGAACATTCTCAGCGGTTTCTTTAGCATCTTCCCAAAATCTGCAGATGTCCGTTTTAGACAGCCCGATTTTTGCTAGGTGATATCTCAGACCGCAGTGGGCCGTAAGAAAACCCGAAAGGAGACGTAAGTCCTTCCTGCTTAGCGTAAGGAGTTTTAATGATACTCCCTTAGCTAGGTTAAGAAATCTCTTTGCCTGGCGATGGCCTAAAGTATTTGCTTCACGTTTGTATCTATTAGATAGTCCACAAAAAGGCTCCGGACTTAAAAGGCCGCTGAGCACTGCGCCTTGCTATGCAATCGGATCTCTCATTCCCCTCACAGCCCTCATGCCCAGGAATCCATCACAATGCAATGGTATTTTGTTGTCCCAGTTGGATGAGGGACTTGCGACAGTTGTCGACGAACCTGGATCCAATTGTTTCAGACCTGTTCCAAAGCCGCTTGGCTATCAGAGAGGATATAGATGTGTGCACCAAATGCCCTTCTACAAAGGCACACATATCTGTATGGCAAACAATTCTGCCTGGCAGATGGTTGCAAGATTTCCCATTGGTACACCTTTCCGAAATCTTGGCCCTACGATGCCGGCACCCGCATCACCGTTCTGTAGTTTGGACCTGTCAGTATACCAAATTTGAGCTCAAGGTGCGAAATTTAGTTTCCTGTTCCTCCAGTCTAAACGCTCAAATACGTTAACCGTATAGTTCCTGGAGAAAGCCAATCTTTTTGGCATGTTGTCGCTGAATCTGACAATAGGTTAATTCATAAAAATATTCACAATCTCCATATGCCCATGTAGATCCCCACTTTGCATGGAGGATATTCGAATAAGCCGGAGTGCCGATAGACATGCCTCCTCTTTTATCGTTACCGATAATGGTGGGATGTGTAACAAAACACTAAGGGCCATGGTTGGGCACGATTTCATTGCACCATTTATGCCCACACAGACCAGTCGCTGTAACTTATTTAGCGCTTTTGCAGCTTTAATTTTATTCTTTCTGGTCTTACAATAACTTCAAATGCCCAGTAGGTCATTTTAGGGCTGATGCCCCAAGTTTTACCATAGAAACTAGTACAAGCATAGACATAACACTACTGAGGTATGCATTCCAAGTTAGCGCTCTATTCAGGATGATCCCGAGATACTTTGCCACCTTGGAGAATTCTATTACAGTACCTTCCAGAACAGGCTTCTCCAGCCAAATCCGGGTAAAGGGTACCACGATGATCTTCTCAAGATTCAAGCGAAGGCCCTTCTCCTCACAACAAATTTTTGTAATGTTAATGGCCCGCTGCACGCAGTCAGATATCGTAGGCTGATGATCTCCTACAACATAGAGCACAAGGTCGTCAGCATAGCCCTGAGTGCTGAAGTCCAAGAAATTGAGTTTATTCAGGAGTTCGTCCACAACCAATGTCCATAACAGTGGTATTGTGTGGCTACTAGAGAGGTTAGAAACCCTGATTAATTTGGCACTCGCCGTCCAGAACTATAGAGCCACGATTCAATCCATAGGGTTAAGTCAATATCTAAACGATCCTATGTTATTAAACGAGTTACTAGGTAAGTTACCGAGTGAGTTAAAGCTTGATTGGGCACGCAGTCAAATATCACTCGGCCCAGCCAGCATTGAAAGGTTTGACAAGTGGCTGTTCAACCTCGCTACTTGCGCTAGTCGTGTCGCACCCTTCCAACAATCTCTATGTAATCACAGAGAGGAGCAGCTTTCCCGAAAATCGCCAAAAGAGAGAATCATGTTGCACAACATATCTGAATCACAAAATAACTCACATGAATCTTCTTGCCCGAAATGTTCCAAAGGACATAAGTTGAGTGAATGTAACGAATTCTTGGCCCTTAACCAACAAGACAGATGGAAATTCGTTCGCGACGAAAGACTTTGCATTCGATGCTTCAAGCATCACTTTGTAAGACGCTGTAATTCAAAAGGGCAGTGTGGCATCGATAATTGTAAGATGTCGCACAATCAACTACTTCATTCAACGCCAGCACAGAGGGACTCACAATGGAATGGTCGTCAAAACTCTACGATATTACTACACGTCAGGAAATCGCAAGAAACCTTATTTCGATACATACCAGTGACGCTGCACGGAAATGGTAAGGCGATCACCACTTATGCGCTCATCGACGAAGGGGCAGCATGCACTTTAATCGAAAACGATATCGCGTCCGAATTAAATCTGGATGGTCCTATAAGGGAATTATGTTTACGATGGACCGGAGACATTACTCAAAACGAGGTAAATTCTAAACGTGTATCATTTGACATTTCTTCATGTGAAAAGGGGGCGCCAAGATACCATATCCGAAACGTTCGAACAGTAGCCAGCTTAGCTCTTCCAGAACAGACTCTAAACACAACCACAATTGAGGAACGCGATCATTTGAAAGATCTATCAATTTACTCGTACCAACGATCTGTAAAATCGATTTTAATGGACATTCTCCCCGAAACTGGTCTACGTGAAGAAGTCTTGAGAGCTGCCTTGGCGGATATCGAACATATACTCAACTCACGGCCACTAACCTATATTCCTTTGGATTCATATGAGAGCGAAGCACTGACTCCGAACCACTTTCTATTAGGTAGTTCGAGTGGAGTACGTGAACGAACTGATGAAGACTGTAGCGGAACAACACTCGGAAAGTACTTTCGAATAGCTGGTCAGATAGCAGACAGCTTTTGGCGGCGGTGGTTGCGAGAGTATTTGCCATGCTTAACCAGACGTACCAAGTGGTTCCAAAATCCGCCTGAACCGATTGCGTTAAACGACGTTGTAGTCATCGTAGACGAAAATACTAAGCGAAACTCATGGCAAAAGGGCGTAATAGTAGATCTGCATCGAGCGGGCGATGGGCAAGCGCGAAGTGCAGTAGTAAAAACTCAAAACGGTTTAATAACGCGCCCTATAATTAAAATAGCAAAGCTGGATGTAAAGAGGTAAACATCACAATAAATCATGAAGTTTACGAAGAGGGGGATGTTGTGTGGCTACTACGGTTTAAGCAACCCTGCAAGAAGACAGCTGTCATCAAGCAAATACTCAACTTTTCTTTCCTTTTTACTCGAAGTCATCATTGAAGGCTGACGTACAGAAATAAGCAAAAATTTGTAACGAGAAGCCACGGTATTTTAACATTTTCTGTGGTGAAAATACGTGGACGAATAAAATAATATTACGACGAAAACAATTGTTGAGCAAAGTTTATTTTCACGTAGTAACAAGTGGTGATAATACTTCCCCTTGGCGGCATTCCCTCTGGTGGCCCTAATTGATTGTTTCCCTCCAAGCTCAAATTGAATTCAACCGTCTCAGTTGATTTGCTTACTTCATATCGTGTCCTTAATATACATGTCCAGGAGTTTTTCCATTGTCTTAAGAAAAAAAGAGCTGAGGCTAATGGGCAGATATGCCTAAGGTAGCTGCACAGAACCACTATTTGTGTTAGGAATAAACACAACCCTAATCTCTGCCCATGCGTATGGAAAATGGCGAAGCCGTAAGCTTGCCCTAAACATTCCTGACAAGATGGGGACGAGCACATCCGCACTTTGCAGCAATAGACGCGGATATATCCAATCTGGTCCAGGGGCTTTAAAGGGACTAAAGATCCCAAGAGGCCATCGGACCTTGTCCTTGTCAAAGATATAGTAGATCCCGTTAGACCTGCCTCCCTCCTCGTTGAGCGAGGGGGAATTGCCGTCACACGTGCAGTAACACTGGGATTATCAATAAAGACGCACCCTGCGAAGTGAGTACTCAGCAGCAGCGAGCTAGTCTCTTCCACGCATATCGTGTAACCCCCATTAGGCTTTTTGAGGGTACATATACCATTAAAGTGGTCCTTGGAGAGCACCTTCTGACGAAGAATGCCAAGGAAACTTATAATCTCCTCAGAACTCCGTCTCCAGGAAGTTCTTTTTGACCTTCTCAGTTCCTTGTTATAGCCAGTCAGAGCGCTTTTGTATTCAGACCAGTTGCCCGTCCTTTTCGCGATAGTTCAAAGCCTTATTGTTCCTCCCTTCAGCTTATTGAAGGAACCGCTCCATCATGGAACCATTTTGCACTGTTGTTCCCTTGATAGTGGGCAATTGCTAACAAAGGCATCTTGTACATTTGAATTGAGCACACGAGCCTCAAATTCAAGCTCATCAGTCGTTAAAATAGGTGATTGTGAACGGTTAAAGCTTTATTCTAACATAAAGCGATAGTTTCCTCAGTTTATTTTCCTAGGATTTCTAAAAACTCGGACTTGCATCACCCATACTGAATCTGATGTTTTTATGGTCAGACATGCATACTTCTCCCGATACATGCCAGTTTGAGGCAATAGATGCCATTTTGTCGTTTGCCAAGGTCAGGTAAAGAACCTCACCTCGTACGGAATTGAGAAAGGTTGGCTCATGACCTCGGTGAGAGGTATTCACCCCTCTTGTTGGTGTCCCGACTGCCCCAGATCATATTATGGGCTTTGGCCAGCATATAATCCAAGGGAGGCGTTTTCGTTGGCAATGTTCCACCAGCTCCATTACTTCCCTGCTTGGTGCCACCACATCATCTTCCGGAAGGCAAGCGGATGCAATGAGACTTCCACAAATCCGCTTGCCGTAGGCACCTCTGCTCATGCAGCAACCAGATCACTAGTCATGAACTCTGAAAGCGGTAGAAAATTGATATTTTTATTAATTAAAAGGGCCGCGCTGAGACGGTCACAACTCATGCAGTAAATTACGTTACCATTTGTGATAGCGAGGCCCTTGGTATGCGAGGCCTATGGAGCCAAGGCGGCTGTATGAACGCTATGTTCAAGGCATCCGCCTGATAAACCAGTCTCAGCACAGAGCAGGCAGCCTTAGCATGGTAACAGTTGATTTGCAGACAGTTGGTTTGACCGCTAGTCAACCCTAATGTTGGCCGCTTCATATGCGGTTTTTTGCGCGGCCCCTAGACGCCACTTTTTTGGCACGATTGATAACGAACCGGGTCATCTCTTCGGGCGAACACCTATCCGCTTTTCTGGCCTTATCCGTGCCACCAGACCTCCTACTAAGCGGAGGGCGCCAATCACTGGTACGTTTAGTCGTTGCACCAGCCGAGGTCGTTGTGCGCCAGCTTCCTGCGCCAGCTTGAGCCAACGCCTGTCGGATGGTAGCCGTAGAACTAGGTTTAGCGACTTTCATAGCCTCTGTATCCGACGGAGCTTCTGTTGGGTGTTTCGCGGACCCCTGCTCCGGCACAGTAGGCACTCCATCCTGTGGCCTCACACTGGAAGTACCGCTGCAACCAGGGGTGGCCGGGCTACTTTCTACTCCCTTTGGTTGAGTTCTGGTAGGGATTGATGGTGCCTCCGCTCCTGCCTCAGTCAGCTTCACGGTACGCCTAATGGTAACGCTGCCAAATCCACAACCAACTTTATATTGCATATCCTTCAGCACATTTGCCGATATCGGGTCAATCGCCAACACCAATTCAAAAACAGCTCCTCGCTGAGCTCTGCGAACCACCCGCCAGTCGCAAACACTGAGGCCCTCATTTTGGCCCTCCAGTAGTTCGAGGATGTCAGATGTCTTTGTACTATCCACCTCCGGAATGTACCCAACATAAAGTGGTACCCTAGTGATGTGTATTTTGTAATAAATTTTTATCTAAGTGGCAACATTGCCGCAAACTAGTTTTAGTAATTCCGTTATTCTCTGCTAAGCTTAAGTTTATGAAATTACAAATAAAGAAAAGCTGAACATTCAATCGGCAATCGTTTAATGATCAAGGTGCGTTTTTCTCTTGAGTCGGTGTAATATACCACATAATTGGCGACGAGGAAAAGAAAAACAATTACATTTTTTTTTTTTTTTTTGATATAATATATCAAATATTCGTGAAACAAATTTTTTTTTTAAGTTGGTACACAAAATTAAATTTGAAAACTTTAATTAATAATTTGAAATATAAAATATGCCGAGCGATTCATTAAATGCAACAACGCTATCAGTAGTGCAAGCGCATAGCGTACCTGAATTTCAACCACAAAGTGAAACGTGGCAAGTTTTTCGCGAAAGGTTAGACATCCATTTTGCAGAGATCGAATGTGAGATCATGGCTACAAAGAAGGCAATCCTTCTAAAGGCTATTGGATCTGCACCATATGCAATTTTGCATAGCCTATGTTCACCAACATCACCAATAACAAAAACTTATGAAGACCTGTGCAATATACTTTCGGATCACTTTACACCGCCAACTATAGTATATCGCGAACGAAAAAGATTCCACGAAGCTATTAAGGAAACAAGTGAGTCTGTGGCTGATTGGCTTGCCAAAGTAAAAAGTTTAGCATTAAATTGCAAGTTTGGAACGAATCTCGATGCGATGGTCAAGGATAAATTTATAATTGGACTCCCTCACCCAATATTTGAAAAACTGTGTGAAGAAGATGAAACAATAACTGTGAACAATGCTTTAAAAAAGGCGATGATTATGGAAATCAAATGTGCTGGTAATATTAACCCGAACAGTTTCGATCAGCAGGTAAAACAAGTGATCAAGGGCAAACGTAATAACGGCAAATATCGTCAAGGTCAAAACCAGCAAAATGATCAGCAAACTTGCAAGCATTGTGGATGGCGAAACCATCGAACAGAAGAGTGCAGATATAAAAATCATAAATGCCATACTTGCGGTAAACCTGGACATTTAGCATCAATATGCAGAAGCCAGCATCGTAAAGGGAAACATATAAAATTGGTTTCGAACAGGAATATTAATACTTTAGATAATCAATTATCAGATTATAATGAAATATTAAATTCATCAATTTGTAGCATTACTGATCATAATAGTAAGCGATACAGCTTACCAGATATTATCGAAGGAGTTCACCTCAATCTTTTGTGTGACACTGGTTCTCCTTGTACGCTGATTCCGGTTTCGTTATATAAAAAATTTAAAAGGAAATTACAAGTAAGAGAATGTTTTAGTGAGTATTTTGATTACAGTGGTACCATCATCGATGTTATAGGCGAATTTACAGCCAACGTAATATATCGCGGTATGAAAAGAAACATTATGATTGTAATCGCAAAATCTAATAATGCAATACCTGTCTTAGGCCGTTCGTTTCTCAACGCATTTAATTTCAATTTAACCCAGATAAATCTTCTAAGCCAGTCAGGTGATTTCGAAAAATATAAAAATAATTTAATACGAAAATTCTCCGCAGTTTTTGATAATTCGTTAGGCAGTTATAAATACTATACTGTTACTCTTGACATTGAAAGCAATGTCAAGCCTATATTTTTCAAGCCGCGTTCTTTACCACTGGCTTGGAAAGAAAAAGTGGGAAAGCAATTAGAAGAGCTAATCAAGTTAGACGTACTTGAGCCTGTAGATTTTTCTGAATGGGGCACACCCATAGTACCCATCTTAAAACCAAATGGAGATTTGCGCTTATGTGGCGACTATAAGGTCACAATTAATAAATATTTAAAAAATTTTAAATATCCCTTACCCAGGATTGATGAAATTTTTTCTTCCCTACAAGGTGGAACACTGTTCACCAAATTAGACCTTTCTAATGCGTATAACCAATTTCATTTGGATGAAAAATCTCAGTTAATGTGTTCATTAAGCACACATATTGGTTTGTTGAAAATGAAGAGAATGCCATTTGGAATAACTTCTGCTGCCGCAATTTTTCAGAAAAATATGGAATCTCTTCTACGTGGCATACCAAGAGTAGTAGTATATCAGGATGACATTACCATTACTGGAGCGAACATAACGGACCATATTAAGAATGTTGAAACAGTTTTGACAAAGCTCAATGACGCTGGTCTCAAATTTAACGTTGACAAGTGTAAATTTTTCCAGAATAAAATTACGTATTTAGGATTTGACATTGATAAAAATGGATTATCAAAGAGCTCTGATCACGTAGACAGAAAAATAAAAAATTTGTATGGTCAAGAAAAGCGCAAAGTGCTTACGACTTAATGAAGTCAGAAATAGTTTCTGATCAAGTGCTAGTTCACTTTGATCCCAAGTTACCCATAATATTGACAACAGATGCAAGTAATGATGCAGTTGCAGCTGTATTGTCACATAAATTTTCGGATAGGTCTTTAAAACCAATAGCGTTTGTATCGCGTGCATTATCTAAAAGTGATAAAAACTATAGCACCTTAGAAAAAGAAGCTCTTGCAATAATTTTTGGTGTAACTAAACTAAACCATTTTTTGTTAGGCAACCCTTTCATACTCCATACTGACCACAAGCCTCTCATAACTATTTTCGGTGAAAAGAAAGGACTTCCATTGATGGCTTCTGCTAGACTTCAAAGATGGGCTCTTATTTTAAGTGGTTTTAATTTCGAAGTAATATATATAAAAGGATCAACGAATCATGCAGATGGTTTATCCAGAATGCCTCAATATACCTGTCAAAGAGACGCTGTTGAAAACAGTTACATATGTTATGTTGAGAAAGAAAATCCTTTATTAATTGATTTTAAACTTATTGCCAAAGAAACCAGAAGAGATCCTATCCTCTCCAAAATCTCCGACGCCATTTTGAATGGGACAATTAGGTATCTTAATGGGGATCATTTTATGGCCTTCAGGAACAAAGAAATCGAACTGACCTTAGAAAAAGGGTGCATTTTATGGGGTTATAGAACAATAATCCCCACCAAACTTCGTTCGACTATTTTGAAACAAATTCATCGTTCTCATCTAGGCATAGTCAAAACTAAAAGCATAGCTAGGTCTTACGTTTGGTGGCCTGGTCTTGACAAAGACATAGAAAAATTAGTTAGGAATTGTAGAAGTTGTCAAGAACTTCAACCAAGTCCTGAAAAATGTACGTTGATACCATGGCAACCAACAAATACTGTTTGGAGTAGGATTCATGTGGATTTTGCTGGACCTATACAGAACTATCACTTATTCATTGTGATAGATTCCTTTTCCAAATGGGTTGAAGTTTTTAAGACAAAAGACATTACTAGCTCTTTTATAATTAGATGTCTTCGAGACTTATTCTCTCGTTTTGGACTTGTCGACACATTAGTAAGTGACAATGGTCGACAGTTCACCTCAGATCAATTCGGTGTCTTCTTAAAAGAAAACAGAATTAGGCATATATTAACAGCACCTGGGCATCCTGCCACAAATGGCCAGGCTGAAAACTTTGTTAAAACTATAAAAAAATCTATTTATGCTAACGTGAAATCGAGTAAAAACTTTAATCTGGATGATGTCATTCAAAACTTTTTAATGGACTACAGAAATGTACCTCATAGCACCACAGGTGAAAGTCCTGCAAAATTACTTTTAGGTCGATCTCTCAAAACGAGACTAAGCTTTCTTAAACCTCCCTCAAGTAGAGAAACAATTTTAGAAAAGCAAAGTAGGAACATTGAGTATCATAAAGGTAATCGCGAATATGAATATAGAAAAGGGGACAATGTGTACATACGTGATTACACCAATCCTAATCGCGATAGTTGGTCACCTGCTATAATCAAGAAGAAACTCGGTTATCGCACATACTCGTGCGTAATGAAAGACACTAATCGTGAAATAAAAAGACATTTGGATCAAATACGTGGCAAAACAAATGAAGAAAGTAACAACGAACCAACCACCGTACCAGAAGAATTAGTGGAGAATAATAATAATTTGAATGAAAATTTTGTTACTCAAGAAAATAATCAAAGAATATTAAGATCTCGAATTGATGGTAAGGTTGTTAAAAGCATACCCTAGATATTAAGCATACCCTAGATATTAAGACATGTTATTTCGACTAGCAATACGTATTTACTCTAACTCCCATTTTAAAATGAATTTGAAGCATAGAAGAAAAAGATTAGTTAAGATTAGTTAATTCTATTTTGAAAATATAATACATATTGCATACATACATATATCATATTCATATAATACAAAGCCAATGAAGGGCATGATGTGTATTTTGTAATAAATTTTTATCTAAGTGGCAACATTGCCGCAAACTAGTTTTAGTAATTCCGTTATTCTCTGCTAAGCTGAAGTTTATGAAATTACAAATAAAGAAAAGCTGAACATTCAATCGGCAATCGTTTAATGATCAAGGTGCGTTTTTCTCTTGAGTCGGTGTAATATACCACGCCTAGGTACGTCATTTTCTTGCACTACCTTTTTGTGCGCAGCCGCTCATGGTTTTAGCTTCGGCACATTTTCCCTAATCTACTCTGCCGTTGCCCTGTTTTTGCAGGTGACCTGCAGCCATCATGGCCGGAACTAACATCCCGTGAATTGCGGTTTTACTGAGCCGCTTCTTTTCCTACGCACTGACTTCAGCTGTTCAGTACTCCATACGGATTGAGGATAATCCGTAGGTGTAATGCCCAGCTTCACACCGGAGGCAACCTCACAGAAAGAGGGCTTCTGAGCATTGTTAGGAGGTACACCCAAACCGGTAGGGGCTGCAACAGCCCCCAACACCCATTGAGCTTGTTCCTGCCTTTTTGGGGGATTATCCTCCGGTGTAGTGTCTGCAGATCGAACTCTCTTCTGCAGAATTTCCGTATCCATGGCTGTTACAGACTCTGGATTCGAACTGGTATCTAGCACAGCAGCCGCATCAGTAAGGCACAGTGTAGCCCTTCCGATTGCTAAGGTGCGTGCTTTTTCACCATCAGTTGCGGTTGTAGTAGCCGCTAAACCAGATGGTAAAAGGTCAATGACCTGTTTGGTGTTTTTAGGCACTGTAGTTGCCTATGCATTTGTTTGTTTGTTGTTGACTTCTATTTTGTTATTCATGTAGTTGGAATGTCCACCTAGACATAGCCGCTTCTATACCGGTAAGGCTAATTAAAACCAGAGGGCGCCCGGTATCTGGAGTCCTTCGTTATAAGACTATAGGCACGGTTCAGATAACACCTGTGATTACGGGTTTTTCCGAGTTTTCCTCTTTGGATCCGCTATTTTTCTTAGAACAGGGGCACCGCGTTCAATGTGTGGCTATTCACCACGCATAGCCGGTCTTGAACCATTTAGGTACATTTAGCCATTTATGGTCCCTGGGACAGTACTTCATCATTCAGAAGACGTCAAAACCTTCACCTCCAATAATAGCATGTAAATTACAATTGTATGACAAAATTCTTGTGGCTTAGTTGACGAATGAATGAAATTAACTTAAAGAGGCACAAAAAATGTAGCATTGCTAAACTTTTAAAAGTAAATTTTGTACATTAAAATAAAACAACTGCTTATTATATAGAAGTACGAGTGTTTTATATACATGAACACTAGATTCTAGAGCGTAAATATTTTATTATTATAGTAGTTTTTATATTATCGGCATTACAGAGTACACAAGGTATCGGTATTGCGACTCAAATTATACCTTTGCCAACGCAAACAAGAAGTACTGATCTGCTTGAAAACCATCAAAAAACTCAAGAAATGGAAAAATATTTTCGATGAAGGAAACTAACTACACACAGCAACTGTTACAGCTTTTGAATACAACAGATCTCGTTGAATGCGTGAGCGAATAAGATTATTAAGATCATTAAGTGAAGAGATTAGAAGACAATTTTATTTAATTGTAGTTGTTTTCTATAGTTCTTCTGATAACCAAACTTTTACTCGAGCTTCGCACCTAAATGTAGTTAATTTTGTTAATTGTAAAAAAAAATAATTGCATAGAAAAAGAGCACATGAGAGTAAGAAATTATTTGTGACCCAGGCTGCTGAAAGCTTTGCAGTACAGAAAAAGTGGAATTTTAGCTGTCTATATGTTATATGGACAGTGCGTTAACTTCATGAAAGAGCTTTTGGCTGGCTGATGCAAAATTTTTTCGACAAATTTTTTGTTCAGCATTCGTCATCTGTACTTTACTTGTCTGTTATTTTATCCTTTAAAATAATACCTTGAAAAGTATGCCACAAAAAAAAATTAAATGCAGTAAAACAGAATATAATTAGCATGTGTAAGAAAATACTTTTTAAATTTTACCCACAAACCTACAAAAAAATATAAAAATAAAAAAAAAATAAAATAAAATAAAAATAAAAAAAAAAAAATAAAATAAAATATAATAATACTTACATACTTTTATAGTGAAAGCAAAAACCAAATACAGCGAAGACACAAACTAAAAACGGCTTCCTCGATTTCTTTTGTGCAAGAACCGACCAATTATTATTTTTATTTTCAATTACTACGTCTTCTTGTGACCACCTAGTAGGCTTTTCATTTTACTCCCTTCTGATTACCACTGCGGCTCATCTTAGGTTAAGAAATACTATGTTCTTCTCTAATGTAATTAGATTAAAGAAAAATTATAAATTCGGTATCAACCGTAACATCAAATCGAACGAAATACGAAAAAGTTACAATTGAGAGTTGATTTTCTTTAAGTCTCAGCTGCTGGGCATGGAAATTTGTGGATATAGATAGGACGAACTAGCTTCACGGTTTATCAAGGTCGATTCCAAGAAAATTTATAATAATTTTTTCTTTTTTCAAAATCGATTTCTTTACTCCAATTCTCCAATTACTTGGCATGTGAAGTTTAGCTGATTGTTATTTTAAGCCGTACGTCTTGAGTGTGAAGAAACTGACAGTGATTGGTGCAACTAGCTAGTGTAAGAATTATGCGTGGTGCGTTGGTTTGTAACACATTTGTCTCTTGAAGCTCACTATGAAGGTTACGTATCGTTGTGACAATATGTGTTGCGTTGCTACTGGTAACCCTCTGGTTCATTCTGTAAATAAAGAGTTTCATTTCGTCTCGTGTCGTGTATGACGTGGTTTCCTGCTTAATCGATCAAGCCAGCTGAGCCTCATTCCAAGAGGTTCGGAAGAGGCTTCGGAGAAGAAAGAAGAAACCCATAACCTATTAGTGTACCGCTGCAAACTGAAAACAAATGCAGAAAATTAAATTAATTGAAAAATGTTTAGTTACTGTATACGAAATTTCAAGAAATTTATTATAAAATATTAAAATTATATGACTTAGCTTATAACTTCCAAAAACTTTGTGCTTGGTAAAAAATGCATATTTGAAAACGCAGCTTCATGTTATAATTGCAGTTACTGCCAAGAACGTGTCAATTGATTATGGAAAATATTAATTTTATGGGACATAAATACACAGGTTGTGAACAGATTTTCCAATTTCACGAGCTAGAAATGGGATATTGTTTTCTCGCAAATAATATAGTTAACAAGTAAGTTAAATTTTTTTTTTAGCTATATACAAACTATTTATTACAAATTTATATATACATATGACATATTTATATAGTAAGCAAACGGAACCTATTTGGATCCGAAACGGGTTCGACTTCTCGTAATATTTGTCGGTATCCCGTTTTCAAATCGATTTTCGTGAGAAAGGTACCTCTACGTTTTTGGTTCCGTTTTTGGACCGAATTTCGCTTTGTCTTCCGATAATTTTCTGATCCCTTTTGGACCATTTTCTTTTTTGACAATATTTAATTAAAGTGAATATCAATAAATTAAATTGTGAATATGAATAAGTAATTTAATTAAAGTGAATATCAATCCACGCTATATATATTTACAAGCAGCTTTTGAGAATTAATAATTTCTACATCTTCTTTAAAGTTTAAATTATTGGAGTCCGGTTGGAATTGAACCCACCGCCGTCAACATTTCGATCGAGAATACTAACCTATAGGTAACGGGCGCGTAATTAATTACGTGGTTTTAGATTAAATGTAAGCAATTGGAAGCAATTGGAAAGTTGCATATGGATAATTAGGAAATGAATACGTGAATGCGCAGTGTTGAATAAAAACGTGTCCGATTAGTATGCGAAACCGATCCGATTCTATAAGCAAAACTGGAATCCGACAAAACTGGATCCAAGTACGATTTGTGGTTTACTGGGAAGTATAGACGTATTTGTAGAAAATATTTCTCAATTAAGCTATCTGTTTATTCTTACAAATTAATTATATTTATTTCATTAATCTTATTTAATATAACAGTGATTTCTTATGTCGCTTAGTGGCTCCCTTTAACTTCACGGTTTCTTACTGAGCGACTGTTTTTTTTTTTTTTTACCTTTTGTCACGTTCTCTTGCTTTGCCACTTTAGTTTGTCAGTAGTTGTGTCCAGTGCGTGTCGTTCGTGCAGCGAATCCCACATTCGGTCGTCCTTTCGTTTCATTCGCCTCGAATGAAGGATATCCCACTTTTTTATATTTTCAGCAGTCGTACTAGTCCGCTTTGCGACCTCGTGATCACCAACTTTCAAAATCTCTCGACCATGTTCAAATTTTTTGCTTATCTTATACAGTTTGGTACAATTTCAATCTGGACCCAAATTACGTTCACTTAAACGCTATGAGTTCATCGAGATTATAACCAGTCTCTTATTTACGTGTCGCATTGAAGGTCTTAATGTTTTCGCGTTGAAGCCGAGAAATGCTTTCTTGAGTCTGTTTATGTATTTCTTCACGTTGGTCATCTAATTACTTTATAGTAGCTTTGTCTATAATTCTCGTAACGCGAGATTCTCTTTCTGTCGCATTTCTTAACCGGTTAGAATCTTGAAGGGACTCAGTTTCGTACTTCGTGGTGGCGTACTATTGATGAATTGTTGCACCTTCTCGACGTATTTGTACCATGTTGCAAGATTCGGACCATACAATTTCCGAGTTGTATATCCGCAGCACAACTTGGTATATCCGTTCTACTCCGTCCCATTTCCCCTGGGACTCGCGTCGCTATCAACAAGTTGTGACGACGAAATAAGGCGCTGCCGAATTTCATCGTACACGCAGCAGCAGAGGAAATTCTTTTTTTATATATTACTTTTCTTTATTTATTTATTATATATAAACACATGAATTTTTAGTTTAGTTAAAAATGAATTGTTATCTTAAGTTAAAAATTAATTATTAGTTTAAGTTTGTATAGTTAAGCGAATTGTTAGTGTAACAGAAGGAGAAAAGGAGTAGCAGGTAAGCATTGGTATGTAGCGATGATTTAAGCCGTCAATGAGAGAACTCATAGATACACACAAGCCAGTACAGAAACTGCAAGAGAGCGAAATAAAACACGACGAGTGGAAAACAGAAATACCAACACAGTAGATACGACTAGAAGCGAAGCCGAACAGAGGCAGCGAGCTCAGCAAAGATAACAGCGGCAAGCACTTGGTCTTTGGCTGCTAAACACGAAGGACGTGCGATCTCTCGGGAACACAGTACACAGACGACACAGGCAGGTAAATCAAAATAGACGTTTAGTAAAACAGACTTCGACAACTGAAGCGAACAAGAAGCTCAGATTTGTGCCGCGGAACAAATTTATATATATATACGTAGCGTCAACTAGATTGGCAACTTGTGGTTTGGTACCCTTTTGTCAACCGTAGTAGTCCGCTGTTGTTTGGTAGCCAGTGGCTCCGCGACACATATCATATATATATACAACGATCATTTACCGAGCGCTCGAACTGAGTATAACTCAATAGTCACACTTTTGTGCCGCATAATTTTATAAATAATCGTCGACTAGACTGATAACTTGTAGTTTGGTACCCTTTTGTCAGCCCTAGTAGCCCGTCGCAGTTTGGTACCCAGCGGCTCGGCAATATATACAATCGGCAAGCTCCGTTTAGCGAACGCTCAAGACGAAAGCACGAGTTGGTGCACCAAGGACTAAATACCGTCGACTAGACTGGCAACTTGTGGTTTGGTACCCATTTGTCAGCCCTAGGAGTCTGTTGTGGTTTGGTACCTAGTGGCTCGGTAATATATACAATCGCCAAGCTCCGTTTAGCGAACGCTCAAGACGAAAGCACGAGTTGGTGCACCAAGGACTAAATACCGTCGACTAGACTGGCAACTTGTGGTTTGGTACCCATTTGTCAGCCCTAGGAGTCTGCTGTTGTTTGGTAGACAGTGGCTCCGCGACACATATCATATATATATACATCGATCATTTGACGAGCGCTCGAACTGAGTATAACTCAATAGTCACACTTTTGTGCCGCATAATTTAATAAATAATCGTCGACTAGACTGATAACTTGTAGTTTGGTACCCTTTTGTCAGCCCTAGTAGCCCGTCGCAGTTTGGTACCTAGCGGCTCGGCAATATATACAATCTGCAAGCTCTGTTTAGCGAACGCTCAAGACGAAAGCACGATTTGGTGCACCAAGGACTAAATACCGTCGACTAGACTGGCAACTTGTGGTTTGTTACCTATTTGTCAGTCCTAGGAGTCTGCTGTGGTTTGGTACCTAGTGGCTCAGCGGTTTCTAGTCACACAGAAGTAAACGTAATAACGGAATTCAGGGAACGAGACAGCACGCGACGACTTTGACAGCAGAGATAGACGTTGCCATAGAGTGAATATTAGTCCAGAGAGAGCATAGCAACGTCACGGCTCAAATCATCGCCCCGCGAGTACCTTAGCCAAACTTCCAGCGGAAATTTGTAACCAGTATAACGAAATAATGCGTGTATTGTCATAGAGGTCGAAATTATTATAATTTTGATAAATATTCTGTGACGAACCCTGGACAGCCGGCGAGGTAACCCGTGCTTAAATCCCGAGAACCGGATAGCTGCGTTACAGTGGCGCCCGAGCAGGGACCTCTGCACAACACATTCAGCATAAACGCCGGCAGAAAGTTTACAAGCGGGATACCGATTAAAGCCAAATTATACATCCAAGTAACATGGCGCAAGTTGGCTGGATATACACTTTGCGCAAAGCCACGCTCACGACTTACATGAAAGAATGCGACCTAGATACCGAGGGAACAGTGGAAGAGCTACGGAAGCGTTTTGCGACGTTTACTGGAACACCAGAACTACCCGCTGAAACGCGAACATACCTCAGAGCGTTAGAAGAATTATTTCTACAAAGTTGTGCGGTGTGGCGGTGCCCACGCTCTGTGTCGAGGCGCAGAAAGAATGCGGACGGAGAGCCGCTCTTTCCAGCTCGTATCCGCATTGCGGTTATCGGCTTCTCCTCTTCTCAGCATGACGACGGACAGACAGGTTCCGTAAAGTGGCGTGATCGAAGTTTCTATAAGATTTTTTTGAACTTTGCATCATGCCATCCTACGGGACTTGCAAGGAAAGTCGATCATGGTGAGAAAGAGCGAGATTTCGCGAGCTGCGCTGCGGCCGGGACTGGAATGAGCGAAGTAAACCAGTTTTCTTTCTGTAGCTTCGAGACAGTGCGTGGTCGAAATGTACAGGCAGTCGGTGTTAGGAAGCTGAAAAAGTGAGTTTTGGAGTGTGGGATTGATAAGTCCAAAATTGGCTGACGTTTCGAATATTTTGTCCGCGACAGTTTGAAGTTTTATTAAAATGAATTAGTAGAAAACTATAATTATATTTTATATTAAACAAATAATTCGTAAAATATTGCAACAATCCAGACGATTAATCTGTCGATAATTATCATTAACATAGTGTATTTAATGATAATGATTGGTTCAGAATTTATTCATGGATTTCCTTGCGTGATGAATTGTTTTATTCCTTAAACACTAATTGTAATAATTAAATAAATGAGCCGAACTGCCGTGCAAAGAGTTCTTCTCAGGGCAAAAACTTAATTACGACCAAAGAAGATATTTAGACAACAACATTTAAAATTTTTGAATGCATATAAATATTGAGAATAATTTATAAAAATCTTGTGCGTTCCTTTCAAATAACTTGCTCAGTTCGAAAATCTTTTGAAAATTTGTGTATTTAGATTTTCGTTGATGCTTCCGACAGGGTTGGATGTTGAAAGATATTGGAACGAATTTCCGTCATCCCTTGTCAAATTTGGTTTGGAGACAAATCGGTTTCGGCGATGTACCATCTTCAGTGTCTAATTTCGTTCTGAAATGTCTTAAAGTCATACGCTTTCTTATATGCTTTTTGGTCAGGTATGGTCTATGTGCCCTTCATGTTTGTTTAGCAGGTAGCAGTTATTGTTTTGTCTGTCTGTCTCTTTCTTGCTTGTTAGCAGGTAGCAGTTAGTTCTTTGTTGTCTTCAACCAGGTACCTACTTCTTTTCAGTTTTTGATATTTTATTAAATTAAATTATTTCGAGGGTGTCATTGCTGATATCTTTCCCAAAATTTGGTAGCTTTGGTACTGGCAGTAGTCAGTGATCTTGTTCTTGTTGTTGTTGCTGTTGCTGTTGTTGCTTTGACATGTTTCATTTGCGTCCTCCGTTCTTGTATGATGTCTGTTATGATTTCTGTAGATTAATTTCAAGGGTTCGAACATTATGTCCGATGTAGTATTTGTTTGTTCGTTTATAATTCGTCCATCAAATGTTTTCTGTTTGTAGATTTCCATGTTTTCTAGTGCGTTCAGGCGTCGTCCCTTATGTTGAACGTGCAGTAACTTAACCGTTGTTTTGATGTGCGTAGGTGTACATTGGTTATCTATCAAGTGGGTTGCGAAGTTGGATTCAATTGATGTGTGTGGTTTTTTTGTTTTCTTGTTTTAATCTCTGATGTGCTCCCGGACTCTTGTTTTTATTTTACGTCGTGTTTGTCCTATGTAGCTGTATTGGCATTTGCAAGTTAATTTATATATCCCTTGCTTGTTCAGAGGGTCGTCCTCGTTTGTGGTTGTTTTCAAAACTCTTCCTAGGTTATTCCTTGTCTTGAGGGCGATGTTAAGCTCGTGTTTTTAGAAAAATTTTGCTAGTTTATATGTTGATTTTCCCGTGTATGTTAGTATTACCCAATTTTGCTTGTTTTGTTCTTTGTCCTTGGTTTGTTTTCCGCAAAGCCCTTTTCTGATTTTGTCGATCACCTCTTTCTTATATCCATTGTTTTTGGCTAAAGTATATATTGTGTTAAGTTCTTTGTTGTAGGCTGCATTTGTCAGTGGTGTTCGTTCTAGCCTTGTCAATACTTATTTGTCTGATCGCAGCTTGTTTGTGCTGTTGGGAATTGTTTGATGTGTCACAACACATACACATACACATATGATTGTGTCTGTAGCTGTAAGTTTCCTGTAGATCTCGTATTCTGGTCTGTTGGTCTGCTTATTTAGTTTGATTGTTAAGTCCAGATAGTTTATCTTTCCCTCTTTTTCAGTTTCCATTGTGAACGTTATGATTTTGTGTTGTTTGTTGAAGTATTCCAGTATTTGGTTTTCGTTATTCTTGGTCAGTACACATATGATGTCGTCAACGTATCTTGCGTAGAATCAGCCTTCATTTTGTCCATGTACTTTTTTTCCAAATTTTGCATGAACATTTCCATGAGAATTGCCGATGTGGGGTTTCCCATTCCAAGTCCGTTTATTTGTCTGTATATGTTGCTGTTAAATTGAAAGTAATTTTGTTGTAGCATGGTTTTTAGTGTGCAAACGAGTTGCGAAGAAAAATCCTTGTCTTTAGTGTTCTCAATAATTGTTTCGTACAGTATGTTTACAGTCTCTGTTATTGGAATCGATGGGTACAGATCTTTAATATCAAATGATACTAGTTTGGAGTTTTCTCTAATTTCCACGTTTGCTAGTTTGTAGTTAACTCCATTGTGTTGGATATTGTGTGTTCGTTAGATAATTGTAAGTTTGCTTTCAGTACTGTTTTCAAATGTTTAGATAGTTTGCAAGACGGAGCTGGTTTATAATTTACTATTGGTCTCATCGATGTGCCAGATTTGTGTATTTTTGGTAGTGCTATCATCGGAGGTGGTGAAGGATTCATCAGTGTTAACGTGTACGCAGTGTTTGAATCAATTACTCTTGGAGCCTTTTTTATTGCTTCCTTAATTTTGGTCTGATATTCGTCTGTTGGGTCTTTTCTGATTCTCCTGCATTTTGTATCTTCTATTAGTTGTTCTGTCTTTTTTATGTATTCGTTCTTGGTGATGAGTACTATTGCGTTCCCTTTGTCTGCCTTAGTTGTTATGATGTTGTTTGTCCCTAGTTTTTGTTTCAGTTTCTTCGCTGTTTTTGTTTCGTTGCTTTGTCGCTTGTTCGATTTGACTTCTTCTTCAATGATTTTTCTGCAATTGTGTCTCGCGTGGTCCTGTTCTTCCTTTGGCAACATCGATATTGCTACCTCGGCATCTACAATAGTCTGTTCAATTTCTCTTTTCTTGTTGATTGAGTGGAGGTTGTGTTTTAGTCCTTTCTGTAGTAATTCTTTCTCCGGTGCTTCGATCTCTATTTCTGTTAAGATTATAAACCTAGCGTGGAATTTATGGTCCGAGTTTGCGTTGGTGTTGCCTACTTTCTTTGCTGTAAGTTTGTCTAGTTTTTTGGAATTTTAGTTTTAGGAATTTTAAACGTGAATAACAGCAAACAACCTTAATACAACAACAGCAACTACAGGAAGAAGGAAAGAAAGTATATGTAAATCTAACAAGCAAGTAGACATGATGTTGAGAGAAGTTAGAGAAGCAAACATAAGCTAAGTATTATATATACAGTTGAAAGTTATTACACACACACACACATACCTATATAAGAGTACTTATTTTCCATGTAAATATTTCGGTTTGATATCAAAAATTTACTGTAGTTAAGAAAAGGTGGATATAACGAAATGTCTCTATCATACAAATATGTATATGCAAAAAGCAACCACCTACTATATGTTAATGATGTTTATTAAATAATCGTACAAATTATTTATGCAACAATATTTCTTCTTTATTCTTAATAATTCTTCTTATACTTATAACGATTTAATATATATGTGCGCTTCTCAGCTACGAGCGCAATAACGCGTGCTTGTCTTTCGATGCCGAATTGCAAACTGGCTGACTTCGGCTTTCGTTAGAACAAGACACCCCTTAACGCCCAGTTGCTACATAGAAATCTGGCGGACGCCTCGAACGACTGGGTCTGCACGGCCTTGATTCGGCCTGAGGTGACGGTGTTGATTCGGCTGGAGGGGACAAATAATTTCCTTGACCGTTCGCCGAACGGGATAATGATTCGGTCCATGACGAAAATGATGTCGATAACGGACGTGAAGATGGTGATGCCGAACGGATCGGAGTGGAGTGCATTTGATATGGTTCTGTTTCCAAAGGTAACTCGATATTGACTGGAATGTCCGCGAATCGACTCCGCATTTGGTCTATGTGGCGCTTCACATTTTTTCCGTCAGCCACTTTGACTGTATAGGAAACCGGTCCTGTTTGCGATTGAACAACGCCCTCAATCCATTTGGACCCCGCAGAATAGTTTCGAATACAGACAGAATTACCCGTTTTATTAAAATTTGTGGTTGCCGATGATCCACTGGCAACTGCAGAGAAATTGTTTGGATGAATTTTATCGAAATATGTTTTTAGCTGGCGGTTGAATAACAACTCAGCTGGTGAACGACCTGTTGCGGAATGCGGTGTAATGTGCTGATTAAAGACGAATCTTGTCAGATTCAAATCTAACTTCGTCTTTGCTGGAACCTTTTTTAAGAAATCCTTTGTTGTCTGCACCATCCGTTCTGCCTGCCTGTTTGATGACGGGTGATACGGTGCACACAGAATTTGACGAATACGATTATTTCTCAAGACTGTTTTGAACTCTTCCGATGTAAACGCTGTTCCATTGTTCGATACATTAGCCTCAGGAAGTCCGTGAGTTGCGAAGAGTGAACGTAGAGGTTTGATAGCAGCTTGTGACGACGTTGATGGCACGACGAACACTTCCAACCATTTGGAGTACCAATCGACAACGATGAAGAATAGTTTGTTTTGAAACGGACCTGCAAAATCAACGTGCAGTGGAGACCACGGAGATTTAGTGGTCTCCCAAGGATGCAGTGGCTCGTGTGCTTTTTCATGTCGCGTCTGTTGACAAGGAATACACTGTTTAACCAACCGTTCTACATCCGCATCTAAACTTGGCCACCATACGTAGCTCCGAGCTAACGCCTTCATTTTCACAATGCCGGGATGCGCAGTGTGTAAGGCGTCGAGAATTTTCTGCCGGCTAACATGTGGAACAATAATGCGATTTCCATATAAAAGACATCCTTTCAACGTTGAGATTTCCACTCGGCGAGCAAAGTATGGAAACAGCTTGTCTTGGCGATATACTTTCTCCGGCCACCCCCTTAACGCCCAGCTGAGCACCCTGCTGAGATCAGGACTTTTTGTAGTTTGTTTGGCTAATAGTGCTGCATCAAGTATAGATGTTTCTGTCATTTCGATCATCAATACTTCGTCATGCTCATTTTCTAATGAGATCTCTGAGGCAATTGGTAATCTGCTCAAGCAATCCGCATTGCCCATTTTATGACCTTGGCGGTATATCAATTCATAGTCGTAGGCATTTAAGAATATTCGTTTGCGAAGCATTTGATTTGAAATGACCGCCGGTATCGGTTTGGTTGGATTAAAAATCCCAAGTAGAGGCTTGTGATCTGTTACAAGCGTGAACTGCCGACCATGCAAATAGTCGTGAAATTTTTTAACACCCGATACCATAGCTACTGCTTCTCTATCTATTTGCGCATAATTCCTTTCGGTTTTCGACAAGGTTCGTGAATAAAATGCAATTGGTTTTTCTGACCCATCGTACATACGGTGACTGAGCACAGCTCCAATTCCGTACGGAGATGCACCGCACACGACGAGTAGGGGTAATTTTTCATTAAAATGAACTAATACACGATCAGATGTTACCAGATTTTTTAGATTATCGAAAGCAGCCTGGTGCATTTTTGACCAAGTCCACCTAGCTGACTTATCTAAAAGTCGACGTAACGGCTCTGCTAATGTCGCCATATGAGGCAAAAATGAGTGGTAGAAATTTATAAGACCAAGAAAAGCCTGTAACTCTTTCTTGTCTTTAGGTGACGGAGCATTAAGAATCGCTTCCAACTTCCTTTGTGATGGCCTAATTCCGATGGAATCTAGTTTGAAACCAAGAAATTCAATTGTAGAAACGCCGAAACTGCATTTCTCTTTCCGCAGACGAAGGTCTGAAGAGTTTAAACGTGCGAAAACTTCTTCTAGACGTTCCGCAAGCTCCGTTTTGTTTTTACCCAAAATGATGATATCGTCGAAATATGGGAGTACCCCTGGAATATTTCGAAGTACCGTTTCAATAAAATTTTGGAAAATACCTGGGCCTGAAGAAATTCCAAACTTAAGTCTCTTAACTCTGAACGCTCCTTTATGAGTAACGATCGTTTGAAGTTCTGATGATTTTTTATCCACTGCTAACTGCTGGTAAGCCTGAGCAAGGTCTAATTTGGCAAAAATGTTTCCACCTTCTATAGAAGACAAAAGTGTACTGATAGCGGGTATTTGGAAACAATGTGGCTTCAATGCTTTATTTAAAGTTGACTTGTAATCACCGCAAATACGAATGGAGCCGTCTTTTTTGGGCACTGGCACTATTGGAGTGGCCCAATCGGAGTATTCAACAGGTTCCAAAATTCCTTCAGTGCACAATCGATCTAATTCAGCTTCGACTAAACTCCGGGTTTCTAAGGGTATCCTGCGTGGAGGGTAGCGAATTGGTTGAACAGATGGATCGAGTGGAAGTGCCACAGGTTTACCGCAAAAACGGCCGAGCTCCTCAGAAAATAAGGTTTGGAACTTATTGAGGAGTCGTGTAACTGGTAATTCTTGTTTAATAACGTTAATTCCTTGAATACCAATACGCAAGAACCAATTACACGCCAGAATGTTTGTTAGATCTCTAGCCACAACGGTCAGAGGTAAATTGTTAATTTGCCTATTTTTGAAGGTGACGTTTACATCGATGACGCCTTTAACGGTAATGCGATTCTTCTGGAAATCTACGAGATGAACGTTGCTCTGTTGTAAGGGTGGCATTGCGGTCGGCCGCAAATTTTCGAATTCTCTTGATGAAATTAATGCATAGTTCGATCCCGAGTCTATCTCAAATTGACAAGAGAAGTTGTTGGTTTTAACAATCACCTGTTTCTTCAGGTTAGTGATTGTTGATATTTGATGTATAGCGTGCTGCTTTGTATTCTTGGCATGGCGAGCTACACGTTAAGTCTGTTGTGATGAGTTTGCACAACTATGCACCGAAGAACGACAAACGCTCTGAAGGTGACTCCTAACTCCGCATGCTGAGCAGTTGGTCTCTTTATGTGGGCATCGAATTCAAGGGTGAGGTCCTTCACAACCGTTGCAGAACTTAGCGTGCACCTCGTCACGGTTTTTGTCTCTTCGGCGCTGCTGATTATTTGAAAATGTGTGAGGACGATTTGCAATAAATTTGACATTTTCAGGGTGCCGAATCTCGCCCTGATTCTTGGTAGCTGCTTCAGCGATTGTAGAACGCGATATGACTTTAGATAGCTGTAGATCGCTTTCGGCAAGAAAAGCCTTTTGAAGTGTTTCAGCCCAGAGCCCGCAGACAAGACGATCACGAAGCATTCGATCTAGAGCTGCGCCGAAATTTCAGTCTATTGAGAGCTTCCGCAGTGCCGCTAAATAGTCTGAGAAACCTTCGTCTGGCTGCTGGTCACGTTTGTGGAACTTGAAAAATGCCGCGATTTCCGATGGCCGCGGCGTGAAGTGATTAGTCAATACATTTTTGTAAACACACGACATTCCAACAACTTTTTTGTGCGTTGTCAGTAGAAAGCGACACAAGAAACACTTATCAAGGCATTCAGAGAACGGATTCTCGCCCGATTCGGAGTGCCAAAAGTCTTCATCTCGGACAACGGCGTGCAATTCACCAGCAGATCATTCAAACGGTTTGCAGAGTCGCTCGGCATTCATCATCACTTCACGGCGCCATATACGCCACAGGAGAACCCGACCGAGCGGACCAACCGAACCATAGAAACCATGCAGACCAAGTGGGATGAACTACTTCCGGAGCTTAGCCTCGTCTTTAATACTAGCCAATCCGAGACAACCAGATTCAGCCCTGCGTTTTTGGTGCAAGGCAGGGAGCCACGCCTTCCAAACGCACTTTTTGATCAAGACATTTCGGCTACTGGGCACGAAGCAAGTAACCCAACGGAACACGCGGAACGGATGAGAAAAGCCTTAGCTATAACGAGAGAGAACTCGCGGCAGGCGGGCCAGATGCAGGGCAAACATTACAACTTGCGAAGATGCAAATGGAAACCGGAACGCGGTCAACAAGTGTTACTCAAACAACACCCACTCTCTAATCAACAGACAAATTCACGGCGAAGCTGGCCCCACGGTACGACGGACCCTAAGAGTTTATAGATTTTATGTCGGCGGTAATAGCAAAAATCCGAAAACCGGGCGACAAACAGACAGGAGCAGCCCACCTCGCGGAGGTGAAGCCATTCCATTCATCTGATCCGAGCAACGAGTTTGACGACGATACCCCTAGCATACTTGGTATCATCACACACCCAAAACGGAGCCACTTAACGGACGCACTTATGAAGTGTCCACTAACTGCAAGCGCTCATCCAGTAACAGCGACCCCCAGCCAACGAAGTGCGGTCAGTCTCTCCACACATAACCGTAGCGATCACAGTCGCAGCAAGCGCCGCAGTCACGGAAAGCGAAATGATCAGTTGACGACAGACAACGATCGAAGAAAGATGCAACGCGGGGACAAATTTCAAGAGAGTGCGCGTAAGTTTCGCCAAAGTGCAGAGAGGACGGCAAGGGAGCAGCCCAGAACGCGACAACTAAGCGCGGAATGGGAAGAGTATGTAGAGAACCCTATCGACAGGTATCCCCGCGTGCGACTCAGACGAGTGAGAATGGACTCAAATGTTGAGCCACCCAAGAAGAGCCGCAGGATGGAAGCTGATGACGATGAGGAAAGGCCTACAACGAGTACTGCCAAGGGAGGAGACCAGTGCGACGAGGAGGGTCCTTTGCCAAAGCTTACCGACAACAACCCGAACGACGGCGCCAGACAGGAGGCTGACGACGTCGAAACCGAAGCCGAGGACGCCGAAGCAGAGTCTGAAGAATCCCATAGTGACGTCACCATATCCGACTTCAACGAAAACGAGGAACCCCGAGTGTCGACGGTTAGCTGGAACGCTTTAACCGACCAGGAATTGGTTGTAGGCCACGACTACACCCAACAAATAGCCGTGTTGACCATCATGAAAACGGTGCTGGATCCCTAGGTATGGACGTATTGAGCTCTCGCCAGAAGAACGTGGCCGGAAGAAATCGCTCGACCACTGACCAGACGCCCGGCCAACAAAGCGCAACAAACCCAACGGCCCGCACTGGCCAAATTAGCGGCGCCACCAGACATCGCCGACGCAAGAAGTCGGACCGAAATACTAGGCGTGCCTTTCCCAGTACCGACCGCTCGAGAGTCCTCGAAGGCAGCCAACGAACAGTCATCAGAGGGGGAAGACATCGGCCAGATCCTGGACGAGTTCCTGGGCGAAGCCATTCCAGAGCTGTACGGGTGGGGCGGGCCGCACAATGCCGAAACGCTACCACAACAGTCGAGCAAAAAGCAGCCGAGATTCTCGCCACCAGGAAGCTGGGAGAGCGAGTAAAGACCCTCTGCACTATCGTTGCGAAGAGGTACCGCATTCAGGTCAGCAGATCCGGGGCGGTGTCATGGCGACTCGTCTCAACACCGGAGGAGGAGGATGTGTGACGACGAAATAAGGCGCTGAATTTCATCGTACACGTAGCAGCAGAGGAAATTCTTTTTTATATATATTACTTTTCTTTATGTATTTATTATATATGTATAAACACATGAATTATTAGTTTAGTTAAAAATGAATTGCTAAAAATTAATTGTTAGTTTAAGTTTGTATCGTTAAGCGAATTGTTAGTGTAAGAGAAGGAGAAAAGGAGTAGAAGGTAAACATTGGAATGTAGCGATGAGTTAAGCCGTCAATGAGAGACTCACAGACACACACAAGCAAGTACAGAAACTGGAAGACAGTGAAATAAAACACGACGAGTGGAAAACAGAAATACCAACACAGTAGATACGACTAGAAGCGAAGCCGAACAGAGGCAGCGAGCTCAGCAAAGATAACAGCGAGAAGCACTTGGTCTTTGGCTGCTAAACACGAAGGACGTGCGATCTCTCGGGAACACAGTACACAGACGACACAGGCAGGTAAATCAAAATAGACGTTTAGTAAAACAGACTTCGACAACTGAAGCGAACAAGAAGCACAGATTTGTGCCGCGGAACAAATTTATATATATATATACTAGATTGGCAACTTGTGGTTTGGTACCCTTTTGTCAACCGTAGTAGTCCGCTGTTGTTTGGTAGCCAGTGGCTCCGCGACACATATCATATATATATACAACGATCATTTACCGAGCGCTCGAACTGAGTATAACTCAATAGTCACACTTTTGTGCCGCATAATTTAATAAATAATCGTCGACTAGACTGATAACTTGTAGTTTGGTACCCTTTTGTCAGCCCTAGTAGCCCGTCGCGGTTTGGTACACAGCGGCTCGGCAAATATACAATCGGCAAGCTCCGTTTAGCGAACGCTCAAGACGAAAGCACGAGTTGGTGCACCAAGGACTAAATACCGTCGACTAGACTGGCAACTTGTGGTTTGTTACCCATTTGTCAGCCCTAGGAGTCTGCTGTGGTTTGGTAGCTAGTGGCTCGGCGGTTTCTAGTCACACAGAAGTAAACGTAATAACGGAATTCAGGGAACGAGACAGCACGCGGCGACTTTGACAGCAGAGACAGACGTTGCCATTGTCAGTGAATATTAGTCCAGAGAGAGCATAGCAACGCCACGGCTCAAATCATCGCCCCGCTAGTACCTTAGCCAAAGTTCGAGCGGAAATTTGTAACCAGTAATAACGAAATAATGCGTGTATTGTCATAGAGGTCGAAATTATTATAATTTTGATAAATATTCTGTCACGAACCCTGGACAGCCGGCGAGCTAACCCGTGCTTAAATCCGGAGAACCGGATAGCTGCGTTACAGTGGCGCCCGAGCAGGGACCTCTGCACAACACATTCAGCATAAACGCCGGCAGAAAGTGCACAAGCGGGATACCTATTAAAATCAAATTATACATCCAAGTAACATGGCGCAAGTTGACTGGATATACACTTTGCGCAAAGCCACGCTCACGACTTACATAAAAGAATGCGACCTAGATACCGAGGAAACAGTGGAAGAGCTACGGAAGCGTTTTGCGACATTTATTGGAACACCAGAACTACCCGCTGAAATGCGAACATACCTCAGAGCGTTAGAAGAATTACTTCGACAAAGTGGAGAAGCAAAATCATCAAACGAAGAGATCGGTCAAGAGACGCCGTCGCCACAGGCGCCGAGGACAGCGGCAATACCGCCAACACCAGAACAGCACGAGGACCACACGCAAGGAGCACGCGTGGACTGACGAACAGCAGATGGTAACTTTTGGGATGCCGCGACAAGCTACATGGCGACGCTCGATCGTATAAAGAAGTGGGGAGTCTCCTACGATGGAATCCAAGACCCACTGATATTCATTGCGACGCGACGCATATTAAAAATCCAAGCACCGTGTGCCGAAGATGCGTACGCGAGGGACATTTCGCGCGTAAATGCCGGATGGAGGCTCTTTTATTTTGCTGGGATTAAGGTCGTAAGGGGACTAGGACGAGAGATTGCTGCCGCAAGCAGTCGGGAAACGGGCGTGGCCGGAATCCGAACCGTGGCAATGTATAAAAGGCCCAAATACCTCGATAGAAATCAGGAGACTTCGTAGTGATGGGCAGCGCATAGTTGTTACGGTTTCCATATCAAACACGGAAATCGAAGCCACGCTAGATACGGGAGCCACGAGAAGTTTCGTGGGTAGCCGCATGGCGCAATAGTTGCGCGGTTCAGGAAGATGGGAGAAGATGGAGACACGAATCTGCAGTGCAAATGGTGACCCTCAGGCGATCAAACACTCACTCACAACAGAAGTACAGCTAGGAGGCAAGAGCTGCACAATCAACCTCTTAATTCTACCAGAGGTGGTGGACGAGTTAATCCTTGGTTTCGATTTTATAGCGCAAACGGGGAGGATTATCCATTGCGGCGACTATTTCACAGATGTAAATCCAGCAGTGGAGATCGTTACGCCACGGTGCACACGGACGACGAAGTTATGAAGTGAGCAAAAACGAATAGATGTTTTCCTCAGCGAAGAACTCAAAATATTCACTTGAATGAACTTTATGGGTCATCGAATGTAGCCAGCCACCGAATAACCATGCCCGATAATCAACCAATCAAACAAAGATTGTAACAGGCATAATTAATGCCATGTTACAATTCTTTTTAGTATACACAAAACACTGCTCTCTGAGCTTCCATATAAAAATCCCAACATGAGGGAAGCCGGTTTGAAACCGAACAGCGGCAATCAATTTCTTTATATTCTTTTTTTTTATTCTTTAACTATGTTTTCTATTTTTTATTGAAGCAGATAAATAGAAAAAAATTAAAAACAAATAAAACATAAAAAAAAACATCAAGTTAAACAAACGACAAAATCCGCCAAGTACGGGTTTCGAAGGTACTAACATACGTCATACAAGCAAAACCATTTTATTCGCTTTTGCTTTCCCGCTGATTCGTAATCAGAGGTTTGAATTCTCAAATAGTTCAACCATCATACTACGTATAGGATGCGCAAACTGCAAATTATTTTCAGAGTTGGAAACCGATCAAAGTGACGCCTTCCGCATATCAAAGCCTTCTGCCAGGAAGTTGTTGTACTTCCTACCAACCACCGCGTCTCCCTTTGGTGCTTTGAATAGGTGATACATATTGTGCAGCCTTCTGCTGCGGGATACTCTATCCCCCTTTTTCATTGTACGTATTATTAGGTATAAAAATTGTTAAGCATTAATATAAGTATAAAAATTGTTAAGCAAATAATAATAAAATAATAAAAATAAAAAAACCAATAACAACGTCCGAGCTGAACTCTTTATAGAGTCAGTGCTAGACTGTCGCGAAGACCGTCGTGAGTAATTCGGAAATACGTTGTATGTTAGAGGGTTGCGAGACCCCTTTAACGAACCCTGGACAGACTGAGTTTTATCCCAGCCTAAGAAGCAAAACTCGTTATAAATGGCGCCCGAACAGGGACATTCTTCTTCAGAAGAAAGTCAAACCACAACAAAAACAATTAAAGAAATCGCGTGAAACGTCGACCAGATGGGTTTACTACCTAAGAAAGGAAGAGTTAGAAAAATACCTAAACGAAAAGGGCTACCCACTCATGGTACCATGAAAGAAATTCGAAAACGAATTAGCAATTATATACACCTACAAAAGAAAAAAGACAACGAGGAGAAACAGAAAACACTTGTGCATACTCCGACACAAGTTTCTTGTAATTATACGCCTACTGGTACATGGCAACCAACCGCAAATCACACCAATACCAATAATATTGATGTTATGAACACAGTGAGAAAATGGGGACTCTCTTTTAATGGGAATCGACCGCTAAACGAATTCCTAGATACTATTGAAGAATTAGCTGACTGTTATAAAGTCGATTACAACCAACTCCTGCTACCACTGAATGAAATATTCAAAGACCGAACACGAGAGTGGTGGCGATATAAAAGAAGCGAAGGTCACACATGGACGGACTTCCTAACAGCAGCAAAAATCTTTTTCCAACCTCCCAGACAATTACTCAGGCTAGAAGAAGAGATAATGCGGAGAAAACAAAATAATCGGGAACGCGCCAAAGATTACGTTCTCCACTTAATGACACTAATAAGACAGCACCCACATATGTGTGGCGACTTCACTTCGCAACAAAACGTACTTTGTTGCAGCGTCATCGTCGGTCGGAGCACTTCAGCAGACGTCACCCGACACCAGGAGGCGACAGCGCATCGCTCCGCTGCTAGCGCGGCTTAGCTTGCCGAACCATTGTTTGCGTTTGAAATAATGTAGGGCGCTTGTAAGCGAGTACAGGAATGTGCAGCGAATTTACAAACCAGCAGCACGATCGGCTTGCGAGCATATACGGCGCTCATCGTGCTGGTCGTCGTTAGCATATACTTCGGAGCGAAGTATATACTCACCAAGCTGTGGTGGCGAACCTTATGGGATTTGCTGCCGTTCTGAAGAAGTCAGTCTCTCCGCGAAAGTACGAAGTTCTACACGGCAGCGCGACACCATCTCCGAGCGAAGTTAAACTCCAAATCAAATATCCCTAATAATTGTATATGTGAATTAAAGTTTAAATAAACTAAGCAATAACTTTATGCATGTGCGTGTTATTCCACTAATAACAATAACCATATATGAAAAGCGAGCAGCAAATCGAACGAGCATACGAGGGACTACGCCCCGAATACCGATTGTACATCAGGCGCAATGATTTTAATAATCTCGATGAACTTATGTCACAAGCTGAAGAATATGAGCACCTCAAAGGTGAGAAACCAAAAATGGGTCGACATGCTAACCACTGCATCACGCCTTCCACATACGATCAACGCTCACACTGCTCGTCCTGACGACAAACAAGGCATCCTAGCGAAAAGTGTCAGATAAATAAATTGCTGTTCTGCTCCCACTGCAGGGAGAGGGGAATCCTATCTCGTGAATGCCAATGTCATCAATCGAGAAATAAATACACACCACCCGTCCCTGCCCGATATTATATGAAGGTAGAATGCGGTGAATATACAATTACTGCTTTTATTGACACCGGAGCTTCTCTAACCTTCATGGGAGACGACCTCAGATACAAACTAGGGCATCCCACAAAATCAAATCATAGAGAAGAAATACCAATCGCATTGGCCAATAGGGAAACCGCTTCCGTCCGTAACTACGGATAGACAAAAAAAAAAAATAAATAATAGAACATATTATCACCACGTGCAATACATGCTAGGATTAACCGAAGACTTAATACTCGGTATGGACTTCTTAGAAGTAATCGGCATTAACATCAGCGTTGGTGGGTGCGAACTAAAACCGAGATCAGCAAATAGCAATCTTGCTCTCTACTCCATCCGTCAAAATGGAGAACACATAAAATTCTCAGAATTAATAAGCGAGACAAAGAATCGCAGTGAGAAAACACATACACCGTTACACAAGATAGCACAACCGACCACACGTGTAAACACCGACGAGCCTTGTAAACAAAGGTACTATCCACGAAACACCGTAAAACCAAAAATAATGGATTAACGCAATTGCCATAACCAAGAGTACATGACTAAAGGAGTCAACCTCTACCGATACATAAAAAACCGAAAGCCAGAACACACCTCACCACGGCAGACCCACTCACCACACCCACTGCAATCAGTCACGCAAAACAAACAAACGATCAGTCACACTCGATCAGGTACACTAAGCGGACGTCAATCAAAATTGTGTCACGAGAAGAAAATCAAACAAAAAGGCAAATCAACAAGGATGGCGCATCTACACAAACTTACCAGACCACGGATTCCGAATGTACCAAAAACAGAACATGTCGGACCAGGCGTAAACGCAACACAATGGACCAAACCAATTCCCCCTTTCGTGCCACCAATAGAGTCACAGAGAAGGCAGGAGATACCCCACCGTGCAATGGCAGTGTCCACTGCACAAAAAACTAAAATAAAACCCGCTATCAAACTAACCGCAATCCGAACGGCGTTAAATAAAAATAGACCCGAGCTAGGAATATCTCGTACACCACAACCTCGGAAAGTACCAACAAAGCAAGCGTCAAGTACTAAAAAAACAGCGTCAACAACCAAACCAAAGGGGCCACAGCAAAACTCGAGGGCCATTGAAGAATGGCTAAAGAAAATCAAGATAGCACCTCAACACACACCGGAACGACATACGTTCACGATCCGAAGACCAGAAGGAGTAGCCAGCGTGGTCGTTCAAAATAGATGGGCCAAAATCAGCTACGGAAACACCTGGCGGATTATCACGACCAACCCAGAACACACACAGCTCCGGTCCTTTTAGAAATCACTACTACAGAGAATACATAAAATACTTTAAAAAGAAGTAAGCAACATTATTACCCACATGTACAATTCACGTCTTATTCCTTGTTGTTACAAAAACATTAAACACATTATTTACATTATTATATTTTTTTACGAATTATATAATTATTAAATACTTACTATTGTACGAAAAAACAAAGAATAGAAAATACCTTAATTTTATATTTATATTTTATTTTCTTTTACAAATTATATATTTGCTATTACACAAGCGAAAAACTTTAAACCAAGAAGGGAAAATACATTAGTTTTAGATTTACATTATATTTTTTTTTCGAATTATACTTACTCACTATTACAAAAAAAAAATAAGTATATATATACTCTTTTTTTATATATATACAATAATAAATCTTCCATTTCTCTTTTTTTGTCAACCACAATAGGGATAGACTGTAACAGGCATAATTAATGCCATGTTACAATTCTTTTTAGTATACACAAAACACTGCGCTCGGAGCTTCCATATAAAAATCCCAACACGAGGGAAGCCGTTTCGAAACCGAACAGCGGCAAACAATTTCTTTATATTCTTTTTTTTATTCTTTAACTATGTTTTCTATTTTTTATTGAAGCAGATTAATAGAAATAAATTATAAACAAATAAAACATAAAAAAAACATCAAGTTAAACAAACGACGAAATCCGCCAAGTACGGGTTTCGAAGGCACTAACATACGTCATACAAGCAAAACCATTTTATTCGCTTTTGCTTTCCCGCTGATTCGTAATCAGAGGTTTGAATTCTCAAATAGTTCAACCATCATACCACGTATAGGATGCGCAAACTGCAAAGTATTTTCAGAGTTGGAAACCGATCAAAGTCGTTTGCAGTAGTTGCAAAGTCTTTGTGTTTTGAATCCCTTTCTCCTCCCTCCAGTTCTTTCGGCCTCAGCCACAGTCACAGAACTAACAGTGGCTTTCGACTTCGGTCTCAGCGTTCAGAAATAACTGACGCTTTCGGCCTTGGGCCTCAGTCACAGAACTAACAGTGGCTTTCGACTTCGGTCTCAGCGTTCAGAAATAACTGACGCTTTCGGCCTCGGCCTCAGTCACAGAACTAACAGTGGCTTTCGACTTCGGTCTCCGTTGTGCAAAAATAATTGTACAACAGGTAGGTAGGACGCCTACACAAGGTACCCAGCCAGAGACTTTTTGTTGGTGGACGCTCTGACGTCACCGAATAAATTTAAGGCCATCTGCCGAGTAGCACTTTTGTTCTCACTCTAACCTCTCGCCTTCCGCATATCAAAGCCTTCTGCCAGGAAGTTGTTGTACTTCCTACCAACCACCGCGTCTCCCTTTGGTACTTTGAATAGGTGATACATATTGTGCAGCCTTCTGCTGCGGGATACTCTATCCCCCTTTTTCATTGAACGTATTATTAGGTATAAAAATTGTTAAGCATTAATATAAGTATAAAAATTGTTAAGCAAATAATAATAAAATAATAAAAATTAAAAAAACCAATAACAACGTCCGAGCTAAACTCTTTACAGAGTCAGTGCTAGACTGTCGCGAAGACCGTTGTGAGTAATTCGGAAATACGTTGTATGTTATTGGGTTGCGAGACCCCTTTAACGAACCCTGGACAGACTGAGTTTTATCCCAGCCTAACAAGCCAAACTCGTTATAAATGGCGCCCGAACAGGGACATTCTTCTTCAGAAGAAAGTCAAACCACAACAAAAACAATTAAAGAAATCGCGCGAAACGTCGACCAGCTGGGTTTACTACCTAAGAAAGGAAGAGTTAGAAAAATACCTAAACGAAAAGGGGCTACCCACTCATGGTACCATGAAAGAAATTCGAAAACGAATTAGCAAATATATACACCTACAAAAGAAAAAAGACAACGAGGAGAAACAGAAAACACTTGTGCATACTACGACACAAGTTTCTTGTAATGATACGCCTACTGGTACATGGCAACCAAGCGCAAATCACACCAATACTAATAATATTGATGTTATAAACACAGTTCGAAAATGGGGACTCTCTTTTAATGGGAATCGACCGCTAAACGAATTCCTAGAGACTATTGAAGAATTAGCTGTCTGTTATAGAGTCGACTACAACCATCTCCTGCTACCACTGAATGAAATATTCAAGGACCGAGCACGAGAGTGGTGGCGATATAAAAGAAGCGAAGTTCACACATGGACGGACTTCCTAACAGCAGCAAAAATTTTTTTCCAACCTCCCAGACACTTACTCAGTCTAGAAGAAGAGATAATGCGGAGAAAACAAAATAATCGCGAACGCGCCAAAGAATATGTTCTCCACTTAATGACACTAATAAGACAGCAACCACATATGAAAAGCGAGCAGCAAATCGAACTAGCATACGAGGGACTACGGCCCGAATACCGATTGTACATCAGGCGCAACGATTTCAATAATCTCGATGAACTCATGTCACAAGTTGAAGAATACGAGCACCTCAAAGGTGAGGAAGCAAGAAGCATTAATATAAGTATAAAAATTGTTAAGCAAATAATAATAAAATAATAAAAATTAAAAAAACCAATAACAACGTCCGAGCTGAACTCTTTACAGAGTCAGTGCTAGACTGTCGCGAAGACCGTCGTCAGTAATTCGGAAATACGTTGTATGTTAGAGGGTTGCGAGAACACTTTAACGAACCCTGGACAGACTGAGTTTTATCCCAACCTAAGAAGCAAAACTCTTTATAAATAGCCCCCGAACAGCGACATTCTTCTTCAGAAGAAAGTCAAACCACAAGAAAAACAATTAAAGAAATTTTTTACCGCGCCTTGTTGACCCCCAAGTGGTGTCTGATGGAAGTCTTTTATTATGGTATCTATCTCTTTTGGATCTGTTAACAAAATAATATCTTTTTGTCCATCTGTTCCTGGACTATCGGGTTCTTCAGACATTAAAGTTGCTTTTGTGTTATCTATACCAGCGCTATCTTGTTCTTTCGTTTTCGCGCGTATCTGTACTGCTATTGCGGTACTGCGGTATTGCTTGCCTTGGGTATCCTGCTTAATGCATCAGCATTCAAGTTTGTTTTTCCTGGCTCATAGATTATTTCGAAGTCGTATTCTGACAATTTATGCCTAAATCTTGCCAATCTTGAAGTCTGATCTTTTAAATTAGCTATTCCATTTAATGGTTGGTGGTCTGTAAAAATTTTGAAATGTCTTCCTAGTAGATAAACTCTAAAATTTTTAGTTGCCCAAACAATTGCTAAAAACTCTTTTTCTATTGTAGAATACCGTTTTTCTGTATCACTTAATGTTCGGCTGGCGAAAGCTATTGGTTTATCTTCGCCGACTCTTCCTTGTGGAAGCACTGCGCCTAATGCTTAATTACTAGCATCCGTGCTAAATAGAAATTCTTTTGAAAAATCGGGGTATGCTTATAGTGGTGGTGAAGTAATGGCTGCCTTCAAGATGTCAAATGCTTTTTGACAGCTTTCAGTCCAAATAAACTTTACATTTTTACGTAACAATTTACTAATTGTTAACGCTATCTTTGCCATGTCCGGTATGAATTTTCTATAATAATTTACCAACCCTAAGAAATTCTGCACTTCCTTTAAGTTTTTTTGAAGGTGGAATGTTTTTAACGCATTCCACTTTGCTTGGGTCGGGGAGGGCTCCGTTTTCTGAACATTTGTGGCCCAAATAAATGATCTCGCGTCGCAAAAACTGGCATTTACTAACATTAAGTCTTAAATTATTTACTCTTAGAGCTTCAAAAACTTTCGCTAATCTGTATGCATGCTGATCTAAGTTGCTACCGTATATAACTATGTCATCTAAATAGACGCAACAGTCTATTCCTTGCAATCCTGTTAGCCTATGTCCTAATGCTATGCTGAAGGCTGTTTTTTCCCTATCATTGTCATTTACTAAGACTTGATGGTAGCCGCTAGCTAAATCTAGAGTTGGAAAATACCTGCTACTACCTAATTGGTCTAAAATTTCGTCAATCCTTGGTTTTGGGAAAACCTGTTTAATTGTAGCGTCATTCAATTTCCTATAGTCGACAATTATACGCCATTTTTTCGCCATCTTTTCCACATTTCTTTGGCGGTTTTCACACCAATGAGACAGAGACAAAATTTTGTTCTTGTTTTGTTAATAAAATTGTAAGAAGAACAAGCGGATGAATTTGTCTCTTTGGCTCATTTTTGCATCACGGCATTCCGTGAGACAAAGAGACAAAAGTGTTGTCGCACCAATACAGTAAAAGTGTATTAAGCTTTGGAGTGGAATTTAGTCCCTTTTGTGAAATTCGGACTAAATTTTACTACTCTGTACAATAGAAGTGCATGGCTGAGCTATTAGATTAAAGTATACCTTGTGTAGTTTTTATCAGTTTTTTGTTGTTTCTGTTTTTTGTTGTCGCTGTCCTAATTATTATCGGAAGTCGGAAAATCATAAACGTAAGTAAATATTGTTTAATAAAAAACCAAATATTATTTAACGCGAAGGTTATAAATGGGTTTATGGAATTTCTTCTTAATAACCTATTTGATTCCATAATTGCAATTAAAATATAAAACTGTTGAAAAAATTGTCAGCTTCGATTTAGTACGATTTTATTTGTAACAATGACAGAACGGCAATACTCCCCAGCAGTAGAGTAGCAAAAAGCTTTAAGACTTTAGTCTCTTCAATGTAAATGCCACAAGAGTCAAAAATGAACACGAAATGTCTCTTTGTCTCTGTCTCATTGATGTGAAAACCGCCCTTGGAACTATTAATAATGGAGAATTCCACGGATCTTTACTTGGAGTTATTATGTAATTTTCTAACAACTTATTAATCTGTTTATTAACTTCTTCCCTATGTGTATGGGGAAGTCGGTACTGTCTCTGATTAATTGGTACACGGTCTACCCTCGTGGGAATTACGTGCTCTATTGCTGTGGTGTAATTTGTCTCCATCTAATAGAAAGATGTCATTATATTCTTTACATAAGTTGCTTATGGACTCTCTTTCCTCTTTATTCAAGTAAGGATACAAATCTAATTCGTGCCTTAAAACTTTTAATCTTTGTCTAATATTTGAACTAACCACACTATTAATGGTTGTATCATTGTTCGGTATTTCATACTTATCGAAATCGCTGAATTCTGGAACGAAGTTGTCACTCGGAGTGAAATCTTCTTCCGTTGAATTTAAGATCGGAACGTTAACTTTATTATTTGTTACACTTACTAACGCCTCTCCTAAGAACACACCTGGGAGAATGGCAACCTAGCTATTTCATTTCCTTTTAGAGTAATTATTTTTAACTCTTTTTTTATTAAATCTAATATGGACTTATTCCATAGGTTGTCTCTGCCAAGTATCCCGTCGCCTGGCAATCCTTGTTCGAGTGACAGCGTATGTAACGTTAAATCAAGGCATGTCCTGTCTTGATGGGTAACATTAACAGTTCCCTTAGTGGTTGCACAACCCCTGAAAGCTTCATTTAAAACTCGCTTTTCAGAATGATCAATTAATATATCCCTTCTAATGGACTTTTCTTTTACTAAGCTGGTGTCTGCTCCTGTGTCAACCAATAAGATAAGTTTTTCATTAGTTGCCTCTGCACACGGAAACTCAATGAATACATCATCCTCTAGTGTATTGTTGTAGCGACACTCACTCTTACTGTCTTCATTACTTTTGAAATTATTTGTTGTGCTAAATTCCTGTTTTTCTTTTTCTTGTATACATTTTCTTTCACATTCTTGAACATTTATATTTGGTTTTACTATTCTTGAGTCTTCTAACCTTTTATCTGCTACAGTTTTGTTTTTAATATTTTTAGTATTCACTATTCCTATGCTTATCGTTCCGACATGTTTCTTTTCGTTCCTTGTTCAACATTACCTTGACAAATTTCATACAGACTTGTATGTGGGATAACTGTCTCCGTGGACGTATAACCTCTCTTTCCGAATCTGTCTGGCCCAAAGTTACTATTCTTTCTGGGTTCCCAGGTTACTGGCCTTGCCTGGGCCCTCGGTAGTTTCCCTGAAATGATTCACAGTTCTTCTTGGCCTGGCAATCTTTTAAGAGATGTCCTGGTCGATTACACCAGTGATGTGTCATATTTGATTGGCTTTGTTTGGCTGGATCTCGCGTCCTCTGGTTATGCTGTCATTTCCGTTGGATTTGCTGGTTATATTGCTGAGGTCTAAAACCATTTCTGTCTTGATTCCGGAAATTATGATCAGAATTTGCTCTTGCGTTATCAGGCTTCGTTCCTGTTTTTGTTGATTTCCGCACTTCCAGTTTTTTCATGCCCATACTTGAAACACTTCTTGCAATAAGGAGTATTTTCTCTTATTAAACATTTTTCTCTAGTGTGGCCCCTTTTATTACAGAATGAACAAATTATTCTATGTAAAATTCCTCTGGTGTTGGGTTTTCAGCTGTCTATTTCTCTGAACGTGTGGTTTACTTGGCAAAGTTCGTTTTGTGGATATGACGTGTTAGGTGGTAAGATTGAGGCCAGATTGATGTTAAAGGAACTTGAGTGCAGGGCATTATTTTTTTGGATAATTCCGAACGTTTCTTTAGCTATTTCAATCATTTCCTCTATAAATTTTCAAGCAACATTGACAATCCCGATTTCAATGCTGTTTTTGTCGTTGTTTCAACCATGTTCAATAATGCGCTATCGCCTTGCCTTTGGTAAAAATTTTTTACAATTTCTGTTGCTTGTGTTTTAAGGGCACAGATCATGATAAAGCTCAGATGTCTTCATTTATTTGCTGGCTACAATTCTGTAAGTTATGTAAAACTGATTCCAGCGACACCGTTGGCAAATAAGCCTTTTGGATTATGAGGTAAAGCTCCTCCAAACTAGTCAATGCTGTTGATCGCACTAAATCAAAGGCATCTCCATGTAATCGCAACTTTATACAATCTATATAGTTCTGGACGTTATTTTGACCTATTCCTCTAGTCGCTAATTCACAACCCTGTATAAATTTGTAAACTTCGCCTCGTAAATAGGGTGATTGTGTTCCAGAGAACAGGGGTACTAGTCCATTTATAATCTTCTATATCTCCGCTATACTCATTTTGCAGTTGGTCGTTGTGTGTGCAAACTGTGAACATTGAATATTATTTACCTCTGATGGACAAATATCAGCTTCAAGAGAATAACAGCTACAAGAGCTTCTTTATGGACGAGTGAATGTTCACGTAATAGCTCAATCTCTTGGCTTAGAAGCCTATTTTGCTCCTTTAATTCCTGTATTCTTTTTTTTGCGCTTTCTTAGGATATATAACCTTCTTTTGACTTTTGTGGCGACTGCGATAGTATTTTATTTAAAGTTTCGTCTGTTAGTCCTTTTTCATTTAACAAGCCGGAAAGCGTGTTATTTTCTGCTTCTAAATGCTGTATGAGTTTCTCTTGAAACTGTTTATCAACAAGATTGTTGTCGTAACGATTTTTTAACGCTCTAAATTCTGATTCCCAATCATCCAATTGTTGGTCTTCATTTTGTATTATTTGCTTAGTGAACGAAATTAATTCTTCCAATATCGCATCTGCTTTTTCCACTTTTGTTATTTTACCGATTCAGAGTTTTACATTCAGTTCTCCAAGTTGCCTTTCCAGCTCTGCATTTGTTTTTCGCAATTCTATCTGCTCTTGCAATTCCAGCGATTCTGCCATTAATTATGATCTGAAATTCCTATTAATAATCTACTTAATAAAACATCTTTTGTTTGTTTTGTCAATAATTTATTTTGTTCAAAATATTAATTTATTTCAATTCACACAATTTAAACTATTTCATAGCTTACACAATTAAATAATCCTTGTTAGATTGTCGTCTTTACATCACATATATCTTATAGAACTTTGTGACACTCAAATTCATTTTCACTTCTTATTTCATAGTTCCACGTAAATCTTCCGAGCATATCTTGCACCGCAATTATTATATTCTTAATCCGTATTTTGTTCCACACGCGTACTTCTAAACAAGTCGTGTTTATTTTGTATATTTGTTTGCATATTAAATTATGTCCACAAATTAAATTGACAAGAACGTTTTAATCGCGAACGAAGAAACGAAAACAATTAAATTGTTTCCATTTTTATAAACACCTGCTTAGTTATTTCAGGAATTCATAAACATAGATCTTCTTTCTTTATTCATTCCTATTGACAATCCTTTTGCAGAAATTATTTAAATGAAACTTAACTAATTTCAAACAATTTCTTCACTTAAGACAAGGTAAATTAATTTGAAATATCTTAATTTCTAACCAAATCACAAATTCCTTCCTTTATTGAAAATATTGAAAATTATAATCTGATACGCTATTTTATTTATATTTAACTTTTTCTTTTTCCTTTTTTTTAGCACCTGTTTTTAAGCTTTTCCGCGTTTATATGTGTCACTACAGTTACTCTTCAAAAAAAATTCGAGTATTATCTTAGCTCTCCATCCGAATATTTCCATGCACCATTGTCAGGTTACACGACTTTTGTTAGTTGTTAGTATTTTCTGAGCACCGTAAAGTGCCGATGTTACTACTTACGGTTTCCTTGCTTCCTTGCAAAAATGTTGTCTGCTAAAAATGTTATGTTTCCTTCCTGGTCGGGCGATCCTTAATTGAAGTCCTTCGTTGAACGTTGCGAGCGATCCTCGGCTCGTAAGGTCCGGCTGCGCCAAAAATGTTGTGTTCGCGAGGGGGAGCCACAGAGTTGTTGTCCAGGATCTCCAAAATTAAACACCCCGGACACTTTTCACTTACTTTTATTTATATATCTGTACTTGACCGAGCACCGGTCTTTTCAATAAATTCTTATCAACTGACTTAAAATTAATCATTAGCTTTTACATTAGCTTCTGTGTCGACAGGTGACGCCGCTGAAGTAGGTCAGTTATTTGTATGACGCAATCTGAAAACTTTTAATTCGCGAAATTAATATTTTAGTGATATCAATTTCGCAGTTCTACATTTCCTAAGTAGAACTTTTATGTTCCGCATTGCATTTTTGCTTTAGTTTCATTTCTTACTTTCTTATTCTCTTTTCAATGGCTTAAAAAGTTCTGCCTAAAAGTATTCTCACTTGCTTAACTTCGAATTGTTGATATGATTCAATAATTCGAAGTTAACATAATTAGTCATTAAATTCATTAACTTTAACAGCAGCCGGTGCGTTGACCGAACGAAGCGAAGCAAAGTGCATCGCTTGCATATTAACGGTTCTTGGCTTGCTTCGACTGTTGTGTTATTTAAGTCGATCGTGGCCTTGATCTAGTTATGTTTAATTTGGCCTTGAATATTATTGTTTCGTTACATTGAAACTTAGCTGCTGTGATTGCGACATACAACAGTGGCTCGGCGGTCTATACTCCGTCATTCCGTGGACGGAATAACGGAATTCAGGGAACGAGACAGCACGAAACTATTTGACGCATCAACCCGAGAAACGTGACCATTTGACAGCAGAGAGAGACGTTTACATAGAGTAGATACTGGTCCAGAAAGAGCATAGCATGTCCACGGCTGAACTCATCCCCCCAAAATACCTAAGCCGAAATACGAGCGCAAATTTGTAATCAGTAATAACAAAATAAAGCGTGTATTGTCACAGAGGTCAAAATTCTTATAATTTTGATAATTAGTCTGTGTCGAACCCTTGACAGCCGGCGAGCTAACTCGTGCTCAAATCCGGAGAACCGGATAGCTTCGTTACAGTGGCGCCCGAACAGGGACCCCTATACAATACATTCCGCATAAACGCAGGCAGAAAGTGCGCAAGCGGCAAACTGATTAAAGCCAAATTGTCATCAAACGAAGAGATCGGGCAAGGGACGCCATCGCCACAGGCGCCGAGGAAAGCGGCAACACCGCCAACCGCAGCACAGCACGAGGACCACACGCAAGGAGCATACGTGGCCTCGCATACAGCAGATGGTAACTTTTGGAATGCAGCGACAAGCTACATAGCGACGCTCGATTGTATAAAGAAGTGGGGAGTCTACTACGATGGAATCAAAGACCCACTGATATTCATAGAAAGATTGGAAGAACTTGCAGAGGTGTATAGTGTAGACGTAAATTGCCTTCCTAAGGCAATATCGGAGCTATTACAAAAGCGAGCAGTCCAGTGGTACCGATGCAACAACAAGAGATGGGATACATGAACCGCGTTCAAACGCGATTTCCTTCAATTCTTTCTTCCGCCTCGTTTCTTCGAGAAGCTTTGCGACGACATACAACATCGGCAGCAAACGCATAGAGAAGGCTTCAAAGAACACGTGGTCGCGTTGCAAAGCTTGATGTACCATTCAAGTTTATCGGACGCCGAACGGGTCAATCCCATCTATCGCAATAGCCACCACGAATTGCGTCTGTATGTGACGCGACATGAGTTCAACAGTCTAAAAGAGCTGATGAATCTGGCGGGTGACTGGGAAAATCTCAAGGCAGACAGGCACAACGCTCTATCACATCGAATTCTACACTCAGTGTGGAGGCAGGCTGGTTAAGAGGGAATACGCGCAACGACGAATGTCATCGCCAAGTTGTCGGCGAGACGGCGACGCATATTAAAAATCCAAGCGCCGTGTGCTGAAGATGCGGACGCGAGGGAGATTTCGCGCGTGAATGCCGGATGGAGGCTCTTATATTTTGCTGGGATTGAGGTCGTAAGAGCACTTGGAAGACAGATTGCTGCCGCAAGCAGTCGGGAAACGGGCCTGGCTGGCATCTGAATCGAGGGAGTGTATAAAAGGCCCAAATACCTCGATAGAAGGCAGGAGACTTCGTAGCGACGGGCAGCGCATAGTTGCTACGGTTTCCATTTCAAACACGGAAATCGAAGCCACGCTAGATACAGGAGCCACGAGAAGTTTCCTGAGTAGCCGCATGGCCCAAAAGTTGCGCGGTTTAGGAAGATGGGAGAAGATGGAGACACGAATCTGCATGGCAAATGGCGACCCTCAGGCGATCAAACACTCACTCACGACAGAAGTCGTGAGAAGTCGTAGGCAAGAGCTGCACAATTACCCTCTTAATTCTACCAGAGGTGGTGGACGAGTTAGACCTTGGTTTCGATTTTATAGCGCAAACCCATCCATTATCCATTGCGGCGACTATTCCACAGATGTAAAGCCAGTAGTGGAGATCGTTACGCCCACACACGGACGACGAAGTCAGCAAGTGAGCAAAAACGAAGAGATGTTTTCCTCAGCGAAGAACTCAAGGGATTCACTTGAGTGAACTTCATGGGACATCAAATGTAGCCACCGACTACCCATGCGCGATGATCAACAAATCAAACAAAGATATTACCCTCGTAACCCGCAATGCAAAAGATCATCAACGCAGAGATCTATAAGCTCTTGAAACAGAATTGCATTGAAACATCTTGCAGCCCAAACAGCGCGCCGATCGTCTTGGTGAAAAAAGGATAGGAAAGTGGCGCCTCTGTGTGGACTACCGCCAGCTAAACGCTCGCTTCATTCCCGACGCGTACCCGTTACCTAGAATTCATCATATCCTCGAACGGCTTAGAGACGCCAAGTTTATCAGTAGCCTGGACCTGCGCAACTGCTATTGGCAGATGCCTATAGAGGAAACCAGCAAGATGTACACAGCTTTCACCGTACCAGGCCGAGGTTTTTTTCAGTGGAGGGTCATGACCTTTGGGCTCCACTCTGCACTCATGAGTTTCCAGCGAGCTCTGGATATGGTGATAGGCCCAACATGGAAACCGCATCCTTTGCTTACCTCGACGATATCGTCGTGACCAGCAACACACTTTAGAGCCATATGGAAAACCTATTGAAAGTACTACGACGTTTGAAGGAAGCCAAGTTGCGCCTTAACATCGAGAAATGTGAGTTTTTCAAGAAAGAAATAAAATACAAGCACGTCATCCACGCGGGCCCAGACAAAATCGCCGCAATCAAAGAATTGCGAGAACCACAAAACGTTCGAGAGCTAAAAAGATTCCTCGGCATTGCATCAGATTTGTACCCGACTTCGAGCTTTTACCACGTGTGGACATATGTCTGAATAGTTTGTCGCCTCTAATTGTCCTATCTAACACATTGGCACTAGACAATGAAGGATAAGTTCCATGCAATTCCAAACTGCGACCTGAGTTGCAAACTAAAAACAGAAGAAAAACCCCAAAAGCTTTTCGATTTAGTGATGTAATTTCAACAACAATTTCAATGCATCTAAATGGTTTGCGGCCTTCAAACGTTTTACGTCAAATTCTTGTAAGACCCGTTTTATGGAACCGTGCTATTAGCTTCGTTGGTTTTTTTTTTAGAAGAGGAGGGGCTGATCTTCCAAAAATACCAATGACTGGCATGCACGATTCACACCAACAGTTGCGCCTTCGTACTAATACCTAACTACTCTTGTGATAGAAGTGGGAGAGTCGAAGTAGACCACTTGATTCGGATCCTTTTTCGTCCCACCGCCATCCTATCAGAAACTAGTCTCTAGACGTATGAAATCTATCTAGCTCCATTCTCATGACCAGGTCTCGTGACATTCGAAGCAAATCACGAATGTTGATGGCACTGACGTCGTCCTCATATATAAAGTGGCGACCCAGTATGGCCAACCTTCTGCTTGCTACTGCTGGACACTGTCACATTACATCCGCTGTCTCATCCTCTTCCTGACACAGCGTGCAGATTCCATACTCAGCAAGGCCTATCTTTTTGAGATGGTATCTGAAATTTCCGTGACCAGTCACAATTGCTGCTAGCCAGCTTAGAGTCCTCCTCGGAAGTTGAGTGACCCATTTCATTGCACCGGACATAGGGTTGCACATAACAACCCTAGCTTGTCTACACGTAGTTAAATTCTCCCATCTCTTTATGTGGGAGACTTCCATATATAGTTCGACTAAAGCTCTTACCTATCCCCTGCTCAGAGCAACTCTTGGCTCGGGCCTAACAAAAGTCGATGGTGACCCCTGCTTAGCGAGTTCAGCAGCCAACTCGTTCCCGCCTATAGCAATATGCCCTTTCACCTACCCAAGTGTGACTTCATTAGCACGAGCACACTTGTTCAGTTTTAGAGCGCATTCTTGTGTCAGCTTCGAATCCACGTGTGCCCGATCCATGCACCGAATCACGGATTGATTGTCCAGCGCAATCAAGATAGTCTTATCTGGCACCTTTCTATCAATCAGGTGATCCAATGCGTGTACAAGCCCAAGCATCTCAGCTTGATATATCGACATATACCATCCCAGATATAGCGCACAGGCTAGGTCCAACTCTACCGAGTAGACTCCGGCTCCCGCCTTGTCTTCTCTAAATGACCAATCAGTAAATATGCATATGTCATTCTTCTCACACTCTCCGTGTGTTTAACCATCAGTTGTGAGGCTATTGTGTCTCTTTATTGAAGTTATAGTCTTGCTTATACCATCAGTCGGCATCAGTGTCTCTCTAATCTCGGTTGTAACGAGCTCAAGAATACGCCTATGCCCTACCACCGCACCGAACATATTTCAAGTGTCACATGTCTTCATGCCCAGTGCTGCGAGTGCCGCCGTCTTCTTAATAAATAAACCCAACTGCGCCTCACGGGCAGCAGTCGGCGATGCACACAATGCCTTAAGCCCCAACGTAAGCCATATACTCTTCTACACTGGAAAAAGGCCTGCTTCGCCCTACGGATCTTTTTCTCAATATGGTCGTTCCAGCATAGTTTACTATCAAGGTTTACTCCCAGGTATTTGACCATCCTGGTGATCTCGATTTCAGCACCAAAAAGGCTGAACCGGCTCATGTGGAGACCTTTCCTCCTCTTTGTAAAGAGAATCATATCTGACTTACTCGCTTTGATAGTCAGTTCTTGTTTTCTACATCATCTCTCCACTGTTCTCACATGCATGCGCATGTCGCATAACGTTGGTGATGCTGTCCAAGAACAGTCCAGCACCCATCAGAGCTATATCATCCGCATCCAGAGTGTGTGCCCATATCATCTAATCTTTGTAGGAGAGGGTCCACGGTTAACTTCCACAGAAGTGGGGAGAGAACACTCTCCTGAGGGAGTCACATCCCCTCCTCACCCTCCCCTTATATTTTGAATTCCCACACTATTCATTGGTTGCCTGTGTTTCAACGAATTATCCACCCAATTTATAATCAGTGGGCTGACCTCTCGGCAAACCAGAGCGTCCCGCAGTTTCTCGAAGCCTATTTTATCGAAGGCACCCTGTATGTCCATAAACACACCCATAGTTATGCCTCCGACTGCCAGCTCCTTCTCCAAAACCCTTACCATTTCATGCAAGGCAGTTTTTGTTGATCTTCCTACACGATATGCGTGTTGAAATCTACTTAACAGTCTACTCACCAACGTCGACGCTTCAAGAAAATCAGCCACAATTCTTTCCAGCGTCTAGCAGGAAGGATAAGAGGTTAATTGGCCTGAATGCTTTGGCCTCTGAGTAGTGAATTTTTCCAGGTTTGGGGAGAAAAACCATCTTTGTTTCTCTCCAGCCCTTTTTAATATACCCTGTCGCTAGACATGCTAGAAATACTCCGTGCAGTCTTTCCAGAAGAGCGTCAATGCCCCACTCAAGCAAGGCCGCAAATATTCTATCCAGTCCCGATGATTTGAACGCTGACAAAGCTCCAACTGCCCTTTTAATGCCGTTCAAACTCACAATCTGTTTCGCCTGCCTTCTGCCCATCCTGTTCACACATTTACAAATGTGGGGGCAAAGTTCATCAAGAAGGAGACTTCCTGGAAAGTTTAATTCCATCAGAGTCTGCAACGTGTCTGACATTGTCTACTCTACGCAGAAGGCGTATTCTTGAGACAAGGTCTTTAGATATTGTCTTCTGCAGTCTGCTTATATCCGACATACCCTTTACACTACTGCAGAAAGCCCTCCAAATCTCCCTTTTACGTCGAAGAAGAGTCTTATTTAGTAGCGTCTTTTTCTCCTTGTAAAAGTCCCATGATTCAGGACTAGCCATCCTCATATGCTTGTTGAAGGCCCTCCTTGTCTCCTCTTCATGGACTCATGCTAATCGTTGCATTATGGTGTCCCATTCGTTTGCCCCACTATAGATTTGGGGCAAGCCACTTCACACGCATTGTTCATGGATACGGTCAAAGCCTTAAATTCGATCTCAATATCCGCCGTTGCTCTAAGAACATGAGGTTGCTTACTTGCCAGCAAGTCCCGTAACACTTCAGTATATTTGGTATTGTTTTTATTAGAGGGAATTCTTCGCAAGTTGCAAGTTGTTTTCTTCTTCGTGCTTTAGAGGATTGCAAACCCAATGGCCCTGTGATCGGACATCGTTAATATGTCTAGAACCATCCAGTTTATCACTCTCCCCAGCATCCCGAAATTCACTACTGTGATATCGATCTTCTCTGTTCTACACGCATCGACAAAGGTAGCTTCGACACCACTATTTGCAATATATATATCTTGCATCATTACAAATTCGAGTAGAGACTCTCCTCTGTGAGTGTCACTGTTGCTACCTCACACAAGGCTATGTGCATTAGCGTCTCAGCCAATTGCTATACTATACACGCAAAAACGTACCAGGTCCCCAATCTCGTTAGTAGGGGCTGCGGCGAGTCGTATGGAAGATAAACCGACACAAGGAAAACGGACTCAGCACCATCACCTATTCTTACCACGGTAAGATCCGGCGTGCTCCAGTTAGGACAGCACACTGCTAATACTTCACGCCTCACCAGGATGCGGGTCCATCTGTTTGGAAATTTGAGATTAAAAGTTGAAAGGTCCTACGCATTTCTCAGTAAGGGTCACACATTTAGCCATTGTTTAATAATCGCTCCTTTGGGTATTAATTCTTCAGAAAAAGAAACTTCGTCCCTTCGATGACTTCAGCAACTACATATTCCTTATTTGACTTCATAAAAATATGATGACACGTAGCCTATAGGATAGTGTGCTGAACTGGAATTTGGAGACCGCAGGTTCGAAAGAGATGTTGGGTGGAACAACAATTTGTAAATTTATAATAAAATTTTAGATATTAATTAAATCACTTATCCCACGGAAAAGTTTTACAAATCATTGGCTTCACTTATCCCAAGGAAAAAGTTCTAGAAATCATTGGCCTCAAATAGATTGAATATGCTGAAGTACAATAGACACGACCACCGCATGGTCTCTCAATAAACTTGATTTGACTGAACACAAAATATTTTCTTTTATTTTTAATGTCCTACGTTTGATTTCATAGTTTCTTATAAACAGCATCAGCAAAGAAAAAGTTGTTATGAATTAATAATAACCTTAAATGCAGCAAAAAGGTATCCAACCTAATAGTGTATAATTTCAACAGAATGGTTGAAACGCATACCTATTATGAGATGCACCTTAAAGTTCAAACTTTAAACCTATTTTAGTTAAGATAAATATGCAAACTTTTATGGTTGAATATTTGAACTATAATTTTCGACCGTGTGGAACGTTCAGCAAATCTGTTTGTGCACGGATGTGCTTTGAAGTCTTTTTATAGTCGAATATTTTTAATCAAAAGACAGTGATTAATATTTCCATTCACAAATTTATTATGTAGGTTTTCTTAGATTTTCTTACCAGATATATTAAATAAAACAAAAAAGCCGTTCAATTTAGTAAGATATTAAAGTCGATTTAGATTTTACTGATCTCTAGTGATCTTACTGATGTTTACTCAGTTTACTGATTTGCTGCTCAATGTCGTGCTTCACCTATGACCGTCACAATTAAAAGCGGCCAAAAATTTGACTTTCGGTGGTTTAGCACTTATCGCCGTTTTTTTTTTTGTTTCCATAGAGCATTCGTGTTTTGTTGTTGTGGACGTATCGAGAAACTGGGTTTTTATAGCTGCAGTTTCCTATGTTCGAATCATTGTTTGATTTAGTTTTGTTCTTATAATAGTGGTTGGACCCGTTATATTCTTCTTTTTTTTTTTTGTGGATCACATTTCTTTAATGTGTTAACTTTAGACAAACAGCCTCATCTCGTATACGCAGACGCTCCGAGACGCCAGTATAGGCGAAGCTCAGTCGGACGTGGTATTTGCTAATGTAAGCATATGCCAACGTCAGTTAGCGTCTTGAATTTTTTACCTGTTATGATGTCTTGCAGACTGTCGTAGTTCGCAAACCGAATATTGTTACCATCCACAGCAAACTTTGTCGGAAAAAAATGCAGTCATTTAGATTTCAACTAAGTGAGAATCTCAGTAGACAAATGAGTGTGGCAATAATGTATGTAGCAAGCAAAAATTATGTCTTCACATAACTCTAACAACTAGAACGTAGAAGAAAATAAAGCATTACATAAAAAAGTAGCACTGCGGATATTATTTTTGACAATTCATTAACAAATAAATAATTAATAATTTAATAATGGTACCATTAATAATTAACAATTTAGTAATTATTAATTTGATAATTAATGAATTTGTGACGATAATTTTTAGAAGTATTCAAAACTAACGCACAACAAACCAAGCAAGCGAACGTTGACACGCCTGCACAAGTCAAGGACAAGAGAACAGAACGAGTTACCGTTTTGTGCTGCGCTAATGAGTAGACAAGAAGTTTAACGCACAAAAGACACGGCGGAAGAACGCGTGATTGAGGGCATCGGCCAAGCAAGGTCAAGTGACAGAGCAGAACAAAGAAAACGGGAACTTATTTTCGAACAAAACGTTCAAACATAGCAGAGAAAACGGGAACTTGTTTACAAACTAATAAACAACGGGACGACGCTGCGGACATCAAAGCATCAACCGAAGAATATAAAGCATGAAGCAAGAAGAAACATGCAACAAGAATTCAGTCGTACAAAGGCAGTCGTGCAAGTGAGTTAGTGAAAAATAGTACAGTCGAGAAAAGTGCCAGTGAAGAGAAGTCCAAAGTGCCTCAGGAAGAATAACATCGAAGAGTAAGAACCAAGCAAGGAGGACGACTACACTCAAGCGAGGACGATATTCGACAAAGATCCTTTGTGAGAACAGTTAAGCGGTTGCGTACGCCCGTCAAGTCGCAGCTTACACCATACTGAGTGATAGCATAGGCTCACTCAAACGACTTAAGACCATTCGAATTGTGGATGCACGGTTGCGTAAGCCCGCCATCTCACGAACTCACCTTTCTGTGTGATAGCGTAGGACCAACAGTGGGCCAAACGACGCAAAACCATTCGAATTGTGGATGCACGGTTGCGTAAGCCCGGCATCTCACGAATTCACTCCACTGTGTGGATGCGTAAGCCCACCAGAATACAAACCACGAACGAATCCTTTCGCAAGAACGTGTCAACTGTCCTTTTGAGAAAGCAGAATCGCCGAGTAACAACTAGAACGTAGACGAACATAGTTCCGGAGAAAATACCAAATCAAACACTGCATAGACATAAGTTTATTACGTAAGCCTTATCTTACAAATATATATTATATAGTACATCTTAGATCAATAAAACGTAAAGGAAAACAAGAATCTTGTGAACTTTACTGTCTCAGGTCTTGTGCACGAACCCTGGCACGAAGTAAAGTTCGTTAGAAGTGGCGCCCGAACAGGGACTGTAGGGAAAAAACACGATTTAGACAGCAGAGAACCCAGATTCTATAATGAGCCGAGTCGACTGGGTATACGAGCTCTCCAGCGAAGAACTCTCGAAAGCGATGAAGATGTATGGCATCTCCATGTATGTATGGAAGAGAGACAGAGACGATTCAGCAAGTGGGTCACGGACGAGGTGCAGGAAGCAAAAGTAGAGGAGCAACTGGGCCGATACGAGGAAAAGTACCGCCAAAAAAAAGCCACATCGGGCGGGAGCTACGAAAACCAGTACAGCCGCGGAAAACTTCAATACGCCTACTACAATAAGCGTAAGCTCAAGAGATATGACGATGACACCGAGACACCGCGACGCTCAACTAGAGCGCACGTTCGACGAATTCTCGCGTTTCCTTTCTCAGCGCTGCGATGCTATGGAAGCATGTCAATGCAATGCTCGTTCGTCGAACCGTCGTTCTGCTGTGGTGAATTTGGCTAAAGTCGAAGTTACAAAACAGGAGCTCAAATGCAAGCAGTGTCAAGATGATCACACGTTAGCACAGTGCACGAAATTTTAAGGTTTTACTGTATCGGCCAGACGCTTAGTTCTTAGAAATCACAATTTATGTTTCAATTGCTTCAAAGGGTCTCATCAAGTCAAGCAGTGTTCGTCTTCATTTTGATGTCGCATCTGTCGCTCTAATCACCACACATTGGTGCATCACGATGGCCCAATACTCAAATCTTCAGACTGCATTACTCGTACAAATAGTCCCGAAACCGACGGGTCCACATCTGCAGTACCAGCCCTTACTTGCACTCATTCTACTGAACAGTATAAACATACTACTCAAACTCTCTTGCTAACAGTTCTTCTTGACGGTGTCATTTATCACTGAATCATTCGTACATTTACTTGGAAAAAACCGAACCAACGCTCGTGTGCCCATCAAAGGTCTATCATCACTACATGTAGGCACGACACGCGGCCTACCTGACGATGTTAATCTGACGATGTATTCTCACAATTCAAACAAACGATGTGAATTTGGTTTGCTCATCCTACCAACACTTACAACAGCTTCTCCGGCTCAATCGGTTGATTTTACTACTTCCAACTGGACACAAATACACAATTTATCACTAGAGGATCCATCGTTCGGTGTCTCAGATCCGATTGATGTCATCATAGGGGCAGATCAGGCATAGAACATACTTACAGGCGAACAAATGCATTTCGGGAAGAACATGCCAGTTGCGTTGAAGAGCATTTTTGGATTTTTTTTCGCTGGCTATCATAGTTCTCTTGATTTCAAACAAGCTGAGTTCATTGGAAAGCATGCGCAACTTGATATCGACGCACTTGTGAGATCATTCATGGAAATGGATGCTTTACAGGTTCCTGCCAAACATGAAAGCAAATTCGACAAGGCTGATCCAACAGAAATACATTTCTCTTCGACATGTTCCAGGGATACTAATGGCACGTATGTTGTTAACTATTCATGTAAACACTTGGAGGTTGGGCCTCCAATTCAACGTGATTTGTTTGGCGTATTTCTGCGTTTTTGTCAGCATCGTTTTGTATTCTCTACAGACATAGAGAAAATGTTCAGGGGCATAAAGGTTGCAGCTGAACATCGTGATTATCAGCGCATTGTCTGGAGGAGCGAAACCACATCTCAACTAGAACATTATCGCTTAGCCACTGTGACGTCTGTGACTTGCATCTTCTCCATTTCTCGCCGTCTGCGTGCTCACACACATAGCTGAGGATTATAAAGAAGAGCATCCAGTTGGTTCGCGTGTTTTAATGAACGATGCCTATGTAGACGACATTATCATTGGCTGTGATTCGCTGGACGAGCTGCTAAACATGAAAAACGAGCTGATTGACTTTTTATTGAAGGCGAATTTAAAATTGAGAAAATGGAGTTCAAATTGCTGGCCGCTCCTTGAAAGTTTACCAAGTGACGTTTGTGAGTTCAATCCAATTGCAATCGATTCACAATTGCCTGATTCATCCATAAAAATTCTTGGTATTCACTGGAGCCCATCAAAAGATGAGTTCCTGTTAATCATACGATCTCCAAATAACGATCTTATTCCCACAAAACGACTTCTGTTATCGGAAACTTCCAAGATCTTTGTCCATCTAGGTATAGTATCACCTACACTTGTTTTTCTAAAAATATTATTCCAGGAAACCTGGTGCTTCGGATTAGACTGGGACGACCCACTACCACATGATTTTCGCGTACGATGGTCTACCTACATGAACGATTTACACAATTTATCACAAATACGCATTCCGAGATACATTGCTACTCCCTTTCAATCAATCGAGCTTCATGGGTTTTCGGATGCTTCTAAGGCCGCCTGCGCTGCAGTCATTTATAGTCCCCTAAACGTAGGAGGCGTTTACCATATAAAGTTGGTTGCATCGAAAACGCGAGTCGCACCGCTGAAGCCAATCTCGATTCCACGGTTAGAGTTGAACGCCGCTTTATAGCATATATAATTCAACACGCATTGTAGCATATTGCATACGATTTATTCGAAAATGCAGGAAGTCTGATACACAACACACCAAGCTTTTCTAACTTCGCTTGAACTCGTACATGCTCGAACTCTTCTCTTTCAATGCGCACAGGAAAAGGCCTTTTGTAGCGAGTTGAAAAAATTAAAACAATCACAATTTCTGAAGCCGAAATCATCATTAATTAACCTGCGCCATTTGTAGATCCAAACGGAATCCTTAGGGTTGGAGGCCGCATTGGACATGCGCATATTAACTATAATATCAAATTCCCGATTTTACAACCAAAGGCGTTTAACATATCTAAATGCATTATCAGACACATTCACGAGACACACATACTGGCGTTGAGGCTACCTTTGTAATAGTACGACAACAATTTTGGATTTTGGGGTGTAGAATTATGGTTCGAAACATAGTTTTTGTGTGCAAAACCTGTTTCATGCAACGGAGAGCAAATAGTGTTCAAGTAATGGCAGATCTTCCTCCAACTCGCGTACGACCAAGTCTTTGTTTTCTACATTGCGGTGTTGACTACGCTGGACCAGTAAATTTGAAATTTTCGAAAGGACGAAACGTAAAACGGCCAAAAGGGTGGTTCGCAATTTTTGTTTGTTTGTCGGTTAAGGCCATACATCTTGAGTTGGTTAGTGATCTAACCAGTGAGGCCTTCCTTGCTGGGTTTCAGAGATTTATTGCACGCAGAGGTAAACCAACGGATTTGTATTCAGACAATGGTACGACTTTTCATGGAGCTAAACCAATGCTGAATGAATTGAAAGCCATGGCTGTTTCCCAAGTGTACATTGAAGAAGTTTCCAAATCCCTTTCAATTGACGGAATAAATGGGCACTTTATTCCTCCGTCGGCACCACATTTCGGCGGAATTTGGGAAACCGGAATTCGGTCGGTGAAATTACATTTACGTAGGGTGATTGGGGAGACCCTTCTCACCTCCGAAGACTATTGTACTGTTCTCACTCAAGTAGAAGCCATACTCAACTCACGTCCATTATGCACTCTTTCCGATACCGACGTTGATCCGCTTACACCTGCACATTTCCTCATCGGCGAGCCCTATACCAGCGTACCGGAACCTTCTGATTAAGCTTCGACGTAAAGCTTAATCGCTTGCAGCATTGGCGTCACCTTCAAGCCATGGTGCAGGGGTTCTGGAAACGCTGGCATCAAGAGTATCTCACTTCTCTTCAACAACGGACTAAGTGGCAACATGTCAAAGGCGGGTTCGAGAAAGGAATGGTGGTAGTGCTAAAGGAACCGAATCTGCCGCCATTTAAACGGATTTTAGGACGAATACTGGACATTCACAGAGGTGACGATGGATTCGTCAGAGTAGTAACCATTAGAACCAGGAAAGGTGATTACAGGTGAAGGTGGCGGCGCTGCCTATTCAGAACGACTGTTCAGCGGGGCCAATATGATAGTAAACGACCCTCTACATTCAACCGGTTCTTACCGTTTCAGCATAAACATAAGCACATCTTATTTGTCTCTTCTTTAATAGTTTTATTTGCTTGGCTTTTGTATCCCACATGTAAATTAAATAGAGTTTTAGAATTCAATAAAGACTGTTGTACAACATTTCGCACCAGGCATCATTGGGAGAGCTTTTAAAACCGTGTTAGGAATATTCTATCTCCCTTACAAACTAGGCAAAACAAAAAATTACTCACCATAAAAGCTGAACAAAACATCGCGCGAAGCTTTTCAAGAATGTACCAAACTTGAAAGCACAATGGGGAAACGCACACAAGGTACAGTACGATACGAAACTTGTACAACAACAAAAAAACACAAAAGAAAAAAAGGAAAAAAGAAACACGTTAAAATTTCGGCAACAACAACCACACGCTAAAACTGGAACAACGTTAGCGAAGAACAACGTTGCCAAGAAACGCTTGCCGAAATAGCGACCGAAATTTAGAAGCGGTGGTAAAACAACAAAGGTACATAATGAAAATTGAATTCGACATTAACAAACACACACAAGAAATCGGACCGAAAATTAGCAATCAAAGAAAACAACAAACGCATGCAATAAATCGGACCCAGATTTACAAGCACAACGTAACAACAAAGACCCAGTAGGGAAGAAGTCACCGAGTCTTAGAAGAAAAGATCATTGATTGCAACAACAAATGCAAAGGTTGCAGAGGTACTATGCACGAAGAGTACAAAATAATAGAAAGCGGAATCGAAGGTCACAATTATTGAACTTTGTAAATAGATTAGTTCAAGGTAGCCACAGAAGATTGTGAATATAAACAATTGCATGTGCAATTGGAGTAAACAAAGAGATTAATTCAAGGCCGCCAATGAAGACCGCGAATATAAAAATTACATGCCCAATTGAAATAAACAAAGGGATTAATTCAAGGTCGCCAATAAGCTATCAAGAAAACTACGGTTAACCTTTGAGGTATAAAAGCATCAACGAAGACTCGTGGATCTTTGGTGATCATAGGCTGTACGGGTGAGTCGACTTTGTTATCAACTAATATTATTCTGGTCCAGTGCTTGCAAGTGTGGACACAACACGAATCCTTGAATCCTTTTGAATTTTTTGAGTCCAGTGCTTTTAAGTGTAGACAGTCACTGCAGAAAAACACTACGACCGCCGCCGCAGCTGCAATGCTCTCTGACGCGCTGCCTGAGCACATTGCCCGACAGCAGCACCAACCGCAGACACGGCAGCTTCAGCTGTTTGTGTTACTTTTGTTAGTGAACTGCAAAATAAATTTGCACACATATTTATACGTAATTGATAGTAAAATTAAGTAAAATTAGTAATAATAATTGGTTTCTCTATGGTACATTTGTGCAAATATTGAATATATTTCATGTTGGCATACATTGCTATAAAAAACCAAGCACAGCCATCAACACATGGTTTCGTTTCATTTCAATTTTGTCCTTCACGGAATATTTGAAATTACACTAAAAGAGTGGCAACCTTTTTCGAGAGAAAGAGAGCAAAATTTCTGAGGTTAGGGTAGAGCCCAACTGCACGACTGCCGAGAGTCCTATATACTTACAATGTGCAGTTGCGGCGGCGGTTGTAATGTGTTTCTACAGTCATCCTAAAACGAATCCTTGAATCTTTTTTCAATTTTTTGAGTCCAGTGCTTTTAAGTGAGTACAATCGCAGTAAAGTGAATCATTGAATCATGATTGAATCATTACTAAGGTACAAAATTATTTGCGTCCAGTGCTTGCAAGTGTGGACAAATTCATTTATGTGAAACTTCGCAGAAACAGACTTCCAGTAGAACAACGGTGAACGGTGCAATTTCGGCTCTCTACGAGGCTACACATATCTAACTACCAGAGCAAGTGCTGGTTAGAACTAACGATACTAATGTAGTTACACTAACTAGTTCACCTAGGCTAGGGAAAAGAATTAAATATATTAAGTAATACATGTAACCTCGGACATAATTATCCGATCTTATGTAAATTAAACCAATAATAAACTAGTAAGGGTACCTTCGGTCAGACCGAAGCTTATATACCCTACATCCCGCCGATTTTCCCCATTTTCAATACAGAGTTATCTATGATGGCAGAGAATATTCGTACCGAATTTCAAGTCAATTCTTCCAATTGTTATTCTGGAATTGCGGTTTATATCAATGTCATATGTTCGTGGGCGGACACGCCCATTTTTTTTAAAAATTTAATCTACCTGTACCGATGTATTCGGAAACAAAATTGAAGCTCAAAACTAAGTCTACAAGTTGAAATATTGTTAAAAGAATTAGTATTTGTTAAAAAAGTAGGCGTGGCGCTGCACCGATTTATCCCATTTTCAATCCCACAGAGTTTCGGATGACAAAGAATATACGTGCAAAATTTCATCGCGATAGCTTCATTCGTTCTCCTGTAATCGTGATTTCCACAGACAGACAGACAGACAGACAGACTACGGACATGGCTAAATCGACTCAGGAGGTGACACTGATCAAGAATATATATACTTTTCCATACCTGCCACGCCTCCTTTAATGCGTTACACACGGAAGCACAAAGTGAATATACCCTCATTCCTTCGGATGTAGGGTATAAAAAGAGAAGAATTAAGACGAAACACTTGAGTTTTATTTGTCGAGTCAGGAACCCTGTACAACCGATTTTCACAACTTTTTCTTACCCGCGCCCTACTTCGAGAAATTAGAAGACAAGATCACGAAGGCCCAACAGCTTAGTCAGGAAAAATTTAAGGATCACGTGCTGAGGCTACAAACACGGATATACTGCCGCTGTTCTGAAGAATGACCGAGGTCAAATATACAATTGTTGACTGAAGCTTAATGTTATGGAACAATTTTAAAATACGAAAGAGCCATATTTCTTTGCAATTGTCTTTTGATTTCATTTAACGTTCAGCTAGAAAATTTGGTTTTGTTTTTGCCTCAACTTCCAATAGTTGCGTTAATCAGCTCAACCATAAAATTTCAATATTATTGGTGGAAATATTTTAAAAACAGTTTAGGGAAACTGAAAAATATTTTAACAGAATGGCGAAAACCGCATCGAAATCGGTGCAACCGTTCAAGAGTTGACCAACTGCAAGTTATTGCATGATTAATTACATTTAGATCAAAACACTAAATTTTCTATCGATGTGAAAACTGTCTGCTTTATTCTTTCATAGCACTTTAAAGTAAACAATCAACACAAGCATTTACGCACAAGCGGTTTCTGCTTGCAGAAGAATGCACTGTTGTTCTTATTTTGGTAACAATCGTGGACGCAGCTGAGATAAGGGTTGTTTTAAGATGACACTTCATAATAGCCAGTGAAAGAAAATTTACATATGCATATAAAGAAATATAATAATATATTCACTTTTCCCAAACCTAATTATTTTAGATGTCATGTTATCTCTCATTTATTTTTTAGACCAAATTTATTATTGTAATATGAACAGTAAATTGTAATTTATTATTGTAAATAATAATTATAAAACTACAATAAATTGATGTTCAATTACAAGCAAATGGCTGTCATTCATACGAAAATCACGTATAACATGCTATTAATATCCAGATCTGCTGTTCTCTAAACTTAATCTAATTGTGGAAATTCTTAAACAAAATACTGAATCGATTAGCTGACCCAGTGGTTATTCACGATTGTTAGGGAGCAGCTCATAATTTTTTCGAGCCGCTCTCTGAGCCGGAGCCAAAAAAGTCGGAGCCGAGCCCCGTGCTGGCTCGAGCTCGCAATTTTTTGGGAGCCGCTCTGTGAGCCGGAACCACAAAATTTGAGAGCCGAGCCTTCTGCTGGCTCGCGCTCTCGATTTGTAGCGAGCCGCTCTGTGAGCCGGAGCCACACAACTTGAGAGCCGAGCCGTCGGCTGGCTCGCGCTCTCAAAAATGTGCTCTTTTGAGCGCGAGCCGGAACCGTGAAAATATTTTTTGTAGCTCGGGCTCCGGAGCGCGAGCTGAAAAGAGCGCTCGAGCATGAGCATTTACGAACCCTGCCACGTAGGGGTTTGGCAGTAAGCCAACATATCAACCGGAGAACTGCCTGCAAGGAATGCGGTCGTGATGGTCACTGTGCGCAAGGATGTCGCAAGACGCTGTTCTGCTGGGAGTGCGGACGGCGAGGCGTCTGAATGATGGCTGATGTCGAAAACGAGCGGGATGCCGTCACCGGCGGGTGGAGACGGCAATCACGAAAGTAGAGACTCACGAACAGTAAAGGCGAACACGCTTCGCGTAGAAGGGGGCCGGGTCTATGCTAAGCTCCGCCTTAACGAGAGGAGTTTAATGCAACGATAGACACGGTTGCAACCAGGAGCTTCATCGGCAGAAACGTGGTGGAAAAGTTCTGAGCTGTGAAGGAAATCGTTCCAGTTGAAACAAATTTAAGACTTGCTGACAATTCACGGAAAACGAGCTTGGGAGAAATATCACTTCGTGTAATGTTGTCCTTCCAGAGGTCATCGACGACGTCATACTAGGAATGGATTTTTTATGCGCTTCAGAGACTGTCATCACGACTGGAAATCAAAGTGTGAGGTTGGTGAAAGACGACACAGCCCGACCCAAGACGACCAGGTTCACCACCTTACAAGAAAACCAAGAAATATCGCTGGAAGGCGCCGAGAAAATTCTGCAGAACGAACTGGCGAAATTCAACGAGATCCAGGGACCTTGTAACATCATAGAACACAAGATTGTCATGAGAAATGTCCGTCCAATTAAACAACGATATTTTCCGCGTAATCCAGCTATGCAAAATGTTATCAACGAAGAAATAGACAACTTACTAAGAAACGAGTGTATTGAACCATCTCACAGTCCGTACAGCGCGCCAATAGTGCTGGTTCGGAAGAAGACGGGGAAATGGCGCCTTTCCATTGACTATCGTCAGATGAATGATAAATCCGTACCCGACCCAATACCAAGAGTTCAACACATCCGAGACCGGCTTCGCGACGCTAAGTATATAAGTAGCCTTGATTTAAAGAACTGCTACTGCCAAATACCAATAGCAGAAGGTAGCAAACAATACACCGAGTTTACTGTTCCTGGGCGTGGATTATTTCAGTGGCGAGTGATGGCTTTCGGATTGTATTCGGCCCCAGCAACGTTCCAACGCGCGTTAGATCAGGTCATCGGTACCGAAATGGAGCCACACGCATTCGCCTATCTGGACGATATAATCGTCACTGTGTCCTCAATGAAGAACCTCAATGAAGTGTTCCATCGCTTACGTTAAGGCAAGCTGAGACTGAGCATCGACAAGTGCGAGTTCTTTAAGAGAGAAGTGAAATACCTAGGGCATATGATCAGCGATAAAGGCATTCACACTGACAACGACAAGATTGCTGCAATCCGTCTACTACAGCCACCACAGAACATACGAGAACTCCGGCGTTGCTTAGGAATAGCTTCATGCTACCGGCGGTTTGTACCAAATTTTGCTGACATCGTCCAGCCACTGACAACGCTACTGAAGAAAGGCAAACCCCAGTCAACGAAAACCACCGCGGGATATGCTATCAGCGAAGGCCCATGGGAAACCCTATGTACAGACTTCGTCGGACCTCTTCCGCGAACGAAGCATGGAAATTGCATGTTCTTAGTATTCTTTGACAAATTCTCGAAATAGACAGAAATGATACCATTGCGAAAGGCTTCAACTGACCTTCTAAATCGAGCATTTCGAGAGCAGATCTTAGCACGCTTTGTAATACCGAAAGTACTACTTTCATACAATGGGGCACAATTTACAAGCCGAAGAAATTTCTTGAAGGAAATGGGGATACGCCACCAATTCACAGCACCATACACTACACAAGAAAATCCGACAGATAGGGTTAATAGAAGCCTAAAAACAATGATCGCGCAACTGGCTGACAACCAACACCTAAAGTGGGATGAAATTTTGCCTGAAATATCTCTTGCTATCAACAGTAGCGTATCTGAAAGCACAGGTTACAGTCCAGCATTTTTGACGCAAGAATGAGAGTTGCGGTTGCCGAATATGCTATATGAAGAGTTAACGAATGGCACTGGCCACGAACAAAGCGGAGCAGAGAAAAAAGCGCCTAAGCTCAGACAAGTGTACCAGATAGTACGACAGAATATGTAACTAACGGGTGACAACTATGTTCACCACTATAACCTTCGTCGACTCCAATGGAAACCCTTAATTGGAAAACTGGTCCTACTGAAACAACATCACTTATCGAAAACTGTCGCCAACTTCGCGGCCAAGTTAGCACCTAAGTTCGAAGGACCGTATTACGTCATCGAGTTCATATCACCAGTCATTGTAAAACTAAAACGCATTGGTGATTCACGCACGCGCACTGCACATATCAGCGAACTCAAGAAGTTTTATCAAGATTAAATACGACAAAGTAATACAACATAAAGAAAATACGTGATCGCGAGTATAAAACATCAACAAAAGATGAGCCCAGCACACAAACCAGTATAGCAAAAATTGTAAAAGTTTACCGAACACGAAGCTATACATCGATCCGTGCATCATTGTTAAATTTAAATTCTTACAAATTACTTGAAGTTATGTTAAAAGTTATAACGTACGAGGGTTTAATCAAAGTACAAAAACACACAAGAAACTCCGACGTGAACAAGGAAACATATTTAAAAACTAAGAATTAAACTCGGACGCCTCCAACGAACACAACCGCCTAAATCATGTGAGGTCAGGTATAGCATCTATAGCCACGTAGAAATCTGGAAGACAGGAATCGTTAGCAAAACATGTTGACAAAAGTGTACAGACCATACCCACGGAACAATGATGGAAAACATAAAAACTAACCTGAAGCCCTCTGAGGTAAGGAGGGATTGCATGATTTTGACGATAAGGGGTTATCGCTATCAAATGGCATTGGTAAAATGATGCACAGCATGGTCAGTCATCTCGTGAAGCTGCAGTAGACAACTATTTAGGACTTTTGTTATTAATTTCATTAGATTTGTAATAATAATGGCATTTCGACGACAAACAAAAACAAAAAACTCACTGGGCAGCAGATTCCATTATACGTCTACACAAACGATTACAGAGAGAACGAGAACCTTGAACTTCAAACAAGTTCTTGGTCTCCATACATATTTCAAATGAGAAGAAATCGCAAAAGCAAAGAAACCCATGCACAGAGATACACATGTGGACGACTTCACACAGGAACAGAAGGTGTGAAATTAGAATTATACTAATATATATATTTATACTCTAATATATATATATATATATATATTAATATATATTATTATTATTATATATATATTAGAAATAAATTTATATATATATATGTATAAGAAAAACGATAAGTGAAATGGTACACTGGCATTTTGTTGTACAGTTAGCAAATCAAGAATTGAACTACATTAAAGAAATTAAATTAAATAATTAAATATTAAGATCTTATATTTATATATATGTATATAAATTTATATATATATATGTATAAGAAATAGGATAAGTGAAATGGTACACTGGCATTTTGTTGTACAGTTAGCAAATCAAGAATTGAACTACATTAAAGAAATTAAATTAAATAATTAAATATTAAGATCTTAAAATATATGTTAAAAAATATTCTAAGAGAATACAGTCTGTATAAATCAACAATATATAAAAGAAAAAAATATGTTAAGTTTAAGATGGAAAATATTATAGTTAAGGAGATAGTCAGGATATAGTCAGTGTTGGACATGCGTAAGATTAATTGCAAAGAGCATAACTAGCAAAGTGATGCCAAGTGATGTCTCCGAGGTAAGGAGGGAGCGTGACGATAATTTTTAGAAGTATTAAAAATTAACGAACAACAAACCAAGCAAGCGAACGTTGACCTGCGTGCACAAGTCAAGGACAAGAGACGAGACAAATAACAGAACGAGTTACCGTTTTGTGCTTCGTTAATGAGTAGACAAGAAATTTAACGTACAAAAGAAACGGCGAAAGAACGCGTGATTGAGGGCATCGGCCAAGCAAGGTCACGCGACAGAGCACAACATAGAAAACGGGAACTTGTTTTCGAACAAAACGTTCAAACATAGCAGAGAAAACGGGAACTTGTTTACAAACTAATAAACAACGGGACGACGCTGCGGACATCAAAGCATCAACCGAAGAATATAAAGCATGAAGCAAGAAGAAACATGTAACAGGAATTCAGTCGTACAAAGGCAGTCGTGCAAGTGAGTTAGTGAAAAATAGTACAGTCGTGAAGAGAAGTCCAAAGTGCCTCAGGAAGAATAACATCGAAGAGTAAGAACCAAGCAAGCAGGACGACTACAGTCAAGCAAGGACGATATTCGACAAAGATCCTTTGTGAGAGCAGTTGAGTGGTTGCATACGCCCGTCAACTTGCAGCTTACACCCTACTGAGTGATAGCGTAGGCTCACTCAAACTACTTAAGACCATTCGAATTGTGGATGCACGGTTGCGAAAGCCCGCCATCTCACGAATTCACCCTACTGTGTGATAGCGTAGGCCCAACAGTGGGCCAAACGACGCAAGACCATTCGAATTGTGGATGCACGGTTGCGCAAGCCTGGCTTCTCACGAATTCACCCCCACTGTGTGGATGCGTAAGCCCACCAAAGTACAAACCACGAGAGAATCCATTCGCAAGAATGTGTCAACTGTCCTTTTGAGGAAGCAAAATCGCCGAGATACAACTAGAACGAAAGCGAACATAGTTCCGGAGAAAATACAAAATCAAACACTGCATAGACATAGTTTATTTCGTAAGCCTTATCTTACAAATATATATCATATGTTACATCTTAGATTAATAAAACGTAAAGAAAAACAAGAACCTTGGGCACTGTCTCAGGTCTTGTACACGAACCCTGGCACCCGCTGAGGACATCTTGGCCGAAGTAAAGTTCGTTACAAATTAGTACTTATTAATTTAATAATTAATAAATAAATTTGTAAACAACCAATAACCAATTATAAAGTTATAATGTAAAGTTATTTTGTCAACCAAACATTTTTTGTTCTAGACGACAGCTTTTCGTTCTCGCCTCTTACCGTCCTACTAGGTTTTTAGGAAATGTAACGTCCGAGAAATAACAGCTGATAATGTGTGCAAGCAAGTAAAATACCAACAAATTTATCTACCTTCCGCCAGAGACTGACTAACGCCCGTCTGGGTTTGTGGCAGCGCAGTTGCTTCAAAAACCATCGACGCTGCCGTCATATACCAAAGAAACCTACGAACAACACAAAATAGAATAAACCACTACGGACCGTCCGCCTAGCGTCCGCGTATACGAGACAACGCTGAAAATCAAATAACGCGTTTCCATACGTTGGTTTTTCCTGGTTTTAGGGCTAAAAATTGTTATACCCTAAAACCAATCGTAAAATTTTTAATATCCATTGAAATTGGTGTTGCAATTCCAGCCCTAAACCAAAATGCTTTCGGGTTTTAGCTTCACTTTTTTAGTGTGTAAATCTGCTTCGAAGGTCGGAATTGCAGACAACCTATCTTTCTCCTTGTCTAGTGCCAATAAGTGTCAAAGAGATAAATGAAGTCACCAAACTCTTCTGACTAATGTCAAATATCTCTTCATATTCACAACATTTCATACACAGTAAGTATTGATTTAAATAAATAAAATATATAACAAATTATAATTATAAAATGATAATAAATGAGTAATGGTTCTGTTTTCAAGATGAATAAATTATCAAAGCGGATGCCTTGGTCAACGGCAATCGAGAATATTCTCCTGGACCTCTGGCAGGAGAACATGGATGGACTGCGTGGAGCCAGAAAAAGCATTCATATCCACAAGGCGATGGCTGTGTATAGGGCCCAACAAAGTTATGCAATTGGTCCGGAGGAGGTGTTAAGGACGTTTAATGCAGACAATGACGACCAAATAACGATAATTGTTTTTATTCCTTTGAGCATTTGTACAAAACTATGATAACATCGCTTTGCTTTTATACCCTGTTTACATAAAAATATTTAATCCGATTAAGCTGTTCGAAAACTGGTGAGCTTTCCAAGTGTTTCCATACATAATCTGGTCAATCAAAGTAGGTGTTTTGTTATTGCTTTGTTTTGTTTGGTGTAGTTGAGCTTTTTCCACGTGTGTGGACATATGTGCAAATAGTTTGTCGCTTGTAATTGTCCCTTTCTAACACATTGGCACTAGACAAGGAGAAGCATAAGTTCCTATAATTCCGAACTTCGAACGTGAGTTGCAAACTAAAATGTGAAGCTAAAACCCAAAAGCATTTCGGTTTAGCGCTGGAATTGCAACAACAATTTTAATGGTATTTAAAAAGGTTACGAGCGGTTTTAGGTCCTAAAAAGTTTTACTTCCAATTTCTGGAAAAACCATTTTATGTAATCGCGGTATTAGGAAAGTCAAAAACCTTGTTAGGGCATCAGGCGGTTCGTCTGCCGACTGGCTGCACTATACGCGAGTGCACCAAATAATCTGCGGCGTTGCATAGTAGTTGAGAGAGGTGAATGGGAATTACAATTATGTGAAGTCATGCACGTTTTTCATGTAGAGTATTTTGCAAACGAACGGGATATTATTCAAATAATAATTATTTAATTAATTCAAATTATTGTATTTAAAAAAATAATTAATTTAATTAATAAATTAAATTAAATAACAATTGTATTGTATTATAGCAAGAATTGTATTCAACCTTTTGTATTGTTTCTTTTTTAATTTATTGTTTTATTGCTATAGCCACGTCTGCCAACACCATACAAGTCGCGTCCGTCAGTATAGTCTCCTCCGTCAACACCTTTAGAACTTCATTCGACACCATCACCGTTTTCAGGTCCGAGTGTCGCCCTCATTGCTACTGTGTCTGTCGCCGTCTCATAGGCTACGAGCATGACCTGCAAAACAAAATAAAATAACAAAATTGACCGTGTAATAAAATATTGCGAGGAAGCAGATAAGGAATTATGGAAAGGTTTGGAGGAGCAAAGGAGATCGGGTTGAAACTGTTACGTTTGGAGGACTGTTATGTGTTGAGATGTTGTAATTTGACCTAATTAGTAAGATGGTCGCATATTGTAAATCCATGCAACAATAAAAAAGCATAAATGTAAACTTTGGTTTTCCTTTCTTGAATAGGAGCAGAGTGCGTATCAAATTATTTCCGCTCGTGCTTTGTCGTGAGACAAGTTCGATGTGTTGCTTGGATATTGTATACCCCTTTCAATTCTCCGCTGAGGTATTCTCCATTCAGGTCCTTCGACCTCATCCATAAGAAAGTTTTGGAGAACACAACATGCCTTTATGACAGCATGAGCGTTTCCAATATTGCTGTCGATGTTTTAACTAACCCGACGAATCTATATTTTAGATTTTTTAAATGATTGTGGATTTATATAGTGAAACGATAAATTAATCTGACTATACCTGACTAATATGATCGAAGGCATTTTCCACTACATGCTTTTGACAAGTTGTAGGTAAATGTTAAATGACAAGTTGTAAGTTAAATGTGTTGTGTAAGTAACCCCAGCACTTCAATTTTTTGCCGCAGGATAGTAGAACTTTGGAGTTCAGACTTCAGTAGCGATTTCTCAAATATATGACAATCACTGCATCTACCTGCGTTGCCGACATCTATATATAGAAATTTGTATCTGTAAAGAGATACATAAAAAGTAAGTTAATATTGCAGCATTAGTATTTATTACGGCGAGGCTACACTTTTTTTGCAACGAATCAAAGTTTTCTTTCAATGTATCAGTGCAATTGCAGCAAAAATGCATTAGTGTATAAGGGAAATTTTCGAGTGTCTCATCTACTAATGTATGTTTACAACCAGGGTTTGAAATTCTGCAGCTCAAGCACAAAAATGGCAGCTCTTTCTGCTGTGGCTGAGCTGAGCCAGCCAAAGGGTTCGGCTGAGACAGTAATAGCAGAAGCACATCAACGAAAACAACTGCTGTCGGTTGTGCTGCGCAGCCTTATTATAACAAAACCGAATGTCAGCCACAGCAAAACGAAACGAAAACATTGCTATTGCTGAACAACAGACGCTTCTGCGATCTCAGCAATTGTTTTGGCTGTGGCTGGGCGTCTCTATGGCGCCGTCAACCGATCCGCAGCAAAACGTTCGGGTTTTCCTGAAGAACTGCAGCCTTTCAGCTTCGGGTTTTCCTGAAGAGCTGCAGCTTTTAAGCCTCGAGTTTCTTCAAGTGCTGCAGTCAATCTATCTAATCTAATCTATGGTACTTACTACTGAATATAATTATTCCTTTCAGATTGTTGGCACATTCGATGAGACACTCGCTATTCGCCGCTTCAAAAAATCGGTTTGACATTTGACTGTTTGGTATGTTGAACTCACGTATACAATACGTTAGAAGTACCACATTGTTGTTCTTGTTTCTTTATCAATCAATGGGTACGATTCCTTAACAGTGCAATCGTAGGTGCTAAAGGGTTTTAGAGCCCCAAGTAGGCCAATTACGTATAATTTCCAATTATTTCGTAACAATTTGTATTCAGTTTCATTTATACAATTCTGCTAACATCATTATGAAATATTTTCGTAATTAGGAGCATAATTGTGTATTTATAACAGAAAACTTTTGATTACCGGCTGCATTTATAGGAAATATAGTGAAGCAAATGAGGAAATGCTGTGTAAAATGTGAGAATATATTTATTAACATTAAAACTCTGTTTTATACATGTTTATCGCGAATGAAAAACATAATATTTATAATTATTTATTTTGACGTTACGATAAACAAACCCCTTAATATAAATTTTCCATCAGTGCTTGCTACAAAATTTTTGCGGCGACGCTACATTATTTTACGGCGAGGCTACACTTTTTTTGCAGCAAAGTTTTCTTTCATTGTATCAGTGCAATTCCAGTAAAAATGCATTAGTGTATAAGGGACATTTTGGAGTGTCTCATCTACTAATCTATGGCAAAGAGTATATATTCATAAAGAGATTTCACGTGAACGGGATGTTTTTTTAGTACAAAATTAGATGTATGGCGATCAAGACGCAACACATAAAAGTTCAAATATGCTTCAAGACCGAAAACATACAAGTTTGAAATATGTTTGAAGTTGTTTCTTCTGGCGAATAATAAGAAAAATGAAGTCTGTACGACGAGAAACGAAGTATGTGTGGAAGCTGAAACTGTGTGGTTTTATGACTACTAGCGTGTTGTTGTTATCTCGCACAACTGACGAAATCGTCGACACCATGATCGATTTGTGCATTTCAGCGGCTGTTGAGAGGCAATGAAGCAATTTCTCTTCTTCTTCTTGTTCTTTAGCAATAACAATTCATGAATCAGCTCAGCTTTGTTTTGAAGCTAGTTTGAAATGTGTTCGTGTGTACGTACATAACGACGATCACAGCAAAGCAGAATTGTATTCTCACTTCATGAGTGAAGGATACACGAATATGAGCTATTAGATTGGTAATAAGTGGGAAGGAATAGGAAGATTCTGTGAATTACAAGAATTCTACTTTGTTTTAGTTTGTTTAATTGCACTATCAAAATATATGCAGTCTGACTGTCTACAAAGAAACTTTTTCACCTTCAGAGCATTGCACTTTTTTAAGCAAGACCGTTTTGAGTTGTCGTTGTCCGAGTATAATTAATGGTGCATCGTACATGTAAATATCATTTATGTATGTAGACAACATCTTTGATTGTTATTGAGTGAGTCGTTGCATTTTGGTGTCTTTTTTGTGTGAGTAGTTTGGTTTGCGTTTACTGCCTTCAGATTCTAATTTTGTTTTCAACCATCTAGAATTGAAGCAGATTAGTACTGTAATGATGTGGTCCAATATATGTTTTCTGTGGTCATAACAAGGCCCATTGATTTCAAACCACTATGGACAGGCGTCATCAGTACGTCGAATGCATCCTTTAACAATTCTCTCTTTTAAATTAATCTTTTCACAAGTATTTTCAAATAATTCCTTGTGCACCTCAAAATGAATTTTGCAAATACCAAAGAATTCGTCGGTTGGGTTTTTCAAAAGGAGGAGACTTTCGCTGTAATTCTTTGTCAAAATAAAGTGTTCAGAATCTACTGCCAAACCTTCTGATTTGATAAGCTGCTCCTCGCAGTTGCTGCATTGATTTTTTTTTTAAAATTTAGCTTTAAGTGCGTATCCCACAAAATACTGACCCACGTCTGTTTCAAGAGGTGACAGATGATCTTCACTGAAACTAGTAGGAGTTGGGGCTATGTCGTCAGCAGCGCATTCAAATATTGCATGCGAATATTCCAAATCTTCATGATTACTATCAGATTCTTCTGGTTCAAAATTCCAGTCCAACATTAAATCATCGTCGTTTTCGCAGTTACTGTTACGTTATGAATTTCATTGATAGAATCCTTGCAGAAAGGTACTGTATTTCTCTTACTGACGGATTTACGTTGTTGGCTAATTTTGAACGAAGTACAGAGAAGAAGTTCTCAAGAGAGTCTTGATTTATCCTCCCGAGCATAACGAACGATAGAGTGGAGTCTTCGAAAAGATGGTCTGCTAAATCAAGCATTGCCTGGAGTGTAAATTTCAGGCCAGCAATACAGTGATATTGTGTGTGCAAAGGTAAGCTTAAATTACCCAAGTAAGATATAAATTTAGCAATTCTTTTGATTTTTTGTCTATTTCTTATTAATGATATTTTTTTAATTAATATTTTTGTGACAGAAATTTTTGCTGTTGCAATAATCAAAGGCGTCATTACACTTCTTGACGAATTGAAATGTTGCTTCAGCGTTAGCGATATTGTCCTCTTTTTTGAACAGCTTTTTCTTAAAGCAAGAACGAATGCACGAAGCTACTGATGAACTTAGTGTTTGCACCGCTAAACCAACTCTCATTTTTTCAAAAAGCTATGGACTGATATGTTTTACTTTAATTTTTGGCATCATTTTCAACATGTTCGAGCTGTCTATTTCAAATGCTTCCTTTATTACATCCCAACTTGAAATTCCGTGCTCTGTAAAGATGTTAGTCCTCTCTAATGTGTTACGTATGCTTTTGAAGAGATGGCAGTAATCAAATAAAACGTAAATTTTTTTTTGTTGAAAATGCGAAGTCATTTCTCGAAAAATTGTTCCTTAGCCTGTTGAAAACAGATACGTTTGCTGAGCCCTGATCAGCCACAACAGCTTTCAAATCAAATCCGCATTCGAATGCAGACGAAACGACTTTTAAAATTGTCTGCTGTAAGTCATTAGCTGTAATGAATAAATAAATAAAACTTTCATAGACACCCCTACACATAATATACATATGTATATCGAATTGTGTCCATTAAATTAAATTAAATTAAAGTATACTCACAGTGCATTCCTCCGGCCGTGCAGTAAAAACTGTGTACACCTAAGTCTGTTTTTACACGGTCTTTTTGTACACGGTTTTGATATAACACGGTTTTAAAATTGAATATTTTTAATTTTTTTACACGATTTTATTCCATTTAGCACGATTTGAAATTTTATGTACTTAAATTTTTTTTGTCAAATTTAATTTTTGCGAAGTTTGTTCATATCACAAAAAAGTATTTATGAAAGAAAAAAGTCTGAAACCATCGATAGTATCGATAGTTTGCGAACACTAGCTTAAAGATTTAAGTGAATTCCCCTTTAGCGCGTACAAACAATTTTTACTGGTCAAAGCAATTAAATTTATGTTGTTGTATTTATGATTATCACTTATTCTATTTTATTTTATTTTTTACCTTAAAAATTGAATAACCTATTCTTTTCGTTCACAACATAGTTTTTTAGTTCCTGAATACATTTAATTTATATTACTTTCAAGATTAGAGTGCATATCTTTTTTATCATTAATTACTATGCTTGTGAAAATAAGCATTATATATTTGATTTAATAAAATAAACATGAATTCTTGTTCTTAAAAATTCTTGTTTTTCACTAATTTTAATAGGTTTTAGAGATTAGGAACAAATCACGCATTTTTGTATAAGATCAATGTCTTTTTTACACGGTTTTTTTTTACACGGCTTCTTCTGGAACCAATCTACCGTGTAAAAACAGACTTAGGTGTATATATTTCTAATTTTCCACGACTCCTTTGAACATAAAAACCAGCAGTAGTTATTAGCAAGAATTTTCTTTCGCTGCCCGTCGCCTAAATCAACGAAACCATCGATTTGATCCATTGCATGATTATATTCAAGTTCCTTTCTTACAATAATTTCATCGAATATAAGAATGCACTTTTTAGCTTGCGGAGTCATATGTGCAGCTAAATTTTTAAAATGTTGTTCCATCGATTTGACTACGTTTGACTAGGCATATTAAAATGTAGCTTTTGACGTAGGAACTCATACGCTCGAGTAGACAGGAAATTAATTGCTTGAAATAAATTTCTTTGCTCTGATGTATATTCCTTTATTTGTTTCTTGCTGCTAATGACTTCTATAAACACGTCAACTGCCGATTTAGGGAATTGTAGTTCGCAATTGTTCTTTGAACTGTCTATTTGAGCAGACAAAGAAGTAATTTTTTCTTCAAGAGCTCGAATTTTGGATTCGTATTGCGTATTTCTTTGCACACTTTCTTCTTTAAAGTCATTATATTTTTTTAAATACATCTTAGCCATTTCGCAATATATGTGGCAAACTTGTTCACATACACTTTCGCCTTCAAACCTGACGAAGTCCTGCCCTTCAAAGTTTGGCTCGGTATCAACCTCTAGGTTCAAAGTGGGAAAAGCATCTTTATTTAGGCGTGTTGCGCCAATTAAGGCAGGATCGAAATGATCGCCGCAGATATATAAGTATTTGCTTGTTGTTTTTATATTGCACGCTTCAATCCAAGCTTTACGATGTTTATTTGAGAGTGGAAACGAGTACATCTTGCGACTCTTAGAGTCGCTTGGGCATCCCGTGATGCAACATTTTCTGGTACTGCTTCCAATCTCCGGTAGTGGCAGGAAAATATCGTTATCATCGTGAACTTATTTTAAAAAATATATATATGCCATATGAATATATGGCATTAGACTCCTTGTAGATTTCTTGTTGGGGAAAGAACCAACAACTCTAGTTTTCCATACAATCAATAATATTAAGCAATAACAATAACAAGTGTATTCCAAAATAACTATGTACATTTGTTTAATATTTTATATTCAATCTTACCGAGATTTATACTAGGAACAGACGCAAATTTTATTTTTTTGCTTCCATGGCAAGACGGGTCAAAAAGAACTCCGCAAATTCTTGACTTAGAGTTTAACCGCGAGGAATCTATTTTTGAATTATCACACCACATTTTTAATAGCGTTACATTTTTTGGAGAAGCGTGAAAATGGATATTTTCAGAAATTTCGCTTTTGCAACCGCTCACAAAACAATTATATTGGCTACTCATGTTTTCACTTTCACGTAAATTTGCAAAGTGAATATCAAATATATGAACTCAAGAAAAACGAAACAATTTTTAATTTTTGCATAGTTATTAAATACCGTTATTCCTACTAAAATTCATACTTACATGCAAGAATGATAGAATACAAGATTGCGCATTGCGCAGGTCCGTTATTCGATTTCCAAATTTTTGACAGCTGGCTTTCCAGTGCATGACGTCACACCCGTATAAATTGCTTTAACTCTGGCTGTAAACAAGTGAATATTGTGCTTTTTAAGTGAAAAATTTATAACAATTATACGTAAAAATTAAAAATGTAGTGCAAAGTGAAAGGCTGTGATAGTTTTGGTAACCACAAAACAAGTGAAATTAGTTTCTTCAAATTTCCTCGCGAAAATAGCCGTGCGAAGTTGTGGAAACATTTTTGCCGGCAAAGAAAAAGTTTCGATTCAAAAAATGCAGTTATTTGCATGAAACATTTTAGCTATAATGACTTCGAAAATGAAATGCAATTTGAAATGGTTAAGCATTTTTTTAAGGAATTTTTCAGTTTTTATTCGGTATTAATATGTGTCTAAATTCAATAGGATTTGCAAAGAAGAGACTCTTGAAGCTGTGCCATTAATATTTGATGCACTTGCCGATATCCAATTGCTTTCTTCAAAAGTTGCCGAACGAAACCATAGACGGGAGAATAAGAAAGTAATCGACACATTACTCAAGAGTAAAGATTACGATACTGTAGTATCACACGAAGGTATGCCAACAGAACAAACATATTGTGGAAATATTAACATCAGCTTCTTTACAGAGAATGACGAAAATGATTCCTCCGTGTTCAATGGACATTTGGAGGAGCTCTTAAATATAAACAATTGCAATGTCGAGGAGGAATCTTGCCAAATAAGAGCAGAAGTTTCAATTCAATATGTTGAGGAAATTGAAAACTTAGAAAAAGAAATGTAAGTTGAACTAATAATAATGTAATAATAAAGTTCGTTACATAGTTACATACATGACATAGTTTACCAATTTATGTTAATATAAGTTAAATTATTATGTAATGTAATATAAGTTAAATTGTTATGTAATTTATTTTTTAATCAATAAATTTATTCTAAATCAATAAAATTGTATTTTTATAGTTATTCCAATTATTTGGTGGTTAGATACAATTTTTTTCCTTTTCAGAAATTTAATTATAATTCGCAAAATTGCTTCGCTTCTTTGGCAGAATTTTCCAATTGTTGTGCGAGATTATTGCATCGTTCGTTGTCTTATTATTATATTTGTTTTAGATTTTTCTGTATAAGAAATGTTCACTTTACACAATTGTTACAATCATTTCATACAAAACCGCACAGTTATTATTAATTTCAATAATTTAGCTCAATGTTTACATTTTTACTTCCAGTTTGTATACTAATTTCACAGTGCGGCCATATTTCCATAATGCTGTGACGTAGATGCGCAGAACGAAGCATTTTTGAAACGCGATCTGCGCAATCTTGTATTCTATCATTCTTGACTTACATGTGTATTGGTCTACTTATTGCAGAAGGGCGCCGCACTACTCATTGCACTAGCTGGGGTTACTTTTCGTAAAGTAAATATATATTGTATAGTTTTATACTGCAGTTAAATCTATACGATTTTTTTATCCTTTTTTTAAAAAATGTTTACGCAAATAATTATAGAATATTTAGTGGGGTTAGAAGTTCTCCTTGCACTGAAATATAGTCAGTAAATATTCAACCTTAGCAGACGGACAGCCTGCATATATTTTGTTAGTGCAATCGACGAAAACAAAGTAGAATTCTTGTAATTCACAGAATCTTCCTATTCCTTCCCACTCATTACGAATCTAATAGCTCATATTCGTGTATCCTTCACTCATTAAGTGAGAATACAATTCTGCTTTGCTGTGATCGTTGTTTTGTACCTACACACGAACACATAGTTCTGCCATAAGTTTCTTTTCGACTTTGTTATATTAATATATATATATTGGTACTATATTAATTGAATGTAATAACCAGGAACTTCATAATATTGAAGGCAGAGCTGTTCATTTTCGTACTCAGTACCAGTACCAGTCCTTCCAGTACTCCAGTAACAGTTCTTTTTCCCGTACAAAGGACTTGAAATGTATTTGAAGGAATGTACTGAAGTACCAAAAGTACTAATATATTCAGTTCTGATTAAAGTTTACATAAAAGTTCTCATTTGTCTTTTAAAGTTATTTAAATTATTTGATCTATTCACATTATTTGAATAGTTACAAAATAATAAGAAAAAGTGTCAACAAATTCTCAAAACGACCTTGCTAAAAGAAATGAAAACAAAAATTGAAAACTACGAAAGTTCTTTCATAAATCTAACTTCATAACAAAGCTAGTAGTCATAAAACCACACAGTTTCAGCTTCCTCACATACTTCGTTTCTCGTCGTACAGACTTCATTTTTCTTATTATTCGCCAGAAGAATCAACTTCAAACATATTTCAAACTTGTTTTTTTTTCGGTCTTGAAGCATATTTCGAACTTGTATGTGTTGCGTCTTGATCGCCATACATCTAATTTTGTACTAAAAAAACATCCCGTTCACGTGAAATCTCTTTATGAATATATACTCTTTGTCTATGATAAATACATACTTTTAACATTCGTTGCATTCACGATTTGGTTCGTGAATGTATAGTATGCTTTATACAACGCTCCGCTTCGTTCGTGCGAAGATTAGGGAGCATCTTTCATTTGGCAAAGTCAAAGTCTTGTGAAATGAACTGCAGTGACTAGTTAGCTTTGATGTGCAATTGCTTACTTAATTAAATGTAAAATAATTATATTATTGTATTTTCATTTATTAATATTTTTTTTTGCTAATATATTCAATTTTTGTTTTATTGAGTATTATATAAATCCAATCAGAATTTATTGAGAATTTTTGTTGAATTAAGTATTACATATTTAATTTTATTCTAGAAGTATATCACATCTTTTATTATTTATATAGTTTTTTATATATATAGTTATTTATATAATAATATATTTTTATATATAGATTTTTGCTCCTTATGGACAGTAAAAAAGCATTCACAAAACCGATACCTATACTTTTGGTAACAGATACGGAACTGCTCAGGGTCGTGAATGCAACCATTACTGATGCAAACACACTAATAACACCTATGCACTGGGGGAAACCTAGTCGGGTAAATCAGTTGTATGTCGTATTGACGACGCTTAACATTGTCATTATCGTCGATATTTGGCCCGGTTTACTAACGCTTAACGTTTTTAACACATATTTTTAGGCATGTTTATATAATTAAAATGAATTTCTACTGGCAGTTTGTTGGCTTCAATTTAATAACTCGCTTGCGCACTTTTAGGCCGTACTTTTAAGCAGTGACGGGCATTCTTATACTATTACTTTTTAAGCATGTGTGCGGATGAGTTTGTTTTCAGCACTGAAAAACACTAAAAAAATAGGTTGTTTTGTTCTTTTTCCCAGTTTACAATGTAATGTGGCGTTTTAAACAAAAACTATTATATATTAATTATTATTAATAGCATATATAATTAATAATAAAAAGATAATCAGTTTTCGGGTGTAGTCAAAATAAACAAACGCAACGTACAGTCGTTGCTCGTTGGTGGTTTGCATCGACTCACGTAATTTTGTCAGAAACACTCATTGTATACATATTAAGAAACTCAAAATTGAGTGCCCAAATGGACTGGAATGCCCGTCAATGCTTTGAAGTTATGGAAGTCGAAACGACTAAGCGAAGACTAATGGGGTCATTCTTTAACTTTCAACGTCAACACTTACATACATACGTTCCGCTTTATGCTTTTCGTAAATAGCTCTTCAGAAACGTTTCTGAACGCTGAGAGAGAGAGAGAGCAAACGTCAATCTTCACATTAGGGAACACTTGTTGACGGTGTTTCCAAAGTTACAACAACACATTCCACAACATTTCTCAGTATTTCCAGTCAAATGGTATTCTTGAACCTTTAACAACGCTATTTCTCTTCGTTTTAGAGAGAAATGAAACGTGAACAAAAAAGTTGGCGTTCCCATACAAATCAAATAGTTGCTATTCTGCAGTGGATTGTGAAAGTGCAGTGCGGTGGACTATGCGTGGTTTTTCTTTTGTAGTTTTTATTTTTTGCTATTTATTATGTATAATTATTAAAAAATATATATATTTTTACTAATATTTTGTATTATTATTAAAATATCTGTTATGCTTTATATTTTATTTGCTTCAATTATATTCATTTAGGTTTTTAATTATGTTATTAGAATATTTAGATCTTCGGGATAAATATATTTTAAAGTTTTATTGAATCCCATTGAAATTTGCACCTTTATAAATTATATATCTATGATCTTCTTATTGTTTAGTGTGCAACGTAACCTTTTCGACCGGGGTATTTCTCATACGCGTCCGGGGTTCGTCAAGTTATTTTTATTTAAATAAAAACACTTTCATTTACCTCTCAAAGATGGATGTATTTAATGCCTATTTGTTAAGATAATAACAATAATCTTTATTATATTATAATCAAAAGTTATTATATATGCAACTTAAAATCTTATTTATATATATCTATATATATGTATATACGAGTATATGTTAGTCTTCAAGGATTACTCTTGCGTTGGTCACGGAGTGAAAACCCGCTGTGACTGATGATCCTCGCGTTGGTCATGGAGTGAAAACCCGCTGTGACTGATCATCCTCGCGTTGGTCACGGAGTGAAGACTCGCTGTGAGTTATGATCCTCGCGTTGGTCACGGAGTGAAAACCCACTCTGACGGATGATCCTCGCGCTGGTCACGGAGTGAAAACCCTCTGTGACTGATGATTTGTGCCCTGATCACGGAGTGAAAACCCGCTGTGATCTTCGCGCTGGTCACGGAGTGAAAACCTGCTATGACCTGATGATTTGTGCTCTGAACACGGGGTGAAAACCCGCTGTGATCTTCGCGTAGCTCTGTCGTCGATGATGCTGACGCAGACGCTGATGCTCTTCCGTTGACGATGCTGACGCAGACGCGGATGCTCGGCCGTTGCCGATGCTGGCGCAGACGGTGTTGCTCTGCTGTTAACGATGCTGGCGCAGACGCCGATGCTCTGCCTTCGTTGATGCTGACGCAGGAGCGGATGCTCTGCCGTTGCTGATGCTGACGCAGACGCCGATGCTCTGCCGTTGACTATGGTAAAAATATCACTGTGCACTTTTTTTATTTGCTGAGCGTTCCTTGGAGGCTTCCACCAGACTGCCTTCTTTGTGTTGGCACGCTCCCTTTTATACTCATTTCCATCGATGTTTGCTCTGTCTTCACGTCGTATGTTCTATTCCACTGCGGTGAGCTAGAATGAGACAACTTCTTCGAGCGCCGCCCGTCCTCTAGCTTGTCCAGTCTTGCCCATACGTTTATTGTATTCACGTTATTCTCGATCTTCTTATGATCATATTCTTCTTATGAGCCGTGAAATTAGAATTTAGAAGAGCACACATAAATATAATTATTTATACATGAAGGAATAAAACGTATCGGAGTGTTTCGTTATATGATATATGCATTTTATGTAGGTTACATTAGTAAGTAAAGGAACTATAAACTATGAATATAAAATATTGTTAATATGTATGGCGAAATTTAGGCCGATTAAATTTCGTCGTTACAAGTGATACATATTATTATTATGCTATTGACTATAGATTTGAATAGACAAAAGAATTGAAGAAAGCTCGCATTTTCGACAGCTCGGAAAGATAAGCATAGAAACTATGCATAACTTTATGCATGCACCAGAAGAGCGTACGACAACCAAATCGTAAGCCAATACAATTATAAGAGGAAAAGAGCGAACTATGTGTATACGATGCCTTCGTGAAAGTAGTCTGGAAAGTTGAACGGACGAGGGTTCGCTCAACTATAATTAAAGGGAAAGGATTGTGAATAGAAATTTTAGAACATTAACGTTCGGTGCGTACTTTTTTGACGTCCGCGTTAAAAGTGAGAGAATGCCCCCATAAGCTTCGTTCGTGGCAACAATCTAGCCAAGGAAATCAAAGCGTAATCATGACACCAATCAGACCAATCAGACGTTGGTGGAAAGCTTAACGGGATCTGACGCGGAAGAATGTAAATCAGCAGTTCTGCGCAATGCAGCCTCCAAAATTATTAAAATAATAATTTTCGAGGCAGTTGTAGAATTTCTATTGAGCGAGTAGAAGCTATCCGGTTCTCCGGATTTGAGCACGGGCTGTCCAGCGTTCGTCACAGACTATTTATCAAAATTATAAAAATTTCGACCTCTATGACAATACACGCTTTATTTCGTTATTACTGATTACAAATTTCCGCTTATATATATATATATATATATATCCGGTCCGGATATATATATATCCGATATATATATATATATATATATATATATACTGCGGCACAAATCTGTGCTTCTTGTTCAATTCAGTTGCCGAAGGCTGTTTCACTAAAGGTCTACTTCGATTTACCTGCCTGTGTCGTCTGTGTACTATAATTTCGAAAGATCGCACGTCTGTCGCGTGCAGCTAAAGACCAAGTGCTTGTCGCTGTTATCTTTGCTGATCTCGCTGCCTCTGTTCAGCTTCGCTTCCAGTCCTCTCTACTGTGTTGGTATTTCTGTTTTCCACTCGTCGTGTTTCTTTCACCCTCTTCCAGTTTTTGTTCTTGCTTGTGTGTGTCTGTGGGTTCTCTCATCGACGGCTTAATTCATCGCTACATTCCAATGCTTAGCTTCTACTCGTTCTCTCCTTCTCTTACGCTAACAATTCGCTTAACTATACAAACTTAAACTAACAATTCATTATAGCTTAAACTAACAATTATTTTAAGGAAATGAAAAATATGAGAAATAACAAATATGAAGTGAAAAATAATATATACAAAAAAGAATTTCCCCTGCGGCTGCGTGTATGATAAAATTCGGCAGCGCCTTATTTAGTAGTCACAAGCTTAAAACATTTTCAAATTAAGGAAGTCTTGTTTTTAATTTTGAGCGAACATGGACAGTCTGGTTCTCAAGAGCCGGTGAACAAATATATTATATTTTAATTATCTTAAGTAGTGAACTATAGTATTGTAGTAATCGGTCGAAAGATATTTCAAATAACATAGTATTCGTCTAATAACTACATCGATAAAGCCATAAGAGTATTAACGCGACCTAAATGTGAAATACGTAAGCTGGCTTTAAATTTAGTAAACGGTGAACAATAAAAGAGAACAATAAACAAATTTCTGAACAAAATAGACTTGTGTTTAAATTAACTAGTGAGTGCAGAATATTTCCTCGTTGGAGAGTGACAAAGCAGGACGTAGCATACACACAGCATCCTCTAATTGTCGTGGTAAGAGACCACAACATTTTGGCGCAGCCGGTTTTCGAACCAACAACCGTTCAGATGAGAGAAACTTAATTTTTTCAATTAATTTTCAATATTTGCATATTTATACAAAACATATACGTATAAACAATAAGTGAATAAATAAAGCAAAGATTTATGTCATATATTGTTTTTTAAATTAGGTTGAGGGAAGCGTTCAAAAATTGGTAATATAGTTTGATAATGGAAAATAGAAAACAAAGAAAACTGTTTTATTGTGAGGAGAAGAAGTATATATTACGCAGTTCATATTATTTTATCAATAAGTAATAATATATAAAATGAAAGTTGATTTTAAACAAAAAATGAGGAAAAATTCTTGAGTTGATAATAATAGATAATTAAATACAACCAACGGAAAATAAATTAAATTGACGAAAGTGTAGCTTTTAACGATTTAACATAGTCATAGTTTTATTAATGCGTAGTTACGTTTTTGAAGCAACGAAGAATTGGTAAAAAAGCGATGACACATATTTCATAAGCAAGAAAATAAACTTAAATTTGGACTTGAGCTTTTAAAATAAAATGTGTCGTTTGCATTTTAGCGAGTGCGAGTAGCTTCACGCGTGAGAAAGGATAAAAAGAAATTCGCAGAAAAAAGAATACGGACAGTGCATGCCATTGGTGCAATAGACCAGGACACTGGGTACGAGATTGCTAAGCAACAAAGAACTGGGAAACGTTGCAGGGAAACGACCGAGGGCCCAGGAAATACCAGTAACCTGAGAACCAGTAATACGCGCAATTTTAGGGCAGAAGGAAAGGAAATGGCAAGATATACGTCAACAGATACAGTTATTCTATTTCCGAGTCTGTTTAAGAATCGTCAAAGGAATAGCGAACACACGAAAGAAACCAAAAATGTAAACATGTTAAAAGAAGGTATTAAAGATCCAATGAATACAAAATTGGCCATAAACCACTATAAAAACTGCATGTAAAAATTATGAACAGCGAAAACAATCAAAGAAATAATGAAGAGCAAGATTTAAAAGTTGTAACAGAAACAGATAAAATCAATTTGAAAGGAATTAAAGATTTGAAATAGAAGAAATATAGTGCGATAGAGTGCAGTTACGGTATGAAGCTAATGATAATGTGGATAATGTGTTCCGTGATTTCTCTGTCGCAGAGGAAACCAATGAAATACTTATCTTGCGACTACAGAACTAGAGCGATATGGTCGTTGAAAAAATAGCTAATGAGAAAAATTTAAAAGATGAGAATAAGTTTAAAAAGGGAATCAAAAAGAGTATGTTACGATGAATTTAAAAAGAAGAGAGAATTTGAACGAAACCGAAAGAAATTTGAGTACCAATATTAATAAGTGCTGCTACGGCGATAATGCAGCGAATGACGTGTTCATTAAAATTCCTTGCGCTGGGGCAATTAATGGAAAACTTGTCTTGCTGGTAGTTACAGGAGCAGACACGAGTTTTAATCAAGGAAGGTGTATTAAAGCAAGTTACAATGGTTGATAGCTCAATCACGAGAGTTGTTGAATGGGGCTTTTGAGGATGTGCTGCAACAAAAGGAACTGTCAATTTACACATACCAATTGGTCAAATCTTAGTTTAACGTTACACGAGGTGTCACTTGAACAAAGTTTGCCAGGTGATGGTATAAGTACTTGGCAGTACACAGTAAATAAAAAGGTTTTTTGTGAAGGAAACAAAAGGTTTTTAGCGAACTTACCTAGCGTTGCCGCAAAAACACAATATGTAAGGAATAGTATAAAAATAAATGCAAAGTGTATTCAGATAATACCATTGAAGATAAGGTCTTGTAACGAAAGTTAAACGTTAACCTTCGATACACTTACGGGTGTAGAACCTGGCCTGCTCCCCACCTGAGCTGATTCCTTGAAGGTCGTCTTCAAGGAATACAGTAACCTTGAATTGTGCGCACCCAATTCAAGGTGGATTTAATTCTGCATTATAAAATGCAAAACACGCAATTTTGCGACATAAATTGGTGTAAACAAAGGGATTAAATCAAGGCCAGCAAAGCAGCGTAGACATAAAACAGGTTTTACGGCAACAACAACGCAACATAAATCAGCCGAAAACAAGCGAAGAAAACCAATACACAAAGACGATCAACAACACCTGCGAAACCAGTTTTCTGCGCGTAACAACAACCACGCGACATAAATCAGCCGAACACAAAACAAAGAAAATCAATACACAAAGATGATCAACAGCACATGCGAAACCAGTTTCTGTGCGCAACAACAACAACATAACACAACTCGAAAACAAACCAAAAGTAAGTAAACAAAGGGATTAATCGAAGGCTATTGCACAAAAACAAAAATAAGGCACTACTGTTAGACGAGTAGTATAAAAGCCGCAGCGAAGTTAATCTCAGGGCTTTTTTGAATTCAACACTCAACGGGGTAAGTCGTTTACAAAGTTACTACTACTAATTGTTCATTTGCATTTTGGCGGAGCGCTGACAAGCTGAAACCAAGATCAGTTCTTAATATCCTTGCTCCTTCGTTTCAAATCTTCGCACTAAGTCAGTGCCACACGAAAATCCTTGTTTCATAAGTTTTCATCTGCATATGGTGGAGTTGCTAACAAGCTGAAACCATATTCAGATCTCGTCAGACTAGTCCTTGCACTAGTCCAGTGACATACAAATACTCCTGGTTTATAGTTTTCATCTGCATATGGTGGAGTTGCTAACAAGCTGAAACCATATTCAGATCTCGTCAGACTAGTCCTTGCACTAGTCCAGTGACATACAAATACTCCTGGTTTATAGTTTTCATCTGCATATGGTGGAGTTGCTAACAAGCTGAAACCATATTCAGATCTCGTCAGACTAGTCCTTGCACTAGTCCAGTGACATACAAATACTCCTGGTTTATAGTTTTCATCTGCATATGGTGGAGTTGCTGACAAGCTGAAACCATATTCAGATCTAGTCAGACTAGTCCTTGCACTAGTCCAGTGACATACAAATACTCCTGGTTTATAGTTTTCATCTGCATTTGGTGAAGAGCTGACAAGCTGAAACCCTATTCAGATCTCGTCAGACTAGTCCTTGCACTAGTCCAGTGACACACACACATACGCTTGGCTCATAGTTTCAACCACCTTCGGTGTAGAGCTCACAGGCTGCAACCATACTCAGATCCCATCCGACTAGTCCTTGCACTAGTCCAGCAGCACACGAATACCTTAGGCTCATAGTTTTTATCTGCATATGGCGGAGAGCTGACAAGCTGAAACCGTATTCAGATCTCGGCAGACTAGTCCTAGCACTAGACCAGTGACTCACGAATATCCTCAATACATAGTTTTCATCTGCATATGGCGGAGAGCTGACAAGCTGAAACCGTATTCAGATCTCGGCAGACTAGTCCTAGCACTAGTCCAGTGACTCACGAATACCCTTTATACATAGATTTCACCTGCATTTTGGTGGAGCGCGCATTTTAGTCACAGGCTACAGCCAAACGCAAAAGGACACAGACATATGTGTTCAATGTATTCCAATTAAACTTTCCTTAATCCCATATATACGTGAAAGATATTCTTATTTTCCAAAAACCCAACTTGTATTATATATAAATATATATAAGTGCATAACATTATATACAACTCGATATTGCTTTAAATTGCAGCCCTAGAATTAAGCCGTAGATTAGGAGTGAAAATTATAGTAGTTATAAGTTAATATAAGTAAACAATAAAGAAATTGAAATTCAGAAAACCCATAAATGTAGACGTGTTCTTCTTTATTTGTACCCTTGAACCCCGGACAACGACGAGTATATCCTTGGCAACGAAAATAGTTCGTTCCAAGTGGCGCCCGAACAGGGACATTGTTTTTTTTTATTGTTGAAAGCTAGTGCGGTCGAAAACCGTAAAATAAACAATAATTAACTGATAGAACACTCGGGAAATAAATAAACTACAGTGAAACCTCGAATCTAAGTACGTTAAAATAAACAATAATCTACAGTGAAGACACGGTTGTGAGTACATTTAAAAAAAAAAAAAAAAAAAAATTTTTATATATGTATAAATATATATAGTTAATACACCACAGTGAAACTCCGATTCAAAGGACATTAAAATTAAAAAAAAAAAAAAAAAAAAAACTACTGTGAGAACACGATTGGTTGAACATTGGCAAAAAAAAAAAAAAAAAGGAAAAAAAAAACATACAGTAGTATCGCGATTCTGTGAACAAGAAAAAAAAACACAAACAATATCACAATACGATAAAAAAACTGATACATTGAAAAGTAAGCAAAACAAACCCAACGCAGTGAATATTAGAACTCGATTAGTGTAAATTTCCAAGAAAGAAAAAAATATATAGAAAAATAACATTTGTGAAACAAGGCGCAACGGCAACAAGGCTTACCCGCAACAAGGCTGATCAACAACAAGGCACAACCGAAACCAAACTCGAAGACAACAAGGCAGAACAGCAACCATGTACAACAAAAACAACGCTCGACAACAGCAGGTCAAACCAAAAACAAATCTCAGCGGCAGCAGAACCCATGCAGGACCAAACCATAAAGGCCTTCTTGGCATCGGAACTGGCCAAGTTCGAGGACTTAACTGGACCCTCTAACATCACAACACATAAGATCCTGATGAAGGACGATCGGCCTATTAAACAGAGGTATTATCCTAAGAACCCCGCGATGCAAGCGATAATCAATCAGGAAATCGATGAATTACTGGAGAAAGGGTGCATCGAACCGTCACACAGCCCATACAGTGCGCCCCTAGTTCTGGTTAGGAAAAAGGACGGCAAATGGCGCTTATGCGTTGATTACCGACAATTAAACGATCGGTCAATACCTGATGCGTATCCACTGCCACGGATACAGCACATCTTAGATCGGTTGCGCGACGCGAAGTTCATCAGTAGCCTGGATCTAAAAAATGGATATTGGCAGATCGCAATGCATCCGAACAGTAAGCAGTACACAGCCTTCACCGTTCCAGGTAGAGGACTTTACCAGTGGCGCGTAATGCCTTTTGGACTGCATTCAGCGCCGGCGACCTTCCAGAGAGCATTGGACCAGGTAATTGGCCCCGAAATGGAACCCCACGCATTTGCCTACCTAGACGACATCATCGTTATTGGTAGCTCTCTAGAGGAACATCAACAAAATCTACAAAAGGTATTTGATCGTCTGCGCGCCGCCAACTTGAAACTTAATGTCGGTAAGTGTGACTTTTTCAAACAAAACTTGAAGTACCTCGGCCATGTGGTAACACAGCACGGTATCCACACCGATCCAGATAAGGTGGCGGCGATTGAGCAGCTAGAAGCACCAGCCAATGTAAAAGGAGTTCGTCGCTTCCTGGGAATAGCCTCGTGGTACCGCAGGTTCGTCCCTGACTTTGCCAGCCTGGTAGTGCCGCTCACAAGCCTTCTGAAAAAGGGTAGACGCTGGTCGTGGGGTAGCCAACAACAACAAGCATTTGATACATTGAAGAGAAAACTTACGGAAGCACCGATACTCGCATGCCCCGACTTCACAAAAAAATTCACGCTCCAAACGGATGCCAGTGATTACGGCTTAGGAGTAGTGCTTACCCAAGAAAGCGAAGAGGGAGAAAAGGTCATCGCCTATGCAAGTCGCCATCTCAACCCAGCAGAGCAAAACTATTCAACTACAGAGAAGGAGTGTCTCGCAATCGTTTGGGGCATCAGGAAAATACAACCGTATCTCGAGGGCTACAAATTTAGTATCCTCACGGATCACCTCTCGTTGAAGTGGCTCAACTCTCTGCAAAATCCTTCTGGTCGGTTGGCCAGGTGGGCGCTAGAACTTCAGCAATATACATTTGACGTGAACTACAGACGAGGTAAATGGAACGTGGTCGCGGATGCACTATCAAGAAACCCCGTCGAGAAGCTAGGCAAGGTAAGTGCAACAAACGGAGCAGCCGATTGGGTCGACGCAAGAATATCAGAGATCAGGAAGAACCCCGAGAAATATCCCGATTACACCGTTATAAATGGAGAACTGTACCGGCACATACCCAGTCACACTAACGACGAAGATTGCGCCGCCTGGAGGCTCTGCGTACCAAAAAACCTTCAGGAACGAGTGATGAAAGAAAATCATGAGGAACCTAGCGCTGGACACCCCGGGATAAGAAAGACAACATCGAGGATAATGAACAGGTACTATTGGCCAGGCATGTTCAGGGATATACGAAAATATGTACAGCGCTGTGAATCCTGTCAGCGGTACAAACCAGTGCAGGACAGGGCCGCGGGAAGGATGCTTACACTAATACCGGAAGAACCGTGGTCCATAGTCTGCGCCGACTTTATTGGGCCACTGCCACGATCGAAACATGGCAACTCGATGATTCTAGTTTTCCTGGATAAGTTTTCAAAATGGACTGAAATAGTTCCACTACGGCAAGCAACGGCGGACAGCCTGAAAAAAGCCTTTCGCGAAAGAATCCTAGCAAGGTACGGCGTACCCAAGGTGGTCATCACGGACAATGGCGTCCAATTTACCAGCGGAGTATTCCAGCGTCTACTCAAGGATCTGGGTACTCGTCAGCAATTCACCGCACCCTACACGCCGCAAGAAAACCCAACAGAGAGGGCGAACAGAAATGTGAAAAGGGTGTTGGCACAGGTCATCGACAATCATCAATCCAAATGGGAACGAATACATTCCGGAAATCTCCTTGGCCATTAACACGATGACATCAGATTCAACAGGTTTCACCCCAGCTTTCCTGACGCAGGGGCGAGAGCCACGACTTCCAAAAGCACTCTTCGACGAGGTTACACTGGGAACAGGGAGCACACCACAGAAACCCGAGCACACAGAAAGGCGACTCCAAGAAATCTTTCGAATCGTCAGGAAGAATATGGAAAAAGCCGCGAAGGACCAGGCAAAACACTACAATTTTCGTCGAAGACACTGGAATCCTTCAGTCGGAACACAGGTTCTGGTTAGAACGCATCATCTATCAAAAGCAGTGGACAAATTCAACGCCAAGCTAGCACCGAAGTTCGATGGTCCATACCAAATTGTGGGATATATATCACCAGTCATCGTCCGGGTGAAACACTTGGAAGATGCTCGCGTCAACACGGTTCACATCAAAGACTTGAAAGAGTACCATTGTACCGGAGACCGACGAACTCCGACGGAAACAGACTCATCCCCAAATCCCAAATAAAACTCCTTGTAACGTATCGTGGCGTCCACACCCCAAATATCAGGTTCATGTTTTTATATATTTATCACTCTTTTCCCCTAGAAAGCAAGCATACAACAATAACAATGGCAGCAGCAAGAAATTCGGGTGAGTGGTACGATCGGCTGGACCGTTTAATTGCGATCAAGGAGGCGAGTGAAACCCAGGGTGTCGTTTTTGGACCTCTTATGCGAGTGAGCGAGGAAAGGGGTACAAAACGCGACCATACCGGTAGTGTAGTGGCGGGCTTGATGCAACCAACGACTTCGGAGGGCAACGACGAACCGTTGGTAGTCTATCCACCAGGGCGCGGTGGTTTGGCTATTAGAGAAGAGGACTACCGGCGACTATCTCGGGGCCGCTTCCTGAATGATACATTAATCGAAATGTATCTACGGTTGGTGAAGAACACCATGATTTGCGAATCCCAGAGGCAACGGGTTCATGTGTTCAGCACGTACTTCTTCACGAAGATTGATCGCGACGGCACCCCTCAGGAGCGACATGCAGCGGTGAAGCGGTGGACGAAGCAGGTGGACCTGTTTGAGATGGACTACATCCTAGTCCCGGTTAACCAACACAACCATTGGTTCCTGATGGTCGTGTGTTTCGTGGGCTGCAACGGACACAAGATGATGGACACGCCAAAGAGCGACGGCAAGTACGGGGTAAAGAGGCCATGCATCTTGCAGTTGGACTCGTTGAGTCCGGGAGGTAGGACCAATGTGGCAGACAGGATTCGGGAGTACCTCGAGCAGGAATACCGCACACGACGGGCTGAAGGCGCACCGGAGAAACAAGCGAAGCGCTTTGATGACGTCACACTTCCACTATATGTACCCAAGATACCACAGCAGACTAATGGGACCGACTGCGGAGTATTCTTGTTGCACTACGCAGAAAAACTTCTCACCGACCCTTTCGATGATTTTCGCGAAGAGTTCCTGGACAAAGAGGGTTGGTTCCCAAGTGCGGAAGTCACAAACAAGAGGGAGGCTATCGCGACAAGAATCCGGGAACTGGCAGCTAAGGTTGGGCAACCACATCGGGAGTTCCCTGTGCTCGTCTTCAAGGAAGCCGGAGGCCGGAAATTGAACAAACAAGACGCGAGCAGCCAACCATCGGAAACCACCGAACCAACCACCGAACCAACCACCGAACCAACCACCGAACCAACCACCGAAGAAGTGCCCACGATGATACCTTCTTTATATTACGACGTAGTGAGCGGCGAAAACTACGACGACCTCTACACTGAAGTGAACCAGATTCTGCTGTCGGATAAACCAACCGGACAAGAAGCCGCGAAGCACCCCACTAGCACCGAGGAGCGGCCAAAGGTCGAGAGGTTCAGCAGCATAGCGGAACTCGAAGGACCAGCAGGCGTACGAGTCCGTAAGGAAGCAATCGACGACATCAAGCAGCGGTTCGAGAGACTTCTGCAACAATCCCGCAAGCGACAGAGGATGCAGTTTAGGACCAACGGCTACCGCATAACCCTCACCCCAAGACAGATTCTTCTGGTCGAGGAAAGAGGAGAATGTAACGAAAGTTAAACGTTAACCTTCGATACACTTACGGGTGTAGAACCTGGCCTGCTCCCCACCTGAGCTGATTCCTTGAAGGTCGTCTTCAAGGAATACAGTAACCTTGAATTGTGCGCACCCAATTCAAGGTGGATTTAATTCTGCATTATAAAATGCAAAACACGCAATTTTGCGACATAAATTGGTGTAAACAAAGGGATTAAATCAAGGCCAGCAAAGCAGCGTAGACATAAAACAGGTTTTACGGCAACAACAACGCAACATAAATCAGCCGAAAACAAGCGAAGAAAACCAATACACAAAGACGATCAACAACACCTGCGAAACCAGTTTTCTGCGCGTAACAACAACCACGCGACATAAATCAGCCGAACACAAAACAAAGAAAATCAATACACAAAGATGATCAACAGCACATGCGAAACCAGTTTCTGTGCGCAACAACAACAACATAACACAACTCGAAAACAAACCAAAAGTAAGTAAACAAAGGGATTAATCGAAGGCTATTGCACAAAAACAAAAATAAGGCACTACTGTTAGACGAGTAGTATAAAAGCCGCAGCGAAGTTAATCTCAGGGCTTTTTTGAATTCAACACTCAACGGGGTAAGTCGTTTACAAAGTTACTACTACTAATTGTTCATTTGCATTTTGGCGGAGCGCTGACAAGCTGAAACCAAGATCAGTTCTTAATATCCTTGCTCCTTCGTTTCAAATCTTCGCACTAAGTCAGTGCCACACGAAAATCCTTGTTTCATAAGTTTTCATCTGCATATGGTGGAGTTGCTAACAAGCTGAAACCATATTCAGATCTCGTCAGACTAGTCCTTGCACTAGTCCAGTGACATACAAATACTCCTGGTTTATAGTTTTCATCTGCATATGGTGGAGTTGCTAACAAGCTGAAACCATATTCAGATCTCGTCAGACTAGTCCTTGCACTAGTCCAGTGACATACAAATACTCCTGGTTTATAGTTTTCATCTGCATATGGTGGAGTTGCTAACAAGCTGAAACCATATTCAGATCTCGTCAGACTAGTCCTTGCACTAGTCCAGTGACATACAAATACTCCTGGTTTATAGTTTTCATCTGCATATGGTGGAGTTGCTGACAAGCTGAAACCATATTCAGATCTAGTCAGACTAGTCCTTGCACTAGTCCAGTGACATACAAATACTCCTGGTTTATAGTTTTCATCTGCATTTGGTGAAGAGCTGACAAGCTGAAACCCTATTCAGATCTCGTCAGACTAGTCCTTGCACTAGTCCAGTGACACACACACATACGCTTGGCTCATAGTTTCAACCACCTTCGGTGTAGAGCTCACAGGCTGCAACCATACTCAGATCCCATCCGACTAGTCCTTGCACTAGTCCAGCAGCACACGAATACCTTAGGCTCATAGTTTTTATCTGCATATGGCGGAGAGCTGACAAGCTGAAACCGTATTCAGATCTCGGCAGACTAGTCCTAGCACTAGACCAGTGACTCACGAATATCCTCAATACTTAGTTTTCATCTGCATATGGCGGAGAGCTGACAAGCTGAAACCGTATTCAGATCTCGGCAGACTAGTCCTAGCACTAGTCCAGTGACTCACGAATACCCTTTATACATAGATTTCACCTGCATTTTGGTGGAGCGCGCATTTTAGTCACAGGCTACAGCCAAACGCAAAAGGACACAGACATATGTGTTCAATGTATTCCAATTAAACTTTCCTTAATCCCATATATACGTGAAAGATATTCTTATTTTCCAAAAACCCAACTTGTATTATATATAAATATATATAAGTGCATAACATTATATACAACTCGATATTGCTTTAAATTGCAGCCCTAGAATTAAGCCGTAGATTAGGAGTGAAAATTATAGTAGTTATAAGTTAATATAAGTAAACAATAAAGAAATTGAAATTCAGAAAACCCATAAATGTAGACGTGTTCTTCTTTATTTGTACCCTTGAACCCCGGACAACGACGAGTATATCCTTGGCAACGAAAATAGTTCGTTACAGTCTGAAAGTACGACAATAATAGTTAACAAGAAAGAATTAGCACCAAGTATGTAAATTGGAGAAAAACTGGTAAATGTAAATAATAATAAAGTATACGTTCCAATTTTAAATTCAACATAAGAAGATTTCTTACTCAACGACAACTTCAAAGTGAAGGGCGAACATTAATATAGTAGTTCGCTCTTCACTGTACAAGAAGAGTACAAATTTTAGTGAACAACCTAGATTTAGACAAAAATATAATAGTGAGGAAAGAAAATCAATATTAGATATTTGTGGGGCTTACAACAATATTTTCCTGTTAAAGGGTGACTTACTCACGTATACGGATGTAATGTCTCATAAAATTCCGACGAAGATGGATCAGCCACCGATTAAATTTAAATTTATTTAAAAAAAAAAGATACCTTTAAACCCGGATGATTTTTCACATCTAATAATCTATTTAAAATAATTATTCTACATTAACTCTTATAAATTATTAAATCTTTTAAATTCGAGAAATATATAATAAATATATTTTATTTAATACACAAGGTACAATAAATCAAATTTTAACTGACTGTCAAAATTGCTGAACGAAGTTACTGTCGTTCAGTTAATTAATGCATTCGTTAGCATATGGGAAAAGTTGCAGGAGACGGGTCTGGAATTAAATGAGGAATTCTTGGTAATTGTTTTGCTGTCTGGGCTACCAGAATCATACGATAATTTCGTCATCGCAATGGAGACTCGTGATAAACTTCCAACATTAGAGGTTTTAAAGCAAAAACTCTTGGAAGAAGGTTCAAGAAGACAACAGTTGCTGACTGTACCCAGTGAAAATAGTGTACAAGCCTTTGTCGCGCGTATAGCAACGCAAACCAAATACAGTGCTAACGGTACAACTCGCTACAGCAGCAAGCAGAGCAGCGACAAAGCGTTCAGTGCCAACCACAACAACAAACGTAACAAACAAAACTTAAAATGCTTCAACTGTGGTCGCAAAGGGCATTTTGCTGCTAAATACAGAGAGCAAGCGAAAAACTCTCCCTCAACATCTTTTATTCTCTCGGCGACAGACTGTAGTCTTAACTCATATGCCTAGTGTGTAGACAGCGGCGCGACGTCACACATGTGTTGTCCGCGCGACATGTTCGAACGATTAGCGGACTACAATTAGAAAGTTATTATTGCGGGCGGCGACTGCATCGAAGCTTGCGGTATCGGCACAGCATGACAAGCGAGAGATATTCAGTACAGTTACGCGAAGTACTTTATGTTCTGAACTTGCAGACAAATTTTATTTTGGTGAGCAAAGCAGTTGAGATTGGTCTTAGTGTGCGTTTTTTAACTATCAAGTGTTCGATACTCAATAATAAGCACAAAGTAGTGTTTGAAGCAAATAAATGGCGTAGTTTGTTTTTTAGTGAACATCAAAATGTATGTCTACTTTCGAAAGATTCGAATGAAGAACAGTTAAAGTGGCACAACCGGTATGGACACCTAAACTTTAGATCGCTGCACGAATTGTCAAATAAAAACATGGTGAAAGGGCTAAATATAAGTAATTTCAATGACATTATATCCAAAACGTGCATAGGTTTCGCTTTCAAGTGAAATTCTAGAAACAATTCACAGTGATGTGTGTGGTCCAATGAGCCAATGCTCAAACGCTGGCCACCGCTATATGCTTACATTTAAAACTTTTAAATACTTTCAAGTTATGGTAGAAAGATTCTAATAAAAAAAATACGTTCTTACGAAGTGATAACGGCACGGAATACGTGATCAATGCGTTTGATAAATATTTAATTGAAAACGGTATCCAAAGACAATTAACAGTGCCGCATACACCTCTGCAAAACGGTATAGCTAAACGAATGAATCGCACGCTAATAGCAATGGCGCGTACAATGCTAGTGCGTTCGGGTTTGGATGAAAAGTACTGGGCGGAGGCAGTGACTACGGCAGCGTATCTACGAAATAGATCTCCAACCAAGAAGAAGCCAGGTGTTTCCCATTTACGAACGGATGCAGAGCAATTGCACTGATTAAAACTGCAAGAAATTACAGCCAAAAGGAAAAGAATAAATAATGGTTGGGCATTCGGTCTCATCTAAAGCATATCGTTTGCTAGATCCTAACACAAAATAAATTATAAAAAGCATACACGTAACATTTATTGTAAGCTTTGAATTTTGACACTACACTGCAAGCGCCACCAATAATAAGTGAAGAAAACAAGAAAAAGGTCGATCAGAGAGTTAAAGACGAAACTTCTGGAGCAGAGACAGGAAATCAGAACAGTGACGAATATTCTGATGCCATGAAATTTGAGGAAGATATGCAAGATGAATTAAAGATTGGACCTGGTAGCCCCACGATAATACGGACCGGTAAGCGAGGACGTCCATCGGAACAGTACAACTGTTGTATGTCGCAATCACAACAGCTAAGTTCCAATTTAACGGAACAATTATATTCAAAGCCAAATTAAATATAACTAGTTCAAGGCCACGATCGACTTAAATAACACAACAGTCGAAGCAAGCCAAGAACCGTTAAAATGCAAGCGCTGCACTTTGTTTCGCTTCGTTCGGTCAACGCACCGGCTTCTGTTAAAGTTAATGAAATTAATGACCAATTATGTTAACTTCGAATTATTGAACCATTAACAATTCGAAGTTAAGCAAGTGAGAATACTTTTAGGCAGAACTTTTTAAGCCATTTAAAAAAAATAAGAAAGTAAGAAATGAAACTAAAGCAAAAATGCACTTAGGAAATGTAGAACATCCTATTGCGAAATTAATATCACTAAAATATTAATTTCGCAAAATTAAGAAGTTTTAATATTGCGACATACATATAACTGACCTACTTCAGCGGCGTCACCTGTCGACGGCGAAGTTAATGTAAAAGCTAAAGATTAATTTCAAGTCAGTTGCGGAAAACACCTAGAGTAGTTAAGAGATCGTAGAAGACAACATTTCGTCAAGTAATTTGGAATAGTATCTTAAAAGTAATAAATGAGAACAAAATAGAAATTAAAAAAAGAAACCTGAAGTGAAAGCGTACTGGTGTTCTCATTAGGACGGGACTCAACCACAACATTTGGCGCAGCCGGGTTTTACGAGCCGAGGATCGCTCGCAACACTCAAGAAGGACACTTCAACGTTGGAGTTTACAGAGTTGAACGTCGCTTCATCGACAAGGAAACCCTAAGTAGTAACGGCACTTTACGGTGCTCAGAAAATACTAACAACTAACAAAAGTCGTGCAACCTGATAATGGTGCATGGAAATATTCGGCTGAAGAGCAAAGATAGTACTCAAATTTTTTTTTGGACAATGACTTTAGGGAAAAATACTAACGCGTTACGGGTACAAATAAGAAAACATACTATTAAAATGAGACGAAATACGTTGAGCAAAAACAGTTGATTGAAGAAAGAAGATCTACGTTAACTGATCAATCAAAACAATTTAACTGTTTTCGTTTCTTCGTTCGCGATTAAAACATTCTTGTCAATTTAATTTGAGGACATAATTTAATATGCGAACAAATATACAAAATAAACACGACTTGTTTAGAAGTACGGGTGTGGAACAAAATACGGATTAAGATTATAATAATTGCGGTGCAAGATGGTCGGAAGATTGACGTGGAATTATGAAATAAGAAGTGAAAATGAATTTGAGTGTCACAAAGTTCTATATGATATATGTGATATAAAGACGACAATTTAATAAGGATTGTTTTAATATGTAAGCTATGAATTAGGTTAAATTGTGTTAATTGAAATAAATTAATTTTTTGAACAAAATAAGTGTTTGACCAAAACAAACAAACGATGTTTTATTAAGTAGATTATTAACAGGAATTTCAGATCATAATTAATGGCAGAATCGCTGCAATTGCAAGAACAGATAGAATTGCGAAGAACAAATGCAGAGCTGGAAAGGCAACTAGGAGAACTGAAGGTTAAACTCTGGTCAATTTTAAAGGAGACTGTGGCAAACAAGGAACATTTTGAACTAACAAAAACCAAATTGAGTGGAATTGGTAATATAACAAAAGTGGAAACAGCAGATGCGATATTGGAAGAGTTAATTTCGTTCACTAAGCACATAATACAAAATAAAGACGAACAATTGGAAGATTGGAAATCAGAATTTAAAGCGTTAAAAAATCGTTACGAAAACAATCTTGTTGATAAACAGTTTCAAGAGAAACTCATACAGCTTTTAGAAGCAGAAAATAACACGCTTTCCGGCTTGTTAAATGAAAAAGGACTAACAGACGAAACTTTAAATAAAATACTATCGCAGTCGCCACAAAAGTCAAAAGAAGGTTATATATCCTAAGAAAGCGCAAAAAAAGAATACAGGAATTAAAGGAGCAAAATAGGCTTCTAAGCCAAGAGATTGAGCTATTACGTGAACATTCACTCGTCCATAAAGAAGCTCTTCTAGCTGATATTTGTCCATCAGAGGTAAATAATATTCAATGTTCACAGTTTGCACACACAACGACCAACTGCAAAATGAGTATAGCGGAGATATAGAAGATTATAAATGGACTAGTACCCCTGTTCTCTGGAACACAATCACCCTATTTACGAGGCGAAGTTTACAAATTTATACAGGGTTGTGAATTAGCGACTAGAGGAATAGGTCAAAATAACGTCCAGAACTATATAGATTGTATAAAGTTGCGATTACATGGAGATTCCTTTGATTTAGTGCGATCAACAGCATTGACTAGTTTGGAGGAGCTTTACCTCATAATCCAAAAGGCTTATTTGCCAACGGTGTCGCTGCAATCAGTTTTACATAACTTACAGAATTGTAGCCAGCAAATAAATGAAGACATCTGAGCTTTATCATGATCTGTGCCCTTAAAACACAAGCAACAGAAATTGTAAAAAATTTTTACCAAAGGCAAGGCGATAGCGCATTATTGAACATGGTTGAAACAACGACAAAAACAGCATTGAAATCGGGATTGTCAATGTTGCTTGAAAATTTATAGAGGAAATGATTGAAATAGCTAAAGAAACGTTCGGAATTATCCAAAAAAATAATGCCCTGCACTCAAGTTCCTTTAACATCAATCTGGCCTCAATCTTACCACCTAACACGTCATATCCACAAAACGAACTTTGCCAAGTAAACCACACGTTCAGAGAAATAGACAGCTGAAAACCCAACACCAGAGGAATTTTACATAGAATAATTTGTTCATTCTGTAATAAAAGGGGCCACACTAGAGAAAAATGTTTAATAAGAGAAAATACTCCTTATTGCAAGAAGTGTTTCAAGTATGGGCATGAAAAAACTGGAAGTGCGGAAATCAACAAAAACAGGAACGAAGCCTGATAACTCAAGAGCAAATTCTGATCATAATTTCCGGAATCAAGACAGAAATGGTTTTAGACCTCAGCAATATAACCAGCAAATCCAACGGAAATGACAGCATAACCAGAGGACGCGAGATCCAGCCAAACAAAGCCAATCAAATATGACACATCACTGGTGTAATCGACCAGGACATCTCTTAAAAGATTGCCAGGCCAAGAAGAACTGTGAGTCATTTCAGGGAAACTACCGAGGGCCCAGGCAAGGCCAGTAACCTGGGAACCCAGAAAGAATAGTAACTTTGGGCCAGACAGATTCGGAAAGAGAGGTTATACGTCCACGGAGACAGTTATCCCATATACAAGTCTGTATGAAATTTGTCAAGGTAATATTGAAGCAGGAACGAAAAAGAAACATGTCGGAACGATAAGCATAAGAATAATGAATACCAATAATATTAAAAACAAAACTGTAGCAGATAAAAGGTTAGAAGACTCAAGAATACAAAAAATTAAAAAAAAATTTATACTAAAACCAAATATAAATGTTCAAGAATGTGAAAGAAAAAGTATACAAGAAAAAGAAAAACAGGAATTTAGCACAAAAAATAATTTCAAAAGTAATGAAGACAGTAAGAGTGAGTGTCGCTACAACAATACACTAGAGGATGATGTGTTCATTGAGTTTCCGTGTGCAGAGGCAACTAATGAAAAACTTATCTTATTGGTTGACACAGGCGCAAACACCAGCTTAGTAAAAGAAAAATCCATTAGAATGGTTATATTAATTGATTATTCTGAAAAGCGAGTTTTAAATGGAGCTTTCAGGGGTTGTGCAACCACTTAGGGAACTGTTAATGTTACCCATCAAGACTGGACATGCCTTGATTTAACGTTACACACGGTGTCACTTGAAAAAGGATTGCCAGGCGACGGGATACTTGGCAGAGACAACCTATGGAATAAGTCCATATTAGATTCAATAAAAAAAGAGTTAAAAATAATTACTCTAAAAGGAGATGAAATAGCTAGGTTGCCATTAGTAAAATCAGAAAATAAACTATCACCCGCGACACGAGGAGTGATAAAAGCCAGATCAACATGTTTTATAAAAATGAATCTAAAAACCAAACTGCGAGAAGTGGTGATCCACAAAACTCAAATCTCCCCGGGCGTGTTCCTAGGAGAGGCGTTAGGAAGTGTAAAAAATAATAAAGTTAACGTTCCGATCTTAAATTCAACGGAGGAAGATTTCACTCCGAGTGACAACTTCGTTCCAGAATTCAGCGATTTCGATAAGTATGAAATACCGAAAAATGATACAACCATTAATAGTGTGGTTAGTTCAAATATTAGACAAAGATTAAAAGTTTTAATGTACGAATTAGATTTGGATCCTTCCTTGAATAAAGAGAAAGAGAGTCCATAAGCAACTTATGTAAAGAATATAATGACATCTTTCTATTAGATGGAGACAAATTGACGTACACCACAGCAATAGCACATAATTCCCACAAGTGTAGACCAGGTACCAATTAATCAAAGACAGTACCGACTTCCACATACACATAGGGAAGAAGTTAATAAACAAATTAATAAGTTGCTAGAAGACGACATAATAACTCCAAGTAAATCGCCGTGGAATTCTCCATTATTAATAGTTCCAAAGAAATGTGGAAAAGATGGCGAAAATAAATGGCGTATGGTTGTCGACTATAGGAAATTGAATGACGCTACAATTAAACAGGTTTTCCCAATACCCAGGATTGACGAAAGTTTAGACCAATTAGGAAGTAGCAGGTATTTTTCAACTCTAGATTTAGCTAGCGGCTACCATCAAGTCTTACTAAATGACAATGATAGGGAAAAAACAGCCTTCAGGTCAGCATTAGGACATTTCGAATTTAAGAGAATGCCTTTGGGATTAACAGGGGCACCCGCCACTTTGCAGAGATTAATGAATCACGTGCTAACAGGATTGCAAGGAATAGACTGTTCCGTCTATTTAGATGACATAGTCATATACGGTAGCAACTTAGATCAGCATACAGATTAGCGAAAGTTTTTGAAGCTCTTAGAGCAAATAAGTTCAAACTTAATGTTAGTAAATGCCAGTTTTTGCGAAGCGAGATCATTTATTTGGGCCACAAATGTTCAGAAAACGGAGCCTCCCCGACCCAAGCAAAGTGGAATGCGTTAAAAACATTCCACCTCCAAAAAACCTAAAGGAAGTGCAGGCTTTCTTAGGGTTGTTAAATTATTGTAGAAAATTCATACCTGACACGGCAAAGATACCGTTAACAATTAGTAAATTGTTACGGGAAAATGTAAAGTTTACTTAAAACTGTCAAAAAGCATTTGACATCTTGAAGGCAGCCATTACTTCACCACCACTATTAGCATACCCCGATTTTTCAAAAGAATTTCTATTAAGCAGGGATGCTTAGCATTAGCATTAGGCGCAGTGCTCTCTCAAGGAAGAGTCGGCGAAGATACCAAAAAATACCGAAAACCAATAGCTTTCGCCAGCCGAACATTAAGTGATACAGAAAAACGGTACTCTACAATAGAAAAGAAGTTTTTAGCAATTGTTTGGGCAACTAAAAATTTTAGAGCTTATCTACTAGGAAGACATTTCAAAATTTGTACAGACCACCAACCATTAAAGGGAATAGCTAATTTAAAATATCAGACTTCAAGATTGGCAAGATTTAGGTATAAGTTGTCAGAATACGACTTCGCAATAATCGATAAGCCAGGGGAAAACAAACTTGAATTCTGATGCATTAAGCACGATACCCAAGGCAAGCAATACCGTTACAGCAGTACAGACACGCTCGAAAACGAAAGAACAAGATAGCGCTGGTATAGATAACACAAAAGCAACTTTAATGTCTGTAGAACCCGATAGTCCAGGAACAGGTGGACAAAAAGATATTATTTTGTTAACAGATCCAAAAGAAATAGATACCATAATAAAAGACTATCCACAATAATCAGACACCACTTGGGGGTCATCAAGGCGCGGTAAAAACTTACCTGCGAATTCGAAAAGAATATAGGTGGCCAGGTATGCAGAAGCAAATAAAGGACTTTGTTAAAGGTCAAAATTAACAAAAATGCCCATGGTATTAACAGATACACCAAAGCGGTATTCTGCAAGAATATTTTGCATAAATATATTTTGACTTTCCAAGACGATTTTTCTAAATTCATGGCATGTGTAGCCATCCCAGACGCAGAAGCGAGCACAGTAGCTAGGGCTCTTTACGATGAGATTATTACGCGTTATGGCATTCCAAGTGTTCTTATCACTGATAACGGCACCAACTTCGTTTCAAAATTATTCTCGGATACATGCAAACTTTTAGGCATTAAAAAATTACAAATTACGCCGTACCATCCGCAAGCTAATGGTTCGATAGAAAGGAGTCATCGGCCTTTAGCTGAATATTTGCGTAGTTTCGCAAAAGAAGATGGCTCTAATTGGGATCAGTGGTTGACTGCAGCAATGCACATTCACAACCACACACCTCACAGTACGACCAAACAGATACCTTTTCGCACACTTTTTGGTTTTGATATAGAGTTGCCAACGAATCTGAGGAGAAAATGTAGTCCAGTATATAATGTGGAAGATCCCAATAAAGTGTTAAAATTCCAAATACAAAGAGCGCACGAAATAGTAAGGAAGAATCAGGAAAAGTCAAAACAGCTGTCCAAAGCACAATATGACAGTAAATTAAATTTAGTAGAATTCAATGTAGGAGATAGTGTTTTAATTAAAAATCAGAGTAAGAAAAATAAATTCTGTCCAATATGGATAGGGCTATACAAAGTAGTAAGCATCAAGAGTCCTATTACAACAATAATAAAAATTAAAGGGAAAGAGAAGAAGGGAAGAAGAATCATAACAATTTACTAAAATTATATAACAACAATTAGACGAGCGTAAAACAGATTATAGTACTACAGTACAAATAATAAATAATAATTAACTATAAACAAAAATAATAAATAAGTTTAAATAACTATATATGGGGGGAAATTAAAAAAAAAGGGGAAAATAGATACAGTGTGTAAATATGCACACTTCCAGTTTCTTAGCTATCTATACATTGAAAATAGATAATCGTAAGAAGCTGTAAGTGCTGTTGCACAAAGGGAATGGATTTTATTGAATATATTACAATAAGATACATTTCCAATTTCTTAGGGATCTATACATTAGATATAGATCGTCGTAGGAAAATGTTTACCCATGAACTTGCATTGACACAGACTCAATGTTTGTTTTTAGTTTGCAGGCAATATATTTATTAAAGCCAAAGTATAAAAAATTTGATGAAGTTATAATTTAAAAGAACAACAAATGCAAATTGCATTTGCATTTACTTGTGTTAAACAAATAAATGCACATGTAATACAGTATATTAAGGATTAATCATATATTACACACTTAAGCATCATTTAACAAAAATATATATTGGCATACATTTAAGTATAAAACATATACACAATACTGAAAATATTTAAAAAGCACCTCACAATATAAGAAACAGTAAGAAACACAAAACAGATTACATATTAAATTAAACACAATCATTTTAAATATGTGTATATTATTTTAAAACTAAAACATGTAGGCATATAATAGAGGGATTTAGGTACATATTTCATTTTACTCTAATTTTAAAACTGAAATAAGAAATTAAAACAGAATATACATACGTACAAGATATACATACGAAATCTAAATTAAATTGTTGAAAATAAAAATGGTTATCATGTTAGAGAAAAACTAAATTAAACGTTACAGTAAAGAAAACTTTAAAACAAATTGTAAATACATAATAGTAAGCGGAAACTCATCACAACATACGCTGGAGATGAAGTCGGCCAAACCATTTTTATAACACGCAGGAACACAACGAACGACTACTTGAAAGTGGTGAAGGGTAGCTGGATCAACAGCAACAATTTAGCTACGCGACATTTCAGATTCAGCAAAAGCACCACAGCAAGGAGTAGAAGCCTACTTAGCAGCACCGATCATTGCTTAAATAGGTTGACGTTGAGAACGAGAGATGAATATCATCGAGATCAGATGTTGTCAGCAATAATGAAGACCAGTTTCGACAATACAAGAAACATAGCGACAACGTGAAACGAAAGGTGTTCGGCGATTTATTATCGTGGGAGCACTCGTTTCAACCAGTACAAATAACGAAGGCTCAACGTCTCATAGGAAACAGAAGGTGTTCGTTGGTTTTTTGTTGTGGGAACGCCTGTTTCAAACCAGCAATAAAGAGCGTGTTTTGCTGGTAATCATCCTGGCAGTGTCGCCGTCTACAGCCATAACAGTCACCATGTAACAGCTAGCCTATAACCATCAGAAGTACCCTACAACCATCAGAAGTACCTCACAACCATCAGAAGAACACCATGTCAACGGATCGTCAATCGAGGTGATCTGCTCCAGTCAAGATCCCTCCCGATGCAAGAAAAGAAATTAAGAATCATTAAATTAAAAACAAAAATATTTAATACACATACATACACATACATACATACACACATATATGAAAAATTTACCATCGCTTCCCGAAAATAAATTTTACTTCCCGTAGGGGTGAGGGATGTTGTATGTCGCTATCCCAACAGCTAAGTTCCAATTTAACGGAACAATAATATTCAAGGCCAAATTAAATATAACTAGTTCAAGGCCACGATCGACTTAAATAACACAACAGTCGAAGCAAGCCAAGAACCGTTAAAATGCAAGCGCTGCACTTTGTTTCGCTTCGTTCGGTTAACGCACCGGCTTCTGTTAAAGTTAATGAAATTAATCACTAATTACGTTAACTTCGAATTATTGAATCATATTAACAATTCGAAGTTAAGCAAGTGAGAATACTTTTAGGCAGAACTTTTTAAGCCATTTAAAAAAAATAAGAAAGTAAGAAATGAAACTAAAGCAAAAATGCACTTAGGAAATGTAGAACATCCGATTGCGAAATTAATATCACTAAAATATTAATTTCGCAAAATTAAGAAGTTTTAATATTGCGACATACATATAACTGACCTACTTCAGCGGCGTCACCTGTCGACGGCGAAGTTAATGTAAAAGCTAAAGATTAATTTCAAGTCAGTTGCGGAAAACACCTAGAGTAGTTAAGAGATCGTAGAAGACAACATTTCGTCAAGTAATTTGGAATAGTATCTTAAAAGTAATAAATGAGAACAAAATAGAAATTAAAAAAAGAAACCTGAAGTGAAAGCGTACTGGTGTTCTCATTAGGACGGGACTCAACCACAACATTTGGCGCAGCCGGGTTTTACGAGCCGAGGATCGCTCGCAACACTCAAGAAGGACACTTCAACGTTGGAGTTTACAGAGTTGAACGTCGCTTCATCGACAAGGAAACCGTAAGTAGTAACATCGGCACTTTACGGTGCTCAGAAAATACTAACAACTAACAAAAGTCGTGCAACCTGATAATGGTGCATGGAAATATTCGGCTGAAGAGCAAAGATAGTACTCAAATTTTTTTTTGGACAATGACTTTAGGGAAAAATACTAACGCGTTACGGGTACAAATAAGAAAACATACTATTAAAATGAGACGAAATACGTTGAGCAAAAACAGTTGATTGAAGAAAGAAGATCTACGTTAACTGATCAATCAAAACAATTTAACTGTTTTCGTTTCTTCGTTCGCGATTAAAACATTCTTGTCAATTTAATTTGAGGACATAATTTAATATGCGAACAAATATACAAAATAAACACGACTTGTTTAGAAGTACGGGTGTGGAACAAAATACGGATTAAGATTATAATAATTGCGGTGCAAGATGGTCGGAAGATTGACGTGGAATTATGAAATAAGAAGTGAAAATGAATTTGAGTGTCACAAAGTTCTATATGATATATGTGATATAAAGACGACAATTTAATAAGGATTGTTTTAATATGTAAGCTATGAATTAGGTTAAATTGTGTTAATTGAAATAAATTAATTTTTTGAACAAAATAAGTGTTTGACCAAAACAAACAAACGATGTTTTATTAAGTAGATTATTAATAGGAATTTCAGATCATTATTAATGGCAGAATCGCTGCAATTGCAAGAACAGATAGAATTGCGAAGAACAAATGCAGAGCTGGAAAGGCAACTAGGAGAACTGAATGTTAAACTCTAGTCAATTTTAAAGGAGACTGTGGCAAACAAGGAACATTTTGAACTAACAAAAACCAAATTGAGTGGAATTGGTAATATAACAAAAGTGGAAACAGCAGATGCGATATTGGAAGAGTTAATTTCGTTCACTAAGCACATAATACAAAATAAAGACGAACAATTGGATGATTGGAAATCAGAATTTAAAGCGTTAAAAAATCGTTACGACAACAATCTTGTTGATAAACAGTTTCAAGAGAAACTCATACAGCTTTTAGAAGCAGAAAATAACACGCTTTCCGGCTTGTTAAATGAAAAAGGACTAACAGACGAAACTTTAAATAAAATACTATCGCAGTCGCCACAAAAGTCAAAAGAAGGTTATATATCCTAAGAAAGCGCAAAAAAAGAATACAGGAATTAAAGGAGCAAAATAGGCCTCTAAGCCAAGAGATTGAGCTATTACGTGAACATTCACTCGTCCATAAAGAAGCTCTTGTAGCTGATATTTGTCCATCAGAGGTAAATAATATTCAATGTTCACAGTTTGCACACACAACGACCAACTGCAAAATGAGTATAGCGGAGATATAGAAGATTATAAATGGACTAGTACCCCTGTTCTCTGGAACACAATCACCCTATTTACGAGGCGAAGTTTACAAATTTATACAGGGTTGTGAATTAGCGACTAGAGGAATAGGTCAAAATAACGTCCAGAACTATATAGATTGTATAAAGTTGCGATTACATGGAGATGCCTTTGATTTAGTGCGATCAACAGCATTGACTAGTTTGGAGGAGCTTTACCTCATAATCCAAAAGGCTTATTTGCCAACGGTGTCGCTGGAATCAGTTTTACATAACATACAGAATTGTAGCCAGCAAATAAATGAAGACATCTGAGCTTTATCATGATCTGTGCCCTTAAAACACAAGCAACAGAAATTGTAAAAAATTTTTACCAAAGGCAAGGCGATAGCGCATTATTGAACATGGTTGAAACAACGACAAAAACAGCATTGAAATCGGGATTGTCAATGTTGCTTGAAAATTTATAGAGGAAATGATTGAAATAGCTAAAGAAACGTTCGGAATTATCCAAAAAAATAATGCCCTGCACTCAAGTTCCTTTAACATCAATCTGGCCTCAATCTTACCACCTAACACGTCATATCCACAAAACGAACTTTGCCAAGTAAACCACACGTTCAGAGAAATAGACAGCTGAAAACCCAACACCAGAGGAATTTTACATAGAATAATTTGTTCATTCTGTAATAAAAGGGGCCACACTAGAGAAAAATGTTTAATAAGAGAAAATACTCCTTATTGCAAGAAGTGTTTCAAGTATGGGCATGAAAAAACTGGAAGTGCGGAAATCAACAAAAACAGGAACGAAGCCTGATAACTCAAGAGCAAATTCTGATCATAATTTCCGGAATCAAGACAGAAATGGTTTTAGACCTCAGCAATATAACCAGCAAATCCAACGGAAATGACAGCATAACCAGAGGACGCGAGATCCAGCCAAACAAAGCCAATCAAATATGACACATCACTGGTGTAATCGACCAGGACATCTCTTAAAAGATTGCCAGGCCAAGAAGAACTGTGAATCATTTCAGGGAAACTACCGAGGGCCCAGGCAAGGCCAGTAACCTGGGAACCCAGAAAGAATAGTAACTTTGGGCCAGACAGATTCGGAAAGAGAGGTTATACGTCCACGGAGACAGTTATCCCATATACAAGTCTGTATGAAATTTGTCAAGGTAATATTGAAGCAGGAACGAAAAAGAAACATGTCGGAACGATAAGCATAAGAATAATGAATACCAATAATATTAAAAACAAAACTGTAGCAGATAAAAGGTTAGAAGACTCAAGAATAGTAAAACCAAATATAAATGTTCAAGAATGTGAAAGAAAAAGTATACAAGAAAAAGAAAAACAGGAATTTAGCACAAAAAATAATTTCAAAAGTAATGAAGACAGTAAGAGTGAGTGTCGCTACAACAATACACTAGAGGATGATGTGTTCATTGAGTTTCCGTGTGCAGAGGCAACTAATGAAAAACTTATCTTATTGGTTGACACAGGCGCAAACACCAGCTTAGTAAAAGAAAAATCCATTAGAATGGTTATATTAATTGATTATTCTGAAAAGCGAGTTTTAAATGGAGCTTTCAGGGGTTGTGCAACCACTTAGGGAACTGTTAATGTTACCCATCAAGACTGGACATGCCTTGATTTAACGTTACACACGGTGTCACTTGAAAAAGGATTGCCAGGCGACGGGATACTTGGCAGAGACAACCTATGGAATAAGTCCATATTAGATTCAATAAAAAAAGAGTTAAAAATAATTACTCTAAAAGGAGATGAAATAGCTAGGTTGCCATTAGTAAAATCAGAAAATAAAATATCATCCGCGACACGAGGAGTGATAAAAGCCAGATCAACATGTTTTATAAAAATGAATCTAAAAACCAAACTGCGAGAAGTGGTGATCCACAAAACTCAAATCTCCCCGGGCGTGTTCCTAGGAGAGGCGTTAGGAAGTGTAAAAAATAATAAAGTTAACGTTCCGATCTTAAATTCAACGGAGGAAGATTTCACTCCGAGTGACAACTTCGTTCCAGAATTCAGCGATTTCGATAAGTATGAAATACCGAAAAATGATACAACCATTAATAGTGTGGTTAGTTCAAATATTAGACAAAGATTAAAAGTTTTAATGTACGAATTAGATTTGGATCCTTCCTTGAATAAAGAGAAAGAGAGTCCATAAGCAACTTATGTAAAGAATATAATGACATCTTTCTATTAGATGGAGACAAATTGACGTACACCACAGCAATAGCACATAATTCCCACAAGTGTAGACCAGGTACCAATTAATCAAAGACAGTACCGACTTCCCCATACACATAGGGAAGAAGTTAATAAACAAATTAATAAGTTGCTAGAAGACGACATAATAACTCCAAGTAAATCGCCGTGGAATTCTCCATTATTAATAGTTCCAAAGAAATGTGGAAAAGATGGCGAAAATAAATGGCGTATGGTTGTCGACTATAGGAAATTGAATGACGCTACAATTAAACAGGTTTTCCCAATACCCAGGATTGACGAAAGTTTAGACCAATTAGGAAGTAGCAGGTATTTTTCAACTCTAGATTTAGCTAGCGGCTACCATCAAGTCTTACTAAATGACAATGATAGGGAAAAAACAGCCTTCAGGTCAGCATTAGGACATTTCGAATTTAAGAGAATGCCTTTGGGATTAACAGGGGCACCCGCCACTTTGCAGAGATTAATGAATCACGTGCTAACAGGATTGCAAGGAATAGACTGTTCCGTCTATTTAGATGACATAGTCATATACGGTAGCAACTTAGATCAGCATACAGATTAGCGAAAGTTTTTGAAGCTCTAAGAGCAAATAAGTTCAAACTTAATGTTAGTAAATGCCAGTTTTTGTGAAGCGAGATCATTTATTTGGGCCACAAATGTTCAGAAAACGGAGCCTCCCCGACCCAAGCAAAGTGGAATGCGTTAAAAACATTCCACCTCCAAAAAACCTAAAGGAAGTGCAGGCTTTCTTAGGGTTGTTAAATTATTGTAGAAAATTCATACCTGACACGGCAAAGATACCGTTAACAATTAGTAAATTGTTACGGGAAAATGTAAAGTTTACTTAAAACTGTCAAAAAGCATTTGACATCTTGAAGGCAGCCATTACTTCACCACCACTATTAGCATACCCCGATTTTTCAAAAGAATTTCTATTAAGCAGGGATGCTTAGCATTAGCATTAGGCGCAGTGCTCTCTCAAGGAAGAGTCGGCGAAGATACCAAAAAATACCGAAAACCAATAGCTTTCGCCAGCCGAACATTAAGTGATACAGAAAAACGGTACTCTACAATAGAAAATGAGTTTTTAGCAATTGTTTGGGCAACTAAAAATTTTAGAGCTTATCTACTAGGAAGACATTTCAAAATTTGTACAGACCACCAACCATTAAAGGGAATAGCTAATTTAAAATATCAGACTTCAAGATTGGCAAGATTTAGGTATAAGTTGTCAGAATACGACTTCGAAATAATCGATAAGCCAGGGGAAAACAAACTTGAATTCTGATGCATTAAGCACGATACCCAAGGCAAGCAATACAGCAGTACAGACACGCTCGAAAACGAAAGAACAAGATAGCGCTGGTATAGATAACACAAAAGCAACTTTAATGTCTGTAGAACCCGATAGTCCAGGAACAGGTGGACAAAAAGATATTATTTTGTTAACAGATCCAAAAGAAATAGATACCATAATAAAAGACTATCCACAATAATCAGACACCACTTGGGGGTCATCAAGGCGCGGTAAAAACTTACCTGCGAATTCGAAAAGAATATAGGTGGCCAGGTATGCAGAAGCAAATAAAGGACTTTGTTAAAGGTCAAAATTAACAAAAATGCCCATGGTATTAACAGATACACCAAAGCGGTATTCTGCAAGAATATTTTGCATAAATATATTTTGACTTTCCAAGACGATTTTTCTAAATTCATGGCATGTGTAGCCATCCCAGACGCAGAAGCGAGCACAGTAGCTAGGGCTCTTTACGATGAGATTATTACGCGTTATGGCATTCCAAGTGTTCTTATCACTGATAACGGCACCAACTTCGTTTCAAAATTATTCTCGGATACATGCAAACTTTTAGGCATTAAAAAATTACACATTACGCCGTACCATCCGCAAGCTAATGGTTCGATAGAAAGGAGTCATCGGCCTTTAGCCGAATATTTGCGTAGTTTCGCAAAAGAAGATGGCTCTAATTGGGATCAGTGGTTGACTGCAGCAATGCACATTCACAACCACACACCTCACAGTACGACCAAACAGATACCTTTTCGCACACTTTTTGGTTTTGATATAGAGTTGCCAACGAATCTGAGGAGAAAATGTAGTCCAGTATATAATGTGGAAGATCCCAATAAAGTGTTAAAATTCCAAATACAAAGAGCGCACGAAATAGTAAGGAAGAATCAGGAAAAGTCAAAACAGCTGTCCAAAGCACAATATGACAGTAAATTAAATTTAGTAGAATTCAATGTAGGAGATAGTGTTTTAATTAAAAATCAGAGTAAGAAAAATAAATTCTGTCCAATATGGATAGGGCTATACAAAGTAGTAAGCATCAAGAGTCCTATTACAACAATAATAAAAATTAAAGGGAAAGAGAAGAAGGGAAGAAGAATCATAACAATTTACTAAAATTATATAACAACAATTAGACGAGCGTAAAACAGATTATAGTACTACAGTACAAATAATAAATAATAATTAACTATAAACAAAAATAATAAATAAGTTTAAATAACTATATATGGGGGGAAATTAAAAAAAAAGGGGAAAATAGATACAGTGTGTAAATATGCACACTTCCAGTTTCTTAGCTATCTATACATTGAAAATAGATAATCGTAAGAAGCTGTAAGTGCTGTTGCACAAAGGGAATGGATTTTATTGAATATATTACAATAAGATACATTTCCAATTTCTTAGGGATCTATACATTAGATATAGATCGTCGTAGGAAAATGTTTACCCATGAACTTGCATTGACACAGACTCAATGTTTGTTTTTAGTTTGCAGGCAATATATTTATTAAAGCCAAAGTATAAAAAATTTGATGAAGTTATAATTTAAAAGAACAACAAATGCTAATTGCATTTGCATTTACTTGTGTTAAACAAATAAATGCACATGTAATACAGTATATTAAGGATTAATCATATATTACACACTTAAGCATCATTTAACAAAAATATATATTGGCATACATTTAAGTATAAAACATATACACAATACTGAAAATATTTAAAAAGCACCTCACAATATAAGAAACAGTAAGAAACACAAAACAGATTACATATTAAATTAAACACAATCATTTTAAATATGTGTATATTATTTTAAAACTAAAACATGTAGGCATATAATAGAGGGATTTAGGTACATATTTCATTTTACTCTAATTTTAAAACTGAAATAAGAAATTAAAACAGAATATACATACGTACAAGATATACATACGAAATCTAAATTAAATTGTTGAAAATAAAAATGGTTATCATGTTAGAGAAAAACTAAATTAAACGTTACAGTAAAGAAAACTTTAAAACAAATTGTAAATACATAATAGTAAGCGGAAACTCATCACAACATACGCTGGAGATGAAGTCGGCCAAACCATTTTTATAACACTCAGGAACACAACGAACGACTACTTGAAAGTGGTGAAGGGTAGCTGGATCAACAGCAACAATTTAGCTACGCGACATTTCAGATTCAGCAAAAGCACCACAGCAAGGAGTAGAAGCCTACTTAGCAGCACCGATCATTGCTTAAATAGGTTGACGTTGAGAACGAGAGATGAATATCATCGAGATCAGATGTTGTCAGCAATAATGAAGACCAGTTTCGACAATACAAGAAACATAGCGACAACGTGAAACGAAAGGTGTTCGGCGATTTATTATCGTGGGAGCACTCGTTTCAACCAGTACAAATAACGAAGGCTCAACGTCTCATAGGAAACAGAAGGTGTTCGTTGGTTTTTTGTTGTGGGAACGCCTGTTTCAAACCAGCAATAAAGAGCGTGTTTTGCTGGTAATCATCCTGGCAGTGTCGCCGTCTACAGCCATAACAGTCACCATGTAACAGCTAGCCTATAACCATCAGAAGTACCCTACAACCATCAGAAGTACCTCACAACCATCAGAAGAACACCATGTCAACGGATCGTCAATCGAGGTGATCTGCTCCAGTCAAGATCCCTCCCGATGCAAGAAAAGAAATTAAGAATCATTAAATTAAAAACAAAAATATTTAATACACATACATACACATACATACATACACACATATATGAAAAATTTACCATCGCTTCCCGATAATAAATTTTTCTTCCCGTAGGGGTGAGGGATGTTGTATGTCGCTATCCCAACAGCTAAGTTCCAATTTAACGGAACAATAATATTCAAGGCCAAATTAAATATAACTAGTTCAAGGCCACGATCGACTTAAATAACACAACAGTCGAAGCAAGCCAAGAACCGTTAAAATGCAAGCGCTGCACTTTGTTTCGCTTCGTTCGGTTAACGCACCGGCTTCTGTTAAAGTTAATGAAATTAATCACTAATTACGTTAACTTCGAATTATTGAATCATATTAACAATTCGAAGTTAAGCAAGTGAGAATACTTTTGGGCAGAACTTTTTAAGCCATTTAAAAGAAAATGAGAAAGTAAGAAATGAAACTAAAGCAAAAATGCAATGCGGAACATAAAAGTTCTACTTAGGAAATGTAGAACATCCGATTGCGAAATTAATATCACTAAAATATTAATTTCGCGAATTAAGAAGTTTTAATATTGCGACATATATATAACTGACCTACTTCAGCGGCGTCACCTGTCGACGCCGAAGTTAATGTAAAAGCTAATGATTAATTTTAAGTCAGAGGTGAAGTGATTTTAAAAGCAACCGGTGCTCGGTCAAGTATAATGACAAATAAAAGTAAGTGAAAAGTGTCGGTGGTGTTTAATTTTGGAGATCCTGAACAACATCTCTGTGGCTTTTTCCTCCCACAAATACAACACAACATCATAAACCTTATTAACCCGGCTACGCTTATTGGGTCCATTTGGACCCAAAGCGGAATTTGCACGCTTATAACTTTTAAACGGTAAGACCTACCAGTCTGAACTTTCTCGGTGGTGAATATTTATTGAAAATCGATTATCCAAACAAAAGATCCAAAATACTTTTTTAAATAGCTGTAAAAAAAATTCCCCCACATAAGCTTTTTAGGGTCCAAATGGACCCCTTAAATATTTTCTGACTTCCGAATGAACGGAATTCCCAATACTGTATTCTAAGGATGGCACAGGTAATAAAATTATATTTGCCTTGTTACCTCTTTCTCATAATACTAACTATAAGTGGTAAGATATAATAATTTTATTACCTCTTTTACATATACCTGTTCTGATTATTTGTGTTGCATTGTCGTAATACCTGGGAATTCCGAGAATGTATTCCGACAATTACAGACGCAATAAAATTGTATTGTATCCCTTCTTTTTATTAGCTCTTCTTATAAAAAAATACCTGAAATCAATAGATAAAAACCAATTTGCAGGTGCCTTCCGTTTTGGTTTCAAATTTGCTTTCAAGTGAAGTTTATTGCCCTTTTTCTATTGGTGATTGGCTTTTGCCCTTGATTGCAATTATTTTCTGCATTTGCAAATTTTACGATATATACCGGAGTCGGAGGAATTCTGATATGTTACGTTACTTGAAGTGAAAGTGATAAGTGTTTTTTTACAATGGCACGACGATATTTGAATGAGGCGGAAATAGAAAGATTCCTACAAGTACATGATGAAAGTGATGCTGAACAACCTTCTAATGATGAAGATGTATTTTCCGCTGGTAGCGAAGACGAATATAATCCTGTAAACGATGACTATTCTTCAGCTTCCGACCAGGAGGAACTCCCCCACGTTGATTCCACTATGGTTTCAAAGAATGGTGTCGTGTGGGAAGAAAATCTCCCAAACTCTCAATCCACATATCATCGGCGGGCAGAAAACGTTTTGACACTGAAACCAGGCACAACACGATATGCAATTTCCCGCATAGATTCAATCCTATCTGCCTTCAAAGTGTTGCTGCCAAAAATGATATGTGATATCATTATAAAGTATACAAACGAATATGGCTTTCGAAAGGTGGACAATTGGATAAATTTGGATACGGATAGCTTCGACGCATACATCGGAATTTTACTTCTGGCTGGAGTTTTCAAGTAAGTTTACCTAGTATGACTTGGATTTTCTTTTTTACGATGGGACGCTGCAAATTTCGACAGTATATGCCGGCAAAGCCTGCCATATACGGAAAAAAATTCTGGGTGCTAGTTGACTCATCGACGGGCTACATCTGGAAGATTCAGCTGTATCTAGGAAAATCCATATCTGGTGAAGTCGAAAGGCAAAAGGGGAAGCGTGTGGTCTTGGATCTTGTACAGGGTTTGAAAGGACACAATGTTACTGTGGACAACTTTTTCACCTCGTACGAATGGGCTCAAGAGTTGCTTCGAAGGAAAAATACAATTGTTAGAACTCTAAGGAAAAATAAGACTTGCATTCCTCCGAAGCTTCTAATACGCAGACATAGGCCACTATTCTCCGCCACTTTTGCCTTTACAGATGAAACTACACTGGTTTCATACGCAGAACGAAAAAAATAAATGCACAGTACTTCTCAGCACATTTCATCACCAACCAAATGTGGATGAACATCATCCGAAAAAATTACCGGAGATCGTAAAATATTACAATCACACAAAAGGTAGTACATATTTTCTGTTCTTCATGGTTTGGTACATATTATATTATATTGCATTATAACATATTTGTCTTTATTTTTGTTTTACTTTATTTATCATATTCTATAATATTTTAGGTGGAGTGGATGTTGCTGATGAAATTATATCGGGTTACAGTACAAAAAGGAAGACGAACCGATGGCCTGTTGTCGTGTTTTCGAATATGCTGGACATTTCAGCCTTCAATGCTCTTATCCTGTATGACGCAATTGATCCCAAACTTCATCAGGAGACAAGAACAGGTTCAGAGGATATTTCCTGGAAAAATTAGGACATACTTTGGCGTCAAATTTTATAAAATCAAAGTCCAAAGATCAGTTCGTTAGGAAAAGACAAAGTACTGAGAATATTGCACAGCCTTCAAAAAGGTCACGAGGACGATGCACATTTTGCACAAGCAGTAAAAAAGACAACAAATGTGACATTACTTGCACTAACTGCTCAAATTTCATTTGTAGGGAGCACAGAACCACACTTTGCATGGAATGTGCAAATATGGATTCAGATTAGAATAATTTAATCACAAAATACACTCGTAATTATAATAATAAATACATATAAAATAGTATAATAATCGTATAAGTAACAAATAATAAAAAAATATACATTAATTAGCTAAATACTGAATAAATTTAATATGGGTCCAAATGGACCCGAAAAAGCTTATTAAGGGTCTTTTTTCTCAAGCGTAGCCGGGTTGAAAACTATGACGTTATTATACCAGAAACCGTAGGAGAAGCGCTCACTACTAAGTATGCAATGCACTGGAAAGAATGCAGAAAGAGTACTCATCAATTATACGCAACAAAACCTGGACACTATTTGATCTTCCATAGAAAGGCCGCCATTGACAACAGATGGGTTTTTTCAGTGAATCGCCATGAAGATGGAACCATAGATGAGTTAAAGTCTAGATTGGTCGCGAAAGAATGTAGTCAAAGGTTTGGAGTAAATTAACAGATACCTTTTCCCCAGTTGCTCGTTATGCAACAATTCGACTGATTTTTGCTTCGGCTGTTGCATTTAAACAACATCTACATCAAATGGACGTCTGCTCGGCGTACTTAAATGGGGAGTTGAATGAAGAAATTTACATGGCGCAGCCAGAATACTTCTGTGGCGTATTTGTTCGCGGCTGTGTATAAACACCTTCAAATAAATCAATTCACATAAAATCCTGGTTGAATTATATCTTTACTTTATTAAAGTTTTTACAGTTAACACTAGGTAAGTATATTAACGAAAGGAAACTGAATGCGAGTAGCTCGACGCGATGATGGAACAGAACTAAAATAGCAGCAAGTCCCAAACGGCTTACCACCACAGCTTTGCCAGCATGTACTTAGCCGCAAAGTACATGCTTACGATCACGACTACTAATAGCGCTGTGTATGTCCGCAAACCGATCATGTTCAGGAACATAAGGCAAGCGAGCGATCATCCCTTTATATAAGCGCTTTGTGTCCAACGCTATTCGCTCGCGCAGCACATTCCGTCGCTTGCCTCGACGCTGTTTTGCAACGCTAACAGCGGAGTGTCGAGCTGTCGCCGTGCGGTGTCGGGTTTCGTCTAGCGCGATACGCTGACCGCCGACGACGCCGCAACAAAGTGCGATGCTCTAATTGCCCGCATCGACCGTTGACTCGTAGCTGCTGCTGATGTAAACATCCTTTGTATACGCTGTGCTGTTTACGAGATTTGTGGAGTCGCCACAGTAGTCGTCCTTTTTGATGCTGCTAGTGGTTGGGATTTTGCCTCTAGCGGGTTCGCTGTCGCTGCTTGCGTGATGATGTGGTGTGTGGCGGTATCTTCTCTATCCTCGTCGCCAGGTGTGATGATGAACACCGCTTTCAACCTGTCGACCGAGACCTTTGTTCGCTTACCTCTCACTTCCAGCTCGAAATACTTCTCGCAGCGACGCACGACTTTGTAGGGTCCCTCATACCGTGGGCGCAAAGGGCGCTGAACCTGATCTATTCGAATGAAAACGCTGGCGCAAGTCTTCAGCTCTTCTTGCATGAAAACTCTAGATCGGTCGTGGTGTGCTGCCGGTGCCGGTGTAACCTTTGACATCAGTCTTCGTAAATTTTTTACGAATTCCGCATCGGTGGCGCTCGCTGAACTAGTCTGTAAGAGTTCTCCAGGAATTTTCAGTGCTGTGCCAAAGGCCATTTCTGCCGGAGACGCGCCGATGTCTTCTTTAAAGATTGATCGCAGGCCCAGCAATACGAGTGGTAGAATGGGAACCCATTCGTCGTATTTGTAGCATGTTATGGCGTTTTTCAGCGTCCGATGCCATCTCTCGATCATGCCATTTGCCTGTGGGTGGTACGCTGTCGTCCTGAAGTGCTGAATTCCCAGCATTTTATTTTTTTATCTGTCTGCCGAGATCCGTTGTTATTTTGTCAGGAACACCGAAAATCGCGATACACCTAGTGTGACATGCCTCGTAACAAGATCCGATTTCTATAATATAAAGTAGGGCAAGAGTTTGACGAACTGTCGGATACTACAATTTAGTCGCTAGTGTCATCGACCCAAGGGCTCGGTTAAACCGTGTTAAAAATAGCTGACATTGCATTGCATTAATTACCTTAGATTGTGTGTGCATTCTTTTCCATTCAGTACTTATTAGCAACTAGCTGAACTGTAGAATAAGCAATTAAAAAGTATAAAAGCTAAATAAAAATGTAAAGAAGGGGAGTCTTATATTAGCAACCAAAAGACCTTGTTTCTTTTCAAACATCGGCAGACTTGCCCGATAGAAATCAAGAGGGCTAATATCGGCATCCTTGCCTGGCTCTAAAAACCACTAACATCGGCATCCTTGCCAGTGGCTCATCATCTACACGCCTAACATCGGCATTCTTGCCTGGCGCTACAACGTGAAGCAGCTCAACAACGTCCGAGCTCGGCCCGACGGCCGACATCGCATGGCGATCCTGCCACTCAACGATCCTATTGCGCAACAATCCTGCTGCTGAATTACCGAGTCAAGCTTTCTTCCTGTAAACCAGCCGCTATTGCGAGGAAATCGTGTCAACAGAAATCACAGATGCCATCACTTATTTCGATTGAGGAGGCACTGAAGGGCAAAGCATTAGGACCGAAGCCTTTGACAATCGAAGAATACCGTAAACGACAACAACACAAGCAAGCACTAGTTTTAGAAGAAGTAAGGGTCAAGACACCAAGGAAAAGAGGCGGGAAGAAAGTAAGACGTCGTCAAGAATTAGGAAACTTGTATCGTCTAGCAGCGATAGCAGTAACCAAAGAAGAAAAAAAACAACTTCATACAACAAATAAATTAAATTAAGCGGAAGTAAACAAAACTGAACCATGTGCACGACTCAATCCAGACAAGATGATATCATCGTTAACAACAATGGAGTGCAGCAGAATACGTCTAGCCGGCTAGGAGACAGCTTATTTTCAATTGATGTAACAACAGTAATTGTTGTAATCGTATTACTAATAATATATAATATTGTAAAAAACCAAATTCAGAAAAAATGAGATAGTAGTCACAAGAAAAGTAAATGCCAAAAATATAATTTGTCGTAGATTATCAGTATGAAATGTTAAATAAAATGGAATAATAGAAAACGAACACATATTACAAATATATTAAGATTCTTTCCTCAATACATATATGGATGAATTAATCCAGTTAGTAAATTCATTGCACGCAATAGTTGTTAATTTAAGAAAGGACGGTCCAAATAGAAAAAGAACAAGACAAGCAGGAGAAAAAAATTGAGCGTATTGAAGAAATAGTGCAGGAAGTAAATCTTTTAACAACTCAGAGAGACAAGTCTAAACTTAGTAAAGAAAGCGAACAAGACTTTCTCGGATTATTGGAAGATCTTACCAGATATAAAACAGAATCAATTGCAAGAATTTCAGCAAGCATCGTAGACGAAAAAACTAAAGACGTAGGAATACAAATACAAGATAGAGTTATGGCTGTTTTCGACTTTAATACTGCACAAAAGCTTCCAGTCTTAAATGTTGACGTGAATTCCAAAAGGGAGGAAAACGTTAGGGATTTCCTAAATAATGTAGAGTTTTATCACGACATACTTGGGGAAGCGGAAAGGTCTATGCTCATAAAATTTTTACTCAAATGCAAAATACAGGGAAAGGCGCTGACTGAATTGGGGTCAATTGTGCCAAGCTCATTTTCAGAATTGAAGACAGCACTACAACTAAAATGCGGCGCAAGGGAAACCATTGAAGAAATTCAAACTAAGTTGACTAACTTGAAGCAAGTTCGTAGACCAACAAAAGAGTTCACGAATGAACTGGAAAATTTAATTAAACGAATGACAGACCTTGAGGTAAAAGTCCATGGTGAACATTAAAGACCGATTCTTACAGCTGCCAATGAACAGAGGGGTTTGGTGTTCCTAAAAAAAGGAGGTAATGAAAGATTCCAATTGGTATTAGACAGTTCTAGACACACAAAGTTGCAAGATGCTATACAGCACCTTTCAGAATTAGATCCAAATAGCCAGGGGTCTATTAATTTTATAAAGAATACGTACAGCACTGACCCAAGGGATATAAACAACAGCAATGCTAGGAGCAATTACGGAAATAGTAGGAATAACTATCTAAGCAATAATAGAGCCTATAATCAAACTTACCATAGAAATAATTATCAAAATAGCAATCGGAGTAATTTCCAAAACTACAATAGGGGCCAAAACTACAATAGGGGTAATTTCCAAAATTCCGCTAGAAACAGATATAGGAATAATTACAATAATAGCCAACAGGATAGGAATTTTTATAATAGACGAAATCAACTCCAACGCACGGATCACCTACAAAGTGATAGGATAGGATTAATGAAAATACAAGAGGGCGGCATATCAATCAATATAGAAATAAACCCTCAAACAGAGTTTTAGTAATCAATGAAGGAAACGAGACGATCTCCGAACGGGAAGCCGACCATTTGGAGGAAAGTCTATAGGCCGAAGCATAGCTCCAACTATACTAGCAGGGGATTGTTCAAATGGGTTATACGTAAAAGTTAGGCTAAATGATAAAGAGAGACATTTTCTAATAGACACAGGTGCCTCAATATGCGCAATAAAACTAGAATCTATTCCTGATGCACAATCAATTAACGAGCAGGGTAGCACTACTGTAATTGGCATATCAGGGACGTTAAGAACAATAGGGACATGCGAAGTAGCGTTAAACTGCTCCAATCACATTCTCGAACATCATTTCCATGTGGTGTCAAATAATTTCCCAATTGCAACTGACGGTATACTAGGGGCAGACTTTTTACGAGAACATGAGTCGAATATAAACTTGGAAACACTGAAGTTACAGTTTAAAACTAAGAACAGGACCGACGTAACCTTACGAATTTATAATCAACACGAGTTAAGCATAGTAACGCTAGCACCGCGATGTGAGGCAACATATTGGCTCCAGTCAAAACACACAGATCACCGGATTTTTCATCCAAAGGAACTTTGCGAGGGGGTGTTTTTAGCCAGCTCGATGTCTACTCCAAAGGAAGGGAAAATACCGGTACGAATACTTAACACAAGAGATAGCGAACTTAATATTAAATGGGTGGAGCCTGACTCGGATTCACGAAGTAACTATGACGTGATTCATTTCAATACAGTAAAAATTTCACAAAAACGGGTTAATGATTTAATGAATGCTTTGGATTTAGAACAATTAAACGGAGAAGAGGAAAAGGAAGTGCGTTCACTTTGTATGAAATATCATGATATATTCCATTTGGAAGGTGATGAACCGTTACGCCAGTGGAGCAAGCACATATAACGTTGAAAAAAGGAATAGCACCAATTTATATAAAACCTTATAGAATACCACTTTCTCAAAAGGCCGAAATCCAAAAACAGGTCGAACAAATGGTTAATGACGGTATAGCAGAACCATCCGTCTCAGCGTGGAACTCACCAATACTAGTTGTTCCCAAAAAACCCGATCCAGTCACAGGTGAAAGAAAATATAGACTAGTAATCGATTACCGGAAGGTTAATGACACGATCGAGGATGATAAATTCCCACTGCCAAACATTGCAGATATTTTCGATATGCTGGGAGGAGCTCAGTACTTCTCATGTATTGACTTGCGCCAAGGCTACTATCAAATGGAGTTAGCTAAAGGGAGCAGACCGTGTACAGCATTCTCCACAGAAAAAGGACACTACCAGATGACCCGGTTACCAATGGGTCTAAAAATCTCTCCAAGTCTGTTCTCTCGTATGATGTCGATTGCAATGTCCGGACTAACATACTCGAAATGTTTCGTATATTTAGACGATCTCATAGTATTCGGTAGAAATCTACAAGAGCATAACAAAAATCTAGCAGATGTTTTCCAGCGACTCAAGACGGCAAATCTTAAAATACATCCTAGTAAGTGTACATTTCTCCGAAAGGAAGTTCTCTATCTTGGACACATAATTTCCGAAAAAGGCATTTTTCCGGATCCTGAGAAGTCACGAGTCATTAGAAGCTAAACGGTACCTACTAACGCCGACGAGGTGCGTAGATTCGTAGCTTTTGCAAACTACTACACGAGATTTATACCGAATTTCGCATCAATAGCGATTCCATTGAATGCTCTACTCAAGAAGAAAGTGAAGTTCGACTTCAGTGACGATTGTAAGAAATCATTTGAAACTATAAAAAAACACCCTCGCAAGCCCAAAAGTCTTACAATTCCCAAACTTCGACGAAGAATTCATTTTAAGAACGGATGCATCTGCATATGCGTTAGGAGCCGTGTTGGCAATTTTCGATGACAGCCCTGTCGCTTACGCAAGCAAGACTCTGAATGCAGCAGAGAAAAATTACTCAACAATAGAAAAAGAGCTACTTGCCATAGTGTGGGCAGTAAAACATTTTCGGCCATATCTTTACGGCCGTCGGTTTAAGATATTGACAGATCATCGTCCAAGCATTAAATAATTTCTAAATTCAAAAAATGTTGTGTATCTTTCCACGTCGAAAGGATCACTCAACATTAAAAAGCTGTGTCCTACAGTTAAAACGGACTTACTTCCCGAGAGGAATGGGTCGACCTCAATAAAGATTTTGTCCGGAGTGGAACGCCATTGGACAGACAAGGGTGCCTTGCTTGACGCTGGCACTCCTTTACTTAGCTCTCAAACAAGCCTCACGACGAATTGCAATTACACTTGCAATAATTCTTTTTCTTTTTTTTCACTATGTTAGAAAATAAATTTATGTGGCAACACGAATAATCTGTTCTTTTCCTTATATCCCATGTACTTACATATACACATCTTTATACTAGCAGTCTGAAATAAATTGTATTACAGAGCGGACGTGTTTGTACTCAAATTTTTCCCGTTTAGTCCAACAACAGGTTATGGGCCCAGGCCAAGTGTGTTTTTTTTTTTAATTCTCCACGGGTATTAAGTAATAATAAAAAATGAACTCTATATTAACATCGAGAAACTCGAAGACACGAATTATGATACCTGGGTTATTCAGATGCGCAGCGTGTTGATGCACAGTGAATTGTGGCGTTACGCGAATGGAAAAAAGGTGAAAACGGAGGGAATGACGCTCGAGCAAGCCGAGCGTTGGTGCGCCGGCGACGAAAAGACTCTTGCAACGATATGTTTGAGCGTAAAACCGACGCAGTTACTACATAGAAAACATTGCAAATCAGCAGCAGAGACGTGGAAAAAGTTGGAAGAAATATATCAGCCGAGCGGCCCAATGCGGGTGGTTTCTTTATACAAGAAGTTGCTTAATTTAAAATTGATGCAGGTAGAAACCGCTGCTACCTATTTGAATAAGTTTTCTGACCTTGTGGAGAAATTAGCTGAGGTGGAAATCCAAATGTCAGACAAATTATTGTCAGTAATTTTATTGTCCAGTTTACCGCCAGAATATGAAAATTTTATAATTGCTGTAGAAGCAAGAGATTCATTGCCGAGTCTAAGTGCGCTGAAGGTGAGAATTGTAGAAGAAAGTGAACGCAGAGCCCTAAAAACCAGCGAAGCACTCGAAGATGACAAATGTGTCGAACAGCAGGCATGTGTAGCTCATTCTTTGAAACCAAAAAATGAACGCGACAAAAATAACGGCAAGCCGAAAGACAAAATCAATATTAAATGCTTTAAGTTCGGACAGCGCGGGCATTTCGCTAGTAAGTGTTTTGCAAAAACAAAGAACAAATTTAACGGGATTAGACACGACAAAACTGATAAAACGAAACAATAATACTCCTATGCAATGTTAGCGGCAACAAACACACAAGTTTTTAATCGCTTCATGCGGTGTTTAGATAGCGGTGCGACAGCTCATATGTGTAATGAGAAAAGCTTATTCTCCTTTTTTCGAGATCACAACGAGAGAGTAGTGCTAGCAGGACGCACTTTCATTGTTGCTAAAGGCATAGGACAGGTTAGAATTGAATCACGAGGGAATGAAATCACGCTGCGAAATGTATTATACATTCCTGAACTGCACGGTAACTTTATGTCTATAAGCAGAGCGGTGGAGAGTGGACTCTTCACACATTTTGACAACAGTTATGCGCGTATAATAGACAAACAAGGAAAAGTGGTTGTCGAAGCACAGAAAATAAACCAGTTGTTTTTGTTTTACAACTCAATAAATGCATGTGCTAGTGGTACAGCAACGTCAAGTGAAGCAATGAAATTACATTATAGATTTGGTCATTTAAACTTCGATTCTCTAAAAGAATTCATAAACAAGCAATTGGTGCGTGGAGTTAACTCAATTAGCATAAATAAGAATGTGAAATGTTTAAGCTGCATGACGTGCAAAATACATACATTGCCATTTGCGGGTGGTGGAAAAACTTCCAAATCAGTGTTAGAAGTAATCCACACTGACGTTTGTGGACCGTTCCCAACGCAATCATTAGGGGGTAGTAAATACTTCCTTACATTTATTGACGATTTTTCTAAAAAAATATTTGTCTACTTCCTGAAAAATAAGAGCGAAGTTTTCAATTTGTCGAATTCATGAACATCGTTGATCGCGCGACAGAGAAGCGCATAAAAGTAGACAGAAGTGACAACGGTCGTGAATTCGTTAATACGGATTTCGATAATTTTTTTAAAAAACATGGAATACGACGACAACTTACAACACCGTATACACCGCAGCAAAACGGCGTCGCCGAAAGAGCGAATAGAACCATTGTTGAAATGGCACGGACCATGTTATCGCACTCCGGTTTAGGAGAGTTCCTGTGGGCAGAGGCGGTTCCAACTGCGGTTTACAAACGCAACAGATCACCAAACAAGTCGCTGACAGACATGACTCCATACGAAGCATGGACAGGTAATAAGCCAGCGGTTGCTCATTTGCGAGTTTTTGGAGCCATTGGAATTTAAGCCAAAAGGCAAGCCTATGAAAATGGTTGGTTATTCACGTACGTCTAAGGCTTAACGGTTGCATGACGAAGAATCGCGTAAAGTGGTGGAAAGCCGTGATGTTCTGTTTGATGAAAATATGGCAACAATGTTAGAAGACAGTAATATATGTGTAATGTTGAGCGAACCTCATAATGGAAAAACGACAGCTAAAGTAAAAGTAACAGAATTGCCTACTACTTCAACTGAGACACAAAATTGCAGTAAAAGTATCTCGAGCAGCTGAGAAGACGAGGTGGATAGCTTCGAGTCGGCAAAATCATCAGAAAGCGGTAAGGAGGAGCGCGAAGAGTTCCCAATTTTTGCAAGAGGCAGGCCGAAGATCATACGAGAAGGGAAGGTCGGTCGACCAAGAAAACAGAAAAATACATTGAATTTAATTTTAAGGACATCAGATGTGAGTATCCCAATATCCTTTCATGATGCTTTACGTGACACTCACTCGGCAAAGTGAAAAAATGCTATGGCAGCCGAATATAATTCACTGATAAAAAATAAGACTTGCACTGTTGTAAACCTACCGCCAGGAAAGAGAGCAATTGGATGCAAATGGGTGTATAATTTAAAGAGAATAAAACCGGAGAAGTAGAACGTTTCAAGGCGAGGTTAGTTGCAAAAGGTTGCAACCAGAAATATGGAATAGACTTCTTCGAAACGTACGCTACTTCCGGTGGTGCGCTACTCCACGATAAGGATGATTGTCGCTTTGGCCATTGAACATGAGCTCCATATCCATCAAATGGATGTTTCGACAGCGTACCTTCATAGCGAATTGCACGAAGAAATATTCATGAAGCAGCCAGAAGGTTTTGTTGATCCTGAGAATCCAGAATTGGTATTGAAACTTACGAAGTCAATTTATGGCCTGAAGCAGTCGGGACGAGAATAGAATCACATGAGTGATCCGTGCGTTTACACAAGGTGAGTGCAAGAGTGATCCGTGCGTTTACACAAGGTGCACAGCAGGCAAGCACAACATAATTGCGATATGTGTTGATGATTTGCTCATACCAAGCTCGGACAAGTCCGAACTTCGTGAGATTAAAAATTCTATCGCAGCTAAATTTGAAGTAGTCGACAAGGGTGTGATGCAACACTTTCTGGGTATAGAAGCGACACGTGAAGGCGAAACAGGTTCCATTACACTAGGCCAGAAACAATTCGTCACCGAACTCTTAGATCGGGTACAGATGCAGGATTGTCGTCCAGCATCTACTCCTCTGGTTACTGGTTTCCAGGTGAAATGTGCTCATGAGGAATGTGAACGTGTAGATCCAACAGAATATCAATCAATTATCGGGTCGCTGATGTATTTGGCCATAACAACGAGACCAGATATTCTTCATTCCGTGTGCAAGTTGTCGCAACATAACTTCAAACCTTACGTCGAACACCTAAAGGCCGTCAAACACATAATACGTTATGTCAACAAAACGGCGAGTTTGAAACTGCATTATCACAAGACGGGACGCCCACTACAAGCTTTTGTCGATGCAGGCTGGGGAGGAGATCCAACGGATCGAAAATCCTACACGGACTTTGTTTTCCTACTCGGTGGTTGCGCGTTTAGTTGGCAATCCAAAAAGCAAAGCAGTGTAGCTTTTAGCAGTGCAGAAGCCGAATACATGGCACTTTCGGAAGCAGAAAAAGAAGCGATTTATCTCCAGAAACTGTTGAATGAAATGGGTTTTATCGATGCTAGAAAACCAATAGTCATCAATGGTGACAACTTAAGCGCGCAACAGCTAGTGAAAAATCCCGTGTTTCATGCGAGAAGCAAGCATGTCGATATTAGATATCATCACATCAGAGATTCGTATGAAGCTAAGTTAATCGCACTGAACTACGTATCTACTAACGATTTGGTAGCAGACATACTAACAAAAAACTTAACTAAAGTAAAACATATTAAATTCTTAAAATTGTTAGGCCTTAACTAACCAAAAATTTTGTGTACAGCTTTCTAATAAACATGAATAATGAATTTTATTTTAAACACAATGCTAATATGATTAAAAAGTAATATATTTACTATTTTCGGATTTCTATTGAGGAGGAGTGTTAGAAAATAAATTTATGTGGCAACACGAATCCTCATACTATCTGTTCTTTTCCTTATATCCCATGTACTTACATATACACATCTTTATACTAGCAGTCTGAAATAAAATGTATTACAGAGCGGACGTGTTTGTACTCAAATTTTTCCTTTTAAGTCCAACAACACACTATACTTACTACTATATCCTCAGTGAAAAGTTTTTTCCAGTCTGATCCTTGTGGTCCTACGATCCTCGGCTCGTTGAAATACCGGCTGCGCAACAAATGTTGTGATTTTACCTTCCACAACCGTTGTCCTGTCTGAAGTCGTCTCCTGTCATGTCGTGGAGTCCTTCGACAGTTGTCCTGTTGCCTGGAATCTTCTTGTTTTTCCCACAGTGAGAATTCAATAACGCACCACTTAATTTTATCACTCACTTTATTCTTTATTAAAACTTATTTAAATATAAATATTACTTAAACCTACTTCTGACTTCACTGGTCAGTTTCTAATTTACAACTCTCCTAATAAAAAGACAACTACTCTTTTTATTGACTCCCTAGTCGGAACCGTAACCCAGTTAAATTTGCATCGTCTCCAATTCTATTGCTAGAATCTAGAACGCGAGCTTTGCATTGACCCAAACACGTGTGGTCGTTTGCAATATTTGCAAGTTTCTGCTATCGTGAAACCAAATCTAGAACATGAGCTTGACTTGGTTAAATCTTGCACTTGGTCACTCAATCTGGAGCGTGTGCTTTAATTTGATTTATGAATTTTTAAAGCTTTGCTTTAAGCTTTGCTTCAAGCTTTGTTTAAACTTTTCGCCCACCATGCACAACGACGTAAAACAATACGTCCGCACTTGTTTAACATGTGCCGAATACAAGGCACGAACAGGCTTACCATGTGGTGAAATGAACACTATGGTCGCAGACCGACCATGGCAAATCGTCACCTCAGACTTCATGGGTCTCTTCCCCCGCTCACCCACAAATTCACAAAATGGGTAGAAGTCATCCCAGTATGAAAAGCAACCGCCAGCATCATGCTGCACTATCTAAGAGAGCGAATCATTTTCCGATTTGGCTGCCCACAAATTCTCATCAGTGACAATGGCACCTAATATACGAGCAAAACTGTCAAAACACTCACAGAGCAGTACGGCATCAACCACAGATTCACGGCCGCTTACGCACCCCACGCAAACCCCACCGAATGTGCAAACCGCGTCGTCAAAACAATGATTGCAATGTAAACAGAGACACATAAAGACTGGGATGCAAAAATCCCAGAAATAATGTTCGCCATCAACACGCAGCTCACGAAGCTACCTCCCGTACCGTAAACATAACACCATACGATGAAACCTCAGTCGATTTTACTAAATTATACCAACGTGCTCCGTAAACATAACACCATACGATGAAACCTCAGTCGATTTTACTAAATTATACCAACGTGCTCTCCTCAAGAATCAAAAAGCCACACAACACCAAAAACATCATTACAACCTACGACGGCGAGCCTGGAGACCTGCAATAGGATCTCTCGTCCTCCGTAGAAATCATGTACTCTCGTCAGCGGCGAAACACTTTACCGAAAAATTCGCACCAAAATATGTGGGACCGCCCAAAATACTCCAGTACACATCACCCAAGATAGCAATTCTAGCAGATTAATCACACCCAAATAAAAAACTACGAGTGCATGTGCAAGATCTCAAGATCTTCCCCACAAACAACCCATTCACACAAAAGAGGTCAAATTCACACCACGACCAACACACCCCAGACACCTAACTCACCACAGTGGAAAAGTACCGCAGTGTTCCAACGCAAGTAATTAATCAGTCACTCTCAATCAATCAAACCGATCACACGTCACGCGAAAGAGAAAATAAATAATATACTAAGGAAAAAAAAGGAAAATGGCTCACCTCCGAAAACCGACAAAACCACAACGACCAGGCGTAAACGCAACACAATGGGCCACACCGATTTCCCCTTTCGTGCCACCAGTAGAGTCACGGAGAAGGCAGGAGATACTCCACCGTGCAATGACAGTGTCCACTGCACACAAAACTAAAAAACCCGCTATCAAACTAACCGCAGTCCGAACGGCGTTAAATAAGAATAGACCCGAGCTACGAGCATCTCGCACACCAAAACCTCGGAAAGCACCAACAAAGCAAGCGTGCAGGACAGAAAAATTAGCGCCAGCAACCGGAACGACGTACGTTTACAATTCGAAGACCAGAAGGAGTAGCCAGCGTGATCGTTCAAGATGGATGGGCCAAAATCAGCCACGGAAACACCTGGCGGATTATCACCACCAACCCGGAACACTCACAGCTCCGTCCTTTTTAGAACTCACTACCACAAAGAATACATCAAATGCTCTAAAAGAAGTAAGCAACATTATCACCCACATTCGTGTCTTATTTCTTGTTGTTACCTTAATTGAAATACCTTAATTTTATATTTACATTATATTATACAAACATATATATTTACTATTACACAAACGAAACACCTCAATTTTATATTTACATTATATTATACGAACATATATATATTTACTATTACACAAACGAAATATCTTAATTTTATATTTACATTACATTTTTACAAATTATACGAACATATACACAAGCGAAAAAACTTTAAACCAAGAAGGGAAAATACATTAGTTTTTAGATTTACATTATATTTTTTTTTTTCGAATTATACTTACTCACTATTACAACAAAAAAAAAAACATATATATATATATATATGCATATACAATAACAAATCATCCTTTTCCTTTTTTTTTGTCATCCAAAATAGGGATAGACTGTAACAGGCATAATTAAATGCCATGTTACAATTCTTTTTAGTATACAGAGAACACTGCTCTCTGAGCTTCCATATAACAATCCCAACACAAGGGAAGCCGGTTCGAAACAGAACAGCGGCAATCAATTTCTTTATATTCTTTTTTTTTGTTCTTTAACTATGTTTTATATTTTTTTATTGAAGCAGATTAATAGAAATAAATTATAAAGAAATAAAATATAAAAAAAGCATCAAATTAAGCAAACGACGAAATCCGCCAAGTACGGGTTTCGAAGGCGCTAACATACGTCAGCAAGCAAAACCATTTTATTCGCTTTTGCTTTCCCGCTGATTCGTAATCAGACGTTAGAATTCTCAAACAGTTCAATCATCATACCACGTATAGGATGCGCAAACTGCAAAATATTTTCAGAGTTGGAAACCGATCAAAGTCGTTTGCAGTAGTTGCAAAGTCTTTGTGTTTTTTGGATCCCTTTCCACTCCCTCCCTCCAGCTCTTTCGGCCTCGGCCTCAGTCACAGAAATAACTGACGCTTTCGGCTTCGGCCTCAGTCACAGAACTAACAGTGGCTTTCGACTTCGGTCTTCGTTGTGCAAAAATAATTGTACAACAACTAGGTAGGGCACCTACACAAGGTACCAAACCAGAGACTTTTTGTTGGTGGACGCTCTGACGTCACCGAATAAATTTAAGGCCATCTGCCGAGTAGCACTTTTGCTCTCACTCTAACCTCTCGCCTTCCGCATATCAAGGCCTTCTGCCAGGAAGTTTTTGTACTTCCCACCAACCACCGCGTCTCCCTTTGGTGCTTTGAATAGGTGATACATATTGTGCAGCCCTCTGCTGCGGGATACTCTATTCCCCTCTCCCATTGTACGTATTTTTAGGTATAAAAATTGTTAAGTATAAGTATAAGTATAAAAATTGCTAAGCGAAGAATAAATAAAAGAAAAAAATATTAAAAACCAATAAACAACGTCCGAGCTGAACTCTTTACAGAGTCGTGAAGACAGTCGTGAGTAATTCGGGAATACGTTGTATGTTAGAGGGTTGCGAGGCCCATTTAACGAACCCTGGACAGACTGAGTTTTATCCCAGCCTAAGGACCAAAACTCGTTACAAATGGCGCCAGAGCAGGGACATTCTTCTTCGGAAGAAAGTCAAACAACAACGAAAACACTTAAAGAAATCGACGAAACGTCGACCAGCTGGGTTTACTACCTAAGGAAAGAAGAAGTAGAAAAATATCTCGAGGGGAAGGGGCTATCCACTGATGGTACAATGAGAGACATTCGAAAGCGAATCAGCAACTACATTCACTCGCAAAAAAGGAAGGACAAAGATGAAAAACAAACAAAACTTGTGCATACTCCGACACAAGTTTCATGTAATAATACGCCTACTGGTACATGGCAAGCAGCCGCACATCAAAACAACAATAATATCGACGTCATGAACACCGTGAGGAAATGGGGTCTGTCTTTTAATGGGAATCGACCATTAAATGAATTCCTAGAAACAATAGAAGAACTAGCTGACTGTTATGGAGTAAATTACGATCACCTTCTGCTGCCACTGAACGAAATCTGCAAACACAAAGCACGAGACTAGTGGCGATACAAAAGAAGCGAAGTTTACACATGGGCGGACTTTCGAACAGCAGCAAAAATCTTTTTCCAACCTCCCAGACATTTACTCAGGCTAGAAGAAGAGATAATGCGGAGAAAACAAAATAATCGCGAACGCGCCAAAGATTATATTCTCCACTTAATGACACTAATAAGACAGCACCCGCACATGAAAAGCGAGCAGCAAATCGAACGAGCATACGAGGGACTGCGCCCCGAATACCGATTGTACATCAGGCGCAACGATTTCGATAATCTCGACGAACTCATGTCACGAGCTGAAGAATACGAGCAGCTCAAAGGTGAGGAAGCAAGAAGCATTAATATAAGTATAAAAATTGTTAAGCAAATAATAATAAAATAATAAAAATTAAAAACACGATAAACAACGTCCGAGCTGAACTCTTTACAGAGTCAGTGCTAGACTGTCGCGAAGACAGTCGTGAGTAATTCGGAGATACGTTGAATGTTAGAGGGTTGCGAGACCCCTTTAACGAACCCTGGACAGACTGAGTTTTATCCCAGCCTAAGGAACAAAACTCGTTAAACAACACAGATCAACACAGAGATTGGGATGACTGGTTACCATACTATGTGTTCAGTTATAATACCTCAGTGCACTCCGAAACAAATTTTTCACCTTTTGAGTTAGTGTATGGGAAACAATGCAAGCTACCATCGAACATTGGGAGCACAATAGATCCGGTTTACAATTATGAAGACAACGCAACAGAGCTAAAAAACAAACTACAAACAGTGCAATACGACGCCAAACAAATACTGCTAAAAAGCAAGCAAGACAGGAAGCATAGGTACGACAGGACGTTCAAGACAAATCACAAGACCTTCGAGGAAGGTAGTCTAGTATTGTTAAAAAATGAAAGTGGGAAAAAACTAGAACCAATTTATACAGGTCCCTACGAAGTTGTGGACGACACTGGAGTAAATTGCAGAATTAAGATAGGAAATAAGCGAATGACTGTTCATAAGAACCGCGTTAAGTCCTTTTACTGAGTCGGAATATGACAGAAATTCAACTAACAAATTAGTGTAGCAATGATTTTCCAAACTCATTTTTGTTATCTGCAACCACGTGTTGTTCGCGCCCTCGATTAGTTTCTTAAAATCAGGATCTAGTTGCTGCTCCGCTGCTATCTCGCTGAAACTTATCTCGTGCACGCTCGTTTGGATCATTTCGACTCGCGATAACGCATCGGCAACCTCGTTTTCTTCACCGCTGACATGTTGAATATCTGTCGTGAACTGACCTATAAGATCTAGATGCCTCGCCTGCCGCGGCGATGCCTTGTCCAGATACTGTTTGAACGCGAACACTAAGGGCTTATGGTCGGTGAGAATTGTAAACCACCGTCCTTCGACAATGTGCTGAAAGAATTTTACAGCCTGGTACATCTCAACCAATTCGCGATCGTAAGTGCTGTACTTTCGATGCGCCTCTGTCAGTTTCTTGGAATAGAAACCGAGTGACTGTACTTCGCTGTCTACGACTTGGTGGAGCACAGCGCCCACTGATGTGTTCGACGCTGAGCACCATCCTTGCATTAGGCGCTGGATGAAAAAGCAGCGTAGCGTTCACGAGCTCGTCTTTGCATCTGTCAAAAGCGCTACGAGCCGCCGGAGTCCAAACTATCGGCGTTCTATTATTCTTTTTGTTTCCCGTTATGAGGCTTTGCAGGTCAGCTTGGCTCTTTGCTGCATGGAGTATAAAGCGTCTGTAAAAATTGAGCATACCTTTTAAACTCGCATGTTGTCTGCGGGTTCTTGAAATTTGCAATCGATTTGACTTTATCCTTCGCTCTATGCCGCTGCTGCAGACCCTATGATCGAGGAACCTGATCTCTGCCTTGCCGAAAACGCACTTTGCGACATTAATTGCCAGCTTATGCTCGCGTAAGAGGGTGAAGATCCATCGCAGATGTCGTCTAAGTAAACGAACGCATATGATCTTTCGTTTACGAGTACTTTATCGATGTGTCGCTGAAATGTCTGCGCTGCATTTCGCAGTCCAAAAGTCATGAATCTGAATTGGAACAAACCGACGATTTAGGCACGTCGCCGGGTTCTATCGGTATTTGATAGTAGGCTGGAGTGCCTGTTATGATGATGTGGTGCGTCACGCCGGCTCTGCTCGCGTCGCTGAAAGGCTGTAGCGTCGTGATATCCTTAAACTCACGCAAAAGTCGCGAATACGGCTCGCTCAAGTTGCACGTTGCTATTTTACTGCATTTTTCGGTTGATCTGCTGCTTGTTTGCTTGGTCAATCCGTCGTTTCTTTGCTCAGTTGATCTGTCGCTACTTTGCCGTTTTCTGCTGTTGTCGATCAACCTGTCGTTTCTGACGTCTACCAGGATACTAAAGTGCTTCAGGAAGTCGCTGCCAATTATCGGCTTCGTCACTTTGGCGATTAAAAATTCCCAATTAAACTTTCGCTGTAAGCCAAGGTCGACGGTCAGTTGCTTCCGCCCGTATGTAGGTATTTCCGAGCCATTCGCTGCGAATAGTTTGCATTCGTCTGCTTACTTGAAGCACTCCTGGTTCGCCAGACAGGATGACAGAAACTTCGGCACCTGTGTCTATCAAGAATTTTCGCTTATTTGTTTTATCTTGCACAAATAAGCGGAAAATTCGCTTTTCGCATTTCGGAATTTTTCCGAAACGCCTTCCCGCTGACGGCATTGGGAGCGCGCTTAGTTTTTTGGGTTGGGAAATCGCACGGTGGGCGGCATAACTTTGCTCGGTTGCCCAACGTGTGGTGATACCAGCATAGCACCTGGCCATAACGACAGTCTTCATGCTTCGCGTTGGCTGCTGGTGCGCGCTGTGGCGTCCTTGGGCGGGCGCCGTTACATATTTTTATACTTCCAATTAGAAACCAATAAACAAATATATTACTATAATCTATAATGACGTCAATATTGCGACGAAACAAAAAAAACAAAGGAAATTCGGGACTAAATTGGATGAAACAATGATAGAAAAGATCGCTTCCTTGCGAATTTAGACGAGTAAAAATAATACAAAATTATGTGACGTTTTCTTCATTTTTATTTTAACAAATACCATTTTCATAAGCAATCATTCAATCTCAAAATGATTCGACTTCTGAAGAATGTTCCAATGTTGAGCCAATTTATTGCAGTGTTTGTTACCCACTCGAAGAAATAAAAGATGGCGCGACCAAATGTAAATCCAAGTAAGTCCGAGGAGCCGATGAGCCCACTGAATTCTGCGCTGTCCACAGACGGTGAAGGGTTCCCATTACGGCAACGATTTCGCATTATCAGCGGCGATAAATAAGGAGGCCGGCCAACGCGGGGCCAGACAATGGAAGCCGCTTTATCCTTAATTCGATGACAGAAGCCGAGCAGAACATCCGTACACCTGAAGCAAATAAATTGCAAATGAAATTAATAATTACCAATTATTACTCACCAAATATATCATTCGTGGAACATCGTGGTCAGTTTCAGTGTTAACAATCAAATGAATACTTTCACAAACGAAAGAATGATGGCCGGGTTTGAGCGGGCGCGGAGACGCCACCGGTTGGGCTGTTGACGTGCTCCGAGCGCGTGCTCGCTGCGATTGGCTTGCAACACACGCTGTCCCCTTCCGCCGCAATTTAAGTGCTCATCGCTGGGGCGCAACGACATCATTTCGGCTGGTAGTACGTTTTGGCGTCGTTGACTGGTTCCAAGAGCGTCGTAGTGGAAATCGCGTTGCACCCCCGCGATATTGGCTACGTGGGGCGCTTGCCAGTATTCGTCGGCTTTCGAGCGCGTCTTAACCTCGCTGACGTGCGCTTCCGCCGTAACTTCCTGGATTTTATCGCCCAGGTGCGTCTTGTCCTCCAATCCGCCCGCCGATGCTTGCAAAATCACGCGCATATTTGCGGGCAGCCTGCTGGACCATAAGCTTTCGAACATTTGCTCGGAAAGATTGGGACCGCCTAGTCGACGCATCTCGTTGAGCAGTTGCGACGGCCGCTTGCCCGACAGCTCCATGCCCGACAGGAGTTGCGTAAGCTTCTGCTGTTCCGAAGCGCCGAATTGCTCCAGCATGCGCTTCTTGAGGTTCTCGTACTTCTCTCGTTGCGGCGGCCGCGTAACAGCGTCGTACACCTGCTCGAGGACACGCGATTCGATAGCGCCGACTATCGTGTTGAATTTTGTGGAGTCCGACGAAATGCGTGCGGTCACGAACTGAGCCTCAACTTGAGCGAACCATACTTCCGGATTCGCGTGCCAAAAAGGCGGCACTTTTACCGGCAAGCGGGTTACGTCATCCACTTGCCGTTCTACAGTGACGGCCGCCGGCGTTGTCGCGTTTGCAGCCTCGCTGTCTTGTTGGCGTTCGCTTGCCAACTGCGCGTTTCCCGCTTTACCTTCGTCGCTCGACATTATGATGTTCTTAATGTTTGATTAACGCGTACGCGATTAAGCTTAAAACGAAGAAACTAAACGCACTTATAGCACTCGCGCAGAAAACACACATAAATTTTCGCTTTTGTTCTTTTTAAAGTCGGGTTTACCAATTGTGGCGTATTTATTCGCGGCTGTGTATAAGCACCTTCAAATAAATCAATTCAAATAAAAGCCTGGTTTAATTATATCTTTACTTTATTAAAGTTTTTACAGTTAACACTAGGTAAGTATATTAACGAAAGGAAACTGAAACTGAAACAGAACTAAAATGGCAGCAAGTCCCAAACGGCTTGCCACCACAGCTTTGCCAGCATGTACTTAGCCGCTTAGCTAATAGCGCTGTGTATGTCCGCAAACCGATCATGTTGTTGAACATAAGGCAAGCGAGCGATCATCCCTTTATATAAGCGCTTTGTGTCCAACGCTATTCGCTTGCGCAGCACATTCCGTCGCTTGCCTCGCTGTTTTCCAACGCTAACAGCGGAGTCTCGAGCTGTCGCCGTGTCGGGTTTCGTCTAGCGCGATACGCTGACCGCCGACGACGCCGCAACAAAGTACGATGCTCTAATTGCTCGCATTGACGGTTGACTCGTAGCTGCTGCTGATGTAAACATTCTTTGTTTACGCTGCGCTGTTTACGAGATTTGTGGAGTCGCCACACTTCATTGATAAATGTTTTCCGAAAAAAATATTAAAGCTGAAGAAAGCACTGTATGTTTCCCTTCATTTATTCCAGTCAATCAAAAATGTGTTAAGAGCTACCTTTCTTGAGGCTATTTGAATATACGTTCCTTGAGAAAGCTCTTTTTAAACTTTCTAGCAGAAATACATTCTATCATCGAAGCTATTGACGTCATAATATTGGTGGAAACAAATATATCTGGTGATGAAATAGATCTGTACAATATTGATGGATTTAAGGCAGCAAGACCACGAATCTGCTGGGCCATACTATTCACGGTTTTAGTCATTTTCGTAAGAGCACTAGTTAACTGACTTTTGATGTCATCATATGTGCACGATACACGTTTATTCAGCTGTTCAACTATGTTTTTGATGTCTTTTGTATCCGTCTTCAATTCAGCTACATCTTCTTGCACAGCATTTAAAGCAGACTTTTGCACACTGAAGTCTGTTGTGGTTCCACTAGCTTGATGACTAGGTTGATGGTTTGCTTGCGGCAGCCGCAGCAGCTCTATCGTTGCTCCTTGCAGTTCATCACTCGAAGACGCCGATTTCGATCTCTTCCTACAATTATTACATTTCCAAATGCTTCGCTTCTATGAAGTATGTTGCCCATAACTTCGTTCAGAAAGAGAGCAGCATGACGTAAAATGAAATCCAGCCTTACACTGCTGACATCTGACATAATCTCCCTGTGAAGGCAGGTTGTTTTTGCAATGAGCGCAAAGCTCACTATCCAGCTGCTTCGCTCCTAACTCTGCCATTCCTTCTATCCGTAAAAGAAAACAAGAAACAGCCGAAAACAGCTGAGCAAAGCAGAACAAATTGAATCAGACCCGAATATTACAACCGAAGTGTTTATTTCTGTAGTTTTATGATCCCTAACGCGTTGTTGTTGTCTTGAACAACTGACGAAATCAGCATGGCAATGATCGATTTGTGGATTTCAGTGGGGTATGAGAGGCAACTTCTCTTATAATGAGGGAACTTCTCTTCATTTTGTCCCTTTACAATAACAAATCATTAGTAGTTGTAAATTCAAAGGTTTACAAAAACGTGAGTTCTCTTTAGCGCTTACGCAACTCAAGAAGAATTCTTCCAATTTAGCAAAAATGAAACAGTAATAGTTAGTCAAATATATATGTATTCATTTATTCAATAATTTTGTTTATTCAACTTTTATTAGTCGTACTGGCGTACAAAGGAGAACTGAAGTTAACAATTTGTGTATACTCGCAGAAAGGCAAGAACATGGATTAGACTAGCAAGAACCGGTTCTGTCGATGCCCCGCTAGGAACGGTGGTAACAGTCTCCCCCTCGTAAGCAAGTTATACGCGCTTACTCCTGTTGGTTGCCAACGTCCAGAACAGCCAGCTTCACTGCAGGTCGCTCCAACATGCCGAATTGTGTCTTTACCGTAACTCGCCGCACTTGTCCGTCGTTTGCCATAGTGACACTCGTGACGATGCCTTTCGGCCAGCTATTCCTTGGGTGGTTTTCATCGACGATAATGACGACGTCGCCGATTTTTAGCGGTGGTTGCTTTATGAACCATTTCGACCTACGAGTTAGCGTGGGCCTGTACTCCTTGACCCACCTTCGCCAAAATCGATCAGCGTACAATTGCGTTTGTCGAAAACGCTGTCTTAAATCAGAGGTGCATCCTAGCGGTTTATATCCACTTGCCGATCCGATAAGCAAGTGGTTGGGAGTAATTGCTTCGTCATCGCATGACTCCATAGACACAAAAGTCAGTGGTCTGGAATTAATTATGAATTCAATTTCCAAAAGCGCACTCCGAAGTGTTTCATCGTTAAATATAGGTTCGGGATGCATAGTTTGTAAAACTGCTTTGATTGACCTTATGAGTCGTTCCCATGCCCCGCCCATATGGGGTGCTGCCGGTGGATTAAAATGCCATTTTATATCGTCGAACTTGGCTTGGACTGTTGCATAGTCAATGTTCCTGCCTTCTTCACGTAAGGTCTTTGCTGTTGCTCTGAAATTCGTGCCGTTGTCGGTGTAAACTTCGCGAGGAATCCCTCGCCGTGAAGTAAAATTGCGAAAGCACAGGATGCACGAGTTTGTGTCAAGACTATGTGCTATCTCGATATGCACCGCACGAATCGTAAGGCATGTAAATATTACGCCCCAACGCTTTTCTCGCCTCCTTCCAACAGCCGTAAGCATTGGGCCGAAGTAATCTATACCGGTGTAGCTGAATGGTCGCTCATAGCTTGCGAGTCTCGCGAGAGGTAGTGCAGCCATCTGCGGGGCCAGCGGTGATGCGCATTTATTTTTGCAATATTGACAAGAATTTCGAACTGTTCGATACAAGACACGTAGACGTGGTATGTAAAATTTGCCTTTTATCTCGTTGAGTACGGTCTCGTGAGATTGGTGATGGTATTTTTCATGTATGTCTTTAACGATTAAGTAAGTTATGTACTGTTTATGGGGCATCACAATCGGCTCCTGCGAACCAAGAAACTCTCCCCTTCCTTTTACTCTTATGATATCTAGCTTGTCTATGTATACATTCAGAGATATTAGAGTACTGTCTTTATCCAGGTTCTTACCATTTTTTAGGTTAACTATTTCGCTGGAGAACTGCTGCAGTTGTGCTTGTTTTATTAGCATTGTTTTTGCCGCCTGTATCATGTCGAACGTTACCCCTTCCGGTGAAGTCACGTGATGCACTCTAGCTTCTAACTTCTTGGCGTACAATATGAAGGTGGCTACTGCGCGGTACAAGCGCCTCCAGCACGAAAAGTACTCAGTGTTAATAGCGAGCTTATGTTGCTTTCCAGTTTGAACATGTAACATATGATGCCTAATTTCGGTGGTATTCAAAGGTCCAAAGTCGTGGCGCTGAGGCCACTCGCTTTCTTCGGCTGATAGAAATGATGGACCATCAAGCCAAAGATTAAACTGCGTTTTTGGTTCGAATTTTGTCGCAAGATCTGCCGGGTTGGATTTAGATGGAACCCATTTCCACTGGTCAAGGTTCGAGTTTTCTAGAATCTCAGCGACTCGATACATGACGAATTGTTGAAATCGTCTAGGATCCATAGAAAGCCATTTCAATACGGTGGAAGAATCGGTCCAAAATACATTTCGTGTTGTAGATAATCGAGGGATGCTCTGTATTTTGGATGCCAGACGTACGCCTGTTACCGAAGCCTGCAGTTCCAGCCGTGGAATTGAAACAGGTTTTAGCGGTGAAACTTTTGATTTGGCTGCTACCAGAGATATAGTAATCTTATCGCCGGTTTTGATTCGCAAATAGCTTACGGCTGCATATCCATATTCTCCGGCATCAACAAACGTATGGAGCTGAATATCTTGTGCATCATTCAGCGAGGCGGAATAGCACCGTGGTATTTCGACCAAGTATATTTGTGGCAAAATTTTCTTCCATTGTTTCCATCGCACGGTCAGCTCTTGCGGGAGTTCTTCATCCCAGTCAGTGCGCGAGCGCCATACTTCCTGCAATAAAATTTTTAGTGCAATTGTGTAGTGAGCTAAAAATCCCAAAGGGTCGAAAATCGACATCAGCACCTGAAGCAGTTCACGCTTCGTCGGAGTTATATCGTCTGTTAAGACGTTGCGTTGTAGTCTAACAAACCGAAGTGCGTATTTGAATACATCCTTGTTCGGATCCCAATAGACTCCTAGTATCTTTTCCTCTGCGTTAAGCTGCACTGCATTTTGATTCCTGACGGCGGTTTCTGTTAATTTTGAAAGCACGATTGCTGAGTTTGAAGACCAATTTCGAAGATTGAAGCCGGCTGACGCATGAATGTGCTTTACCGTTTCCGCTAACTCTAACGCCGTTTGCTCACTGTCGGTGCTGTCTATGAAGTCGTCTACGTAATGGTGCCTTTTAATAGCTTCGACGGCTCGGGGAAACTGTTGGATGAACGTATCCGCATTTTTATTGCGTACATAATGAGCTATGCATGGAGCACAACTTATACCGAATGTTAATGCGCGCATGACGTATACGCTTGGCTGATCTGGAGCATCATCTTTGTCCCACCAGAGGAATCTTTGAACATGCATATCTTCGCTGCGCACGTTGATCTGATGGAACATCTCGGCGATGTCAGCGCAAATTGCAACTCGACCAACTCGAAATGCTAATAGTACGTCAACTAAAGGAGTCAACAAATCTGGGCCGCATAAGATAAAATCGTTTAACGATAAGCCACTGACCTTAGCTGCGGCGTCCCATACAAGCCTTAATTTTTCGGGTTTGTTTGGATTCCTTGTCACGAATATTGGCAAATACCAGCTATACTGGCTGGTGCACATTTGCAGTTGCTCTGAGTTAAGCTTCGTGGCGTATCCCTTCTCCATCAGGTTGTCGATCTGTTTCTGCATCGCTGATTTCAGTGATGGATCTTTAACAAATCTCTTGCCGAGGCACATTAGGCGCTTAAATGCCATCGAGTAGCTATTTGGTAAATTCAGATGATCTTGTCGCCACAACAGACCGGCTTCATATCGGCCCTCAACCTTTTTGCAGGTCGATTCTAATATTTGCATGGCGTTTTTATCTTCTTTTGACGTCAGTTCTGAAGATTGCGGTGACTCGAGCTTAAAATGTTCACGCACCAAGTCGTGCAGTTCTTCATATTTCTTGTAGCACCCACATGTGTGTATATTTAAATATGAGTTCGCGAGTGTACCAGATCCGCGGCCTTGTATTGCCCACCCTAATCTGGTTTTTGTTGCTATTGGCTGGCACCAGGTTCCTTCGCGTATTTTTAATGGCACGGCTAGCTTCCAGTTATCGGTTCCAATAAGAATAGTTGGTTTTGCTTTTACATACGATTGTATAGGCAATCCGGCTAGGTATGGATATTTTCGAGTAATCTTTTCCATATCGACAGATTGAGTGGGAAGACCTAGGGTCGTCACAGTGTGGGCTCCTTTAATGGTAAAACGTTCGCCGCCTTTGGTGTTAGAGATGCTAAGCGTTGTTCTCATTGATGACTCTTCATCACGCGTTGTTTCACCGGTCCAGCGAAGGCACAAAGGTTCCGGAACACCTTTTAATTTCAATTGGTTGAAGATTGCTTCTTCCATTAGTGTAACTGATGAACCCTCATCTAAAAATGCAAAAGTGTCTAAGTAATTGTTTTCCGAGTAAATACGAACCGGTAGGATGCGGAAGTAGAGGTCATCTTCGTGTTGATCCTTTTTATGGGAGTTTAGCGAAGCCATTGCAGCTGCGCTTGTACAAGGGACTGCGCATACTCTTGTGTTAGTCGAAGCTGCGTTTCCATGAAGAAGTTGATGATGTTTAGCGCTGCAGTTTTCCACACCGCAGGGACTGGTTACAAAGCAACGCCGACGGTGAATCTTTAAGCACTGCCGACATAATTTTAAGGCTCTCACGACCTCCCATCTGCGGTCCAAGCTGAGACTTTGAAACGCCTCACAAGTCGTAATTTTGTGACCTTCAACATTACAGTGTGCACAAGTAGCATTTCGTTGAGTGTTAACCGCTTGCACATGAGTATTAATAAGTCCGCTGCGCTTTGCCGTTATGGGGGAAACTACTTGGCTGGCTGCCTCTGCAAGCGAATAAAGCCAGTCGCTGAAAATTTTTACTGATGGTTCGCCGTCGATTTTGGGATGCATGGCCCAGTTCAGCTTGTGTTGATTCGGTAATTTTTCCACTAATTCCTTTACAAGCATTGGGTTATTCATATATGCATCCATATGACACGACGCCATTGTGGAATATACGTTGCGTACGCATAATGCGAAATCGATGAGCGCATCCAGCCTGTCCTTCAACGGCGGTACTTTTCTCACCTTTTCTATGAGGCTCTCCAGTATGAATTCTGGCCTGCCAAAGCACATTCTTAGTGTCTGAATTATCTCCGGGACCATCGACGGTATTGTTAGCTTGCTTTTCACCATTTCGCGGGCCTTGCCCTTTAAACACGCCTGTAGACGCATCAAATTTTCAACAAGCGAGTACCCTGCCACTTCTGTGCTCGTCTCGAAGCTGCATATGAATAAAGGCCAGTCCTCTGGGTCACCATGAAAATGCGGCAACTCTTTCGGGATAGATTGTCTAGCTGCGAGCTGTGCGGGAGTAGGCGCCAACTGTGTACTTTTGTTAGCGAAAGTTCCTAATGATATACCGTGCGATTGCGAAAGTATTTCGTACTTCTTTTCTAAATAACTTTGATGAATTTCCCTCTCTTCTTCTAGCATAGCTAACCGTAATTCACATCTTCTTACGCTTTCAATGTCATTATCAGTCGTTTTTCCGTTGGTTGGAATGTGAAATTGTGTAGCGTTCGGCGAAACTGGAAGTTGAGCGACGTTGTCTTCCCTTGGAATGTTTGTAAACATTGTTGCTGACGATTGTGATGTGGCTGCATGTAACTGCTGGGTCCAAGTAGACGTCGGCAGCGCAGCTACACTTCGATATGTATTACCGATTAACGATGTATGTGTTGGATGGATAGATGTACCGCATTCTTCTAACGGACTCCCTGAGCCGTCTGCAGAACTCCACCTGATCGACTGTAGTTTTGCATGTGTAACCGTTGGCAATTGAGACGTGTGATATTGATGTGTTGTTGTTGGGGATGATGATGCTTGTGGTCCGATTCCGTGTGCTCTACTTTCAGTGTCATATTGCGTTATTTTTGGAGGAGCGGCAGCACTCGTTGTGGGGACGGTTATCGCTGTGGTACAATTGACGCAACTCCAGCTTTTGTCGTCTAGTCCACTATTAACTCCGACGCATTGAAAATGATAGCTCTTGGCGCAACGGCTGCACTTTATCATACCATCCTCATCTTCTTTGTCACATTCGAAGCACGTGTTCATGTTAATTCTTGGTTACGCAACTTGTCGAGTTATGTTGTTTTTTAACAAAGTCGGCTTAGTATACCTTAATTTTTAACGGCGTTTTGAGGTTACTTCGCGAACCGCGTATATAAGCATTTATAGCGCGAACCACGCTGCCAGTAATAATAAAAGATTTTGTAAATTCAAAGGTTTACAAAAACGTGAGTTCTCTTTAGCGCTTACGCAACTCAAGAAGAATTCTTCCAATTTAGCAAAAATGAAACAGTAATAGTTAGTCAAATATATATGTATTCATTTATTCAATAATTTTGTTTATTCAACTTTTATTAGTCGTACTGGCGTACAAAGGAGAACTGAAGTTAACAATTTGTGTATACTCGCAGAAAGGCAAGAACATGGATTAGACTAGCAAGAACCGGTTCTGTCGATGCCCCGCTAGGAACGGTGGTAACAGTAGTCGTCTCTATGCTCAGATTCCTTTTCAATTTATATTTTTGTAGAAATTTTAGATTTCTAATTTTGTGCATGCTACCTTTGAGAGGTTAGAAACAGTATGTCTTATTGGCTTTTGAGATGAATGGGTTTATTTTATATATTAGATGCTGTAGATTTATAACTATTGTAGCATGTAGAAACAAATGATATGCGGACGAAAATTAATCTGTTATCTTTTTTAAGCAATTGGGTTTATATATGTGCGAATTTATTCCTAGTAGTTGTGTGCGTGCGAGGATTTGGCTTTACTTGCAGCAATTGTTTTGCATATGATATGCATGATCGATTTTATATCATGATTGATATTATCGAGACAAAACAATGCTGTTTTAATTTTGCTTAGTTACACTTTTAATCTATAAAATTACAAAAAATGAATGAATTAATGAAGATCGCAGGTATTGTTTAACGTTAGGTATTAATGAGAAATTTTAATTTGGTAACCAATAACATTGTAAGTATAAAGAAAATTTTTTAATTAGTTTACTTAATTTTGTATTACGTTTAATATGCTAAGCAATATCCAGCAAATAAGAAGTTTTACAAATAAAATGTCGCAATTTATAAGCGAAGACTACTCTTATTCACAACCAAACATCACAGCATATGCAAAACCACAAAAATGCAAATTTCATTTAAATACCAAAATTGAAAACAAAACAATGACTACTGCTCATAATTTGTTATTGAAAAAAAACAAGAAGAGGTCGAGTTGCTGCGTTGCCTCTCATCCACAGAAATCAACAAATCGATCATTGCGACGATGATTCAGACAGAAACTTGAAACTTTTATAACTTTTATCGAAAAAGTTTTTAGAATAACAGTTATCAAAGACTTTTAAAAATAAAAATCTCAAAATAACTGTTATGAAAAACTTTTATAAATAAATAAAAGTTTTTGAAAAAAGTTTTTAGGCGACTTTTGGTTGAAACTTTTTTGAAATAAAAGTTTTTTGAAAAAGTTGTTTGCTGCAGAAATGCAGTTGAGTGAACTGTGGAGGAACATGAATGTATCGCTAGATAAGCGTCAAGATATGCATATGCATATGTCTATTATTATATGATATATTATACTAATTTTATAAAATTTATTTAGTTTAATTTAATTGTGCGCCATGGAAGATTTGAAGAGCTGTTATATTGAATTGTTTGTGCAATTCATTGTTGTCGCTGTACCTGCTGCTGATAAGGGTCACTATAAAAATATTTTCAGCCAGTTGCTTTTCTAGCGATACATGTTCTTCCACAGTTCACTCAGCAGCATTTCTGCAGCAAAACACTTTTTCAAAAAACTTTTATTTTAAAAAAGTCTCAGGAAAAAGTTGCCTAAAAACTTTTTTCCATGACCTTCGAAAATAAAAGTCAACTTTTAATTTTTAACTTTTAAAATAAAAGTTAAAAGTTAACTTTAAACTTTTAACTTATAAATTAAAAGTTAACTTTTTTCATTCAGTTGTTCACGACAACAACACCGCGTTAGGGATCATAAAACATCAGAAAAAACAAGCAAAAAACACTTCGGCTGTAATCTTTGGGTCTCTGCTTTGCTGGTTTTCTGCTCTGCTTTGCTCAGCTAGCTGCTAAAACCGCATCGGGCCTAATCTTTACGCACAGCAACATCGTGTTGCTGGAAAAAATGTTTCATGCAATCTCTTTATGAATATATACTCCTTGCCAGATTTCTGAACACTCAGCGAAAAGCGATTTAACAGCTGCCGTTAACTAACATTTGCGGCAAATAATTTTTAATCAACTTTTTCGCCACTTTACGGTTGGTGTCTTTGGATTCGGAATTACTGTGTGATATGTATTATAGAATATATATTATAGTCTGCAACCTTTTTCTGCTGCTGAAAATCACACAAGCGACAATGCGTCTATTTGCTTAAAATGAATGATCTCTAGAGTATGTGTACACATATTGTAGCCTTTTCTTTCGTATGTATTTAAAGTTAATTCTTCACTGCACGTCTAAATTATTATATTTCTTTAATATTTAAATTTTAAATAATATTTCAAATAAAATTATTCCTCTATAATATTTCAACCTTCAATTTTTTGCATTCTGTCTTCTTGGCATTTCATTATTCTTAATGCTATTATGTTTTCTCTATTCTTTATAATGCAAATACAGATATTTATGTATGAAGAATATTCTTATGCGATCATAATATACATAGGTATGCATACGTATAGAACTAATTGTTTCATGCACTTTGATTTGTTCGTGTTTTCTGTTTGGTTGCTCTGCATGCGTTTGAATATGTGTGCATTACCTTTTGGTTTCTGGCGCTAGGGCCTGCAATAGGAATTCACCGCTCATTTTTATACCCTGCGATCATTGAAAGCAAAAATTTGTAAAATAATTTCTGACTAATAATTTTTGGGGATCACGGTGCGTTACTGCCTACAGTAATAATAATAATTTACATAACATTTTCAAAAACCTGAAAATTGTACAATGCTAAATATGCTAGCAACAAACTTTTATCCGACTTTAATCAAATATATATAACCGATCATATTAGAATTCAAATATTGAAGATAATTATAACAATAATCAAATGTCCAGAACTAAGATATTTCCATTATAGATATGTATATACCAAAAATTTATTTAATTTTATAGCGTTCCGATCGACAGATATGCCGACTTAATTTATAACTTTGCCAACCAAAGCCAGAAAGTCAATTCAAAATCATTAAAAACTCCAGAAATGCAAAATTTTTTGAAGCAAGAATTAAGACGCACACACAACGCCGGGAAACTGCGTGAGGAAGAAGGAATAGGATTAAAATTGTTGGTTTCTTTGATCGTCAAAAACTACCTGAAATGCAGTTTTTCGTTTCCCTTCCCGGCTTCTATATAGAACATATGTTATCAAAGAGCAAATAAAAACGAACTGAGAGAATTTTAACCTGTTCTCTCTCAATATGCGCTCTGAAAAGCTCTACTGGGATTTACGATAAATCCCCTCCGAATTTTTGTGAGGACGCTTGCTTATATGAGAGTGGCACATCTTCGTATTCTATAATCTTTGGCTAGAGCTTAGCTGCGTTCCAATTATTCTAACCTAAGCTGAGAATCGCTCAGAAGAACTCGAAAAGAAATTATCTACAAGAGGCACACGAAAATAATAAATAAATGCGTATATCAACTGTCTAGTAAAACTTTTTAGGTGTCTTTTATTTAAATAATTATTTCACAGTGGTCGGTTAATCATAGCTTAAACGAATATCAACGCCAAAAAAATGTTTACTCTAGTTAAATCAAGAAATACTTTCACATTGCACTTTAAACTTATGTATGTTATCGAAAAAATTTATCTATTGTACACAAATTTGATAACAAAATTAAATGAATGGAATTTAATGCACGACCGACATTGACGGCTAAGCCCAATTGTAATTTTACACTAGTCAAATTTACACAGGCTCTTATGGGAATCGAGAAAACACTCAGTTATCTATAAATTATTTAACTATTTCTGTTTAGATAAAGAAACATTGACACATAGTGCACAAGTACTTCTTCTGCTGCTTATATTATTATTTGTTCACATCAACAAAAAAGAGAAACTTAAAGATTGTTTGTTAAAATAAATAATATAATCATAAAAAATACAAATACATAATTGAGTATACTTACATAAAAATTAACTTAATAATTTTTATTATTGCATATAATTTGAGTATGTAGCTTTTACTTTGACTATATTTTTCAATTTGTTTTAATAAACTTTATATTTATACATATTCATTACATATTATATTACATATATTTTACATATTACTTATATTGTTTGTTACTGGTTTCCGCATAAAATTGAGGTTATTTTTACATTATTGTGGCTTTCTATATTTACGAATTTTTGAGTAATTTTTTATTGTCGTTGTGGTTTTTTGTTAATATTATATAGCGTTTAGGACGCTAATTAATACGTAATTATCGACGATTTGTATAATACACAATAATAGATATGTAACGACAATAATAGATATGGAATCCAATGAAAAGTTAACTATTTTCCGCTATTTTATTAATAAAAATATCTTTAGCCGCGCTTATATTTCCAAACTTTGGATTGCAATTATTGCAATTTCTTTAGATTGTATAGATATGTATCCATGTATGTATACTCTCTGCTTGCTTGCTTTGAAAACGGATGAATGACAGTTGTAACCAGGGTTTGAAAAAGCTGCAGCCTTTTAACGTTTTCGGCTGTGGCTGAGCCGAAACAAGGCTGGCAGCACTTGAAGAAACTCGAGGCTTAAAAGCTGCAGCTCTTTAGGAAAACCCGAAGCTGAAAGGCTGCAGTTCTTCAGGAAAACCCGAACGTTTTGCTGCGGATCGGTTGACGGCGCCATAGAGACGCCCAGCCACAGCCAAACAATTGCTGAGATCGCAGAAGCGTCTGTTGTTCAGCAATAGCAATGTTTTCGTTTCGTTTTGCTGTGGCTGACGTTCGGTTTTGTTATGATAAGGCTGCGCAGCACAACCGACAGCAGTTGTTTTCGCTGATGTGCTTCTGCTATTACTGTCTCAGCCGAACCCTTTGGCTGGCTCAGCTCAGCCACAGCAGAAAGAGCTGCCATTTTTGTGCTTGAGCTGCAGCATTTCAAACCCTGGTTGTAACCATAGATTAGTAGATGAGACACTCGAAAATGTCCCTTATACACTAATGCATTTTTGCTGCAATTGCACTGATACATTGAAAGAAAACTTTGATTCGTTGCAAAAAAAGTGTAGCCTCGCCGTAAAAAAGTGTAGCCTTGCTGTAAAATAATGTAGCCTCGCCGCAAAAATTTTGTAGCAAGATGAAAAATTTATTTTAAGGGATTTGTTTATCGTAACGTCAAAATAAATAATAATAAATATTATGTTTTTTATTCGTGAAAAACATGTAAAAAACATAGTTTTAATGTTAATAAATATATTCTATCACATTTTACACAGCATTTCCTAATTTGCTTCATTATATTTCCTATAAATGCAGTCGGTAATCACAACTTTTTTGTTATAAAGACACAATTATTCGCCTAATTGCGAAAATATTTTAGAACGATGTTAGCAGAATAGTATAAAGAAACTGAATACAAATTGTTACAAAATAGTTGGAAATTATACGTTATTGGCCGAGTTGGGGCTCTAAAAACCTTTAGCACCTACGGTTGCACTGTTAAGGAATCCATTGATTGATAAAGAAACAAGAACAACAATGTTGTACTTCTCACGTATTGTATACCTAAATTCAACATACCAAACAGTCAAATGTCAAACCCATTTTTTGAAGCGGCGACTAGCGAGTGTCACATCTAATAATCTAAGGTTGTAACATAGAGCTTTTTATAGATCTGTCTATTATCTATAATCTATTATAAGCTCTATGGTTGTAAGCACTTCAGTCGGTCTAAACGGTCTGGTAATCACAGTGTAATACAAAAAAGTATTGATTACCGACTGCATTTATAGGAAATATAATGAAGCAAATTAGGAAATTCTGTGTAAAATGTGCTAGAATATATTTATTAACATTAAAACTATGTTATATATATGTTTTCACGAATAAAAAAAAAACCCTTGTGCGGCGAGGCTACATTATTTTACGGCGAGGCTACACTTTTTTATGGCGAGGCTACACTTGTTTTGCAGCGAATCAAAGTTTTCTTTCATTGTGTCAGTACAATTTCAGCAAAAATGCATTAGTGTATAGGGGACATTTTCGAGTGTCTCATCTACTAATCTATGCCTTAAACTAGTGGATAAGTTAACCGTAGGAAGAGGGTTGGGCCTAAACTAATTTTTCGAAAGTGGAAAACTTAAAGGCCATTGGAAAGTAGCAGGTAACCGCCAGGTCTGTTTAAAGAACGAAAAATTATGAAGCAAGATTAGCAAGTTGAACTCTAGCGAAAACGGTTGAGTTGTCTCGTGGTGGTGTCACCAATAATTAGTGATATTTTAAATTTGCAGCACATATATATATATATAATATATTTATTATCATTACAAATTTTTTTTATGCGTGTTTTTCACGAATAACAAACATAATATTTATAAATTTTATGCCCTTAAAATAAATTTTCCATAAGTACTTGCTACAAAATTTTTCGGCGAGGCTACATTTTTTTACGGCGAGGCTACACTTTTTTTGCAGCGTAATTCCAGCAAAAATGCATTAGTGTATAAGGGATATATTTGAGTGTCTCACAGAGAGTATAGATATGTAGAGATATCATATGTTATTACGGCACTACTTGTATGTAAAATTAAGGTTTGAGAAAGACATGTTAGGATTTATTTTTAATATGATCGATGTTCTCATTTAAAAACGCTAAAGCATGAAGAAGATCAATCATGATGAACTATCGAGAGAGCTAAAAATGGCAAAAATTTTGGTTGTGTTATGTTTGCGAAACATTGTTTTCTTCGCTGGTTATTTCGCATCCTGTTAAACATAAGCATAAGCTAAACCGCGATCGCTTTTGCAGTGAAATCGTTAAACAATTCCAGTAAGAATTTGCATGTCGGAGTGTGGCATATTAAGACAGAAACATTTCTGATTATTCACTTGAAACAATTTGAAGTCTAATAAAAATAACATAAATAAAGCGTTCATTTCGTATTGTGAGGACCTAATTCCAGCGGAATTCGATCCCACAACGAAAGAATAATTTTTTTTGTTTTCAAATGGAATATATTTTGTTATTATTATTTTCTTTACTTACACTGAAATATACCTATGTTGAGTTATTATTATTATTATTACTATTATTATGGTTGAGTAATAGAAATTAGGCAGTTATACCTAAACTTTTCTAAGAGCAGAAAAGAAGCACTCGGAGATCAACGCACACTAGCAATCGTAACAACGCAAACATCGGTGCGAGAGTAAAGACATCGACAAGCAAAGACAGCGAGTCAGTCAGCGCCGAGCCAGAGACACGTAAAGACGCATCGTGACAGAGTATCCGTGTGCTTAACGTGAATTCCTGCCCTCGAGGGGCTTCACTTCACGGTACGCCATCGTACATGGGAGTAAAGTAACTCAGACTACCAATTTAAGTAATTAAATGGATCTAATTGCTCGCTTTTGGTACCAAACTTTTACTCGAATCATGGTTCACCACCATTCATCGTTACTGCTTTGGTAGACAGTTTTTTATACTTTTTAAGCTCAACCACGGCCACCACGAAACCATCCTCAAATCGCTCTGAGGCTTGGTACGAGTGAGCACCCGTGGTACCAGTTGTGAAGTCCCAACTGGTGAACGACTCGCCAAAAATAAATTTTTGACTAGCAATTGAATCGGTGAAAGATTCTAGGGAGGCTAGTTCTCTACACCCTCCATTTAATTACGTAGGAAACCTCCAGGAAGAGAACCTGGAGGAAAATGGATTAAGGCGTAACTATGTATACCAAAATTAATTGACATACATAGCTCTTGCATCATCCGATACAAGTTACCTATACTCCAGGAAGAGAACCTGGAGTACTTAGAGCGTTCAAAGGCTGCAATGTGTTTAAGTCACTAGCAGTAAACGTTCATCAGAGCGGTTACCCGATATGCTTATTACACCTTGCAACACCTGTGCCACTAATAACTACTCGCGGGGCGAGACAAGCAGTTACTCGTGGGCTTAACTCCAGAAATGAACTACCGTAGAAGCTACTTTACACCACCTGTGATTTCACTTACAATAGAACAAGTCCTTCGTTTCTCCTAGGAGAGTCAGCTAGTCTTAAATGAGACCGTCTTTCGTGTAAACACTACTAAATCGACTCAGACTGCTACAGTGCCAACCGATCCATCTATACGAGACCGACTAGGTCGACTCAGACTTCATTTCAATTGCACTACTTCAACACCTGAGACGCATCGTGACAGTCAGCGTCGAGCCATAGACAAGCAAAGATATCGAGTCAGTTAGCGCGGAGCGGCAGGCAAGTAAAGACGTATGCGAAAATCGTCGCTAAACGACACTCGAGTGAAGACGCAACGGGACAGTCAGCGTGGGACCGCAGGCGAGTAAAGAGTCACTTGATGATCGGAACACTGCGTAGGCGGACTCTGAGATCTCCTTAAGCGATTGACGTAATCTTAATGATCGACAATCTCAGAAGCGCTTGCCAAGACACACGTAGACCGGAGAGACTAGCTAAGACGTACATAGGTGCGGCACGTTACCTTCGGGATCATTGACGAAGCCCGTTTGCACCGTGTTCACGTAATCTTGATGATCGGAACACTGCGTAGGCGGACTCTGAGATATCCTTAAGCGATTGACGTAATCTTAATGATCGACAATCGCAGAAGCGCTTGCCAAGACACACGTAGACCGGAGAGACTAGCTAAGACATACATAGGTGCGGCACGTTACCTTCGGGATCATTGACGAAGCCCTTTTGCACCGTGTTCACGTAATCTTGATGATCGGAACACTGCGTAAGCGGACTCTGAGATATCCTTAAGCGATTGACGTAATCTTAATGATCGACAATCGCAGAAGCGCTTGCCAAGACACACGTAGACCGGAGAGACTAGCTAAGACATACATAGGTGCGGCACGTTACCTTCGGGATCATTGACAAAGCCCTTTTGCACCGTGTTCACGTAATCTTGATGATCGGAACACTGCGTAAGCGGACTCTGAGATATCCTTAAGCGATTGACGTAATCTTAATGATCGACAATCGCAGAAGTGCTTGCCAAGACACACGTAAGAGAGACTAGCCAAGACGTGCATAGACCCAGTGTGACACCTACGACTAAAGGAGCTCCTACCAGAACGGAAACTAAGTATAAGCCGCTCAGCAGGAGAGACACAAGCAAAGAACGAACATACATCACGCCGCGCACGCACATCGGAAACTTAACCCGTCAGCAGTCGCAAGTGTGCAGCACTCCATCAGTGGAGCAAAGCCACATTCTGCTCAGTGAGCCCTTCTCGGTGGTTGAATTAGATAAGGTTTCTTTATTTAGTACGCTTACATCTAGTCTAAGTTGAACTTAAAACAATTCAATAAAGGAGTGTACTAAAACAAGAGAGTTACTGAAATTTATAAATATTTCTGTAACAGGATCTTGGACGACGACTGAGATCATACAATGGCTATAAAACCGGATAACCGGAGCTTCGTTACAGTGGCGCCCGAGCAGGGACTCTCTTGAAAGAAATCATTTACTATAGTCAAGGAAAGGGCAAGCAACCCCAGTGGCTCGACAACATGGTAAGAACTGGATGGATACACGAACTTCGCCGGGACGACCTTCTCGTTTACGCGGAGGAGTTCGGCCTTGACAACGGCGGAACGGTAGAAGAACTGCGGAAGACACTTGCAGCTTTTGCGCGCGAGGAAGATCAGAAAAACCCAGAGTCCGCGATCATAAAACGGCTCTTGGAATTAGAGGCCAACCACCGCCGAAGCCCTTCACCAACGGCAGGAATTTCCAACACCTCAGAGCGGCGGGGAATGACAACGGACGCCCCGAAACTGTCGCAGAATACACTAACACACACCATACCGCGATCAGAGAATACTCTAAAGCCACCCGCTGCTCACCAGACGCCCGCAATTCATTTCACGGGCAGAGACGGGGACCGTAGCTTCGAAACTGTAACTCAGTCGTCCCTATCCAGCGTTGAGTTCATCGATCGGATCCGCAAATGGCGAGTAGGTTATGATGGCCAAGATGACGCCTTGAATTTTATCGAGCGATTGGAAGAACTTGCGGAAATTTATAATGTAAACCACACTCTGCTGCCAAGGGCAATGTCCCAGATCCTTACGGGAAGAGCGCTTCAGTGGTTCCGGAATAACAACCAGCAGTGGCTAACCTGGAGCAGTTTTAAAACTGACTTCCTAGAATTTTTCCTACCATCTAGATATTTTGAACGCCTCGACGACGAAATCAGACAGCGATCGCAACGGTCGCACGAGAAATTTAAGGACTTTGTGTTGGCATTACAGATGTTAATGCGACACACGAAACTCACCGAACGTGAGAAATTAGATCGGATTTACCGAAATAGTAGTAATGAGATGCAACTATACGTTAAGCGCCGTGATTTCAGCTCCCTAAATGAGCTGATGGGTCTAGCCGGCGACTTTGAAGGGATACTAAAGGACAGGATACTGCCGAGTCAACTGCACGCACACCTTCATCGAGACATGCCCCGTTACGGCGGAACGGGAATGAAGTGCACCGGCAGGTAGTGGAGAACAACGACTGTGTGCCGGAGCCGCAGTCCGCCTGCAGGCATTGTGGGTGTCAAGGACATTTCGCAAACAGCTGCCGCGGCGACAGGTTGACTTTCTGTTGGGAATGTGGGCGCAAAAACATTCGAACGAAAGAATGCTGCCGCGCGAACCCGGGAAACGCCAGTGGCTGGTCCGCAAGTCGAGGGAGGGATCAGTCCAACACAACGAACGCTCGACGCCAATAAACCACCTACGAATGGAGGGGCACCGCATTGTCGCCACAATCACTTGCGGGACACGTCTCCTGGAGGCAACAGTCGACACCGGGGCGACTCGGTGTTTTATAAGAAAGGACGTGGGAGAAAACCTCCGACAAGAAGGCAGCGTGACACAAACCAACTTACAGGTTTCCATGGCTAACGGAGTGGACCAACCAATAAGAGAAACTCTCACAATCTTAGCCGGAATAGGAGGACGAAGTAGGATGACGACTTTCCTAATAATACCAGAAATGATTGACGACGTGATCCTTTGATTGGACTTTCTCGCCGGTGTCGAAACAACCATACAGTGCGGAGACCTCTCGGTGACGTTAAAACGCACCCCAGATAAGCTAGGTAACTCTAAAATTCGATGTAAGACTACTAGGGAAGACATAGAGAGTGAGGAGACAAAGATTCAAGAGTTTCTACGCGCGGAATTAAGTCACCTAGAGAAGATCGAAGGAACCACCGACGTGGCAACACACCGCATAATAATGAGAGACGATCGGCCCATCAAGCAACGTTACTTCCCACGGAACCCCGCCATGCAACAGGTGATTGATCAAGAAGTGGCGGACCAAATCAAGCGTGGATGCATCGAACCATCACAGAGCCCCTTCAGCGCACCAATAGTTTTGGTAAAAAAGAAAACCGGACAGTGGCGCTTGTGCATCGACTATTGCCAACTCAACGCGAGATCGGTACCGGACGCATATCCACTCCCGAGGATGAATCATATTCTAGAGCGTCTTAGGAACGCGAAGTACATTAGTAGTATCGACCTCAGAAATGGTTACTGGCAGGTTCCTATGGAAGAGGCCAGCAAAAAGTACACGGCTTTTACCGTGCCAGGCCGTGGACTGTACCAATGGCGAGTCATGCCATTTGGTCTCCATTCCGCGCCCGCAACCTTCCAACGAGCACTAGATCGCGTGATCGGACCCGAACTCGAGCCATACGCCTTCGCGTACTTAGACGACATCGTCATTACCGGGGAAACGCTCGCACAACACATGGATAACCTAAGGGAGGTATTCCGACGCCTAAGGGAAGCTAAGCTTCGCATTAACATCGACAAATGTGAGTTTTTCAAGAAAACTATTAAATATCTGGGACACGTGGTGAGCGAGGAAGGTATCCACACCGACCCGGAGAAAGTTGCGGCCATAACGGAATTACAGCCCCCTCAGAATGTTCGCCAAGTCCGCCAGTGTTTAGGTATTGCATCGTGGTACAGGCGGTTCGTACCCGACTTCGCTAAAATCGTTCAGCCCTTGACTGCGCTCTTGAAGAAGGGAAAGCATTTTAAATGGGCGTCGGAACAACAGGAAGCATTTGAGGAGTTAAAGCGAAGACTGACGGAAGCTCTCGTTCTCGCTTGCCCCGATTTTAATCAACGTTTCATCCTACAGACCGACGCTTGCGATTATGGTCTTGGAGCAGTACTCACCCAGACGATCGAGGGGAAAGAGAGAGTTATCGCGTACGCAAGTAGACACCTCAACGGTGCGGAGAAAAATTACTCTCCGACCGAAAAGGAATGCCTAGCAATCGTGTGGGCAGTCAGGAAAATGTGGCCATACATAGAGGGGTACGCTTTCACCGTTGTCACGGACCATTTGTCCCTGAAATGGCTCAACTCGATTGAAGGCCCCACCGGACGATTAGCGAGGTGGGCCCTCGAATTACAACAACACACGTACGACATCCAGTATAGGCGAGGTAAACTCAACGTGGTCGCTGATGCACTATCGCGACAACCCCGGGAGACTTTATGTACCACTACGATAAGAGAGACGGAACCTAGATCATGGTACGAGAAGAAACTTCGCGAGGTCGCTGCCGATCCAGGAAAATATCCAGATTACTTCATCGAGCACGGAAAACTCTATCGACATATGCCGCGACAACTAGAGGGCGACGACTCCACACCTTGGAAAATATGCCTACCCATAGACCTTCGGGAGCAGGCACTGAAGGAAAACCACGATGAGCCCACCGCTGGTCATCTCGGTGTTCGGAAAACCATCAATCGGTTGGCAAGGAAATACCACTGGCCGGGGATGTTCAGGCAGGCAAGTCTCTATGTCCGGGGATGTAAGAGTTGCCAACAATTCAAAGCTTCACAGCAGCGACCAGCAGGTGAAATGTTCTCCACACCAGCAGAGGAGCCTTGGGCGGTGGTGTGTGCCGATTTTGTGGGTCCTCTGCCACGGTCAAAACACGGTAATAGCATGCTCCTCGTTTTCATCGATAAATTCTCGAAGTGGACCGAGATGATTGCTTTCAGGCAAGCCACTAGTAACAATATCATAAAAGCGTTCCGCGAGCGAATTTTGGCTCGCTTTGGGAACCCCAAAATATTAATCTCGGACAACGGGACACAGTTCACGAGTAAGGCATTAAAAACCTTTCTACACAGCCTGGGAGTGAGACATCAATGCACAGCCCCGTACACGCCCCAAGAAAACCCCACGGAACGCACCAACAGGACAGTGAAAACCATGATTTCCCAGTTTGTAGGCGAGAGCCAAAAGACCTGGGATGAGCTGCTACCGGAATTAACGCTGGCTATCAACACGAGCACGTCGGAATCCACTGGATTCAGTCCAGCGTATCTCGTGCAAGGACGCGAACCACGCCTCCCAAACGCAATATACGACAGAGACATAGCTGGAACGGGAACGAGACCGTTTTCCGCAGAAGAATATGTGGAGCGGCTGGGGAAAACGTTAGAGATGGCCCGAGAAAACATGTACAAGGCCACTCAGGTCCAGGCAAAATATTATAATCTCCGACGAAGGCCGTGGAGGCCACAAATACACCAGCTAGTCATGGTGAAGCAACACCACCTCTCCAAAGCAGTAGAGGGATTCGCGGCAAAACTCGCACCTCGTTACGACGGGCCTTACAAGGTGGAGAAATTCTTATCACCAGTCATCGTTCAAGTAAGCAAAAAGGGCGGAGGGGGCGTGAGGAATGCCCACATCGGCGACTTGAAGGAATTTCATAGTTACGAACCGGAGGGCGACCGATTCAGGGTACATACAGCAAACAGTCCAAATAGTCACCAATTGCTACTCAACCATCGAAATATACAGCGGCGAGGTCAGGCCAACGAAAGCAGCAAACCATCGACTCAGTCGATCGCGAACCTTCAAACGGCACACACCATGGACAACGACAAATTTGAGCGGAGCAAGAAAAAATTTAGAAAACGCGTAGAGCAGCTGAATAGTGAGCGACCAGCAACACGCCAACTCGGTGAGAAGTGGCGCGCGGAGGTGGTAAATCCTGGAGGGAAAAGGGAGCGCTTGAGGCTCCACCGGGTTGCATCGCCTACTCGACCGAATAGAGAGAAAGAGGCGGGAAGACAGGTAAGTGAGGACGGCACTCGGAGCGGTGGGGACGTCGGCTGGAGTATGGGTAGTGACCCTTCGTCCTCGGATAACGAGGTGGTATTTGTCGAAATGGTAGACGTTGAACCACCTGTCGGGGCTAGTGGTAGGCAGGCGAGTCGTAACGTTACTCGGCGCAAGGAGGACTACCGCCGCTGCCTGGTAAGCGACCCCTCATCCTCCGATGAAGAGATCGTGTTTGTCAAGGTGACAGAGGCGAAACCACCCAATGCGAACACTACGGAGATGGAAGCCGCTATTGAGACCACCCAAGAAACGGAACCAAACATCGAGACCCTTCACGAGGTAGAAGACGCTATTGAGACAACGCACGAAGCGGAACCACAGATCGAGATCAGTCAAGAAGTGGAGCCACCCTTGGAGACGAGCATTGAGCTGGAAGCACCAACGGGTATATATTGGCCCACAGACGACGAGCAGGAAGCTTTGCCCGAATTTAACTTCGAGAATATCGGCGAGCCACCGACACCATCCGAGTACAGGCCCACAACACCGGAGCGAGGTTGCTTCTGCCACGGATATGCGCCACAGGATGCAGACTGTCGTCACACTGAGAGCCCCGGGCAGAATGCAAGCGACCTGGAGGAGGAAGAAGATTCGTTCCAAGGATCATGGATTACCACGGAGGCAGAACGGGAAGTAGTGCAAGTCCCAGGGTACGTGCAGACGATCTACCACTTCCGGGTCATACAGACCCAGCCGGATACCGCGGTGTGGAGCGATGAAGGCGCCTGTCCAAGTAGTCTACCTCGACCGATCGAGTGGAACCCCAACACCGAAATCGCCGAGCCGCCCGGCATCACCTCACCCAGTCTACCCACAAGGAATATGTCAACACCCGATGTTGCCACAAGAAATATCTCAACGCCCGATGTTGCCACAACATACACATCAGCACTCGATGCTGGAACACCAAATATTCCACCATTCAATGCTGCCACATCAAATATTTCATCAGCCGATGCTGCCACCACCAACGCGTTGACACCCGACGCCGCCACATCCATCAACCCACCACCCGACGATGCCACACAAATCGCTTGGGCATTTAATAATACTTTACCGATCGCTTCGCCAACCAGCACCACAACGCCACCAGTTATGATACCACGTGAGTTTTGGCGCGCGGTACCTGAGCTTTCCGGCACGACTTCAGAGACGAGCCCCGTTCCCATCCCAGACGCAAACTTCCTGGCCACCACAGACGAGGTTGGTAGAGCCGACACCCAGTGCGACTCAACGTCAGTCGCTAACATCACGACCATGAACGACACCGAAGATAGTCTCGGCGCGATGTTCGCCACCATAGACGCCCTACTGATGCTATCAACGGACGATATGGAAGACGTCATCACGCTGGATGAAGCCGTATTCGACGCAGTCGAACAGGAGTCCGTTGAGACGAATCGCCCCGATCCTACATCACCGGCTAAAGACGGCGAGAGGACAGCGGTGGCCCCTAACCCAGACCAGCAGGCATTGGACGAAGAAATCCGTCGCTGTCAGGAAAGACACCGACCAGGCCAACAACTAAATACGCGATGCCGCATCGGGGACCACATGGTGAGCATCCGAATCTCGAGGAGAGGCGAAGCAAGCGTGCGCCTCCACCCGAAGTAGAGAGGGAGTGTGAGGACCTAATTCCAGCGGAATTCGATCCCACAACGAAAGAATAATTTTTTTGTTTTCTAATGGAATATATTTTGTTATTATTATTTTCTTTACTTACACTGAAATATACCTATGTTGAGTTATTATTATTATTATTACTATTATTATGGTTGAGTAATAGAAATTAGGCAGTTATACCTTTTTCTTGAATGGCATGAATTAAGTATCTTGAATTAATTATTAACTATGAACCTGAAATACACTGTTGGTGTAGCATTAAGTTAGTATATAAGGGAGAGAACCCACCACCATCGCAACACTCAACACAAAGAGTGGGAAAGAGCAGAAAAGAAGCACTCGGAGATCAACGCACACTAGCAATCGTAACAACGCAAACATCGGTGCGAGAGTAAAGACATCGACAAGCAAAGACAGCGAGTCAGTCAGCGCCGAGCCAGAGACACGTAAAGACGCATCGTGACAGTCAGCGTCGAGCCATAGACAAGCAAAGATATCGAGTCAGTTAGCGCGGAGCGGCAGGCAAGTACAGACGTATGCGAAAATCGTCGCTAAACGACACTCGAGTGAAGACGCAACGGGACAGTCATCGTGGGACCGCAGGCGAGTAAAGACGCATGAGAGATTCCTCTTTGAATTTAAGTCACGTAGGCACGTCGCGCAAAATCATCGTTGATCAACAGCCAGGCAAGGACACAACGTTTCACGGTTGAACGCGGCTCGAGTGAAGGCGAGAGAAATTCAAAGGAATCCCAGTGAGTGGCATAGTGTACACGGCAAGCACGATCAGGTAAGCTCCGACGGGAGGGATAACCGCGAATAACAGTGACATTAACGACATACATAGGAGAGGCATACTACCTTCGGGATCATTGACGAAGCCCTTTTGCACCGTGTTCACGTAATCTTGATGATCGGAACACTGCGTAAGCGGACTCTGAGATATCCTTAAGCGATTGACGTAATCTTAATGATCGACAATCGCAGAAGCGCTTGCCAAGATACACGTAGACCGGAGAGACTAGCTAAGACGTACATAGGTGCGGCACGTTACCTTCGGGATCATTGACGAAGCCCGTTTGCACCGTGTTCACGTAATCTTGATGATCGGAACACTGCGTAGGCGGACTCTGAGATCTCCTTAAGCGATTGACGTAATCTTAATGATCGACAATCTCAGAAGCGCTTGCCAAGACACACGTAGACCGGAGAGACTAGCTAAGACGTACATAGGTGCGGCACGTTACCTTCGGGATCATTGACGAAGCCCGTTTGCACCGTGTTCACGTAATCTTGATGATCGGAACACTGCGTAGGCGGACTCTGAGATATCCTTAAGCGATTGACGTAATCTTAATGATCGACAATCGCAGAAGCGCTTGCCAAGACACACGTAGACCGGAGAGACTAGCAAAGACGTACATAGGTGCGGCACGTTACCTTCGGTATCATTGACGAAGCCCGTTTGCACCGTGTTCACGTAATCTTGATGATCGGAACACTGCGTAGGCGGACTCTGAGATATCCTTAAGCGATTGACGTAATCTTAATGATCGACAATCGCAGAAGCGCTTGCCAAGACACACGTAGACCGGAGAGACTAGCTAAGACATACATAGGTGCGGCACGTTACCTTCGGGATCATTGACGAAGCCCTTTTGCACCGTGTTCACGTAATCTTGATGATCGGAACACTGCGTAAGCGGACTCTGAGATATCCTTAAGCGATTGACGTAATCTTAATGATCGACAATCGCAGAAGCGCTTGCCAAGACACACGTAGACCGGAGAGACTAGCTAAGACATACATAGGTGCGGCACGTTACCTTCGGGATCATTGACAAAGCCCTTTTGCACCGTGTTCACGTAATCTTGATGATCGGAACACTGCGTAAGCGGACTCTGAGATATCCTTAAGCGATTGACGTAATCTTAATGATCGACAATCGCAGAAGTGCTTGCCAAGACACACGTAAGAGAGACTAGCCAAGACGTGCATAGACCCAGTGTGACACCTACGACTGAAGGAGCTCCTACCAGAACGGAAACTAAGTATAAGCCGCTCAGCAGGAGAGACACAAGCAAAGAACGAACATACATCACGCCGCGCACGCACATCGGAAACTTAACCCGTCAGCAGTCGCAAGTGTGCAGCACTCCATCAGTGGAGCAAAGCCACATTCTGCTCAGTGAGCCCTTCTCGGTGGTTGAATTAGATAAGGTTTCTTTATTTAGTACGCTTACATCTAGTCTAAGTTGAACTTAAAACAATTCAATAAAGGAGTGTACTAAAACAAGAGAGTTACTGAAATTTATAAATATTTCTGTAACAGGATCTTGGACGACGACTGAGATCATACCCTGGCTATAAAACCGGATAACCGGAGCTTCGTTACAGTATAAACATTCGTGCGGTAATCGGTAAACATTTCGCGAGTGGAAAAAATTATAGTTGATAAAACACAACGTGTAATGATAAATTTTACGTTCATACGAAGACGTGAAGTCAGCATCAAAGTCAAGGACAAAGCACAGCAAACTCGTTTTCGCAAAGTAAATAGAGAAAACTAGTCAAACGAGTTTGCTGAATAGCTCGTAAACACTGGAAGCGACGAACATGTCGCATCACTTCCAGCAAACAAGTGTGAAGTTCGGAGAAAGCTTTAAAGCTCATCACAGAACGAGGAGCAGAGTATAAAAGAGCGCGCACCCAGTGCATTGGGACGGTCATTTCGAAACCACACCCGCGGACAGTCGTTTAGAAGTGGACAGTTGTTGAGGAAATCACACCTGAACACAGTCAGCATCACAAGGACCTCAAGTCGGCATCGCAAGGACTCGTAGTCAGCGCCTCAGCCTACGTCGCAGTCAACGTCTCAGTCGACGCCGCAGTCAACGTCTCAGTCGACGCCGCAGTCAACGTCTCAGTCGACACCGCAGTCAACGTCTCAGTCGACGCCGCAGTCAACGTCTCAGTCGACGTAGCCGTCAACGCCGCAGTCGACGACACATCTACGCTGCCGCATCTACGCCGCCGCGTCGTAAATCTACGACATTAGCTGCAGCATCAAGTCTCTCTAATCAAAGTCTCTTTTCAGCGCGGATTCGTAAGGTAACCAAATAATCGACATGCAACTCAATCATAACCTCTGTTTCAGCCTAATGATCATAAACTCTGTTTCAGGCTCTTAATCATAAACTCCGTTTCAGCCTAATGATCATAAAGTCTGTTTCAGGCTTTTAATCATAATCTCTGTTCCAATCTAATGATTGATTGTAAACTTGTTAAATAAAACTTATCTTAGCCAAAACGTATCTCTAAGCATATATCAAATTATTGTTACTGTCAAGATTTATTAAATAAAGTTGTTAGTAGCGAAATCAGTTGTAACGTTTGGGGGTGGGAGGGTCCGCGATAAACTAAATTAACAATCAAAAAGAAATTATCAAAACAAAAAAAAAAAAATTACAAACGGAAAGATGATCGCTGTCAGGGCAGCTCAGCTCTCCGGCCGTGCTCAGGGAAAGTGGGGGGTTTTTAAACAACCCCGACAGCGTCGTGAAGCCCCGGTTACAAAAAAAGAAAGGAGCTGAGGCTTACGGTGGCTATACTGCCAAGAACGAGACCGATTACCGAAAAGTCGCACGACGACCTCACATCGCGATCGATGCTAAGCTGGCGGCAAACAAAAAAAATCAACAAAAAAAAAGCATTGTTACGCTGAGAGAGAGGTGGGAGAGAGATGAGAGGAGTAGAGGGGGGGGAGGAGTTGATGTTATTTCCCTCTCCCCTTTCTATACCCGCCCTTCCATGGTTGGCGCGTTGGGAATTTGTGCGCCAACCCCTTTTTTTGTTGTGTCGCCTGGTTTCTGCGGTGCCGAAACCGCTCACCGACCTATCAACCTACAAAAAGAACTTAAACCATTATCACAAGAACAAACAATATGATTTTTAATAAAGATATTTTTATATACATTTATTTCTGTGATCGTCTTCCACAAATTTCGTTCAATCGGTTTTGTTTTCTTTTATCATTTGATCATCTGACATCATCAGTACATATGTCTTATAATTTAAATAGTAAATGGAATTAATAATAAACAATAGCAGATATAACGCAAAAATAGATTTCTCACCAGGTTCTAGCTTTTCTGCGAATGGCGCCACTGCGGAGAAGGATAGCCTGTAATAGAGCATTTATAAATAGATGTATAGGCTATATAATACAAAACTGTGGTACAATTCAATGAATAGTAAATCAAAGATACGGAATAGTTGTTGTGCTGGAAAAGAAAAATCTGTTCTTACAATATTGAAATTAACACCACACTATATTCGATGGCGAATGTTCTATAACGTAAACAACAATTACTCGTCAGTACAAATAATGACGTGATGAAACAATTGATTAAATACCATAGTTGCTGACAAAGCTGATATCTATGCGAGCATACGTACAATTAAATACTAAATATGGTAAACAAAAGGGCAATTATTGTAAACAGAATTTTACAAATTCAAAAAAAAAATGGATTTCTTATCGCCTCATCGCCGAGAGGTTAATCTTAAATTTGTGATTTGCTCTCTACTTGCGGTTCATGTCTACTCAAGCGCCGCTCCTAGTGGTTCTCATCGTCGGACGTGCATTCGTTATAATATGTCTCGGCGGTCATTGAATATTCGTTGTACGTCTTCGATATCGAACAAAAACGTTCGATAGCTAATAAATCCACTCGACACTGCTGCACGCCTCCATATGATTGGTATTGTCGTCGATTGGATTACAACGAATCAAAATTGTAGATTTAATTAGTCACTCGGTATTTCAAGTTTTCTCCTTTGAACACGTTCGGTTTATTAAAATAAAACGTTTAAGACGTGTGTTTTTCTGTTATGCAGTCTTTAATCAGCATATTGATATTGTTGTTGGGTTTGAATCAGCGCTTTTATTTGATATTTAAAAGTTGCAATTGCTTTGCGTGCACGTGTGAGTGTTTTAACCACAAAAATATTATGTTAGTGTCATGGAAGATTCACTTTTGGTTTTCTTTTACATCGAGCTCACAGGAATTACTGCTCACTCTAGTAACTTATATACTTCAGAAGAAATCTTGGGGCAAAGTTGTAACTTCACTGAACGAAATTTTCGTCAATATCTCAGCTACACACTGTCTTTGAGTTGCTGTCTAAATTTGACCTCTGCACTTTTTCGCCTCCGCGACCAACCACGCCCACATTAAGCACCAACGCCTCCGCCAGCCGTCGTCTTGGTGTTTGCTTGTTCGACCACTGAATGCTAATATTTTTTTTTTTTTTTGCGTATTAAATTTAACTGCGACGTAATATTCTTTGTTGATTGTCGTTGGTTTTTTTTTTTTTTGTAGTAAAAAGTTACTCCTCGTAAAAACACAGCACTTTAATGTTATTTATATTGTGTTTGTCAAGAAATTGTCTTAAATAGAACATGAAAATTTAGATGTAAATTTTCTTTTCTTTTGCGGCGTCAGCGCTTAAAACAAATCCGATCTTGGTGAAGATTGCAAACCGAAGTCTTTTATATTTCATCACCGACTGTCTGTTTTTGAAACCACGCTTTGTTTCGAAGCGACCGAAAGCAAACTGGTTTGCCTCGCGCATTCCAGTCGCTGCCGCTGCGCAGCTAGCGATATCTCACTCCCTCTCACCATGATCGACTTTTATTGCAAGTCCCGTAGGATGGCGTGATGCGAAGTTCATAGAAAAAAATTCTTCTAGAAACTTCGATCACGCCACTTTACGGGACTACTCTCTCCGTCGTCATGATGGAAAGAGGAGATGCCGATAACCGCACTGCGGCAACGATCTGGAATGAGCGGAGCACTGTCCGCTCACTCTCTGCGCTCCGACACAGAGCGTGGTCCTCGACACACCTCACACAGTGTATTGCGTTCAAAGCAATAAATAACTGGACGAGACTTTGGACTGATATCCATTCGAGAGGAAAAGCATCGTTAAAACGATATCGAAGTGTTCGTACGTTTTTTAATCTTGCTTTTGCTTTACACACGCGCTCTCTACGCTGTCGCTATATACATAGTACAGCGCTCTCATCGTTGGAAGCACGCGTGAGTATCGAGAAATCCAACGCTGTATTAATTGGAAAGCAGCTGCAACGCTGCTCCCTGCCAGCGCTCTGCTTATTGGAAGCCAGCGTGAGTATTGAGAAATCCAACGCTGTATTAATTGGAAAGCGGTTACGTCGCAGCTCGCTACCAGCGCTCTGCTTATTGGAAGCCTCAACAATTGTATGTATTTTTTTTTAAAAAAAAAGCGATTCTTTCGCTCAAGCCTAAAAAAATAATTATTTTCCTTCTTTCGTGGAAAAGAACATTGGAGTTATTTTTATCAGTTTCCTGCACTGCCAGTTACAGTTCCGCTGTTTCATTGAACTTACAACTTTACACTAACAGCAAGTATATTCAATAAACATTTTTACTAACCATACTGCGTTGCATTTTGCTGCACTGTTTGACACGGTGCCCCACTCATCAATTTATTGTTTCTCTTTTTGTCAATTAATTAACAACGTTAATTAATTAACATTAATTATTAACAATATTAATTAACAATAACATTAATATTGTTCCTTTGCATTCCCTACACGCAAACGAGCCCCGTACTTTGAGATTCTGAATCCGTTTTCAATTCGGCTGCTGAACACGCGAATTCGATAACCAAAAAAAAAAAAAAAAAAAAAAAATTAAATACGCCGCGACGCGCAATCGTTTGCTGAATTTTTCGACGTACCTAAATCGAATAGCGACTTCCACATCGTGCTCCGGATAATTTTCTCTGCTGAAACTAATCAACATGACTTTAATCACTTCGTTGACGCGTTTAACTGAGAGCCTTCTCGATCTAGGCGATGAGCTAATGAAGCTCCTGGACGAGCCAACCCCGGTATTTCCACTCGAAGTGCATTGAACGGAATCGTTTTCGCAATGGATGCTTTTTAAATCCACTTACGACACCGTTTTGGAAAAAATGACCAGTGACGAAACTCTCGCGCAGAATAGTGACCACTTTAAGGCAAAGCGAAAGCAATGCTACTCCGTTTATGTGAGATGCATGGCTATCATAAACCAAATGGTCGATTCGCTACAGTCACCAGCCAAGTGTGACGTGTCAATGGAACTCCCGCCTACTGGCTACAACATTCACCTGCCGCCATGCGATACCGAGGTTTTTCAAGGCGACTATTTGTCATGGCCGTCCTTCCGTGACATTTTCACGGTCCTGTACATTAACAACGCACGCATTGCCCCAGTGGAAAACTCTTCCACTGAAATCAGAAGACCAGAGGCGAGGCAAAAGAAATCGTCCAGAAGTCGCCATTAACCAATGAAGGGTTCGCGCAAGCGTTGAAGAATTTATCGGATCGTTACGAAAACAAGCGCGTCCTCGTGAAGATGCTTCTGAAAAATATCTTCGGTCTCGCGATAATCACGAAGGAAACTGGCCAGGGAATCAAAAACTTACAACGCGAAAAAAATAACATACTCACCGCGATCGCCTTCAAGCTATCGACACATACCAATGGGACGCGATTATAGTTTTTATCTGTTCGGCAATCTCATAACCGTATGCCCAAGTACATTCAGCTGTACAATTTGCCAAGCCCGACATCATACGCTTCTGCATCTTGATTAAAATCAGAGGAGAAACTCACACAACGTCCTCCACAATCGAAAGTATCGGGACGAGAGTGGAGGCTACCATTAAGGCCTCTGAAAAGCACTCAGCCGCCGCCCAAGCCCCCACAGTGGAGCAATGCTGACTCTCACACAAGTCAGCCTCAAAAATAAAATATTGAAGGACATTTCTCCTCTTCGAGGCCCTCTACGTCGGCTCAAGCCGCCCAATCGGCTCACGCAGCCCGATCCAACCATTCGTAAATACAGTCCACCAAACCGAATCCGCCAGAAAACCATCAAGTGTGCTTTGCCGCCGCCCCTAAACAAGTTATTCTAGGTACTGCAATGGTTACCATATTTCGCGACGGTATCAACTACACCGCTCGTGCCCTCATCGATTCGGGTTCCGAAGTATCATTCATCTCTGATCACATTCAGAGGATGCTTAAAATCCTAATGAGGCCGGTAACAGCCGCGGTTTCTGGCCTCAACGAAACCGCTTCGGCGAAAGTTTCGAAATTATATGAGTTTATGCTCAGGTCGACGCGCGACCCCCACTTCCAGATTCACGCAACAGCACTAGTGCTGTCACAAATAACGGGTAATCTACCCGCCCACTCACTCGATCGTACACTGCTCCTCAGCCTACCCCGCAACATCAAACTCGCTGATGCCAACTTCGTGAAGAGCCAGCCAGTTGATATCCTCATAGGAGCCGATCCCTATCCATTCGTAAATACAGTCCACCAAACCGAATCCGCCAGAAAACCATCAAGTGTGCTTTGCCGCCGCCCCTAAACAAGTTATTCTAGGTACTGCAATGGTTACCATATTTCGCGACGGTATCAACTACACCGCTCGTGCCCTCATCGATTCGGGTTCCGAAGTATCATTCATCTCTGATCACATTCAGAGGATGCTTAAAATCCTAATGAGGCCGGTAACAGCCGCGGTTTCTGGCCAGCAAGCTGTGTTCGGCTGGATACTCACGGGACCAGTCCCGTCGCTGCAGCATGGCAGCCCCAATATTAAGGACCTTCTTTAATGAAGTCACAATCGAACAATAGTTCGAACGTTTTTGGGAGGTGGAGGAACTTCCCAAAACTCGATATCTATCCCCCTCCGAAAAGTTTTGCGAAGAGAATTTCGTTAACACCACGAAGAGAGACAACGATGGCCGATACATCATTACTGCCATTCAAGGATGGAGAGGCCTTCAAATCGCTACGCCAGTCTCGGCATATCGCCCTTCAGCAATACCTGCGCTCGGAGGGCAGGTTAAATAAGAACGATGACCTCAAGAAGCAATATGACGATGTGATACAAGAGTACATTAACTGGTCATATGAAGGAAGTAGCGCCCCCAAAAACCCATTTCTGGGCATTATTATCTCCCGCATCACGCAGTCGTGAAGCCAGAGACTAGATCTACCAAGGTTAGAGTCGTTTTTAACGCGTCATGCCCCACTGCCAGTGGGCTGAGTTTGAACGACGCCCTGCGCGCAGGCCCGATTTTACAAGCAGACCTAACATTTCTAATGTTACGTTGGCGCTTTCACCGGTATGTTTTTGGCGTTGACATCCAGAAGATGTACCAGAAGATGTACTCCGAGCATACGCCCTACCAGAGAATACTCTATCGCGACCCCAGTGACGCTGGGTCAGCTAGCGGAGGATAGCCGAGAAACCTTTCCTCTAGCAACTCAAATCCTCCAAAGCGCCATGTACGTTGACGACGTACTGACAGGCTCTCACGACGTCTCCACTGCGATCCAAATGCGGGAGCCCTCCTCATTGGAGCCCTACATGCGGCAGGCTTCTCGCTGCGAAAATGGACATCCAACAGCAAGCATGTGCTACAGGACTTGCCTGGCAGCCATCTGCTCAACGCCCAATTTCTGAAATTTGAAGACAACAGCTCTGCAAAGATGCTTGGAATTCGCTGGAATGCTACCAGCGACGAGTTTTATTTCGACACGCAGGTAATCGACATACTTCCGCAATATACCAAGCGGGAAGTATTATTGTTTATTGCAAAGCTCTTCGATCCAGCCGGTTGGCTGGCCCCCATCATTGTTTCGGCGAAAATGATGATACAACAAGTGTGGCTGGACAAAATTGACTGGGACGATCCGTTGCCGCCACCGACGCAAAAGCTCTGGCTACAATTCCTGCAGGACTATCATCATATTTCTGCCATTCGAATCCCGCGTTGGATCGCGTTTATCCCAGACTGCTGCATTGACTTTCATGCCTTTTGCGACGCCTCGCAGAAAGCACATGCAGGAGCCATTTACGCCCGGGTTGAAATAGGGAACACCGTGCATGTATCGCTGCTTTACTCTAAAACTAGAGTGGCGCCCATTAAAACCCTTTCACTGCCCCGCTTAGAACTTTGTGGAGCTACACTAGTCGCTGACATGATCGACGCCTTAGTGCCCAAGATGCATTTCTGGCCAGCAAACGGATATTGCTGGTCGGACTCGACGATCGTTCTCGCCCAGCTCAAGAAGCCCACTTGCGTTTGGAATGCATTCGTAGCCAACCGCGTCTCCAAAATCACGGTGCAAACTTCGCGCACGCAACGGTTTCATGTGAAATCACAGGACAACCCAGCGGATCTAGCCAGTCGAGGAGCCACGCCTCAAGAGGTGGCACTCAGCTCGCTTTGGTGGCACGTGCCACCGTGGCTAATCCAGGACAAGGATCGCTGGCCTTCCTCAAATCCACCTGCAGAGTTCTCCACTGACTTGGAAGAAAAAACTTCAGGGTGCACTTCACCTACTTCTAGCCCGAAGGAGACCCATGGGACAGGTTTTCCTTTCCTGCGAGAGCTCTGCGAGTGTACTGCTACGTAAACCGTTCTATTTTTCATCTACGCAATCAGCGAAATGGACCCCACGTCACTTCGGATATCACCTCGGATATCTCCAACTTCGTCGGTGCCTCTAGCCTACTGAAGCAAGAGCATCAACAATTCTTTCTTAGGACCCTTGAGATTATCGAGACCAAATACTCGCATCAAAATGTCGCGTAGCATTTTATTCCGGCCGGTGCCCCTCACATGGATGGCTTGTGGGAGGGTGGTGTCAAAAGACTCAAGAGTCATCTGTTCAAGGTGGCCCCCGCCGTGAAGCTCACCTTCAAAGAGTTTTCAACACTCCTTGGCCGTATAGAAGCGTGCTTAAACTCACGCCCATCCATCCTCAATCTGAGGACTCAACCAATCTAGAGGCGCTAACGCCTGGCCACTTCTTAGTCGGAGGCCCCCCTTTTAACCCATGCTGAGCCCTAAAGGCTCGACAACCCGTTATCGATCCGCAACCGCTGGAGGCGCATGCTGGCCCTAGCGTAACATCTCTGCCACTTGGTGGAATATCTCTGGTGGAAATATGACTACCTTCAAGAGCTCGCCCGTCGCACCAAGTGGATGGGGCCACAGGGCGACCTCCAATTACCGCGACGACAATTTGCCAGCCGCGGAAGATGCGGCACCAGCCGGCGTGCTCCTTGCCGAAGAGGCGGCCCCAGCCGCGGTGACCAACCCGCTTTATACCTAAACGGACGAGGTGCTGGAACTCGACGCGTCCTCTATAAGCGACAGCGAGTCTGAAGCTGGGGCGCTAGCTTCACCAGCAAGCCCCGAGCCGACCACGTCGCAGGCACCGCGCAGCTTCCTAGCCCGGTGCAGCAGCCTATCGCCGCCCGGGTCAGGCCTACCAGCAGCCGTAGCCACCATTCCCGCTGCATCATCGCGCTGGCCCTTGAGGTGCCAATGGTGGTTGGGCAGCGCGGTTGTGCCCAGCTGCGTGGGCAAACCCGGTCCGCAGCCATCGGGATGTCTGGGCGAGTCGCCGAACGTGCCCCTACTTCAGCGCCTGTGAAACCCCGGCGGAAGCCGGCTCGAATGCCGGAACTCCGGTGGCCACTTCAACCACCCGCAGCAAGTCGGGTATGAACGAGCGTTCATTATGCGTCGCCCTCGGCGTCCTCTCGCGCGCGTTACGCCACGCCACAATGGGCCGCCAACGACTCAGGGAACTCCCACAATGCTCGGGGTCGAGAACCAGCTCCACCGCCCACGCGCCGCCAAGGATGCTGCCCAATCTGCTGCCGGAATTACCCCCTCCGCCGTTGTAACCACTTCCTCGACCAGCCGGTCGCAGCACGGGAGGATATGGTGGCCCGCTACCACGTCTGCATCACCTGTTTGGCGTGCTCGCACCGGCTGGATCGCTGTACCAGCGATCGACGATGCCTACAGTGGGGAGGCCCACACCACACCCTGCTGCACGGCGAGTAGGCAGCCACCACGAGCCACACTGGACCTGGGATAACGCGGATTGAAGTCCTGCAAGGCGGGCGGGATGTTTACGCCAAAAGTTTCCCCCGCCGAGCGGTCTCTCGTAATCTGCCCGGTGTCCGTGTTTTCTCTCCGCCTACGCAGGCGCCGGGCTGACTGTGAGAGACAAGCAAAAGCTCGACTTCTGTCCGCCTTGCTCGGGTTTTGGTTGTGTGCTCAATTTCATTCTCACCCGTTTCTTGGAAGCATCCACATCGTCGTGTGATCGTGACATCCAAATCTACTCTACATTTTATTACATAATTCATCTTTGATCGAAGTCAGTGCGATTCAAGCGCAGTCGCGGTGTACAATACACACATATCTAGTTAGTAGTTTAAAGATACATTGTGAAATAACAAAGTTTTAAAACCACATATACAAATAAACAGTGAATTTAGGGCATCATTCCGTAAGACTAACGAACATAAAGTTTTCTCTTTTGTTTTGGCTACTTTCGTTGTTTTTCGTGGTATTTGACGCCAGCGTCGAGAAATTCTAAAGAAACTGCGTCGGCAGAACCCTAGGCTGACGATAGACGTACGATAATAAATTTGTTGAAAAATTTATGTGCTTTCCAGGCATAAATGGCTGTTTTGGTGTACAGAAAAGGTACGATTTCTGGCGTGAACAAAAAAGGTGTCATGTGGAGCAAACAGAAAATAATTGACGAACAGAGATTTTAGGAAATGCCTCTCTCGGCAGAGTTTCGCCAACGCCGGCGTGGCTGACAATCACGTTCGTTAGTGTTACGGAATGATGATCTTTTGTTGGATCGATAATTTCCTTGTTAGGTATTTCATTTGTTTATATATATTTTACTTAAAGGAATAATTTTGCAACGTAGTGTAATATATTCCTCTCAAACCAATTCTTCTATTGAGTGGTTTCAACAAACCCCCCTAAAGCGCATAGTTATTCTGAACTGCCTTTATTAGTAAATTTATAATATGGCAGAATAGTGGCATGGATTTAAGCTTCATATATAAAGATATCTTTTGTTAGAATAATGCCAACATGAGCTAATTTTGTTTTGCAGGATAAATCTTCTCCTTTAATATAACAATTAGTTTTTTTTCATGATCATACATTGATGATTTTAATTATAATTACGATAATAGTAAGATATGTAATATTAATGTTTATATTTAATAAGTTTATTAATCGATTTTTTTTACATGGTACGATAATTGAAATAGTTTGAACAATTTTACCGGCTATTGTTTTATTGTTTATTGCTTTTCCATCTTTACGGCTTTTATATTTATATTTATTAGATGAAGTGAATGACCCTCTTATTACTTTAAAATCAATTGATCAATGATATTGCAGATACATATGAGTATTCAGATTTTTTTGGATTTAGAATTTGATTCATATATACTTCTATTACGAGATTTATCCAAGAATTACGAGATATAGATAACCGGGTAATTCTTCCCATGAAAACTCAAGTACGAAATTTAGTTTATTCAACAGATGTAATTCATTCATGAACTATTCCATCAGTTAGGGTTAAGGTAGATGCAGTTCCTGGACGATTAAATCAGACTAATTTTTTTATTTGCAGGGCTAACCAGAGATTTGCGGGGCTAACCATTCTTTTATACCAATTGTTAAAGCCTGATTATACTCACTCAACGCAAAGGGAACGACACTTAGGGGAAATTTGTGCATTGGAAAACGAGTTGCCGAAGTCTGCTTCGTGCCGGCTCTTTCATTTGCCTGATGTTGCCAGTATCATTAGTAGCAATTTTGTTTTGGGTATTTTAACTTCTTTTGTGGGGATTTTTATATTTGAGAATGCCGCCAGTTGAATACGATAGTTGAAAATAATTTTTATTACTGAGTTACCCATTTAGTTAATTTAATTATATGGAAGATTTAAAAGTTTGCTTCAAGTTTTTGCAATTGCTCCACTTATACCAGCAAAGGCGCATACGTCGATGTAGGGGGTGGGGTGTTCGACCTATTAATTGGGACCGAAGAACTAGTGGGTACTACAGGAAAGTCGTTCATCGTATTAAAACTGTGGACGAAGAACAATTTTTTATACACACCCGAATATATACGGGTGTATATAATATATAATATATATATATAATATATATATATATGTATATATACATTATACACACACGGTAACTGTGTACAATGTTCTGTTTACATTGGTTTACCTGAATTCACCAATGACACAATCGCAACTGATAACGCCGGGATATTTCAACCGGCAAATATGTGAACCTAACCTAAATTAGCCTCTTTATGGAAATACAGCCAATGTGGCATCACGATTTTAGCTGTCAAATCACTTAACGCAAGCAAAATATCAAATCGATTTTGATATTTGCGTTGAGTACAAAACTTCGTGTTGAGTGTCGGCTGCTCTTTCCAGCAAACACACAAACTAATGTAAAAGGGTAGGAATTTGACAGCTCTTGAGTTGGAGGGGCTTGCGTTGAGTGAGTATAACTAGCCCTTTATTGAGAGAGTAAAGAATAATTTGTTTATTGATTGAGTTATTTCTCATGTTTAATCATTAAGTGACTGAAAGTAAGAACTGGTCTCTTAAACCATGTTATAATAAATTTACGATTATTCTTAATAAAAAGTTAGTTAATTTATAACATTAGTATGTCATACTGAATTATCATACTGAAATTATTAACAATTTAATATTTTTTGATTCCTCAAACATCTCCTAATAGATGGTTAAGTGTTTTTTTTAATTTTTATTTGTGTTTTTATTATTTAATGTATTAAATTATTATTTTTTTATCAATTTATCAGTTCAATCAAAAATTAAAATAGAAAGTAAATTATTATTATCAAGAAATTGAAAATGATAACTAACTTGTTTTCAGTATTTCATACTACATCGAGTTTCTTTAAATTATCTTTAAATTGATTTAGATCTTTAATTGGTTTATTTATTATTCCTTCTTCATTTTGATTTATACCAAGTCGACAGCATGTGTTTTGAAATAAAATTTTATTAAGTCTTCACGAAGAATTTATCGTTCTATTGGAGGCAAAAAGAAGGGGGTCTACCTTAATTTTTGTTTCTTTGTTTTCAGTGATTTTATTTTAATATTTTGTTTTTTTTAATTTTTCATTTTTACTTGCTCTAGTCATCTTACAATAACTTTATCGTTGTGTACAACAGAGACCCGAGTAAGGCGGACAGAAGTCGAGCTTTTGCTGGTCTCTCACAGTCAGCCCGGCGCCTGCGTAGACGGAGAGAAAACACGGACACCGGGCAGACTACGAGAGACCGCTCGGCCGGGGAGCTTTTGGCGTAAACATCCCACCCGCCTTGCAAGACTGCAATCCGCGTTCTCCCAGGTCCGGTGTGGCTCGTGGTGGCTGCCTACTCGCCGTGCAGCAGGGTGTGGTGTGGGCCTCCACACTGTAGGCATCGTCGATCGCTGGTACAGCGATCCTGCCGATGCGAGCACGCCAAACAGTTGATGCAGACGTGGTGGCAGGCCATATCCTGCCGTGCTGCGACCGGCTGGTCGAAAAAGTGGTCACAACGGAGTAGCAGGTGATTCCGACGGCAGATTGGGCAGCAAAAAAAACTTTTATATTTATATACCATTCAAAGTTTTATTCAAATGTGTAGGAAATATTGGTTCTTACAAGGGGGTAGAATATTACAATTAAGAATTGGAATTAAACTAGTTATTTTTCTTTTTAAATAATAATTGAAACTACCAAGAATCAGCAGTAATTTAAAAACAATCAGTAACAGAGAGAATTTTACCGGATCAACGTTTTACGTTTGCGTTCTATTACGTTTAATTAATGTACTTATAAATATAGTGTGGCATGTAAAATTGCCTTCTTAATTTCTATTTGTGTAATTTAGTCCGATAATCTGAAATTAAAGAAAACATTGATCTTACAACTTTGGAACTGAAAATTATATTGTCAATTATCATTTAAGCCTCGCAACGTTCTTCTTTCGGCGAAAAATTCAACGCCCTATCTAAGCTCCACTGAACAAAATAAGCCAATTGCTCGGTTGCACCCCTTTTCTCGATGACGATGGAATATTACGCGTAGGCAGACGACTTCAACACGCTGCTACATCATACGAGGCGTGTTATATTTTCACGAGGAACACTACCATTGGGGTCCTCAATACCTGGTAGCTTAGGTCCGACAACGCTTTTTGACGATAAAGGCCAAATCACTAGCGAGATCTGTAAGTCAGCACTGCGTTCGATGCACAAGATCAAGACCAAAATTTTATCAGAAAATAATGGGCAATCTACAATTGACAAGGGTCCAGCCGGCAAGGCCATTTATAAATGCAGGTGTAGATTTTTGTGGACCGTTTTGAATCAGTAACGACCACAATTCGTTACAATAATATTTTAATATAAACATACCTACCGAACGACAAACAGAGCAAAACAAAACAGAAAGATTAGAAACAGACTACGAAGAATAGAACTGGAATTAACACAGAAAACCTGTTCGTTCCAAGTGACCGTATGCAAACAAGTACACACTACGAATATATAGCTACACATAAACACAAATATTAACATTTCCAGATCGAGTAGAAAACCAGAAAGCATACATCTACCGACAGATATACAGACATACGAATGAATAGCAATCAGCCGACGGACAAAATGTTGTGTTGAATGGAATTTGTCTCCGTTCACAGCCGATTCCATTAGAAATGTCTTAGAATTCGGGGACGGTTTATTTCGCTTGTCGCTTTTAACGAGCTCATCCGAACATCACAAATCAGCCTTTGATGTGATCCTAACACTAATATATTAGTAAAGCAGCAATAAACGACAAAGGTTCGCATTTTTCAGGTATCTTGGTGACCCCAAGAAGGCCTCGTATAATAAATATCGACCGTGGAAACGGCTCTTGTAGTTAGTTACGCGACCCATTGTGGCTCTTTAATTACGCGACCCATTGTGGCTCTTTATTTATGCGACCCAATGCGGCTCTTTATTTACGCGACCCATTGCGGCTCTTCATTTACGCGACCCACTGTTGCTCTATATTTACGCGACCCATTGTGGCTCTTTATTTACGCGGCCAATTGTGGCTCTTGTAGTGCTAAGTTATAAAAATTATTAAGTAAATACAATAAATACGATACTCAAAATTGCGTCCGAGTTGAACTCTCTGAGTCAGTGCTAGATTGGTGGAAACACCAATCGGACGAAATTCGGAAACGCAGATTGAAATATTGTTCGCAAGTGGTTGCGAGATCCACTTGCCACGAACCCTGGGACGAGTGAGCTATTCACGGCTGGGAAAGAAAAACTCGTCGTTAAAAATCTATTTCAAAACACTAGGAAAGCGACCATGGAAGTCCTTTGTTGCAATCTTTTGTTGTTTCAGCACCAACGCTGTCCATTTGGAATTAGTCAGCGACCTAACCAGTGAAGGATTCTTTAGATGTTTAAAACGATTTGTTGGATGACGAGGAAGTTGTCTGAATTTATACTGCGACAATGTGACTAATTTCGTTGCTGCAAGGCACAAGTTAGGTGAATGGCATCAAGTACTGCGCTCAGAAGAGACTAATCAATCGATCAACAAGACTTGTGGTGAGAAGAATATGATATTTCATTTCATATCACTGAGAGCTCCTCACTTTTGTGGATTATGTGATGCAGCTGGGAAAAGTGCTAAAAATCTATTCCTTGAAGGTACATCTAGAGCCTCGGTAACGTACGAAGAACTGGAAATGATCACGATTGACATCGAAGCCATACTCAACTCGAGACCATTGACTCCATTGTCGAATGACTCAGCTGACTGAAGTATTCTGACTCCAGAGCACTGTCTCATCGGTGACGCAATCACATCACACTTGTTACAGTACAGACAAGTAGAAGGAACAATGCGCTTATGTGAAGCCCGGAATTATGGTAGTCATGAAATAAGATGCCTTCTCCTACAATGGTCACTTGGCCGGATTATCAAAAAGAACATAGGTAACGATAACGAAGTAAGAGTAGTTGACATTCGTACAGCAAAAGGTATTCTCAAACGCCCGATCACCAGACTATCAACTTTGCCATTACAAAATTAGTCACAAGAGTCTTGTGATAAGGCGAAAACCACCAACAATGAAAAGAGACACATTGCTAAAGATGCGAATGAAACCCATCAGAAGAAGAAGAAAATTTCAACAGGAAGCGCACAATCATTGCCATTATAACCATGCTTTGCATAATACCTATAGTTCTCAGTCAGCAGATTAAAGTTACGAGATTCGAACAATCAGCACGACTTAATTTCGAACAAACCGAAACAACATACCTCAGTTCGACAGAATGGAGCCTTGTAGTAGCTCAAACTTCAAATGGAAGCACTATAAAAAGTACAACAACACTGTTGGAGTTATATGACCAACTCCAACAAAAACACTTCAACTGAGCTACAATTAGATAACTCTCAATAGCTGCGAGAGAGATAAAATTTTTAAGTGCGGTGGTACTCGGTAGGAGAAGAAGAAACTTCAATTGAAAAAAAAGATGAAGAAACATTTCGGGTCGGTTACTTATACAAGAGCCACTTTAGATCGCTTTCTTATACAAGAGCCACTTCCGGTCGCATAAAATACAGGAACCACTTCGGGTCGCTTACTAACTCAAGACTCACCTCAGGTCACTAAAAATACAAAAGCCACATCAGGTCGCTTACTTATGCAAGAGCCACTTCAGCTCGCGTGCTAATACAAGAGCTTTTTGGGTCGCTTACGAATACAGGAATCACATCGGGGTCGCTTACTAACTCAAGAGTCACCTCAAGTCGCTAAAAACACAAGAGCCCCTTCAGGTCGCTTACTTATACAAGAGCCAATCGGGTCGTTTACTAACACAAGAGCCACTACAGGTCTCTGAAAATACAAGAGTCACTTCAGATCGCTTGCTAATACAAGACCCACTTAGGGTCGCTTAAAATGCAAAAGTCACATTAGGTCGCTTACTTATACAACCACGACGTTAGGTCGCTTACAAATAAAAGAGCCACTTCGGGTCGCTTGAAATCAAGAGCCACTTCAGGTCGCTTACTAATACAAGAGCAATTTCGGGTCGATTACTAACACAAGAGCCACTTCAGGTCGCTGAAAATACAAGAGACACTTCAGATCGCTTACTAATACCCACTTAGGATCGCTTAAAATGCAAGAGCCGATTCGGGTCGCTTACTAATACAAGAGCTACTTCGGATCATTTGAAATACAAAAGCCACTTCAGAACGCTTAAAATACAAGATCGACTTCAACTCGCTTACTAACACAAGATCCACTTCGGGTCGCTTACTTATAGAAGAGCCACTTCGGATCATTTGAAACACAAAAGTTGCTTTAGAACGCTTAAAATACAAGAGCCACTTCAAATCGCTGAAAATACAAGAGCGACTTTAGGCACATTACTAATGCAATTTTACTCCCGAAGGAAATAGACTTTTATTTCATTACTGTGCAAAACTTGCGAATTTTTGATGCACAACTTTTTGTGCATCATGAAATGATCTTCCTGATACCTAGGCGTCAAATGCATCCGCTTGTTCTTCTTACAATTATATTAGCAAATCAGCAACAAAGTCGTGAAAATATTTTTAAATTTCCTGTACACAACATTTCCTTTTTTGTTTCAGTGATGTGGGTATAGGGAAACTTCCATTAACTTTCGGACCACCAACAGAAAAAGTTAGTATTCAAATATTTTTAAGGGGAGGATCATTTTGGAAATATGAGGTAAATATGTCACTGCTGATCAATTGCTATAATTTGCTTCAGAAAACTTTGTTTTTTAGGAGCAGTGTTGTATTATTTTAGTGCTAACTTAATTTTATGACTGTTCAGGAAGTTTAATGAGAGTGTAGTGTATTTAGAACCCTGGATGACACCTACCTGGTATTTAACCGATATTTCGGTGACAGCTACCAGCAAAATATCGGTGACAATCTCTATTTTTTTGTACAGAGCGTCGGGAAAAACGTACTATAAACTTTGTGTACGTGTGATATTGTAGTTCATTCTTTCACATATCCGAATTCCATATGCATTAAATATAGTGCGCTCTTTTGCAAAATACGTTTTTTGGTATTGCTACTTTGTAACTCATACTAATGCGATATGATGTAATTTATATAAATACCAGTAAAACACCATGTTTTTAAACGGTTCAAAAAATAATAAATTATAATTTGTTTAAAATTGTTTGATTTCTCTTATTATTGAATTCAGTAGTAAATGAAATTCATATTTTCATTTCAAGATTACACATATTGCTCATAAATAAAATATAGCATGAAGTTTGTTCATTAACATTAGGAACTTTACTTAATTCAAATTATTAAAGTTTAATTACAATTATAATTACAATTGTAACGTAACTTAAATTTATTTTCATTTTTCAACAGCACGTTTCGAGTCTATTTTTTTATTCTCGGAATCGTAGAAAGAGAAAAATATAATGTAGCTATGGTATAATTGATAACTTTATTGCACTATCAAAAAAGGCTGAGGATGTGCTTATGAAATAGGAAAATATTGTAGTTGTGTGCTACAATCAATTACGCTGGGTTTGCTGGGAAATATTAGTGTAATTTTATATAACCAACCAATCTATTTTGTCAAGTACGCTTTTAAAAAAATTCTTTGGTTTCTTCGTGAAGTGATAGGGCCTTTAAGAGTGAGACACAATTGGACGAACAAGAGCCAAATTACAAAATTAACTGCGAAAATACGCAGGTTTCTGTGACACTTACGAAAAAAACTAGTTATCTGAGAACATTTGTACGGGTAGCCCTATTACGGTAGCCCAAACTCTTCGTTTCCTTAAATACATAAATTTTGAAGTGCTTGTATTCGTGCACAACGCCAACATCAGGAGTATGACTTGCAATCGCAGCAAATTACTATATATTGTTAATAAAAAATAACAATAAAATTAAACTCCTAAGGTAATAAATAAATCATAGGAGAAACGTCCCGCAAACTTTGGATGGGGGTGGGTGCTTGCTGAGGTCTGCTAAGCTAACAGGAGTATTGGCAGGTGGTGTCGCAGCATTACTGAAAAAAGTGGCACAGTCTGTTTCAGAAACATAGGTCGGCCCCTTGAAACACTGTTTCAGCACATGGCTAATAATGCGAGTTGGGCACCGGATTTCTTATACATTTTGATAGTAACTACCCTCACTTTTGATCACTGCTAGATTGGACCGCTCTGATACGGCCAAGAAGCCATTTGGAGAGGCTGGGGATTAGGGTCTTTCAATATAACAATGTCTCAAAATGAAAATTTTCTTTGAGCTGACTGCCATTTCGGACAATGCTGCAACGAGCAACGATCATTTCCAGAACACATTCACCATATTCTGCAACCAGATCTAATGGGCTAACCGAGATGTTGACTGCACTATTGGAATGGAAGACGTTAGAGCCTTTTACGGTTCACCGATAAGAAAATGAGAAATGGCGAACAAGGGCGTGATGTTGAGAATGGCTTTAATTTGTGTCAACATAGTCTATAATTGCCTGAATAATAACAGGTGCTCTCCTACCACACACCTCAAATAATGTTTCAACCAGCGAATCCCTGCATAAAAGAGGCCACCTAAATATGGAAGAATAACTTTGTATTAACTTTGTATTTTATTGTTATAATGTTATTTTATTGTATTATAAGACACTCAGTGTAAATGTACGGTGGAGAGGAAAGCAAATACGAAAAACACAGGCAAACGGTGAAGAAAGCAGAGCCGCATAACCACAAGCAAACAATGTGACTGAACAGAATATGCAATGCAGAGCTATAGTACAAACATCGCAAGGCTGTAGAAGAAAAAACAAACAATAGAGATCAAGCAAATCCAAGGAAAAGAATCGTTACTGAAGTCAGCAAAGGATCAACCAGTCAGTTGTTGTAAGACCCTCAACGAATACACTCGTGCTTAAGGAAAGGTGAGAAACGCAAAGGCAAGTACTAACAGTTTACATACAAGAAATATAGCTTAATACATACAACCATACAATGAACACGAAAAGTAATCACCACCTGTGAAATCGTGAAAACTAATTGTCTAATTGAGTAAACGTATTTCGAATCTTCGGATAGCCTTACTGGTATTTCGAATCTTCGGATAGCGTTGCTACTCAATCGAATAATTATAAAAAATACCTTACTACCAAGGGATAGCCTTACCACTGAATCGAACACTTTGCCCAAATATTTAATCGTGAAAGAGATTGTTTGATATAGTGAATACCAATTTTCCGTTTGAGTCAAAGTATTGGTGTTTCAAATTTCCGGATAGTCGATCGAATCGAACAACTGGTTAACGTGAAAGTAGCCTTTCTGCAACGACTTTCCGTGAGAGAAATTAAACTTTACTCTGACTCTAAGCTTAAAACGTAAGAAGATTTTTTCCATCGGAAAAGAAATAAATACATTACTATCGAATTGTAAATTTTGCGTGAAACTACCAACCCAATTTCTCAGCGTGGTATGTATTTCACACTTTCTACCTTCGTGGTGTTAGGTCATTTATGAACATTTATGTACGAAGTAAACTGTCTCGCTCCTTATGAACTTACAGTTATTAAGATTTATAAAATGTTAAACTATTTGCTCTCAGGAATTTTAACACTCTTGTTAATTTATATGCCTTGTGATCGAGAATGATGCTACGATATATATTACTATATCCTCCAAATTTTCAAATGAATGTTTCATTAGCCAAGTAAGCCGGCGAAACGCCCTACATGGCGCGTGATTTGCCGATTGAAAAAGAAAGAGGAGGAGCCTGTTCGAAAAAGTTAGATATCACTTTCTCTTAGAAGAATTCGATTGTGTCTTTAAAAGTCAAGATCTGGTGCCACCTATAGCAGACGATATATTTCAAGAAATGAAAAGAGCTGCCGTCTTGTGTTATTTGCAGAATGGAGGATAAAACAATTTTCTGTTACGAAAACTAGCACACTGATGGTTTTGGTGTTACAAGAGCTCGGTATACCCTATGGTGCGTATTTTTGGCAACCAGGCCAATGGCTTGAAGATTTGCCATATCAATGCCAAAAGCTTAACAAATTAAATTGATGAATGCAGACTAATCTTTGAACTTTCAGGTATGGATATAATTTGTGTGACATCTCAGCCTCAGTCGACATCGCACTCAACGTCGAAGCCAACATCTCAGTCGACGTCGCCGTCAAGACCGCAGGTGGCGCGCCGCTGCAACCTACAAACAGCCCTGTCGGTCTGTGGGTTTATACCCCGCTGGTGAGGGACAGTCGGTCTGTGGGTATACCCCGCGACTATTAGCAACAACACAGAGGAATGAATCGCCTCAAGAAGAAACTAACCAGCAATTTCCTTTCCAGCTTATTGACTAAATAAATTATAAATATAATCTAAACATTTGTTTACAGCCTAATCGAATAACTTTTAATTTCCAGCAATCTAAGCATTTGCTTACAGCCTAATCGATAACTTTTAATTTCCAGCAAACTTATTTTAAACTTATATAAAAAAACTTATCCTTAGGCACATTCATAAATATTGTAACCAAAAATCAAAAGCAATTCAATAAAGTTGTTAGTATAAAAATTGACCTATTGCGTTCAAACAAATAAATAACGGAACGAAATCTTGGACTGGCCTGAGTTATATCCAGGCAAAGAGAAAGCATCGTTACAGTCGCGCCTGAGCAGGGACCTGATACATCAAATATCTAACAAGCAGCAAGCACCCAATCTGATTAAAAGCCAAGATAATGTCGAAAAGTTCATGGATTTACACACTACGTAAAGACGAATTAATTGAATATGCCATAGAGTTCGAATTAGACGAGACAGGAACTGCCGATGAACTAAGGAAGCAGTTCGTCGCTTTTGTAATTGCAGCTGGGAAAGACCCTGAGATATACGCGCGCTTGCTGGAGTTGGAGGCAAAACACTTCGAGGTCCGAGGGCCATCATCTACATGGCAGCTACGATCAGGAGATGATCAGAATGAGACACAAACAGGGCAGTGTCACCTAAGCTCAGTGAAAAGGAAGTTCATCTATCGATACCCACAGTCAGCGGACAGGTCATCACCGAACCCAGCCGAAATATTATGTACACGAGACCACGGGAAATGACTGTGGACCCAGCCAACATTATCGACAGGGTTCGAAAATGGAACACTCGATACGACGGTGGCAAGGATCCCTTACTCGTTATTGAAAGGGTGGAACAATTGACAGGAGTATACCAGATACCCGCAGATAATTTACCGCAGATGATGCCGGAACTACTTCGCGACCGTGCACTCACATGACTTCAGAATAACACCGGCGTAAACCCGATCCGACTCTGATTGTGCGCGCTTTTATAGTCTGCTGGAACGTCCAGCCTGGAAAAAGCTTTTGCCGCGTAGAAAGCTTTGTGTCGCAAAACTTCGCTTGGCACATGCACTTACTTGGGTATATGGAAATTTGTTTTGCTTGCTGTGTTGCTTGTATGTACTGCAAATTTGGCGAACCAAATTTGTCGTTACAAGTTTTCAAATGATCGAGAAAAAGAAAGGGTTGATCTAAAGGATGTTAAAATTTATATTTTTTGAAAGCACATTGCTCCTTTTTTGCTCCTACGTAAATCCGATCCATGCACACCGACTCCAAGTTGGTCATTCTCCACTTCATCCTAATCACTTACCCACCACGAAAATGGTTAGTTTGTAACGACCGTTTCTTCTCTCTCCTGGGTATGACTCAGTCTCGTCCAAGGTTCGTTCAGTTATTTGTATTTAATGAACACGATACACCAGAACACGTTATAAATATATTTTATTGATCCTAACTATGAATAGACTTACAACTAGGCTATGTACAAAGATACTATTATCGCTGAAACTGAGATTTGTATTAGTAAATATTAATTTAGCTGGAACAGAAACGTTTGATTAGCGTGCCTGCGAAACACCTTGAAGTATAGAGTCGCGGAGTTTATACCCACAGACGACTTTCCACTTGTCGCGGAGTTTATACCCACAGAACGACAAGTGCTTGAGGCTGTGTTCTCTGGTCGCGGAGTTAATACCCATAGGACGACCAGAGCTTGCTAGTGTAGATTCGCGGTGTTTATACACAGTTGGGGTATGGAAAACGTGGCGGGCCGGTCTATGCTGTTGCTGGCGCAGATTCCTGTTTTTTTTTTGTGCACGATGTTCCACGTTTCTCTTTAAGAGAATTTGCCAAAGTCAGGTGTGCGGGGTCCGTTATAGTTATTAAAATTTCGATGTTAGTTTTCTAGTCTAGTTTAAATCAAATAAAATATTCATTTCCTTTTGTTACACATACAATTAATATACAAAAAGTAGTCAACAGTGTGTATCGACTATTATACATACGGTAGTCAACCATGTGTAACGACCTTAAGGAGTTTTTGACAGATGACTGGGGAGACACGTGTTTCATCGTGTCTGCAGTTGGGTAGTTTTTAAGAACATATGTACTTTAATTTTTATTAGATTATTAATGAATAAAATCTAAACTGAAAAATCACAACACCTTTATTTACGAGTTTGTAGTTAAACTTAATTTATATTTCAGTTATACTAATTAATCCATAATTCATAAATTTTGGATATATAAGTTTGTAGTTCCACTTAATTTAAATTTTAGTTATACTAATAAATCCATAATTCATAAATTCGATTTATTTCGAGTTTAAGTTCAAAACTTAAGTTAATTTTTCATCTTAGTTGAAGACTTAGAATTTTATTGCAATAGCAATAATGGCATATCTTCATTATGCGCTTGTGTGCTTATGAGTACTGGTTGAATTTCGATAAAATGGCACATCTGCAATATGTGTGCGGTAATTATTTATTAATTTAGGTGGGTGTTCTTCAGGAGACCATCGCGTCACTTGTCGTCCTCCGCCGGTGCTTGTGATGCGCGTATGATACTGATCCTCCCATCGCGTCCAATGTTAATCCTCACCTTACCTCCTTCTACCACCCGCACCCGTCTCACTCTTTTACCCGGTCGTCGCTGACGGTTGATATCCTGCAGTTCGCCCGGGTCAGCGTCGATCTCGCTCGTGGGTGTCCAATCGGTGTGGAGGCTCACGGTGGGGCTGGCAACAGCGAAGGCGTACTCGGGAATGTCCCTTCCAGGTGTTCTCGACGTTATTCTTGTTGCTGTTGCTTCTCCCGAGCTGTCCGTCTTCTTCGAGGGTCGTTGGCGACGGATGCACAACTGCTGTGGGTTTGATTGGCGGTGTATGTGGAGTTGGGGGCAGCAACGGAGTGTTAACTCTTGTCGGGCGGCTGCTGCTGCTGTCGCTGTTACCGCTGCTACCGGTGTCACTGTTGCTACTGCTGTCTCTGCTGCTATCGCTGTCACTGCTGCTACTGCTGTCACTGCTGCTACTGCTGTCACTGCTGCTACTGCTTCTTCCGGACTTGGTTGTTGCTTTGGCCGTCGGCCCGCTTGCTGGAACGTATAGCCTCGGTACACTGTGCCTCTCTGCCTTGGGCATCAGCCGGTTGATCGGATATGCGACGTTTTGTCGGCTGGCCTCCAAATTCGGATAGCGGAAACCATTCGCTGTGGTCTCTTTGGGGGTAGCCATCTCTCGGTCTGCGTAGAAATCGGCCGGCCATATGTAGTAAGAACGCCCCGCAGTCTGTGGAATTCCGCTGATGTGGGACGCGTACGTGGAAAGACGGCAGCGTCTCGCTCGTGGCTGCGAATCTTAGTTCTTCTTTTACATAGCGACGCAGCAAGTCTGGAACGTGTTCCGTATTGGCCATATCCAGTGAATTCATTGTCAGTATGTCGCTTCGGTGGTCCGGCTCTAAGTCGCGTCGAATTATCGCCAGGAACCAATGAACCTGTTCATTGATGGGAATCAACAGATATTTCTTCGTTGGTATATCGATCCCACGCGTCCACGCCCGCATCCTCCGGTGCCTCTCACCCTCATTGTCTCTGGCTACCGATGTTTGCCACTGGGTGAAAAAGTGGGTACTAAAAATGTGTGTTTCCCGTTGGATCGTAATAGGTTGGCGGCTAAGAATCACTCCTAGGTAAAAATCTATTAGGGTGTCAAGGAGAGGGTGTGGTTGCTCCGCCTCGTCCTCGCTAGACAGCGTAATGACTCGCAATGCGCTTTCTGCTTCTGTTGGCGGCTCTGCTTTCGGCTCTGCTGTCGGCTCTTTTTTTGGCTCTGCTGGCGGCTCTGCTTTCGGCTCTGCTGGCGGCTCTGTGGGCGTCGGGTCCTCTGCAGTTGGCGGCGCTGCCTGCGCTGACGTTCCTGCTGACTGCGATTTCTGCATTTCGTCTCTTTGTTTCATATCGTCCAGATTCAATGGATGCGCGCCAACGACTGAAATGTGCTTCTCTGTCTCTGATTGTCCATGCATACATTCTGCTTGTCGATGAATATCGCTGATGTTGCTTTCGCTTGTCGGTTTCTCACAATTTCGAAGATTTCTCTGAGTTGTTTGGCTTTCTCGGTGACGCTCTGCGCTGGTTGTCCGGTGTTTCCTCATCGAAAAAGGCTGCGGGCAGTCGTGGCTCCCATCCTTGGACTAAGTAAGCAGGGCTAAATCCCGTTGTTTTTAATTGGCAAGTGTTTATGGGCAGTGTTATCTCCGGAAGCCTCTCATCCCATTTGCGCTATTCCTTGCTGGTGGACTGCGCGATCATTGTTTTCAGCGTTTTGCTTACGCGTTCGGTTGGATTCTCTTGCGGTGTGTACAGAGCAGTGAATTGGTGCTTTATTCTGATGCTTGTCAAAAACTCTTTGAAATGTCTACTTTTAAATTGCTTGCCATTATCTGTTACGAGTACCTTTGGGACGCCAAACCTGGCTAAGATCCGTTCTCTGAAACCCTTCAGCAGATTATCTCCGGTGGCCTTGCGAAGTGGGATTATTTCTGTCCATTTGGTGAATTTATCGAAGAAAACTAGTAATGCCGTGTGTCCGTGTGTTGAGCGTGGCAGTGGGCCAGCTCTTCTGCTAGCTGTGTCAGCATTTTCCCTGCTTGTTGACGTTGTTGTGTTTGATATCGCTGACATGAATCTCATCGGCGGACGTGAATGCTGATATCTCGAAGCATTCCAGGCCAGTAGTAGCGGTTCATTATTCATGCGGTGGTTTTCCTTATGCCTAGGTGACCTGCAGTCGGACTGTTGTGATTCTCATATAGCACGTGATCTCGTAAGAATGTCGGAACACACAGTTTCCAAGGTGCGTTGTCGTCGTTACTGAGTTGACTTTGAATGTGTCGGTAGAGGCTGCCGCCCTCTACTCTGCAATCAGGGAATTTTTCCGGTCGCTCTCTGATTTCTTGCAGCTTCTTTTCCTTCCATGAGCATTTCGGTGCGGTTTCGTTTTCGTTGATCGTGTTAGCCGTGGTGTCTGCCGGTTGACGGGACAATGCATCGACGACAACATTGAGTTTCCCCTTTCGATAATTGATCTCGAATTTATATTGCTGCAACTCCAGTGCCCATCGAGCGATACGTCCTGAAGGGCTTTCGATGCTGTTCAACCATTTGAGTGATAAATGGTCCGTGATCACTGTAAATTTGTAGCCCTCAAGATAGCATCTCATCTTGTATGTTGGCCAGACACTCCTTCTATGTCGCTGAATAGTTGGTCTCTGCTTGGTTCAATCTTCGGCTTGCATACGCGATCACCTTCTCTGTTTCTTCGATCTCTTGGGTGAGTACTGCGCCCAGTCCGATGTCGCTGGCGTCCGTTTGGAGAGTAAATTGCTTGGTGAAATCCGGCCAAGCGAGTATTGGCGCACTGATCAATGATGTCTTCAAATTTTCAAATGCTTGCTGCTGTTTAGGCTGCCACCTCCAGTTCTTCCCCTTTTTGAAAAGGTTGGTCATCGGATGCGCGATTGTTGCAAATTCCGGTACGAAGCGTCTGTACCATGATGCGATCCCCAAGCACCATCGAAGCAAGCGTAGATTCTTCGGCGGCTCAAGCGCCTGTATAGCTGTGATTTTCTCTGGATCCGTCTGAATACCATGTTCGCTAACGACGTGCCCCAAATATTTGGTTTCCTTTTGGAAAAACTCGCATTTTTCCCTGTTCAGTTTGAGATTTGCGGCCCAAAAACGTCTGAATACCTCTTTGAGATGGTGCATATGCTCTTCCTTCGTTGCGCTTGTCACGATGATGTCATCTAGATATGCGAAGGCATTGGCCTCCAAGTCAGGTCCTCACTTGGTCGAGGGCTCGTTAAAATGTTGCTGGTGCGGAATGTAACCCGAACGGCATCACCTTCCACTGGAAAAGACCACGGCCAGGCACGGTAAAAGCTGTGTAGGGTTTACCGGATTCCTCCATCGGAATCTGCCAGTAACCATTTTTTAAATCAAGGCTACTGATAAACTTGGTAGCGGTAAGCATCTGGGCGCGACCGAGAATTTAATTGGCGATAGTCAATGCACAAGCGCCAATTGCCAGTCTTCTTCTTCACTAGTACGATTGGGGCGCTGTACGCGCTGGTGGATGGTTCTATGCAGCCTTTGTCTAGCAGTTCGTCCACTTCTTGATTGATAATGGCTTGCATCGCCGGGTTCCGTGGGATATATATTTGCTTGATCGGTCTCTCGTCTATCATACAAATCTTGTGTGTGGTGACGCTTGAGGGTCCTTCGAGATGGTTAAATGCCTCTAATTCTTGTGGTAAGATGAAGTCGGTATCGTCTGAGCTTCGTGATTTTTCCTTTCCTGATGCCAGATGTTGATTGCCACTGTCTCAGGTGGTTGGAGAATGTTTTGAAAATTGAATGTGAATCCCCCGCAAGTTAAGCTGGCGCCAGCGTCTGCAAGAAAGTCCATGCCTAGCAACAAATCGTCGACAGCACCTGGAAGTATCAATAACCTTGCGCGACGGGTATCTTTGCCTAGGGTGTTTTGGGCGTCGATATATTGCGACACCATTTCCTGGGACCCATCGGCCTTGCGTATGTAGAGCGGTTTGCTTAACGTTTTACTTGCTAATCCTAGGTCTTGCTCCATTCGTGGGCTAACGAAGCTGCGTGTTGCTCCAGTGTCCAGTGTCGCCTCTATCCATTTCTTCTTGACTCGGATTCTGGCTAGGAGATGGCCCTTATGACACCTTAAGACTTCTGCTTGTTCCGAGAAGACGTCGGCCCTGTTTCCGCCAAGTCTCGGCTCTAGCGGGGGCACTGGTCGTTTCCCTGCGGCGACACTTGTTCTTGGTTGCGGCCATTATAGCAACAATCGATGGTTCGTCGCCCTGTTCTTCCACATGTCCAGCAGAACAGGATTTGCGGATTTCGACAGCCTCGGCGCTGATGTCCGTCTTGACCGCAGCGGCGGCATGCCGTGATTGAATTGATGGGTCGCATTGTCAGCGGCGTGATCTCCATATGCCGTTCGTTTCTTGGTCGAGGCAGTTGCGTTATGGTCACGTACGGAGGCCGAAATGTTGAGGTATTTGGCCTCTCTCGTTGTCTCGGGTTCTGTAGCGTTGACTCGTCTGACCTCCCGGGAATGCACTCTAGATCCTCGGCTAAGGCCACCAATTCGTCAAGATCCACGAAGTCCTAGAAAGCTTTGTGTCGCAAAACTTCGCTTTGCACATGCACTTACTTCGGTATATGGAAACTGGTTTTGCTTGCTGTGTTGCTTGTATGTACGGCAAATTTGGCGAACCAAATTTGTCGTTACATATCCTCCTTAGTTGCGTTGGTGGGGAAGGGGGGGGGGTATGGAAAACGTGGCGGGCCGGTCTATGCTGTTGCTGGCGCAGATTCCTGTTGCTTTTTTGTGCACGATGTTTTTCTTTAAGAGAATTTGCCAACGTCAGGTGTGCGGAGTCCGTTATAGTTATTAAATTTTCGATATTAGTTTTGTAGTGTAGTTTAAATCAAATAAAATATTCATTTCCTTTATTTACAAGTTTGTAGTTAAACTTAATTTATATTTCAGTTATACTTATTAATCCATAATTCATAAATTTTGATTATATGAGTTTGTAGTTCCACTTAATTTAAATTTTAGTTATACTAATAAATCCATAATTCATAAATTCGACTGTGCGTCACTTGTCGTCCTCCGCCGGTGCTTGTGATGCGCGTATGATACTGATCCTCCCATCACGTCCAATGTTAATCCTCACCTTACCTCCTTCTACCACCCGCACAGCAATAGTTGGCGACGGATGCACAACTGCTGTCTCTGCTGCTATCGCTGTCACTGCTGCTACTGCTGTCACTGCTGCTACTGCTGTCACTGCTGCTACTGCTTTTTCCGGACTTGGTTGTTGCTTTGTCCGTCGGCCCGCGTGCTGGAATGTATAGCCTCGGTACACTGTGCCTCTCTGCCTGTGGCATCAGCCGGTTGATCGCATATGCGACGTTTTGCCGGCTGGCCTCCGCATCGGATAGCGGAAACCATTCGCTGTGGTCTCTTTGGGGGTAGCCATCTCTCGGTCTGCGTAGAAATCGGCCGGCCATATGTAGTAAGAACGCCCCGCAGTCTGTGGAATTCCGCTGATGTGGGACGCGTACGTGGAAAGACGGCAGCGTCTCGCTCGTGGCTGCGAATCTTAGTTCTTCTTTTACATAGCGACGCAGCAAGTCTGGAACGTGTTCCGTATTGGCCATATCCAGTGAATTCATTGTCAGTATGTCGCTTCGGTGGTCCGGCTCTAAGTCGCGTCGAATTATCGCCAGGAAGCAATGAACCTGTTCGTTGATGGGAATCAACAGATATTTCTTCGTTGGTATATCGATCCCACGCGTCCACGCCCGCATCCTCCGGTGCCTCTCACCCTCATTGTCTCTGGCTACCGATGTTTGCCACTGGGTGAAAAAGTGGGTACTAAAAATGTGTGTTTCCCGTTGGATCGTAATAGGTTGGCGGCTAAGAATCACTCCTAGGTAAAAATCTATTAGGGTGTCAAGGAGAGGGTGTGGTTGCTCCGCCTCGTCCTCGCTAGACAGCGTGATGACTCGCAATGCGCTTTCTGCTTCTGTTGGCGGCTCTGCTTTCGGCTCTGCTGTCGGCTCTGCTTTTGGCTCTGCTTTCGGCTCTGCTTTCGGCTCTGCTGGCGGCTCTGTGGGCGTCCGGTCCTCTGCAGTTGGCGGCGCTGCCTGCGGTGACGTTCCTGCTGACTGCGATTTCTGCATTTCGTCTCTGTGTTTCATATCGTCCAGATTCAATGGATGCGCGCCAACGACTGAATTGTGCTTCTCTGTCTCTGATTGTCCATGCATACGCTTGTCGCTGGAACCTAGCGGTAAATTTCTGCCAGCGTCGTTTTATCTGGCCAAACAATCATCGTCTACGCATGTAAAAATCTTGCACCTCTCCCCTCGCTGTTGTTACTCCCTTTGCTCTGATCTCATCGTGTGGCTATCCTGTGTTTCTATTTATTTTCTTATCGGATCTTGTTGATCTTTTGCATTGCAGTCCAATACAATATTCCATGTGTGTGTGTGTGTGGAAACTTCTACGCTGTTGATGCGCTGAACCCTTTTTTCTTTTTTTTTTTTAAAGGATAAATTTTATTAGTTATATTTTAATGCGTCTTATCTTAAAAATATTGACGAAGTATCAGTTGTTTTCACAGCTGCTTAAATCAAACGTACGAATGTCTTTGTTTTAACCGCTTTTAATCCGGCGGTGTCTCTTCATTCATTCATATAAAAATCTGTGGAAATGTACATTCTGTATCTTGTATTATATATTTCTCTAGATTAAAACTTATGCTCTAATGTAATGCGAGTTTCCCTTTTTTTTCTTGCGTTGCCATTGTATGTGTACCTTTTAATGCATCATGCCTCGGATTTGGGCTTATTCGTGGATTTTTCTGTTGGTTACAGATTGCTGCGGCGGCAGTTGCTTCGTCGGAGCAAACGCTTTCGTCGTTGACATGAGGTTTTAGTTCGCTGATGTGGACAGCGTGGGTTTTTGCGTGTTTCAGGTCTTTAACTCTTGCGATGACTGGCAAAGGAAACGAGATGACTCGGAATGGCCCTTTATACTTCGGTGCAAGTTTCGCTGCGAAGTAGTCTACACCCTTTGACAAGTTATGTTGTTTGATTAGGACCAACTCTCCAACCTTAGGTGACCAGTGACGGCATCTTAAATTATAGTATCGCGCCTGGTCTGATGTTGCTTTCGCTTGTCGGTTTCTCACAATTTCGAAGATTTCTCTGAGTTGTTTGGCTTTCTCGTTGGTGCTCTGCGCTGGTTGTCCCGTGCCGAGTGTTTCCTCATCGAAAAAGGCTGCGGGCAGTCGTGGCTACCATCCTTGGACTAAGTAAGCAGGGCTAAATCCCGTTGTTTTTGATTGGCAAGTGTTTATGGGCAGTGTTATCTCCGGCAGCGTCTCATCCCATTTGCGCTATTCCTTGCCGGTGGACTGCGCGATCATTGTTTTCAGCGTTTTGTTTACGCGTTCGGTTGGATTCTCTTGCGGTGTGTACGAAGCAGTGAATTGGTGCTTTACTCCGATGCTTGTCAAAAACTCTTTGAAATGTCTACTTTTAAATTGCTTGCCATTATCTGTTACGAGTACCTTTGGGACGCCAAACCTGGCTAAGATCCGTTCTCTGAAAGCCTTCAGCAGATTATCTCCGGTGGCCTTGCGAAGTGGTATTATTTCTGTCCATTTGGTGAATTTATCGAAGAAAACTAGTAATGCCGTGTTTCCGTGTGTTGAGCGTGGCAGTGGGCCGATGAAATCGGAGCAAACGATAGCCCAGGGCTCTTCTGCTAGCTGTGTCAGCATTTTCCCTGCTTGTTGACGTTTTTGTGTTTTATATCGCTGACATGAATCTCATCGGCGGACGTGAATGCTGATATCTCGAAGCATTCCAGGCCAGTAGTAGTGGTTCATTATTCATGCGGTGGTTTTCCTTATGCCTAGGTGACCTGCAGTCGGACTGTTGTGATTCTCATATAGCACGCGATCTCGTAAGAATGTCGGAACACACAGTTTCCAAGGTGCGTTGTCGTCGTTACTGAGTTGACTTTGAATGTGTCGGTAGAGGCTGCCCTCTACTCTGTAATCAGGGAATTTTTCCGGTCGCTCTCTGATTTCTTGCAGCTTCTTTTCCGTCCATGAGCATTTCGTTGCGGTTTCGTTTTCGTTGATCGTGTTAGCCGTGGTGTCTGCCGGTTGACGGGACAATGCATCGGCGACAACATTGAGTTTCCCCTTTCGATATTTGATCTCGAAGTTATATTGCTGCAACTCCAGTGCCCATCGAGCGATACGTCCTGAAGGGCTTTCGATGCTGTTCAACCATTTGAGTGATAAATGGTCCGTGATCACTGTAAATTTGTAGCCCTCAAGATAGCATCCCATCTTTCGGATGCCCCATATGTTGGCCAGACACTCCTTCTCTGTCGCTGAATAGTTGGTCTCTGCCTGGTTCAATCTGCGGCTTGCATACGCGATCACCTTCTCTGTTTCCTCGATCTCTTGGGTGAGTACTGCGCCCAGTCCGATGTCGCTGGCGTCCGTTTGGAGAGTAAATTGCTTGGTGAAATCCGGCCAAGCGAGTATTGGCGCACTGAGCAATGATGTCTTCAAATTTTCAAATGTTTGCTGCTGTTTAGGCTGCCACCTCCAGTGCTTCCCCTTTTTGAGAAGGTTGTTGCAAATCCCGGTACGAAGCGTCTGTACCATGATGCGATCCCCAAGCACCATCGAAGCAAGCGTAGATTCTTCGGCGGCTCAAGCGCCTGTATAGCTGTGATTTTCTCTGGATCCGTCTGAATACCGTGTTCGCTCACGACGTGCCCCAAATATTTGGTTTCCTTTTGGAAAAACTCGCATTTTTCCCTGTTCAGTTTGAGATTTGCGGCCCTTAAACGTCTGAATACCTCTTTGAGATGTTGCATATGCTCTTCCTTCGTTGCGCTTGTCACGATGATGTCACCTAGATATGCGAAGGCATTGGCCTCCAAGTCAGGTCCTCACTTGGTCGAGGGCTCGTTAAAATGTTGCTGGTGCGGAATGTAACCCGAACGGCATCACCTTCCACTGGAAAAGACCACGGCCAGGCACGGTAAAATCTGTGTAGGGTTTACCGGATTCCTCCATCGGAATCTGTCAGTAACCATTTTTTAAATCAAGGCTACTGATAAACTTTGAATTTCTTAGTCGATCGAGGATGTAGTGAATGCGTGGTAGCGGTAAGCATCTGGGCGCGACCGAGAATTTAATTGGCGATAGTCTATGCACAAGCGCCAATTGCCAGTCTTCTTCTTCACTAGTACGATTGGGGCGCTGTACGCGCTGGTGGATGGTTCTATGCAGCCTTTGTCTAGCAGTTCGTCCACTTTTTGATTGATAATGGCTTGCATCGCCGGGTTCCGTGTGATATATCTTTGCTTGATCGGTCTCTCGTCTATCATACAAATCTTGTGTGTGGTGACGCTTGAGGGTCCTTCGAGATGGTTAAATGCCTCTAATTCTTGTGGTAAGATGAAATCGGTATCGTCTGAGCTTCGTGATTTTTCCTTGCCATGCTGCTCTTCTTGCCTGACGCTACAGGTGTTGATTGCCACTGTCTCAGGTGGTTGGAGAATGTTTTGAAAATTGAATGTGAATCCCCCGCAAGTTAAGCTGGCGCCAGCGTCTGCAAGAAAGTCCATGCTTAGTAACAAATCGTCGACAGCACCTGGAAGTATCAATAACCTTGCGCGACAGGTATTTTGCCTAGGGTGATTTGGGCGTCGAAATCATGCTTGCAATAAACTCATACCAATCTGAGGCCACAGATCTCAGTCCGGCATTCTTGGTTCAAGGAAGGGAATTACTATTCGACGAGAAGACCCTAGGTACTGGGCAGAGGGAGCAAACCGCACATGAGATTGCGAAACAACTCCAGGAAATCTTTGAGATTGTACGAGGTAAGCAGGCGTTAGCAGCGTCAGCAGCGTCAGACCAAGGGTGTTATTACAATTTAAGACGTCATCAGTGGTCACCGAAACTCGGAGAACTCGTATTAGGAAAACAACGTAGCTTATCGTAAGGAGTGGAATACTTCGCAGCAAAGCTTGCGCCAAAATGGAAACAGCCATTCAAAATCATCGTGTTCGTATTGCCAGTCGTGAGCAATAGTGATCTGAAATTCAAGAAAGTGTGCACAGCCCATGTAAGCGAATTAAGGCCGTATGCCACAAACGAAAACGAAACCCATTTCTGAACCAACATAGAAAATAGTAGTAGTGCTAGCAAAAGAGAAATCTTCTAATTTGTCACGGTTAAGAAGCACAAATCAGACGACAACGTTTATTATTCTACATTAATTATTAATTATTATTATTAATTATTACCAAAATATTCTATTAAATGTTCTATTACATTTAATTTTCAAATACACTCAATTTAAAATTTGTAGAATTTCGTTGCAGCAGCGAATTATTTAAAACGAATTAAATCATCGAAGCAGAAGTCAGCACTTAATCACACTCACACATTCAACACCGCAAAAGCCCAAAAAACGAGACGTTGTGGTGAAAAGACCCAAGCCGGAAACCATCATCATTGAGAACAAGGGTGATCTTAGTTATGCTGAAATATTGCGCAAAATAAAGGCAGACGACAACGTAGCGGATTTGAGCAATGCTGTGAGGAAGATACGGCGAACGCAGAAAGGCGAGCTACTTCTTCAGCTGTCAGAGACGGTGGAGAACGCTGATAAAATCAGAAGTGTCATTGCGAATAGCCTAGAAGACGTCATCAGCATGCGCAAAGGATTTGAAGGTACGCAGATAGCGTCGGTAAGGCTAACTGTTACCAATGCAAACATCCTAATGAAGGCCGGTAAAGTTCGGATTGGCTGGGTAAGTTGCCGTATTCGTGAGCAAGCGGTAGTCATGAAATGCTACAGATGCCTGGAATTTGGTCATATATAGAAGCAATGTAAAAAGGCGACTGACTGTTCAAAGCTGTGCTTCAAATGCGGGGGAGAAGGCCACCTTGCCAAAGTATGTTCGAACGAACCCAAATGCATTTTATGTCAAAGGGAAGGAAGGAAGGACACTAACCATGCATGCGGAGCATACAAATGTCCGTCATATCAGAAGGCTAAGGCAGAGCAAAAAGGCGCTAAGGTGATCGGTTCCAATAAATGAAAATATTGCAGCTCAACTTGAACCATTGTGAAGCCGCACAGCAGCTGTTAGAACAGACAGTTTTTGAACTGCAAGTCGATGTTGCCATTCTTAGCGAGCCGTATGTTAACAAAAGAGATGGTAAATGGGTGAGCGATCAGCTTGGTAAAGCTGCCATTTGGAGTACTTGCGCAAACGCCTCAAGCATCACACCTTGTTGTTCTGAGCGTTGTTTTGTCTGTGCGGAGATAAATGGCATCTTTATATACAGCTGTTATGTGCAGCCCAGCCTCGACATAAACACATTTAATATGGTAATGCATTTATTGATAACTGATGCAAGTCGACGGAATCCCGTCCTAATTGCAGGCGATTTCAATGCCTGGGCCACAGAGTGGGGCTCTAAGCGAACGAACCCTCGCGGCCGGTCTCTCTTGGGTGCCTTTGCGTCGCTGAATATAATCCTCTTAAACACGGGTTGTGTACATACATAGAGTAAAAATGGCGGGGGATCTATAATAGATATTACATTTATAAGTACGGGGTTGTTTTCGGCGGCGAAGTGGCAGCTAAGCAATTGTTACACGCATAGTGACCACAGAGCTGTTCTAATAGAAATTTTAAGAAAGTCAGGCGTAGACAAGGCCTCAACAGCTAGCAAAGGCCCATGCTGGAAGCCAGAAACGTTTGATCGCAAAATGTTTGTCCAGGTATTGGATGGCTGCGAGAGGGATGGTAGAAGAAGCGGCAAAGCATCTTATGAACAAAATAAAAGAAGCATGCGATGCATCGATGTTGCGAAAACGGAATAGCTCAAAGCGAAGACCCGTGTACTGGTGGAATGGCAACATTGCAAAATTACGTAAGGATTCCGAGTGCGGAGGCAGTGTAAAAAAACTCGTAAAAGAGCGCCTGCTATATATGAAAATCTGCTGCTGGTATACAAAGAGAAGCGGAAAGCATTGAATGCAGCCATACGAGAAAGCAAAAAAAGTGCTTTTTGGAACTTTGCGATGATGTAGATAGCAATCCTTGGGGTTTCGCCTATAAGCTGGTTCTAAAAAAGCTTAAAAGATCAGCGCAACCAAGCAACTCCCAAATAATGGAGTCTATAGTTAAGAGCCTCTTTCCTCAGCAACCGCAGTTTCTAAGAGCATTTGAAACAAATGACACGCAAAGCATACCAACGGTAACCGCAGCGGAGGTGTTGCAAGCAGCAGCTAATCTCAAGCTTAAGAAAGCGCCAGGCCCAGATGGCATACCAAATGTTGCAATAAAAGCGCTTGCAGTAAATCACACTGAATGGCTCCGAAGTGTTTATGATCTTTGCATCAAAAAAGGCACCTTTCCGAAACAGTGGAAGAAGCAGCGGCTGGTGTTACTGCCGAAAGGCGATAATTTGCCTATATCATACCGTCCTTTGTGTATGTTGGATACTGCAGGTAAGCTACTGGAGTCCATAATTAAGGAACGACTGCTGTCGGTGGCAAATGCCAAAATATCTGGCCGGCAATTTGGCTTCAGGAAAGGCATGTCTACGATCAATGCATTACAGCTGGTGAAAAATATCGCGGGATCGGCGACTGAGGGCAAACGCTGGTGTGGCGGTGCTAAGCAGTACTGCCTTATCGTGACATTGGACATTAAAAATGCATTCACTACGGCGAATTGGCAGAGAATCTTGGAGGCGCTAAGAAGATTTGAAGTCCCCGCATATCTATGTAATATTGTGAGTGAATATTTAAGCAATCGGATTCTTATATACAACACTACGGAAGGTTATAAAGAGTATAAAATAACAGGAGGGGTTCCACAGGGATCCGTAATTGGACCTTTTCTGTGGAACATAATGTACAACGCCATACTGGAGTTGACAGTGCCAGAGGGAGTTGAGATCATTGGTTTTGCGGATGATGTCGCTATCCTAGTCGTGGCGAAGCATTTGTCAAATGTAAAGCAAAAAGCGGATGAAGCAATCGTCACGGTTAGGTCGTGGCTATCTGAGGTTTCGCTGACACTAGCTGATCATAAGACGGAATGTGTACTGTTGAGCAGCAGACAAAAGGTAGAATCCGTGGCAATCAAGGTTGGCGACTGTGTGATTGTGTCTAAGCCGCACAAAGTATAAAGTATCTTGGAGTTATGATAGATCATCGGCTTACATTTAAAGCGCACATAGAACATGTGCAATAGCAGCTACCGCATTTTCAAGAATAATGCTAAACAATCGAGGGCCGCGTTAGCGCAAAAGACAATTACTGGCAGGCGTCATAAAATCGATCATACTTTATGGGTCCCCAATATGGAGTGAAGCCTTGTTAAAGCCTAGCTATGTACGCAACTTAAACGCCACTTACAGGCATTGCGCGCTACGGGTTGCTTGTGCATTTCGAACTGTATCTTTTGAAGCATCACTAGTAATTGGAGGTATGATGCCACTGGATTTGCTCGCGAAAGAAGCTAAGATAAGGTTATCCGCAGCGGCGGCCAGCAACCGTGATACTCCAAACGGCAGAGCGATCATTGATGCAAGAAGTGCTCACCATTCTGTTATTGAAGAATGGCAGCTGAAATGGCAGAATGCGGATAAAGGCAGATGGACGCACAAACTAATACCCATATTGGAGCCTTGGTTAAGCAGAAAGCACGGTGAGGTGGATTTTTACCTAACGCAGTTCTTAAGTGGACATGGCTGCTTCAAAGCTTATCTCCATAAATACGGCTTCGAACGTGACCCATTTTGCGATCACTGTGAAGGGGTGACTGAAAATGTTTACCACGTGCTCTTTGGATGTCCTCTGTACGAGCTGCTAAAAAATGAACTCCAGCGTGTTGTAGGATCATCTATGACGCCTGAAACCATTGTGAGTAGCATGCTAAGAAGCTAGAAAGTGTGGAAGGCAGTTAGCAGAATGTCTGCGCTGGTGATGAAGGAGCAAAGAAGGCGAGAACAGGTAAGAAGGTCTTGGGAATGAACTGACTGACCTAACTGACGATTGAGCAGAAATGCTTCTACGGCCTCCTGACGTAATACCTAACGGTAGTTCCTAACGGTAATACCTAACAGTTCCCACAAATCGCCGAGGTAAATAGCGGAAGCTCACTAGTATAACGAAGGAGTAGAACAATAAACAAATTCGCAACCCGGGAAACTACGCACAAGCGCAGTCGCCACATCACACTACGCATCTACATACAACGAGCACAAAGGTAATAAAACAATTAACGAAGTCGCAACCCAAGGATTCACGCACAAGCGCAGTCGCTGCATCACACTTCGCATCTACATACATCAAACACAAAGGTAATAAATGAAGTCGCAACCCAAGGAATTACGCAAAAGCGCAGTCGCTGCATCACATTTCAGATCTACGTAAATAACGCACAAAGGTGATAAAGAAACAAAAGTTGACCAGTCAGCCAGAACAACAAACGCAGGAGGGTAAATCTCACTTCAAATGGAGCTAATGCATCGGCTGACACCATCAGCGAACAGTACAGCCATTAGTTTGGACACCTACTGGGCACCCGCTAGTGATGGGAACCCAGTCCACGATGAACATTAACCAGGCACCACCGCGCAGAAAATTCTTCCAGCATAGTTGAAACAACAAGTAGTGGAAGCCAATCGACGCAGAAAGGTAGGAAAAAGGGTGCGATTGATAGGGACAATAGGAGAAAAGCGTGTGAGAATCACCATCACACGCTCCGTTAGCCAGAACTAATTTACGCCTAGAACAACGAATTCATAATCTGCTCCAAACATAGTAGAAACCGACAACGCTTCGGTTGTAAACGCAACATGAAAAACATTGAATTTATTTTAATTTGCTCTTAACATAAATGTAATATAAATGAATTAAATGTAATGTGTAAAGGGAAAAAGAGATTTTAAAAAATACGTAGATATTCAGTATTCAAAAAATGATTCGGTCCTCGTTAAAAAGAAGACGAAAAGCAACCAAGAATCCGAAAGAAAGAGAAGAGAATATTTTGAAATAAAAATCAAACAATTCTAAGTAGAGATTTTGAAAACGGCATACAACAATTGTAACCCAAAACCTAAAAAACACTTATAATAGTAATAACGCTGCAACGTTTTATGCAAAAGAAATAAGAAAACTTATATAAATAATAATAATAATAATATTATTATTATATAAAAGCGAGAAAAAAAAACTTACTTTAATTAACCTAACGGAAACGCCAAAGAAATTTAATAAGGAAAAGTAGAAGCAGAAAATATTTAGAAATAAGAAAGCTATTGTAAATATAATATAAAAGAGGAAAAAAAACCTACTTTTATTGATTACTTTGATTGACCCACCATCGTAAGCACGTCGCAGTCAGTACCGTAAGGACTCCAAGTCGACATCGCAGTCAACGTCTCACTCAACGTCGCAGTCAACGTCGAAGCCAACGTCTCAGTCGATGTCGCCGTTGCCGTCAAGAGCGCACCTGGCGCACCGCTGGAACTTACAAACAGCCCTGTCGGTCTGTGGTTTTATACCCCGCGGCAGAGGGACAGTCAGTCTGTGGGTTTATACCCCGCGACTGTTAGCAACACAGCCCTGACGGTGTGTTGGGTTTAAAGCCAGCGGCAGAGGAACAGGTGGTCTGTGGGTTTATATCCCGCTACTTTTAGCAACACAGCCCTGTCGGTCTGTGTGTTTATTCCCCGTGGCAGAGTGACAGTCGGTCTGTGGGTTTATTCCCTTCGACTCTTAGCAACAACACAGCGGAGTGAATCGCCTCAAGAAGAAACTAACCAGAAATTTCCAGCTTATTGGCCACATAAATTATAAAGATAATCTACCCATTGGCTTACTGCCTAATCGAATAACTTTTAATTTCCAGCAATCTAACCATTTGCTTACAACCTAATCGATAATTTTCAATTTCCAGCAAACTTATTTTAAACTTATATCAAAAAACCTATCCTTAGGCACCTTGATAAACATTGTAAACAAAAATCGAAAAGCAATTCAATAACGTTTTTATAAAAATTGATGTATTGCGTTCAAACAAATAAATAACTGAACGAGACCTTGGACTGGTCTGAGTTATATCCAGGCGAAGAGAAAGCATCGTTACAGTATATAAAATATTTTAGAAAATAATAATAATATTAATAAATGAATTTAATTTTTTCATTTTTTTAATTTTATAAAGTTTTTAATGTAAACAATAATTTTGTGAATTTATTTATCTTAACTTAAGTTTTATGTTTCTTCGGCAAATCTGCTCAAGACTTTTTAGGCTGTAATTTTTTCCTTTACAATAAAATTTTCTATGTTTAGGAACGACAAGCGATAGAATCTTTCTTGAAGCATTGTGTTTCTAAGCCATTTTTGTATCCGGCTCATAGCAGGAAAACTGCGCACACAACCCACGGAACTCACTGCTTGAAAAAGTTTAAATAAAATACAGCATTAATCTTTTTAGCTATAATTTCGGGATCACAAACTTTCAATATTTTTAATGTAATCATGTATTTAATTTTATTACCATCGCTTCAGCCTCCAACGCTGATGTATCAATTTTTAAAGTTTTTTATAATTAGTGGTAAAAGCCTCTCTATTTTTCATGTCCAATTACGAAATGCGACTACTGTAAGTGAACGGTAGATTGTCACACTATATTTGAAGTTTACTAATATTTATTTTTATTTATTTAAACAGTGAAATACAATAATAAATTATTATATTGCAAAAGGATTTTTTATGAGCACTAGCTACCAGTGCCTTCAGCTCTAACATAAGATTTATGTATACGATAAAAATAGGTATAACCAACTTATAGAAAATGTACAGAATAATGGAAATTTATAGCTAAAAGTTAACAATAATGGAATTTTGAAACATATATGTATATAGCGTTTATAACAGTTTGTTTAGTTTACAATAAAAAATGAATGAGAAAATTTTTTTAATATTAATAGCATCAGGATGGCTCAACAAATCCTTCGGTTGTTTAATATCTAACATACGTTTTCTAACAGATTTAAAATATCTACAAAAATTTTACAAATGTTCAGTCGAAAGGTTAGGGCAATGGCAGTAAGGGCATTCCGGGGGATTTTCACCTGTCAATAAGTATGAATGCGTCATCTTTGTGTGGCCAATACGTAGTTTGATGAATACGGGGAGTTCCCTTGGTAGCGTAGAAGGATACGTGGGCCTTATTCCAGACGGGTTGAAAATAGTGTATCTATGTTGAAAATTATTCCATTCGATACGTTTGAGGTTGCCAAGGTATGTAGATATTAGCCGCCGAATGTCGCTTTTCGCAGCATATTGAAATAGATGTAGAGGCTCTGATGACGCTATCTTTGCTCCCGCATCTGCAGCCTCATTGCCAGTGATGCCAATGTGGCCAGGAATCCAAAGGATTTTCAAGGACACTTTGAATTGCAGCAGCTTGTTCCGTATTTCTGAAATTATATGGTTGTCTCTAGCTAGGTTCAGTAAAGCAGTGAAAACGGAACTGCAGTCGAAACAAATTATAAACTTTCCCTTATTTTTTTAAGCAAACACGGATGCCATTAAGACTGCCACTGATTCCGCCGTGTACTGTAACGTTGTTTCTCTGGCTAGAGTATGACTCATTTAGTAACCAGGATCCAATTCACAGAAATATTTATTTTTTTGTGAAAACAATTGATGAAATCTTTATTTAATAAAACTTGTTGCTTATATTTAATTGGCAGCACTGTCATTCGCCCTTCTCTGTAGATGCTGTCATTGTTGTTAGTCGCTGGGTTATTATTCTCCCCGCTGCTGTATAGTGTTTAACCTCCGTCACCAGGAGTTGCCGTCCTGAGGTCCAACCATCCATAGGCGCCAACAACTCTTCTTGAAGAACGGCGTGGTAGGACCGGGGGCGTGTATGGGGGTAGGAAAGAGAGGTTCTCAAGAGTACCTACGATAGTCGACAGGAAGTATAACTGTCCATCATCAGCTATCGTGCTGTCAAACTACTTCAAGGGGAGCTGCCGTCCGGAGGTCCAACCATCCATTGGCGCCAACAGCTCTTCTTGAGCAATTCACAGTCAGGTTACGGGGTGGTTAGAGAAGGAGAGGAAGGGCAGAGTAGGAAGCTACGAACCAACTTACCAAGAATCGCTGCTATGCTGCTTGGTGTGTAAACTGCGCGTGTTGACTAGCGAAGCGCTCGCCCGAAACTGATTATTTCGTGTCTGTGTTCCTCTTTTATACTAGTTTCTCTTGTTCTTCTTGTTCGCTGCTCAGGTTTGGGAGTGTTCGACGTCGTTCGTACATTACGTCGTTGTTGTAGCGTGTTTGACAGTGCTGCAGTTTGACATGAATTTCTTAATTATTATACACATTGTTCTTATATTTATGCTTATACTATATTATTTTCTAATACATTTATTTCGCTAGTAAATGATCCTTAAACTAACAAAGTTATTATTTCCTATTTTCTGTAAATAAACTTCAATGCTGTTGTAAATAATATAATGTAATTATAAAAAGTAATGAACTTCAATGATCGCGCTATAATAACCTTATATCTATAATAACTAATTATGTATTCGTTGAACTATAAACTTACTTATGAATAAAATAAAAATAATTAATGTAATGGCAAGAATCAAAAAAATTCATAAAACAATGAAATAAATGTTGGGACGGATTGTCCGATCCGTCTCAGTACACAGAGCAGAAATTTTCCAGGACCCCTGCATAAATTTTGAATCCATTTTGTCGAACAACGGAGAAACTTGTGTGGTTTGCGTTTTTAGAACCATCGGTATATATGCAATTCCAATCGAGGTCTTTTTACGGATTTACAATCTCAGGAAAAAGCGATCTGTAGATGTTAGGACTAGTGTTGATCTTTTTATATTCCAAAAGATTAATGATAGAGGACGACTCCATATCCATATTACAAGGAGGTTGGCGAGACGTAGATAAGAGCTTTGGTGGGAATTTGTAACCAATATCTTTGGCCAGTCTGATGCATTTACTTATTGTCGACTCGAGTATGGGTATAAGGTGTAGTCTGTTTTGTAATAGCCTTATATTCAATGACGGAATGCCGGCTTCAGCACGAATAGATTTGATTGGTGAGGTTGGAAAAGCTCTTATACTTCTGCGGAAAGCTTGATGATAGGTCGGTTCGATGAGTTTTAGGGTGCTTTATGATCAATTCCCGTATATTGGAGATCCGTAGTCAATCTTGGAGACTACCAATGCCCTCGGTACACTAACCAAAGTATTTAGATTTATTGAGCCGCACTGGCTTAAACGTAAGTCTTTTATCAAAAATTATTCCTAATATGCTTAGAGTTTGTACAGATTCAATATTTACATTATTGTATATAATTTGGGTGCCAGTGCAACTGTTTTTTCTACAAACATGAAAAAAACTCCATTTATCAAAATTTAGCTTGGCGCCCGAATTCTTAGACCTTGGAATTTTTACAAAAATAGAGTTGATCTTGTTTCGATTCGTTATTTTAGAGTAAATGATAACATCATCAGCATATATAAGATGTTTAATTTTCCCATATGAAGATATTATTGTACTAATCTCATTAAATGCGATCATGAAAAGAATAACGGATAATGGTGATCCCTGCGGAGTACCATTATCATATGTGTTCAAATATGAACATGGGTTGTTTACAAGAAGCAAGGCGGCTAGTCTTATCATCACCGTGACGAGACTGTATGTTAAATATGAACTCGGTTATTCACAAGAAGCAAGGCGTCTCGCCTTATCATCGCCATGACGACGCATTACAAGGAACATCGTTTCCAACTAGCTGCTACACACTTGTTATTAGTTTAGGATAACTTATGTATTTAGGGCTCGCTTGTTATCAACGACTAGAAGATAAAAAAAGGGATCAATTATTGGGTCTACTTGCTATATGTTTAAGATAAATGTAATAAGATAAGGTACATGTAAAAAGTATAAAAACCAAGGAATTTGAGCAATAAAATTCAGTACTAAAAGAGTATTCAAGGTGTAAAAAAGGTATAAGATTTAAAATCGCTAAAAGGGCGAAGAAAATTACATATAAAAAAAAAGTATTTTCTGTAGCGTTTCCCCACCAGTGGTAAGAGGCTCAGAAATATTTATAAATAAAAGAAAAAGCGTATCCGAGGCTGAAACATCGGAAAGTGAAAAAGCGTATCGGAGGCTGAAACATCGGAAAGTGAAAAGGCGTATCCGAGGCTAAAACATCGGAAAGTGCAAAGTGTGAGTAAATAAAAAAGAGAGGAACGAAAAAGGAAAGTGAAAAAGCGTATCCGAGGCTCAAACATCGGAAATTGAAAAAGCGTATCCGAGGCTGAAACATCGGAAAGTGAAAAAGCGTATCCGAGGCTGAAACATCGGAAAGTGAAAAGGCGTATCCGAGGTTAAAACATCGGAAAGTGCAAAGTGTGAGTAAATAAAAAAGAGAGGAACGAAAATTCACAAGCAATGATGAAGGAAATGGAGCGACTACTTGAGCAACAGAAAGAACTCGGTGAAGAGTCTATACATCTACGAGATAAAATTACCGGCGAAAAATTCCGATCAGCTCAAGTGAGCGACGTTTCAAAGCGTTTAAAAAAGATCAACGATCAGTTTTCAACTAACAACATCAAGTTATTGTCAATGGGAATAGATGAGGAACAATACTTCAAACAAAATTATTTTCAGGGCATTACTGAAATAATTGAAGAAGCGTTTAGGCTCTTGGATCAAAAGAAAACAGATGAAGAGCAACAAAGGGTATCATCTAGAATAGGGGAGAACCTAGAAATAAAACGCAATGAGGAAAGTCAATGTATTAGCAGACAATTGCAGCTACAAAGAATATTTAAAAGAAAGATATGTAAGCTACAAGAGCTAATGGAGGAAGCCCATGAAGAAATTAACAACAACAAGAAAACTGAATTAACAATTACACGAGCCGAAATGGAAGAGCAATTTAAAGAAATAAAAGAGGAATATGCAAATCTGTGCAAAATAATTATGAACGAAGATATTGAAGAAGAATATGAAAACATTGCTCGTAGGTACAGAGTTACAATAAAGCGAGTGATAGTTGCACTAGGGAATATAGAAGCTAAACCAACTATCAATTCAATAAAACTGGAAGATATAAAAATTCCCGCATTTTTTGGCAACATAGCGGAATGGCCATCATTTCACGACTTATTCAAGAATTTAGTGCATAATCAGCAAAATTTGTCGAATGCAAAAAAATGTATCGCCTAAAGAATTACATTAGAGGTGAAGCCGGAAGACTTATTCAACATTTAAAGGTGACAGACGCAAATTATGAAGCGGCATGGAGTATATTAACAGCAAGGTATGAAAACAAAAGATTTCTATTTACCACACATGTAGATAAGATTCTGGATCATCCGATGGTAAAAACTGAATCGGCCTTCAGTGTAAAACAACTATTGGATACAACAAATGAATGTATTCAAGCATTGAAAGGTCTTAATGTCAAGATTGACAACGCAGAACCATTTATCGCAACGATAATCGTCCGAAAACTGGACAGAGATGGACTGCGTATTTATGAGCAAAGGGTAAAAAAAACTAAGGAGATCCAAACACTTGAAGACGTACTTCTTTTCCTTGAGCAGCAATACCAAGCACTAGAAGCATATAAATGTAAAAAACAAGGCAACAATTTTAAAACCAACCAAAATCAACCTAGCGCATTCCATAGCTGGTAAACTGCAGAAAATTTCAATCATCCACAATAATTGAGAGAAGAAATTTTATAAGATAGAATAAATTGTGCTCTCGATGCATGAACCATAAATACGATATAAAATGTATGAACAGTAGGGATAACTGCAAAAAATGTGGAAAAAATCATAATACTCTTCTTCATATTGAGGAATTTAAGAAGGAAGAAAAAAGTCCAGAAAAAAGTATAAATATGGTAACCGGGCAGCAGAAAGCTTCAACAGTGCTACTAGCAACAGCATAAATAAGAGTAAAAGCAGCATATAGAAACTTCATCACACTAAGAGCTCTGATAGATCAAGGTTCGCAGAAGACAACTATTTCTGAAGAAGCAGCCCAGATATTACAACTACCGAGATTAAAAGAGAAGACACAACTACACGGTCTTGGGGATACAATCGTGGGTATATGTAAATCAAAGTTAAACTTGGAAGTGCGACCCAGGATTTTAAGCAATAAAAAACTACTGATTGAAGCATTAGTCCTTAATAAGCTAGCAGGAGCTATTCCAGATAGATCATTTAAGTACAACATTAACGACTGGAAAAATTATACACTAGCAGATCCAAATTTCAACAGATCTGATAGAATAGACATGGTGTTGGGCGGCGACATCTACTCAACGATTTTGAGGAAGGAATTCATAAAATTGGTAAAATTGTAGGCTAAGCTACAAAATTAGGATGGATACTCTCAGTTGTATTTAAATTATACCCACATAATAACAAATTCATCACAACTATGACAACAAATCTGGAAAAATTTTGGGAAAGAGAGGCCATTATTGAAGTGGTACCTCAAAACGAATCTGATCAATGTATTGAAGATTACCATAGGAACAGCAAACAGTACAAAGATGGTAAATTTATAGTAAAGCTACCTTTCCAAGAAGAACATCAGCTAGGGAATTCACGAAAACAAGCATTGGCAAGATTACTCAGTATAGAAAACAAGTTAACAAAAAATGCAGAATTGAGGGAAGATTATCTAAAATTTATGGAGGAATATATTGAGTTAGGACATATGAAGGAAAAAATAAGCCAAAAAGAAGGCAAATATTATCTACCACACCATGCGGTAATTCGACAAAACAGTTTAACAACAAAAGTCAGAGTAGTTTTCGATGGATCAGCAAATACTACCAATGGACGCAGTTTGAACGATGTACTTCTAGTTGGCCCGAGACTTCAGAAAGACCTCTTTGAAATTATACTAAAATGGAGATTGTGGAGGTACGTAGTAATGGGGGATATAGAAAAGATGTATAGACAGATTAAGATAGCAGAAGAAGATCAACAATACCAAACGATTCTATGGCGAAAAAGCAGAAATGAACCTATAAAGGAATTCCAGCTGACGACAGTTACATATTGCACAGCATGTGCACCATTTTTAGCAACAATGACCCTTCAGGATATAGCCGAAAAATGTGAAAATGATAAAATAAGTGAAATCATAAGATCAGACTTTTATATGGACGATCTGCTAACAGGCGCAGACACAATCGAAGAATGTAAAAACTACAAACAAGAAGTTGCCAGAGAATTACATAAATATGGATTTAATTTGCGGAAATGGCTATCAAATTGTCAAGCCATAATAAGTTCTGATGGAACTGCACAAAAAAATGAAATAATACAGCTGGAAGAAGGTGATACAACCAAAACTCTAGGATTGCACTGGAACCCTTGCAAGGCCGAATTTTTATTCAAAATAAATCAGGAAAAAATAAAGCTAATTACAAAGAGACAAGCCTTATCAAAACTTGCTAAAATATTTGATCCAATGGGATGGTTAGCGCCAATAACTGTAGCTATCAAATTATTTATACAAAAATTGTGGTTAAGGAACTCTGGTTAGCACATCAAAGCATCATAAAGTATCAACAACAGAAAAATTTTCCCGATGAGATTAATGCTATTAGAAACAGGAAACAAGTGGATAGAAGGAGTAAGTTGGCAATACTAAACACGTTTTTAGATAATGGTGGTATCTTACGAGTTGGAGGAAGAATAGAACATTCATCGCTGACCTACAATCAGAAACATCCAATAGTTCTTCACAAATCAAAGTTGGTTGATCTATTAGTTGAATATACCCATAAAATATCACTGCATGGAGGCAATCGGTTGATGGAGTGCATACTTAGACGAAAATATTGGATTATTGGTGCCAAAAGTGTCATCAAGAAATGTATAAGACATTGTCCTAGATGTACACGATACAATCAAAGTACGAGCAGTCAAATAATGGGCAACCTGCCAGAATCTCGAGTAACAGAATCTCATCCATTTACTTCTACCGGAGTTGACTATGCAGGTCCCTTTCAAATCAAGTGTTTTAAAGGAAGGGGTCAAAAAGCAGTGAAGGGCTATGTAGCCATATTTGTCTGTCTAGCCACAAAGGCTATTCATTTAGAAGCAGTAACAGATATGACTACAGAATGTTTCTTGGCAGCTTTAAGGCAATTTTTTAGCAGAAGAGGAAAGAGTAAGTACATTTACTCTGATAATGCCACAAACTTTGTCGAAGCACACAGAAAACTCGACAAAGACTTCAAAAAGTTACTGCAGAATAATGTAGCAGTAGCAGCAGAGCAAATAGAATCGAAATTTATTCCGCCGGCAGCTTCTCACTTTGGAGAAATTTGGGAAGCCGGTGTTAAATCTATGAAACATCACCTAAATAGGGTAATTGGTGACGTTAAGCTAACATATGAAGAAATGTGTACACTGTTAGCACAAATTGAAGCTGTTCTGAATTCAAGGCCTTTATATTCTCTGGGTAGCAGTCCGGAAGACGTAAATATCTTAACTCCAGGGCATTTCCTAATTGGGCATCCAATAGTCGACATCCCCGAGCCAATAGCAGAATCAAAGATATCGTCTTTAGATAAATGGAAGCTGATCCAAAAAATAAAACAAGACTTTTGGAAAAGATGGAATTAAGAATACTTGATAACTTTACAACAGCGGTATAAATGGAAATACCCGCAGCAAAACTTAGAAAAGAACCAGTTAGTGTTGATAAAAAATGAGACAACGCATCCATGGCCCTTGGGGAGAATATTGGAAGTCCACAAAGGCGCAGATGGTAAAACACGAGTGGTTACATTAAAACTCCAAAATGGCACTATCAAACGCCCTATACATAAGCTTTGCCCTCTAATCAATTCAGATTTTCATAAGTATAAGGAAACAGGGGAAGTAAAGGTTAACTTCACAAGGGCCCAAGTGGATGTCAGAAGTAAACAGAAGCCTCATTGGCAGAAAATTTGGCTTTTACTATTACTGATGCTAATGGGACAAACAAAAGCAACAACACAGAAAGCATATGGGACCATCGGAGCAACGGTATCTACAATTGAAAACCAAACAGCAATTTATTTTGATAGTATTTGTAAACTAGACATTGTAAACTCTAAGTGGAATCTGATCATATACTACGACTTAAATTCATATTTTGAGGAAGTTAACGGAATTCAAAGTTCTCTAAGAGAGTTGCAGAGCACTTGTCAAAAACTAAACCGTTACAAAGAGCTGTGCAAGCTAATGACAAACGCAATGAATCAAAGATATAATACATTGAAGCAAAATAATGACTTGCTAATCAGACAAGAAAGACGAAAGAGAGCACCATTCGAATTTGTTGGATCTCTCTACCACATACTGTTTGAAATGATGGACGCCGATGATAGAACGCAGATGGAAGCAAATATGAGAAACCTTTTGGATAACCAGCAAGATTTGGCGCAATTAATAAAACAACAAACATCCATTATAAGAAGAAAAGAAAGGCAGAAGTCAACAACAACTTGCAAATGATGTCAAGGCAGTTACAAGAATTTTATGCGGAAGTGTCAAGAACTCAAGGCAACGAAAAATTAACATCGGTGTTTCAAATCCTGGTATCGCAGATTAACATGATGATTGACGACTGTGAAAAAACACAAATATCTAAAATTAATTTACTAATCGATATCAACCACGGGCATATTAATCCACAACTCCTAAAGCCCGCTCAATCACAACATGAATTAACTGAAATTTAAAAACAATTACCAGAAAAACTCACACTTCCAGGAGCAGCAGCCGAAAACCATTTAAAGGAAGTATACAATGTACTAATGGCTAAAGGAATGATAATGGATAGACGCTTACTTATTAAGGCGGAAATTCCTCTTCTAAACTCTGGATCGTCAGACATTTATAGAATAATTCCCATCCCTTTAAATAAGAGAAATGCAACAGTGATACCGATAATCGAAACCGAGTACATCGTATACAACGTTGGAAATAATATGTATATGCTAATGTCGCAGTCAGATTTGGACAGTTGGAAACACATCCTAGGAAAATACATGTGTAATAAAAATTGGGCATGGAAGCCAGCTACAGATAATGCATGTGAAATGTCAGCACTAAAACGTTTGCGCAAGGCTGACTGCAAATTCAGAGAAGTCGATAATAAAAATGTTTGGCATAAACTACAAGATGAAAACCATTGGCTTTACAAATTGGTCGAGAACATGGATGTGCAAATAAATTGCGGCAAGGGCAACATTAGCTGGTTAAAGCTTCCATCTCAAGGCATTTTGGTACTAAGATCAGGATGTAATACGAACTCTCCACAAGTCTTCTTAGACGCATCGAAGCAGCTAGATTCCTATGCGAACGTCGCAACTAAAAACATCATTTGGGAGAAGGACATCAGCGGACTTACTTCATGGCATGCCAAACCACTGAAGGCTCATGCCACCAACGATTCCCAACTGGATGAACTATCCCAACAGCTGGATAACCTTCACACAACACAAATCGAACTAATAAAACTGCACTTCCACACAATAAGTGGACATTCAGCTCTGTTCATTGTACTGGTAACCTTATTTATCATATTAATAATTTTCATTAAGATTAGGTACTGCAAATGAAGGTCAACTATACAGATAGATTTCACTTCTCCACGCACTCTAGCTGGCCGGCAGAATGTTCAAATATGAACATGGGTTGTTTACAAGAAGCAAGGCGGCTAGTCTTATCATCACCGTGACGAGACTGTATGTTAAATATGAACACGGTTATTCACAAGAAGCAAGGCGTCTCGCCTTATCATCGCCATGACGACACATTACAAGGAACGTCGTTTCCAACTAGCTGCTACACACTTATTATTAGTTTAGGATAACTTATGTATTTAGGGCTCGCTTGTTATCAACGACTAGAAGATAAAAAAAGGGATCAATTATTGGGTATACTTGCTATATGTTTAAGATAAATGTAATAAGATAAGGTACATGTAAAAAGTATAAAAACCAAGGAATTTGAGCAATAAAATTCAGTACTAAAAGAGTATTCAAGGTGTAATTATTTACATATGTCTGAGCCTCAGAATAAATATTGTTGATTCTGATTCTCGCTTTTCGATTTGTTAAAAACCTTTAACAAAGTTATAGATTTTTGAACCAATCTTCCATGAGGTAAGTTGGCGTAAAATGACATGCAAACCTATGCGGTCAAACGCTTTTTCAAAATCGATACTAAGGATCGAAACATGATTTTTACAAGAAAGAGCCTGGGAAATGTAATAATCAAAATGAAGCAGAGCGTCAATTGTTCCATGGTTACGTTTGAATGCCACTTGATGGGAACTAATGAGGTTGTTATTTGACATGAACCACATTAATCTCAGAGCTATATTATCTATGACTTCATAGTAATTGTTGATCTTCAAATATTCTTCTGCTCTTTCTAGCTGTCGACTCTACATAAAATTATTTTTGTTGTTTTAAAAAATTCCTGGTTCCGTACGATGCCAACAAAAAGAAATGAGTAAAGTTGACTGCGGAGCAGCATTAAGGAACAGCAAATCTTATGTAGCATCGAAACGAAGCTCTGAAGGAGTAACGCGACGGCTAAATTTACCATCATCTTATTTTTCCAATTGTTCGCTCAGACAGAAAGCAGAATTTTTTTAATTTTGGGTTTTACGATCTTTGAAATAATAATGTTTGTTGTCATGTTTTCTTCAATGGTTGAGAATTTGCCTCTGTGTTTTTGATCAGAGGAGGGAGAAAATCGAGGGGCTGTTTCTATTGTTTTTGTGCTTCCGATAATTTTACAAATTTTTACATTTTCAGCTTTTGAGCGTTTTTGGCTTTTTCATTCAATTTGCTTTTTTCTGTCCGTTTGCGAATGTTAAATATGTTTTTTGTGTCTGGTTTGGTTTTTTACCTTGATCATTTGACAAAGTTTGATTTTTTCAGTTTCATGACATTTTTCGCTTTTTCATTCAATTTGCTCCTTTCGCACTTATTCAATACAATTTTAATGGAGTGTTAAAAGGAAAGGAAACATATTTTTAAATGATCCTTTTGTTGTTTTTGCAATTTGCAATAACATCATGTACATACGTCTCCGTTTCAAAGTGCAATTGGTAATGATAATGGTTGGTAATGGTTGTTTTTATTGTAGAATTTGATTAGATTTATTTGATGAAAATTAAGAAAAACTATCAGTTTTTATATCCACTATCAGTTTTTATAACTATTAATATTGTCAATATGTATACTGAAAATTACAAGATTTTGTTGTATACTATAACATATAGCTGACCCGGTCCGCGTTGCTGGTCCTAAAGGCACAAGACAGTGTACGTTTTACGTTGTTTATATTGACGGGCCTGGTCCTGTGCTGCTCGTTCCAGATTTAGTTGTACGATTCGAAATATTTCTTTCAATCGTTCGGCTCTAGTGTTAGGGTCTTGTGTCGTTCGGCCAATCCCAAATGTCGTCTCATTGTACAAGGTTTTTGGTAAACGTGGTTCACGACCGTGATTTAAAAAAGCTGGGCTGTATCCGGTAGTTTCAGAAACGCTCGTGTTGATTGCGAGTGAAACTTATTGCAATGCGTCGTCCCATTTTCGTTGATCTCCTCTGCTGAGTTGCGCTACCATGGTTTTGATGGTCCTATTTACTCTTTCAGCGGCGTTTTCTTGCGGCGTGTAAGGTGCCGTGAATTGTTGTTTTATACCTAACTCTTGTGTAAATCCAGCTCTCGTAAGCTGGTTGGTGGTTGTAATTCTTGTATGGCTGCTTTCTTTTCTGGATCCGTGTGGATACCCTCGTTTGTAACCAAATGCCCTAGGTACCTTATTTCAGTTTTGAAAAATTCACACTTGTCGTTGTTTATGTTTAGCTTTGCCTCACGCAGCCTGTGGAAAACAAGGTGGAGATTGCGCATGTGGTCTTCTATGGATTTTCCTATGACGATGATATCGTCTAGATACGCAAAAGCGGATGGTTCCAATTCTGGTCCGATCACGCGGTCTAGTGCACGTTGAAATGTTGCTGGTGCCGAATGGAGGCCAAATGGCATGACGCGCCATTGAAACAAGCCACGGCCTGGTACCGTAAATGCGGTATATTCCTTGCTTCCTGGTTGCATGGGTATCTGCCAGTACCCGTTCTTCAAGTCGATTGTGCTTATCAATTCTGCATCTCGCAGCTGATCCAGGATATGTTGGATCCTTGGAAAAGGGTATGCATCAGGAACAGATTTGGCATTGAGTTGCCTGTAGTCTACATACATTCTCCATTGGCCGTTCTTCTTTTTAACCAAGACAATGGGTGCACTGTGTGGGCTTTTTGATGGTTCGATTAGTCCTTTTTGTAGTAATTCGTCGATTTCCTTGTTTATACCTTCTTTCATTTCTGGGTTTCTTGGGAAGTAACGCTGTTTAATTGCTCGCTCGTCGGTCATGGTTATTTTATGACAAGCGATGTTCGTGGGTCCTTTTACTTTTTCGAAGAGTTTCCTTTCAGTTTCTATGAATTGTTTGATGGCTTCTTGTTCCGTCATTGCGTGGCTGCGGACTACTGAGCAGGCTGAGTTCTCGCGTTGTTCTTCCTTTGTGATGGTTAACTTGTGGCCGCCTAGTATTATTGTTGCTTATGTATTTTGTAAGAAGTCGAGTCCGAGGATGAGCCTATCGATGGCCCTCGGGAGGATCAAGAGTGGCATCTGTGTCGTCTTATTCCCCATCTTGATGTTGACGTTTAACGCCGTTGTTGCTTTGGTTACTTCTCTGTTAGCCAGCCACACCAATGTAGGCGCCGGCATTTGATTTCTTTTAGTTCGTAATGTATCTGCCAGTTGTTGATTGAGGAAACTTCGTGTGGCGCCTGTATCTATTGTTGCTGTTAGTATTTTATCATATATCATGACGGTGGCTGCAATTCGTCCACTTTCTATTTTTAAGGTTGTCTTTGAGGAGGTACTATTTCGTGGGTTCGACAGGTTCCGTTGGAGTTTTCCGCACCCTTGTTACGCTTACAACAGTCGATCGTTCGTACGCCCTGTTTTCCGCATTCCCAACAGAATAACACTGGCGGTAGCCGACAACTTTTACTATAATGACCTGTTCGCCCGCACCGTCGGCAGGCCGTTCGTGGGTTGAAATGTTGCTTTACAGTTTCAGCTATTCTATGTTTTTCTGCCGATGCTGCCGTTGTTCTGTGCTTTGGGAGTCCTGAGTACTCTTCTTGATGCATTCGGCCGGTGTTTCCTCTATGCGGGTGAGTTCTTGCATCTTCTTCTAAGTTAAAACTCTCCACTTCCGTTGCTAAAGCTGTCAGTTCGTCTAAGGAGGAGAAGTCTCTTCGCCGTATATAACACCAGTATTCTGTAAGGCTGTTGTCAAATATTCGCTCCAACTGTTCCATTTTGTTGAAGTTGTCGTGTCGCATCATGTCCTGGAGTGCGACAACATATTCCTTGAAGGGCTCATTAGGTCTTTGTCGTCGTGAGCGGATTTCGTCACCAAGTTTCTCGAAATATCGTGATGGTAAGTAGAATTGGAGGAAGTCTTTTCTGAATGACTCCCAAGTTGGCCAGTGCTTGTTGTTATTGCGATACCACATTAACGCCTTGTCTTTGAGTAGCTCGGGCATTGCTCGTGGTAATAGTTGTTCTTCAACATTATATGTAGCCGTAAGTTCCTCTATTCTTTCTATAAATTCGATGGGATCGCGTCGTCCATAAAATTTTGTGGACCATTGCCGGATCTTTTCTAGAGCCAGTCTATATCCTTCTGTGGCTATAACTCCTTTTGAGGGTGTCGGTATCTCGTTGTTTACAGCCGGTGTGAACAATGTGCAGTCATCGGTGAATCCTAAAAGATTTGGTGATGGTGCTCGGCTCTTGTTGTATACATTTGCATAGATTTCTAGTCGTCGTTGGATTTCCTCGCTGTGTTCTTTACGGTTTATAAATGCCACTAGTTGCTTCCGCATTCCTTCGACTGTTTCTTCTTCTTCCAAGCTGAGGTCCTTTAAGATTTTAGCCAGCTCTTCCTTCTTAGCTTTATAAATCCATGATATTCCCGTCATTGTGTAGTCGTTAACATAGTTTAATTGGTTGCAAAAATAATTAATGTGTGTTTCTGTAAATAGTCCCTGCTCGGGCGCCACCTGTAACGAAGTTTTCTTAGCTGGGGTATAACTCAGGGTGTCCAAGGTTCGTTAAAGGAAAGAATTTGTTTGTTTGGGACTATTTCACTTTTATTTTCATTTACTCCAATGAATAGGTTACAGAAAGGCTATTTTTACAAACGACGACGAATTCGGGTGTGTAGCGTGTCTTTTCTTGTTGTGAGTGCGAGCGTTGATAAATCAGAGAGCGTTGTGTGTCTTTCTCGTTGTGGATATGTGCGCTGTTGGATCAGAGAGCGTCGTATATCTCTCTCGATGTAGGTGGGTGCGCCGTCGAATCAGAGAGCGTCGTGTGCCTCTCTCGATGTGTGGGAGCGCCGTCAAACCAGAGAACTTCTCGCTGGGTGTTGTGTGCGTGCGAAAGGTAGAGGCGGGAGATTCCTCATGCCAAGGAGACTCAAAGTCTACCAGAACTGGCAAGAGGGAGAGCGGAAGGATTCTCTTAAACAAGGAGACTTAAAACCCTACCAAAACTGCCAAGAGGGAGACGAGGATTTCAGCACTTACCCGATTAGCTTCTGATGATGTTGTCTGCATCGATGCCGGAGACTGACTGACTGTCCTGAGTTGTTCCCTTGCCTTATACTTGTTTCTTATTGCATTTGTAGCGTGCTGTTCATGTGTCTGGACTTATCCGCCTCTCGCTTTCGCTCGCATTTTTGCTGTGTCTTTGTCGCTTCTTTCGATTTGCCTTTCGTCGTCGTTTGCTTATTTTTTTTCCATATTCTATATTTACAATTAGACAATTAATTCTTATGCTTATAATGTTTTAAATTCAAGGTGGCAATGTTATTATTTAAATGGTACAAAATTAATTTTAATTGTTTACTATAAATTTCCATGGTTATTTTAATATTCTTAAATCTACTATTAATATCTACATAATCTTAATGAAAAATTATTCTTAAATATAAAAAAGCTCAATCCGCTTGGGTGAAGTAATTTGTTGATTTAAATTTGTGAGGGTGATATTTATCGTCCTCACAACATAGAAAACGCACTGCAGGATTTCGTCTAAGTAATTCTATTAACTCCTCTAACATATTCACGTTTGCAATATATATGAATTCCTTAATAATTTTTTCACAGCAATTTCCTTAAATTTATTGCACACAGTGGCACTACAAAATCTTCACTGATACACACACAACACGCGCGCGACAGCAGAACTGTTTGTAAATTTTTACAACGCAGTCCGTAAACGGAGTCCGTTTCAATTTCGGCTGTCGTTTGTGTACACGTTTTTCCTCTATATGAACGCTCTCATAAGACTCAGTATAATACAAACGAGTTTGATAAACGGTGTCGGAGTAAACAACGTAAAACGGACTCTGTCTAAAAGTGCCTTAAGCAAACATTACTGTTGTATTACCAAACGATTTAAATTAAGCTTTTAACGAAATTTACGACCTTTAAATAAAAATCCATGGAATACCAATCGTAAAGTTTTTTACAGAATAACTTACATATGTTGTAGATTTGGGATTAAATCAAAAAAGAAACTCATGTATTTGTTGATGTTAATAGCAAAGGCAATACGCAAACTGAATTGGAGCCTCTGGAATTGGAATGGTAAAACGTTGGAAATCATTGGAATTCTTGGAATAAGTATGTCTTCGCCTTTGAATCTGCAACCGATGATTGTTGCCTCGATTAAATTTAAAGCCTTATAATGGATCTCAAACGCAAACGCAAACTCAACCAAGAAGCCAAGCGCAATGCGTTTGAAATGGCATAATAGAACTTTATCGAGTAGCCTGTGTTTGAGATTTTGAGGGGACACAAAAACATAAACATTCTTGTAGACAACCACGCTGTCCATGACAAACGGCTATACAGAAGAGCGCATCACCCACGAACGCAAGCATATGGATGCCCAATACGAAGCACGCATCGATATTAGCCGTGCTTCACAGGCCATTGCTTGCAGAAAGCAATAGATTGCCATGTATGCAGTACGGCTTCGAATACACACTTTTTGTTGAAATTTGTTGGTTATTGGCGGGCGGCAACAATGTGTACAATAAAGAAATGCGACATTTTGCTTTTCATTATTTTAGTGCACAACTGCTTGTTGAAGAAAGAGGTTGTGTATCGCTTCTTCATGATTTCTTGGTATTTTTACGTATTTCTTCAGCAAGTTCTTTAGTTGTTGCCTTCGATATTTTTGAACATGATATGAATTATTATTAATTTTATTATTATTATTGAATATATACCAATATTATGTTTACAAATTATATTTTAATAAATAGTTATGTTTCTAAATTACTTAAATGAATGAAATTTTTTATTTTTCGGAAAATAAAGTTATAATAATATCGCACAAAAAACCAAAATTGGAAAAATATTCAAACTTATTAATGGTTTCGTCCTTTTTAAAAATTATTAATATATTGGCATACTAAAATTCAATACAATCTTCCAAACGCAATAATTTTTTAATAGCTTGGTTTGACAGCCAATTTCGACAAAGTGACTACTCGTTTATACCTCGGAAACGCGACGGGGAGTGCAAAGCATGAAAATTACCAGCAACTTCGCTCTTGCGTTCGGGTCGCTATTTTGCGCTCTCAATGCTCCCAAAACAACGAAAAGCACAAAACAAAACGAGCAAGAAACGCAAACGCGACAAATCCATTGTGAACACTTTTTGATGGTCAATCTAGTTCCCTAGCATAACTTTCGTGCGTGTAAGTGTCGAATAAGAATTATCGATGATCTAACTTTGAATGTTAGTACAAGCGGTGGCATTCCGGGTTGTTCCAATTCAAAAATTCAGTGGGATAATTGACTTCGTGTTCTTCATCCGTTACTGAGTCGATCGATTAGTATTTGATTAACAGCCACATTCCGGATACTCGCTCGCGTCACAGACGCTCCGTAGTTGTTTATTCTCTTTTGTGGTTTTCGCTGTTTTTCTTCGTATTTGAAACTGCACTGCCAAAACCTAGACGAGACGCAGTCGGTCTCTGGCGGTCGCTGTATAATTTTGTTGGTATTTTATCTGCTTTGCAGACCTTATCAGTTGTCAATCTTTAGTCGATGCATTCCTTAAAAACCGAGTCGGTTCGAAGTGAGACGGGAATAAAACAGTTGCCGACTTGAACAAAAATTTTGTGGTTGACAGATATTTTTGTAACGAAGTTTTTATAACTATATTTATAATTGCTAAAGAAATTTATTTATCAATTATTAAATTAATAGTTACTAATTTATTAGTTATTAAATTAATAATTACTAATTTATTAATTATTGATGTACTAATACTAACTAATAATATGTAATTATTAAAGGTAGATTTATTAAATTATTAATTATTTATTTGTTTTAATTTTAAATTATCAAAAAATATCTCACAATTGCTACCGTTTTATGTAAAGCTTCATTCGAACAAAAATAGAAATGGTATCGAGTGCTGCTTTTTATATTACACGAACGAGTAGAATGGAGGTTCTTGTTGTTATTATGATAAGACAAATAGTTGCTTTTTGCTTCATACATTGTTGCCACACACTCATGTTCATATTTTATATACAATAATATATGTGTCCACTAGGATTCTCACGTAGTTGAAATCGCAGTGACTGTATTTTTTTGTGTTTTTGAAAGTGCTTCCAAACTATATCACCAAACTACAAAAAGGTTTCCCGTGGACGGTAACACTATTCGGTCTGCAAACTGCGAGAGTCTGCAAAGCATAACATCAGGTAAAAAAAGTAAGACGCTGACTGACGCTGGCAGACGCTTGGATTACAGAATACAAAGTCTGTCTCAGTTTCGGCTACGCTGGCGTCTCGGGCGCTCACAGCGAGCGCGTACCCGGAATGTGGCTGTACGTTGCCGGTCAGTATCAACTGAATTTGCTCACTGAGCTTGTTGACTTTCTCCATTTTTTGGTCCAAAAATGCACGTTTTCGGGATTTCGTAGAGGTTGTTAGATTTGGAAAAACCTTTTTGTTTTTTTTTTAAATAAGAGGAACGCATCAAAAGCCTGCGAGTGGGACGTTAACCCACTAAGACCTCTCCGCCACGTCTGCTAGTCGCCTGGAACTACCGTTAGGTATACCATCGGGTGGGAGAAAGAGCCATAGCTCAAGCATCCGTTACCGTTCTCTTACATAGAGTCTCTAGCTACCACGTCTCCGTCCAGAACGTTGGTGTGTCCTGTACTGGTCAACTGTTCAGATATTCGCTGCGCGCCTGATTCTGCGTTGCTGATTGTAGCCGCTTCGTTGAATACACATAGCTTGGAGTGGATTGCAGCGGTGGCCTGGCAGACGGTATTCCACATCCTCTGTAAGCTATGCATTGCTTACAATATTGTGTTTGGTTCAAGAACCGCTCCATGCTCAATGTTCAGTGTATCTCTTTTCCGTTTGAAACGTGGGCAGCGAAACATCACGCGTGACGCATCTTCACCATCGCATTGAGGACAAAATGGATTAGTGTCATGTCCGAAGCGATGTAGATAGCTCTGGTACATTCCGTGGCCTGTTAAATACTGCGTCAGGTTGTAGTTTACTACACCGTGTCTGCGGTCGATCCAATCCCTAATATTGGGTACGTTCATCTTCCTTTCGTTGATGGGTCCCATCTCTCTTGCCAAGCTTCAATAGGTTTTTCCCGCTGCTCAGCATCGTCTATGCCGTTGATTCTTTTTTCGTAGCGTTTCTGCGCCTCCAGAGCCATCAGGTCAATTGGGATCATGCCAGAAATCACCAATGCTGCATCATCAGATACCGTTTTGTAGGCGGAAATAACCCTTAACGCAGTCAGTCTATAAAATCGTTCATAATGCCGCTGGTATGATTTTATGTTGAGGGATTCTGCCTAAAATGGGTACGGCATACAACAATATTGATGCTACAACGCTAGATAGAAGTAGTCTCCTACTGCTGTTAGGGCGTCCAATGTTTGGTAGCATTCTTGATAAAGTCGCATAACAGGTAGCTACCTTTTTTTTCCCGCATATCCAGCATGTTGCTTGAAGCAAAGTGGATCATCGATAACGACTCCGAGGTACCTTAGATATCGCTGCGATATAACACGCTGTGACCCCAATACTTCAATATTGAGAACTCCGTCATATAAGATGTTCCAAAGTAGTGGTCCTAGCACATAGCCTTTTGGAACTCTGGATGTGACTTTGTAGTCTTTAAGACCTTCATCAGTGTTACACAAGAGCTCCCGGTTGCTTAGATAACTCTTAACTATTTGGACTAAATATGTGAGGATATTTTTTCTTTCCATTTCCGTGATTATATGACTCCAGTTTGCCGCGTTGAACGCATTTTGAATGTCAAGTGTTACGACCGCACAATATTCTTTAGTTCTTCCTTTCCATCTCGTACCATGAATGGCTTCCTTAGCTATTGAGACGACCAAATTTACTACATCAATCGTAGATCGCCCTTTTCGGAATCCAAACTGATTAGCATTGATTCCATTCGACGAGATATGTGCTGATATCTTCGATTCGTTCCAAAATTTTACCCATGGCATCAAGGAGGCAAATGGGTCTGTAAGATAATGGTTCACCCGGAGGCTTGCACGATTTTGGTAGTAAGACTAATCTCTGTAATTTCCATATCTTAGGAAACACGCATTGCTCTAGACAGAGTTGCAAGGTGTCCCTAATTAACTTGGAACGGTCTTCAGTGGCTTTTTTAATAGCGCAATTAGATAGACCATCCGGACCAGCGGCTTTTTTGTTAGCTAGTCGCCTAGCTGCCCACAAGACCTCTGTTTCTGTTATTTTGGCGTCATCCATGCAGTAACTTAAAGAACTACGTTCGGTTGCTATTTAATGCTGCGGAAACAGATGAGAAATTATTCGAAGCAGCAATTGCGGACACTTTTCCTGTTCTGTTTTCTTTAATTTGCCCATCACTGTTCTATAGGTTCCACCTCACGGATTAGCGTTGGCATATTCGCATAGCTGTTTGAATATGCACTCCTTACTGCGACGAATTGCGTTCCGCAAGTTTTTTCGAAGTTTGGCATACTTGATCCTGAGGTTTTCTTTTTCCGGTGATCGCCACCGTTGGTAACGACACTTTGCTTGCTTGCAGAGCTTAGCAACTTTCGTCTTGGCATTGCCGCGTTGCATGCCTTTGTGAGGTGCTTAACTAAATGTCTAGACGCTTTTTCTGCGTCGTCTGCTGCGAGAACAGTACTGAGAAAACTTCTACATCGAAATCTTTGTATTTTCAGCCGCTGTGCTCTATTCTCGTATGTTGCATTTTGTTTACCGGTTTCTAATATATTTCAATACTGATCGCTTGATGGTCGCTAAAAGTTAACTGTTCCATTACGCTCCATTTAGTATGTCTAATCGCAGAATTGCTTACAAACGTAATGTCGATAATCGAATGTCTACCATTACTGCAAAACGTACCCCCTTTATCCACTGCTCTCTTTACCATTTTGGTGATATAGATATCCATTTCCTGCATAAATTTTTGCATTGATTTTTTTTAGATAATCATAGCCTATAATGTAATCGAACGTCTTTAGATTAGATAGCAAATAAAAAGTCTATGCATTTCGCAAAATGTGAACCAGACATTTTTTATCTATAGAGTTCACACCATTGATAGATTTCAAAGTGAAGGGTTTGTCATTCGGTTTAAACCCTACTAGGAAAGGTAAGTTCATGATATAGTTTTTTGAAGTGCCAGTATCAATAAGTATCGACTTCAGTTTAAAAAATTTATTTCATCGTTATCGGGAAAGTTATTTACTAAGTTGTCCTCATAATTATCATAATCATAATAAGGGAAGTCGTCATAACCATGCTCTTTTTCATAGTCAACATCTCAGCAAGAATAATGCTCTCATCTGTATGTTCTTCCTCAGTTGCAGCTTCATTGTACCTATCTTTCTCTGGCACGCAGTTAACTTTCTGCGCTTTCCTAGTGGGAAATTTATGCGAACTTAATTGTTCCCTAGAACGTTTTGACGTCGTCGGCTGAGAAGGCTTCGATTGCTGCGGATATGCAGTGTTAGTGAATAGATGTTGGTTAGAGTGAGCGTATGGAGAAGTGCCTGTAATAGGTTGTACTATGGTCGATGTCCATAGGGACTGGACTATTCTGATAGTTGGGCCTATATTGTTGATTATATCGCTTTATTTGTTTAAAAACTGGATTTTGTATTATTGGTTTGTTTAAATTTATTACCTTACCTGTAGCAAACACACGTGCGAAGTCGTGACGCATATGGCTTGTTTCGAGTTCTTGAGCAGTTGCAAAGGCAGTTGGGAGTTGGGCCTAGCAGAGAATAGGATATCGCACATGGGGCGACGAACTCCAGATATAAAAACGCGTAATGCATTTTCCCTAGCACGCTTGTTACGAGCTTCAACGATAGCATTATTACCACTATGTGTCATTATTTGCTTGTTGACAATAAGGGCCAATTGTTTCTTTATTGTGTCCGTTATCGTCAAATTTTTCTGCCTTAGAATACTGAGCTCGTTTTCTAAAGTAAAGTGTTCTTTTCTCGGAATAAATTTGGTCAAGCCTGGCAATAATTGCTTTAAAATTATGCACTGTATTGTACGAAGAAAACGTGGAGTTCGCCAAGTTCATAATCTTATTTCGAAATATTCCCATATGTAATATTTTTCCGATCCTTCTTTGTAGTAACCCAAAATAAATTTTTATCAAAATTTATGTACATTAAGTTTCAAGTTGATGTTTCTAATTTTTGTCGTAATATATATAAATGGGTATGTGTATCTATGTATATTGGTACATATGTATATTTCTCATAAATAATTTTTGATTTATAAATGGTAGTTTGATATAACTCTTTAAAAACACAGGAAAGAAAAAGAAGTTATAAAATTTGTCGATTGGTTTGATTTAATATTAATATTGATTTACATATGCATATCAAGTCACATTACTCACACATTTCAGGATCGTGGAAGATGGCGCCACCTTGCAGCTCCAAATCTGTAAAAAAATGAAATTTATTTCTCCCTTTTTTTTCTTCTATTTCCTTTTTCCTTTTTTTTAGTATTATTTGTGTCTTTAGGCTGAATTACATAATATGTAAAGCAGATTTTTTATAGTTTCTTTTTTTCTAGCATAAGTTTCTGTTTCTTTCTTGTTCTTTTATTTACTTATTCTTACTATTCTTACTTACTATTCTTACTTCTTATTCTTACTTCTTATTCTTACTTACTATTTATTCTTTTATTTTATATAAAAGATAATAAGATAATTAAAACAAAAAAAAATATATATATACATATTTTGATAGCTTATTTTATTACATTTTATTTTTTTTTTTTTAGTTTTTAAAGATGACAGCATTACCATTCATTAATTAAGTAATTAATAAAAAAATGTAAATGAATAGATAATATAATAGAATATAAATACTAAATAAAAAATCGGTGAAAAATCACTCTGCTAACGCTTCCGTGTTCGGTATGTAAATTCTAGTCTGTTCTCTACTTTTTCGTTTTTTCATGTATATTATATACTCTGTTAGTGCATTGGTTTTAACTTGTATTGTTGATGTTGTTGTTGTTGTTCTTTATTCCAAACATATGTATATAGTTTTGGTTTTGCGAAAATTTAATGATGTTGTAGCTATGTAATTTTTATGTAGAAGTAAAAGTCTTTTGTTAAATACAAAAATTGGCGGGAATTCGTGGCTTCTTTTTTCTCGTTTTCTAGTTAACTAGCAGTAAATAATCGAATTAAACAATTGTTTGTACTTCTTGTACTGTATTTATTTGTTTCTCGTCTTTAGTCACGATTTGGTTTTTTCAATATGGCACAGATTTTCTTTTCTATTTTTCTGATTGTTTGATATTTTAACTAGCATGTTCTTTTTCTATTAGATTTAAAATTCATGTTTAAATGTTTCCTTCGAGTTCACAAACAACACACCACATTTTTCCACTTCTAAACTTTTTCTTTCAAATCAATTTTGAGCATTTTCCAAACTGATTCCTTTTTTTTTCTTTTAATTTTCTTTATTCAATCTCGCCAAAAATTAGTCACAACTTTTTCGCCATCTACATCATTTTTTTTTCTTTTCCCTCGCTCCAATCCTCTTCTTCATCTCCACTCTCTTCATTAATTCCCCTTCCATTCAAATTTCACACTTTCCCAAATTCCCCTTCCAGTCACACTTTCATTCAAACAATGTGCCCAACCACCTACAAAACATACCAAACATGCAAAACTATCACCTAGCGAAATTAGGCTTCTGCTGTGAGGCGAAATCTTGTGATTTTTATTTCTAAAAATTATTACAAAAAATATTTACACATAAAACAATTACCAATAACAATAATACTAACTAACAGAAAAGACAAAACTCTCCTTTGGTTTGAGAGATATGAGACACGGACTGCCACTACAAGTCTTCTGCTTTATTTTAGCGTGGGTTGAGTTTGTACAGGAAGTCCGAAAAGCATCAAGTGCTATTTCATTATTTAACGTAGGCACCTGTCTTTACGACTTATCCCACGGCATGCTACATGCTTGGATTTAATCTAAATCAAGAACCCAAGTATTTTTTAACTTATTAAAGGAAAAAGCCATTTGGTACCAAACTTGTACTCGAATCATGGTTCACAGACCATTCATCGTTACTGCTTTGGTAGACAGTTTTTTTGTACTTGTTAGCTTAACCACGGCCACCACGAGTCCGATCTCAAATCGCTCTGAGGCTTGGAACGACGTGAGCGCCCATGGTACCAGTTGTGAAGTCCCAACTGGTGAACGACTCGCCAAAACTAAATTTTTGGCTACCAATTGAATCTGTGAACATTCTAGGATGGCTAGTCCTCTACACCCTCCATTTATTACGTAAGAAACCTCCAGGAAGAGAACCTGGAGGAAAATGGATTAAGGCGTAACTATGTAAGCCAAAATTAATTGACATACATAGCTCCTGTATAAAATAGTATACAGGTTACCTATACTCCAGGAAGAGAACCTGGAGTACTTAGATCTTTCAAAGCTCACGTCAAAGTCATAAGCGATACGGATGATATCCTAAAGCATTGACCCTATGATTCGCGCAATTAGACCTACTGCCTTCCTCAGCTACTCTGCCTAGAGCAAAGTACCTAATGGTAACTACGTGATTTTTCGTAACTACTACTTTCACACAAGCGATTTCGCGTTACTACTGGATCCACGTAGATTCTGAGACCGACTTTTCGCTATTACGCTACTGGGCCGACTCATAATGTCATTGATTCGAAAATCAATGACTGAGCTTATATTACGCAAATCAAGGCCACCGCCACGGAAACCATTCGCATCATATCTGTCACTAATAAAATGACATCATTTTGACAACCTGCCATGCTGAATCATGGTCTTACAGAGATGTAACAGCGAGAAGAATCTCTATGCATGATTTAGCCGTCATGGGGCAGAGTTCAACGTCGCATTTAAGCGAGATTAAGCCTCATAAATGACGCTATAATCAGCTGAGCTCTTTCCATGATGTTGCCTAGGTCCCGCCACGAAGAGGCACATGCTATTGGGACCCGTTGATTTTGTACAGCGAGTTAAGCTTAATATCCACCACTCTCCTTTTCTTTATTCGTGGCAACAAGAAATATTCTGTGCTACATTAAGATGTGCAGAATAGAAGCGGTTAGAGTTATCGTAGATGGACTAGAGCATATAATAGAATTATTAGAAAAATTAGCAAAGCATACAACCACTACAAGTGACACCAGAAGTGAAACTACCATTCTATGAAATCTTAAGGCTCCTAGAATGAATTTTAGAGAGGCGTTCCATGATCTTGATTTATTAGCGACTGAACTAGCGGAAATTCGAGGCAAGGTCTGTGAAGAGGCAATAGAAAAAGCAAAGTTAAAAATAGGATATTGATAAAATAATACGTGTAAGAAGAGGTCGCAATTCCCCGGAGAATTAGGTAGACATGTTGGTCTTTCAGCAGAGAGTGAAATTTCTCGCGTTATGAAAAGCATTCTTGACCGTCTAAAACAACAAATATGAAATCAATTTACACGATTTTAATCCATTTCGGGTTGCACGAGATTGTGATGAATAAGTGCTTTTTTTTTTTGTTAACGAGGAGTAAAAGCATCAAAAGCCGTAGTCAGTGCGGGACTTTAACCCGCTAAACATCTCTTCTCGTCATCACGGTAATCCTCCCGGAACCACCGTTAGGTATTACGTCAGGAGGCCGTAAGAGCATTTCTGCTCAATCGTCAGTTATTAGGTCGGTCTATGTTCGTTACCGTTCTCGGCTTGCTCATGAAAACGCTGCAGTTGCATTATTTCACCTACAATCAAGCGGCTTACCTCCCAAGCTCTGCTGGAGCTGCACATATGCTGCACTATTCCAAAAGGAGTAACTCTTTGTCCCATCATTTCTTGGAGGGCATCTCGCTGTCGCTCATATCGCACGCACTCTTGGATTACATGCTCTACGTTCTCTTTTTTTGTTTTACAAGCAATACAAAATGGATCACTTACCAGTTTGTATTTATAGAGGTATTCCCGAAAGCATCCATGACCAGAAAGAAACTGTGTAAGGTAGTAATCGACTTGCCCAAATTTTCTCTTGTACCACGGCTTGATGTTTGGTACAAGATGGTGCGTCCAACGGCCTTTCACCGACCTGTCCCACCTTTGCTGCCACTCGTCTAAGCTCAGTTCACGAAACCTATCTCGTTCCACCTGTCTTTCATTGCGGTTATTGAGAGCTCTAATAGCTTTCGCCTCTTTAGCTGCTATATACACCGGCAGCCTTCCTGCGATAACATCTGCTGCTTCTTGAGAGACTGTTCTAAAAGCGCAACATACTCGTAGTGACATCAGCCTGTGTGCACTCATCATCCCTCTCATATAGGACTTTACGGCTGTTGCGTCTGCCCAGACTGGAGCAGCATACATTAGCGTTGATGTGCTGACGCTTGCAAGCAGTTTTCGGGTATCTTGCTTCGGCCCACCAATATTAGGCATTACTCTCGCTAGTGCTTGCCCTACTTTCAGCGCTTTGCAACTTGCATATATTAAGTTATCCGGTCTAACACAACACCTAAGTATTTCAAGCTGTGTTTTGATTCGATTATGTGTCCATCAACTCGTATCTGCATCATTTCAACTTTTTTCCGGCTACTAATTAACACCGCTTCTGTGTTTTGCGAGGCTAGCTCCAGGCCCACTTTCTGCAACTAATCTTTGATGTTTTGAATGGGCATTGCACAATTCATGGTTACTTCAGCAATGGTCTTGGCAACAACTACGACAGCTACGTCGTCCGCATACCCAACTATGTGTACATGGCTTGGTACTCCGACCTTAAAAACTCCATCATACATAATGTTCCATAGGATAGGTCCAAGGACAGATTCTTGAGGTACTCCTTTTCTTATTATGTGTTTTTTAACTCCATCGTCAGTGTCGTAGTACAGAATACGGTCATTTAAGTAGTCCTGTATGATGTTCACCAGATAATCAGCCATTCGCAGCGCATGAACAGCCTCCAAAAGCGCCTTCCATCTCGCTGAGTTAAATGCATTCTTAATATCCAGAGTGACTACTGCACAATACTCTTTGCTGCCGCCTTTCCATCTCTGGCCCGCTATAGCATTCCTGGCTAAATTACACACATCACTGATTGCATCGAGTGTTGACCTCTGCTTCCTGAAGCCATATTGCCGCTTAGATAGACCGCCAATGCCTTCAGTATATCTCTCCATACGGTTAGCTATAGTTTTCTCTAACAGTTTCCCCAGTCCATCAATCATGCACAGTGGGCGATAGGAGGACGGCTCTTCAGGTGGCTTTTTTCCTTTAGGTATAAGAACCAAACGTTGACGTTTCCAGGCCCGCGGAAATTTACCTTCTCTTAAACAGGTTGCCAATATTTTGGCAAAGAGCTCTGGCCGCTTATTTAAGGCTGTCTTAATGACGACGTTCGGAATGCCATCTAATCCCGGCGCTTTGTTGAGCTTAATGCCCCTTGCTATTTCCGCTATCTCGTGCGCTGTCACCTCAGGTATTTGCGGGTTGGGGTTTTGCATAATGTGCACTCCACTTCTCTGAACGTCATTCGGAAAGAGTCCCTTAACTATTTTTTCTAGCATTCTGGGGCATTTGATGATATGGCTTTTTCCTCCTTTTATTTTTGCAAAAATAACTTTGTACGCATTTCCCCATGGGTTCGTCTCAACTTCATCTATAAGCACACGCATTGCTGTTTTCTTACTTTCCTTGATCGCCTTGCAAAGTTGTTTTTTTTTTTTCGCTTGTACAAGTTTTCCCAGATTTCATATCCTTCTTGCCCTATGTGTCTTTGTTTTTGCCTTCTATATTTAAGTGTATCTGAGCGTAACACAGCCAGATCCTCATTCCACCAATACGCCTCCTTTCCTTTGCGAGCTGAGTACTTACGTGGCATTGATGCATCACACACTTTCGTCAATTCTTCTGTGATCTGCTGCACGTTTTCTTCTGTTCCTCCAGTGGGGGAAGACATGCTATCAATCATAAGGTCAAGAACGTCTTTATCAAGCAACTTGACTCTGCAGCTAGTTCTTATGGATTTAATCGGGGCCTTATGCCTACTAATACCCGGCTTATAAATCTCATACGTCAAGGCGTTGTGGTCACTGTGTGTGTATAGGTCAGCAACCATCCATTTGGTTTGTCTAGCAAGTGCTATGCTGCAAAAGGTTAGGTCAATTATTGAGCATCGACCTGCTTTGCTATACGTGCTAGCCGAGCCATGGTTTAACAGGGCGAGGTCAAGACTGGCAAACGCTTCCAGAAGTACCGAACCTCTTCTAGTAGTTCTGACACTCCCCCATTCAATCGCCCACGCGTTAAAGTCTCCCGCAATTACTGCAGGTGATTTTCCTCTGACATGAGCAACAATCTTGTCTATCACTGATGTGAAGGCTTGTAGCGGTAAACTAGGAGGCATATAACAACTGTAAAAATGTATTCCTTTTATTTTTGCATGTACAAAGTATTCCTCTTGCTGATCAGGCATGCTTTCAAACGCTATGTTTGAACAAGTCCAAATAGCACATGTTTTAGTCTTACCGTAGGCCCAGTTGTCATCTGTCTTACATGCATATGGCTCACTCAATATTGCGACATCTACATTCTGCTCCAGCACTGTTTGCGTTAGTAGTAGCTGATGAATAAGTGTGGTTGACCGTATTTGCGCACACCCGTCTTTGCATCTCCTCCATATTCGCTCATGAGCCTCGGGTGTCCAACGTACGTCGCTAGCAAAATATGTACAGCCATATTCTAAGCACCACGGAGACGAGAACGATAATCGTCTCTCGAGACTCACGAAAACTCAGTCTCTGCAATCCAAGAGTCACGAAAATAAAATCGTCTATCTAATACGTAAACGTCACCTCAATTTAGGTTGCGCTCTTCGCTATTTTTACGTGTAAGAAAGGTTTTTGAAGCAAATAGAATTTTCAGTGGTGGTGATCATGATGGTTGCTGGCAAAAATGTTATTACTATGTTCTTTAGATTTCGCTTTGAACCAAGAAAAATAGAATTGTTTTTTATTTTTGAAACCTTGTGCAAGAAAGTGTGAAAATTTGCAGTGATTGATAAAATAGATATAAATACAAATAGAAATAAATACAAGTAATAGACTGGCGTTCGCCACATCTTAAGCTTGCACAGTATTTTTTAAGATATTTAATAAAAGATAAATTTTTGGCCATACAGCCTACAGAAATATCAAATATAAAGATATATAAATATTCAAAATTTGAATATTGAATATTTGAATTTCAAATATGTGTATGTAAATTATAAAAAAAAAGCATGTTGTAAACAGAAAACACAAAAATTGAAAAGTTTGGTTATTTCCGCAAACCTATTAGAAACTTCGATAAAACTTGGGAAACACAACACCCAACAATAAGTAACCGTTCATTAAAAAATAATATTATTTTTCAAAATAATAATAATAATAATATATATTTTCAATCTCTATCATGCCTATTTCTATATGAGTATATAAACACTAACGCTTATTAACACTAATACTATGTTCGCACTAGCTCGAAATTGCCTTCGAAATTGAGTCAATTTCGTCCGAAATTGAAAGTGTTCGGACTCGCATTCACAATTTCATTTGACGTTTCATTTGTTTACTGCGCGACTTTCATTGGCATTAGCAAACAATGGAAATTGTCCAAATTTTACAATTAACAATTAACAGTCAGAACATAAATGCTTCGCAAATACAGCTGCGGAGAAAATGGATGTCTAAGCGGAGAGTAATAAAAAAAAAACCCAGATTGCCGCTCTTATGACAAGGCAAACAGTATTGCTAGCTTTGGCGTCTTCAATTAAGGCAGAACTATCAACTGTGGTGAGGAAAATTATGTGCTTATTTAAATCCGCAAATAAAATTATTCTCATAAAAGAATCGAAGGAGTTCATTCTGGGAGTTCGATTGTCAAGTCAACAATGACCACTTCTTCAAAAGCAATTTTCGTATGGACCGCCGAATTTTCACGTATTTGTGTCAAATGCTTCATAATCTGAAAAAAAGGATACCAAATTTCGGAAATGTGTTCCACTGGAGAAACGTGTCGCTATTGCATTATATTGCATTAGGTTCCTCTTCAGAGTATTGCAGTATCGGAAACCTTTTCGGAGTAGGTAAATCTACAGTGTGCGAGATTGTTATGGACTTTTGCGAAGAAGTGTGGTCCTCGCTGAGACACCAATATTTTCAATCACTTCCGCTAGGTTAGGTTAGGTTAAGTGGCTGTTTGCACAGCTCACTTAGGCCATAAAGAAAAGGTCCCTTGTGATACCGCAGACTCGGAGTTAACTCGGAGGAACACCTTAAGGTATATGAGGAAGAGGATTTATACAATTCACTGGTTGATGATAGCCAACCTGAGCTGAGAATGAACTTCCTCAGAAGTAACACAGAAATATCTTTCAATTCGGTCAGTGACTGAAAGAAATAGGCCCCTAAGTGGATAAATCTCTTCCTGGATAGCGCTGGACATTCGCAGAGCAGGTGGAAGACATTTTCTTCTTCCTCCGGATCACTGCAGCTTCTGCAGAAGTCATTCGACACCGCTCCCAGTCTTGCCGCATGTCTACCTATAAGACAATGCCCAGTAAGCACAGCAACCAGATCTGCAATTTGTTTTCTCGGAGATCTGATAAGGTGTGTCGAGCGGTTTGTGTTATAGGTTGGCCAAATCAATCTGGAGACTATACAGTTGTCTTTACTGGCTTGTGGTTTGCTGTGTCCATGGCCTTATTTAGTGTATTTAGTTTAAAAGTGTATAATGGCATTGCAATAGTTTCATTCAATGCTTCTTCACTGACAGTTCCAGCCCTGGCTAGGTCATCTGCTATGCAGTTTCCTGATATGCCACAATGACCTGGAACCCAAATCAAGCGTATGTTGAAAAAGTCTGCAAGCTCGTTTAGAGATCTCCTGCACTTGATTGCACTTGTCGACGTCAAGTATTCAGCGCTCATTGCTTTAATGGCTGCTTGACTATCAGAGAAAATATTAATATTCCTAGTCGATGGAATATTTCTTTGTATCCATTTTGTCACCTCATGGATGGCCATAATTTCGGCCTGGAACACACTGCAGTGGTCCGACATTTTGATGGCTCGCCGAAGCTTCTACCTTTTACAATATACTCCGAATCCAACCTTGCCATTGAGTTTGGATCCGTCCGTGTAGAAGTTTAAGCATTTCCTTCTGCCGTGAATATTTCCTACCCACTCCGACCTTTGCGGTATGAGAGTATAGAATTTTCTTCCGAAGAGGGATTTTGCGGTTTCATAATCTACTGGATTTGAATTATCAATGAGATTATTAAGTATGGAACTGTGTCCGTAGTTCCTCTGTGTCCAATTTCCCGATTGACTTAGCCTTTTCGCTGTGTTTAAAGCTAGCATCTTCCCAAAAATATCTATGGGTAGAAGATGCAGCATAGCGTTTAAGGCATCAGAGGGAGTGGTTCTCATGGCACCACTAATAAGTATGGTTGCTTGCCTTTGGACTCTACTTGCCAGTTTTTGGTTAGAAAGCTTTTCTAACGATGGCCACCAAATCACACTACTATATAAGAGGATAGGTCTTACAATGGTCACATAGAGCCAATACGCAATACTCGGCGAAAAGCCCCAGCTCCTGCCTATTATTTGTTTGCTGGTGTAGAGAGCCACGATGGCTTTTTTGATCCTATATTCGATATTAGGTTTGAAGGATAATTTCCTATCCAGAATGATTCCTAAGAATTTGACCTTATCCGTGAAGGAGAGTTGAACTCCATCTAGTTCCACTGGTGACAAGACTGATGACCTGTGTTTCCTTGTAAACAGTGTGAGGTGTGTCGAGGACCACGCTCTGTGTCGGAGCGCAGAGAGTAAGCGGACGGTAAATTCGCTCATTCCAGATCGTTGCCGCAATGCGGTTATCGGCATCTCCTCTTTACATCATGACGACGGAGAGAGTAGTCCCGTAAAGTGGCGTGATCGAAGTTTCTAGAAGAATTTTTTTTCTATGAACTTCACATCACGCCATCCTACGGGACTTGCAATGAAAGTCGATCATGGTGAGAGGGAGTGAGATGTCACTAGCTGCGCAGCGGCGGCGACTGGAATGAGCGAGGCAAACCAGTTTGCTTTCTGCCGCTTCGAAACAAAGCTGGTTTGAAAAACAGACAGTCGGTGATGAGAAATTGAAGTTTTTAGCAGTAAAAAGCAGGGTTTCCAAATTAATACTGTGAAAAACATTTAAAAACATTTGCTTAATAATTGATAACAACCATCTTAAATATTAAAATTTCTTTAATTAAAAGAAAAAAAGTTCAACTGTCACGTCACTCGTTGACATTGAAGTGACTAATTAGGTGACAAAACAAAAAATAACTAAATCTGTTTTGCGAAAGATGTTGCAGAAATACCGAATTTAGTAATAACAGCAACAATAAAGTGTTACTGTAATAACTGTTAAATAGCCGTGCAATAATAAGAACATCATGAACAGTAAAAGCCCATTTATTGCCCAAATTACTTAGTGGTCGACCAATTATGTTTATTAATCAACATTAAACGACGATTAGCGGCTGTTTGATATTTGAGAAGGCATAATTAAATGCTAAAATTGTGTTATAGTGGAAGTGACTATGAACTGAACAACAACAGCAGCTGCGGTTAGAAAAACCAAGTGTTAGAAATAGAGCAGAAGAACTTCTATCGGGCGACTTTTTTTTGAATGCGATCAAGCAGCTATAAATGAGCAAAAACAGAATAGCAACATAGAAATAGCAGCGTTCTCTGTGTTTTCTATTTGGAGCAATAATATGCAAAATGCAACAGTAAATCGCTAAACATCGGCTTTCGCAACAGCCACGAACGAAAATAAAATTGCCGACAGTAGAAGCAATAAATAGCAGCGCTTTTCTTCGCAGCATATAAATGCTATACTTCACAACAACAGCGCAGCTATTGATAATGTATATCGACGATGTAAAAACCTTAAATCAGTCTGATAAGTGCACAATTTACTTTAGCATAAATATCGAATTGTGTTGTTTTATTTTATGATTCATATATTATATATATATATTTGTTGACGTATTAGTGAATTTCATAATGTTTAAAAATTAAGTATCTTATTTTATTAGTTTTGGTTAAATTTATCTAAACATTTTTCTTGTTTTTTTAAAAGATTGTTCGCTTACTTCTATTCGGTAGTTACGTATCCTTACCATTTACAATTTTTTTGTTGTGAATTAACGGCTGGTATCCAAACAATCTTAATGATTTTTTTTTTGCTGCTTAAGTGCATTTTGATATATTTACAGGGTTCCGAGCTACCTTTGTGGGCGCCTTCAACAGGAGTTCGTAACCAGGTAATTGCGTGGTAATCACAATTTTGTCAAATTTTGTTGGGGACAGCAGTTTATTTTTGTTGTTGTAATCTTTTGCAAATGAATACAAGCGTGTCCATTACTGCCGACATTATCATTTAATTTTCACATTAAGCCAAGTAAAGATTATATTTTTTCCTGTGCATTATTTGATTTTTCCACTCTTGTGATTAATTATATTTAATTGTTTTTGTATTGATTGGAACTTATAAGAGTCGTTATAAGAAATAAATTAATATGTATTGAAAACTAATTATTTGTATTTGCTAGACAATGGATTGAACATTAACTTAGGTTAACAGGTGAGTTAGCGGTTTCACTACGCGCAGCCAGGCGACACTTAATAAGGGGTTGGCGCACAAACTTGCAACGCGCCAACCATGGTAGGGCGGTTATAGAAAGGGGGAGGGAAATAACATCAACTCCTCCCCCCCCCCCCTCTTCCTCTCATCTCTCTCTCCCACCGATCCTCCGCGTTGTACTGTTTTTTTTTTCGTTGGTTTTTGCCGCCACTAACTTCGTATCGATCCCGAGCGGATTTCGTCGTGTAAATTTTCGATTATCGGTCTTGTCTTTGGCTGTAGAGCCAATGTCAGCCTCAGCTCCGATCTGTTTTTTTGTAACTGGGGTATAAAGACACTGTCGGGGTTGTTGAAGAACCCCTCCACTTTCCTTGAGCACGGCCGGACGAGCTGAGCCGCCCTGACAGTGGTCATCTTTTTCGTCATTTTAATTTTTTTTTATTTTGTTAATTTAGTTTACCGCGAACGCTACCCCCATACGTTACAACAGTATTATATTAGTCTTGTTAGGGTTCACCGATAGGCCGCAATTTCTGGCCCAAACAGTTAATAGATTAAGGGCTCTTTGCATGAGGTCTCTGAGTGTCGATGGAAACTTGCCCGATATGTATATAGGTACGTCATCGGCATAGGCAACGATTTTGTACCCGTTGTTTTCCATCTCTAAAAGCAGGTTGTTCAGCGCAAGATTCCACAGTAGTGGTGAAAGGAGTTCCCCTAGTTGCAAACCTTGTAACCTTAGTGGAGCCCAATTAGGACGAGATGCTTCTTTTCGACAGCAGCTCAGTTACAAACCCAATGGTAGGACCCTCTATATTGAGACGTTCCAGGGATTGCACTATAGCTTCTGGTTTTATTTTATTAAAAGCCCCTTCGATGTCTAGGAACGATACAAGAGTAAATTCTTTATGCATGAGAGTTTTCTCAATAGAGCTCGTTAGCGCATGCAAGGCAGTCTCAGTAGAGCGTCCTTTGGTGTAAGCATGCTGACTTGATGAGTATTTAGCATGGTCTAATCTGCCTCTTATTTGTAGGTCCAGAAGTCGTTCCATAACCTTCAGGAGGAAGGATACTAGACTGATAGGCCTGAAATCATTTGGTGCGAGTTCGCATCGCAACACACTATAAGATCCTTTTGTAGTTTCCCTACATCATCGATGAGTTTGTGGAGCTCTACATTTGGCGGTGGCTCCGGCGCATCATATGGGAGATAGGCCGATGCCAGCCAGTAGTCCGTCCCGTTTATGTTCAGGGTAACTACAGTCAAATCACTAGTGCTGTAGTTATATAAGATAGAAATGTTAAGACCCTTTTTAGCTATAACACAGGCTCTACACCTACCTGCGCTAAGAATTGCAAGGGTGTTGAAACCAGGCGTCTTCAATCCAGAAATGCGGTCCTTGGTGATCCAAGGCTCTTGGATGAAGGCAATGTCAGCCTCTTCTGCACATAGACGAAGCAGGAGTGCTGCACTGGCAGCCCTTGAGTGGTGGAGGTTAATCTGCAGACATCGAAGCATCTGCAGAAATGTTGTCCACCTCTACCACCGTTCTGTCAGTCTCTTCCTCGGAAGTGAGTAGTGTATCCTCCTCGAAGAGATCTCTGCATCCTAGCGACTCTGAATCAGAAACAAGAAGATTGTCCTCCTCTACGCTCATGGCCGTCTCTGAAACTTGAGTCGTAGGGGGGGACGACGCTTAACAGCAGTCGTCGGCCCCTATCGCCTTCTGGTCGGACCTGTATATTTTTAGGACGACTTTGCTGAAACCGAAGGCTATAGCGGCCTCGGACATCTTAAGATGCCTCCTTGCACCCTCAGCATCTCCCAGTTTATTAACCTTCCAGTCGCTGGTGGGTATATCCGATTTACACAACCGAATAAGCTCTAAAATAGAGGACTCCTCTGCCGGGGCAGACGGAATCCAGGCGTGTGCTCTCGGACGACTGGGGATGTTTTCTTTGCTGACCACATCCTGTGAGAATCCCGGCCAGATTTCACTAACCTTGTTCACCGCGTCCTTGTAGAGGTCTAAGGATCTCTGGTCACTGAAAGCGATCAGCTTAATTCTACCCTGGTACCAGCCAGCATCCTGACAGGTGGGTATGGGACCAGGCTTCTCCTTTAGGACTTGGAGGAACATCGAAGCTAGAGAGCTTTCAACCCATCTCCAGTTGTCCTTAGAGATGCCGCCATCCTTGTCACATCGGTCGATAACCGCCATAACCAGCGAAGCTTTTGCCGCCTCGCTGAAGCTATTTGGCGGCGGCCCGAAGAGGGCTTTGTCCCTGGGTGTTTTCATTCTCTTGGAGGCTTGGATGGCATCTTCTGGGGACCTGGCACGCTTGACCGTCTCCTGGCTGCTGGGAATAGGCCGGGCGTACCCTGAAGTAACGCCTTTCACCCATTCTAGAGCGGATCTTGTTTCCTCGGAAAGACTAGAGGGATCCTTCTCTCCATGCAACCTAAGAAGTCTTTTTGCCGAGCGGAGATTTTTATGCCTGATGCGTGACGGACGGATGTACTTTGATTGACTGGTGGTGACCCGCTTGTCCTTGGATCCACCAGTCACCGATGCTGTTTTCAGGGATCCTGGAACAGGTCCCTTCACCTCAACCGTCGCACCCTTTTTTGATGTTGAGCCCGTTTTCGGTACGCTCCCTAGTCTAAGTACCTCGGCTTTACGGTTAGCTGTTACAGCCACCTTGAAGCGTTGAGTACCCGAGCTGCTAAGTTTTTGGGTGTTTCCACCCACTATAGCGGCGGAGGTTTTAACACCTCGCCGGGTTGGTCTGGAAGTTTTAGCACCTCCAGATGTCGGTATTTTAAGAGGGCCGCCCTCTGTGAAGGTTGTATTAGTTGTTAAATCAATGTTGATCCCACGAGTATGGGGGTATTGAGGTCCGCCATGTCATAGCCCCCGATAACATGGTAAGGGCACAGTTACATACTGAGGCGCCCAGGTATCAGTATGGCTCCGTACAAATACAGCCGGTTACCCCTGGCTGCAAACCATCCATGGGCACGGGTCGCATGACACCCTGGATTAGGGGGGGATTTTATAGACCTCCCGGTCTAGATCCGTAGCTTTTAGCGAAGCAGGGTCACCTCGAGCAGGCATGGCATATGCCACAGCTAGCAGTCCTGACAAGGTAGAGGCTATATATTCGCTTAATCTTGTCCTGTGTAGTGAAACACTTGACCCCATCACTTCCGCTAACTGCTGGAAAAATCTATGAAAACGTTCAGGGTTTCTAATAGTTGGGGTTGCTACAATGTCTAGGAGCTCTTGATAATCTTTAAATATAATATTGGCAATGTTATTCTTTACAAATTTCAATATGCATTTCTTCCACCAGATGGATGTCACATTGAAGTACACCCCCGTGCCCAAGATGCTGTCGACTTTTTTAATTACAAAGGGTGATATTCCACCCTTTTATTGGCTTTGGTTGATTACAGGTTTCTTTTGTTCATTATCATAATATGTACATTCTCATATATATTCTTCAATATGAATACTTTCATATATCGTTTTATGTACATCCAAGTTGGAAGCCCTGGCCGATGCAATGGCTCCCAAATATTTCAAACTTCGTCGTTAAAGAGATATCTTGATGACTGCCATCTTCTGGAACACCACGAAAAAATAATAATGGGTGTTAAAGTCTGTGAGGTGTGGCGGGGCTCACGCTCTGTGTCGGAGTGCAGAGCGTAAGCAAACGAAGAGCCGCTCTTTCCAGCCCGTGTCTGCAATGCAGATATCGGCATCTCCTCTTTCCATCATGCGACGGACTGATGAGTCCCGTATGATGGCGTGGTGGAAGTTTCGAGAAAACAAGTTTTTTTTCTATGAACTTCACATCACGCCATCCTACGGGACTAGCAATTAACGCTGACGCCGATAAGAGAGAGAGAGATGTCCATATGTGCAGAGCGGCCACGACTGGAATGAGCGGAGCAAACCAGTTTTCGCTCTGCAGCTTCGACACAGATCGTGTGCTGATAAACAGTCAGTCTGGAAGTGATAAGAGAAGCGCAAACAAGTCCCGATGCGCTGCTCTAGAAAGCAAAGCAAATAGAAAGGAAAAAAGAAGAACCTACATTTATAAATCAAACAATTTTATAACGCAACAAATCCAACTACAACAACAACTAAGAAAATGAACTGTGTAATAATAATAAATACTCCATTATCTGCAACAACAATAACAACCTCCACTTCAAAATAACACCATCGCACGCAACAATAGCTTTCGTTCGTACTTTGTTTAAAGTTCTGATTGGTTCTTATAAGGACTTATAACAACTAAACTAATAAGAAAGCGGAAATGACAACCATATTAACGTGTCGCTGTTCTATTTGCGTTTTCTTTGGATATTTTGATGAATTTAATGTATTTGTTTTACACTTTGTCGGCACAAAATAACAATTATACGAATAAATGAAGCACAAATTTTTGAAGAAACAGTTAAAAGGACAGCAAAAGCAGAAAAAAAAATCCCATTTAATCCCAGCTTTTCTTAATGTGAACAAGAAGAAAAATAAACAACATAAATATTTAAGGAAATTGTTGTAAACCCCAAAAAGAAAAAAATTATAAGTTGAATTAAAAGAAGAAAAAAAAAGGAGAGAAAAAAGAAACAAAAACAAAACAAAGAAAAAAAGAAACAAGAGAAAATTAAAAGATTGCTATATTTTTGTGTTTTTCAAACTTTAAAAATTACAAGAATAATATTATTAAACTTTAATATATATTATTATTATTATTTAAAGAAATCAAGGGAAAAATAACTTTGAAAAATGAAACAAAAGAAAAACAAAAATGCCATAATTAATGTGCCTGTTAAACGGAAAAACATTTAAATTATTATTGAATTTAATTTTAACCATTTTTTTTTGGTTAAAATTTAGGTTCAATACGAGATTTAATGAACGATATTAACTTTGAACAATTGAAATTGTGTGTATTATTTGCTTTAACTCATGATGATTACGTATAAAATATTTCCGCCGCCATTATTTTTTATATATATATATAATATAACATAGCATATAACATATTTTTTTTGTTATTTCCCTTTTGATTATTAATTTTAGCAAAGTAAGTTTAAATTCGTTTTAATATTACATTAATTTTTTTTTATTTCGATATAAATTCTTAGTTTGTATTATGGAAGGGAATATTTTTTTTTTTTTGGATTACAGGTAGCTTATATTTTTTTTATTATTCTAATTGACATTTCTTATTTTTTTTTACGTTTAGTTAGTATTTTTTTCCGCTCGATTTCTTTTTGCTTGTTGTTAATTATTTTTTTTTCTTCTTGCGAACATTTTTATCCAGGGTTTAATTTTATATTCAGGTTCATGTTTTTTTTATCTCGATTAAATGCAATTTTCTTTTATATTTTTTTTTAATCTTCGATTTTGCAGTCTCAGGCCGTGGGTTCGAATAAGGCATTCGAAACATTTTTTTTTGCGTATGTGTTTCGAAAATACCACCTTTTCCAGCTTGCTCTGGCCACAGGTGACCGAGCATCACCTGTTTTGTGAGGTGTGTCGAGGACCACGCTCTGTGTCGGAGCGCAGAGAGTGAGCGGGCGGTAAATTCGCTCATTGCAGATCGTTGCCGCAATGCGGTTATCGGCATCTCCTCTTTACATCATGACGACGGAGAGAGTAGTCCCGTAAAGTGGCGTGATCGAAGTTTCTAGAAGAATTTTTTTTCTATGAACTTCACATCACGCCATCCTACGGGACTTGCAATGAAAGTCGATCATGGTGAGCGGGAGTGAGATGTCGCTAGCTGCGCAGCGGCGGCGACTGGAATGAGCGAGGCAAACCTGTTTGCTTTCTGCCGCTTCGAAACAAAGCGTGGTTTGAAAAACAGACAGTCGGTGATGAGAAATTAAAGTTGTTAGCAGTAAAAAGCAGGGTTTCCAAATTAATACTGTGAAAAACATTTAAAAACATTTGCTTAATAATTGATAACAACCATCTTGAATATTAAAATTTCTTTAATTAAAAGAAAAAAAGTTCAACTGTCACGTCACTCGTTGACATTGAAGTGACTAATTAAGTGACAAAACAAAAAATAACTAAATCTGTTTTGCGAAAGATGTTACAGAAATAACGAATTTAGTAATAACAGCAAAAATAAAGTGTTACTGTAATAACTGTTAAATAGCCGTGCAATAATAAGAACATCACGAACCGTAAAAGCCCATTTATTGCCCAAATTACTTAGTGCTCGACCAATTATGTTTATTAATCAACATTAAACGACGATTAGCGGCTGTTTGATATTTGAGAAGGCATAATTAAATGTTAAAATTGTGTGTTATAGTGGAAGTGACTATGAACTGAACAACAACAGCAGCTGCGGTTAGAAAAACCAAGTGTTAGAAATAGAGCAGAAGAACTTCTATCGGGCGACTTTTTTTTGAATGCGATCAAGCAGCTATAAATGAGCAAAAACAGAATAGCAACATAGAAATAGCAGCGTTCTCTATGTTTTCTATTTGGAGCAATAATATGCAAAATGCAACAGTAAATCGCTAAACATCGGCTATCGCAACAGCCACGAACGAAAATAAAATTGCCGACAGTAGAAGCAATAAATAGCAGCGCTTTTCTTCGCAGCATATAAACGCTATACTTCACAACAACAGCGCAGCTATTGATAATGTATATCGATGATGTAAAAACCTTAAATCAGTCTGATAAGTGCACAATTTACTTTAGCATAAATATCGAATTGTGTTGTTTTATTTTATGATTCATATATTATATATATATATTTGTTGACGTATTAGTGAATTTCATAATGTTTAAAAATTAAGTATCTTATTTTATTAGTTTTGGTTAAATTTATCTAAACATTTTTCTTGTTTTTTTAAAAGATTGTTCGCTTACTTCTATTCCGTAGTTACGTATCCTTACCATTTACAATTTTTTTGTTGTGAATTAACGGCTGGTATCCAAACAATCTTAATGATTTTTTTTTTGCTGCTTAAGTGCATTTTGATATATTTACAGGGTTCCGAGCTACCTTTGTGGGCGCCTTCAACAGGAGTTCGTAACCAGGTAATTGCGTGGTAATCACAATTTTGTCAAATTTTGTTGGGGACAGCAGTTTATTTTTGTTGTTGTAATCTTTTGCAAATGAATACAAGCGTGTCCATTACTGCCGACATTATCATTTAATTTTCACATTAAGCCAAGTAAAGATTATATTTTTTCCTGTGCATTATTTGATTTTTCCACTCTTGTGATTAATTATATTTAATTGTTTTTGTATTGATTGGAACTTATAAGAGTCGTTATAAGAAATAAATTAATATGTATTGAAAACTAATTATTTGTATTTGCTAGACAATGGATTGAACATTAACTTAGGTTAACAGGTGAGTTAGCGGTTTCACTACGCGCAGCCAGGCGACACTTGATAAGGGGTTGGCGCACAAACTTGCAACGCGCCAACCATGGTAGGGCGGTTATAGAAAGGGGGAGGGAAATAACATCAACTCCTCCCCCCCCCCCTCCTCTCATCTCTCTCTCCCACCGATCCTCCGCGTTGTACTGTTTTTTTTTTCGTTGGTTTTTGCCGCCACTAACTTCGTATCGATCCCGAGCGGATTTCGTCGTGTAAATTTTCGATTATCGGTCTTGTCTTTGGCTGTAGAGCCAATGTCAGCCTCAGCTCCGATCTGTTTTTTTGTAACTGGGGTATAAAGACACTGTCGGGGTTGTTGAAGAACCCCTCCACTTTCCTTGAGCACGGCCGGACGAGCTGAGCCGCCCTGACAGTGGTCATCTTTTTCGTCATTTTAATTTTTTTTTTATTTTGTTAATTTAGTTTACCGCGAACGCAACCCCCATACGTTACAACAGTATTATATTAGTCTTGTTAGGGTTCACCGATAGGCCGCAATTTCTGGCCCACGCAGTTAATAGATTAAGGGCTCTTTGCATGAGGTCTCTGAGTGTCGATGGAAACTTGCCCGATATGTATACAGGTACGTCATCGGCATAGGCAACGATTTTGTACCCGTTGTTTTCCATCTCTAAAAGCAGGTTGTTCAGCGCAAGATTCCACAGTAGTGGTGAAAGGAGTTCCCCTAGTTGCAAACGTTGTAACCTTAGTGGAGCCCAATTAGGACGAGATGCTTCTTTTCGACAGCAGCTCAGTTACAAACCCAATGGTAGGACCCTCTATATTGAGACGTTCCAGGGATTGCACTATAGCTTCTGGTTTTATTTTATTAAAAGCCCCTTCGATGTCTAGGAACGATACAAGAGTAAATTCTTTATGCATGAGAGTTTTCTCAATAGAGCTCGTTAGCGCATGCAAGGCAGTCTCAGTAGAGCGTCCTTTGGTGTAAGCATGCTGACTTGATGAGTATTTACCATGGTCTAATCTGCCTCTTATTTGTAGGTCCAGAAGTCGTTCCATAACCTTCAGGAGGAAGCATACTAGACTGATAGGCCTGAAATCATTTGGTGCGAGTTCGCATCGCAACACACTATAAGATCCTTTTGTAGTTTCCCTACATCATCGATGAGTTTGTGCAGCTCTACATTTGGCGGTGGCTCCGGCGCATCATATGGGAGATAGGCCGATGCCAGCCAGTAGTCCGTCCCGTTTATGTTCAGGGTAACTACAGTCAAATCACTAGTGCTGTAGTTATATAAGATAGAAATGTTAAGACCCTTTTTAGCTATAACACAGGCTCTACACCTACCTGCGCTAAGAATTGCAAGGGTGTTGAGACCAGGCGTCTTCAATCCAGAAATGCGGTCCTTGGTGATCCAAGGCTCTTGGATGAAGGCAATGTCAGCCTCTTCTGCACATAGACGAAGCAGGAGTGCTGCACTGGCAGCCCTTGAGTGGTGGAGGTTAATCTGCAGACATCGAAGCATCTGCAGAAATGTTGTCCACCTCTACCACCGTTCTGTCAGTCTCTTCCTCGGAAGTGAGTAGTGTATCCTCCTCGAAGAGATCTCTGCATCCTAGCGACTCTGAATCAGAAACAAGAAGATTGTCCTCCTCTACGCTCATGGCCGTCTCTGAAACTTGAGTCGTAGGGGGGGACGACGCTTAACAGCAGTCGTCGGCCCCTATCGCCTTCTGGTCGGACCTGTATATTTTTAGGACGACTTTGCTGAAACCGAAGGCTATAGCGGCCTCGGACATCTTAAGATGCCTCCTTGCACCCTCAGCATCTCCCAGTTTATTAACCTTCCAGTCGCTGGTGGGTATATCCGGGTTACACAACCGAATAAGCTCTAAAATAGAGGACTCCTCTGCCGGGGCAGACGGAATCCAGGCGTGTGCTCTCGGACGACTGGGGATGTTTTCTTTGCTGACCACATCCAGTGAGAATCCCGGCCAGATTTCACTAACCTTGTTCACCGCGTCCTTGTAGAGGTCTAAGGATCTCTGGTCACTGAAAGCGATCAGCTTAATTCTACCCTGGTACCAGCCAGCATCCTGACAGGTGGGTATGGGACCAGGCTTCTCCTTTAGGACTTGGAGGAACATCGAAGCTAGAGAGCTTTCAACCCATCTCCAGTTGTCCTTAGAGATGCCGCCATCCTTGTCACATCGGTCGATAACCGCCATAACCAGCGAAGCTTTTGCCGCCTCGCTGAAGCTATTTGGCGGCGGCCCGAAGAGGGCTTTGTCCCTGGGTGTTTTCATTCTCTTGGAGGCTTGGATGGCATCTTCTGGGGACCTGGCACGCTTGACCGTCTCCTGGCTGCTGGGAATAGGCCGGGCGTACCCTGAAGTAACGCCTTTCACCCATTCTAGAGCGGATCTTGTTTCCTCGGAAAGACTAGAGGGATCCTTCTCTCCATACAACCTAAGAAGTCTTTTTGCCGAGCGGAGATTTTTATGCCTGATGCGTGACGGACGGATGTACTTTGATTGACTGGTGGTGACCCGCTTGTCCTTGGATCCACCAGTCACCGATGCTGTTTTCAGGGATCCTGGAACAGGTCCCTTCACCTCAACCGTCGCACCCTTTTTTGATGTTGAGCCCGTTTTCGGTACGCTCCCTAGTCTAGGTACCTCGGCTTTACGGTTAGCTGTTACAGCCACCTTGAAGCGTTGAGTACCCGAGCTGCTAAGTTTTTGGGTGTTTCCACCCACTATAGCGGCGGAGGTTTTAACACCTCGCCGGGTTGGTCTGGAAGTTTTAGCACCTCCAGATGTCGGTATTTTAAGAGGGCCGCCCTCTGTGAAGGTTGTATTAGTTGTTAAATCAATGTTGATCCCACGAGTATGGGGGTATTGAGGTCCGCCATGTCATAGCCCCCGATAACATGGTAAGGGCACAGTTACATACTGAGGTGCCCAGGTATCAGTATGGCTCCGTACAAATACAGCCGGTTACCCCTGGCTGCAAACCATCCATGGGCACGGGTCGCATGACACCCTGGATTAGGGGGGGATTTTATAGACCTCCCGGTCTAGATCCGTAGCTTTTAGCGAAGCAGGGTCACCTCGAGCAGGCATGGCATATGCCACAGCTAGCAGTCCTGACAAGGTAGAGGCTATATATTCGCTTAATCTTGTCCTGTGTAGTGAAACACTTGACCCCATCACTTCCGCTAACTGCTGGAAAAATCTATGAAAACGTTCAGGGTTTCTAATAGTTGGGGTTGCTACAATGTCTAGGAGCTCTTGATAATCTTTAAATATAATATTGGCAATGTTATTCTTTACAAATTTCAATATGCATTTCTTCCACCAGATGGATGTCACATTGAAGTACACCCCCGTGCCCAAGATGCTGTCGACTTTTTTAATTACAAAGGGTGATATTCCACCCTTTTATTGGCTTTGGTTGATTACAGGTTTCTTTTGTTCATTATCATAATATGTACATTCTCATATATATTCTTCAATATGAATACTTTCATATATCGTTTTATGTACATCCAAGTTGGAAGCCCTGGCCGATGCAATGGCTCCCAAATATTTCAAACTTCGTCGTTAAAGAGATATCTTGATGACTGCCATCTTCTGGAACACCACGAAAAAATAATAATGGGTGTTAAAGTCTGTGAGGTGTGGCGGGGCTCACGCTCTGTGTCGGAGTGCAGAGCGTAAGCAAACGAAGAGCCGCTCTTTCCAGCCCGTGTCTGCAATGCAGATATCGGCATCTCCTCTTTCCATCATGCGACGGACTGATGAGTCCCGTATGATGGCGTGGTGGAAGTTTCGAGAAAACAAGTTTTTTTTCTATGAACTTCACATCACGCCATCCTACGGGACTAGCAATTAACGCTGACGCCGATAAGAGAGAGAGAGATGTCCATATGTGCAGAGCGGCCACGACTGGAATGAGCGGAGCAAACCAGTTTTCGCTCTGCAGCTTCGACACAGATCGTGTGCTGATAAACAGTCAGTCGGGAAGTGATAAGAGAAGCGCAAACAAGTCCCGGTGCGCTGCTCTAGAAAGCAAAGCAAATAGAAAGGAAAAAAGAAGAACCTACATTTATAAATCAAACAATTTTATAACGCAACAAATCCAACTACAACAACAACTAAGAAAATGAACTGTGTAATAATAATAAATACTCCATTATCTGCAACAACAATAACAACCTCCAATTCAAAATAACACCATCGCACGCAACAATAGCTTTCGTTCGTACTTTGTTTAAAGTTCTGATTGGTTCCTATAAGGACTTATAACAACTAAACTAATAAGAAAGCGGAAATGACAAACATATTAACGTGTCGCTGTTCTATTTGCGTTTTCTTTGGATATTTTGATGAATTTAATGTATTTGTTTTACACTTTGTCGGCACAAAATAACAATTATACGAATAAATGAAGCACAAATTTTTGAAGAAACAGTTAAAAGGACAGCAAAAGCAGAAAAAAAAATCCCATTTAATCCCAGCTTTTCTTAATGTGAACAAGAAGAAAAATAAACAACATAAATATTTAAGGAAATTGTTGTAAACCCCAAAAAGAAAAAAATTATAAGTTGAATTAAAAGAAGAAAAAAAAAAGGAGAGAAAAAACAAACAAAAACAAAACAAAGAAAAAAAGAAACAAGAGAAAATTAAAAGATTGCTATATTTTTGTGTTTTTCAAACTTTAAAAATTACAAGAATAATATTATTAAACTTTAATATATATTATTATTATTATTTAAAGAAATCAAGGGAAAAATAACTTTGAAAAATGAAACAAAAGAAAAACAAAAATGCCATAATTAATGTGCCTGTTAAACGGAAAAACATTTAAATTATTATTGAATTTAATTTTAACCATTTTTTTTTGGTTAAAATTTAGGTTCAATACGAGATTTAATGAATGATATTAACTTTGAACAATTGAAATTGTGTGTATTATTTGCTTTAACTCATGATGATTACGTATAAAATATTTCCGCCGCCATTATTATCAAAGTCTCTTGTCTACTATATAATTTCCTAAATGAGCGGAATGACTACCTCAACCAGAAATGGATTGCAACACCAACAGAGCGCTGATGAAGGCCGTCATAGTCCTGAAGACAGGCACAAGAAATAAGAACAGCTATCACTTCATTTTGGGGTAATTTATTATTTTATTTATTTGTTTTGTTTAAAAATTTCAATTAATTGAAATTGTGTGTATTATTTGCTTTAACTCATGATGATAACGTATAAAATATTTCTTTAAGAACAACTACTGTAATATATCTTAATTTTCCAAAAAAAAAAAAAAAAAAAAAAAAAAAAAAAAGATGAAATATTGTAATAAAACCAAAAAGTTTTGTAAATCTTTGAAAAAAAAATTACAAATTAAAATGATTGTAACAATTTTTTTTTTAATGCTTCATGAAGCAAGTAACGAAAACTGTAAACAAACAATTTTGTAAAAATTGTTCACGCACCCGGTAATTTTTAAGAAAATTTTGTAAAAATCCTATGAATTATGAATGGAATTAAAGAAGCATTGCAATGAGCTGTTGAGGCGATGTATGGGTGTTTTGATGGAACAAACTGCATTTAACAACACTTCGCAGTTTAGTTATTTATTCACTCGTCGTTTACGAAAGTAACGAATTAATTGACTGATTGGTTTTGCTAAATGCTCAGACATCAGAGCTCACATCCTGCGCACTTAATAATATGTGTGGGTGTTAAAATTATCTTTTTTTTTTGCTAGATAATGGATTAAACCTTAACTTAGGTTAACAGGTGAGCTAGCGGTTTCACTCCGCGCAGCCAGGCGACACACGTAAAGGGGGGAGGGAAATAGCACCTACTCCTCCCCCCCTCCTCCTCTCATCTCTCTCTCCCTCGTGATTCCACCGAACCTCCGCGTTCTTATTCTTTGTTGTTGCTGTACGTTTACTTAGCGCTCCCAACCTTGTGTCGATCACGAGTGGACTTCGTCGTGTCAATGGTTGGTTTTTGCCGCCACTAACTTCGTATCGATCCCGAGCGGATTTCGTCGTGTAAATTTTCGATTATCGGTCTTGTCTTTGGCTGTAGAGCCAATGTAAGCCTCAGCTCCGATCTGTTCTTTTGTAACTGGGGTATAAAGACACTGTCGGGATTGTTAAAGAACAACCCCTCCCCCCCCCCCCCCCCCAACTTTCCCTGAGCACGGCCGGACGAGCTGAGCTGCCCTGACAGTGGTCATCTTTTTCCGCCTTTTGAATTTTTTTGTTTTGTTAATTTAGTTTACCGCGCTCTCTCCACACCCCCCATACGTTACAAGTCCCTGCATACATCATTGGAGACTCTGCGTTTAGATTTTCTAAACAGTTAATGAAGCCTTACCCGTATTCGCTCCAGCAACCAGACGATCAGAAGCGATCCAATTATGTGCTCTCCAAAAGCTAGAGAGTACTGGAAAATGCTTTTGGTCATCTGAAGGCGCGGTTCCGCCGAATCGGGAAGGCATCGATAACAACATTGATAACGCCGCCATTATTATCAAAGTCTCTTGTCTACTATATAATTTCCTAAATGAGCGGAATGACTACCTCAACCAGAAATGGATTGCAACACCAACAGAGCGCTGATGAAGGCCGTCATAGTCCTGAAGACAGGCACAAGAAATAAGAACAGCTATCACTTCAATTTGGGGTAATTTATTATTTTATTTTTTTGTTTTGTTTTGTTTAAAAATTTCAATATAGCTTCTTTTATTTCATGGTTTTCCTCCAGGCTTTTGTTTAACACTTCATTTCTTTCTAATTCCAAAGTATACATCTTTTCTTCATATGCCTTTACTTCTTCTTCATCTTTCTTTATCTCCTTCCAAATTTTTGTTATGTCTTCGTTGCATTTGTAAACCTTTTTCAATATGTTGTATTGAATACTTTTCCTTTTAGGTTAGCATGCTGACGTTAATGCTGTCGACTCTAGTCGCGATTCGGGCGACTCTAACGGAGGTAATATTGGTGCGGTTGGTTCCGACAATGAATCTGATTGCGTCGATGATGTTGTTGGTGGTGTTGCCATTGGTGTGGATGATGGTGTCGAAGACGTCGATGGCGTAGACATACAGTTTCTATGTTCGAGATTTTTAAGAGTTGTTTGTAATTATTATTTTATATAAATAAAATTTGCGTATACATACCATCTAGGCTACTATCAACACAGAAGTTGTTAATAGTGTGACCTCCTATAATGCCATGTATTTTTTGTAGATTTCCCAGGAGCTGGGCGAACCGCCAGAATCTCCAACAGCTGCTTTTTCTTTTCTGGAAAGAGTACGTAGATAATTATTATGTAATTAATATTACATTAATCACGTATGTATGTATATTGTACCTGTATTTGGCCGACAAGTTCTGGAGTTTAATTTTTACCTCCTCGGCAGTGACGTTGATGCCGTACTCCAGCATGTTCTCCGCAATTTCCTTATAGACATGGCTATTGCGCCTTGCCCCTCGCAGCTGGTCAATTTTGTCGGACCAGTTTTCAATTAACAGCGCAACAGCCATTTCGCTCCACAGATTCCTTTTTTTGTAGGTTCTCTTCATTTTTTCAAAAAACAATTCAATCACTGCGACAGTTGTATTTATTTGTCAAACGTACTCAGTGCAGCCAGATCAATAACAAGTTATTATACAAATCTAGTACAAAAACCATGGTTGTTTTCCATTTTGAGTCAATTTCGTTCTCAATTTCGTTGAAATTGCTTTGCCAACCCAATTTCATTTGACATATTTTTGTATGGCGAAATTGTATAAAAATTCACAATTGCAGCCGAAATTGAGCTACGCAACGAAATTGCCCAATTTCGGTCTAATGCGAACATAGTATAAAATAAGGTTTATAATAATACTATGTTCGCACTAGACCGAAATTAGGCAATTTCGTTGCGTAGCTCAATTTCGGCTGAAATTGTGAATTTTTATACAATTTCGCCATACAAAAATATGTCAAATGAAATTGGGTTGGCAAAGCAATTTCAACGAAATTGAGAACGAAATTGACTCAAAATGGAAAACAACCATGGTTTTGTAATAGATTTGTATAATAAATTGTTATTGATCTGGCTGCACTGAGTACGTTTGACAAATAAATACAACTGTCGCGTGATTGAATTGTTTTTTGAAAAAATTAAGAGAATCTACAAAAAAGGAATCTGTGGAGCGAAATGACTGTTGCGCTGTTAATTGAAAACTGGTCCGACATCCATTTCCTCCGCAGCTGTATTTGCGAAGCATTTATGTTTGATTGTTAATTGTTAATTGTAAAAGTTGGACAATTTCCATTGTTTGCTAATGCTAATGAAACTCGCGCAGTAAACAAATGAAACGTCAAATGAAATTGTGAATGCGAGTCCGAACACTTTCAATTTCGGACGAAATTGTCTCAATTTCGAAGGCAATTTCGAGCTAGTGCGAACATAGTATAACACTGATTTCAAATTTTTCTTAGGACGGCATCTAATTTGCAAACGTCTGATTTAGGACGATAATCGTCTCAAATAAGTCGACAAATGTCGCTTAGATTGCAACATTTGCGTGACTGACGAGAATATCGTAAGTTAAGGACGATAATCATTCTAAACTCGAAGCTTGGATTGCCAGAGACGATTTTCAGACGATATTGAGACGACCGTGACGATTAGAATATGTCGGCCGACATTGCTTGCATTTCCATCTATATTGATAGCATCACGTAGATGAATCTATTTTTCCGTATGTTATTTTTTTGATTGAAACATATATACATAAGACGTTCCGTTTCTATTTTTACATACATATCAACCATGAACTGACGAAGCAATCATCGGCATTTCAACGTACTCGTCGGTTAGGAATTAAATTGAAAAATATTTAATACCGTTGTTACGCACTGCTTATTGAAATCACATACTTAGATTCGAAATTTAGAACTAATCAACGATGGCTCTCGTTGAAGCACGTGTTTGTGTGTGTTGGCTGCTCAGATTCAACTCCTCGTAAGCGATAACCCTTGCGCGAGCAATCGCCAGTGTCGGTTGGATGCTTCGCCTCAGCTCTTCACTTTCATTCAATCAATATTTCTTTCGCCTTTGCTTGTGTGCTTTGCGATCCGAAGACCGTTTCGGTGCTTTGTAGTGTCGTCGTTGAAAACTTGTTTTCGTTGTATTCGTGTTTCTCTCCTTCTCGTGCTGTTTCATCTCTCTACGGGCGGTGTATGTTTGTGCTCGTCGTAGCTCTCTCCGTATATACGCTTACTATTAGATTATTATTGTAATGTTTCAATGTAGGGTAAATAACAAAATGTTACACAAGTAGATGGTATTTCTCTCCCCCTTCTTAAACCATCCTAACAAGGTTGGCGAGTCGGGATGCTGGTGTGCTAACCCCTTTCGTTTTGTGTCGTTTCGCTTCTGTGGTACGGAAACCGCTCACTCAACTGTTAACCTAATATAAATATTCAAACCATTTTCAAATGAAAAGAAAAATCATAATTAAATTAATTAGAATTAAATTATTAATCAAAATGATTTCAGTAACTTTTTAAGTATTTAAGTATATGAATTTATAATTCCATTTCATTGTTTTACTTAATATTAACTATAAACACCATACGGAAAGTTGTCAATACATCTGTAAAATTTTATACACAATCATTTAGTTAATTAGCTTAAGACGTTAATTGAATTGAAATAGATTGCATTAATTTCATAAATACAAACGAATCGATCCGACTTTCGATAGCAATCCGAACTGGTTGGGATTTTTTTAGCTGTTCGCTCGAACATAACAACAAAAATGCATGTATGAGAGAGAGAAACATTGCGCTCGAATACGTAATAGTTTAATTCGTACGAAAACGTATCCAGTGTGCGACCGGCCACTGAGTGAGTGCGCTAATTTTTTTTCGAGTGCGCTCTGACGGTAGTGATGCTGAATTAACGCAATATAACGATGACGCTAATCTTAATCTCTACGGATTGCTTCACATCGTGCTTCTTCGAATTTTGAGTGGCAGTTTAGTTTATTCTATTCTGGTGCATATTTTCCGTAAATTGTGAATTGTCTGCTAAACAAAATTGATCTGCTTGCATCATGTGTGTTGACTCGACAGATCCCAGTTGATCAGCCAATTTGTAGACTTTCTTATTTTTTTCATTACAAATATCTTTCTTTATTTAACATCTTCAGCTGTACGGAAATCGCTCACTCACCTGTTAATCTAATAAAAATATTCAAAACATTTTCAAATGGAAAGAAAAATCATGATTAAATTCAAATTATTAATCAAAATGATTTCAATAAGTGTTTAAGTATTTAAGTATATGATTTTATAATCCCATTTCAATGTTTTACTTAATATTAACTGTTAACTAACATACTGAAAGTTTTCAATACATCTGTCAAATTTTATAGACAATCATTTAGTTAATTAGCTTAAGACGTTAATTGAATTGAAAGAGACTGTATTAATTTATCCTTAGAAAAATCAAACAAAAAAAAAATTCAATATTATCGATTACATGCTTAATGCCGTTTGCTAAAAGATTAATGAATTCACAGTGTAAATTATATCCAAATCTACCGTATTTTAAATGATTACTTTAAGAATAACAAATCGAAATAACACCAAGTTGCGATTCAACCATATCATCATCTATCTATCTATCTTCTCTCTATATATCGATAAATATATATAATGGAAAGTCGTGTTAGTTACACCGTTTATAACTCGAGAACGGTTGGACCGATTTTTATGATATTGATTTGTTGGAGTTGCATCAGCTCCGAATGGCATAATAACTATTACAACATCAAAAAAATTCAAAAGGGGCGTGGAAAATCCGTAAAATTGAATATTTAGGGGCATATTGATAACATCCGAATGAAATTGGATAAGTAATTTGTTTGCAGGTCCATTGTCGACAATCGTAACAAAAATGGGCGTAGCAGGCCGCCCCTTCAAGAGTTACCTATAACTGCTATAATTCATACAAAATTCCAGCAAGAAATGGCCCTTATTTTGGACAAACAAAAGCCAGGGTTTGGTTCAACTAGTAACGGTAACACTGCTCGGCGTTTTTTTAGGTACCCTGGGATAAGTGCTCATATCACAGTACTGGATATGACACTAATTAAGAAGTTTGATGTTATATTGAGAGCATTGAAAAGTTTTGCGCTGACACTAGACGATCAACAATGTTATAATGTTCGACGCGCAGGAAGAAATGCTAAAAATGTTGTTTTGAATAGAGCACCGTTTCAATACGAATGCACAATTGCCACTATGGAGATTATGTGCGACCATAGCGGTGCATTGAAATTTGCTGGAGAAACACGTGTTGCATCTTTTTAAATGAACAATAAACAATAATGCACCGCGATCCCCTGTGTTTGTTATACTATTGGTATACCATAGTATGCCATAATATACCGTCTGTCCTTCACAGTACTACGACTTTCGAGGGGATTTTTTTTTTGTACTTTTGTTACTATTGAATTTGACAGCCGATTGTATTCTATAATCTTTGTTTGTACGATTTAGTAACAATATATTACTTTATAATTTGCACTTATATAACTATTTTGCTGTTATGGTAATGCAACAGCTTTTCTCTTTTGTTTATTTTTATACCATATATTCCAAGAAATGAGAAGGGTATATTCATTTTGTGCTTCCGTTTGTAACGCATTAAAAGAGGCGTGGCAGGAAAAGGATATATATTCTTAGCCCTGTCCGTCCGTCTGACTGTCTGTCTGTTTGTCTGTGGAAATCACGACTACAGCACAACGCATAGAGCTATCGTTATGTAGTTTAGCCATGAGTCGATTTAGCCAGGTCCGTCCGTCTGACTGTCTGTCTGTGGAAAACGCATGAAGCTATCGTGATGTAGTTTTGCACGTATACTCTGTGTAATCCTCAAATGTTTGGTACTCAAAATGGGATAAATCGGTGCAGTGGCACGCCTACTTTTTTAGCAAATATGAATTCTGTTAACTAGCCAATATTTAAACTTGTGGACTGAGTTTTGACCTGGAATTTTGTTGCCGAATACATCAGTTCAAGTAGAAAAAATTTTCTTTAGATTGTATTGATAATCCGAAAAATCGGAGAATACAATTCTTCGGTGCTAATGTCGTATTTTTTCAGATTGTAAGCTTAATTGTGAGTTTAAATTTTAGCCCATCATGCATCACGTTAAAAAGAAATTGTCAATACTGACTTGGTCCGCCCCTTTTGATATACATACACTGTAATAACAGAACAAGAAGGAATAGTAGTATGTCGTTCGTCGGTATATCAGCTTCGGCTGGGCCGGAGACACCTTTACAATCTCACTTTCTTGTTATTTTTACAAAAATCTCTTGTATTCCCTCACAATATAGTCATATTGCCTAATTTCTCTTATGTGTTAATTACAAAGGTGCTTATTTTATTTTTATTTTCAACGACGATTTCATCAACGATTTATAGCCTGTTGATAGATAATCTGTCGTCTGCAAGATTTTCCTTTAGTCCTAGGAAATTGTTGATGCTTTGACTATCGCGTGTTTTTCAGCCGGTTTTCGCCGTGATGAATCTACTGCGGATGTACTTTGTCTTCCGTAATTTGTTTCCTGATTGAATTGTTCTGTAGCATTCATGGTCAAGCTTTCATGGTGTAGCGGTTCCTAGTGAAGCTTATTAGTTGGCTTGCTTCATTCTGTAATCTTTTTGGTTGTTCAAACGTAGGCGTAGTGAAACCGTGGAAATAGCGTGACTCTTTAGTTCATGCCTTCGATACCGTAACAGAATGCTTTTCTGGTAAAGCTACACTTTCTGAATAGATTTCTGGGTTGACCGTGAAACGTTCTAAAGTTTTATAGGGTGAACATCCCTGGCATTCGATTATGTATCTTAATATTTTTCGTTGACGACTATCGCATTCCTTAGATACTTCTTCCACCTATTTGTATCGTGGGTAGATTATTGGAAAAACTTTTTCGCTTGATCCGTCAGTTGTATTCCGTACTGCCTGTGACTAGAGTATTCGAAGTCTTTTATTTATTTATTTACTAGCTGACCCGATGACTTCCGTCGCGTTCCAATGTAATTATATCTGAATGGAAACTTTAATGCGATCATGACTACACATACGTAAAATAAATACTCAATTAAATAAATAAATAAATACTCACGCATAATAACTCTCAATTTTTTTTTAAATGTGTTCATCGCAACGTTTGATAATAAACAAAGTTTTTCTTGTTTCTATCAGCTGAGAAAACGAATAGCGCTGATGGTCTACCGACTCTCGAGCACGCCACACAGAGCTGTGTATGATTAAAACACGGAAATTTTCGATTTATTCCACGAACAGAACCGAAACGAACAGAAAACAGGATACGCTTAAATGGGAATGGTAAATTTATTGGAAGCATAGGTATTCTTGGGATTAGTACATCTACTCCTTTAACTTTTCCTCTAGTTAATATTGCTTCAAGGACATTGCTCATAAGCATCTTAACAGCCAGTCTTGTTCCATTGCATAGTTTTGGTTAGTTAATGTTGCGTAACATTATTACTTCTAAGTCGACCTTGAGCTGCAAATTGTGTGGCGGTTACCCTAGCAAAACCAAAGAATTCCAAAATATAATTGGGTAATTAACAGTGCAATTGAGTAATAAAATTGTGCGTTCGCTCAGCCAATCATGGTTTCTGTAATTTGCGACAATATTCGGTGGCAAACTACAGTGTGCAGTACTTTCGCCATTGCCGAATTTTTGCCAATGTTGCACGTTGGTTCATCTACTGTTTGCATATTATGTGTCAGTTAGAGTGCAGAATGAGTTTTCCGTCTTCCGCCTAATAATGGCGCAGCGATTGAAGATGATGCTACGGCCAGAGCTATTTGATCTTGTGCGCGAATGGAAGCTAAAATCAATGAAATTAGGATCGTTTTGTCGATTCCAACAGGTGCATCAATGAAGTGTAGTGTAACTAAAGTAGAGTACCATCTCACATGTACACCCTGCTGATCGTTAAGTACATTGAGTGCAACGCAGCCTACGCTGCACTTATTTTCACTCAATGCATTTCCCAACCGATCAATATTTAAGTTAAACCTAGCAAATAAGAATATGTTTAAGTGACATAAATAATAATTGTAAGTAGAGTAAGAAGGAAAGGAAGAAAAGAGTGTCCACTTTCCATTTTTTTAAGTTAAGTGTAAGTCATATAGATATAGTTACATAATAAGTTACAATGAATAAATTTTGGTATAAAAAGGGCAAGCTAGCCAAATAAAAGCCAATTATTCGTTTGACAAGGAGACAAGGAGGTTGTTTCAATTTAAATGTAAGTTTGCCCTGTTGGCCATCATCAAATATATTTTATTTTATTTAGCATAGCTCACTCACGAACAAAGTTTGGCCTAAAGGCCATCACCATGTTCTAAGAACATATCTAGCGTGGTTCGCTGTAACAAATAAAACCAAGAACAAGCGCGGCCTGGTAGCCAGCCTATGTCGGCTTGACTAGCTGGAGAATAAGTCGCTATTTTTTTTAACAAGTATTTTCTTTCATACACAAATCATCCCATATGGCGATCCTGCAATCTTCGAACCTGGATTAGATGACACAGGAATCCATCGACGCGATATTTGCCAAACAGTTGAAGGGAACAACAGCTACGTGCTCTCAATAGAAGACGGGTACATACCACAAGCTATATTCGTACCTGTTGAGGAAATCCCTACGTACAAACCGCAACCAAAGGGAACAGGACCAAATTCAATTTCCATAGAAGAATATAGAGCACGTCAAAAGAAGACAACAACCCCAACAACAACAACAAAGCAACCTCTAAAAAGAAGCAAAGCCGGCAAACGCGTCAGAGACCGAAAGGAAATAGCGGAACTACTACAAGTTGGCTACACTATGTAGTGACAAGCTACAGAAAAAACTCTTTTTAAACAAAATCAAAATAATAAAAATCGCGGCGAAAAACGTAAGAAAACAAAAACGAGCATAAACGCAACAAAAACATGGACAGGTTCAGACAAAAATAAATCAAGTAACCGAAACAGTGCACGAGCTGAGACTGCCACCGATCCCGGAATACATACTTGCCGTTTTAGTTATGTTATTATTAAGAGCAATAGTTTTATTAGTAAATAAGTATATTAAGAATTATATAAACAAACACAAAAATATTGTTTCCTCTATATCTGTTTAAGCATACAAATACAGTAAAATGTAAAATACAAAATAATAAAATAAAGTATATAGAATAAAATAGCATGTCAACATTTTTAGAAGAATTACAAAAAAATTCTAACAAATCTTAAAAAGACACAATAGGCACGTAAAAAAAAAAACAATTAATTACAATAAAAGATCTAAAATACCGATTTTATGATCTTATAGACGAGGACGCAGAACAGCTTCCAATAAGTTTAATTTAATTTAATTTAAATTGAATTTAATAACATATACAGAAATGTAAAAGAACTATTAGAAAATAAGTTGAGAATTAAGGAGGAAAAAGACGAAGAAGAAGAAGAAGAAGAAGAGTACCAAGATACTTTATTTCATAGAACTAACCGATAGTGTAAAAACAGCACTCTGTGGATGCACAGAACCAGAAACATTCGAAACACTTAAAAACATACTTACAACACATTTCAAAACAACCAACACGATACCACAAATACATACTAAATTGACAACATTTGCCCAAAGAAATCAGTCAGTCGACAACGAAAACTTATTGACCACCATAAACGAACTAAATAAATTACAAATCACTGACTTAGGCGCAAACGCAACGAATGCGGAAAAATAAGTCGTCATAAAAATGAACGAAATATACGGTTTAAACATTTTTAAAAACGGCTTGAATGACAACATAAAAAACACCGTCTTCACAGCGCAACACAAAACACTTACCGAAGCAATTAACCTTGCTCAAGAATTGGACAAAATACAATCACAGCAAAGAATGATAAACGCAATTAAATTTCAACCGAACCAAAGGTTCAACAACACTTTTAACATACGAAGCAACAACAACAACAGAAATAACTGGAACAGTAATTGGAACCAAAACAATAATTCAGAAAGGCAACCCCGATATAACAACAACAACAGGAACCCCCGCAACGACACGAACGAAAGTAACTACAACAGAAACCTTGACAACAATAACAACTGCAGGAAAGGAAGAATAACACATGAGGAAAACGTGCAAGGCCCGGAAAGAACACACATTCCGGACAGCCAAAAATAAAAGTATACAAAATATCGGACAACAATACAAATTTCATAACAGTAAACGACAAAAACAAAAAATTATCATTTTTGATAGAGACTGATGCAGATATTTCGTTATGTAAAAAATGCACACAAATAGAAAACGAAGATTATTGCATAACAAATAAATGCAAATGAACAGGCATCTCCAATTCAAAAATTTATTCCCTAGGCGCGATAAACTTAAATCTAGAATTAGGAAACAAAACAATTAACCACGAATTTTAGTTAGTCGATGAGAAATTCCCCATAGAAACCGATGGAATATTAGGTAGGGATTTATTAAGGCAGTTTCTGTGTAAAATGAAACATTTACAATATCAATTTTAATAGATGACACAGAAATAACACTCCCTATGCAAACAAATGTTCATAAAATACTAAAAATCAAAATACCACGCAGAACACAGATAGCACAGGCACTAAAAATAGAGTTCAATGAAGACAAAGTTATTTTTAGTAAGGAGTTAAAAGAAGGAATTTTTCTGAGTAATTTAATAGCACCAAAAAAGCGGAATAACACACATCAGGATACTTAATGCAACAAATAAAGAAGTGACACGACGGCATTCCACTTCAAACTGACTCATTAACAAACTATGAATTTCTAAACAACACTTCAAACAAAACACATAAAAAACATAAACACACATAAAAAAGATACTCGACGCCATAAACATTGACTCCGTAAACAACAACTCAACACAAGAACTAGTGAACATATTTAAAAAGTACCAAAACGTGTTTCATCTCGAAAATGACGCTTTAACGACAAAAAATTTCTATACACAAAAGATTTTAACAACCGACGATAATCCTGTTTACATCAAAAACTACAGACTGCCACACACCCACAAACAAATAATGAATGTACAAGTACAAAAAATGTTACACGATGACAATCGAACCATCAAACAGCCCCTCCAATTCTCAAATCCTTTTGGTACCAAAAAAGAACACTGAAAACAAAAGGAAATGGAGACTGGTGGTAGATTTCAGGAAACTGAATGATAGAATAGCAAGTGAATAATTTCCTCTTACTCGCTTAGAGGATATTTTAGACAAGCTTGGACGCGCTAAATGGTTCTCGACACTCGATATGACTAGTTCATTTCACTAGATACCACTCGACAAAAAGTCTCATTCAATTCTCAATTCTCAGTCTCAATCTCAATTCTCAACGACAAAGGGATACTACCAATTCAAAAGACTACCTTTCGGGTTAAAAATTTCGTCAACAATTTTCAACGCATGCTTACAATAGCCTCATCAGGTTTATAGTCTGAAGCCTTTTTATATGTAGATGATATAATCATACATGGATGCAGTCTCAACCATCACAACCAAAATTTGATTAAGGTACTGGACAGATTACAACAATACAATTTAAAGCTAAATCCAGAAAAATGCTGCTTCCTGAGACCCGAAGTAGTTTACCTTCCAACACCCAGCAACGCAGACGAAGTAAGACGTTTTGTTGCATTTTGCAATTACTAAAGAAGGTTCATACCAGATTTTGAAAACATAGCAAAAAGCCTAAACTTACTTTTAAAGAAAACGACTAAATTCACATGGACAGACGAATGCCAGGTAGCTTTCGAAACATTAAAAGAAAAACTAGTAAGCCCACGACTTCTACAATATCCTGACTTCAGCAAACCATTCATACTAACCACAGACGCTTCAAATTATGCGCTAGGAGCAGTCCTTTCACAAGGCGAAATCGGAAAATATTTGCCTATTTCCTATGCCAGCAAAGCATTGCAGAAGCATGATTTAAATAAACCCCTAATAGAAAAAGAACTTCTAGCAATCCATTGGGGAATCAACTATTTCAAACCTTACTTATATGGCACTAAGTTCATTGTCGTCACCGACCACAGACCATTAATATCATTATTTTCACATAAAAACCTTTCATCAAAAATGACGAGAATACGTTTAGATTTAAGTGATTACGATTTGAAAACAACACAAATTGGCCCACACTTGATTAAAATTTAAAACTTGATCGGCGGTTTAATGCGCGCACGTCAACGACAGAATAAAAAGTATATATATTCTTAAAAATATCGTTTATTTATAACAATCGTTACTAGTTGGTAATCGGAAAATTGGTCGACTCATCACAATTGGAAGAGACGAAAACAGAACCAAAAGTGTGAAGAAACTAAAAATCATGGCGTTTGCAGTTATTGAAAAATAATTGCACACGAAATTATATTACATTAATAACATTAATAAGCAAACGAGAAGTCATTGACCCATTACCGAACGGGGGAAAAATAACATAAAAATTGGTTGTGCAATTATTTGGAACCAACGAATAAATCCACAACCAATGAAAATAAAACTAGTAAAGGTGTTGTCTACAGCCGGGCTGTAGCCGAAATACCCTACACCTTAAAGCTGCATATATATTCGTATATATAAGATATATAAGATAAATTATAATTATAGCTGCTTAACTATTTCTGTGCGTTACAAGCACCGGTACTAAGTGCGTTTACTCTCAAGATTTAGGTGTATAAAAATATATTGCAATACTGGGTGGATGGGTAAAAAGGAGGCGTGGCCCGCCCGTTTTTTTCCCAACAGAATATTATTGGTTCACAAATTACAATATTATGTACACCATTATTCAGAAAACTTATATACTTTTCAATACAATCCATGTAATAACTTTCAAAGACCTATGTAAACTAAAAGTGGGCGGATGACGCCTATATTTGGCATATTAACTGGAAGCATTAGTATAAACCTACATATAAAATTTTCTTGTCTTCTCTCAAAAACTGATGCTGATATGGCCTTTTTTAATAAGCAAAACAGAGGTACCTACACTCTCGATATAAAAAGTGGTCCTTGGGCGATTTTGCTCATTTTCAATACGAAACACCCCAACATAGCAACGAATATTTTTGCCAAATTTCATTTTGAAATTTTAATCCGTTCTCCTGTGATCGTGATTTCAACGGACAGACAGATAGACAGACAGACAGACAGATAGACAGACAGACAGACAGACAGACAGACAGACGGACAGACATCGTTATTTCAATTTTGGTGGTGATGCTGATCAAGAATATATATACTTCTCCATACCTATCTTGTCTAGTTCTATGCGTTACACACTCCGGTAGAAAGTGAATATACCCTCAACCTTAAGGTGTAGGGTATAAAAAGGATAATTAAAAATATACATACACTGACTAAGTATAATATAATTTTATAAAATTATAGGAACTATATACATTACACAAATACATATATATATATATATATTTAATTAAAATGCAAGAAAAATAGGAAACATAATTAACATACATAATAAACATAATTAGCTAACAATACATAATTAATACATATAAACAAATATATGAGAATAGAAATAAAATTTGGTAACTATAAAGCTAATATAAGAATATAAATACAGAAATTTTTAGGAAAAAATCAAGGTACTGACATAATTATACATAATATAAAGTACTAAACATAGGTAAATATGAAATAAATTATTAAGAATTATTAGATTCTCGAGAAGTATTACAGAACTTTTTTTTAAAAAAAAAAATTTAATTTAAGAAGAAGAAGTTCCATTTATATAATTGAATGTTAATTCAATTTTTAAGTAAGCATTAAGCATTCAAAATTAATTAAACATATAATTACGCAAGAATTTGAAAAGAATTGTAAATACAATAGTGAGCAGACAGTCATCACACCTATGCTAAAAACGAATACCATCAAAACATTTTTATAACACGATGCAAAAAAGTAACAAGCAACTACTTTAAGGGGGGAAGGGTAGCTGTATCAACAGCAACGACTCAGTTACAGTGAAACAGTTCAGCTACAGCAAAATCAATAAAGTTGGTGATAAATTGATAAATTGATGATGAAAATAACACTGTAGGATGAATATCATCAAGACCGAATGTGGTTAGCAATCGCGAAGAACTTTTTGACAAGCTAATAAACATAGCGACACTTTTGGACAAAACGGGCTCGACGATTTATTATCGTGAGAACACCTAGTCCGATTAATAAAAATCAATAAATGGTCAACGTTTTCCATAAAACAGAAGGTACATGCCAATCATAAAGTACATGTTACGCTAGAAGTCATTCCGGGAAGAGCTGACATCCACACCCATAGCAATTACTATATCACAGCTACCCTACAACCTGCAGCAGAACGTACAAGATCTCACCACTCTCAGTCAAGCCGTGCGATAAACGACATCATCAATCAAGACCCTCCCGATGCATGTAATCGGCAGAAAAATTTGGAAGCAACCCAGCACAGAAACCCCTCGCAACTATTGTCGTTCGAATCCCACGCATCCAGCGTCAGCAGTGCTTCATCATTTTGGTTTCGATTCACTAATACAAGAAGTAGCAGATATCAACATGTCGGACGACGTTACAATAAGAACAAAAATTTATAAACTTAAAACAGAAAAAAAAATTTACAACTTAAAACAAATAGATAAAAAGAAAAATATAAACAACAATATATCGATACATTCAACCATTTATTCCACAATTATTAATGATACAAAATGTGTAAAAACCTATACTTAAAACTAAGGATTCTTTTCAATAATGTAAATATATAAGTATTGCAGTAATCTTTACTGAAAGGTCGAAAATAATGTTAACGAGAATGTTCTAGAAATTAAGAATCATTAAATTAAAAACAAAAATATTTAATACACATACACATTTACATATATGAAAAATTTACCATCGCTTCTTGATAATAAATTTTTCTCATATCAACAATTCGAAGTTAAGCAAGTGAGAATACTTTTAGGCAGAACTTTTTCAGCCAATAAAAAGAGAATACAAAAAGAAAAGAAACGCAACTAAAGAAAATTGCAATACGGAACAAGAAAGTTCTACTTAGGCGGTGATTCCACTTGGGTAAAGTTACCCATGCAATTTTACTCTCTCAATGTTTTCATCGAATTTTTACCCCGAGGTTCAGTGTGGAAAGTCAAATTTAGGGGGAGGGTAAAGAGAGGTGCCCGCAAGGAGGTGTCCTCTCACCACTACTGTGGAATTTAACGGTAGATGGTTTCCTCCAAAGTTTAGATGAGATGGGCATACACACGGTTGGGTATGCCGACGATATAGCCTTGATGGTTTCTGGAATGTTCTTGGACATCATTGCCAATGTAATGAGGCATGCACTCAGAACTGTGGAGAGGTGGTGCATTGCACAGGAGGTGACCATCAACGCTAGTAAGTCAGACATGATTCTCTTTACAAGAAGGAGGAAAGGTCTGGAGATAAGCCGGCTTAATCTCTTTGGTGCTGAAATTAAGATCTCTAGGAACGTTAAATTTCTGGGAGTAATCCTGGATAGTAAACTATCCTGGAACTATCATATTGAGTATAAGATCCGAAGGGCGAAGAAGGCTTTTTTCCAGTGTAGGCGCGTATATGGCTTAGGCTGGGGCCTAGCCCCCGGGCCATCTACTGGATTTACACTGCAATAACTAGACCCATCATTGCATACGCATCGGTTGTCTGGTGGCCCAAATCGGACCAAAAGACTATACGAGGAAGTTTGGATAGAGTCCAGCGTATGGTGTGCATCGCTATTACCGGTGCAATGCGAACATCCCCGACTGTTGCCCTTGAGGCACTAGTGGGCTTGCTTCCGTTAGACTTATTTATTAAGAAGACGGCGGCGCTCACAGCACTGCGCATGAAGGCGTGTGACATCGGGGTCGGGGAGACGCTGATGCCACTGGATGGTATGAGCAAAGTTGTAGCCTCAGCGAAGAGGCACAGTATGCTCATAACTGATGGCCAAACGAATATGGAGTATGTTTACTGATGGGTCGCTGATGGAAGGCAAAGCGGGAGCTGGAGTCTACTCGGCAGAGTTGGACCTGGCGTGCACGCTAAGTCTGGGGCGGTATGTGTCTGTATACCAAGCAGAAATGCTTGGCCTTATTCATGCGCTGGATCACCTGTCGGAGGGAAAGGTGCAAGACAAGAAAATCTTGATTGCACTGGACAATCAATCTGTGATTAGGTGCATGGAACGGACATATGTTGATTCGAAGCTGGCACAGGAATGTTCCCTGAAACTTAGTGAGTGTGCCCGTGTCAACGAGGTCACACTCATGTGGGTAAAGGGGCACTCTGGTATCAGCGGGAATGAGTTAGCTGATGAACTTGCCAAGCAAGAGTCATCATCTGCATATGTGGGCCCGGAACCGAGAGTTGCGTTAAGCAAAGGTTCGGTGAGAGCATTAGTTAATCGGTGGGTGGAATCCTCTCATTTGGAAAGATGGGAGAGTTTAACCACTTGTAGACAATGTAGGACTGTTTTAAGCAGGCCTATGGGCTGCGCAGTGAAATGGGTCACCCAACTACCACGGAAGACCCTGAGCTGGCTAGCAGCGAGAGTGACCGGATATGGAAACTTCAGATATCATCTTAACAAGATTGGTCTTGCTGAGGATGGTGTTTGCAGGCTGTGTTTGGAAGAGGACGAGACAGCGGTGCATGTAATGTGCCAGTGTCCAGCGATAGCTAGCAAAAGGATTGCCGTACTGGGTCGTCACTTTATAAATGACGACGAGGTTGGCAGTATCAACCTTTAAGAACTGCTTGCTATGGCACAGGACTTGGTTATGAGGACGGAGGTGGATGTATTCTGCATGTCCCGTAGATAGGTCTTGGTGAGATGGTGGTGAGACGAAAAAGGACCCAATAGAAGTGGTCTGCTTCGACTCTCTCACTCCCATCACAAGAGGAGTTAGGTTTTAGTACGTAGGCACACTTCATAGTGTGAATCGTGCATGCCAGTTTCTGGTATCTTTTGAAGATTTCCCCTTCTCTTAAAAAAAAAAAAAAAAAAAGCTTGGTGCACAGTAATTTCTGATTTACTAGATCAAACGCTTTCGAATGATCAAGAAGGACTAAGAAGCCGATTTTATTATCATCCAATCCCATTCTCAGACCTCATGTTGTGCAGCTGCGTCTCGGTCTAAAACCCGATTGTCTTTCAGAAAGTAAAGAGTGTTGATCAACATATTTACGAATCTGAGCATGAATAATAAATTCTAAAGATTTGGAGATGAATGGTAGAATAGTAATTGGACGAAAATCACCCATTGGCTTAGGGATAGGGATAGATAGGAATTATCTTCGATTTCTTCCACGAGGTAGGAAAGAAGGATGTCATAAAAAGGGTGTTGAAAATATGCGTTATGTAGGACAAGAGAATAGGAATCGCAGCTTTTAAGAAGACAGGATTAATATCATCTAATCCCTTTGCATTAGATTTAATGCGCAAGACAGTTTGAAGTACATCCAACTGATCAACTCCAGAGAAACTAAAAGGCGCTGTTTGACTATTATTATTTCTTATGCAGTTGTAATAATCATAATTTACGGTGGTGGGTATGTTATGCACGAACTTTGCATTAACAGCATTAACATCAACATACTCACAAGAATACGCTCTGCCCTTACCTACCCCGAGACTCTTTAAAGTCTTCCAAGTTTCCTTGCTCCCCCTAGCCCTGTCGAACTTTTTATTATAAAAACGATTTTTTGCTGATTTTGTCTCCCTTACAACTGCGCTCCTAAGATCTCGATTGAGAGTAAAATTCAGCGCTCTTAAATCGCTTCCACCTGATTGATGAGATTCTTTATATGGATAGTGAACCATGGACGAACTTGGCTTACAGTTTTATATACAATCGGAACATGCTTTGTGTACAATTTATTTATATTTGCTTGAAGAAATTATACTTGCTTATCAGGAGAACACATTCTGTAAATCGCATCCCATTCGATAGATCGGATATCATGTTGTAGTTGAATGTAATTTATCTTTTACGATACGCTCTAAAACGCGTGTAATCATTACATATACAGACTAATGCTATACCTTAGGTAGATTAAATCATGTTTGGAAAATGCAGGAAAGAAAAGTTGATCATATTGCTTAACTTTGTGTTTATCGCTGATAAAAAAGATATCCAATAGGGTATTACTTGTTGAACTAAAATGAGTATGTGTAGAGATATTAGTGGGGAAAAGACCAAAAGACTGCATGCAGTTTAAGAGACCATCATCGTTTAAAATGTTACTGTTGAAATCACCAGCAATTATAATATTATGATAAAAATGTTTCGATGACATCAAGAATTGGCTGAATACTTATGAGGTGGTGCCAACCACCAGTTTTTCACTCGTCTTCCCTACCAACAAAAATAGACAAGACTTGCACATAACTCTACACTTAATGTTTTGTTTCACAAAGACTGCAGTTCCTCCTCCACGACTTTGCCTATCTGCTCGAAAGATCTTATAGCCATTGGCACTTAAAAGGCGATCATTCATATAGTCACAAAACCATGTCTCCGATACGCAGATCAAATCAACACCAGAACGCTCAAACGGCAATCTGAATTCGTCAATCTTCTTCACCAGGCTTTGAGCATTAATATGGCAAATATTAAGCCCTGCATTTTGGTGTGTTAGTATAAGTAGTAAATTGTACGCATTTTCCTTGGAAGCACCAAAGTAATTATTATGTGACGGCAAAATTTACTGAACTAACAAAGTCAATAGCGCGCAATTAAGAAATAACCAAATAGAGAAACAGCAAAAATTTGAAATCTAAAAACAAACATTTATGCGAGAATAGAATAAGAAATATATAAGAATTGTGTCATTTAAGAAAACACGTGGATAACGTTTTGAGCATTTTTTTTCGATCATGGAAGGTGATTCCCAGTTTTGATCACCACATGTTCCGTGAATCATATTCGTCGTTACTACTGCATACAACTCAAGATCTGTTTCTTTATCAGGAATTTCTGCGCAAATGATGGCGTCAAACTGAATAATTTTAATAAATTTCAGGCTGCACGAGAGTGTGATGGATAAAGTCTAGTCGACCGTATTTGCACACGTCTGTCATTTCATCTTCTGCATATTCGCGCATGAGCCTCAGACTCTTAACGTACGTTGCTAGCAAGATATTTAGTCGGCTGCATTGTTTGCATTTCCATCTAATTCATAGCATCACGTAGATGAATGTATTTTTCCGTACGTTATTTTTTTGATTGAAACATATTTAAATAAGACGTTCCGTTTCTATTTTTATCATAACCGTGAACTGACGAAACAATCGTCATCGATTTTGAATTAATCATCTTGATCGAATAACTATATCCTACCTCTCCGCGACAAAATAGCATCGGGTATTGTATTGCATCAAACGAAGGATGTGTTTCGTAAATAAACTTAAGGTTCTCACCATTGCGACGTCGAAGCACCATATCGCGAGATACCAAATTCTCGGCAACAACTGCAATGGCAACTTCATTAAACGTTGGTGCATTAAAACACGTTTTATCGTAAATCACATAGATTCGAAACTTAGAACTAATCAACGAAGGCTTTCGATGAAGCACGTGTTTGTGTGTGTTGGTTGCTCAGATTCAACTCCTCGTAGGCGATAACCCTTGCGAGAGAAACGTCAGTGTCGGTTGGATGCTTCGCCTCAGCTCTTTACTTTCATTCAATTTATATTTCTTTCGCCTTCGCTTGTGTGCTTTGCGATCCGAATAACGTTTCGCTGCTTTGTAGTGTCGTTGTTGAAAACTTGTTTTCGTTGTATTCGTGTTTCTTTCCTTATTGCGCTGCTTCATCTCTCTACCGGCGATGCATGTTTGTCCTGGTCGTACCTCTCTCCGTATATACGCTTACTAGTACATTATTATTGTACTGTTTAAATGTAGGGTAAATAAGAAAATGCTACATTTTCATAAATTTACAACATTTAAGACCAATCTCTGTTAAAGCATAAAGGTATTCACGCAGTTTCTCGTTTTTCTGTTTTCAACGATTTCGTAAAAGCCTATGCACTTCAGCTGTAGATGGTCTAATGGAAAATTCATCTATTAAAGCCGTTTTCAAAATTTGCCAATCTATCAGACCCCTCTAACTTCTAACATACAACTTGGCAGCGCCTTTTAAAAGCTGTTTGCCATAAATAAACTTGTTTGATGTTTAGACTTTTATTGTATTTACTCATATTTACTCTACGTAAATTGAGCCTGAAAGTTTAGAAATGGATGGATGGATAGAATCGAAAGTCTCTTTCTACATGCATATGTAACGATGGAACAGAATGCTGTCATTATATATATGTATGTTGCATTATATAATTAAATTCAGCGTTTCTTTTTAAATATATATCACGCAGCCGTTCGGTTTTACGATAGCGTCGTCACTGCCATAAACGTATGCGAACCTTATTCGTACGAACAAAATCGTACGAGTACGTACGAGTTTAATTCATACGAAAACGTGTCCAGTGTGCGACCGGCCATATACGTATATATGTAATTAAAATAAGCCCGTAGGTATATAAAATGTTTATTAGCTTATCTAGCTTGTGGTTTTCGTAGTTTTTCTTCGTAATTGACGCCAGCGTCGATGGTTTTTGAAGAAACTGCGCTGCCAAAAGCCCAGACGGGACGCAGTCGGTCGCTGGCGCTTGCTGTATAATTTTGTTGGTATTTTACTTGCTTTGCAGACCTTATTAGTTGTCAATCTTTAGTCGATGCATTCCTTAAAAACCGAGTCGGTTCGAAGTGAGACGGGAACAAAACAGTTGCCGACTTGAACAAAAATTTTGTGGTTGACAGAAATTTTTGTAACGAAGTTTTTATAACTATATTTATAATTGCTAAAGAAATTTATTTATCAATTATTAAATTAATAGTTACTAATTTATTAGTTATTAAATTAATAATTACTAATTTATTAATTATTGATGTACTAATACTAACTAATAATATGTAATTATTAAAGGTAGATTTATTAAATTATTAATTATTTATTTGTTTTAATTTTAAATTATCAAAAAATATCTCACAATTGCTACCGTTTTATGTAGAGCTTCATTCGAACAAAAATAGAAATGGTATCGAGTGCTGCTTTTTATATTACACGAACGAGTAGAATGGAGGTTCTTGTTGTTATTATGATAAGACAAATAGTTGCTTTTTGCTTCATACATTGTTGCCACACACTCATGTTCATATTTTATATACAATAATATATGTGTCCACTAGGATTCTCACGTAGTTGAAATCGCAGTGACTGTATTTTTTTGTGTTTTTGAAAGTGCTTCCAAACTATATCACCAAACTACAAAAAGGTTTCCCGCGGACGGTAACACTATTCGGTCTGCAAACTGCGACAGTCTGCAAAGCATAACATCATTTAAAAAAAGTAAGACGCTCACTGACGCTGGCAGACGCTTGGATTACAGAATACAAAGTCTGTCTCAGTTTCGGCTACGCTGGCGTCTCGGGCGCCCAGAGGGAGTGAGTATCGGGAATGTGGCTGTACGTTGTAATGTAAACATTTTCAAATGGAAAGAAAAACCATGATTAAATTCAAATTATTACTCAAAATGATTTCAATGGGTTTAATTATTTCACTATATGAATTTATAATCCCATTTCAATGTTTTACTTAATATTAACTGTTAACTAACATAATGAAAGTTTTCAATACATCTGTCAAATTTTATAAACAATCATTTAAAAGCTTTAATTGAAATAAAATAGATTGCATTAATTTATCCTTAGAAAAATCAAACCAAAAAAAAAAAAATTCAATATTATCGATTACATGCTTAATAACTAGATTTCTGTTTTTTTTTATTAATTCCGTTATCGTTGTGTAAGTTTACTCACACACAAGTTTACATAAATTCCACAATAAATATGTTTTCAGTGCTATGTCTCTGTCCTTATAAAAACATAAATTCAATTTAACCGTTGCCAAGACGTTAATGAATTTATAGTTGAATGATTTTCAAATCTACCGTCTTTTAAATGATTACTTTGAAGAATAACAAATCGAAATAACACCAAGTTGCGATTCAACCATATAATAATCTATCTATCTATCTTCTCGTTATATATGTATGTAATGGAAAGTCATGTTAGTTCCACCATTTATAACTCGAGAGCGCTTGGATCGATTTTTATGATTTTTGATTTGTTGGAGTTGCCTCAGCTCCGAATGGCATAATAACTATTACAACATCGAAAAAATTCAAAAGGGGCTTAGAAAATCGGTAAAATTTAATATTTAGGGACATATTGATCGCAGCCGAATGAAATTTGGTGGGTAAATTGGTTCGTAGGGACATTGCCGACAATGGTACCAAAAATGGGCGACGCAGCCCTCCCCCTTCAAGAGTTACCTATAACTCCTGCAATTTAGTCAAAATTCAAGCAAGAAATTGGCAGTATTCTGGACAAACCAAAGCCAGGATTTGGATCAACTAATGACGGTAACACTGCTCGGCTCTTTTTCGGGAACACTGATCTGATAGGTGCTCAGATCACAGAACTTGATGTGAGAAGAATTAAGAAGTTTGGTGTTATATTGTAAACATTGTCGTCTGGTTTCGAGATAAATTTGGTTGAATTTGAAAAGTTTTGCGCTAACATCAGACGGTTATATATCAGTCTCTATTCGTGGTACTACATGCCTGCTACTGTACACAAAATGTTAGTTCATAACACATATGTTATCAAATCTTTTCTCGTTCTATCAGCTTTCGGAAGAAGCGCAGGAAGCTAGAAACAAAGATTACCGTAGATTCTGGGAACATAACATCAAAAAATGCTCATGTATTGCCGCGAATAGAGTATTACTTTCCATATTGCTAGTCACATCTGATCCTTTAATTAATAGCTTTCGAGAGGTCCCCCAAAAAAAGGTGGATAAAATACCCATACAGGGTACAATATGCAGCTCTTATACAAAAAAATTGGCGTTCTACTCCCATTTTTAGGACACTGGGCGGCAGAAAATTTATTGCTATCTATAGCCGGTGAAGAAGAATACGATAATGCAGCTCACCAAAATAAATACACATACTCTTTCTCTCATTAAAATGCACTAGCATACTTACTCTCACTTTCAGTACGTTTAACATCCACCCAACTTTCTGCAGCGAGAGAGAGTTAGTTGTACCACGTAGACTGGAATTTGTGTAAGCTGAGTGTCGTGTTCTAACGAAAGCCGAAGTCAGTCAGAGTTTGCAAGTCGACATCAACAGACAAGCACGCGTTATTGCGCTCGTAGCTGAGAAACATACATACATATATATTAAATCGTTATAAGTATAAGAAGAATTATTAAGAATAAAGAAGAAATATTGTTGCTTAAATAATTTGTACGATTATTTAATACTGGCGACGAGGAAGGGATGTTTGTGTTAATCTCAAATTTAGTTAAATAAGAGCACAAATGGATGAGCAAAAAATATTCTTAAACGAAAAAACCGGTTTACGTTGAACACGCATAAGTAATGTGCAATCACGAATTACTCTGCATTCTCCAAAAATATATATAAGCTGGCACGCTACTTAACGGCATGTCAGAGTCGACAAGTTCGCAAGAAGAACAAAAACCTAAAACATCGCCTCAAACTCTAATGACAACGCACAAAAAAGTTGTTGAAATGTCGTGTGTTGGAAACATGGAACCATTCGATTTAGCTCACCCGGAGTTGTGGACAACTTATTATGCACGTTTTGAGCTATTTTCAGTAGCCAATAACATAGAGGAGCCTGGTCGACAGAAAGCTACATTCCTAACCTTGGCAGGAGCACCGTTGTATGACCTTCTAGTGTCATTGGCATCGCCGAAGTCGGTAAGTGAGGTGAGTTTGGCTGAGATCAAAAATGTATTGACTAATCACTTCACACCGCGGCCATCGGAAATCGCGGCATTTTTCAAGTTCCACAAACGTGACCAGCACCCAGACGAAGGGTTCTCAGACTATTTAGCGGCACTGCGGAAGCTCTCAATAGACTGCAATTTCGGCGCAGCTCTAGATCGAATGCTTCGTGATCGTCTTGTCTGCGGTCTCCGGGATGAAGCACTTCAAAAGGCTTTTCTTGCCGAAAGCGATCTACAGCTATCTAAAGTCATATCGCGTGCTGCAATCGCTGAAGCAGCTACCAAGAATCAGGGCGAGATTCGGCACCCTGAAAATGTCAAATTTATTGCAAATCGTCCTCACACATTTTCAAATAATCAGCAGCGCCGCAAAGACAATAACCGTGACGAGGTGCACGCTAAGTTGTGCAACGGTTGTGGAGGACCTCACCCTCGAATTCGATGCCCACATAAAGAGACCAACTGCTCAACATGCGGAGTTAGGGGTCACCTTCAGCGCGTTTGTCGTTCTTCGGTGCATAGTTCTGCAAACTCATCACAACAGACTCAACGTGTAGCTCGCCATGCCAAGAATACAAAGCAGCACGCTATACATCAAATATCAACAATCACTAACCTGAAGAAACAGGTGATTGTTAAAATCAATAACTTCTCTTGTCAATTTGAGATAGACTCGGGATCGAACTATACATTAATTTCATCAAGAGAATTCGAAAATTTGTGGCCGACCGCAATGCCACCCTTACAACAGAGCAACGTTCATCTCGTAGATTTCCAGAAGAATCGCATTCCCGTTAAAGGCGTCATCGATGTAAACGTCACCTTCAAAAATAGACAAATTAACAATTTACCTCTGACCGTTGTGGCTGGAGATCTAACAAACATTCTGGGGTGTAATTGGTTCGATGCACTTGGGATTAGTATTCAAGGAATTAACGTTATTAAACAAGAATCACCAGTTACACGACTCCTCAATAAGTTCCAAACCTTATTTTCTGATGAGCTCGGCCGTTTTTGCGGTAAACCTGTGGCACTTCGACTCGATCCATCTGTTCAACCAATTCGCTACCCTCCACGCGGGATACCCTTAGCAACCCGGAGTTTAGTCGAAGCTGAATTAGATCGATTGTGCACTCAAGGAATTTTGGAACCTGTTGAATACTCCGATTGGGCCACTCCAATAGTGCCAGTTCCCAAAAAGGACGGCTCCATTCGTATTTGCAGTGATTACAAGTCAACTTTAAATAAAGCATTGAAGCCACATTGTTTCCAAATACCCGCTATCAGTACCCTTTTGTCTTCTATAGAAGGTGGAAACATTTTTGCCAAATTAGACCTTGCTCAGGCTTACCAGCAGTTAGTAGTGGATAAAAAATCATCAGAACTTCAAACGATCGTTACTCATAAGGGAGCGTTCAGAGTTAAGAGACTTCAGTTTGGAATTTCTTCAGCCCCAGGTATTTTCCAAAATTTTATTGAATCGTTACTTCGAAATATTCCAGGGGTACTCCCATATTTCGACGATATCATCATTATGGGCAAAAACGAAACGGAGCTTGCTGAACGTCTAGAAGAAGTTTTCGCGCGTTTAAACTCTTCAGGCCTTCGTCTGCGGAAAGAGAAATGCAGTTTCGGCGTTTCTACAATTGAATTTCTTGGTTTCAAACTAGATTCCATTGGAATTAGGCCATCACAAAGGAAGTTGGAAGCGATTCTTAATGCTCCATCACCTAAAGACAAGAAAGAGTTACAGGCTTTTCTTGGTCTTATAAATTTCGACCACTCATTTTTGCCTCATAAGGCAACATTAGCAGAGCCGTTACATCGACTTTTAGATAAGTCAGCTAAGTGGACTTGGTCAAAAATGCACCAGGCTGCTTTCGATAATCTAAAAAATCTGGTAACATCTGATCGTGTATTAGTTCATTTCAATGAAAAATTACCCCTACTCGTCGTTTGCGATGCATCTCCGTACGGAATTGGAGCTGTGCTCAGTCACCGTATGTACGATGGGTCAGAAAAACCAATTGCATTTTATTCACGAACCTTGTCGAAAACCGAAAGGAATTATGCGCAAATAGATAGAGAAGCAGTAGCTATGGTATCGGGTGTTAAAAAATTTCACGACTATTTGCATGGTCGGCAGTTCACGCTTGTAACAGATCACAAGCCTCTGCTTGGGATTTTTAATCCAACCAAACCGATACCGGCGGTCATTTCAAATCAAATGCTTCGCAAACGAATATTCTTAAATGCCTACGACTATGAATTGATATACCGCCAAGGTCATAAAATGGGCAATGCGGATTGCTTGAGCAGATTACCAATTGCCTCAGAGATCTCATTAGAAAATGAGCATGACGAAGTATTGATGATCGAAATGACAGAAACATCTATACTTGATGCAGCACTATTAGTCAAACAAACAACAAAGAATCCTGATCTCAGCAGGGTGCTCAGCTGGGCGTTAAGGGGCTGGCCAGAGAAAGTAGATCGCCAAGACAAGCTGTTTCCATACTTTGCTCGCCGAGTGGAAATCTCAACGTTGAAAGGATGTCTTTTATATGGAAATCGCATTATTATTCCACATGTTAGCCGGCAGAAAATTCTCGAAGCTTTACACACTGCGCATCCCGGCATCGTGAAAATGAAGGCGTTAGCTCGGAGTTACGTATGGTGGCCAAGTTTAGATGCGGACGTAGAACGGTTGGTTAAACAGTGTATTCCTTGTCAACAGACGCGACATGAAAAAGCACACGAGCCACTGCATCCTTGGGAGACCACTAAATCTCCGTGGTCTCGACTGCACGTTGATTTTGCAGGTCCGTTTCAAAACAAATTATTCTTCATCGTTGTCGATTCGTACTCCAAATGGTTGGAAGTATTCATCGTGCCATCAACGTCGTCACCAGCTGCTATCAAACCTCTACGTTCACTCTTCGCAACTCACGGACTTCCTGATGCTATTGTATCGGACGATGGAGCAGCATTTACATCGGAAGAGTTCAAAACATTCTTGAGAAATAATCGTATTCGTCAAATTCTGTGTGCACCGTATCACCCCTCATCAAACGGGCAGGCAGAACGGATGGTGCAGACAACAAAGGATTTCTTAAAAAAGGTTCCAGCAAAGACGGAGTTAGATTTGAATCTGACAAGATTCGTCTTTAATCAGCACATTACACCACATGCCGCAACAGGTCGTGCACCAGCTGAGTTGTTATTCAACCGCCAGCTAAAAACATATTTCGATAAAATTCATCCAAACAATTTCTCTGCAGTTGCCAGTGGATCATCGGCAACCACAAATTTTAAAAAGGGTGATTCTGTCTGGATTCGGAACTATTCTGCGGGGTCCAAATGGATTGAGGGCGTTGTTCAATCGCAAACAGGACCGGTCTCCTATACAGTCAAAGTGGCTGACGGAAAAAATGTGAAGCGCCACATAGACCAAATGCGTAGTCGATTCGCGGACATTCCAGTTAATATCGAGTTACCTTTGGAAACAGAACCATACCAAATGCACTCCACTCCGATCCGTTCGGCATCACCATCTTCACGTCCGTTATCGACATCATTTTCGTCATCGACCGAATCATTATCCAGTTCGCCGAACGGTCAAGGAAATTATTTGTCCAACCCAGCCGAATCAACACCGTCACCTCAGGCTGAATCAAGGCCGTGCAGACCCAGTCGTTCGAGGCGTCCGCCAGATTTCTATGTAGCAACTGGGCGTTAAGGGGTGTCTTGTTCTAACGAAAGCCGAAGTCAGTCAGAGTTTGCAAGTCGACATCAATAGACAAGCACGCGTTATTGCGCTTGTAGCTGAGAAACATACATACATATATATTAAATCGTTATAAGTATAAGAAGAATTATTAAGAATAAAGAAGAAATATTGTTGCTTAAATAATTTGTACGATTATTTAATACTGAGTTATACGAATTTTTGTTCAATTTTCGACCGTTATTGCACTTAAATCCGATTGAATTAATTCTCTTCAAACGGATTTTTTTAATTCATCAGCAAAAAATGATTTTAAAGAGGTGAGTTCAATTTGATGAAGTTCACATTGTGAAAGGTTATTACATTTGTAATTCTGCGTGCATCGATAATTACTTCATTGTGTTCAGTGTTAAGTGTTATTTACAATGCCGCAACCCAGAAGAACTAAGATTTTATCACAAAGCCGTAATGGAATTAGACTTCGGAATATTACGAATCACTCCACAGCAGATGACCGACAAATCGCACAAGAAGAGCGTCGCGTTAGTATGGCGCGACCGTGTTCTTCTCAAACACAAGAACATAGCGAGGCAATACGTCTCCGTTGGTCTGTTGCTCCGTTGGCAAAGAGAAATCGTCGAGCTTATCGCAGAGAATAACAATGTAATAATGTTCGACGCGCAGCACAATTGACTACAGTACGCATCCTTTCCTTCGAGTAGGCCCAATGGAGATTATGTGCGGTGCATTGAAGTTCGCTGAGAAACGCCTGGATTGTGCTGTCTTAGTGACAAGGCGAAATTGCCATTATTGCCTTCGCTACCTGAGAAATTATATTCATTGACATTCAAGGTAATTTCTGCTGAAGAAAGTAAAAATTAATTTCCTTTTAGTGATCATAAATCAGCAATACCTACTGTAACGAACTTTACTTTGCCGAGATATCCTCAGCGGTTGCCAGGGTTCGAATATATATATTTATAAGGCTTACGTAATAATCTTATCTCTACTCTATGCAGTGTCTGATTTTGTGTTTTCCTTCGGAGCTATGTTTGTCTGCGTCGTGTTGTTTCTAGGCGATTCTGCTTCCTCAAAGGGCAGTGGACACGTTACTGTGATTGGATTCTTTCGTCGTTTGCACTCTGGTGGGCTTACGCATCCACGCAGCGGGAGAATTTGTGTGATGCCGGGCTTACGCAACCGTACACTGGTGAGCTTACGCAATCACACAGTAGGGTGAATTTGTGACATGGCGGGCTTACGCAACCATGCATCTACAATTCGAATAGTCTTGCCTCGTTTGAGTGAGCCTACGCTATCACTCAGTAGGATGTAAGCTGCAAGTTGACGGGCGTACGCAACCACTCAACTGCTCTCACAAAGGATCTTTGGATTCTGGTCGTCTTCTTTGCTTGGTTCTTTCCCTTCGGTATTATTCTTCCTATTTTCACAAACTCACTGCACGAATGCTTTTGTCCAACTAAATCCCTGTTGCGTAATTCTTCTCCCTTTTATATTCTTCTGCTACTGCTTGTGATGTCTGCAGCGTCGTCTCGTTGTTTATTAGTTCGTAAACAAGTTCCCGTTTTCTCCGATATGTTCGAACGCTTTGCTCGAAAACAAGTTCTCGTTTCCTATGTTCAAACGCATTGCTCGAAAACAAGTTCCCGTTTTCGATGTTCTGCTTTGCTGGTTGACCTTGCTCGGCCGATGCCCTCGATCACGCGTTCTTCCGCCGTTTCTTTTGTGCGTTAATCTTCTTGTCTTCTAATTAGCGAAGCGCAAAACGGTAGCTTGTTCTGTTGCTCGCGCCGTCTCTTGTCCTTGACTTGAACCGCAGGTCAACGTTCGCTTGTTTGGTTGGTTGTACGTTAATTTTTAATTCTCTTAAAAATTATCGTCACACTCCCTCCTTACCTCGGAGACTGCATCCTTGCATCACTTGGCTAGTTATATTCTCTGCACTTAGACCTCCGCATATCCACCACTGACTGTATCTCCTTAACCCTAATATTTTCTAGCTTAGACTTAACATACTTTCTTATATTTTAGCATTTTAACATTTAATTATTTAATTTAATTTCTTCAATGTAGTTAAATTTAGCTTTGCTTACTTTACAACACTGTTAGTTTAACATTTCTATTTTCTAAACTGTACTGTTCTATAGTTCAACTCTTATCATAACATTTTCTATATGTATAAATTTATTTCTTATAAAATTTTCTATTTCTTATATATATAAATCTCTGTTTCTTATATATATACATTTCTATTTCTTATATATATATATATATATATATATATATACATTACATGTATATATATATATATATATATATATATATATATATATACATTACATGTATATATATATACATTTCTATCTCCTATATATATAAATTTATTGCTTATATAATTTTGTAAATATTCATGACATAAATTTTTCTAATACTAATGTTTCGCCTTCTGTTCTTGTGTGGACTCCTCCACACGTTGATCTCTGTGCATATGTTTCTTGGTTTTGCGGTTTCTTCTTATTTCAAGTAGTTCTCTCTTATCATAACATTTTCTATATGTATAAATTTATTTCTTATAAAAATTTCTATTTCTTATATATATAAATCTCTGTTTCTTATATATATATATAACGTAATATTATAATCAGTAAAGGCAACGCTGTTAGATTCGTCTAAAGTTAACAGATTTATTAGTATACTTATTATAATTACAATATTTACAAAGTGAGTTACTAACCTAAAGTTAAGAGAATCAACAATCAACAAAAAAAGCAATAGCTTCACGGATCTCTTAATAATTTACCCTTTCAATTATTATTATTACTGTCGACTAGATTTTATTTAAATGCTAGTCCGCCTTACATATGTTATTAATAATCAGCTTTGTAAGTATTCTATCCTGAGTCCAAGCTCGTGTCAACTCTATCTCCTCTATCCACTCTCTAGTGTCAGCGCATGTAAATAGGTTGGTTTACAAAGCTTACATATATACATTTCTATTTCTTATATATATATACATATACATTTCCATCTCCTATATATATAAATTTATTCCTTATATAATTTTGTAAAAATTCAAATATTTATAAATAAATATATTTCAATATATTTATAATATATTTATTTATATATAATATATAAATATATAAATATATATAAAAATGAATTGTTCGTTTGTACGTTCATAACATGCGAACGTGAAGTCCGATTTGCTTGATTTTTTGGTATGTTTTCATTATTTGCCTGTAGAAGGTTTGTGTGAAATAATAATTTAAAAAAATTTCATTTAAAAAAAATTATTTTTGCATAACGGAAAACAGAGGAATCAAAGTAAATTGAAAAATAAATTTGACGTTTTAATTTTGAATTTCAATTTGACAATGGAAGTAAGTAAATTGTAAATGTCTTCCATTATTGCTTTGTTTTGACAAATTATTTTGACACACATAGAAAACAAAACAGGTGTCTGTTTCGGGTGTGTCAAGTCCAAAACAGTGTTACGTATGACAGAAAATATGGAAGCGTTTAAAAGTGATGAGCAGCAAACCGAAGCGAATCAAGAAAAAGACGAAATGTGTTTTATTTTTGTGTATAGTTATAATTATGCCGCGACCGAGACGTGGCGCCAATATTGGTCGTCGTACTCATAATACAAGACGAGTTGCATCTGTTAGAGCAGGTGAATCTGAAGCGGAACGTGAAGTGAGACTTGAACAGCAAAGAGAGCGTCAATCGAGATCGCGTTCTGCTCAAACAATCGAAGAACGATTCGCGAGTAATTCTTCGGATCGAGCGAGAATGAGTCGCAATCGCGCTGTTAGAAGTCGTGCCAATGACAATATTAATCAGCGAGTAATGCGTGCTGCTTTCAATTATGATAGTGAAGTTGACTATTGTTCTCTTCCATGCCTTTCAATCGGAACTATGACTAATGTCTGCGAACAGTGCAATGCATTGAAATTTCCATCGGAAACTCCTGGAATGTGTTGTGCAAATGGACAAGTAAAATTGCCTGTTTTGAATCCTCCTCCTGAGCCTTTGAGGTCATTAGTTTCTGGTTTGACTCCAGAATCGAATCATTTTTTGTCTAAAATACAGCAGTACAATTCATGTTTCCAAATGACGTCTTTCGGCGCCACAAATATAATCAGAGATGGATTCATGACTTTTAAGGTAATTACTGAACACGACACTAACAATGAGTTCTATCGTGAGATTGAATCAAATGTTTCATGTATGCAGATTCAAGGTCAAATCTATCATCGAATTGGATCGTTATTACCATGTTTGGATTCCAATCATTCCTTTTTGCAAATTTATTTCATGGGAAATTCAGATGTTGAAATTGAACGGCGTTGTGTGGTGGCACAAAATCCAAATGATAGTAATGCAGTGAGAAGAGGATTAATTGAAAGATTGCAGCAGTTTTTTCACGATGAAAATTGTTTGATCAAATTATTTCAAACTGCCCTTGATCAAATGCCTTCGGATTCTCATAGAATTGTTATTCGGGCCGATAAAGCACCTGGTGGAATTCATGCTGGAAGGTTAAACGCACCAACAATTGATGAAGTTGCCGTATTAATTGTGGATGAAGGAGCGAGCAGTCGAGATATTGTACTTCATCGTCGAGATCAAAGTGTTGTGCATGTTTCGGAAACTCATCGTTGTTATGATGCGTTGCAGTACCCAATTTTGTTTTGGCAAGGCGAGGATGGTTACCATTTCAATATTAAGATGAAACATCGTTTAACTGGTTAGTTACAATAAAATGCATCACACATTTTGTGAATTATTGATACTTAATATTCGCATTTATTTCAGGCTTGGAAACAGCAAAAAAAGTTAGTGCGATGAACTATTATTCGTACAGATTAATGGTTCGGCTGAACGAAATTAATCATATATTGAATTGTAGAAGGCTTTGCAACCAATTTATAGTTGATGTTTACGCTAAAATTGAGTCTGAACGATTGAATTTTATTCGATTTAATCAGAAAAAGTTAAAATCCGAACAATATATTCATTTGCGCGATGCAATTCACAATGATGGGAATATCAACGATATTGGCCAAATGACAATATTACCAGCAACATATACTGGAAGTCCACGACACATGCACGAGTACGCGCAAGACGCAATGACGTACGTTCGGCATTATCATCGACCCGATTTATTTATTACTTTCACCTGTAATCCTCAATGGAATGAAATAAAGCAATATATGTTTCATGGTCAAAGTGCTTCTGATCGCCACGATATTGTTGCGCGTGTGTTCAAGCAAAAATTGAAAACGCTTATGGATTTTATTGTCAAACAACAAGTGTTTGGAAAAGTTCAATGTTGGATGTATTCTGTGGAATGGCAGAAAAGAGGACTTCCGCATGCACATATTTTGGTTTGGTTAGTTGATAAAATTACGCCAAATGAAATTGATAGCGTAATATCAGCCGAAATTCCTAATCCAATCATTGATCCAGGACTGTTTGAATCAGTTACGAAGCACATGATTCATGGACCATGTGGGGCATTAAATGTCAACTCACCGTGCATGGCTGAAGGAAAATGCACAAAACGGTACCCAAGAGCATTAATAGCGGAAACAATTTCTGGTAATGATGGTTATCCGTTATATCGTAGACGTTCACCTGAAGATGATGGCGAAACAGTTATGGTGAAATGCAAAAATCAAGACATTAAAATTGACAATCGTTGGATCGTTCCATATTCGCCGCTATTATCCAAAACTTTTGGTGCTCATATAAATGTTGAGTATTGTAACTCAGTAAAATCCATCAAGTACATATGCAAATATGTTAACAAAGGAAGTGATTTGGCCTATTTTGGAATTGCTGGGGATAAAAGTGATGAAATCACTTCATATCAATTAGGCCGTTATATTAGTACAAATGAAGCAATATGGCGAATTTTTTCATTTGCAATACACGAAAGGTATCCAAATGTACTGCACTTGGCAGTTCATCTTCAGAATGGTCAACGTGTGTACTTCACACCTGAGAATGCGGCGCAACGAGCAGAACAGCCACCGAAAACAACGTTGACTTCATTTTTTGATATGTGCAGAAATGACGAATTTGCTAAAATGTTATTGTATTCTGAAGTGCCACGATATTTCACATGGAATGAATCTGCGAAAGTTTTTCAAAGACGGAAACAAGGGCAACCAGTACGAGGCCATCCAAATGTATTTTCTACAGAAGCATTGGGTCGTGTGTATACCGTTCATCCAAATCATTATGAATGTTTTTATTTGCGTTTATTATTGATTAACGTTCGTGGTCCTACGTCATTTGAAGATTTAAGAACAGTCGATGGTGAATTGTGTGCGACTTATCGGCAAGCATGCCAGCGTTTGAATCTACTTGAAGATGATATGCATTGGGAAGCTACACTTGCTGATTCCGTAATTTCATCATCTCCACATCAAATACGAACATTATTTGCAATTATAATATCTACATGCAGTCCATCAAATCCATTTGAAATATGGCATAAATTTCGTGATGACATGACGGAAGACATTTTACTTAGAGTGCGACGTTCAGTTTCAAATCCTGAATTAGAAATCACACCGGAAATGCATAACGAAGCTTTGATTTTGATTGAAGACATGTGTATAATGATTGCAAACAAAATATTAGTGCAGTTAGGAATGATAGCGCCTAATCGTGCAGTTCATGATGTTATTAATCAAGAAATGCATCGTGAACAACAATATGATCGTAATCAATTGAGAACATTTGTGCAGTTAAAAGTTCCACAATTGAATAGTCAACAGAAATATGCTTATGACAAAATCATGGAAGGCGTGAACAATGAAGGAGGTGGATTTTACTTTATTGATGCACCAGGAGGCACTGGAAAAACATTTTTGCTGTCATTGATTCTGGCAACCATACGATCGGATAATAAAATTGCTCTTGCAGTTGCTTCATCTGGAATTGCTGCTACCTTATTAGACGGTGGTCGAACTGCGCATTCTGCACTTAAATTGCCTTTGAATATAACAACGATTGAATCTCCTACGTGCAACATTTCCAAAACGTCGGCAATGGCAAAAGTTTTGCAGCAGTGTAAAATAATCGTATGGGACGAATGTACAATGGCTCACAAAAGATCATTAGAAGCATTAAATCGAACCATGCAAGATCTTCGAGGAAATGAAAGACTTTTTGGTGGCGCCTTTATATTGTTATCAGGTGATTTTAGGCAAACTTTACCTGTCATTCCACGATCTACTGCTGCTGATGAGCTAAACGCATGTTTGAAGTCTTCAGTTTTGTGGAAATATGTTAAAACATTGCGTCTTAATCAAAATGTACGTGTACAATTGCAAAATGATCCTTCTGCAGCTGAATTTTCAAAACAACTTTTGGAAATTGGGAATGGTAAAGTTGCAGTCGATAATTCAACCGGATTAATAACATTACCAAGCAATTTTTGTAATATCACTCAATCGAAAAAGGAACTGGTTCAACGTGTGTTTCCAAATATATTGCAGAAGTACAGGAATCATGATTGGTTGAGCGAACGCGCAATATTGGCAGGAAAAAATAAAGACGTGAACGATTTAAATGCAAGTATTTTGCAAGAAATAGATGGCCAATTTTTTGCATACAAATCAGTGGATACGATAATAAATGAAGATGAGGTAGTGAACTATCCTACTGAATTTTTGAATTCACTTGATTTGCCAGGCTTGCCACCACATTATTTGGCATTGAAAGAGGGAGCACCGATAATAATGCTCCGAAATATAAATCAACCACGGCTTTGTAATGGCACCAGACTTTCCGTGAAAAAACTGATGGCCAATTTAATTGAAGCAACTATTCTGAGTGGTAAATATAGAGGCGAAAACGTTCTAATCCCCCGAATTCCAATGATTCCATCAGATATGCCATTTGAATTTAAACGGCTTCAATTTCCTGTCCGTCTTGCCTTCGCTATAACCATTAATAAAGCTCAAGGTCAGACTTTGAATATTTGTGGCTTAGATTTGGAGCAACCTGTTTTCTCGCATGGACAATTGTATGTTGGTTGTTCACGTTGTGGTAAACCCTCTGCATTATTTATAAACACAAAAGATGGAAAAACTAAAAACGTTGTTTATCAAAGAGCATTAAGTTAATTTTTAAAGTATTTTCATTTTCGACCTTTTTATTTGAAAATAAATTATTGTAAGAAATTGATTGTGGATGAGTTTTACTGAAAATTGAAAAGAAATTTCGCAAGTTTCTTTTGTGTATTCGCCCTGTGAAGCGGGCGAAGGTTTCGCTATCTTTTATTATAATTATAAATTTTCATAAATATCTTCTTATTATGTACAGAAAATATCTTATATATAAGAATTAATGTGGATTAATTAATCTATATATACGTTTAGGCGCCAGACAGACAAACAAGAAACATTGTTTATCCACGTGCATTAGAATAATTTTAGCACTATTATCTAGACAATCTTTTATATTTTCTTTTTCTAAACAAGTTAGAAAACAACAAACTTTATCTTTTTTTAACATTTTTAGTGGGGCAGCAAAGCGCACCGGGGCAAAGCTAGTAATATATAAATAAAGATGTGTATAGGTCAAGAACTTGTTTGAAGTTCAAGGTGCCTCTCTTTCTCTCTGTGTTTCTTGTGTACACTTATCTTGTATGTGTTCACGGAGTCGTTATGTTTTCGTTATTTCTTTGTATATATTTCTTTTGGTTTTTCAATCTCTCTCTAATCTAACCATGTACATCGGTCAAGAACTTCTTTGAAGTTCAAGGTTTTCCTTCTTTTGTAATTGTTTGTGAATTCATGTCTTATGCGTGTTCATGAAGTTAATATATTTATTCTCTCCCTTCTTCTTCCTTAAATTTCATACTAAGCGGTTAATTGGTTTTCTTTTCAGTTTTTTTTTATTTTTCATTTACTGTACAATATCTTATCTTATTTAATGGTTACAGGCAACCCTCGGATGTTTTATTTCTTGGTCATCTCGTAGAGCAGTGCGGTTCCATTTCGGCGTACCCTTATGCGACACCGTCGACCATCTTTCTTTTTGACCAAGCTCCTCGCTTGCCCGGGTATGTGGGTTTACAGCACCTCCTCCATCATCTCGTCCCACATTCCATCGCCCTGCCCGTTCTGCGCCTCTGGTTCCATTTCTCGGGGTCTCACTTTAGCTGCTTTCTGTTCCTTTGATCTCTCCTGTTGCCATTCTCTACGTCCGCGTAGATCGCACGTATCTCGTCCCATCGCTTCTGCTGCCACTGCGCTCTCTTCACCTAGTTTCTGTCGCTTGTTCTGTAGCTATCCCTGGCGTTCTCGCTGCTCTCTGCTTGTCCGTTGTTGCTCTTCATTCATCGCTTGCAGTTTCCTGAGCTCCGCTCTCTGCACCTCCATTTGTTGGCACTTCTTCTGGAGTTCTTCTTCTATCCGCTCGATTTCTTCCTTCCCCTTCCGAATCGTCTCCTCATCATCCTGCAACTTCTTCTCTTCGCTTCGCACCTCGTCCTCCACAGCTTTCAGCTCTGCCACCACGCTCGTCACCACGCTCGAGGTTGCACGTACCTCGTCTGCACGAACATGAACTGCGTGACGGTAAGTATTCTGTCCTGCAGCTGCGCAACATCCTCGAACGTGATGAGTTCTCTTTGTTCACGTGTCCACTCGTTGAAGGTGTCGCCGATATCTTCGTCCTGATCCGTCGGCTGTGCGTACGCTGGCTCGAACATCTCCCCGGCGTTTTGGTTAACCAGATCCTCCAGGTCCTGATCTTCGAAGTCGTCGATGTCGCCGTCTTGGGGTGCAGCTTCTCGTTGGCTTGAGCCGTACAAGTCGTCGTCGATCTCCCAGTTCCGCTCGTCTTCCGAGTCGCTTATTTCCATTGTCGCAAAATCCATCGTTTTCTTTTCTTCACGTAATCACTTTGAAATTTGTACTTAGAGTGATAGTCATGATCGATTTCTTTTATGCGACACCACCCGCGTTTTTACTCTTTGTCTTCATGTTCTTTTCGTCCTTATGTATTTCTCGGTCGTCGTGAGATCGTTCGATTTCGTTTATATACTTCCTTATTTCCATATCCCTGCGCCCATGTATTGATTGTGTAGAGTTGAAGTTTTCATTATAGTGAGACCGCGTACTTGACGTGTAGTGAAATTTGCTGCCAGGTGAGTTTTTGCTTATTGTTTATTGTATAAATGCCATTATTATTAAACATCTATTTAAATTATGAACAGAAAATAGTAAACAATTGTCTACTTCAGCTTCCGAGATGACTGATGGCCATGCTGTGCATCAACGTACCAACTCCAGTTGATAGTGATAACTCCTTCTCGTCGAAGTCACGCACCCCTCCTTACCTCGGAGGATTTCAGGTTAGTTTTTGTGTTTTCATCCATTGTCCCGTGTCTTCCCGTGTTTCATGTCTTCCAGATTTCTACGGCCCTATATCTGCTAGACCGGACCTCACCTGATTTTGGAGACTGTGTGCAATGGAGGCGTTCGGGTTCAATTCTTAGTTTTTAATTAAACCAAACATAATTATGTTTCCTTGTTGAAGTTTATTGTTTGTTTTTGTACTTTGATTTAACCATGTACGTTATAATTTTTAACATAACTGCGAGTAAAGTGTAAGAATTTAAAGTTAACAATCGATCGATGTATAGTTTCGTGTTCGGTAAACTTTTACAATTTTTGCGTACTGGTTCATGTGTTGGGCATCTTTTGTTGATGTTTTATACTCGTGATCACATATTTTCATTTGGCTCTTGTACTATTTTGTCGTCTTTAATCCTGATGAAACTCTTTGAGTTCGCTGTTATGTGCAGTGTGCGTGCGTGAATCACCATCGCGTTTTAGTTTTACAATGACTGGCGATATGAACTCGATGACGTAATACGGTCTTTCGTACTTAGGTGCTAATTTGGCCGCGAAGTTGTCGATAGCTTTCGACAAGTGATGTTGCTTTAGTAGGACCAATTGTCCGATGGAAAGCTTCCATTGACGACGCCGTAGGTTGTAGTGATGTGCCTGATTGTCAGCCGTTTGCTGCATATTCTGTCGCACTATCTGGTACACTTCTTTGAGTTTCGAGGCTTTCTCCTCTGCTTCGCTTTGCTCGTGGCCAGTGCCATTCGTTACCTCATCATATAGAGTATTTGGTAACCGCAACTCCCTCCCTTGCGTCAAAAATGCTGGACTGTAACCTGTGCTTTCGGATACGCTACTGTTAATAGCCAGAGATATCTCAGGTAACATTTCATCCCACTTCAGGTGTTGGTTGTCAGCCAGTTGCGCGATCACTGTTTTAAGAGTTCTATTAACCCTTTTTGTCGGATTTTCTTGTGGAGTGTAGGGTGCTGTGAACTGGTGGCGTATCCCCATTTCCTTTAAGAAGTTTCTGAAGCTTCGGCTTGTAAATTGTGCCCCGTTGTCGGAAAGTAGGACTTTAGGTATTCCTAAGCGTGCTAAGATACGCTCTCGAAACGCTCGTTTCAGAAGGTCGGTTGAAGCCTTTCGCAGTGGTATCATTTCAGTCCATTTAGAGAATTTGTCAAAGAATACTAAGAGCATGCAATTCCCATGCTTCGTTCGTGGAAGAGGTCCGACAAAGTCTGTATATAGAGTTTCCCATGGACCTTCGCTGATTCGTGATAGCATATATCCCGCTGGTTTCCGTTGACTGGGTTTGTACTTTTGACAGGACTTGCAATTCCGAACATACCTTTTAACATCACGGAACATACCGGGCCAGTAGTATCTTCCCGCAATTCTTGATATAGTTTTCCGTATTTCGCCGTGTGCCGCGCATGGACTGTCGTGGTTTTCCTGTAGGACTCGTTGTCGTTGATTCATGGCCACGCACAACTTCCATGGAATGTAGTCATCACCGTCAAGTTGGTGAGGAATATGCCGGTAAAGTTGAACGTCTTGTATGGTGTAATCGCTGTACTGCTGAGGGTTCTCTCGGACTTCCTTGATCTCTCTGTGTAACCATGAGCATGTTTTCTCGGTGTCTGTTGGATTCTCGGTGATAATTTTCCCTGCTGCTTCCGGTGGCTGTCGAGATAGTGCGTCTGCAACAACGTTCAGTTTTCCTTTTCGATATTGTACATCAACATGTATTGCTGTAGTTCCAGAGCCCACCTGGCGATACGTCCGGATGGACTCTCTATAGAATTCAACCACTTCAGTGACAAGTGGTCGGTGACAACGGTGAACCGGTATCCTTCTAGATAAGGTCGCATTTTCCGAATGGCCCACACTATGGCCAAGCATTCTTTCTCCGTCGGCGAGTAATTATGCTCTGCCTTGTTCAGTCGACGGCTAGCGTATGCAATTACCTTCTCTTCGCCGTCGACGTCTTAAGTAAGGACGGCTCCCAAGCCATAATCACTAGCATCGGTCTGCAGTACGAATTTTCGATTAAAGTGTGGACATGCAAGTATCGGTGCGGGCGTTAGTTTCTCCTTCAAAACTTCAAACGCCTTGCTCTGTGGTTCATCCCATTTCCAATGTTTGCCTTTTTTCAGTAGCGTTGTCAGTGGCTGGACGATGTCAGCAAAATTTGGTACAAACCGCCGGTACCACGAAGCTATTCCTAAGCAGCGCCGGAGTTCTCGTATGTTCTGCGGCGGCTGTAGTTGTTGGATTGCAGTAATCTTGTCGGGATCAGTGTGAATGCCCTTGTCGCTGATCATATGCCCTAGGTATTTCACTTCTCTCCTAAAGAACTCGCACTTGTCGATGTTTAGTCTCAGCTTGGCTTGACGTAAGCGATGGATTGGAGGTTCGTCAGGTGTTCCTCAAGGGTTGAACCAGTGACGATTATATCATCCAGATAGGCGAATGCGTGTGGCTCCATATCGGGACCGATGACCTGATCTAATGCGCGTTGGAACGTTGCTGGGGCCGAATGCAATCCAAAAGGCATCACTCGCCACTGAAATAATCGACGCCCAGGAACTGTAAACGCGGTATATTGCTTGCTATCTTCTGCCATCGGGATTTGCCAGTAGCCGTTCTTCAAATCGAGGCTACTTATATACTTAGCGTCGCGAAGCCTGTCTAGAATGTGTTGTATTCTTGGAATGGGATAAGCGTCGGGTACGGACTTATCATTCAACTGTCGATAGTCAATGCACAGCCGCCATTTCCCCGTTTTTTTCCGAACCAGCACTATTGGCGCGCTGAACGGACTGTGAGACGGTTCAATGCACTCGTTTCTTAGTAAGTTGTCGATTTCTTCGTTGATAACATTTTGCATAGCAGGATTCCGCTGAAAATATCGTTGTTTAATTGGACGAACATCTTTCATGACAATGTTGTGTTCTACGATGTTGCAAGGCCCCTAGATCTCGTTGAATTTTGCTAGTTCGTTCTTCAGAATTTCCTCGGCGTCTTCCATCGTTATTTCTCGGTTTTCCTGTATAGTGGTGAACCTGGTCATCTCTGATCGCGCTGTGACTTCTCCACCCAGCCTCACGGTCTGCTTTCCACACGTAATGACAGTCTCTGATGCGCATAAGAAATCTATACATAGTATGACGTCGTCTATGACTCCCGGAAAGACAATGAACTCTGTGACGCGAGTCTCGTCTCCTAGTGTTACACGAAGTGATATTTTCCCCAAGCTCGTTGTTCGGGAGTTGTTGGCCATCCTTATGCTTGTTTCGACTGGAACGACTTCACTCATCGCTTTGAACTCTTCTACCACGTTTCTGCTGAGGAAGCTCTTTGTTGCTCCCGTATCTACGGTTGCTTTGAACTCCCTATCGTTTACACGTACCTTTGCATAAACTCTGCCCCCTTCTACACGAAGTGCGCTTGCCTTTACTGTTCGCGAGTCTCTAGTCTCGGGATTGCCGTCTCCAGTCGCTGGTGACGGGGTCCCCAAGCGTTTCCCGCTCGTGGTCGACAACAGTCGATCGTCCGGACGCCTCGCCGTCCGCACTCCCAACAGAACAGAGTCTGTCTGTTGCGACATCCTTGCGCTTGGTGACCATCATAACCGCAATTCCTGCAGGCAGTTTTCGGAATGATCTGCTGGTCAGCTGCTAAGCCTCTTCGTCCATCGCCCTGGTACTTGTTATTAAGAGGCGCTCCCATGTCGACGGGCTGTTTTTGGTTCTCCCACGGCTTCACCATCGGACCACCAGCGGCAAGACATTCAAGATCCTCCGCTAATTTCATAAGCTCCTGAATAGTTTGGAATTCCATCCTCTTGATGTAGAAACGGAATTCAATTCTGGAATTCTTGTAAATCCGATCCATCTTTTGTGCGTCCGTGTAGCCGGCATACCTCATCATGTCCTGAAGTCGCACCACGTAATCCTTGAACTTTTCTTCGCTAAACTGTTGAGACTTCCTAATTTTGTCGTCTAAAGTTTCGAAATATCGAGCCGGTAGGAAGAAGTTGTGAAAGTCAGTCTTAAAGGCCTCCCACTGCTGCCACTTAGCGTTATTGTTCCGATACCATAGTAGAGCCTTGCCCTTCAGTAGTTCTGGCATCGTCCTCGGTAACATATCGATGTCCAGACCGAATGTCTTGGCTAACTCCTCGATGCGCTCGGTAAAAGAGAGTGAATCCTTTTCTCCATCGAATCTCTCGGACAATTTGCGAACAACGTCTATCATATTCGTGTACCTTTGCGTCGGTGTCTGTCTCGGTGTTCTAGTTTGGTCTCCTGAGCTTACGCTTATTGTACTAGGCGTATTCAAGTTTCCTTCTGTGTTTCGTGTCTTCTTAGCCTCCGCCATAGCTGACTTGTTTCGGCGGTATTTCTCCTCATACATGCTTAGTTGTTCTTCAACCTCCTGCTCGTGTACCTCGTCCGTGACCCACTGGCTGAATCGCCTCTGCCTCTCTTCCAGTGATCCAGCAGCGTCGACGCCATACGACTCCATTGCTTTTCTGAGTTCGTCGTTAGAGAGTTCATATACCCAGTCGACTCGGTTACCCATCGTGAAATCTGTGATTGACTCGTGTAATAAGCTCCCTGTTCGGGCGCCACTTGTAACGACCTTTACTTTGCCGAGATATCCTCAGCGGTTGCAAGGGTTCGAATAGAAGACCTGAGACAGTAAAGTACACAAGGTTCATCTTTTCCTTTACTCTTTATTGATCTAATGTGTACTATGTTATATATATTTATAAGGCTTACGTAATACACTTATCTCTACTCTAAGCAGTGTCTGATTTTGTGTTTTCCTTCGGAGCTATGTTTGTCTGCGTCGTGTTGTTTCTAGGCGATTCTGCTTCCTCAAAGGACAGTGGACACGTTACTGTGATTGCATTCTTTCGTCGTTTGCACTCTGGTGGGCTTACGCATCCACGCAGCGGGAGAATTCGTGTGATGCCGGGCTCACGCAACCGTGCATCCACAATTCAAATGGTCTTGCGTCTTTTGGTACACTGGTGAGCTTACGCAATCAAACAGTAGGGTGAATTTGTGAGATGGCGGGCTTACGCAACCATGCATCTACAATTCGAATAGTCTTGCGTCGTTTGAGTGAACCTACGCTATCACTCAGTGGGATGTTAGCTGCAAGTTGACGGGCGTACGCAACCACTCTACTGCTCTCACAAAGGATCTTTTGGTTCTGGTCGTCTTCTTTGCTTGGTTCTTACCCTTCGGTATTATTCTTCCTGAGGCACTTTCGATTTCACTTCACTTTGCACTATTTTCACAAACTCACTGCACGAATGCTTTTGTCCAACTGAATCCCTGTTGCGTGTTTCTTCTCCCTTTTATATTCTTCTGCTCGTCCGCAGCGTCGTCTCGTTGTTTATTAGTTCGTAAACAAGTTCCCGTTTTCTCCGCTATATTCGAACGCTTTGCTCGAAAACAAGTTCCCGTTTCCTATGTTCAAACAAAATTAATAGGGTCTTGTATTATTATTATTATTATTATTATTATTATTGTATGCGCTAACGCACCGCAACGACATGGATCTATTGTGCATGATTTTGCCTAATCCAGTTCAAGGCTCTTTAGGAAACCAAACACCATTCCTGGGTTAGTGATACCGACTTTAAAGTGAAGCATAATCTATAGCATAGCATAACCGCCTCTGATTGCTGAGAGCAGGACAATCGCAGAGAACATTCTCAGCGGTTTCTTTTGCATAAGTACAAAACCTGCAGATGTCCATTTCGGACAACTCGATTTTGTTGAGGTGGTATCTCAGGCAAGAATGACCCGTCTGAAAACCTGAAAGGAAACGTAAGTCCTTCCTGCTTCGCATAAGAAGTTTTAATGATACTGCCTTTGCTAGAGTAAGAAATCTCTTTGTCTGGTGATGACCCAAAGTATTTGTCAATGCTCGCTCAAACTCAATTTCCTCCCACTTCCGGATTACCTCCTGCTTGTACCCATTGACCAGTCTACAAAATGGTTCCGGACCTGTAAAAGGCCGTTGAGCACCGCGCCATGCTAGGCAGTCGGCTCTCTCATTTCCCTCATAGCCCTCAAACCCAGGGACCCATACGAGGGTAGTATAAGGCAGTTTCAACATTTATCCACAAGCCTTGATTCAATTGCTTCCTACCTGAGGGCTTTCAAAGCCGCTTTGCTATCAGAGAGGATATAGATGTATGCAACAGATGTCCTTCTACGAGGGCATTCCCTCACACATATCTCTATGGCAGTGACGGGCAGACGTACACTATCGCATTTTAAAATTTTTGCTATAAAACCTAGTGCAGGCGCAAAATGCCCTAGTGGCGTTATATAACACAGCTAAGGTATGAATTCCAAGTTAACGCCCTATCAAGACCCACAGATACTTTGCTTCCTTGGAGAATTCTAGTACGCTACCCCCCAGAACAAACTTCTTTAACTTAACCTTATGTTTCCTGGTAAAGGGTACTAAGGTCTTCTCAGGATGCAGTCGAATGCCCTTCTCCTCACACCACCTTTTGGTGACATTAATAGCACGCTGCATGAAGTCATATATTGTACGCTGCATGAAATCAGATATGTAGGCATCTCCCACAACATAGACAACAACGTCATTAGACCCGTTTCCCTTCCCGTTGAAAAAGGAGGTATTACTGTCATGCTTGCAGGATCCATAGGACAATCTATTGAAACGCTTCCTAGAAGGTGAGTACTCAGCAGCAGAGAGCTGGTCAAGCCATGGATGTCGTGTAACCCCAATCTGGCTTTTTGATTGTACATATACCATTTGAGTGGTCCCTGGAGAGCACTTTCCGAAGTCGAACAATGTCGGGAAAATTTTTAATCTCCTCACAACTTCGCCTCCAGGAAGTTCTTTTAGACCTTCTCAGTTTTTTTGTTGTAGTTAGTTAGGGCGTTTTTGTATTCAGGCCAGTTGCCAGTCTTTTTCGCCCTATTAAAGAGCCTTCGTGTTCCTCCCTTAAACTTTTTCAGGGAACTATTCCACCATGGAACCATTTTTCGTTGCTGCTTACGAAGGCATCCTGTATATTTGAATTGAGGACGCGTGTCTCAAATTCAAGCTCATCATAAACTAGGTGATTATGAGCGTTTAACGTTTTCTTCCAACATAAAGCGATAATTTTCCCAGTTTGTTTTCCTGGGATTTCTAAAACTCTGTCCTGTATCACAGAAACATCCATACTGAAACTGATGTGTTTATGGTCAGACATGGATGTCTCCCACGATACATGCCAGTTTGATGTCATAGCCGTCATTTGGTCACTTGCCAAAGTCAGATCAAGTACCTCACTTCGTACAGAATTGACTAGGTAGGCTCATTACCTCGGTTGAGAATACAGATGTTGTTTTGTTAAATAAACCCTTGATATCCGGGAAAAATACACATAGTAATGATAAAATTACACAATAAAACAACAGCTGTCGGAACTTACCTAAACGAAATACTGGAAAGACTTCTACATAGCAAAGTTGGTGCACCAGCAACCGCAAACTACGGGAGAGACTACAATGGTTCAGCTCTCATTTTTACTTCCTGCTCAGCTACACGGAAGATAGAGAGAGAGAGAGAGAGAGAGAGAGAGGGAGAGAGAGAGAGAAAGAGTCGCCAATGTTACAACATCAGTGGGTCCGAAGATGGACAACGAACATGGACAACGAACATGGACTTCGTAAGGAAAACATTAATCCTGGTTCTTGTTTTCAACACGAACGTTGGTTTTTGGCTGCAATCGTGCAAATACAATCAATAAGGAAGAGATGCTCTCATAAAGTAAAGCAACTGCGATAAAAAGTAAAATGGATCATCAGAATCTTATCCCATGAAGAGAAGCGTCGTTGCTGCAGAACTTCATCGACCGAATGTAGAGGACAGTAATAGTTTGGAAGTGCTGATTGAGGAGATCGGCACTATCCTAGATGAGACACAACCACCCATAAAGCATGAGCATTACAAATATGTACCAACAACCGTATAGCCCACGTCAGGTTCCGCAAATACTGGTTCTTCATACCAAATCCGGCACTCTTTCTATATGTGGAGCTACTACCAGCGGAAGAGTACAGACTGATCCAGACTTGCCATGAAACTAAAGAAATAAAACTGCAACTCATCATCATCCGGAAATATCAAACGCCAGCCAAACGAGCACGATTCGCTCGTTCGATGCTCGGACGTCGACATGGAAATAATATAAGGAAAATAGGCGCCCTCACTATAAAGCAATAATGATTGTCTCATTGGCAACAAACATTCCCGCCCCTCCCACGGGAATTGATTTCATTTATCCGATGAATTGATATTAGCATGAACCGTGTGCGAGTGTAGTAGTTTGTGGCTATTTATTCAAAGCCCTTAGACTCAAATAGTGTTAGGCTGATTTCCACAAGTTACGTAGCTTCTAACAAAATGTAGTATCAAAGTTCAATTTTAAGAGTGTAAACTGAGTACTCGTATATATATAAATATGTACTCATCAAGGAACGATTGACTGATATGTCGTAATTATTTTCAGCTTTATGTCCATAGCCCTGAAGACCTTCCCTACTTCAATTTGATGTCATATGATTCATTTGCAGAGCCCATTCGTTTTATTTACACTACAGAAGAAACCCTTGATGATGATATTTACATTAATAACAAAAGTCAACGAGACTGCCAACTTCCGAATGCAATTTCAGACAAATTGAGTTACAGGTAATTTATATAGTAGTAATTTATACATACATACATACATAGTAGTATAGTATAAGTATATATTTTAGTATAGTATACAAGTATATAAAAATTAACTCTATATTCAATTATTTTACTCTATTTTAGCTTTGCGACATGTATGAGCAAATTCAGAATACAACTTGAAATAATGGCATGTAACTGTACAATTTTCACCTCGCCAGCTAAATGTAAGTTTGGTGCATAAGTATATAGAGCAAAAACTTGAATTAAAAGCTACTTTTTTTTCTGTTGTTACAATTTATAGTTTTTTTAATCCTTTTCTTAAAATGTATTTTTTGCACCTCCCGTCAGTGGATTATACTGGCCAAACGTACAATATACTTTGCATGCTAGCCTTGGCAGTATGACGATCGAAATAGTTTACAAAGAAAGTTTTTATCAAAGAAAGGTTATATCCGAAACAAGCATGTATTATTAAAAATGTTGTTTTGCTTTGTTGAACAACCTTGGCATTTGATCGGGAATTGGTTTGTCCTGATGTTGATGTCCTAATTTATAAATCTCGTATTTGAACCGACTACATAACGTTTGGTTGAAAAGTTATTTATAGGTTCGGCACTACTTACCTGTAACTCATATGAACCAACTCTATACCTGGTCTTAAAAGTGTGTGCGTAAACTGAATGGAATGTGATGAAAACGCCAAGTACAAATGAAATTAAACTTTCTGGCAGCGTCTTTGAATAACGACGAACTGAATTTATTTATGAATGACACATTTATTAACTGAATGATAAAAAATTTTTTTTTTTTTTTTTTTTTTTTTATATATTTTTATTTGCAATCTATCTTGCAAATTAACTAATACATGAGGAAAATAAATGTACTCTTGACTTCGTTGATCCTACTCCAGTGAGTAGAATAACATAATAAGAACAGACTTTACAAAAAGAAGCTTAGTTTCAATGCATATACTAATTACAATTACATAGAAACAATACATTTGCATTAATATTGAAAAATTACAATTAAAATTGAAGTTAATACAAATTACATAAAGTTTATTTCCTAAATGGCAGATCTAAAACGTGATATCTTTTAAGCCTTAATGTCTCATGACTTGTGTCTAAAAGAGATATGGCTAACGTATTTACATGTTCACTAAGTCGTAGTAAATAACAGCTGGACTTTTACCTCATCGTTTCCTTTACATATGGGATTCGTAGGTCTTCGTGTATATTTTTATTGGAGATATACCATGGTGCACCAACAATTCTTCTTAAGGTATTCCATTGGTATCATTGAATTTTTTCAACAGTAGAGTCACACGCAGTGCCCCACAATTGAATACCGTATGTCCAAATAGGCATTAGTATTGTTTTGTACAAAATGATTTTATTTTGGAGGCTAAGCTCAGAACGATTTCCAATTAACCACTGCATTTTCTTTGTCTTGATGTTAAGTTGCTTTTGCAAAGCTTTTACATGGCTACTCCACGTCAATCGTCTGTCCAAAATGAGACCCAAATATTTAGCTGTATTGTTTTGAGGTATTACGTTGCCATATATGTTGACTCCAGGACAATTTCCTCTTTTTATGCTAAATGTGGCATGAGTAGATTTTTCAGAATTAACAATAATGTCCAATTTTTTAACCATTTTTCTACTCTGTGTAAGTGGTTTTGTACTAAAATTGATGCTTCAATTTCAGAGTCATGAGTAGCTAATATTGCCGTATCATCAGCATATGTTGCGATTACTACGTCATCATTTATCGGCATGTCAGCAGTAAATAATGTGTATAACACTGGTCCTAGCACGCTACCTTGTGGTATACCTGCCTCTATATCGCAAATTCTTGACTTTTCGTCTCCAATTTTAATATAAAATGAACGCCCCTTTAAGTATGAGCTGAAGAACAAAAAAAATGGCGCTGGGAGAAGAGTTTTGATTTTAAACAAGAGTCCTTTGTGCCATACCCGATCAAAAGCCTGCCGTATATCGAGAAACACTGCTGAACAATATTTTTTATTTTCAAGAGCATCGGTAACTTCATTAACTATACGGTAACATTGCTCAGGTGTCCCATGTTTATGCCTAAAACCGAATTGGTGTTCAGGAATTATGTTGAATTCCGCTAGGACTGGAAGCATTCGTCGAAGCAATATTCTTTCGAAAATTTTTGAAAATGTTGTCAATAAACTAATTGGCCTGTAAGATGTAATGCATTCCTCCGGTTTGTTAGGTTTCGCAATCATTATTATCTCAGCGCATTTCCACTGTGTTGGAAAGTGATTGAGACGAATTATAGAGTTGTATAATATAGTTAAATGTGCCACAGCTCTGTCAGGTAGAAGTTTCACAATCCTTGCGTTTATTAAGTCATACCCAGGACTTTTAACATTGTTTAGCTTCATAATTTCTGCGTAAACTTCTTCGGGTTTTGTAGGCGTGATTGGTAGATCCATTTGGCAAGCAGCGTCCAAGAAAGTGTCTACTTCGCTTTTTTGATTAGTGTCGGCTAAATCAAATGGCTGAAACGTTTGTTTCAAGTGCTCAGCGAAGGCATTCGCTTGAACACTTTTTGATCTGCACCAATTTCTGTGATTATCCTTGAATGGAACATTTCTTTTCATTGGCCTCTTCAAGTATTTGGTAGCTTTCCAGAGACTATACTCATTAACCTTGGATGTACCAATGTTTTTCATGAAATTAGAAATACTCCGGTTTTTTTCCTCCATTAATTTGGTTTTCAATATTTTTGTAGCTCTGTTGAGATTTAATTTGTCTAGGGGGCTTCTGGTTATTTTCCATAAACTCCTCAGTGTTCGCTTTTGCTGAATAAGTTGTCTGATTTCAGAAGATGTACGAAAGACGAGATGTTGATTTTGATTGTGTGATCGCTGTACTGGAGTTGATAATGCAGCTGCTTCATGCAAAAGAAGAGTAAAATTTTCAACTGCTTCATCTAAATCATGTCCAGATTTAAGTGAAATTTGGTGATTTATTTGCGAGTTAATGAATTGTTGAAAGGAGTCCACGTTTATATTTCTATTAAACACATTACATTGATAAGAGACAGTGTCAATGATTGTGTTTAAATGAAGCAATAATGGAGAGTGATCGGACGATAAATCATCGCAATCAGTCATGTGTAATGTTTGACCCGGAATTCCATTGAAAACAACAAAGTCTATTAAATCAGGTAGTTTTCGTGGATCGGTAGGCCAATACGTTGGGCGACCGGTAGACAGTGTGGAGAAATGGTTTTTAGTAACACATTTGTAAAGCTCACGACCTTTTGCGTTGATTAGTCTTGATCCCCACCAAGGATGCTTAGCATTGAAGTCTCCGCCAACGATAAACCTACCACCCACCTTGTTGAAGAAGTCCTCGAAGAGCTGACAATCCATATTAAATCTTGGAGGACAATAGATCGAATAAATTGATGTTAAACAGTTGTTTAGCTTAACTTTAATACCAGCTGCTTGTAAATACGGCTTACTAGTTTCTTCTGTCACATAATAATTGATCTGGGATTTTATTAAAATAGAGGCACCACCATGAGCTCTATTATCTGGATGATTAGCTGTTATTAAATCATAGCCTTTAATTCTGAAATAGCTTCTTGACGTGAAGTGAGTTTCAGAAACTAGCAATATATCTATAAAGTTTGAGTGTAGGAATTCTTCTACCTCTCCCAAATGATTTGAGAGACCGTTGGCATTCCATAAAGCAATTCTTAAGTCTAATTGCATAGTTTGGTAATAATTACTTGTAAAATTTGCATTAGAGTATTAATGAGATAATTTTGCTTATTAATTATGACTTCTATTTTTTCAACAAGGCGTGTATCATTAAGGTTAGAAGTGGTTCCTCTCACAGCATCAGCATATGATATATTGGCAGAGTTTAGTGGAGCTTGTGTGGTAAGATTACTTTGCGCGATGTGATATGTTCTCTGCTGGCGATCGCTAGGTCGAAAGTTATTATTACTGTGGTTTCTTTTCTTAACTAATTCTTAATAGACCTGACAACCCTTATAGTTAGCAGTATGGCTCTGAAGGCAGTGAATACAACGTGGAGGAGTATTTTTTTCCTTTGTGCATTCGCTTGAGGGATGATCTAGAGCAGCGATGTCCAAACTCACACTGTCACATTTTAAGCATGTGTATGAACGATTTCTCAACCTGCACTGAAAAAAATTAATACTTCGAAGTACGAAGCATTAGTGTCTTTTTGTTAAATTCTGCTACGATTATTGCAACACATTTAAAGTTTTAACAAACCAGTAAAAGCGTGAAAAGTATCACACCTCAATTATTTGCTAAAAATTTACAAATCTTTAGTTGGAGAAGGACGTAAAACGATATATTAGATGTGTTAATATGAAGAATTGAGCTTATTCGTAACAAATCTTGTAGATTGTACATAAAATATGATTTTTGCAATAAAATATAATAATATTATATAATATAAAGGAAAAATCCGCATTAACACAAACAGCGATAATTTTTTTGGGTGTAGCCAAATCAAACTTTCCTGAATGCTCACGCAATTTCGGCAAATGCACTCATTGTATACATACTCATTGTAAAAATTGAGTGGCCGAATGGCTGCTCATGGGCGACGCTGATCTAGAGCACACTTTACACACCTGAAAGCTTTTTTACAAAAAGACTTTGTGTGACTAAATTCTTGGCAGCGATAGCATTGAACAAAATCATCTGTCTTCCGAACTGGCTCAATTGTGACAATTGCATTGAGAAGATGCTTTATATCATATACACTTTTGTTGCTAACATCTGGATCAACATCAACGAAAAACAATGGAAGTGGCTGCTTCGTTACTCGACTTTTGACATTCATTACGTTTCTTATGTTATGGCCAAGTAAATCCAGTTCAGTTTCGATTGATGATTCAGGGGTTGAGTGATGAATTTCTTTAATAACAAATCTGAATGCTCGCTCTTGCTTAGGTTGATACGTATGGAAACTAATTTTTGATTTATCCAGGTGTTTAACCAGCTTTCGATAGGAATCAACATTATTCACCATTACTCTAATCTCGTTTTTTATTGACTTGTACGTGAAACTATTAACAGATATGACTTTAGTGAAATCAGCAATCATATTACTTATATGTGACACATCTGGTATATACATTGGAGGTGGCTTTTGCACCTCTTCAATGTTTGTCGTTGTCCAACACTAAAAACCGGTTTTCACTTACAGGTGCAGTTTTCTCGTTCTGTATTTTATGTCTTTTGAAATCTTGCTGAGTTGTATCATTACGATGGCGTTTATTTGTAACTGTCTGCCAAGTCATGTTGACACTCATATCGCTATGCTCCATCAAAATGGCAGTTCTTGCTCTTTTTTTTTGTTTTTTTTCCTTGGTTTTGCACAAATGTTTTAGTTCGACAACACAAGAAGCACAAAGTGCTTTATCTTAACACTAACCCAAGTGTCACTACTGCAGGCAGTTTTTATAAGTATAAGCTATATAAAAATGGGGATTTTATATTTAATATTTTATTTTACAAATTTTAAAGTTTTCAAGTTTTTCCACAATGAATATAAAAACTAAAAAAATTATATATTTAATATTATTGAAGAAATTAAATTGTGCCTGCATAATTAAATTAAATCAGCATAATGATTTTGTAATGACAAGTTTAACTTTTCAGCCGGGATAGATTCAGACGTTCCGGCGTTCATAATGAGTGGAACTTGGGAAAAAACACTCTCAACGATAAGGTTTCCGAATTTCATTCGATTGGGTGCTAAACCAATCTATCAAATCTTTTGTACTAAAATTGATGCTTCAATTTCAGAGTCATGAGTAGCTAATATTGCCGTATCATCAGCATATGTTGCGATTACTACGTCATCATTTATCGGCATGTCAGCAGTAAATAATGTGTATAACACTGGTCCTAGTACGCTACCTTGTGGTATACCTGCCTCTATATCGCAAATTCTTGACTTTTCGTCTCCAATTTTAATATAAAATGAACGCCCCTTTAAGTATGAGCTGAAGAACAAAAAATATGTCGCTGGGAGAAGAGTTTTGATTTTAAACAAGAGTCCTTTGTGCCATACCCGATCAAAAGCCTGCCGTATATCGAGAAACACTGCTGAACAATATTTTTTATTTTCAAGAGCATCGGTAACTTCATTAACTATACGGTAACATTGCTTAGGTGTCCCATGTTTATGCCTAAAACCGAATTGGTGTTCAGGAATTATGTTGAATTCCGCTAGGACTGGAAGCATTCGTCGAAGCAATATTCTTTCGAAAATTTTTGAAAATGTTGTCAATAAACTAATTGGCCTGTAAGATGTAATGCATTCCTCCGGTTTGTTAGGTTTCGCAATCATTATTATCTCAGCGCATTTCCACTGTGTTGGAAAGTGATTGAGACGAATTATAGAGTTGTATAATATAGTTAAATGTGCCACAGCTCTGTCAGGTAGAAGTTTCACAATCCTTGCGTTTATTAAGTCATACCCAGGACTTTTAACATTGTTTAGCTTCATAATTTCTGCGTAAACTTCTTCGGGTTTTGTAGGCGTGATTGGTAGATCCATTTGGCAAGCAGCGTCCAAGAAAGTGTCTACTTCGCTTTTTTGATTAGTGTCGGCTAAATCAAATGGCTGAAACGTTTGTTTCAAGTGCTCAGCGAAGGCATTCGCTTGAAAACTTTTTGATCTGCGCCAATTTCTGTGATTATCCTTGAATGGAACATTTCTTTTCATTGGCCTCTTCAAGTATTTGGTAGCTTCCCAGAGACTATACTCATTAACCTTGGATATACCAATGTTTTTCATGAAATTAGAAATACTCCGGTTTTTTTCCTCCATTAATTTGGTTTTCAATATTTTTGTAGCTCTGTTGAGATTTAATTTGTCTAGGGGGCTTCTGGTTATTTTCCATAAACTCCTCAGTGTTCGCTTTTGCTGAATAAGTTGTCTGATTTCAGAAGATGTACGAAAGACGAGATGTTGATTTTGATTGTGTGATCGCTGTACTGGAGTTGATAATGCAGCTGCTTCATGCAAAAGAAGAGTAAAATTTTCAACTGCTTCATCTAAATCATGTCCAGATTTAAGTGAAATTTGGTGATTTATTTGCGAGTTAATGAATTGTTGAAAGGAGTCCACGTTTATATTTCTATTAAACACATTACATTGATAAGAGACAGTGTCAATGATTGTGTTTAAATGCAGCAATAATGGAGAGTGATCGGACGATAAATCATCGTAATCAGTCATGTGTAATGTTTGACCCGGAATTCCATTGAAAACAACAAAGTCTATTAAATCAGGTAGTTTTCGTGGATCGGTAGGCCAATAAGTTGGGCGACCGGTAGACAGTGTGGAGAAATGGTTTTTAGTAACACATTTGTAAAGCTCACGACCTTTTGGGTTGATTAGTCTTGATCCCCACCAAGGATGCTTAGCATTGAAGTCTCCGCCAACGATAAACCTACCACCCACCTTGTTGAAGAAGTTCTCGAAGAGCTGACAATCCATATTAAATCTTGGAGGACAATAGATCGAATAAATTGATGTTAAACAGTTGTTTAGCTTAACTTTAATACCAGCTGCTTGTAAATACGGCTTACTAGTTTCTTCTGTCACATAATAATTGATCTGGGATTTTATTAAAATAGAGGCACCACCATGAGCTCTATTATCTGGATGATTAGCTGTTATTAAATCATAGCCTTTAATTCTGAAATAGCTTCTTGACGTGAAGTGAGTTTCAGAAACTAGCAATATATCTATAAAGTTTGAGTGTAGGAATTCTTCTACCTCTCCCAAATGATTTGAGAGACCGTTGGCATTCCATAAAGCAATTCTTAAGTCTAATTGCATAGTTTGGTAATAATTACTTGTAAAATTAGAGATTAGAGTATTAATGAGATCATTTTGCTTATTAATTATGACTTCTATTTTTTCAACAAGGCGTGTATCATTAAGGTTAGAAGTGGTTCCTCTCACAGCATCAGCATATGATATATTGGCAGAGTTTAGTGGAGCTTGTGTGGTAAGATTACTTTGCGCGATGTGATATGTTCTCTGCTGGCGATCGCTAGGTCGAAAGTTATTATTACTGTGGTTTCTTTTCTTAACTAATTCTTGGTAGACCTGACAACCCTTATAGTTAGCAGTATGGCTCTGAAGGCAGTGAATACAACGTGGAGGAGTATTTTTTTCCTTTGTGCATTCGCTTGAGGGATGATCTAGAGCAGCGATGTCCAAACTCACACTGTCACATTTTAAGCATGTGTATGAACGATTTCTCAACCTGCACTGAAAAAAATTAATACTTCGAAGTACGAAGCATTAGTGTCTTTTTGTTAAATTCTGCTACGATTATTGCAACACATTTAAAGTTTTAACAAACCAGTAAAAGCGTGAAAAGTATCACACCTCAATTATTTGCTAAAAATTTACGAATCTTTAGTTGGAGAAGGACGTAAAACGATATATTAGATGTGTTAATATGAAGAATTGAGCTTATTCGTAACAAATCTTGTAGATTGTACATAAAATATGATTTTTGCAATAAAATATAATAATATTATATAATATAAAGGAAAAATCCGCATTAACACAAACAGCGATAATTTTTTTGGGTGTAGCCAAATCAAACTTTCCTGAATGCTCACGCAATTTCGGCAAATGCACTCATTGTATACATACTCATTGTAAAAATTGAGTGGCCGAATGGCTGCTCATGGGCGACGCTGATCTAGAGCACACTTTACACACCTGAAAGCTTTTTTACAAAAAGACTTTGTGTGACTAAATTCTTGGCAGCGATAGCATTGAACAAAATCATCTGTCTTCCGAACTGGCTCAATTGTGACAATTGCATTGAGAAGATGCTTTATATCATATACACTTTTGTTGCTAACATCTGGATCAACATCAACGAAAAACAATGGAAGTGGCTGCTTCGTTACTCGACTTTTGACATTCATTACGTTTCTTATTTTATGGCCAAGTAAATTCAGTTCAGTTTCGATTGATGATTCAGGGGTTGAGTGATGAATTCCTTTAATAACAAATCTGAATGCTCGCTCTTGCTTAGGTTGATACGTATGGAAACTAATTTTTGATTTATCCAGGTGTTTAACCAGCTTTCGATAGGAATCAACATTATTCACCATTACTCTAATCTCGTTTTTTATTGACTTGTACGTGAAACTATTAACAGATATGACTTTAGTGAAATCAGCAATCATATTACTTATATGTGACACATCTGGTATATATATTGGAGGTGGCTTTTGCACCTCTTCAATGTTTGTCGTTGTCCAACACTAAAAACCGGTTTTCACTTACAGGTGCAGTTTTCTCGTTCTGTATTTTATGTCTTTTGAAATCTTGCTGAGTTGTATCATTACGATGGCGTTTATTTGTAACTGTCTGCCAAGTCATGTTGACACTCATATCGCTATGCTCCATCAAAATGGCAGTTCTTGCTCTTTTTTTTTTTTTTTTTTTCCTTGGTTTTGCACAAATGTTTTAGTTCGACAACACAAGAAGCACAAAGTGCTTTATCTTAACACTAACCCAAGTGTCACTACTGCAGGCAGTTTTTATAAGTATAAGCTATATAAAAATGGGGATTTTATATTTAATATTTTATTTTACAAATTTTAAAGTTTTCAAGTTTTTCCACAATGAATATAAAAACTAAAAAAATTATATATTTAATATTATTGAAGAAATTAAATTGTGCCTGCATAATTAAATTAAATCAGCATAATGATTTTGTAATGACAAGTTTAACTTTTCAGCCGGGATAGATTCAGACGTTCCGGCGTTCATAATGAGTGGAACTTGGGAAAAAACACTCTCAACGGTAAGGTTTCCGAATTTCATTCGATTGGGTGCTAAACCAATCTATCAAATCTTTTGTACTAAAATTGATGCTTCAATTTCAGAGTCATGAGTAGCTAATATTGCCGTATCATCAGCATATGTTGCGATTACTACGTCATCATTTATCGGCATGTCAGCAGTAAATAATGTGTATAACACTGGTCCTAGTACGCTACCTTGTGGTATACCTGCCTCTATATCGCAAATTCTTGACTTTTCGTCTCCAATTTTAATATAAAATGAACGCCCCTTTAAGTATGAGCTGAAGAACAAAAAATATGTCGCTGGGAGAAGAGTTTTGATTTTAAACAAGAGTCCTTTGTGCCATACCCGATCAAAAGCCTGCCGTATATCGAGAAACACTGCTGAACAATATTTTTTATTTTCAAGAGCATCGGTAACTTCATTAACTATACGGTAACATTGCTTAGGTGTCCCATGTTTATGCCTAAAACCGAATTGGTGTTCAGGAATTATGTTGAATTCCGCTAGGACTGGAAGCATTCGTCGAAGCAATATTCTTTCGAAAATTTTTGAAAATGTTGTCAATAAACTAATTGGCCTGTAAGATGTAATGCATTCCTCCGGTTTGTTAGGTTTCGCAATCATTATTATCTCAGCGCATTTCCACTGTGTTGGAAAGTGATTGAGACGAATTATAGAGTTGTATAATATAGTTAAATGTGCCACAGCTCTGTCAGGTAGAAGTTTCACAATCCTTGCGTTTATTAAGTCATACCCAGGACTTTTAACATTGTTTAGCTTCATAATTTCTGCGTAAACTTCTTCGGGTTTTGTAGGCGTGATTGGTAGATCCATTTGGCAAGCAGCGTCCAAGAAAGTGTCTACTTCGCTTTTTTGATTAGTGTCGGCTACATCAAATGGCTGAAACGTTTGTTTCAAGTGCTCAGCGAAGGCATTCGCTTGAACACTTTTTGATCTGCACCAATTTCTGTGATTATCCTTGAATGGAACATTTCTTTTCATTGGCCTCTTCAAGTATTTGGTAGCTTTCCAGAGACTATACTCATTAACCTTGGATGTACCAATGTTTTTCATGAAATTAGAAATACTCCGGTTTTTTTCCTCCATTAATTTGGTTTTCAATATTTTTGTAGCTCTGTTGAGATTTAATTTGTCTAGGGGGCTTCTGGTTATTTTCCATAAACTCCTCAGTGTTCGCTTTTGCTGAATAAGTTGTCTGATTTCAGAAGATGTACGAAAGACGAGATGTTGATTTTGATTGTGTGATCGCTGTACTGGAGTTGATAATGCAGCTGCTTCATGCAAAAGAAGAGTAAAATTTTCAACTGCTTCATCTAAATCATGTCCAGATTTAAGTGAAATTTGGTGATTTATTTGCGAGTTAATGAATTGTTGAAAGGAGTCCACGTTTATATTTCTATTAAACACATTACATTGATAAGAGACAGTGTCAATGATTGTGTTTAAATGCAGCAATAATGGAGAGTGATCGGACGATAAATCATCGCAATCAGTCATGTGTAATGTTTGACCCGGAATTCCATTGAAAACAACAAAGTCTATTAAATCAGGTAGTTTTCGTGGATCGGTAGGCCAATACGTTGGGCGACCGGTAGACAGTGTGGAGAAATGGTTTTTAGTAACACATTTGTAAAGCTCACAACCTTTTGGGTTGATTAGTCTTGATCCCCACCAAGGATGCTTAGCATTGAAGTCTCCGCCAATGATAAACCTACCACCCACCTTGTTGAAGAAGTCCTCGAAGAGCTGACAATCCATATTAAATCTTGGAGGACAATAGATCGAATAAATTGATGTTAAACAGTTGTTTAGCTTAACTTTAATACCAGCTGCTTGTAAATACGGCTTACTAGTTTCTTCTGTCACATAATAATTGATCTGGGATTTTATTAAAATAGAGGCACCACCATGAGCTCTATTATCTGATTAGCTGTTATTAAATCATAGCCTTTAATTCTGAAATAGCTTCTTGACGTGAAGTGAGTTTCAGAAACTAGCAATATATCTATAAAGTTTGAGTGTAGGAATTCTTCTACCTCTCCCAAATGATTTGAGAGACCGTTGGCATTCCATAAAGCAATTCTTAAGTCTAATTGCATAGTTTGGTAATAATTACTTGTAAAATTAGAGATTAGAGTATTAATGAGATCATTTTGCTTATTAATTATGACTTCTATTTTTTCAACAAGGCGTGTATCATTAAGGTTAGAAGTGGTTCCTCTCACAGCATCAGCATATGATATATTGGCAGAGTTTAGTGGAGCTTGTGTGGTAAGATTACTTTGCGCGATGTGATATGTTCTCTGCTGGCGATCGCTAGGTCGAAAGTTATTATTACTGTGGTTTCTTTTCTTAACTAATTCTTAATAGACCTGACAACCCTTATAGTTAGCAGTATGGCTCTGAAGGCAGTGAATACAACGTGGAGGAGTATTTTTTTCCTTTGTGCATTCGCTTGAGGGATGATCTAGAGCAGCGATGTCCAAACTCACACTGTCACATTTTAAGCATGTGTATGAACGATTTCTCAACCTGCACTGAAAAAAATTAATACTTCGAAGTACGAAGCATTAGTGTCTTTTTGTTAAATTCTGCTACGATTATTGCAACACATTTAAAGTTTTAACAAACCAGTAAAAGCGTGAAAAGTATCACACCTCAATTATTTGCTAAAAATTTACAAATCTTTAGTTGGAGAAGGACGTAAAACGATATATTAGATGTGTTAATATGAAGAATTGAGCTTATTCGTAACAAATCTTGTAGATTGTACATAAAATATGATTTTTGCAATAAAATATAATAATATTATATAATATAAAGGAAAAATCCGCATTAACACAAACAGCGATAATTTTTTTGGGTGTAGCCAAATCAAACTTTCCTGAATGCTCACGCAATTTCGGCAAATGCACTCATTGTATACACACTCATTGTAAAAATTGAGTGGCCGAATGGCTGCTCATGGGCGACGCTGATCTAGAGCACACTTTACACACCTGAAAGCTTTTTTACAAAAAGACTTTGTGTGACTAAATTCTTGGCAGCGATAGCATTGAACAAAATCATCTGTCTTCCGAACTGGCTCAATTGTGACAATTGCATTGAGAAGATGCTTTATATCATATACACTTTTGTTGCTAACATCTGGATCAACATCAACGAAAAACAATGGAAGTGGCTGCTTCGTTACTCGACTTTTGACATTCATTACGTTTCTTATTTTATGGCCATATATTGGAGGTGGCTTTTGCACCTCTTCAATGTTTGTCGTTGTCCAACACTAAAAACCGGTTTTCACTTACAGGTGCAGTTTTCTCGTTCTGTATTTTATGTCTTTTGAAATCTTGCTGAGTTGTATCATTACGATGGCGTTTATTTGTAACTGTCTGCCAAGTCATGTTGACACTCATATCGCTATGCTCCATCAAAATGGCAGTTCTTGCTCTTTTTTTTTTTTTTTTTTCCTTGGTTTTGCACAAATGTTTTAGTTCGACAACACAAGAAGCACAAAGTGCTTTATCTTAACACTAACCCAAGTGTCACTACTGCAGGCAGTTTTTATAAGTATAAGCTATATAAAAATGGGGATTTTATATTTAATATTTTATTTTACAAATTTTAAAGTTTTCAAGTTTTTCCACAATGAATATAAAAACTAAAAAAATTATATATTTAATATTATTGAAGAAATTAAATTGTGCCTGCATAATTAAATTAAATCAGCATAATGATTTTGTAATGACAAGTTTAACTTTTCAGCCGGGATAGATTCAGACGTTCCGGCGTTCATAATGAGTGGAACTTGGGAAAAAACACTCTCAACGGTAAGGTTTCCGAATTTCATTCGATTGGGTGCTAAACCAATCTATCAAATCTTTTGTACTAAAATTGATGCTTCAATTTCAGAGTCATGAGTAGCTAATATTGCCGTATCATCAGCATATGTTGCGATTACTACGTCATCATTTATCGGCATGTCAGCAGTAAATAATGTGTATAACACTGGTCCTAGTACGCTACCTTGTGGTATACCTGCCTCTATATCGCAAATTCTTGACTTTACGTCTCCAATTTTAATATAAAATGAACGCCCCTTTAAGTATGAGCTGAAGAACAAAAAATATGTCGCTGGGAGAAGAGTTTTGATTTTAAACAAGAGTCCTTTGTGCCATACCCGATCAAAAGCCTGCCGTATATCGAGAAACACTGCTGAACAATATTTTTTATTTTCAAGAGCATCGGTAACTTCATTAACTATACGGTAACATTGCTTAGGTGTCCCATGTTTATGCCTAAAACCGAATTGGTGTTCAGGAATTATGTTGAATTCCGCTAGGACTGGAAGCATTCGTCGAAGCAATATTCTTTCGAAAATTTTTGAAAATGTTGTCAATAAACTAATTGGCCTGTAAGATGTAATGCATTCCTCCGGTTTGTTAGGTTTCGCAATCATTATTATCTCAGCGCATTTCCACTGTGTTGGAAAGTGATTGAGACGAATTATAGAGTTGTATAATATAGTTAAATGTGCCACAGCTCTGTCAGGTAGAAGTTTCACAATCCTTGCGTTTATTAAGTCATACCCAGGACTTTTAACATTGTTTAGCTTCATAATTTCTGCGTAAACTTCTTCGGGTTTTGTAGGCGTGATTGGTAGATCCATTTGGCAAGCAGCGTCCAAGAAAGTGTCTACTTCGCTTTTTTGATTAGTGTCGGCTACATCAAATGGCTGAAACGTTTGTTTCAAGTGCTCAGCGAAGGCATTCGCTTGAACACTTTTTGATCTGCACCAATTTCTGTGATTATCCTTGAATGGAACATTTCTTTTCATTGGCCTCTTCAAGTATTTGGTAGCTTTCCAGAGACTATACTCATTAACCTTGGATGTACCAATGTTTTTCATGAAATTAGAAATACTCCGGTTTTTTTCCTCCATTAATTTGGTTTTCAATATTTTTGTAGCTCTGTTGAGATTTAATTTGTCTAGGGGGCTTCTGGTTATTTTCCATAAACTCCTCAGTGTTCGCTTTTGCTGAATAAGTTGTCTGATTTCAGAAGATGTACGAAAGACGAGATGTTGATTTTGATTGTGTGATCGCTGTACTGGAGTTGATAATGCAGCTGCTTCATGCAAAAGAAGAGTAAAATTTTCAACTGCTTCATCTAAATCATGTCCAGATTTAAGTGAAATTTGGTGATTTATTTGCGAGTTAATGAATTGTTGAAAGGAGTCCACGTTTATATTTCTATTAAACACATTACATTGATAAGAGACAGTGTCAATGATTGTGTTTAAATGCAGCAATAATGGAGAGTGATCGGACGATAAATCATCGCAATCAGTCATGTGTAATGTTTGACCCGGAATTCCATTGAAAACAACAAAGTCTATTAAATCAGGTAGTTTTCGTGGATCGGTAGGCCAATACGTTGGGCGACCGGTAGACAGTGTGGAGAAATGGTTTTTAGTAACACATTTGTAAAGCTCACAACCTTTTGGGTTGATTAGTCTTGATCCCCACCAAGGATGCTTAGCATTGAAGTCTCCGCCAATGATAAACCTACCACCCACCTTGTTGAAGAAGTCCTCGAAGAGCTGACAATCCATATTAAATCTTGGAGGACAATAGATCGAATAAATTGATGTTAAACAGTTGTTTAGCTTAACTTTAATACCAGCTGCTTGTAAATACGGCTTACTAGTTTCTTCTGTCACATAATAATTGATCTGGGATTTTATTAAAATAGAGGCACCACCATGAGCTCTATTATCTGATTAGCTGTTATTAAATCATAGCCTTTAATTCTGAAATAGCTTCTTGACGTGAAGTGAGTTTCAGAAACTAGCAATATATCTATAAAGTTTGAGTGTAGGAATTCTTCTACCTCTCCCAAATGATTTGAGAGACCGTTGGCATTCCATAAAGCAATTCTTAAGTCTAATTGCATAGTTTGGTAATAATTACTTGTAAAATTAGAGATTAGAGTATTAATGAGATCATTTTGCTTATTAATTATGACTTCTATTTTTTCAACAAGGCGTGTATCATTAAGGTTAGAAGTGGTTCCTCTCACAGCATCAGCATATGATATATTGGCAGAGTTTAGTGGAGCTTGTGTGGTAAGATTACTTTGCGCGATGTGATATGTTCTCTGCTGGCGATCGCTAGGTCGAAAGTTATTATTACTGTGGTTTCTTTTCTTAACTAATTCTTAATAGACCTGACAACCCTTATAGTTAGCAGTATGGCTCTGAAGGCAGTGAATACAACGTGGAGGAGTATTTTTTTCCTTTGTGCATTCGCTTGAGGGATGATCTAGAGCAGCGATGTCCAAACTCACACTGTCACATTTTAAGCATGTGTATGAACGATTTCTCAACCTGCACTGAAAAAAATTAATACTTCGAAGTACGAAGCATTAGTGTCTTTTTGTTAAATTCTGCTACGATTATTGCAACACATTTAAAGTTTTAACAAACCAGTAAAAGCGTGAAAAGTATCACACCTCAATTATTTGCTAAAAATTTACAAATCTTTAGTTGGAGAAGGACGTAAAACGATATATTAGATGTGTTAATATGAAGAATTGAGCTTATTCGTAACAAATCTTGTAGATTGTACATAAAATATGATTTTTGCAATAAAATATAATAATATTATATAATATAAAGGAAAAATCCGCATTAACACAAACAGCGATAATTTTTTTGGGTGTAGCCAAATCAAACTTTCCTGAATGCTCACGCAATTTCGGCAAATGCACTCATTGTATACACACTCATTGTAAAAATTGAGTGGCCGAATGGCTGCTCATGGGCGACGCTGATCTAGAGCACACTTTACACACCTGAAAGCTTTTTTACAAAAAGACTTTGTGTGACTAAATTCTTGGCAGCGATAGCATTGAACAAAATCATCTGTCTTCCGAACTGGCTCAATTGTGACAATTGCATTGAGAAGATGCTTTATATCATATACACTTTTGTTGCTAACATCTGGATCAACATCAACGAAAAACAATGGAAGTGGCTGCTTCGTTACTCGACTTTTGACATTCATTACGTTTCTTATTTTATGGCCATATATTGGAGGTGGCTTTTGCACCTCTTCAATGTTTGTCGTTGTCCAACACTAAAAACCGGTTTTCACTTACAGGTGCAGTTTTCTCGTTCTGTATTTTATGTCTTTTGAAATCTTGCTGAGTTGTATCATTACGATGGCGTTTATTTGTAACTGTCTGCCAAGTCATGTTGACACTCATATCGCTATGCTCCATCAAAATGGCAGTTCTTGCTCTTTTTTTTTTTTTTTTTTCCTTGGTTTTGCACAAATGTTTTAGTTCGACAACACAAGAAGCACAAAGTGCTTTATCTTAACACTAACCCAAGTGTCACTACTGCAGGCAGTTTTTATAAGTATAAGCTATATAAAAATGGGGATTTTATATTTAATATTTTATTTTACAAATTTTAAAGTTTTCAAGTTTTTCCACAATGAATATAAAAACTAAAAAAATTATATATTTAATATTATTGAAGAAATTAAATTGTGCCTGCATCAGCATAATGATTTTGTAATGACAAGTTTAACTTTTCAGCCGGGATAGATTCAGACGTTCCGGCGTTCATAATGAGTGGAACTTGGGAAAAAACACTCAACGGTAAGGTTTCCGAATTTCATTCGATTGGGTGCTAAACCAATCTAGTACTCTCTCATGGAATTCAGCTCGGACGCAATAGTTGATATCAAATTTCTTTCTTCTCTTTCACTAATTACAATGATCATATCTTATCCTAAAAATGTTTATCTTATGCTATTTTTATTCTTATTCTTATTCTACCGTGGCAGTCGGGAAGGAGTAAAATGAAGAGCCGACGGGGCAGTCACAAGAATGAATCGCAGAGTTGTAAAAGACTCGCCAACTAATGAAGAGCTGCTGCTCAGTCGTCGAAGAATAGAGAATGCAGAAGCAGTGGTTCGCCAACGAATGAAGAGCTGCCGTAGCAGTCGAATTACAATAACAAAGAGCCGTATTCGGTCATGGAAGAGTCGCTGAGCGATCAATAAAGAGTCGCTGAGCGATCAATAAAGAGTCGCTGAGCGATCAAGAAGAGCTGTGAATCGGTCATTGAAGAAGAATTGGACGTTGAAGAGTCGCTGAGCGATCAAGAAGAGCCGTAAATCGGTCGTTGAAGAGTCGCTGAGCGATCTATAGCATAAAATATAACTTAAAAATAAGAAGAGCCACAAGTGATCGGCGAATCCGAGGATTCAAAAAAATGATCTCGTTAATCAACGGACAGATGTTGGCAGGCGTACCTTTTCCTGTAGTGATTAGCAAGCTGATTTCCCTATGGAAATCCGATCGTTATGTATGTCAGGTAGAAGAAAATCGCGCGAATTATAGCGTATGTAAAGCGGCGAACGCAAAACTTTACCCCTTTTGTATATATGTGGTGTACTCTGGTCGGCTGGACTACACATGTCAGTAATATGTGTCCATACAGGTTTTTGTTATTCTCATCATTCCTTATGTTTGTCTGTTTCTATGCTTTTTTTGTTTAGCTATGTACAATATATAGAACGTATGTATATCATGTTATTAACACTACGGTTGTTTTCATGCTTTGCGGATTTGTGACTATGGTTAAGCGAAAAGTGATTTTTGAAAGTGTTTTTACTTTACATAGAATTTGTGACGTCAACAAGTGATTGTTGCAAGGTCGTGGGTCATTACGCTAGAGCTGCGAAAGCTAACCATGCGATCTGACATCTAACTCGTGTCAACAAGAGCTGTTAGCGGCTCGATCGTTGACCGACATTGCGCAAGCAGAACTTATTAACTACCTGCCTAACCAACATTACTGTCAATAACTCTAGTTATGGTATTAGTCGTGGAAGGGATTGTGCTGCCTCTGCCTCATGATGTTCTTTCGGCCGTCTGTCCGAGATTAGTTCAATATAAGGAGGCATGGTAGGCATAGAAAATTATGTTTATTATTGATCAGTCATGTCCATCCATCTGTCTGTCTGCCTGTGGAAATCACGATTACAGCAGAACGAATGAAATTAGCGCGATGAAGTTTTACGCGTATATTTGTTTTTACCTTGGAATGTTGTTATTGATGACAGATTATTCTCTGCCATCATACATTACTTGTTATAGTGAGGAAACGTGTGCCACGCCTACTTTTTCTAATAAATACGAATTCTTCTGTGCTAATAACTTGTTTTTCAGATTGTTTTTCAGATTATTTTTCAGATTGTCCAACTTAAGCCTTAATTTTTTGCTTTAATTTTACTCTCGAACCAATGCATCACGTTAAAATAATTTGCTAATTTCTGTTGTATGTTGCAATCGCAGCTCTTCGAATGATTGCATCACAGCAAGAATTCGATGTAAAACAATATAAAAAGCGCCGCCACCTGACGCCGCAGAAGCTTGTAACAAGTTTTTTGACTCAGCTGAGATAGGCTCAGTGGCTCCAGGACTCATTGTGGGTGGAACTTGAAGAAAATCACCCACTTCGTAAGGTTTCTGAATCTCAAACGATTGTGTTTTAACAATCTAGCACTGGCTGAAACAGTTCAGCTCGGACGTTATATTTAATATCGTTTTTATTTTATTGAAATTGTCATCTCTAACAATGAGTGCTTATTCTAATAGAATCTAATTACTTAGCCTATGTTCATATGCTAAAGGAGGATTAGTAGGAGCAGGAAAAGGAGAGCTGAGCAACATGGAGTTAATCGCAAACAAAAACACAGTTGAGCAAAAAGCCGTGGAGTTACTTCCGCCTGACTGAGTGATCGGTTCGAGGAGAGCTAAAGCCCTTCGTCATTCGGAACTATCCGTATGATCGCAAAAAATGTTGAGCTAAAGCCCGTGGCGTTAATCAACTCTGAAGTTGACTAATCGTAAAAAAAAGTCCGTGGAGTTAATGAACGCTAATGTTAATTAATCGCACTTTACTGGTGAATTTTTCCCGGTATCTATTGCAGTGTGTATATGGTCGATTGCAGTACGTATATGATCGACTGGTTGATCTCAGATGCATCTTGGTAAGTCAATATGTATATTCGCTTACTCTGTTTATATTCTTTAAGCAGATGATTATTTGTTTATTTTTTGCCAGAATTATTTGAAACGATGCTTTGATTAATTTTGAAGATTAATTTTAAATTAGTAGAGAAGTTATTTCGGAAACGACTGTTGCTTGGTCGTTAGTGTGAGAGTTGATAAGTAATTTCGAAGACAGCCGGAGTGTGCGTTACAAGAATAAAGCAACTAAAAGCTGATCGTTGAGTGTTCATTGAGCTTCCTTAGACCATAACGTTTCATGATCTCCGTTGGATCGCCCTGCAGACTACAACAATTTGGCGCAGCCTGATTTACCGAGCCGAGGATCGCTCGCAGAGGAACACTTCAACGTTGGAATCTACATCCATTTCCTCGAGTTGGGGATCGTTAGTTCAGCAAGAAAACCCTCCAGTGCTTAGTAAAATACTATTAATTAATAATTAATACTGTTAACAAAAGTCGTGTAACCTGACAATGGTGCATGGAAATATTCGGCTGGAATATTCGGCTAGAATTTTTTTTTTTTTTTTTTTGGACTGTGAAACATATATTAACGCTTAAACAGATTATACCGATGAAAGTTAAGTAATTTAATTTACAGTAAAAAAAAAATTAAAATAGCTTATCAGCTAGTTTCCGTAAACACAATCAATAACGATTGAAACTAGTGATTTGTAGCTTCATTACTTTTATTTCACAAAATTATGATTTACATTTGAATTAATTGTAAGGCCTTTTGACTTGAGTAAATGCGGAGAAATTGTTCGAAATTCCAAGTTAAGAAAATTGGTTAGTTTTCGTTTAAATAATGTCTGCACTACAAAAAGAGTACGAATAAGAATAATTAAGAAAGAAAATCTATGTTTATTAATTGCTGAAATAACTAAGCAGTTGTTTATAAAAATATGAAAACAATTTAACTGTTTCCGTTTAGGCTTCTGGGAATCGGGCTTCCTAAGGGTGGTCCGTTTTGGTGTGTGTCCCTGCTAGGTTTGGTATGTGTCTTCGCTATAAGAGTGTATTGTTATATATGGTTTATGGTGTGCTATATTCGCTTTTTTCTTGTCCATAAAATTATATTTTCGCATTATAGGTATGTGACTACTCTAAAATAAGTTTTTTTTATTTATATGTTAATGTATATGCTAATATTATACTGTTTTAGTGCATTCAATTTTGTTGTAGCATACTTTTGAATGTATTATTTTTAAACAGTGGTTTATATATTTAATTTGGTTATTGTCTAGGGTATTTTGTAGATTTTTATGCACATAGAATTGTATATTATCACAGACAAATAATATACAGATGATAAATGCAGACCAAACAATTAGTCGAAAACATTTCGCATCAGCCAGCTAACATCACCCAGCCAAAAGCTCTGAAGATCAAGCTACATTTAGGTGCGGGTATTGATTAAAAGTTTGTTTATCAAAGCTATCAGAAGAACTATAGAAAACAACTACAATCAAATAATATTGTCTTTTAATCTCTTCCTTTCTTAATGATCTGCATAATCTTATTCGCTTGCGCATTCAGAGAAATCTGTTGTATTAAAAAGCAGAACATTGTTGTGTATGCGAGGAACCGGTTTGGTTACTTGTGTGTGTATGTACTTAATTTTTTTCATCGAAATTATTTTTCTATTTCTTGAGTTTTTGATAGTTTTCATGTAGATCTGTACTTCTTGTTTGCGTTGGCAAAGGCATTATTTGAGTCGCAATACCGACACCGTGTGTACTCTGTAGTGCTAATAATATGAGAACATAGCCGAAGGCCTCCGCTGCTAGCCGCTACTTATTTAATTATTAATACAAAAAAAAAATATGAGAACAATAGAAGAATACATGAATATGTGTGTGTTTTAATTGCAATCATTCCCTTAAGTTAGGGTGCACTAAACTTAACTTACTGTGCCAGTAAACGTAATTCATATTCATATCCTCATCCTCAATTATCAATCCGTAAATTACAAAGCGGAAAATTTATTTGACATGTTAAGAGTTTTTTTCAAGAATTTTCAATAATAAGCGAAAAAATATTTATATCGAAAGGCAATAAATAAGAAAGAAGTGATAAGACTCTGAATTCACAGGATTGCTTCCGCAGGTGTACAAATAAGCGTGATTCATATTGCAATCATACCGTAAACCAATTATCCCTTATCTAACAGAGCCAATTAAAAGAAATTCGTTTGCTTGAATTTTCATGACGTTTTTTCGAAAGAAGATAAGAAGAAGAAGATGAAGAATAAAAAGAAGACGACAATTTTATATAAAAAGTTTTGAACCTTAACATGTTTCAACATGATGGAGTAACGTACATATGGAAAATGTTGAAAGCAGTACATATAAGACAGCTGTTGGGTATTTATTATTATTATTGTATTGGAGTGGTGCACTGCGACCTATAGGTCTATTGTGCCTCCTGCTTGAGCTCACAGTTCCTGTAGTAGCCCTATCCGTTCTAGAAAACTGATAATTTTCCTCAGTTTTACGGATCTAATGGCCTGCTCACTCATGTAGACTGTTTCAAATATGGCCAGTCTTGAAGACATAAGCGCAGCACACGAAGTTAGTATATGTATTGGGGTTTCTTTGTCTCCCATACAGAATCTACACGGCTGGTCATCAATCATCCCTATAGTATGTAGGTGTTTCCTCAGCCTACAGTGACCCGTAAGAAACCCAGTAACTATTCGTAACTGGTTTCTTGGTAATTTCATGCATTCTCTAAATCGCACTAGGTTATATGCTCCTAACGCTTTTTTGGAATGCTCCAGACCTGTCTGATTGTTCCAGTATTCCCTTCTGAGTTCGTCCTCTTCGATTCTCAGCTTTTGATGCACTATGTTGGGCGCAATTCCACAACATGGTTCAGGACCTACTAGTGAGGTATTGGCTCCCTCTCTAGCCAGGCGATCTGCTTCTTCGTTGCCCTTAATCCCTACATGCCCTGGTAGCCATAGTAGGTGTAACAGCTGTTGGGTAACTATGCGTCAAATAAATATCTCCGAATTTCTGTTCTGTGTTTAAAAGTTTCTAGTAAAATATAAAGAAATTCTGCTTGAAGAGCATTTCGTAGAAACTATTAATTGCTACATCAAACTAAGCCATTATTATGATCAATTTTTAATAAAATCAGCCCACGGATATCATTATTCAGCTTGTTGCTGGTCTTCCGATGAATGTTCGAACATATAATTTTAAGAAAACAGAAATTGGTGCTATTGTATGTTAGATTAAACAAAATTCAAACCAATAAATGGACGAGTCTTGCTTAAAAAATTATGTATATTTATTTATTTACTATATAAGAAATTTTAGTTTAAAAAATTCATTTCAGGTTGACCTAAAGGAAGATTTAGCAGAATCCAAAATAATTAAGTAATAAGATCCGTTGCAGAACTGCTTTATCGATTCGTCACTTATATTATTGAATCTAGGCGGTAGAAAAATTATACTATCCTCCGCTTCAATTAATATGTGTTGAAGCACATATTATATTTGGTGCCAATATATTATAATATATTTATATTATAATAATAACTATAATATAATAACCCAATATATTTGGTGTTGGTTTTTCAAAAATTTCTTATTGCGTAGCTTTTATTAAGTATCTTTCACGGACATGAGGTTTTCATCAGGAATGTTGCTGGTAGTTAATTAATTTCTGGGTAGCTTTTTTTACTATAAACTTTTTCCTATTATAATTGCTTCCTTTTTTTTTGTTATGGCGATTTACTACTTTCGACTGTTATCTGCCATTTATAGCATCATTAATAGCTTTGACGGTCGCAGATCCACCAGATGCTAAGTCTCTGAGTGCTCCAAGTGCAGTCATGACTGGTACCAGTGGTAGCAAACCTACTGCTTTAGGTAATGGTATAACACGCGGTGGTATAATGGTATAATCCTTTTTTTCTGAAGGATTTGTTTAGTACGTTTCGTGCAATTTTAATAGGGCTGGGAATATCTTCAGGTTTTTGCTGAGTTATTGTTTTCATTGCCATTTTACAGCATACATATTACATATACATATAATAATACATATTACATATGTATTACATATTTTTTTTTTTTTTTTTTTTTGAAGGAAATCAAACGCTGGTGGCCGTGGTGATGCGTGAGGAGAAGGATGTTGGGTGACAGAAAGGAGTACACGATGTATGGGCTCACGTATTTGGGTGCGAGTTTCTCCGTAAAATTTTTGGAAGCTGTGGAAAGGACGTGATTCCTTCTGAGGACCAGACTGCCAATGTTTGGTTTCCACGGCCGGCGTCGTAAATCGTACTGCTTCTTCTGCCTTTCTGTGGCCCGGTGATTCTTTTGTAAGGCCCTTTCATAGAGAGCTTTGAAATCGGGTGTATTATTAGTGTAGAGTGGATCCGCTTGACTGCAAGAGGGTTCGGATTTCTACCGAAGTTGAGTTCTGCTGGACTCTGCTGCGTGGATTCTTGTATTGCGGTATTAGTTGTAAAAAATGCTTGAGGGCCATCGATGGTTGGCATTATCGATCTGCCCGCGATGCTCATATTACAACCTACTTTAGTGAGTAAGTCCATGCCTATAACCATTTCTTCCTGTAAGCCGGGTAGGAAATATAAAGTGTGTTGCAGGCGGATAGCGCCGACGTGAATGTTCACCGCATAACATCGTCTAACGACGATTCGTTGGTTATTGGCCAATGCTAGTTGCTATGTTTCCTTGCGCGTGGGTGCGTTTTTGTTGAGGTATCGATGCAATGTTTCCCCTACGAATGCTAAGGACGCCCCGGTGTCGAGGAGTGCGTTGACTACTCGCTTTTGACATATTAGTTTCAATCTGTACGTGCCCTTGTCGGGGGTACTTGTCGTGTCTGGCCTCTCTACTGCACGGCAACAGTGTCTCGTGAGTACATCGTCTGTACCACAGTATGAACAAAACAATTTTCGTATGCCCTTGCACTATTTGCGTGTGTGACCGTATTTTCTGCATGTCCGGCAGTGCGTGCTGCGTTCATATTGCGGGCTGAATACCATGTGTGATGTGTGCGGCCTTTGGTTTCGAACTTCTTCACCTCGAATATGTTCGTATTCGTCTGCATGGCTAATTAATTCATCCAGATTATCGTTGAAGTCGCATCGCCGTATATACCTGTACTCTGGACGCAGGTCTTCATATATGCGTTCGAGCGGGCTCTCTCGCCGCAGCCGCGAGTGTTGCCGTATAATAGACAGTATACTTAGTATATAGTCCTTTGCCTTTTCATGGTGGTTTTGGTGATGACGAATGATGTCTTCTTCAAGGCGTTGAAGATATCGTGGCGGTAGAAACAATTTGTATGCGGCTTCCTTGAATTGGTCCCAACTTTGCACTTCAGCCTTTTTGTAGCGCCACCATTCTCTTGGGTGTTCGCGGAGTAATTCATTTAGCGGCAGTAATAAGTGGTTACTCTGGATACCGTAACATTCAGCCAATTCTTCCATGCTTTCTATAAAATCGACTATTGATCGAGAACCATTGTAATGCAGGTTTGGCTGATTTTCTCAGTCCAAATTCACGCATTAAATGTCCTGGACGCAGTGAAATACTTGAGAATAATAATGCTTTGGCCGTAGGAAAACTGCCGTGAAGGCAAAAATGTATCACGGAGATGAAATGCATTGTCATTCCATCGGTTGTTTGTTTATTTTTCTGTTTCGTTTTGCCCGGGTATGAATATCGATGCTTGCCGTACTGGTTATGACGGTGTGTACATATTTTTGTGGTGATCGTACTGCTCACATATAGAAGATGTTTCAGAAATTATTGTAACGAGATTTGGGTCATTACAATATAATGTTCTAGAATAGAGAAATATTGATTATATTGAAATTACTCAAGGACATTGTGAATACTAGAAATATATTGAAGAAAAGATTTAATAGCTTAAAGTTGTATGTAGCCGATATGGAAAAAAGATCAAAAGAAACATTTAGCTCCATCACAAAACCTATAAAATAAATAGTTAAAGATAAAAAGTTAAATAATAACATTATTTCGAATTCGATTCGAATTCAAGGGCGACACTAACAGAGAGATAAGTTTTGTTCTAATAGAAGAGGAATAAATCGAAGGAAATCAGACTATTTTAAAAATTTTAAAAGAGAAGATTGCAATTAAAAAAAATAAATTTGCAGTTTTAAAATGAAAAAGTTAGTATTTAAAAACTATATTTAATTGCTGTATTCACAAGCAAAAAACTTTAATTAAAATATTTTAATTAGATTGTTGATTGATTTTTATTTGGACTTTAGCGGAATAGAGTATACTTCTCATCCGAATTACAACGAATTGTAAGATGGGATTTGAATGAAATTTTTTTTGACAAGAGTCTATATTATAACCCAGATTGGGTCCCATCAAAAATTATTTGTTTAGTCCGTGCCAGGAGTCTTGTTACAACCCAGTTTAGGTCCCGACAAGAATTTTTTTTATTTCGGCTTTTACGAAAATATTTATTTTGGTGTACGTTAAGAGCGAAATAAAGTAAATTTCTAGTCTGAATTGCAAAGAATTGTAAGATGGAATTTGAATGAAACTTTGTTTGGTACTTGGCATTAGTCTATATTATAAACCAGATTGGGTCCGATCGAAAATTATTTTTATTTGGAATTTTTGGAAAATGTTAATTACGGTATACATTAACATCGGAGAGGGTAAATTTTCTCCGCGTGTCGCGTTTCTGAAAAGTTGTTGTCTGCCGATTTTGGACTTTGTAAGGCCTTTTCTGCTAATAATTTATCGGCAATATGACTTTTATTATCTTTTATCTTTCGCCTGAGAATAAGGAATGTCATGCTCTGTGCACGCTGCATCTAAGGAATTAATCCCTTTATTACCTCGTGCTAATCATTCTTTTAGTTATGTTCGCGGTCCACAAAATTTAGAATCCGGTAAATGAAGTTCAATTGGTAGTCAGTCTATTAAATTGACTATTAAACCTTTACCAACTACGTCTGACTTGTGACTAAATCCCTTTTTATAGCACATAAGCATTTTATATGTTATCAACTAAACTGTTGTATTTGAAATTAATATAACTACGGAACATATTTGTTTATATATCAATTGAAAGAATGCCTTTCGTTAGGCAAGACAAAAATATTATTACTAAAAATTTAGATTTTTTGTTAAATAAAACGTCACAGTTAAGACACAGTTCATTGTTAGCGAATTCTATACAAGCGATCATAGTTGGAGCATCGAATTGCGGAATGACCAATGCAATGCTAAGTTTAATTGAGAGTCCTAATGGTCTAAGGTTTTGCAATATATATTTGTTTTTCAAAGTTGTTATGTTAACCAATATATGAATACGTGAAACAGTTATTAAATCTAATAAAAGGAATGGGTTTCTAATAAGATAATAATGAAAAGAGAATAATAATAAAAAAATATATGTAACAAATGGAATTATATGAACTAATAAAATAATAAATAATAAAACAAGAAAATATAAGCAAGAAAAAAAAATAATCAATATTGAAGAAAAAAAAAATAATCAATAATGAAGAAATAATAAAAAAGTTTATTTATTTCAATAAATGTGGTTTAGGCTGATGTGTGTGGTGTTAACCCAGGAGGCATTCAACACCAAAAGCATCAAATAATCTGTCTATGTCATAATTTTTGGAACGTGGCACAACTGGACAACTAGGTTGCCACGCACCCTTGTAACATTTAACCTCCTTGAGTGTACTGCAGATTCGCCTCACAAGTACTACCGTTGAAAGTTTAAAAGTTGGTAGCGAATCTGCCAGCAACTCACCTGTCCAAAACAACAGTGAAAAGTTCCGCGACTGGTACCACTTAAGTAAACACTAGTGCCTTACTAAAGTGGGTTCCTTTACCACTTGACTGGGAGGAACCCAGTCGCAAAACATTACACAACATAAAATTGTAGCAACTCCAGCTTCTGCCCAAAACAATTAGTGTTGAAACTGTTAAGTTCGAAGCAGAAACTGGCGTTGCCACCTTGTTCAAACACAAAAGGAAAAGAAATAGAAAAGTAAAAAAAAATCAAAAAGAAAGAAAAAAAAAATTAATCGAAAAAATTAAGAGATTTAAAAATTAGAAAGAAGAATAGAAATAGATAAAATAGTTGAAATAGAAATGTTTTGGAAATAATGATCGTTGGGCGCCATTTCTGTTGTGAGCAAGGTTAGGGTGGCGTGGCACAGTGGCTGCGGCTAGGTTCGCCGGCAATATGGGGTGGTTTCTTGCCACCCTACCCACAACAGAAAAACAAAAATCATGCCAAAATTTTTTTTTTTTGTGTTTTAAAGAAGAAATAGTCGGAAGGATGGATAAGTTAAGACGATATACTGGTCACTGACACCTATGTTTCCTAATGGGTCATTCAACGCAAACCCTCTCACTCAGAATTACCTAATCAAAAACCTAACATCCTCCACTCAACCCCTTTCAACTACTTTCAGCTAACCAAACGTAACCCAATAACCCTACAACCCACTAGGAAACTCAAACATACTAGCACAACACAACCTAAGTCGTCGTCCGTCTGTGAGCCGCCCACTCCGTCTGTAACTCTCCAAGTTACAGCCATGAACTGCACTTGGCTCAAAGTGAAACTGCATTTCCCTTATATCTTTATCTGTGCAAGTAACTGTTAGTACGTCTGTGTATTCCATAATGTCAGTTATGTCTGTCCGTTCTCCACGCCCACAAGTGCGGTGACGTCCCCTTAGGTCCACCAGCATATCAGCCTAAATGGTAGTGTTTAGCAACACATCGTAAATTTAAATAAAGCGTTTATTTTTTTTTTTTTTTTAAATAAGTAAAAGAAAAAAATATAGCTCTTTTCTTTCATTTTTCACTTCATTTCCTTTATATTTTCGTTTTCTTTCTCTGTTTATACAACTTTTCTTATTACTACTCTTAAATGCTACTTTATTCTATATATTTTTATTTCAATTACAATACAGCACACTAAGATGAATCTTTTTTAGTGCTTCAGGGTACATAAATAATATCAAATTTAAAAAATAATGCAACTAACCATACAAATATAAGGTAATATAACATGTAATAATAATATTAATAAATACTTATGAACTAACGAAAAATATGAAAATGCTTCATAAAGAATAAAAATTTAATTTATTAAATTAAATTAATAATTTATTAATAATAAATTAATAAATTCATAATTTATTATTAATTTAATTTATTAAATTAATTAATCATTTATTATTATTTAATTTAATTAAATTTAATTTTTAAAGAAAGAAAACGAAATTACTACAAAAAAAGGAAGATACAAAAGAGATAGTAGAATTTTAAACTCTGGTTAAGAATAAGCAATATGAGCAACAACGGGACGCTTGAAGCAGCCTAGCGATGAAATCATGCGGATGTGCAGAGGAAGTGAGTTCCACAGTCTGATGGTGTGAATAAAGATCTGCTACTATTGAGGAAAGAGTGTCTAGCGACTATAAGGTTCAAAGATCTTGTTGACCAAAAGAAAACAAGTTTATCATATAAATGTGACGGATTGCGGGTAAATATAAGCTTGTGTAAGAACAAGAGGTTTTGGATGACAAGGTAATTACTTAAACTACAAACCAAAATACCTTCACTAAACCGGGAAATATGATCAAAATGACGGATAGCATATACATATCTAGCACAAGAGTTGAAGGCCACAAGAAGTTTATGCTGAGAGTGTGAGTCTAGTTTACTATATATAACAGCAAAATAATTAATGCGTGGCATAATCAATTGTTTGACAAGTCTGCATCGCGTCTCCATTGGTGTATAGTAAGCCGAGCTACGCAAGCACCTAAGTATCCCATAAATTATTTATTATGGTCGACACATGTAAATTGAGAGTTTAATATAATACCCAGGTTTTTAGCCTTACTAACCAGATTCAACTACACTGATCCAATAAACAAAGGTGGAACGTCCTCAAAGTCACTGTACTTTCTTAAAATAGGCAAAACTTTAGTCTTAGAAGGATTAATGCTTAAACCATTGGCAGCTGCCCATCCACTAAGCGAAGACAAGTCACAATTCAATCTATAGCACAAATCCTCCAATAGGTTGGGAGGCCTCGATAAATAAATTTGAATATCATCTGCATAAGCGTGTATCGATGAATACTCACAGACTGAGAACACATCATTAACAAAAATGGAAAACAATATAGGACCCAAAACTGACCCTTGAGTGACTCCTCTAGTGACCAGCTTAGCAGAAGACAGCTTGTTCCCCACTTTTACACGCTGCAACATACCATCAAGATAACTGACCAACAAACTAACTGCGCTAAAACTAAAGTTAAAGAATTTAGCTAACTTGGTGCACAGCAAAGAGTGATCCACAGAATCGAATGCCTTCGAAAAATCAATTAAACATAGTAGAGTCAAAAAATCCTGGTCATAACATTGCCTAATATCATCAGTAATCTTTAACAATGTTGACGTACAACTGTGGCCCTTTCGGAAGCCTGATTGAAGAGGCGATAGCAAATTATGAAAATTTATATAAGCAGACATTTGCGAATACATAATTCTTTCAAGAATTTTACTTAAAACTGGCAGAATACTAATAGGCCTAAAGTCTGTAGGTTTATCTGCTAATGAATTCTTCGCAAGAGGAATAATTGTTGCAGTTTTCAACAATGCGGGAAAAGTGGAACAAGTTAAGCAGTGATTAATAATGTGTGTTAAAGGAGCAATAATAAACGGTAAAGTTAGCTTTATAAACTTAATAGATAAACCATCAGCACCTATAGCATTAGAGGTAATTTTGAGCACATTGCTCACTACATAATTTTCACTAACTGCTGAAAAAGCAAAGGGAGTAAACGGTAAAGAGTTAGAACGAGTAAGCAACCCATCACTCACAGTAGAGTTAGCAAAATTGCAGTTTCCACTGTTTATGAAAAAGTCATTAAGAACTTCCGGATCCAGTTCACAATTGGTTTCAGTATTACCAATAATTCTGAGTTTCTTAATATTTTGCCATAATTGCTTAGAATTTAGAGTATGGTTAAGCTTAGAACTGAAGTACCGTTTCTTTGCATTTCTCAATAACAACGTAGCTTCATTGCGTGCTACACGAAAATCCTCCCACGCCTTAGCCGTTCTATTATTCTTCCATTTAGAATGAAGCTTATTTCTTTTCTTTAAAGCTGTCAGAATATGAGAAGTAAACCATGGACAGCCCCTCTTTAGCGCTCTTACAGAACGCAAAGGAACATGTTTATGAAAAGCAGAAATTAATTTATTTAAAAAAACACTGAGCTTAACATCAACAGATTCGAAGAACCAAATGTCATTCCAACACTTGGAGGCTAATTCTACAAACAGTAAATGAAAATTAATTGCATTTAAATCATAGAAATTAAATTTGACTACCTGCGCACTATTAAACTTAACATTTAAACAAACAAATATGAGATCGTGGTCTGATAAAAATGACACCTGCTCATAGTGAAGTAGAAGAGAACGATCGGACACAAGACAAACATCAAGCAGACTAGGCTCACAAGAAGATGCAAATCTAGTTGGCAAATCAGTGTTAACAACCGAAAAACCACACATAGAAACATAATACAGAAAATCAGAGGTAAGAGACACATTAGCTAATAAATTTACATTAAAATCACCACATACAACAAAAAAATCATAGTCAACAAGTTTACCAGAAAGATCACAAAACAAAGGTTCAGTGCTAATATTGCGCTGGGGATTGTAAACACACGAAACCAAGATTTTAGTGTTGTTATCAAATACAGTAATATTTAAAAACTCACAAGTAGTATTGCCTTTATTTACAAGTCTAGACTTGAGAGAACTGTTACAATAAATAGCAACTCCACCGCCTCTTTTTTCACATCTATCATTCCTGTAGAGCCTATAACCATCAATATCATAAAACGAATCAGGAACCTCAGGCTTGAACCACGTCTCCGAGACACAAATTACACCAACAGCAGAATCCTCAAAAATGTGCCTAGCATGATCTAGTTTCAAGCCATTCAAGCTTCTGGCATTAAAATGTACCACATTTAAGCCAGAAGACCGGCTGCACAGGACACGCAACATGGCCTTATGACAATCTTTATCACCATCAGACCGAGCACTATCAGTTACCAACACCCGACACAAATAAGGCTACTTCAGTATCAGCTTTACATAAACACAGTAATTCAACCAGAGCAAAAATAAAAGTGAAAAGTAAAGGAGAGAAATCGAGAAAGGAAAGATATATAAAATAAAATATAAAATAAAAAGTAAACGTAATAGCAAAGTCATAAATACTAAGGCCATAATAAATGATAACTAACAAAACAATAACATAAAAAATAAACACTTAATAATTTCAAACAAACAAACTAACTTTGCTTCACCATCAGCTGATGCTCTTACGAAGACTCGCCCACGCAATGTAAACACAGCAAAAAGTAGATGCTCCCTTCTCTTCTTGTTGCAAAATATCGCGGTTAGCTTTCGTCAAGCTTTCGTTAGTGAAGATTCTTAGATCACCATGAAAGCTAATATCACTAAGCACTAATTGACGCTTTTTCTCTTTTCTAAACACAGCAACGGCTTTGAGGAAATTAATGCGCTCACCAGCAGAGCATAGCTAAGCTATTATTATCGAGCTATTTTTAGAATCTTTAGGTTTCACTCTAAAAATTTTTCCAAAGACATCAGACAAGTTTTCACCACATACAAAAGGGATGCCACTAATTACGACATCAGAAGAAACAGAATCATGCTCATGTTTATCTAATTTTAACTTTAAATCAGTCAACTCAGCCTTCAGTGCAGTTACGAAAGAGTTTGCACCAGCAGAGTCATGCATAGCAGTACTCTTAAAATCATCAAATTGCTGCTTTAAAATTTTCATCTCAGCACACGTTGCTTCAACTATTACAACTCTTTCCAATAGATTTTCCAATGAAAATTTCAAGTTTGAAAGCTCAGCGATAACTCACTTAATCTCTGCAAGACTCTCTCTTCAGAACCGCTAATTGTAGTGGAAACCTGTTTTATGATGCTCTCTTTAAAACAGTTAAGCGTAGAGACCAACTCCAAACTAGAGAGCACAGAAGAACCAGAAGAGGATGACTCATCAGCAGAAGTAGAATTAAATGACTTCTCTTTGGAGAGCGACGGAGAACGTGTAGTTGATGACTTATTAGCTGCACACAAGTTCCCGCCAGAAGTTGAAGGAGCAACTTCTTCGTCTAGTTGTCATTCCAGAGTTGACCATATTAACCACAGATGATAAAACAAAACTCCTGATTGGGAGATCACCTCAATTAAAGCAGGCAAAGCAAAGTATACCTTAAAAAATCACAAAAAATACAACTGCAGATCACGAGCGCCAAAAAAACACGTCTTTTCACACTGACATTTAGAACTCGACGCATATATGAATATGCATAATGGAATTTCTTTGTTTCTCTATTTCTTTCTGTTTTTTTTTCTTCTCTTTCAATATTTAATATCTACTACTATGTTATATTTTTTTTTTTTTTATCAGCAAACGCTTACCCGGTTCCAGAGTGATGATGGCGCCACCTTGCAGCTGCGGACCTGTAAAGATAATATATTTTTTTTTTCTGTTTTAACTTCCTACTTTTATTTATTTTCTGCCTCTTAACTTTGCTCTCTTTTTATTTTTTTTTTCTAAAACTTAAACTTTTCTAATATTTAATTTACTAATTTTTTTTTTATTCTTGTGTTGCTAAAATAATGATTTTCCTAAATAAAAAAAAAATTTGATAATAAAACAAAACAAAATCATAAACAAAATAATAATAATAACAATCTATATCCCAATAATTTTATTAATAATAAGTGAGGAAAAAAAATGTAACCGCTCCTGTATCTTCCATGTAATTTTCAACTGTTCTCATATAGTGTTGTAGTTGTTTGATTTTTCTGTTTTTTTTGTACTGGATTCTATGTGAATTGTGAACTGTTGTTGTTGTTGATGATAATGTAATATATGTTTTCAACGTTGTGAAAGTTGACTAAGTCATTCTTCTTGTGTTGTATATTTTTATTTGTGTAACTTTTCTTATATATTGTCTTGGTTTGTGAAAATTTTTTGATGGTGCTGGTGTTGTGTTTACATATATATTCACTTTTTAAAATTGTGTTGTTCAATGCAGCGTCTCTTGATTGTATTTACTTATGTAGTTTGGTTTTATTCTATGTAATTTTACGTACCAGAATTGGCGGGAATCGTGAATTGTTTTGTTTTTCTTTTTTTTATGTATTTGGCTGAGTTTTTTTTTTTTGTTAATGTGATTTACACTTGTTCACTTCTTATTGTTTTTGGATTGTATTTAGAAAATTTATGTGGGTTGATGTTGTTTGATTTGCGTTCAGTATGTAATTTTGTTATTTAATATTTATATAACAAAATATAATCTACTTATAAATTTCACTTGCCCAATGAAATTTTTGGTGCAATGCAATCACAATTTGGCGCACCTTTTTTTTTAAGCTGTTTTTTTTTTTTTTTTTTTGGCATGGCAATCTTTTGTGTTTTCTCTTTTTTTTCACTGATCACTTCATTTTTCTTTGTTTTTTAAACCCGCTTCTCAAGAAACATCCGATATCAAACCGTATCCAAACCTTTTCTTTTTTCAATCCTTTTCCTCCCGTTCTGATTCCCATCCTTCCAATCTTTTCCAATAATTCCCCCTTCCATTTACAATTCCCACTTTCCCTAATTCCCTGTTCAGTCACACTTCCATTCACACCTTCCACAATCACCTTTCCACACAAATAATTCAACCAGGAGACTTAGGGTCTTACTGTGAGAGAAAAATATTATATTTACAAATATAATTTAACATATAACATAAAACACTTAAACCACATGATTCTAAAAGTAAAAGCAAAAGTAATTACTACAAGTAATACAAACAAACTAATAAGGAAATTTTAAAAACAAATAAATTCATCCTTTGGTTTAGGAGATACCTTACACGGCCTGCCACTACAGGCTCGAAACCGTCGATTTTGTTGTACAATATGGAACGTGTTCGTAAAAAAAAAAAATGTAGGCCGTGTCCATCTAATAACATACAACGTGTGGCTTCGACCCACTTCTCATGCTCTACTGATCTGAGCTAGCCGGGCCTTAATTAACCGCGTAACCAAAGGATTTCGTCCGGATTTTCTTACTCAATCTATATTGCACTAAATCACTCTAAAATTATAACTGCATAGTAAATATCACAGTTGTTATCACTAAATCTTAAACTAATATTGCGTTAACTAACATCTAATATTGCACTAGGTAATAATTACATCTAATGGTAAAAAAAAATATCACAGAAAGAAAAATAAATAAATAATAAAGGTCAAGTCTACCAGACAAAAACGAGTCAAGTGAGTTAAAACTAAAGAAAAATAAATACAACAATAATTACTAGCTTATAAAAAAAAATTGTCAAAACTAAAAACTACAACACTCACTACATACAACATGCATTACGACACAAACAAATCCTTAGCGTGGTATATCCCCAGCTTCTGCCCACCAAGTGTGCCGAGCTCGTACAACGAGTTGCCAACTCTACTTAAAATTACACATTTAATGTTGGCGGGCCCCAGCTTGGCGTTGTAACCATCAACGAGGTTGCTTTGTTTAAAGTTTTTGGCGGTATACCACTTGTCCAACTTGAAAATTGACATCCCTACTACGCGTATTATAAGCCTTGGCGCTTTTCTCGTGAGCCAGCTGTAATGCTTCTGAAATTTTCTGGCGGATCAAGATCAACTTGTCCGCTTGGCTCACGACTGCTAAGTCTTCTCCTTTTACGGAGCTCACACGACGCATTATCTCATATGAGTTTGCGTGTTCCATCATGTGAGCCCCAAACACGGCGTAGTAGGGTGCCAAACCGATTGAACGGTGGACAACACTTCTTAGCGCAAATGCTGCGTCACTAATATGCAGGTCCCAGTTTCGTTGGTTCTGTCCTACAAACGAACGTACAATTTGCAAAACTGAACGGTTTACCCTTTCAGCTGCGTTTGCTTGAGGAGAGTAAAATCCTGTTCTGACATGTTTAACTCCGTACTTTTCTAAAAACTCTTTAACCATGCCAGAAACGAACTGTTTCCCATTGGCAGAATGTATAAACTCAGGGACACCAAAAACATGAAACACCCTTTTTTCTAAAAACCTAACTACATTAGCGGAGGTGGCACTTCGCATTGGTTGTAGGAAAACGAACTTCGAAAAGTGGTCCAGACATACGAAGATGAAGGAATTGCCGTTCTTTGACCTTGGGTAGGGGCCCATAAAGTCGATGTAGAGACACTGGAAGGGTCGTTCGGTTATGTATTGTGTGCCCATCAGTGGACGGTGCATTGCTTTGGACTTTTTGCTGCCCTTGCAAATATCACAGTTCTTAACACTCTATTGCACGTCGCTAACCATTCCCGGCCAATAATAATTTTATCTTAACCGAGCCAGCGTCTTGTGAATTTCCCCATGTCCAGCTAAAGGGCAGCTATGACAAGCCTCCAGTAATCTAGAACGCAATTCAGACGGTACCCAGAGCTGCCAAGCATGATCCTCTTGAACGACATCACCCGTCATAAAAACCGTACATCTGTACACATACCCGTCAGAAATTACTAAATCTGGTAGTTCGTCTTTGCTTTCAGTCACTGTCTTCCTCAATTCCTCATATTCTTCCGAAGAAAAAGCTGGGGAATTGAGGTCAACATCAAGTGATCTGTCTACCTGTCCTATCTCTTCCAAAAACATGCGAGAAAGATCGTCCGGCACCACATTGTGTGAACCTTTTCGGTGTTCAATATTAAAATTGCAAGCTTGAAGTTTTAAACTCCATCTGGCTAATCTTCCAGACAAGTCTTTTTGGTTCATCAACCACTTCAAGCTCGCGTGATCCGTAATTATGGTAAAAGGTAAACCTTCCATATAAGTTCAGAACTTCTTCACGCTTAGTACAGCAGCGTAACACTCAAGCTCAGTGACACTATAATTCTTCTGAGCCTTATTCAGTTTCGCTGACATAAACGCTATCGGATGCTCGTTCTCCTCATCATCCTGAAAGAGAACTCCTCCCACCCCTTGCGTAGATGCGTCACATTGGATATAAACACGTCTGTTGAAGTCCGGATAACTAAGCACTGGTGCCGAAGAAAGACTGCGCTTCATCTCTTCAAAGGCGTGCTTAGCTTCGTCAGTTAGCGCAAATTTCTTTATTTTGTCTTTCTTGAGACAGTCATGCAGCAGAGCTGCTATGGTCGAATAGTCTCTAATGAATCTGCGGTACCAGCCTGACATCCCTAGAAACCGTCTTAACTGTTTTGGTGTTCTAGGTTCCGGAAACTCGTCAATCGCAGCCACCTTCTTGCTATCTGTCTTGATGCTCCCGTCCCCGACAACATAACCCAAATGCCTCACCTCTTTGTAGCAAAATTTGCTTTTCTCCACATTTATTGTGAGTTTTGCATCCCGCAGACATTCGGCCACCCGATTCAGCAGTGCAAGATGTGACTCGAAACTGGCAGAACACACCAGAAGATCATCGAGGTAGACAAAGACACGTTCCCTAAGTTCAGCGGGTACACAGTCCGAACGGCATTGAGGTAAACTGATATAACGGCCGTCCTGGAACTGTGAATGCCGTGTTACCTCTCGACTTCTCTTCCAATGGTATCTGCCAGAACGCATCCTTCAAATCGATCGCACTGATGAAGCGAGTGTCCTGAAGTCTGGCAAGGATGCCCTCAATGTGAGGTAACGGTATGCGTCTTTAATCGTTCGTTCGTTTAGTTTCCTAGCATCAAGGCATAGTCGGGTTTTAGTCCCTTTTCTTACCAAAAACACTGGAGAGCTCCAGCTACTATTGCTGACCTCAATCACCCCGAGACTCAGCATTCGGTCAAGCTCTGCAAAGATCAGCTGCTGAATTACAGGTGAAATGGCGTAGTGGCGTTCTTTTACTGGAAGATGCTCATCTACCACTTCTATCACGTGCTCTTCATGTCCGTTCGTCCGAGACCCAGTATAGCACAGGACGGGAATCGTGCTTTAACTCTCTCCAGTGCTACTTCTTGCTCTTTGGTAAGAATGTGTAGGTCCATATCGAAGGTCAGGTCTAAAGATGTCTGTTTAAGGTCACTTACAGACGCTGAGCTGGTTGCGTCAACCCCTACACGTGTACACTTACTATTTACTCACAACCCAAAGGTTTGCCAGAAGTCAACCCCAAAATTAAATTCTTGTTGTAAAGCGGGAACTATGAGAAACTCCATGTCCTTTGTCAAACCCTCCCAGACAACCGGAAGTGAAATGGCACCTGTCACAGCGGTTTCACCTCCGTTTGCAGTCCTGACTTTCTGCCCCTGTATCGGAATGACTTGTCTGTTTCGTGTTTTAATGAATTCTAAAGCACCATTTCCGATACAGTTAGCAGATGCACCTGAATCCAGCAATGCTACCACGTTTTCCCCATCCACCTTCGTTTTAGCGAAAAATCTATTATCGCCTTCCAGCGTCACAATGGCAGAGACTAAAACTTTCTTAATTTTCTTCATCATATGTCTTCGCCCTCATCTTCGCTATCTTATCGAAGTTCCGCTTTTTCCTGCCGAGTGCAACCTCACTTAAAAAGATTTTCTCCCTCACAGCTTCGTACTCGACATTACGCAGGTGTAAAGTTTTAATTGGACGACCTATCGGGCTATGGACGATGGACGTGGACCTGAAGGACCCGATCCCTGAGCAGGTCTTACAAAATCCCTTCTTTGAGATACATTTGAATTGGGCCGCTGAGGAGCCAGAGCCTCCACACTAGTTGAAGGTTCTCCCTCCTCTAGCGGCAACCCCACATCGCTAACCTGCCTGGCCTTCGCTCTACTATCCCTAATGAGCTTTTCAGCTCTTCTGCACTCGGTGCAAAATTCTTTTAACGAGCTTACTTTACAGGCAAAGGTCAGGCTAGCAAGGTTTGCCCTTAAATTGGATCTAATAATTGTAATTAATTCCTCCTGAGGAATCTTCCGCAGCCTGAAGGTGAGATTATGGATCTCAGCATAAAACTCCTCAAAGGATTCACCTACTTGTTGTTTCCGATCCATAATCTCCCTTATTATCTCGTAGTCGGAGTCTACAGATCGGAAGCTGCTCAGCAGCTCTCTTTTTAAATCTTTTAACTCATCTTTTGAAATCATGATCTTCCAATACCCGCCAATACCACTTCGCAGCGGCTCCGGTGACCAGGCAGTGGAAATCGGTGAAGAGCTGCTCAAAAGAAATTTCATATTGTTTCCGCATCTTTTCGAAACGGAATATGAAGCTCTCCACTGTCAATTCCTTACAAGAGCCGTCGAACTTAACATGCCACTTGTTAAGGTCAACGCTCTTCCGCCTTGACACCTCACCGCTACTCGGGGATATTGTCGGGCCCTGGAACGAGGTGCGACCTAGCCCTTGCTGCGTTGCAACCCCCGATACTGCATCCCTGACAGCATCGGCAGCCTCTCGCCTTGTCGGAGTGGAGGCGTCCCTTGGGAGGGGGTTTGGTGGTATACCTGACGCCTCCATCGCACCCACTCTTTTGCCCAGGTCTGTGAAACCACCACGAAGTTGCTGCATGGCTTCTGCGCAACCTGCCATCATCTGATCAATTGATCAGAATCAGATGATGCAGCAGCCGCAGACGATGTTAAGCCACTCGGCCCTGCAACGCCACGCTGTGGTTCCAAACCCTGCCCCTCTTGCTCCGACATCTTTGATATTTTCTCTAGTTTGGCCGAGAAGCTACTAAGGCTCTCGGTCAAACTACTGGACTCCGACCTAGCCCCTTCACTATTGGAGGTCGTCCAAATACCAAGCTAACACACGTGCTGAAATAGTCTACTGGAACAAAATCTACTCTTCTTTCTAACCCAGTATCTATCTGGTCGAGTACTGAACCTACTATTTGATTCTCTAGAGCCCTACTAACGCTTCTAGGTCTCTTTGGCTCAGACTCTCGCTCGCGTTCCATGCACCAAACACTCACTCAAATACTCAAACACTCACTCACAAAACTCACACTAAGGGGAAAGTAATCAAAGAAACACAAAACTGGAAGGACCTAACCGGAAAGGAAGTAAAAAAAAGTATTTGGCTGAGTTTTTTTTTTTTGTTAATGTGATTTACACTTGTTCACTTCTTATTGTTTTTGGATTGTATTTAGAAAATTTATGTGGGTTGATGTTGTTTGATTTGTGTTCAGTATGTAATTTTGTTATTTAATATTTATATAAAAAAATATAATCTATTTATAAATTTCACTTGCCCAATGAAATTTTTGGCGCAATGCAATCTTTTGTGTTTTTCCTTTTTTTCTTTTTTTTTTCACTGATCACTTAATTTTTCTTTGTTTTTTAAACCCGCTTCTCAAGAACCATCCGATATCAAACCATATCCAAACCTTTTCTTTTTTCAATCCTTTTCCTCCCGTTCTGATTCCCATCCTTCCAATCTTTTCCAATAATTCCCCCTTCCATTTACAATTCCCACTTTCCCTAATTCCCTGTTCAATCACACTTCCATTCACACCTTCCACAATCACCTTTCCACACAAATCATTCAACCAGGAGACTTAGGGTCTTACTGTGAGGGAAAAATATTATATTTACAAATATAATTTAACATATAACATAAAACACATGATTCTTAAACCACATGATTCTAAAAGTAAAAGCAAAAGTAATTACAACAAGTAATACAAACAAACAAATAAGGAAATTTTAAAAACAATAAATTCATCCTTTGGTTTAGGAGATACCGCACACGGCCTGCCACTACAGGCTCGAAACCGTCGATTTTGTTGTACAATATGGAACGTGTTCGTAAAAAAAAAATGTAGGCCGTGTCCATCTAATACCATACAACGTGTGGCTTCGACCCTCTTCTCATGCTCTACTGATCTGAGCTAGCCGGGCCTGAATTAACCGCGTAACCAAAGGATTTCGGCGGTATGAAATGCTATTGAATGCTCTCGTCGGCGATGGAAGAATTATTTCTTACTGCTTTCTTTATATTATATTCTAGCGGACAAAACTAAGGAATATGATTTTGCTGCTGACATCCTGTTGCTACTTCAAAGTTTGTATTGTAAGACAATTTTCACTGAAGATGGTAAAATTTTATGCCTGTTCTGCTGTAACCCTTTAAGCATGCAAAAGCGTATTACAAACAAAACACCAAAAGAAAACCGTCTCGCTCAGCCATACATACATATTTACATATGTATATTCTTCAATGTTGTTCGTTTCGTATACTCTTTACGATTCTCGTTATGGTATTTGGGATTTTGCATCAATTAAGACGATGAAGTGTCAGCTAGCCAAAAAAACGATATATTTGAGCCAACGAAAAGATAACGCTTGAAACTGGAAGCAGCTTACAAACAATAAAAGCGGCATATTTTTATTTCTACCTACGGCTGTTTTCGTTTCGAAATTTCCAAATGAATTTCAAAATTGAGACCGAAGTTTTTTTATATCCATTCAGATTTGGGATATTTTGTTAAAGCGCAACCATTCCTGCCCGAAAATACTTAATGAAATAATGAAAAGGTTTACGTTTTAGCATTTATTAATATAAAACTTTTCCTTAAATATACGTGACATTTCAGTTACACTTTAAAAATGTATTACAATTTATTTACTGTTTATCACTTACTTACATTTATTTACTGTCAATATTTTTAATCAACGCGCTATTAAGTCTTAGCAGGAGAATGGCAAAAACCGCATCAAAATCGGTGCTACCGTCTAATAGTTAACTAACTTTTAATTTTCATGCAACTTATTACCACCAAACGGCGGTAGTTTTTGCATTCAAATCGTTATAACAGCTGAATGTAAACAATCAACAACAACGCACTCTTTCTCGCACAAGCGAAACGAGGAGATGTTTTTTCAAAGGATTGCCGTCGCTGAAAAGGTCTGCGGCCGAAACGATGATCGATGCAAGCAGCGTTCGCTGAAAGGTTTTCTTTTCTTTGACTTCGTTGTTCCTTTTGATACCTGTCGTGTCCTTGGAATAGCTTCTTGATTGCGAAAATGTTCGGCTGTTAGGGATTCCAAAATATTTCTAGCGTTGAAATTCTTCCGTGTTCTGATACCAAATAAGGTGTCAAGCCGCTCACGGTATATTTTCCGTTCGATATGCACACTTCTTGAAGATGCTTTAATTTCTTTTAAAATGTTGTTTGAACAATAAATTGGCATAATCCAACTTTTTCTAGTCAAAGAATGCACCAATGTTCATGGATAAAAGATTCCGCCGTTTAAATAAACGTGAAATTTACACGGTTTTCCCTGCTTTAAACAGCAGTCTTCAAGATCACTCAAAAAAAAATTATAGCGGTTATTTTTTTTTTCTCTTTTAATTAATGCGGCAACGGTTTCATCAAAATCACTTTATTACTTCATCTGTTAACAGGCAGAACTTGAATCACCCGCTTCATTAATTTTCTCTTTCCTCTAGCCTACCGTGCTCAATTCTTTTTTTTCAAATCATTTCCCAAGACACTTCCCGTCCAAAGCTCAATCCCCTACCTCAGGAGACCAGCATAATGCGTTTCTATTTTATCGTGTAAATTAGAAGACATATGTTTGAATACTGTTTTTTTGTTTTTAAAGGTTTTAATGGCAGACCGTCACACATCCTGTTCTTATCACTAACAATCATTATTTTTAGTAACGCAAGAAATATTTATCTTTGGTTTGTCTATTTACGTTTACTGCGGCCGTGGCCTAATAATGCGCACTGTCTCTTGTATCTAGTGGATTGTATTTTTGTGTTGTGTTTCATTTAATATATAATTTCCGGTGTTCATTTCTGAACATTATTACGAGGGGAAAGAGGAAGAGGAGGGGAGATGTCTATCTTAACTCTAGTTCCTTTGCAGCATTTCAGTTTAATATATATTACTGTAAGAAAAATTAATATCACAAAAATTAATATTAGTGATGTGTGTCCGGTTATTGTGTGAAGCTTCAGTTCCTTTAGTTCTATGTGCGTCCCTTCCAGAGTCTCCAGATGTTTTCTCATCTCGTGTATGTTGAGGCTGTTATTTATCATCGTCGTATCTGGTGGCCTGATCTGGTTCTCATTGAATACACTAATGTTTCTTACCCAAGATATGGTCTTCTCGATTTCGTAAACTTGAGATTCATAATTTCTGTATGAGTTTAATGTAACACCATTATAGAGTAGAGCCAGTACTGTTTGTCGAGACCGCAGTCAACGTAACGGAATTTTTTAGTATAGCATAAAAACCCAGCGATTTCGAGTTGACAATTCTTGCCAGAAGTTTTCTTGTTGCATTTCTTTAAATTTGCATACATCGCGTGTTATCGCTTTAAAAGCTGAAATTTCGCATTTTTTGTCAGTTGCTGATCGCTGCGGTTTGTTGGTTCTGCAGAGGTAGCGGTTGTCTGATTTTTTGTTACATGCATCAAGTTCAGGTAGGGTCATCAGCGTGTATGAGACTGATTCAGAATCGTATTATTAGTATTCCGCTTCCAAAAGAGCTATCACTGTTTTTTTCGTTTACATGTATAGGTAGCGGAATAATTTTAAAAATCTCTGCTGATCTGGTGCCTAATAGTGGTATTTGTGCATTTATCACTAACCGATTATCTATCACAATACCTTTAGCTGTTAACGATTTGTATACTTCTCTTAGTTCGTTCCCGGAATGCCCAACAGGTAAGGCAAGTGTCGAAGGCAGTCGTTTCTTTATATTCTCCAATTCGTGTTTCAGTTGGTGTGGCTTTAATAACTGTGAGTTGATATGTCCGTGGTTTATATCAATCAAAAGGCTAATTATTGCTGATTGGATACTGCTACATTCATCAATAACCGCACTTAGTTGTGACGTTAGTAATTGAAACACTAAAATACTTTTTTCTTCATTCTGGTTTTTAGTGGATTCATCATAAAACATTTTCAATTGTGTTCTCAATTTGTCGAAATTGGTGCTGATGTCATTCGTAGTTTTCTGCACGATGTTGATCGTCGAATCGATGATGGAGGTTTGCTGCTTGACGTACACCTTTATATTCTTTTGGTTATCTAAAAGATCCTTCATTTTTTGCTCCATAGATTCTCTATCATCGGCGTCCATCATTCCAAAGAGAACATGGTATAACGAACCCACAAATTTAAATGGGGCTCTTTTCGATCGCCGTTCTCTTACCAGAAGTTCATTATTTTAGGAAGGTGTTCAAAGAAGAAGTTCATTATTTTAAGGAAGGTGTAGCGGCGTTCCATATAGGCCGACATAGCTTCGCATGCATCTTTGTAGCTGCCTAAACGAATGCATTGTTCGTTGAGCCTGCGAAGGAAATTAGGTATGGTTACATTTCTTCCATGTATGAGTTAACGACCATTAAGTTAAAATATATAACGAGATTCCAATTAGAGCTTCCTATGCTAGTCTCTCCAATTTTATCGAAATATATTGCCGTTCCTTCATAGAGTGATGAGATGGATGCTCCTTTTAGGAATGCAGCTGCTTTTATTTCCTTTGCTGACAACATGAGAAGGAGAAGGAACCAAAGACTAGTTTAAGGTTTTACATTTCTTTGGTTTCATACTTATATGTTAGATTTACAGTTGTTGACTTCAGTTATTAGTTTATTGTCATCAATACCCAGTGGACATATTTTGTTGATTGGTCTTATGAACAATTTATCTTTTACCTTTACTGTTATAATTCGTGTTTTGTTGTCCTATCCGGGATGAACATACATACGTAATTCTCCCTAGTGGCCATCTTGAAGGTGGGGGTTTTTTTGTTTTATTATTACTACTTCTCCAACCTTTATGTTTTGTTGGAGAGTTTTCCATTTATGCTGCTGCAGAGTTGTGAGGTATTCATCCTTCCACCGAAGCCAAAAATCCCTCTTAATTTTTTAAATTACCTTCCATCTATCTAGTGAACTAATGTTTGTATTGATGTTTGCTTTAGGGTAGTCGAGGAGTGGCCGTCTAATTAGAAAGTGGCGTGGTGTTAAAACATCTACTTCTTCAGTAATGTTCGTTGTCTAGGCACATAACGGTCTTGAATTCAGCAGCGATTCTATCTGCGTCAATAGTGTTGCGCAGATAACTCCTCGAATGTCAACTTCGTTTCTCCAATCACTCGTTTGATATGATTTTTAACTGATTTCACTACGGCTTCCCACATTCCTCCCATGTGAGGAGCTCCCGGCGGTATGAAATGCTATTTAATGCTCTCGTCGGCGATGGAAGAATTATTTCTTACTGCTTTCTTAAAACCCACGTCCAGTTTTTCTTTCGTTCCTACAAAATTTGTTTCGTTGTCGGAGTATAAGTGGCTACTCTTACCTCTTCTTGCAAAAAATCTTCGCAACGCTGCGAAAAACGCCTCTGATGTAAGGTCGCTGACGGCCTCAAGATGAAAAGCTTTTGTTGCCAGGCAGACGAATAGTGATATACACCCTTTATAAGCCTTTTGACCTCTTCCTTTTGAAACTCTAATTTGGATAGGACCCTCGTAATCAATTCCTGTATGCGTGAACGGGTGTGTATTGTTACCCTTAGTCCTGGAAGGTTTCCCATTACTTGTGTGATGTGCTCGCAACCATATCGAATGCATCTTGGGCAAGATCGAACGTATTTCTTCAGGGCATTTTCCATTCCAATAATCCAATATCTGTGCCTTATTACTGCCTCCATTATTTTGAGGCCTCCATGTAATGTGGAAGCATGTACCTCTCTGATTAGCAGATTAGAAAATTCGCCTTTTGATAATATAATTGGGTGTTTTTTGTTGAAGGATAGATCTGCATTATGCAATCTTCCGCCAACGCGCAAGATGCCCTCATTATCCAAGAATGGATACATGTTTGCAGTTTTACTGTCTACGTTTTTACTTTCTTTTAGAAGTTTTATCTCGCTGTTGAACTCTTTTAACTGTTGATGTTTTATTAAAATGGTCTCAGCTCTTCGAAGTTCTTTCACTTCTAAACACTCTTTTGACTTCAAACACTTATGAGTGTTTATAAAGCGAAGTATGTATGTAGCATGTTTATTAGTGCTATTGTGTTGTCTTTCATTGCATTGTTTTGGCCAGCGACTCTCCGGTTCACTAATCCAGGCTGGACCCTTCTAGCATAAATCAAAGTTGTTGAGTTTCGGTGCTGAAATTCCCTTTGATGCCACATCAGCTTGGTTCTCATTGGTTGGAACATGTCTCCTATTCGCCTCTGGATTAAGGATACTTATTTCTTCTGTTCAGGATCGTACAAATTTATCCTTACTTTTTGAATTATTGATCCATCCCAGTGTGGAGTCACTCCATGCGTATATTTTTGTATTAGTATGTTTCAATATCTCTTTTATTTTATGTTATAATTTAGCTAGTAGATGAGCTACACATAGTTCCAGTTTCGGTAAAGTTTTTCGTTTTTATTGGATTTACGTTGGTTTTTGATGTAATGAGAGTGACAACTGTATCTACTTTCGCATATATGACTGCTGCATATGGGTTTCCTGAGGCATCAGCAAACCTATGAAATTCTAAATACTTGTTGCTGCTTGTTTTGAATCCTCTTGTAGTTCAAGGTCCCAAGGTGTTTGCAGGATCCATAATTTTTGAATAAAAAACTTTGCCACAATGGTTACTGGAGACAACAAACCAAGTGGGTCGAAAATTTGAGCCAGATATGATAATGCCTGCTGTTTCATTGTGCAATCGTTTTCTGTGGTATTTCTGCTGAATTTAAAAATATCGCGTTCGGGTTCCCAATGCAAAACGAGAGTTTTTCTGTTTCATTGTCATTTATCAGAATTATTTGTTTGTCGTCGAGTATGCTTATATGCTGTAAGATTTTTGACTGATTTGAACTTCATTTGCGTAACTTGAGTGCATATTTATTGAGTTCGGCTGTATCAGATTTTTGGATTTTAATACATTCTTCTAAAGTGCCAGCTCCCGTTATCAAATCGACCATTTAAAAATCATCCTTAATTATGCTGTGTATTTGTCTTTTCCTTGGTATTGTTAGCGATCTCGTGTAGCGAACGTATTGTCAAAAAGTGTGCAGATGCTGTGCCATACGTTACTGTTAGCTTATATTCTTTAATTTAATCGCTTTTATTTCCTCTCCAAACAATGTGCTGAAAAGGTCGGTCTTCCTCTGCTACTTCTATTTGTCGAAACATCTTTTAAACATCAGCGGTGATGACATTTTTCCAGGATCGCCATATAATTATGATGTCATAAATGTCTTTTTGAAGTTTAGGTCCTACCAGCATTACGTCGTTTAAGCTTCTGCCGTTGGATGTTTTAGCAGAGGCATCAAATACAATTCTTAATTTTCCTGTTAGACTTGTATGGCGAATTACCGCTTGATGAGGCATATAATATTTTCCCATTGCTAGCTCTCTAGCTTGTTCCATGTAACCCAACTCTAAATATTCCCTCAGAAATTTCACATAGTCGTTCTTCAATTGACTGTTGCTTTCAAATTTCCGTTCCAATACTAATAACCGGGCCATTGCTTGATTTCTAGAATTACCCAAATTCATATTCTCCTTGTAGGGTATCTTTACAATTAATTTGCCTTCATTGTTAATTCTTGCTGTTTCGTTGTATAACTTTAGATATTTATCATCTTCTGAGGTTGTGAGGTTCGCCGTTGGTATATCTTCCAGCTCCCAGAATCGTTCCAGGTTTGTTAGTGCTACCGATTTCCTGTTGCTGCTTCTTTTTCTTTCCATGATATGGGACAGAATCCACCCTAATTTAGTAGCCAGTCCTTCCTTCCTTTTTCTCTATTCCTTCCTCGATTATTTCTCCATACCAGTCGCTTCCAATCAGTAAGTCGACTCTGTCCGACTTTTTAAAACAAGGGTCAGCCAAAATTTTGTTTTGCCACTGCTCGATATTATACGTTGTTGTGAGCAAGGTTAGGGTGGCGTGTCACGGTGGCTGCGGCTAGGCTCGCCGGCAATATGGGGTGGTTTCTTGCCACCCTACTGACAACAGAAAAAGAAAAATCCTGCCGTTATTTTTTTCTCCTTTAAAAGAAAGAGGAGCAAATAGTAGAAAAATAGGAAAGGAATTAAGACAAAATAATAGTCACAATCACCTATGATTCCTAATGGGTCATCCCAAGCTAATCCTTTTACTCTCAGAAATACCTAATCATAAAACCTATCATACGATCACCCAGTCTCAGCCATCACTATTCACCTAAACAAACATAATACATTCAACCTATAACCCACCACGAATCTCATACACCCTAACACAATACAACCTACGTCATCGTCCGTCTGTGAGCCGCCCACCCCGTCTGTAACCTTTTTAAGTTACAGCCATGAACCGCACTTGGCTCAAAGCGCACCGCGGTTCCCTTATTTCTTTATCTGTCAAAGTAACTGTTAGTACGTCTGTGTATTCCATAATGTCCGTTATGTCTGTCCGTTCTCCACGCCCACCAGTGCGGTGACTTCCCCTTAGGTCCACCAGCACATCAGCCTAAATGGTAGTGTTTAGCAACACATCGTAAATTTAAATAAAGCGTTTATTTTTTTTTTTTTTTTTTTTTAAATAAGTAAAAGAAAAAAAAGTAAAGGTGTTGTCTACAGCCGGGCTGTAGCCGAAATACCCTACACCTTAAAGCTCGTATATATAAATACTCGTATATATATTTAGAAGTGGTGCGATATAATATACTCGTATATATATACAATATATATATTATATATCAAATAATATATATACAATATATATATATAATAATAATAATAAAAACAAAAATTTTTTTTTTAAAGTGGGCGGATCACGCCCATATTTGGCATATTAACTGGAAGCATTAGTCTAAACCTACATATAAAATTTTCTTGTCTTCTCTCAAAAAGTGATGCTGATATGGCCTTTTTTAATAGGCAAAACAGAGGTACCTGCACTCTCGATATAAAAAGTAGGCGTGGTCCTTGGGCGATTTTGCTCATTTTCAATACGAAATACCACAACATAGCAACGAATATTTTTGCCAAATTTCAAATTTGAAATCTTAATCCGTTCTCCTGTGATCGTGATTTCAACGGACAGACAGACATCGTTATTTCAATTTCGGTGGTGATGCTGATCAATAATATATATACTTTTCCATACCTATCTTGTCTAGTTCTATGCATTACACACTCCGGTAGAAAGTGAAGTGATTTCTTTCTGTTTTTTTTCTTCTCTTTTAATATTTATTATCTACTACTATTATGTTATATTTTTTTTTTTATCAGCAAACGCTTACCCGGTTCCAAAGTGATGATGCCGCCACCTTGCAGCTCCGGACCTGTAAAGACAATAAATTTTTTTTCTGTTTTAACGTCCTACTTTTATTTATTTTCTGCCTCTTAACTTTCTCTCTTTTTATTTTTTTTTTCTAAAATTTAAACTATTCTAATATTTAATTTACTATTTTTTTTCTTTTTATTCTTGTGTTGCTAAAATAATGCTTTTCCTAAATAAAAAGAAAAATTTGATAATAAAACAAAACAAAATCATAAACAAAATAATAATAATAACAATCTATATCCCAATAATTTTATTAATAATAAGTGAGGGAAAAAAACTGCAACCGCTCCTGTATCTTCCATGTAATTTTCAACTGTTCTCATATTGTGTTGTAGTTGTTTGATTTTTCTGTTTTTTTTTGTACTGGATTCTATGTGAATTGTGAACTGTTGTTGTTGTGTTGATGATAATGTAATATATGTTTTCAACGTTGTGAAAGTTGACTAAGTCATTCTTCTTGTATTGTATATATTTATTTGTGCAACTTTTCTTATATATTGTCTTGGTTTGTGAAAATTTCTTGATGGTGCTGGTGTTGTGTTTACATATATATTCACTGTTTAAAATTGTTTTGTTCAATGCAGCGTTTCTTGATTGTATTTACTTATGTAGTTTGGTTTTATTCTATGTACTTTTACGTACCAGAATTGGCGGGAATCGTGAATTGTTTTATTTTTCTTTTTTTTATGTATTTGGCTGAGTTCTTTTTTCGTTAATGTGATTTACACTTTTCACTTCTTATTGTTTTGGATTATATTTAGAGAATTTATGTGAGTTGATGCTGTTGGGTTTGTGTTCAGTATATAATTTTGTTATCTAATATTTGTATAACAAAACACAATTTGGCGCACTTTTTTTTCACGCTGAGTTTTTTTGTTTTCTTTTTTTTATGGCAATCTTTTGTGTTTTCTCTTTTTTTTTTTCTTCCATTTACAATTTCCACTTTCCCTAATTCCCTGTTCAATCACACTTCCATTCACACGTTTCACAATCACCTTTCCACACAAATCATTCAACGAGGATACTTAGGGTCTGTGAGGGAAAAATATTATATTTACAAATATAATTTAACATATAACATAAAACACTTAATCCACATGATTCTAAAAGTAAGAGTAAAAGTAATTACAACAAGTAATACAAACAAACAAATAAAAAAATTTTAAAAACAAATAAATTCATGCTTTGGTCTAGGAGATACCATACACGGCCTGCCACTACAGAAGCTACCCAGATAATCGGTAAACAAGACGGGAGGTGAGCAACAGCTCGTAGAGTATTGTATGTTTAAGCCTTTCGGCTGCCAAAAATGAACCAACTGACGGTAATATTAGTCTTCAGTCGTAATTGACAAAGTGTCTCTCGGTAAGAGTTTGGCTGATTTTCTCAGTCGAAATTCACGCATTAAATGTCGTGGACGCAATGAAATAGTTGAGAATTATGATGCTTTGGGCGTAGGAAAACTGCCGTGAAGGCAAAAATATATCACGGAGAAGAATTGCATTGTCATTCCATCGGTTGTTTGTTAATTTTTCTGTTTCGTTTTGCCCGGGTGTCCGTATGTATATCGACGCTTGCTGTACTGGTTATGTCGGTGTGTACATATTTTTGTGGTGATCGGACTGCTCACATAAGGAAGATGTTTCAGAAATTATTGTAACGAGATTTGGGTCGTTACAATATAATATGCTGGAATATAAAAATATTGATTATATTGAAATTACCCAAAGACATTGTGAATACTAGAAATATATTGAAGAAAAGATTTAATAGCTTAAAGTTGTATGTAGCCAATATGGAAAAAAGATCAGAAGAAACATTTAGCTCCATCACAAAACCTATAAAATAAATAGTTAAAGATAAAAAGTTAAATAATAACATTAATAATCAACCAAGTATAAGTGATGGCCGAAAAGACTTTCTAAAAACAAGTACACCGTTTAAATTAAAAAGTGGATTCGAATTCAAGGGCGACACTAACTGAGAGATAAGTTTTGTTCTAAAAGAAGAGGAATAAATCGAAGGAAATGAGACTATTTTAAAAATTTTAAAAGAGAAGATTGCAATAAAAAAAAATAAATTTGCAGTTTTAAAATGAAAAAGTTAGTATTTAAAAACTATATTTAATTGCTGTATTCACAAGCAAAAACTTTACATAAAAAAATAAATTAGAATGTTGTTAGCACTGTTGTTAACCACGTCGACCACTCGGTTTAATAAAGGAAAGCGTAGATGTGGCTGGAAAAAATTGCTATTTATATCACAACTTACAATGAATCATATCGAAAATTATTTTCATTTGGACTTTAGCGGAATAGAGTATACTTCTCATCCGAATTACAACGAATTGTAAGGTGGGATTTGAATGAATTTTTTTTTGACAGGAGTCTATATTATAACCCAGATTGGGTCCCATCAAAAATTATTTGTTTAGTCCTTGCCAGGAGTCTTTTTACAACCCAGTTTAGGTCCCGCCAAGAATTTTTTTTTATTTCGACTTTTAGGAAAATATTTATTTTGGTGTACGTTAAGAGCGAAATAATGTAAATTTCTAGTCTGAATTGCAAAGAATTGTAAGATGGAATTTTAATGAAACCTTGTTTGGTACTTGGCAGGAGTCTATATTATAAACCAGATTGGGTCCGATCGAAAATTATTTTCATTTGGACTTTTTGGAAAATGTTCATTATGTTGTGAGTCACAAGTTAGACTCAAGCTAAGTCTCATCACATTTTCGCTACGCATACTTGTAGGCAGCAATTAGTGTGGTCTTCAACCAACGACGATGTAGCAGTGACAGCTTGTCCATTAACCATAGTTCAGCACATACTTTTAGGCGGTGCCTTCAGCACACGCTAACTTGGCCCGAAACAACTGTTCCGCGAAGTTATGCACTCTCAGCATAATTTAAAGCATTGGACTTTGCATCTTGCTTGGATTTAACAGATGACATATCCCATGTCGTTCCCTTAGCATAAGAATTATAGGAACATTAGAATGTAAACCAAGGTGTAAATTAAGCATAAGATTGAACGAATAAAGAGTCGACGACTTAAATTAAACTTGTGTTCTATTAGAAAATTGTGTGTGAGTTTCCTAAAGGTAATAGCAACGTTTCCAGGACCTCCAGGACCACTTGTCAATAAACCGAAGGAAGCCATTAGTGGGACGAAGGACTTGCAAGGACCTCTCTCCCAGATATACACCACAACAATTACGGTATATGTTAACATCGGAGAGGGTAAATTTTCGTTCGAATTGCAAAGAATTGTAAGATATGATTTGAATGAAACTTTGTTTGGTCCTTTTAGAGGCTTGCGCCATGTGGATCAAGGAATTTGGTGTCTGATCGGAACGATCGACGGCACTTATTGAATAGAATGTTGCTGGTAGTTGATTTATTTCTGGGTAGCTTTTTTTACTATAAACCTTTTCCTATTATAATTGCTTCCATAGTTTTGTTATGGCGATTTACTACTTTGGACTGTTATCTGCCAGCATCATTAATAGCTTTGACGATCGCAGATCCACCAGATGCTAAGTCTCTAAGTGCTCCAAGTGCAGTCATGACTGGTACCAGTGGTAGCAAACCTACTGCTTTAGGTAATGGTATAACACGCGGTGGTATAATGGTATAATCCTTTTTTTCTGAAGGATTTGTTTAGTACGTTTCGTGCAATTTTAATAGGGCTGGGAATATCTTTAGGTTTTTGCTGAGTTATTGTTTTCATTGCCTTTTTACAGCATTTTAAAAATTTTTTTTTATACATTTCCTTTTAATTGTTTTCTTTATTTTCTTGACATTTAATATATTGCCTATGCCAAATTTAATTGTAGCTTTCATAGTAGCTGCAAGTAAAAAAGCGTGTCGCGTTTCTGAAAAGTTGTGGTATGCCGATTTTGGACTTTGTAAGGCCTTTTCTGCTAACAATTTATCTGCAATATGTCTTTTTTTAACTTTTATCTTTCGCCTGAGAATAAGGAATGTCATGCTCTGTGCACGCTGCATCTAAGGAATTGAACCCTTTATCACCTCGTGCTAAGCATTCTTTTAGTTATGTTCGCGGTCCACAAAATTTAGAACCCGGTAAATGAAGTTCAATTGGCAGTCAGTCTATTAAATTGACTATTAAACCTTTACCAACTACGTCTGACTTGTGATTAAATCTCTTTTTATAGCATATAGGCATTTTATATGTTATCAACTAAACTGTTGTATTTGAAATTAATATAAGTACGGAACATATTTGTTTATATATCAATTGCCAGAATGCCTTTCGTTAGGCAAGACAAAAATATTATTGCTAAAAATTTAGATTTTTCGTTAAATAAAACGTCACAGTTAAGACACAGTTCATTGTTAACGAATTCTATACAAGCGCTGATAGTTGGAGCATCGAATTGCGGAAAGACCAATGCAATGCTAAGTTTAATTGAGAGTCCGAATTGTCTAAGGTTTTGCAATATATATTTGTTATTCAAAGTCGTTATGTTAACCAAAATATGAATACGTGAAACAGTTATTAAAGCTAATAAAAGGAATGGGTTTCTACACATCATCTGAGAATGACGATGTTTTAGCACCAGAAGAAGCTAAAACCAACTCTATTTTTATATTTGATGATGTTGCATGCGCACAATAATATTGTAACGAGTTTTCTTTTCCAGCCGGGATAACCTCAGTGGCCCCAGTGTTCATTGTGAAGTGGACCTCGAAAACCACTTCTACCAAGTATCGATTTCCGAATTTCTCTCGACTGTCGTATGTGACAGTCTAGCACTGACCAATAGTGGTTCAGCTCGCACGATATTTGATGTTGTATTGTTTATTTATTATCAAATATCTAACAATGTTTTAAAATACGTTTATGCTAACAATGAATCATTACTAATAATATCTTACTGCCGACGGTTCTCTCGGCGTCTTGACTCTTGATGGAGTCGCCGGTGAAATCTCCCTTCCTCCCCGCAACTACTTATAGCAGTGCCAACTATGATTCTGGTGAGCTATACCTCGTAGAGTTAACGAGTTCTGACTCGCTAATCGCACAAATGTGATCTAAAGCTCACAGAGTTAGTTGAAGCTACTCAACTAATCGGTGAGTGTGAGCTAAAGCTCGTAGAGTCAACGAGTTCTGGCTCGCTGATCGTAAAAAAAATATTTGAGCTAAAGCTCAAAGTAGATTTAGTTGAATCTACCCAACTAATCGGTGAGTGTGAGCTAAAGCTCGTAGAGTCAACGAGTTCTGGCTCGTTGATCGCAAGTAGTTGAGCTAAAGCTCGTAGAGTTAGCTGAAGTTACCCAGCTAATCGGTAAACAGGAGGGGAGGTGACCAACAGCTCGTAGAGGATTGTATGTATTAAGCCTTTCGGCTGCCAAAAATTAACCAACTCACGGTAATATTAGTCACCAGTCGTAATTGACAAAGTCTCTCCGGTAATAGTTTGGCTGATTTTCTGAGTCCACATTCACGCATTAAATGTCCTGGACGCAGTGAAATACTTGAGAATAATAATGCTTTGGTGCCGTGAAGGCAAAAATGTATCACGGAGATGAAATGCATTGTCATTCCATCGGTTGTTTGTTTATTTTTCTGTTTCGTTTTGCCCGGGTGTCCGTATGTATATCGACGCTTGCTGTACTGGTTATGTCGGTGTGTACATATTTTTGTGGTGATCGGACTGCTCACATAAAGAAGATGTTTCAGAAATTATTGCAACGAGATTTGGGTCGTTACAGTCTATTCATACAAAGGATAGCGAGAAAAAAAACAAAATAAAAAAAATTAATTTATAATGGGAAGCGACTTATACACTTCTGTTCTGGATAGAAATATTCACTGACCCTTGCGCGGGTCCAGCTCAGCTTCCATTATATGTATATGTTTTTTGTGTTAGTAATACTAGGTAAATCATGGTAATTCATTCAAAAAAATAATTTAAGAGATAATTAATTTCATTAGTAATGTAATGTCATGTGTCAATAATAATAGGTAAGAAAGAGGAGGTTTTACATATTTTTTTTTGTTGTGAAAGAAATCAAACGATGGTGGCCGTGGTGATGCGTCTGCGTTGATCTTAATTGTTTTCCTTCCGTTTCATCCTTTCAGCTCTGCCCAGCCATTTTTGGTTGTTACCGAGATGATGCCGTATCTCTATGTGATGTTGAATCGGTGGAGGTTTCGGGACTTCGATGGCTTTAGCTGGATGTCGTCGAAGGGATCTGTGGCTGTCTGACATTCGGCTGTGTTGGTGGTTTACAACGGGTGGGTGACCCTGTATTTCAATTTGTTGTGGCCTCTCGACCCGTTGGGTTGGCTGGTGGTTCTCCTGAGGCCATATTTGTTGTTGTTTCTCTGTTTTTTGTGTCGGGCGTGATTCCGGTTGTTCGCTGCTTCTGGAACGGTAGTGGCTGCATAATTTGGCATGAGAGTATCTCTATGCGCGGTTTTGGTGCTTCTGCTAACCAACCTTACCAACCTGGATAAACCTTAACTTCTACCCAGGGTTGGCTTCTGCCGGCGGTCGGTATGGTGTTGGTGGCTGGGCCGTGTGTGCAATCCTACGAATGGTCTTACCCAGGCGCTTGGGTTGTGTCCTGACACGTGCGCCGCTCATGTTGCTGTGTGACTGAATGAAAGAGAGTTGATTACATATACGACCAAGCGATGTGTTTGGCAAAGGTTTTAAATCGTAATATGAATTTTGATAGTTTTGTTGGGTCGTTGTTGCTCACCGAGGAGAAGGATGTTGGGTGACAGAAAGGAGTACACGATGTATGGGCCCACGTATTTGGGTGCGAGTTTCTCCGTAAAATTTTTGAAAGCTGTGGAAAGGACGTGATTCCTTCTGAGGACCAGACTGCCAATGTTTGGTTTCCACGGCAGGCGTCGTAAATCGTACTGCTTCTTCTGCCGTTCGGTGGCCCGGTGATTCTTTTGTAAGGCCTTTTCATAGAGAGCTTTGAAATCGGGTGTATTATTAGGGGAGAGTGGTTCCGCTAGACTGCAAGGGTGGTTCGGATTTCTACCGAAGTTGAGTTCTGCTGGACTCTGCTGCGTGGATTCTTGTACTGCGGTCTTAGTTGTAAAAAATGCTTGAGGTCCATCGATGGTTGGCTTTATCGATCTCGCCGCGAAGCTCATATTACAACCTAATTTAGTGAGTAAGTCCATGCCTATAACCATTTCTTCCTGTAAGCCGGGTAGGAAATATAAAGTGTGTTGCAGGCGTATACCGCCGGCTTGAACGTTCACCGCATAACATCGTCTAACGACGATTCGTTGGTTATTGGTCAACGCCAGTTGCTATGTTTCCTTGCGCGTGGGTGCGTTTTTGGTAAGGTATCGATGCAATGTTTCCCCTACGAATGTTAAGGACGCCCCGGTGTCAAGGAGTGCGTTGACTACTCGCTTTTGACATATTAGTTTCAATCTGTACGTGCTCTTGTCGAGGGTACTTGTCATTTCTGGCCTCTCTACTGCACGGCAACAGTGTCTCGTGAGTACATCGTCTGTACCATAGTACGAACAAAACAATTTTCGTACGCCCTTGCACTCGTTGCGTGTGTGACCGTGTTTTCTGCATGTTCAGCAGTGCGTACTGCGTTCATATTGTGGGCTGAATACCATGTGTGATGTGTGCGGCCTATGCTTTCGAACTTCTTCACCTCGAATATGTTCGTATTCGTCTGCATGGCTAACTAATTCATCCAGGTTATCGTTGAAGTCGCCTCGCCGTATATACCTTTACTCTGGCGTAGGCTTTCATATATGCGTTCGAGCGGGCTCTCTCGCCGAAGCCGCGGGTGTTGCCGTATAATAGACAGTATACTTATACTGTCAAAGGACAGTATATAGTCCTTTGCCTTTTCTCGGTGGTTTTGGTGACGACGAATGATGTAGTAGCGGAGTAATTCATTTAGCGGATATAATAAGTGGTTACTTTGGATACCGGAACATACAGCCAATTCTTCCATGCTTTCTATAAAATCGACTATTGATCGAGATCCATTGCAATGCAGGTTCCATTTCCGTACGGTATTCATCACATCGTGATCGATCGGAGGTTGACTGCTCGGAAGGCGTTGTAATTGCTCGACGGTAGATGTCTTCTTATTATCTTGTGAGTAAATGACTGGTGCTTTTGGCGTTGCTGCTAACGCGATCGTTGTGCTTGGCAAATATTCTGTGTTCTTATTGGAGCAGAGATTGCTCTTTTCTTCGCTCTCCGCTTGGCGAACCTTTTTTTTATAGGTACTGAGACGTTGTCGCATGTCCTTTACTGTACCTAGTGATTACAGCCCTATTAGTGTCATCTGTGCAGCTAACTCCTTTTTCTTGAGTTTGTTAATAAAACTCAACTGGTCAGGGTGATATTCTTCTAGTGTAATTGCGTTTGCCGGTGAAGAAGGCAGTGATTTAGAAGTTATTTGACTGCTGCCACTGGCCACAGTAGATTATTATTTTGACAGCTCTGTACAACAGACGGTCCCTGTATGTAAGCAACAGAGCCGCTGTTTGCGCCAGACTTTCCCTGCTCGGGCGACATTTGTAACGAGTTTTCTTTTCCAGCCTGTCGTATGTGACAGTCTAGCACTGACCAATAGTGGTTCAGCTCGGACGATATTTGATGTTGTATTGTTAATTTATTATCAAATATCGAACAATGTTTTAAAATACGCTTATGCTAGCAATGAATGATTACTAATAATATCTTACTGCCGACGGTTCTCTCGGCGTCTATAGAAAAGCGGATGATTGCTGACTCTGTCCCTCTTGACGGAGTTGCCGGTGAAATCTCCCTTCCTCCACGCAACTACTTATAGCAGTGCCAACTATGATTCTGCTGAGCTATAGCTCGTAGAGTTAACGAGTTCTGGCTCGCTAATCGCACAAGTGTGAGCTAAAGCTCGTCGAGTTAGTTGAAGCTACTCAACTAATCGGTGAGTGTGAGCTAAAGCTCATAGAGTCAACGAGTTCTGGCTCGCTGATCGTAAAAAAAATATTTGAGCTAAAGCTCAAAGTAGATTTAGTTGAATCTACCCAACTAATCGGTGAGTGTGAGCTAAAGCTCGTAGAGTCAACGAGTTCTGGCTCGTTGATCGCAAGTAGTTGAGCTAAAGCTCGTAGAGTTAGCTGAAGTTACCCAGCTAATCGGTAAACAGGAGGGGAGGTGACCAACAGCTCGTAGAGGATTGTATGTATTAAGCCTTTCGGCTGCCAAAAATTAACCAACTCACGGTAATATTAGTCACCAGTCGTAATTGACAAAGTCTCTCCGGTAATAGTTTGGCTGATTTTCTGAGTCCACATTTACGCATTAAATGTCGCGGACGCAATGAAATACTTGAGAATTATAATGCTTTGGGCATAGGAAAACTGCCGTGAAGGCAAAAATGTATCACGGAGAAGAATTGCATTGTCATTCCATCGGTTGTTTGTTTACTTTTCTGTTTCGTTTTGCCCGGCTGTCCGAATGTATATCGACGCTTGCTGTACTGGTTATGACGGTGTGTACATATTTTTGTGAGCCGCTGTTTGCGCCAGACTGTCCCTGCTCGGGCGCCATTTGTAACGAGTTTTCTTTTCCAGCCGGGATAACCTCAGTGACCCCAGTGTTCATTGTGAAGTGGACCTCGAAAACCACTTCTACCAAGTATCGATTTCCGAATTTCTCTCGACTGTCGTATGTGACAGTCTAGCACTGAGCAATATTGGTTCAGATCGGACGATATTTGATGTTGTATTGTTTATTTATTATCAAATACCTAACAATGTTTTAAAATACGCTTATGCTAACAATGAGTGATTACTAATAATATCTTACTGCCGACGGTTCTCTCGGCGTCTATAGAAAATCGCAATATTGCTGACTCTGTCCCTCTTGACGGAGTTGACTGCTCGGAAGGCGTTGTAATTGCTCGACGGTAGATGTGCTTGCTGTATTCTTCTTATTATCTCGTGAGTAAATGACTGGTGCTTTTGGAGTTGCTGCTAACGCGATCGTTGTGCTTGGCAAATATTCTGTGTTCTTACTGGAGCAGACATTGCTCCTTTCTTCGCTCTCAGCTTGGCGAATCTTTTTTATATAGTTACTGAGACGTTGTCGCATGTCCTTCACTGTACCTAGTGATTACAGCCCTCAAAAAACTCAACTGGTCAGGGAGATATTCTTCTAGTGTAATTGCGTTTGCCGGTGAGCTGTTTCTCGAAGAAGGCAGTGATTTAGAAGTTATTTGACTGCTGCCACTGGCAGACAGTAGATTATTATTTTGACAGCTCTGTACAACAGACGGTCCCTGTATGTTAGCAAAAGAGCCACTGTTTGCGCCAGACTGCCCCTGCTCGGGCGCCATTTGTAACGAGTTTTCTATTCCAGCTGACCCCAGTGTTCATTGTGAAGTTGACTTCGAAAACCACTTCTACCAAGTATCGATTTCCGAATTTCTCTCGACTGTCGTATGTGACAGTCTAGCACTGACCAATAGTGGTTCAGCTCGGACGATATTTGATGTTGTATTGTTTATTTATTATCAAATACCTAACAATGATTACTAATAATATCTTACTGCCGACGGTTCTCTCGGCGTCTATAGAAAAGCGGAATATTGCTGACTCTGTCCCTCTTGACGGAGTTGCCGGTGAAATCTCCTTTCCTCCCCGCAACTACTTATAGCAGTGCCAACTATGATTCTGGTGAGCTATAGCTCGTAGAGTTAACGAGTTCTGGCTCGCTAATCACACAAGTGTGAGCTAAAGCTCGTAGAGTTAGTTGAATCTACCCAACTAATCGGTGAGTGTGAGCTAAAGATCGTAGAGTCAACGAGTTCTGGCACGTTGATCGCAAGTAGTTGGGCTAAAGCTTGCAGAGTTAGCTGAAGCTACCCAGCTAATCGGTAAACAGGAGGGGAGGTGAGCAACAGCTCGTAGAGGATTGCATGTATTAAGCCTTTCGGCTGCCAAAAATGAACCAACTCACGGTAATATTAGTCACCAGTCGTAATTGACAAAGTGTCTCCGGTAAGAGTTTGGCTGATTTTCTCAGTCCAAATTCACGCATTAAATGTCGTGGACGCAATGAAATACTTAAGAATTATGATACTTTGGGCGTAGGAAAACTGCCGTGAAGGCAAAAATGTATCACGGAGAAGAATTGCATTGTCATTCCATCGGTTGTTTGTTTATTTTTCTGTTTCGTTTTGCCCGGGTGTCCGTATGTATATCGACGCTTGCTGCTTATGTCGGCGTGTACATATTTTTGTGGTGATTGTACTGCTCACATAAAGAAGATGTTTCAGAAATTATTGTAACCATAGGATAGCGAGAAATATTCACTGACCCTTGCGCGGGTGCAGCTCAGCTTCCCTTATATGTATATGTTTTTTGTTTTAATAATACTAGGTAAATCAAGGTAATTCATGTAGAGTCAACAAAAAAAGTTAAACTGAGATAATTAATTTCATTAGTAATGTAATGTCATGTGTCAATAATAATAGTTAAGAAAACAAACCAGAAATTCATTTAATAACTAAGTTAATTATAATGTGTAATGTAAGAATAATTTGTATGATAATAATGAATATGTAATTTATGTAAATAGTCTTTTTCAGGAACGTTAGTAAGATGAGGAGGTTTTACATATTTTTTTTTTTTTTTTTTTTTGTGAAGGAAATCAAAAGCTGGTGGCCGTATTGATGCGTCTGCGTTGATCTTAATTGTTTCCTTAGTGTTTCGTCCTTTCAGCTGTGCCCAGCAATTTTTGGTTGTTACCGAGATGATGCCGTATCTCTTCGTGATGTTGAATCGGTGGAGGTTTCGGGACTTCGATGGCTTTAGCTGGATGTCGGCGAAGGGATCTGTGGCTGTCTGATATTCGGCTGTGTTTGTGGTTTCTACAACGGTTGGGTGACCCCGTATTTCAATTTGTTGTGGCATCTCGAACCGTTTGGTTGGCTGGTGGTTCTCCTGAGGCCATATTTGCTGTTGTTTCTCTGCTTTTTGTGTCGGGCGTGATTCCGGTTGTGGTGTTCGCTGCTTCTGGAACGGTAGTGGCTGCATAATTTGGCATGCGAGTATCTCTATGCGCGGTGCTTCTGCTAAGTGCTGGATCAACCTTAACTTCTGCCCAGGGTTGGCTTCTGCCGGCGGTCGGTATGGTGTTGGTAGCTGGGTCGTGTGTGCAATCCTACGAATGGTCTTACCCAGGCGCTTGGGTTGTGTCCTGACACGTGCGCCGCTCATGTTGCTGTGTGACTGAATGAAAGAGAGTTGATTACATTCACGACCAAGCGATGTGTTTGCCAAAAGTTTTAAATCGTTAATATGAATTTTGATAGTTTTGTTGGGTCGTTGTTGTTCACCGAGGAGAAGGATGTTGGGTGACAGAAAGGAGTACACGATGTATGGGCCAACGTATTTGGGTGCGAGTTTCTCCGTAAAATTTTTGGAAGCTGTGGAAAGGACGTGATTCCTTCTAAGGACTAGACTGCCAATGTTTGGTTTCCACGGCCGGCGTCGTAAATCGTACTGCTTCTTCTGCCGTTCGGTGGCCCGGTGATTCTTTTGTAAGGCCTTTTCATAGAACGATTTGAAATCGGGTGTATTATTAGGGGAGAGTGGTTCCGCTAGACAGCAAGGGGGTTCGGATTTCTACCGAAGTTGAGTTCTGCTGGACTCTGCTGCGTGGATTCTTGTACTGCGGTATTAGTTCTAAAAAATCCTTGAGGGTCATCGATGGTTGTCTTTATCGATCTCCCCGCGAAGCTCATATTACAAACTACTTTAGTGAGTAAGTCCATGCCTATAACCATTTCTTCCTGTAAGCCGGGTAGGAAATATGAAGTGTGTTGCAGGCGGATAGCGCCGACTTGAATGTTCACCGCATAACATTGTGATGATTATTTCCCGCAGCAGGGAAATTATCACACAACGCTGAGTGAGTTTAACAACGAAAAGTATAAAGATATATATATATTAAACGAATTGGGATAAATTATTAACAGGAATAACTAATAGTTTATCACTCTGTATAATCACTCTGTATAAGTTACTAACAGAAATTAATAATAGTTCGATAACAATTAACATAACGGACTAACAAAAGAAATAAAGGTTCGAAGCAAACAAGCAACGGTGAGCGCGAAGTTGAGTGACACGAAACAAGGTCAAAGCAGAAGAAACAGAAAAGGTGAACAACACGAGAGCATACAAGGTCACACGAAAACACGGAAGACAGGAACAACATAAACGTGTTGACGAAATAAATAATCGAACATAGCGGAGAACGGGAACTTGTTTTCGAACAAACGAGACACGCCAGAGCATAGCGGGAAACGTATAACGGAAGCAAGAAAAAGTGATCTATAAAAGAGCGAACAACCAAGCAACAGGGATTCAGTCGAGTTTCAGCCGAGACTTCGTGAAGTACAGAGTTAAATCCCAGCAGAGAACCAGAGTATACTTTAAAACAGTGAACAGTGAATAGTGAGCAGAGAGTTCGCATAAAAGACAATCACAGGGAAGACCTACAGTACATATCAAAACTTATTGATTTGCGTGCGTAAGCCCTTCAATAAAGCGCCTTTGACGAATACACTTCGCATCGCTGCATCTGTTGTGCGTAAGCCCATCAGCGATCAGCACCAACACTTTATTGACTTGTGTGCGTAAGCCCTTCAATAAAGTGCCTTTGACGAATACACTTCGCATCGCTGCATCTGTTGTGCGTAAGCCCATCAGCGATCAGCACCAACACTTTATTGACTTGTGTGCGTAAGCCCTTCAATAAAGTGTCTTTGACAATTATACTTCGCATCGCTGCATCTGTTGCGCGTAAGCCCATCAGCGATCAGCACCGACATTTATTGACTTGTGTGCGTAAGCCCTTCAATAAAGTGTCTTTGACAATTATACTTCGCATCGCTGCATCTGTTGTGCGTAAGCCCATCAGCGATCAGCACCGACATTTATTGACTTGTGTGCGTAAGCCCTTCAATAAAGTGTCTTTGACAATTATACTTCGCACCGCTGCGTCTGTTGCGCGTACGCCCACCAGCGGAGCCCGAACGACCACGACGACACTACAAGCATTACTATTACTATTAATATTACCAGTACTATTATTAGCAGTAAAACAAGCCTTGTTAGTTTTAAGCATCAATATATTGTAACTACGAAAATAAGCGAAAGGAGTTCAAATAAACGAATCATTGTACCATAGAACCTCAGGTCTTGTAATTCGAACCGTGGACATCCGCTGAGATTATCTCGGCTAACCGAAGTTCGTTACAAGTGGCGCCCGAACAGGGACTTAAGTTTACAAAGTCATACGCTTACATAATACACACATTGAATACCGAAGGATGGTTCGTGTCGGTTGGGTACATGAGCTCTCCAACGACGAACTGGTGAAAGTCATGGAGACGTATGGCGTATCCACTGCAGGCTCCAGTAAGGAAAAACGAAGACGATTCAGCGCTTGGATCGTAAATGGGGTCCACGAGGCCGCTGTAAATGAAGAGCTCAACGCACTCGAGGAGAAGCACCGACGTAAAACTGGCGCATGGTCCGAGAAGAAGACAGCGAATATGAGGAACAGCGTGGAAGACCCAGAAGTCACCGTCATGACTTCCTCAAGCTTGACTCCAAGAAGTATATCAGTGGCGCAGCAGGTACCGGTTCCACATTACGCGATGGTTATCGACATCGTGCGGAAGTGGTCAGAAAGATACGACGGCGAGAAGGATCCACTCCTATTCACAGAGCGCATCGAAGAACTGGCAGAGACGTTTGGCCTGGATATTGACATGCTACCAAGGACAATGCCAGAGTTGCTGAAAGGAAGGGCACTGTTATGGTTCCGTAACAACAATGCAAAGTGGCAGCAGTGGGAAGCCTTTAAAACAGACTTCCACAATTTCTTCTTGCCGGCCCGTTATTTTGAGAGTCTGGAGGATAAGATCCGGAAATCACATCACCTAGAAGGAGAAGAGTTTAAAAATTATGTTATTCGTCTACAAAATATGATGAGATACGCAGATTATACCGAGAGTCAAAAATTAGAACGAATCTACAGGAACAGCAGGAAAGAATTCCAGTTCTATATTAGACGGATGGATTTCAACAGTCTACAAGAACTGTTAACGCTGGCTGCAGACCTCGAGTGTCTCGCGAGTGGAGGCCCACCCATGAGCTTGGTGTGTCCACAGTGGAAGTTCCCGGATAATAAAATTCTCAGTCCTCAGCAAGAGAATGATTATGTTGGCCGACCAATACAAGGAAATGCTCGCAGAGCACTGCCAGAACGCCAAATCGATCCTAGGACAGCTTGCCGAAACTGCGGTCTGGAAGGGCATCGGGCCCAGGGTTGCCGTAACAGACAGGTTTTGTTCTGTTGGGAGTGCGGACGTCGAGGAGTTCGCACCGTAGATTGCTGCCGACAGCGAGCGGGAAACGGCTTGGGACCACGTCAACGGCGAGTGGAGGCGGAAATCCCGAGGCCGGCGACTCGCGAACAGTAGAGGCCAGAAGTCTGTGCGTCGAAAGGGGCCGGATTTACGCGAGAGTACAAGTGAACGGCGAGCAATACGACGCGACAGTAGACACCGGAGCGACGAGGAGCTTTATCAGCAGACGCCTGGCGGAGAAAGTTAGAAGAGATACTAATGTCACACCGAAAGCAACCACGATCACACTAGCCGACAACGCGCGGAAAACCTGCGTGGGCGAAGTTACACTACAGATTAGCTTAGAGAAGGAGACCTTTAAAATGCCAATGCTGGTTTTACCAGAAGTCGTCGATGACATCATCTTGGGTATGGACTTTTTATGCTCCACCGGTACTACCATTAAATGTGGTGGCCAGACACTGAAGCTGACAGAACATCAGGTGCCAACATCATACACAAGGTGCACAACCATACAAGAGAGTCGTGAAGTTACCATGGAGGAGGCAACAAAAATTCTACAAGCAGAGCTGAAGAAATTCGAAGACATCAGGGGTCCAAGTCACATTACGAGTCACAAGATCATCATGCGAGACGAGAGACCAATCAAACAACGTTACTTTCCACGAAATCCAGCCATGCAAGAGGTGATCAACGAAGAAGTCACAGCGCTACTGGAGAACGGGTGCATTGAACCGTCCCATAGTCCATTCAGTGCGCCCGTGTTAGTGAAGAAGAAAACGGGAAAATGGCGACTATGCATCGATTATCGCCAGTTGAACGCAAAGTCTGTTCCGGACGCATATCCAATTCCACGAATTCAACATATTCTAGACCGGCTACGAGACGCAAAATACATAAGCAGTCTCGATTTGAAGAATGGATACTGGCAGATTCCCATGGATGAGAACAGCAAGCAGTACACGGCTTTTACCGTACCCGGCAGGGGCTTGTTTCATTGGCGAGTAATGCCCTTTGGGTTACATTCGGCCCCAGCAACTTTCCAGAGAGCACTAGACCAAGTCATCGGGGCAGATTTGGAGCCGTACGCATTCGCTTATTTGGACGACATAATAGTCACGGGGTCCACGTTGGCAGAGCACATCAAGAATTTAAAAGAAGTTTTCCGTCGACTACGTCAGGCAAATCTCAGGCTTAACGTTGACAAGTGCGATTTCTTTAAACGGGAAGTGAAATACTTAGGACACATGGTCAGCGAGCAAGGGATTCACACGGACCCGGACAAAGTTTCTGCGATCCAACAACTCCAGGCGCCAACGAATGTTCGAGAACTACGCCGGTATCTCGGCATAGCATCGTGGTATCGTCGATTCGTACCAGGCTTCGCCGACATAGTGCAACCTCTGACGTCAATGCTGAAGAAGGGAAAACACTGGAAGTGGGATGCACCACAAGCGGAGGCATTCAGTACCCTCAAGTCCAAGCTGACAGAAGCGCCGGTGCTGGCTTGTCCAGACTTCGCGCAAGAATTCACGCTACAGACGGACGCAAGCAACTTTGGTTTAGGAGCGGTGCTTACACAGGAATTCGACGGGAACGAGCGAGTGATCGCATATGCAAGTCGACGACTGAATCCAGCGGAACGCAATTATTCTGCAACAGAGAAGGAATGCCTAGCAATTATCTGGGGAATCAGGAAAATGCGGTCATACCTCAAAGGATACCATTTCAACGTAGTCACAGACCACCTGTCTCTCAAATGGTTGAACTCGATCGAGAATCCGTCAGGACGAATTGCCAGATGGGCACTCGAATTGCAGCAGTACAGATTTGACATAAAATATCGCCGAGGAAAGTTAAATGTTGTTGCCGACGCTTTATCGCGTCAACCAGAAGAAACCGCAGGGAGAATCAGCGCAGTGGACGGTAAAGCAGATAGAGGCACGTGTCCATGGTTGGACAAAAGGATCAAAGACGTCAAAGAAAACCCGCAGAAGTTCAACGACTACATCATACAGGATGGTCAACTCTACCGCCACATTGCGAACACTTTAGACGACGAGGAATACATACCCTGGAAGTTATGCGTCGCAACGAACCAACGAGCGCAAGTATTACAGGAAAACCACGATAACCCATGTGCCGCACACGGCGGTATACGAAAGACATCTGCAAGAATTGCCGCTAAGTATTACTGGCCTGGAATGTTCAGGGATATCAAACGATATGTCCGAGGGTGCAAAATATGCCAACAATACAAACCGAGTCAACGCAAACCAGCGGGACATATGCTGTCAAAAATCGAGAAAAGTCCGTGGGAAACACTATGCACCGATTTCGTGGGACCGCTTCCACGGTCGAAACATGGAAATTGTATGTTGTTGGTGTTCTTCGATAAGTTCTCCAAGTGGACCGAAATGGTACCCCTACGCAAAGCCTCAACAGAGAACTTAAAGAAAGCCTTTCGAGAACGGATTCTGGCGCGCTTTGGTGTACCTAAAGTTCTGATCTCTGACAACGGAGCACAATTTACGAGTCGAAGTTTCCGCAACTTTCTGGCGGAAATGGGCATCAGGCACCAATTCACAGCACCGTATACACCGAAGTTTCCGCAACTTTCTGGCGGAAATGGGCATCAGGCACCAATTCACAGCACCGTATACACCACAAGAGAACCCGACGGAACGCATTAATAGAACTTTGAAAACAATGATCGCGCAACTCGCAGGAAGTCACCACAAAGCCTGGGACGAGATGTTGCCAGAGGTATCTTTAGCCATCAATAGCAGTGTATCAGAAAGTACGGGGTATAGCCCAGCTTTCCTTATACAAGGAAGAGAACTGCGACTACCGAAGACACTATATGACGGAGTCACGAATGGGACGGGGCACGAAAGTAACGACGCGCAAGGGAGAGCAACGAAACTCATGGAAGCGTATCAAATAGCCCGCAGAAACATGCAACAATCAGCGCAACAACAGGCACGACACTACGACTTGCGACGTCGTCAGTGGAAACCCTCAGTTGGCCAAGCAGTACTGGTGAAACAACATCACCTGTCTAAAGCAGTGGACAATTTCGCGGCGAAATTGGCACCACGGTTTGAAGGTCCGTATTACGTGGTTGACTTTATATCACCAGTAATCGTGAAAGTTAGAAAAGACGGAGAAACCCGAACTCGCACAGCGCACGTAAGCGAACTTAAGGAGTTCCATCATCAAACACTCGAAGCAAATGTAACTACGCGACGTGAAGACAGTAATCCGGATAACCGAATGAATAACCGTAGTTCTCAAAACAATATGAAGACAAATTAGTCTAGCACAAGGGGTGCAAAATACCGAGGTCAAGAACGACGAGACGAAACAGATTTGCACTAAATTAAACGAACACGCGAGGAAAAAAAAAACACACATAAACTTGTTTGAACGACGACGACGTCGTTCGACGACGTGAAGCACGACTACACCGAACCGAACCTATAATGCGGCAAGACAAGGAACAGCGAAGTCTGAAAGACATAAAACGTTAATAAACAATATAATAAAAGTGTTGAAGTACATACTATACCCAAGAACACAATAACTCACCTAAAATCATCCGATGTTCAAGAAGACAGTGGCATCGTCAGCAAGAAACACATCGAATACATTATCCTATGAAAACCTAAAACAAGAAAACAATGAAACTAAGAGTAAACATAAAGGTTACTTACCAAGTTTCCGAAGCTGAGATTGGACACGCAACGACGATGTGAATGCTGTGTTTCACCTTATGCTGCATTTCACTTTCTCCACAAAGTCCAATAATCCACAAAGTTACTCTTTAAATTTATTTCTTTACCAAACTAAAACTAAACATTACAACTGAAATAAATTTTACAACATCAATGAAAACAAACACACGATGAAATAATACAACAGAATGTCACAACAAATATTGGAAAACGAGTGGGGTTACACCAAAGACGACTGGAAGGATCGATCATTCCAAGTGTATGGTACACGAGTTATAGCGACAATTATCACTTTTAGGATGATGATAGAGCACGGACAATGCACGAATCACCTGAAATAAGGAAACAAAGAGGTGAGGGCTAAAGCTAACCCCGAGAAGGCTAAGAATTAAAAAAAAAAAATACAAAAAAATTTAAACTATATGAGATAAGGAAAATTAATAATGAAATTGCGATCGAAATAAATAATGGAATCGAAATTGGAATTAATATTAAATATATTGCTATTTAATAGATATTAAGTACGAAATCATAGTAATATCAATAAAAATTAATATTAAGGCATTAAGATAAGAATCAATATAACGTCATGGATTATCGTCTTTTGAATATTAAAGAAGCAATTACTTGAAGAGATATAAGAAATAATACATAGTCTAGGAATAACAAATACATAAAAGTGGACTAAAGAAAGTAAAAGGAAAACATCAGCAACAACAAACACAAGCGATCGAGAAAAAAACGAAGCCAAAGTCAACGCACTTGAACTTGAAACCAAACACATAAAGCATCGTCGAACTTGAACTTGAAAATCAAGTACATAGAGCATCAACGAGAATATATACATAGAAGTCAGAAACTTGAACTTGAAAACGACTACATAACTGTCGTCGACCGAAAATACATGTGAGCGCAAAGGAAAACAAAAGCCGAAGAAATAACATGTACACAAAAATTGCAATCAAACGCAATGTACACATAATTGAACCACGATTACCGGTTTGCAAGAGTAACAAAAGGGAGTAAATAGAGAGTGAAAAACAAACACATAGTTACGGGAAATTTGAAGTTATGTACAAAAGCGGACGAAACAAAGAAGTATGTTTTGAGGTCATGCTAACGACGCGGGAAAATCACTTTCAGTTGATGCTTAGAAGTGATCAGTGGAGTCTGAAAAGTGTTTAAAGAACAAGTGAAGTGCAAATATTTATAGTGGGAAAATTATAGAAGAATATGGAGTTCGGAACGATTACGATCAATGAGAGTGAGACAACAACAACGCAAATGAAGACAACAACAGCTCATATGAAGACAACAACAACACCAAAACACACCAGCACAAAATAACCATCGCAACAACAAAAAGTAGCAACCGAGTAACCGTATCACGCAACCTCACCGAGGAAAGGAGGGAGTGTGATGATTATTTCCCGCAGCAGGGAAATTATCACACAACGCTGAGTGAGTTTAACAACGAAAAGTATAAAGATATATATATATTAAACGAATTGGGATAAATTATTAACAGGAATAACTAATAGTTTATCACTCTGTATAATCACTCTGTATAAGTTACTAACAGAAATTAATAATAGTTCGATAACAATTAACATAACGGACTAACAAAAGAAATAAAGGTTCGAAGCAAACAAGCAACGGTGAGCGCGAAGTTGAGTGACGCGAAACAAGGTCAAAGCAGAAGAAACAGAAAAGGTGAACAACACGAGAACATACAAGGTCACACGAAAACACGGAAGACAGGAACAACATAAACGTGTTGACGAACTAAATAATCGAACATAGCGGAGAACGGGAACTTGTTTTCGAACAAACGAGACACGCCAGAGCATAGCGGGAAACGTATAACGGAAGCAAGAAAAAGTGATCTATAAAAGAGCGAACAACCAAGCAACAGGGATTCAGTCGAGTTTCAGCCGAGACTTCGTGAAGTACAGAGTTAAATCCCAGCAGAGAACTAGAGTATACTTTAAAACAGTGAACAGTGAATAGTGAGCAGAGAGTTCGCATAAAAGACAATCACAGGGAAGACCTACAGTACATATCAAAACTTATTGATTTGCGTGCGTAAGCCCTTCAATAAAGCGCCTTTGACGAATACACTTCGCATCGCTGCATCTGTTGTGCGTAAGCCCATCAGCGATCAGCACCAACACTTTATTGACTTGTGTGCGTAAGCCCTTCAATAAAGTGCCTTTGACGAATACACTTCGCATCGCTGCATCTGTTGTGCGTAAGCCCATCAGCGATCAGCACCAACACTTTATTGACTTGTGTGCGTAAGCCCTTCAATAAAGTGTCTTTGACAATTATACTTCGCATCGCTGCATCTGTTGCGCGTAAGCCCATCAGCGATCAGCACCGACATTTATTGACTTGTGTGCGTAAGCCCTTCAATAAAGTGTCTTTGACAATTATACTTCGCATCGCTGCATCTGTTGCGCGTAAGCCCATCAGCGATCAGCACCGACATTTATTGACTTGTGTGCGTAAGCCCTTCAATAAAGTGTCTTTGACAATTATACTTCGCACCGCTGCGTCTGTTGCGCGTACGCCCACCAGCGGAGCCCGAACGACCACGACGACACTACAAGCATTACTATTACTATTAATATTACCAGTACTATTATTAGCAGTAAAACAAGCCTTGTTAGTTTTAAGCATCAATATATTGTAACTACGAAAATAAGCGAAAGGAGTTCAAATAAACGAATCATTGTACCATAGAACCTCAGGTCTTGTAATTCGAACCCTGGACATCCGCTGAGATTATCTCGGCTAACCGAAGTTCGTTACAACATCGTCTAACGACGATTCGTTGGTTATTGGCCAACGCTATTTGCTGTGTTTCCTTGCGCGTGGGTGCGTTTTTGTTGAGGTATCGGTGCAACGTTTACCCTACGAATGTTAAGGATGCCCAGGTGTCGAGGAGTGCGTTGACTACTCGCTTTTGACATGTTAGTTTCAATCTTTACGTGCTCTTGTCGAGGGTACTTGTCGTTTCTGGTCTCTCTGCACGGCAACAGTGTCTCGTGAGTACATCGTCTGTACCACAGTACGAACAAAACAATTTTCGTACGCCCTTGCACCCTTTGCGTGTGTTGACCGTGTTTTCTGCATGTGCAGCAGTGCGTGCTGCGTTCATATTGTGGGCTGAACGCCATGTGTGATGTGTGCGGCCTCTGGTTTCGAACTGCTTCATCTCGAATATGTTCGTATTCGTCATGGCTAATTAATTCATCCAGGTTATCGTTGAAGTCGCCTCGCCGTATATACATGTACTATGGACGCAGGCCTTCATATATGCGTTCGAGCGGGCTCTCTCGCCGCAGCCGCGGGTGTTGCCGTATAATAAACAGTTTACTTAGTATACAGTCCTTTGCCTTTTCACGGTGGTTTTGGTGACGACGAATGATGTCTTCTTCAAGGCGTTGAAGATATCGTGGCGGTAGAAAAAATTTGTATGCGGCTTCCTTGAATTGGTCCCAACTTTGCACTTCAGCCTTTTTGTAGCGCCACCATTCTCTTGCGCGTTCGCGGAGTAATTCATTTAGCGGATATAATAAGTGGCTACTTTGGATACCGTAACATACAGCCAATTCTTCCATGCTTTCTATAAAATCGACTATTGATCGAGAACCATTATAATGCAGGTGTTCCATCTCCGTACGGTATTCATCACATCGTCATCGATCGGAGGTTGACTGCTCGGAAGGCGTTGTAATTGCTCGACGGTAGATGTGCTTGCTGTATTCTTCTTATTATCTCGTGAGTAAATGACTGGTGCTTTTGGAGTTGCTGCTAACGCTGGTCAGGGAGATATTCTTCTAGTGAAATTGCGTTTGCCGGTGAGCTGTTTCTCGAAGAAGGCAGTGATTTAGAAGTTATTTGACTGCTGCCACTGGCAGACAGTAGATTATTATTTTGACAGCTCTGTACAACAGACAGTCCCTGTATGTTAGCAAAAGAGCCACTGTTTGCGCCAGACTGCCCCTGCTCGGGCGCCATTTGTAACGAGTTTTCTATTCCAGCTGACCCCAGTGTTCATTGTGAAGTTGACCTCGAAAACCACTTCTACCAAGTATCGATTTCCGAATTTCTCTCGACTGTCGTATGTGACAGTCTAGCACTGACCAATAGTGGTTCAGCTCGGACGATATTTGATGTTGTATTGTTTATTTATTATCAAATACCTAACAATGATTACTAATAATATCTTACTGCCGACGGTTCTCTCGGCGTCTATAGAAAAGCGGAATATTGCTGACTCTGTCCCTCTTGACGGTGAAATCTCCCTTCCTCCCGCAACTACTTATAGCAGTGCCAACTATGATTCTGGTGAGCTATAGCTCGTAGAGTTAACGAGTTCTGGCTCGCTAATCGCACAAGTGTGAGCTAAAGCTCGTAGAGTTAGTTGAAGCTACTCAACTAATCGGTGAGTGTGAGCTAAAGCTCGTAGAGTCAACGAGTTCTGGCTCGCTGATCGTAAAAAAAAATATTTGAGCTAAAGTTCGTAGAGTTAGCTGAAGCTACCCAGCTTATCGGTAAATAGGAGGGGAGGTGAGCAACAGCTCGTATAGGATTGTATGTATTAAGTCTTTCGGCTGCCAAAAATTAACCAACTCACGGTAATATTAGTCACCAGTCGTAATTGACAAAGTGTCTCCGGTAAGAGTTTGGCTGATTTTCTCATTCCAAATTCACGCATTAAATGTCGTGGACGCAATAAAATACTTGAGAATTATGATACTTTGGGCGTAGGAAAACTGCCGTGAAGGCAAAAATGTATCACGGAGAAGAATTGCATTGTCATTCCATCGGTTGTTTGTTTATTTTTCTGTTTCGTTCTGTCCGGGTGTCCGTATGTATATCGACGCTTGCCGTACTGGTTATGTCGGTGTGTACATATTTTTGTGGTGATCGGACTGCTCACATAAAGAAGATGTTTCAGAAATTATTGTAACGAGATTTGGTCGTTACAATATAATAATCGAGAATAGAAAAATATTGATTATATTGAAATTACTCAAGGACATTGTGAATACTAGAAATATATTGAAGAAAAGATTTAATAGCTTCAAGTTGTATGTAGCCGATATGGAAAAAAGATCAGAAGAAACATTTAGCTCCATCACAAAACCTATAAAATAAATAGTTAAAGATAAAATGTTAAATAATAATCATTCAAGTAAAAGTGATGGCCGAAAAGACTTTCTAAAAACAAGTACACCGTTTATATTAAAAAGTGGATTCGAATTCAAGGGCGACACTAACTGACAGATAAGTTTTGTTCTAAAAGAAGAGGAATAAATCGAAGGAAATGAGACTATTTTAAAAACTTTAAAAGAGAAGATTGCAATTAAAAAAATAAATTTGCAGTTTTAAAATGAAAAAGTTAGTATTTAAAAACTATATTTAATTGCTGTATTCACAAGCAAAAACTTTACATAAAAAATAAATTAGATTGTTGTTAGCACTGTTGTTAACCACGTCGATCACTCGATTTATTAAAGGAAAGCGTAGATGTGGCTGGAAAAAATTGCTATTTATATCACAACTTAGAGTGAATCAAATCGAAAATTATTTTCATTTGGACTTTAGCGGAATAGAGTATACTTCTCATCCGAATTACAACGAATTGTAAGATGGGATTTGAATGAAATTTTATTTGACAGGAGTCTATATTATAACCCAGATTGGGTCCTATCAAAAATTATTTGTTTAGTCCTTGCCAGGAGTCTTTTTACAACCCAGTTTAGGTCCCGCCAAGAATTTTTTTTTTCGACTTTTAGGAAAATATTTATTTTGGTGTACGTTAAGAGCGAAATAAAGTAAATTTCTAGTCTGAACTGCAAAGAATTATAAGATGTGATTTGAATGAAACTTTGTTTGGTCCTTTTAGAGGCTTGCGCCATGTGGATTAAGGAATTTGGTGTCTGATCGGAACGATCGATAGTTGATTAATTTCTGGGTAGCTTTTTTACTATAAGCCTTTTCCTAGTATAATTGCTTCCATAGTTTTGTTATGGCGATTTACAACTTTCGACTGTTATCTGCCATTTATAGCATCATTAATAGCTTTGACGATCGCAGATCCACCAGATCCTAAGTCTCTGAGTGCTCCAAGTGCAGTCATGACTACTACCAGTGGTAGCAAACCTACTCTTTTAGGTAATGCGATAACACGCGGTATCTCGAATGCCCTTTTCTTTTTTCTGAAGGAATTGTTTAGTACGCTTCGTGCAATTTTAATAGGGCTGGAAATATCTTTAGGTTTTTGCTGAGTTATTGTTTTCATTGCCTTTTTACAGCATTTTTAAAATTTTTTTTTATACATTTCGTTTTAATTGTTTTCTTTAAATAAATAAAACGTCACAGTTAAGACACAGTTCATTGTTACCGAATTCTATACAAGCGCTGATAGTTGGAGCATCGAATTGCGGAAAGACCACTGCAATGCTAAGTTTAATTGAGAGTTCGAATGGTCTAAGGTTTTGCAATATATATTTGTTATTCAAAGTCGTTATGTTAACCAAAATATGAATACGTGAAACATTTATTAAATCTGATAAAAGGAATGGGTTTCTACACATTATCTGAGAATGACGATGGTTTAGCACCAGAAGAAGCTGAAAACAGCTCTATTTTTATATTCGATGATGTTGCATGCGCACAATAATATTGTAACGAGTTTTCTTTTCCAGCCGGGATAACCTCAGTGGCCCCAGTGTTCATTATGAAGTGGACCTCGAAAACCACTTCTACCAAGTATCGACTTCCGAATTTCTCTCGACTGTCGTATGTGACAGTCTAGCACTGACCAATAGTGGTTCAGCTCGGACGATATTTGATGTTGTATTGTTTATTTATTATCAAATATCTAACAATGTTTTAAAATACGTTTATGCTAACAATGAATCATTACTAATAATATCTTACTGCCGACGGTTCTCTCGGCGTCTTGACTCTTGATGGAGTCGCCGGTGAAATCTCCCTTCCTCCCCGCAAGTACTTATAGCAGTGCCAACTATGATTCTGGTGAGCTATAGCTCGTAGAGTTAACGAGTTCTGGCTCGCTAATCGCACAAGTGTGAGCTAAAGCTCGTAGAGTTAGTTGAAGCTACTCAACTAATCGGTGAGTGTGAGCTAAAGCTCGTAGAGTCAACGAGTTCTGGCTCGCTGATCGTAAAAAAATATTTGAACTAAAGCTCGTAGAGTTAGTTGAAGCTACCCAACTAATCGGTGAGTGTGAGCTAAAGCTCGTAGAGTCAACGAGTTCTGGCACGTTGATCGCAAGTAGTTGAGCTAAAGCTTGTAGAGTTAGCTGAAGCTACCCAGCTAATCGGTAAACAGGAGCGGAGGTGAGCAACAGCTCGTAGAGGATTGCATGTATTAAGCCTTTCGGCTGCCAAAAATGAACCAACTCATGGTAATATTAGTCACCAGTCGTAATTGACAAAGTGTCTCCGAGTTGGTCTAAGAGTTTGGCTGATTTTCTCAGTCCAAATTCACGCATTAAATGTCCTGGACGCAATGAAATACTTGAGAATAATAATGCTTTGGCCGTAGGAAAACTGCCGTGAAGGCAAAAATGTATCACGGAGAAGAATTGCATTGTCATTCCATCGGTTGTTTGTTACTTTTCTGTTTCGTTTTGCCCGGCTGTCCGAATGTATATCGACGCTTGCTGTACTGGTTATGTCGGTGTGTACATATTTTTGTGGTGATCGGACTGCTCACATAAAGAAGATGTTTCAGAAATTATTGTAACGACATTTAAATCGTTACAGCCTATCCATACAAAGGATAGCGAGAAAAAAAAAAAACAAAATAAAAAAAATTAATTTATGATGGGAAGCGACTTATACACTTCTGTTCTGGACAGAAATATTCATTGACCCTTGCGCGGGTGCAGCTCAGCTTCCATTATATGTATATGTTTTTTGTTTTAATAATACTAGGTAAATCAAGGTAATTCATGTAGAGTCAACAAAAAAAAGTTAAACTGATAATTAATTTCATTAGTAATGTGATGTCATGTGTCAATAATAATAGGTAAGAAAAGAAACCAGAAATTCATTTAATAACTAAGTTAATTATAGTGTGTAATGTAAGAATAATGTGTATGATAATAATGAATATGTAATTTATGTAAATAGTCTTTTTCAGGAACGCTAGTAAGATGAGGAGGTTTTACATATTTTTTTTTTTTTTTTTGTGAAGGAAATCAAACGCTGGTGGCCGTGGTGATGCGTCTGCCTTTATCTTAATTGTTTTCTTTGCGTTTCCTCCTTTCAGATGTACCCAGCCATTTTTGCTTGTTACCGAGATGATGCTGTCTCTCCTCGTGATGTTGAATCTCACGACTGTCGTATGTGACAGAAAGGAGTACACGATATATGGGCCCACGTATTTGGGTGCGAGTTTCTCCGTAAAATTTTTGGAAGCTGTGGAAAGGACGCGATTCCTTTCCAGACCAGACTGCCAATGTTTGGTTTCCACGGCAGGCGTCGTAAATCGTACTGCTTCTTCTGCCGTTCGGTGGCAGGGTGAATCTTTTGTAAGGCCTTTTCATAGAAAGATTTGAAATCGGGTGTATTATTAGGGGAGAGTGGTTCCGCTAGACAGCAAGGGGGTTCGGATTTCTACCGAAGTTGAGTTCTGCTGGACTCTGCTGCGTGGATTCTTGTACTGCGGTATTAGTTCTAAAAAATCCTTGAGGGTCATCGATGGTTGGCTTTATCGATCTCCCCGCGATGCTCATATTACAAACTACTTTAGTGAGTAAGTCCATGCCTATAACCATTTCTTCCTGTAAGCCGGGTAGGAAATATGAAGTGTGTTGCAGGCGGATAGCGCCGACTTGAATGTTCACCGCATAACATCGTCTAACGACGATTCGTTGGTTATTGGCCAACGCTATTTGCTGTGTTTCCTTGCGCGTGGGTGCGTTTTTGTTGAGGTATCGATGCAATGTTTCCCCTACGAATGTTAGGACGCCCCGGTGTCGAGGAGTGCGTTGACTACTCGCTTTTGACATATTAGTTTCAATCTGTGCGTGCTTTTGTCGAAGGTACTTGTCGTTTCTGGCCTCTCTACTGCACGGCAACAGTGTCTCGTGAGTACATCGTCTGTACCACAGTACGAACAAAATAATTTTCGTACGCCCTTGCACTCTTTGCGTGTGTTGACCATGTTTTCTGCATGTCCAGCAGTGGGTGCTGCGTTCATATTGTGGGCTGAACGCCATGTGTGATGTGTGCGACCTCTGGTTTCGAACTTCTTCACCTCGAATATGTTCGTATTAGTCTGCATGGCTAATTAATTCATCCAGGTTATCGTTGAAGTCACCTCGCCGTATATACCTGTACTCTGGCGCGTTCGAGCGGGCTCTCTCGCCGCAGCCGCGGGTGTTGCCGTATAATAGACAGTATACTTATACTGTCAAAGGACGACGAATGATGTCTTCTTCAAGGCGTTGAAGATATCGTGGCGGTAGAAAAAATTTGTATGCGGCTTCCTTGAATTGGTCCCAACTTTGCACTTCAGCCTTTTTGTAGCGCCACCATTCTCTTGCGCGTTCGCGGAGTAATTCATTTAGCGGATATAATAAGTGGTTACTTTGGATACCGTAACATACAGCCAATTCTTCCATGCTTTCTATAAAATGGACTATTGATCGAGAACCATTGTAATGCAGGTTCCATTTCCGTACGGTATTCATCACATCGTAATCGATCGGAGGTTGACTGCTCGGAAGGCGTTGTAATTGCTCGACGGTAGATGTGCTTGCTGTATTCTTCTTATTATCTGGTGAGTAAATGACTGGTGCCTTTGGCGTTGCTGGTAACGCGATCGTTGTGCTTGGCAAATATTCTGTGGACTTACTGGAGCAGAGATTGCTCTTTTCTTCGCTCTCCGCTTGGTGAACCTTTTTTATATAGGTACTGAGACGTTGTCGCATGTCTTTCACTGTACCTAGTGATGACAGCCCTATTAGTGTCATCTGTGCAGCTAACTCCTCTTTCTTGAGTTTGTAAATAAAACTCAACTGGTCAGGGAGATATTCTTCTAGTGTAATTGCGTTTGCCGGTGAGCTGTTTCTCGAAGAAGGCAGTGATTTAGAAGTTTTTTGACTGCTGCCACTGGCAGACAGTAGATTATTATTTTGACAGCTCTGTAAAACAGGCGGTCCCTGTATGTTAGCAACAGAGCCGCTGTTTGCGCCAGACTGTCCCTGCTCGGGCGCCATTTGTAACGAGTTTTCTTTTCCAGCCGGGATAACCTAAGTGGCCCCAGTGTTCATTGTGAAGTGGACCTCGAAAACCACTTCTACCAAGTATCGATATCCGAATTTTTCTCGACTGTCGTATGTGACAGTCTAGCACTGACCTATAGTGGTTCAGCTCGGACGATATTTGATGTTGTATTGTTTATTTATTATCAAACACCTAACAATGATTACTAATAATATCTTACTGCCGACGGTTCTCTCGGCGTCTATAGAAAAGCGGAATATTGCTGACTCTGTCCCTCTTGACGGAGTTGCCGGTGAAATCTCCCTTCCTCCCCGCAACTACTTATAGCAGTGCCAACTATGATTCTGGTGAGCTATAGCTCGTAGAGTTAACGAGTTCTGGCTCGCTAATCGCACAAGTGTGAGCTAAAGCTCGTAGAGTTAGTTGAAGCTACTCAACTAATCGGTGAGTGTGAGCTAAAGCTCGTAGAGTCAACGAGTTCTGGCTCGCTGATCGTAAAAAAATATTTGAACTAAAGCTCGTAGAGTTAGTTGAAGCTACCCAACTAATCGGTGAGTGTGAGCTAAAGCTCGTAGAGTCAACGAGTTCTGGCACGTTGATCGCAAGTAGTTGAGCTAAAGCTCGTAGAGTTAGCTGAAGCTACCCAGCTAATCGGTAAACAGGAGGGGAGGTGAGCAACAACTCGTAGAGGATTGCATGTATTAAGCCTTTCGGCTGCCAAAAATGAACCAACTCATGGTAATATTAGTCACCAGTCGTAATTGACGAAGTGTCTCCGGTAAGAGTTTGGCTGATTTTCTCAGTCCAAATTCACGCATTAAATGTCCTGGACGCAATGAAATACTTGAGAATAATAATGCTTTGGCCGTAGGAAAACTGCCGTGAAGGCAAAAATGTATCACGGAGAAGAGTTGCATTGTCATTCCATCGGTTGTTTGTTTATTTTGCTGTTTCATTTTGCCCGGGTGTCCGTATGTATATCGACGCTTGCTGTACTGGTTATGTCGGTGTGTACATATTTTTGTGGTGATCGGACTGCTCACATAAAGAAGATGTTTCAGAAATTATTGTAACGAGATTTGGTCGTTACAATATAATATTCGAGAATAGAAAAATATTGATTATATTGAAATTACTCAAGGACATTGTGAATACTAGAAATATATTGAAGAACAGATTTAATAGCTTAAAGTTGTATGTAGCCGATATGGAAAAAAGATCAGAAGAAACATTTAGCTCCATCACAAAACCTATAAAATAAATAGTTAAAGATAAAATGTTAAATAATAACAGTAGTAATCAACCAAGTAAAAGTGATGGCCGAAAAGACTTTCTAAGAACAAGTACACCGTTTAAATTAAAAAGTGGATTCGAATTCAAGGGCGACACTAACTGAGAGATAAGTTTTGTTCTAAAAGAAGAGGAATAAATCGAAGGAAATGAGACTATTTTAATAACTTTAAAAGAGAAGATTGCAATTAAAAAAATAAATTTGCAGTTTTAAAATGAAAAAGTTAGTATTTAAAAAGTATATTTAATTGCTGTATTCACAAGCAAAAACTTTACATAAAAAAAAAATTAGATTGTTGTTAGCACTGTTGTTAACCACGTCGATCACTCGATTTATTAAAGGAAAGCGTAGATGTGGCTGTAAAAAATTGCTATTTATATCACAACTTAGAGTGAATCATATCGAAAATTATTTTAATTTGGACTTTAGCGGAATAGAGTATACTTCTCATCCGAATTGCAACGAATTGTAAGATGGGATTTGAATGAAATTTTTTTTGACAGGAGTCTATATTATAACCCAGATTGGGTCCCATCAAAAATTATTTGTTTAGTCCTTGCCAGGAGTCTTATTACAACCCAGTTTAGGTCCCGCCAAGAATTTTTTTTATTTCGACTTTTACGAAAATATTTATTTTGGTGTACGTTAAGAGCGAAATAAAGTAAATTTCTAGTCTCAATTGCAAAGAATTGTAAGATGGAATTTGAATGAAACTTTGTTTGGTACTTGGCAGGAGTCTATATTATAAACCAGATTGGGTCCGATCGAAAATTATTTTCATTTGGACTTTTTGGAAAATGTTCATTACGGTATATGTTAACATCGGAAAGGGTAAATTTTCGTTCGAATTGCAAAGAATTGTAAGATGTGATTTGAATGAAACTTTGCTTGGTCCTTTTAGAGAGGCTTGCGCCATGTGGATCAAGGAATTTTGTGTCTGATCGCAACGATCAGACTTAAGTGGAGGGCAGTGTGACGAATATACAGCGCCATCTACACGCGAAGTACAATAATGTGATATACAAAATCGTATATTGTTACCAAATCCAAGGAATATCACATTCCACATTCTTGTGGAGTGATTAAATACGACATCTAGCGAAAGATCCAGAAGGTACTTGGTATTTCCACAACTTGGCATACAAAATAGAACATGGTTCGTTGCCGAGATAAACAATTGATTGAAAGGGAAGTTTCTCGACGAACCAGCAAGATCTGGAATAGACTGGCGATAATCATGGAACAGTGAGACGGATCGGACAATCCGTACCAACATTTATTTCATTGTTTTATGAATTTATTTTTAATTCTTGCCATTATATTAATTATTTTGATTTTATTCATAAGTAAGTTTATAGTTCAACGAATACATAATTAGTTAGTAGGAAATTATAGGTGTAAGGTTATTATTTCGCGATCAGTGAAGTTCATTACTTTTTATATTGACATTATATTATTTACAACAGCATTGAAGTTTATTTACGTAAAATAAATAAGAAATAATAACTTTATAAGTTTTAAGATCATTTACTAGCGAAATAAATGTATGAGAAAATAATATAGTATAAGCATAAATATAAGAACAATGTGTATAGTAATTAAGAAATAAATGTCAAACTCCAGCACTGTCATACACGCTACAACGACGACGTCATGTACGAACGACGACGTCGAACACTCCCAAACCTGAGCAGCGAACAGGAAGCACAAGAGCCACTAGTAAAAAAGAGGAACACAGACACGAAATAATCAGTTTCGGGCGAGCGCCTCGCCAGTCAGCACGCGCAGTGTACACAGCCAGCAGCATAGCAGCGATTCTTGGTAAGTTGGTTCGTAGCTTCCTACTCTGCCCTTTCTCTCCTTCTGTAACCACCTCGTAACCTGACTGTGAATTGCTCAAGAAGAGTTGTTGGCGCCTATGGATGGTTGGACCTCCGGACGGCAGCTCCTCTAAGTAGTTTGACAGCACGATAGCTGATGATGGACAGTCATACTTCCTGTCGACTATCGTAGCTACTCTTGCGAACCTCTCTTTCCTACACCCATACACGCCGCCGGTCCTACCACGCCGTTCTTCAAGAAGAGTTTCTGGCGCCTATGGATGGTTGGACCTCCGGACGGCAACTCCTGTTGAAGTAAGTTGGCGACGGAGGTTGACATACGCCACCCTCCACAGCCAGTGGTAGGAACGCTACTCCTTGTCGCCTCGAGCGCTACGACTCCAACGCCATCCAAATTCGACGCCATCAAGGTTCGACACAGCTTCGAACGCCGTCAAGGTTCGACACAGCTTCGAACGCCATCAAGTTTCGACACAGCTTCGAACGCCATTAAGGTTCGACACAGCTTCGAACGCCATCATTGTTCGACACAGCATCGAACGCCATCAAGGTTCGACATAGGCTCGAAAGTCTTCACGGTACGACACAGCCTCGAACGTCATCACGGTTCGACACCACTTCAAATGACGTGATCATCGCACCGCATTCAACATCCACTCAAACAACATACAGCAGCGGCGAGAATAATAACCCAGCGACTAACAACAACGACAGCATCTACAGAGAAGGGCGAATGACAGTGCTGCCAATTAATTATAAGCAACAAGTTATATTATATAAAGATTTCATCAATTGTTTTCATAAAAAAATAAATATTTCTGTGAATTGGATCCTGGTTACTCACTAAGTCATACCCTAGCCAGAGAAACAACGTTACAACAGTATAAATAGACACAAACCATAGCAGCAGAGACAGTTTGACTTTGGAAACCTACAAAGTGACAGCGTTGAAATTACAGTTTGGAAAGTTGTGAATTAGAATAAATTAGTTGAATAGCTTCTAATAAGAATTCGTGTATAAGTGTTAACGTGGATAGGTTATAAACAGCGTGTAACAAATGGGATGCTTGTCGCGATAGACTAACTTCAACAACCCTAACAGCACCTAGGAAACCCTACAAAAAAAAAGACACGAGCTGAGGCTTACTTTGCCTCTACAGCAGCGTCGCCCATGAGCAGCCATTCGGCCACTCAATTTTTGAGCAACTTAATATGTATACAATGAGTGCATTTGCGAAATTACGTCAGCAGCCATGAAAGTTTGATTTGGCTACACCCAAAAAAATTATCGCTGTTTGTGTTCATGCGGATTTTTCCTTTATATTATATAATTTTATTTTATTTTATTTCAAAAATCATATTTAATGTATAACCTAAAAAATTTGTAACGAATAAGCTCAATTATTCATATTAACGCATCTAATATATCGTTTTCCGTCGCTCTCAACTAAAGATACGTAAAACTTTAGCAAATAATGGAGGTGTGATACTTTTCAGGCTTGTACATGTTTGTTAAAACTTTAAATGTGTTGCGATAATCGTAGCAAAATTTAACAAAAAGAAACTAATGCTTCGTACTTCAAAGTATTCATCATAGATTACTAGATGTGACACTCGCTATTCGCCGCTTCAAAAAGTCGGTTTGACATTTGATTGTTTGGTATGTTGAACTCACGTATACAATACGTGAGAGATACCACATTGTTGTTCTTGTTTCTTTATCAAACAATGTGTACGATTTCTTACCAGTGCAACCGTATGTGCTAAAGGGTTTTGGAGCCCCAACTAGGCCAATAACGTATAATTTCCAACTATTTTGTAATAATTTGTATTCAGTTTCATTTATACTAACAGTATTTCTGCTAACAGCATACTAAAATATTTTTGCAATTAGGCGCATAATTGTGTATTTATAACAAAAGGTTTTAATTACCGACTGCATTTATAGGAAATATAACGAAGCAAATTAGAAAATGCTGTGTAAAATGTTATAGAATATATTTATTAACATTAAAACTATGTTTTACACATGTTTTTCACGGATAAAAAACATAATATTTATAATTATTTATTTTGACGTTTCGATAAACAACCCCCTTAAAATAAATTTTCGATCAGTGCTTGCTACAAAATTTTTGCGGCGAGGCTACATTATTTTACGGCTAGGCTACACTTTTTTACGGCGAGGCTACACTTTTTTTGCAGCGAATCAAAGTTTTCTTTCATTGTATCAGTGCAATTCCAGCAAAAATGCATTAGTGTATAAGGGACATTTTCGAGTGTCTCATCTACTAATCTATGGTATTCATTTTCTTCAGTGCAGGTTGAGAAGTCATTCATACACATGCTTAAAATGTGACAGTGTGAGTTTGGACATCGCTGCTCTACAGCCATTAACCACACCGATAACTCGAAAACTACACGACTTTAATCACTCGCGATCGATACTAAGACGCGTAGCGATGGTGTTGTCGTAACAAAAAAAAAAAAAAAAAAAAAAAAAAACTACGCGATACCGGACGGAGAGAGTGCTGAGAGGAGGAGGGTGGGGGAGGAGTAGATATTATTCCCCCCCCCCTTTTCATTACCAACCAACCCCGTCTTGTTGCGCCAAGCCCGTTTCGTTTTTAGTGCCGCCTGGATTCTGCGGTGTGGAAACCACTCACTCACCTGTTAACCTTTACAAACAAAAACCATCTTCAATCGAAAAGAGAAAAAAAAGCAAAATGATTAAATCCACTCAATATATTTTATTATCAAACTACATTTTCAGATTAGGTTTTTCGATTTTTGTATATATTTTTGTTAACACAGACAGCAACTTTTCTTATAAAAAAAAACAATTTTTGAATTGAATAATATTTTGAACTTTTTTTTCAGGTTTAAAAATAAGTTTTTTCTTTGTACACCTACGCAAAATTGCGATCTTTATTTGTGCACCTAGATAACTAACGAAAATACAAAAAAAAAACATATCTCACTCCAACAATAGACGTTCAAAGAATTACCTGCTGGAGTACTACCCTTCGAAGGCTCCAGCAAGAGAAGCTCCAACCTGAAAGTGCACTTAAAACAAATAATGCACTGTATCGATTTCTTCGTTTGAATTTTGTATTTGAAAGTTAATTTTTAAATTTTATCTTAATGCAGCAACCGAATGTTCCGAAAATGTACAATCTATTTGAGTTGTCAGAAGTGGATACTATAAACCTATCTAAAGCTCCATGCTTTAAAAGCTTCACAAAGAAAATGTATTATGAAAATTGCAAGCTTTTTGGGCAACAATTTACTGCAAATGGTAAGCTTTGAACGATATACACAAAAAAAAATATCTGATGTGGCCAACACATGACTTCCTTGTATGATGGCATTTGTATGGTTTTATTTCAAGAGTGGTTGATATATTTTATTTATATTTTAAAATTGAAGTTTTAAAAATTTTAAATATTTTTACTTCCATAATGAAAAAAATTTCATAGGCTTCTCTCAATTTAATTAATTTAAATAGTAGTAAGTAAAAACAAGGAAGTACAAATTAGTTTCCACACAGCTTTAACTATCAATCGTACTAATTTTGATTTCCCTGTTTAGTTCTGTAAGGGTACAACCAATTTTTGTACAAGATATAGCAGCATAACATTAATTTATCATTATCATTTATGTAATTCGGATAATGCATGCTTCGTGTTCCTTTGGCGAAGAGTCCTTTTGGTGCGAGCCATCATTAAAATTGGAGCTACATAATTGTGCCTTGTATAAGCCCCAAATACAAAATAGTGTGTACTTTCTAGGAGTGTTTGTTTTTGAGTAATTTTTGAAATTTGAAAAAAAGTATATGAGAAGTGTCCTTTTCGCGCAACCGATTGCATCCAAAAAGGGAGGTGCACAACTAGGTCTTATAAGAGTCACAAATACCAAATTTCAAATTTCTACGATTCTCCGTTTTGAAGTTATTGAGGATACGTACATACGTACAGACGTACATACGTACATACGTACATACGTACAGACGTACATACGTACACACGTCACGACCAAACTAGTCAAAATGGATTTCGCGATGGTCAAAATGTGTGTTACCATCAAAATCTCAATATCGAAATTTTTCATGATTACAATACTTTCTTGTTATTACTACGTATACAAGGAAGTAAAAAAACCAGAAACTAATAAAAAAAAGTTATAATATGCAAAACGCTCTTTGCTCCTTCTGAGAAATTCTCAATTAACAACATATCTTATTTCGACAATAAAACAAAAAGATAAAAACTAGTTTAACTTTACTGAAAATTGAATTTTAACATTTTTTATGTTATTTTGATGTGTGACGGATTTAATAATAACGAAGTAAGGGTTATATGAACCGTTCAAGTCCAAGCTACTTACTCCTGTCTAAGCAAATTCAATTGTTGAGCATCATTATTAAAAAACAAGTGGAAATTGAGCATTCTAAAATTTTTAGCGATAAACTTAGCAAAATTGTGCCAGGTCCAAGGGCGCATAAGCAAATCTATAATTTAATAGGATCGAAAAAAAAATCACTACCAACCAATCTTTCAATTAACGGCGTCGATATTCAAAATAACGATGAAAAAGTGCAACATTTGCTAGCTCATTTCTCGAATATTTACATGGGTTGTCCTCTTGGTAGGGACACTTCCTTTATAGAAAATACACTAACAAATATTTTTGCTCAAGAATCACAAAGCATACATATTTTCAGTAATGATTTTAGTGCACTTAATGAATGCAACCATCCTAAGTTGACTGATTTGGACGAAGTTCTTTCTTGTGTTGTTGAATTGAATAGCAAAAAGTCTTCTGGACTAGACGGGATTTCAAATTTCTTAATTAAAAAGTTTCCTATGAAAGCTTTTCAGTTTATTGCAATTGTTTTTAATAATTGTTTAAATAATTCATATTTTCCTGACGCGTGGAAAATCTCCAAGATTGTTCCAATTCAAAAAAAGTCAAACAGTTTTGAGTTAAATAACCTGAGACCAATTTCTTTGTTATCTAACCTTGGAAAACTTTTTGAAAAAGTTATTCGTAAAATTATGGACGTCGGGATAGATCCTTCTTATATTCCAAACTTGCAATTTGGTTTCAAAAAAGGTCACTCAACTGTTGATGCTTTATTGAAATTTCAAAATGATATAGTTTCCAACTTGCGGATTCGTCGTTGCACAGTTGCAATTTCCTTAGACATTGAAAAGGCTTTTGATCATGCTTACCATAACGGAATCCTTTTTAAAATGTTTCAAATTGGCTTCGATTCTTTAATTATTAAATTATTTAAGAGTTTCTTTGTCAACAGAAAGTTTTGTGTCCTTTTTAATGGAATGCTTTCAGATATTGGAGACATAAATTGTGGAGTTCCTCAGGGTTCTATCTTAGCGCCTCATCTTTTCAATATTTTCATGTACGATTTCCCTCATGTCGGTCCTAATTCAACGGGTCTCTTGTATGCTGATGACTCTCTTCTGTACTCTCACCACGAGTCTCCTAAAATCGCGCTATACCAGACTGCGCAACATCTGCAAATTGTTCAACATTTTTACGAGGACTGGGGTATTAAAATTAATGCATCGAAAAGTGAAGCCATATGCATCAGGAATGCTTCTGGAAAATGCAAATCGTTTGTAGTTCCTGAAAGCAAAACTTTACATTATGCTTTGAATGGGTCTGAGATTCCTTTCAGGGATTCCATAAAATATCTTGGCATTAATTTTTACAGTCTTCTGAAATTTAACAAACATGCAAGAATTGTTTTAAGAAAAGCTTACAGAATCTTGGGCACCTTTTCAAGTATTTTTTGTAACAAAAGTTTACCAAAGAAAACAAAACTCTTGTTATATAAAACCTGTATTAGACCTGTAATCTTGTATGGCTTTCCTATTTGGTTTAACGTTTCTCCTTCGGTCATTAGAGAATTTGAAATTTTGGAACGAAAGGTCTTAAGGCATTGTATTGGAAAGTATTTCCAATCTCCCACAAAACGTTACTCGAATCGGTTCGTTTATTCGGAAGCTAAAGTATTTCCAATTGGCCTTTATGTTTCGGATATTCTAAATCGTTTTGTCAATAGAATTTCTTGCCATGTCAATAGCAGCATCCTTGATATCTTTAACCAACAGAGAGCGTTTAGCTGTTCAAATGTAAGGTATTTGTCACCTGTTGGCTTCATTAATGAAGCTGCGGCTAATTTTGATTTAAATGCATCTCTCTGTCATAATTTTTATAAGAATACAACCCCTGATTCCCATAGAGGTTAGCCTTTAATGTATTTAAGAGGTTTGTTTACTCTTCTTTTTGTTTTTGTTTTTTCGTAGATTTAAGTTAGCATTAAGTCTATATTTTAGGTTAGGAGATATACTCTCAATACATGTAAGCTCCGGGAGCAAGAGCGATTCACATTAATGTTCTTGTTAACTTCAATCTTTCTCTTTATATATTTAAGTACGATACTGTTGTTCAATTATGTTTTGAAGATAATACATTATAGTCTTTAATTTTGTTAACACTTTCATATGAATTTTATAACTTATAACTTGTTTTGAAAAAGGCTCAATAAACAAAATTTGAATTTGAAGAAAGGGTTAAAATATATGATCTTATTTTTCGCGCTGCAGTCTGCAGCAACCCTACGGTGCTGTTGTTTTAACGTATATTGGATACTGATTCGATATTTTCTTATTTAGAAGATGACTGTTGGGCACCATGCTCTTTTGCACCACAATACTTTTTCGAATTGGATGCATACACTCCTTGTAGTGATTCACCATTAGATAACATATGCTGGTTAATTTTAATTAATAACGCTTTGCTTGGAATACTATAGTGCACGAGTATCATTTTTAGGTTATGATATCATTTCCGTTTATTGACTTGACTGCGCAGTGAAGCTGTAACCTATTGGAATTTTGGTCATGTTCTCTACGCTACTTTCGCTGATGGCAAATCAATTAAATGACGGATCCAAGGGTTCACGAGACGAGTAAATGTCACTGTTCATTCCTTACTGAATTTATTTGTGGTTGTCAGTTGTGGATATTAGTGTAAACATAAAAAAAACATTATATTCATGTGATTTGTAGTTGTTTTTGTTATTATCTTCATTTATTTATGCATTTAAAACTTCTCCTTTCTTCCCTTTTTAAGTTTTGTTCCAAATTGTCAATTGAAAAACTTGCTTTTGTGACGTTATTTTATTACTCAGTTCTTACTTCTGATATGTTGTTGCTTTATTTGGGTAAAAAAACTACACTCTGGTAGTTTTCGTTTAGTTTTCGTTTTCGCTGTTGATTTTGGAACCGGTTTCTTTCTTCGGACTTTTAATGAATTTCTCTTTTGGAAAACTTAGCACAATATTTAAATCAATTTATAATAATTTAATTATAATTTATTTAATATTATTATTATCTTTATAACACAAAAACGTCGTGTTCCGATTATTCATGCGTGTAATTTTTTTTTTTGTTCTTTGTCCAATATTATCTGACGCTCTCCAAAAATATTCAGCAAGTTTTCACAAAACACACAGTATATTGCAATAATAACTGATGTTTGCTCCAATCTTTAAGACAGAGCTTAATTAACACTCACTCAAGTAACACAATTTTTACTAATTTAAATTTTATATATCGTATATTCGTTTGCTTAAACCTTTTTTTTCGAGACGTGAAGTTCCGTTTAAAATGTTTTGCTTTTCAAGATGCCAATCTTCTATGTTAATCTCTCGACTGCCCTTTACTCACTCACTAATTTTCTGTCCACGCCTTCTGGACTGGTTAGCTTAGCTCATTCCAATCACGGCCGCAGCGCTGCTCGCGACATCTCGCTCTTTCTCACCATGATCGGCTTTCATTGCATGTCCCGTAGAATAGCATGATTTCTTTTAGAGAAACAAAATTCTTCTAGAAACTTCGATCACGCCATTTTACGGAACTTGTCTGTCCGTCTGGAATGAGCGGCTCTCCGTCAGCTTTCTCTCTGCGCTCCGACACAGATATCTAATAATAACTTTACTATATGTTACTTTCTTAGGGCCAGTTTCACAGTGGTCGTTTAAACTTACAGCCACATTCCGGATACTCGCTCGCGTCAGAGACGCTCCGTAGTTGTTTATTCTCTTTTGTGGTTTTCGTTGGTTTTCTTCATATTTAACGCCAGCATCGATGGTTTTCGAAGAAACTGCTCTGCCAAAACCCAGACGGTTCGGTTAAAGTACCAGAACAAATCAATCTTTAATCATTTCCTTAAGTTACTTCGGCTCAAGTGATAGAAGTCGTAATAAAATTTGCGAGAAAAATAAACAAATAGCAAAACGCAGAATGACGACTAAACGCAATTTTAATTACACAATAGACGATCTCGATTTGCTGTTGGAAAGGGTCCAACAAAGAAAAATTGCAATCCAAACGTAGTGATAGAAACTTTAAATAAACAGCTGGTTTTCATCTGTGGAGAAAGATAAGTGCAAACGCAGTTTAACCTATACAATTTGGTGGGTTAAAGATCGGTTAAACTGGCGCTTTAAAACAATTTGTGTTGTTTAAACTGACTTTAAACGACAAAAGGCGTAAACGGCCACTGTGAAACTGGCCCTAAGTATTAACCGAGACTTTAACCGGAGGATAAAAAAAGGATGTGTTTTTGTAAAACATTTTATAATCAACAATACTTTCATCAAAATGAAATCAATTAAAATGGAGAGATTTACCAAAAATATGATGTTATCATATAAAAATACAGCAATACATTCATCTCCGAGAAATTAAGCAGACTTTTGAAAGTCCGTTATAAACCAACAAACGCTAAACTTGCCGGTCTGAACTACTCGATCTCCGCAAAGGCTCAGAAAGTTTGCTCTTTTACATTGGGTTCGCCACTCAATCCCAACATTTCCACTAAAACAACAGCGTTAGTTCTTCCATACCTCGCTCGTAACCTGCCCACTAATAGCGTTGATCCGTATTATCCAAAGTGTCTATCATCCAATTAGCAGATCCAAAATTCTATGAAAGCTCGTCGATTGGAGTGCTAATCGGCGGAGAACTCTTTCCCGCCATCGTGATCGATGGCGTCCAATGTCATAAATGCGGTTCTTTGCTTGCACAAGAAACAGTCTTTGGTTGGATTCTCACGAGTGCCGTAGTAGAAAAAATCGACTGTGCACCCTCTGCCAGTTAAACATTAAATTAGTAAAGGTGTTGTCTACAGCCGGGCTGTAGCCGAAATACCCTAAACCTTAAAGCTGCATATATACTCGTATATATATTTAGAAGTGGTGCGATATAATATACTCATCACGCCCAAATTCGGAAGATAAACTATAATTATAGCTGCTTAACTATTTCTGTGCGTTACAAACACCGGTACTAAGTGCGTTTACTTTCAAAATTTAGGTGTAGGGTATAAAAATATATTGCAATACTGGGTGGATGGGTAAAAAGCTTTAAGGCGTGGAGGAGGATGAAAAGTGTTTATCTTCTCTTAGCTCTGAAAGATAAAGGTTTCAAAGCAACTGGCACGTTTAGAGAGATGGAAGAGGAAGATGCAAGGAAGAGGATTTTATGATGTCAAATACGATAAAATCAGCAAAATTTTAGTAATGAAATGGAACGATATTAAATGCATTCCTATAGCAACAAATTTTGACCGAAATCTGCCTTCGTCGCAGATAAAACGATAGTGTCCTGTGAAAAAAGAAAAAGGAAATGTAGTACAACCGAAAATTATGGGCCCTATTCGCATTTACAATACAACCTTAGTTGTGTTGCCTTCAAGACAACACAACTTTGAAGACAACTGAGTACGAATTCCGTATTACGATTTACAACCATTCGAAGTTGTAAGTTGTCTTGTCGAAGATATGGAAATGTATGCTGATATATTTGTAGGGATATTTTATATTGTTCTGCTGGATAAATTCTACTCTTATTTACAAAAACAAAATTTCAACTTAGTACCAAAAAAATAAATGCAATTAATACTACTGCCAGATCTTTAACCCTCCCGTACAGTACTTACAATAGCATCAAAATAAAAACTGTGGTTTGTTTACAATTGTGATTAAAGATAAATAAATATTATAATGGAAATTGGTGTCGATTTATTCGTCCCCGAAGAAGAAAATCAAAATACCATTAATATTGCAAGAATTGTTGAACATTTGATATTATAATACGCTTTCAAAAAAATCTTCATATTCATATTCTCGTAAAATCTTAGACATTAATAAATATCACTGAAATACAATAATTACATTGCATTACATTATATTTTTTGTCCATTATTATCGCGTCAGACAACAAATTCACGTTAAACATGCGACCATTTCAACAAACATAGCTGATTACAACTGCTCTCTATGTGTTGGGGTTGTGTTGTGAACCAGAATAGACATCATTTTTGCTTAGACAATTTCGAAAGACAACCAGCTTGACAACTTTCAGCAACGTTGTAAACCGTTATACCGATTTTGCTTAGACAACATAACTTACAACATAAGTTGTAAATGACAATAGGGCCCTATTGCTACCTTTAATAAGTATATGGTAGGTATGTACATAGTTCTATAGCAGATTAATATTTCTTGTTTGCGTTGGAAAACACATTATTTGAGTCGCAATACCAGCACCATGTGTACTCTGTAATGCTAATAATATGAAACTGCTATAAGATAAAAATTGAACATTGAACATAAAGTTGAATTTTACAACAAGAGACGAATTATAAAAAAAGGTATACAATGGACATATACTAAATGTACCAACTAGCCAACGAATGAACTACAAAACGGACACGGAGCACTGTGCTCAAATTTACAGAAACATGTTAAAAAAATTAAAATAGAACGGTAGATTAGCAAATCAGACTCTCACGGAATATTAGTAATACATATAAAATTAGTATCACCTGATGACGGACACCGGCGGTGTCAGTAATATAGTGAAAATATTAAATTAAAAAAAAACGTTGTTTATTTTTTATTTTTAAATTTTCATAGACATAGAAAAATTTTCATAGCCCAAATAGTTAACATCATAAAAAGATTAAGGTCAACTAAACGAATACAATAATAAATAAGATAAAAATATTTTCGCTTTAGGATCGTGTTTATGAATATAAAGCACGTGCACTTTTATATAATAAACAGAGAAACCGTGGGTAACGATTTGCCAATTGCCCCCTTTTGTGTGTGACATAACGCACATGCAGGCAAAATGAGGGTGTAAAAAATTTACACTCATGGAACAATTGTTCACATATGTCTGTACATATGTAATAAACAGCGTTAGAAACCATTGCAGATTTAATAAATTCTAATAAAGTTTAGTAAAGTCAATGTTTATTCTTTTAAAAATATTACTTCGTGTCTTTAAAAAGTCATACCATTTGGTAACGCATTGTTATTATTGTCCGCAAACGTAGTTTTTTTAACAGCAAGAAATAGCATACATAACATAGAGCTTTTGTAATGATATTGGTTTGATTATAAATGTAGCATACATAACATAGAGCTTTTGTAATGATATTGGTTTGATTATAAATGTTGCAGACAGTTTAATCTAGAAAATCATTTGGCATATTTTTAGTTCTAGACAGTTTAATCCAGAAATTTATATAAGCAGATTGATCACATACATATGTATATGTTTAGATCATTATCTCACACATGTTGATAACTATATCTACGAGTACTCAGATATCACAACTAATTGCTTTCCTAGCTGGAAGCTGCAGATTGTAAAGCTGCAAACGATTTGCTGAGAGCGAGCAAACACGCTTGGGACTTAAATAAAATATCGCAAATGGTGAATTGCATATTTCTTATACATATAAACGCATTATAAATAATAATCAATAATAATAATAATAATGCCAATTTTAAATACAAAAAAATATATATAATTTTTTTAGCAAATTAGTTTACGCTTCATTTATGCTTATTCTTATATATTTTTTTCAGATGTTAACCATTATTGCAATATGGATGGAATTTTATGTTTGTCTAATGGTAAGTCAATCGCGGGGCAACTTTTTTATAGAGTTCGCAATGCCCCGACAAAATGTTTACAATGCCCCGACAGTTTCTCGCACTTCCACAAGAGTACAAATTATTTTCTTTCAAGATTCATATTTAGTTTCTTTCTAACAACGCAAAATTAATACTCATGTTGAAGATAGTAATCTTATTACTTTTATTACTTTGTATGTATTTTTCCACCTTAGACTAGCACGTGCGTACGCAATAAATCTTTTGTATGTGTTTGGTATAATTTTTTTGGGGAATAAGATATGAACTTATTTTGAATTGTAATTTTTCAATTTAGAATCTCTGAAAAATAATTTCGAAATGCTATACTAGCCGAACCTAGTGAACATTCTCAGCAAAGCAAAAGATGTCCTTATTATATCGAAATGGGCATATCTTCTATTCGTTCAATAATATAATAACTACGTCGAGAAATGTGCATTATTACCTGTGACCTACAATTACTATTCGAAAATAAAGCCGAATAGAAAAGCGTGACTAGGCATTAACCTCGCCCACAATAGAGTTTAAAATTAGTGGAAACTCAATTAAAGAAAAAAAAAAGATATACTGATCATTTCGAAAAGATAACTAATATTTTTGTTTCGACAATTTTATCCGGTTTTTTTCTTTCTGTGAAGGGTGTGTTTAGTGTTTAAATATTGCAATTAATTGGCAGGAATATAATTAATCTCATTAAAAATTATATGTCGTGATTAAGGATAATTTAATATTTATATGAATTTATTTAAATATATGCAAATTTTATATATTTATACTGTGAAGATAAATTTAGAAACTAAATTTCACTCACACACAACGTAAATTCCTGCTGCTCGTCGTCAAGCACCACAAGGACTCTGTGGATAACACTAATATAAGAATACACTTCATGAATACATCCTAATTCATTTCAACACTCATTTACGCTTCGAGATTTATAATTATACTTTAAGACTTGAACAGGACTACATTTTGAATATTTATAAATTCTTTCAATATTAACTTTCTTATATAGTTAACTTTCAATGAGAACTTACTATTACGCTTTAATGTATGAATTGATGAAAACTTGTTACTTGGAATATATTGCATTGATATTTGGATACATGTGAGTCCTTATAATACTTAGTTAGATTTTTGAAATTGGTGAAATGTGTAACACCACCCTGTATTATTTAATTCCTCCAATACACATGTACGAATAAATATGAGAATATAAGAGAATTGAATTGTATAAAATATAATAGAGAGTACAGTGGAACATACATACATACACAGGGCATCAAGAAGGCAACCAAGCCAACGTTCATACATACGATACCCAACGCAACACAAATACACGGAAAGCTCACTCTGAGGCGAGCAGAATGCAAACAGGCATAGAATAACAACGAACAGAACAGAATAACAACGAAGCGGGAAATCGACGCCTATAAAACGCAGAGCAACCAGTCGTGGACTCGTGTAGAGGTAAGCAATTAGATTCAGAGTTCTTCAAGTTAGTTTCATCTCCGCTTCAGGTTGCAGTTGAAATATTGATGGTCGAGCTCTTTTTCCCCGATATTTCTACGAAAATCCACTTCGGTAGGAACAATCAGTACAGGGTTTCTGTCGAAAAAAGTCTCTTCTGGTTATTTTTTGCTTTCTATTCAATTTGCTCCTATTGCACTTCGCCAAAATATCAACGCAAGAAACCAAATCATGAATTGTCGAAGAAATGCGAAAGCGATTCGTGCGAGTGGTTCCGAACATAACCGATCCATCACTGATACTCGCCTCGTTGAACTCGAAATTAAACATTCCCGAGTTCCCACACCACCACCGAAGTCCCCAAACACTATTCCATTGGTTAGACTGGGTACCACATCACGCAGGTCATCAATCTCCGACCCAACGACGGAAGATCAACAGGGGACCATACCAGCGCATCAAGAGGCGACGGACAAGCTTGAGGCCACATTAGAGACTACCCGACGAGAGCACATCACCAGCGCGGTTCATGAAATGGTAGTAGTCGCTGCGACTGCGCCACCGTCGATTCATCGAGCGAGTTGAGAAACTCTCTGAGGTCTACGGATTGAACTCAAATTTCCTGCCGAGGAAAATTTCCGAGTTGTTGAATCTCTAACATTCTTCTTTTCGATAATTTCAGAGACTTGAATATGAAATCCGTCGACGCCAACAACGCCCCCAGGAGAAGTTCAAGGACTACGTCCTAGATATAATGAACATGATGCGACATGCCCACTTCACTAGCGGACAGAAACTATAAAGAGTGTTCAACAACTGCCGAACTGAATACAAGATGTACATCAAAAGGAGAGACTTCAACGAGTTGCCCGACCTGCTATTTCTGGCTGAAGATTATGAATGCCTAAGCGGCAATCATGAAACGCAACCAGTCCGGAATCGACCAGATTTTCAGCCAGATGTTCAGAAATCGAACAGATCAACATCGACAAGACATCGCCCCGCAGGACTTGAGAATAAATACGAGAACCGCATGTGGACGTTGCGGGCAGGACGGCAATTTACAACGTCAATGCAGAAGCTCTAGTCTGTTGTTCTGCTGTGAATGTGGTCGTCGCGACGAGAAATAATAGGGTGACTCGATGCTTTAGATGCCTGGAATTCGGACACCTATCGAGCCAATGCAAGAACACATGCGATCAAAATGCTGTATTAGATGTGGCACTGAGGGTCGTTTGGCGAGAGACTGCAAAAATGAACCGCTGTTTATGTTCTGTAAGAGACGCACTATCACATAAGAAGCAATTGAAATACTTCAAATAAACTTAAATCACTGTGAAGTGGCTCAAGACCTTCTGCAGCAATCAGTTAAAGAAGATAACTTCGATCTTTTCTTAGTAAGCGAGCGGCACTCCGAAACATAGGAATAATTATTCCCTTAAAAATAATTGGAATAATTATTTTTGAGATAGTTGCATTTTTTGGTTGGACAGAGATTCTGACCGACAGAAATATATAAATGTTAATTTCTTAGTTTTAAAAGAATTGTAGTTTAGCCTCTGAACGGTGGCAGTCGAAAGTGTTTAATAAATAAATCTTTAGTATTTTAAAATAGAGGACTCTTTGAATTATCGGAAGGATAAACAACTGGTGAGTATTCATGGCAAGCGTGACTCGCTTAAAAGTCAAGTCAAGTAAGGAGTGCCAATTTAATTGCAGCCACCCTTCTGTCTGTCCAATGGCGTTCCACGCCGTACACAAGCTTTGCTGATGTCGACCCATTCTTCTCGGGAAGTATATCCGCTTTGATCGTAGGACACATCTTCTTAATGTTGAGTGATCCTTTCTGTGGAAGGATACACAACATTTTGGCGCAGGCGGTTTTTCAAAACCATAATCTTTCTGTACAGAAATTTTAAATGTGATGAATCCATTAGTAGTGTATATTAAATGAATTATTTAAATTAAAGTTAATTTAATTTAAAATCGGTTTGTAGAAAAAGTGAAATTATTATCAATGCATTGAGTGAATTAATTAAATTGAAGTTGAATTTAGAAATTATTCAATGCTTTTGAGTACGAAGTGAAAAATTAAAAATGATTGAATTGAAAATCGAGTTAATTTAATGCTTTAGAATGAAAAGTAAAAAACACTTAAATTTTTTTACAAAATACAAAGCGAACGGTCCAAAAAATTTGAGCACCAGCAATTAATTCGTTTGGAATAAGAAAATATGAGTGAGTAAATCGTTTGCGAGAGAAATAAAATAAATAAATATCCAACGCAAGAAAACTTAAATTTGGAATTGAAATTTAACTTTATTATTTTTTTTTTTATTTTTTTTTTAAATGCAACTTAAGCATATTCAAGGCTTTGAAACAACTTATAAGGAAAAAACTAATAAGAAGAAAAAACTACTCGTTTAATGGCACGAGGCACTTCAAGCAAGCGATGAAATTGGAGATCGTGTGAATCCGTTAATTGGGCAGTGGAAAATAAAGTGTTTTAGATGCTGTTGGAGTGGAAAAAAAATCCAATTATGAACGAAGTTCTGTGATAAAGTTATGAATTTAATAAGCCGAGTTACTCGTATAGGTATATTATTGAAATAAATTTGTAAGAAATGTGAAAATTGAAAATAAAATTTAATGGAACAAAACAACTATGAGTTTTTGGAACTAGAATATAGAAAATTGACAGAAGAAATAGATAGGTTTATAGAAAAAGCGTGGAAAAATTTTAGAATAATAGTTGGTAATAAAGAAACAGTTAATTTGATAAAAGAAAGTATTTCTGCAGTTAAAAATATATCGAACATAGAGCAGGCAAATTTAATTATAGATGAACTATTTAATTTTTTTGAGCAAAAGTCTAGTGCAACACAGGAAGAAATAGAATCGTGGAAAAATGAATTTTTAGCATTAAAGAGTAGGTACGAAATTTATTTAGTAACTAAGAATTTGCAGGACTATCTCATTCTGCAACTGGAAGCCGAAAAGGAAAAGCTGAAATCGTTAAATGAAATACAAGGATCATCATACCAACTTACTCAAGATAGGTTCAACAGAAAAGACTCCACGCCGTTAAAAGAACCAAACGAAAGAATCCAACAGTTAAAAAACGAAAACAGTTTGCTCAGGCAGAAGCACGAAAGCGAAACTGCTTTAAGTTCCAAAAAATTACCTAGAACGGTTGAGCAGAAAATTGGTCTTATCTCACCTCGAAACGAAATCGGTAAAAGAAACAAAATGGGAATAGAGGAAATAGCAAAATTGGTTAATGTGTTAGTGCCGTTGTTTTCTGGCGCACAATCTATAGATCTTCGCAACGAAGTTTATAAATTCATTGAAGGATCTGACCGCGCAACAAAGAAAGTAAGTCAACAAGATGCATGGCAATGCGTACAGTCTATTACGTTCAATGAAATTTACAACGGTAGAGGCGCTGTGCGAGACGATAAAGAAGCATTATTTGTAATGCAGATCATTGGACGGTGTGTTGAGTGAAGTCCAAGGTTTGAGGCAGCTTCCAACGGAAGACATTCGCCAGTTCGCAAAAAAAATAATGGCTCTAAATTCACAGGCGGCTGACATCACGACGAATGTATATAAAGGGAACGCAGATGCGTCTTTACGAAGTGAAATAACGAAAACCGTGATGAAAACATTTAAGTTAGGACTAAGTCAAAGTGTGGTAAGGCTTCATATGTTAGGGTCCACCTGTAAAAATTTTGAAAGTTTAGTTGAGGAAGATGTAAACATTGCGGAAGACATACGATAGGCCGAAGAAATGCAAGGTACTCACACAATCGGCGTGAGCGAAAACACGTATCGAAATTTCACCAAAAATCAGCCATTTCATATGCCACAGAAGAGGCAAGACAGACATCCAGCGGAAAACAATCCTATCTATTCAATGGAATAGGCCAGGGCTAGACAATAATGGTCATTCAACACCAAATGTAACTTGTAGTTTTCGTAAAAAACGCGGTCACGCAAGAGAAGATTGTGTCACACGAAAAAACACACCATATTGTAGCTAGTGTTGCCAGTATGGTCATGAGCCAAGTTGGAAATGTAAAGATAAGAATAATGCACTTTATTGTTCAGCCGTACAAGAAAATCCTTTTGCAAGAGACAATCGGCAACAAAATTCAAGGCTAAACCAATGGCCAGGAAATAGAACCAACAAGTGGGAAGATTGTAAAAGACCACAGGTGGCGATTGGAAATAACATGGCAGCGAATAAAATCAACGGAATATCGAAAGAAATGAACACAACTTGTCGCTGGTGTAAAAGGCCAGGACACTGGGTAACAGAACGGACATCAGGAAAAATTGTGGAAACGTTACCAGCTTCAAGCACATGTCATAGCTGTAATAATAAGAATAAAATGTCACAGAGTATAAAAAGGAATTATATGGTTGAGCGAATAGTTACTGAGTCAACACCAGCAGTTGAGAAAGTCGTGAACACTGACGTCAAGTTTTTAATAATCAGCTTACTAACATTGCAATTAGTAGGCGCGTTAACTAGTATATAAGGAAATATATAAAGGGTATAACAAGATTTGCAAATAGTACAGTATTAAATTTATTGAGGAAAAAGAAGGAAATTATTTCCAAAAGGCATATACCGGGAATAGTTAAAACATTGTCATGGTGCACGTGTAATCTGTTCAATAAAATCAAAGTGTCAACATTAAGTTCAACCAAATTAGATGATGTGTTCATTGAGTTTCCTTGTGAAGAAGTAAAATATGGAAAACTAATTTTATTGGATGACACTGGTGCAGACACGAGTTTAATAAAAAGAAAGTTTATAAAAAAAGATGTGTTCATTAATCAATCTGAAACGCGAGTTCTAAATGGAGCATTTGGGGGTTGCACCACCACGAAAGGAACTGTTAATGTTACACATGATAACTGGACAAACCTAAGTTTAACGTTACACACGGTGCCACTTGAAAAAGGTTTGCCAGGCGATGGTATACTTGGGAGAGACAATTTGTGAAATAAGTCCATGATAGACTCAATAACGAAAATGTTAACAATGACAGGCTCAGAAGGGGAAAGCATAAAATTACCCTTATTAGATATGCGAAATGATGTCAAACATGCGCGAATTAATAAAGTAAAATATAGGTCGACATGTATAGTTCGTATAAATTTGAAGACAGACTTACAGTGGTCAATCACAATAAAGAAATAGCACCAGTGGTATACATGGGCGAAACACTGGTAACTGTAAACAATAATAAAGCTCACGTTCCCGTTCTGAATTCTACGGAAGAAGACGTCAAACATTAATACAATGGTCAGTTCAGATTTAACCAGAAGGTTACGAGCCTTAGTAAGTGAGATATACTTAGATGAAAATTTAAATAACGAGGAAAGAAAGTCAATATTAGACATATGTACGAAATACAACGACATTTTTCTGTTAGAGGGAGACCCACTGACATAAACGCATGTAATGACACACAAAATTACGACGAACGTGGATCAGACACCGATCAATCAGAAGCAATATCGTCGTCCTCATTCACACAGGGAGGAGGTTAATAAATAAATTCAAAAAATGATAGAGGATGATATAATAAATTCTAGCGTCTCTCCATGGAATTCTCCCTTGTTATTAGTACCCAAAAAGTGAGGGAATGACGGGGAGAAAAAGTGGCGGTTAGTTATTGACTATAGGAAGTTAAACGACGCCACAATTAAACAGGTGTTCCCTATTCCAAGGATTGATGAAATATTAGATCAATTAGGGTGCAGTAGATATTTTTCTACGCTAGATCTGGCTAGTGGCTATCATCAGGTCCTAATGGATAAAAAAGACAGGGGAAAAACAGCGTTTAGTTCAGCCTTAGGGCATTTCGAGTTTAATAGGATGCCTTTTGGTTTAACAGGCGCACCTGCCACTTTCCAAAGGAAAATGAATCATATACTGACGGTATTGCAAGGAACAGATTGTTTTGTTTATCTTGATGATATAGTAGTCTATGGAAATAATTTAGAACAACATCTAAAACGTTTGGTAAAAGTTTTCGAAGCATTGAGAGCAAACAATCTGAAGCTTAATTCAGTAAGTGCGAGTTTTTGAGGCGTGAGGTAGTTTATTTAGGACATAAGTGCTCAGAAGAGGGAGCTCTTCCTGTCCTAGTAAGGTTGAATGTGTCAAAAACATACCAGGCTTTTTTATTACTAATAATTTATTATAGAATATTTATACCTGATACGGCGAAAATAGCACTACCAATTAATAAGCTTCTTAGGAAGGATGCCAAATTTGTGTGGTCAGACGAATGTCAAAGGGCTTTTGAACAACTAAAGAAAGCAGTAATAACTCCTCCGCTATTAGCATATCCCGATTTCGGCAAGGAGTTCATATTAACAACAGACGCTAGTAGTGAAGTAATAGGTGCAGTCTTGTCCCAGCGCAAAATAGGGGCAGATAGACTGATAGCGTTTGCAACTAGAGCGCTCAATGACGCGGAAAAGTGTTACTCCACATTTGAAAGAGAGTTTTTAGCGATAGTTTGGGCCACAAAGAATTATAGAGCGTAGTTGTTGGGAAGACATTTTAAGGTAGTAACAGATATCAACCATTGAGGGGAATGGCGAATTTAAAAGATCAAACTTTGAGGCTGGCTCGATTCAGGCACAAATTATCGGAATATGATTTTGAAATTATTTACAAGCCTGGGAAGAGAAATTTAGAGTACCGACGCATTAAGCAGAATATCTCAACACGGAAATAGAATAGTAGCGGTTCAAACGCGTGCCCAGACCAACTTAAAGGAGTTACAAAATTTTGAAAACAAAGAGCGAAACAGATTGAGTGCATTTCACGGTAAAACCTGATAGCACAACAACACATGAGAGAAGTCAGGTCATTGTCTTGACAGACCCGGTAGAAAGTGAAACCATAATAAAAGACTTTCATAACAAGCCATTAGGAGGGCATCAAGGTGCAGTGAAAACATATTTGCGAATAAGAAATTAATATAGATGGCCAGGGATGCAGAAACAAATGAAAAATTATGTAAATAACTGCCCCAAGTGTCAGGCAAATAAGAGTTCGAAACTTACAAAGATGCCATTAGTACTCGCTGACACACCGCGTAAACCGTTTTACAAGGTATATATGAACATAGTCGAAATGTTACCAGAAACCATATCTAAAAACAAGTACATATTGAACTTCCAGGATGATTTCCAGTAGCAAGACGACGAAATAGTCACTCGTTACGGCATTCCAAGGGTGCTGATTACTGATAATGGAACCAATTTCATTTCCAAATTATTTTCATATACTTATAAATTGTTAGGCATTTAAAAATTGCACATTACTCCTTACGACCACAAGCTAATGGTTCGCTGGAAAGAAGCCATAGAACGTTCGCAGAGTATTTGCTTAGTTTTGCGAAGGAGGATGGCTCTAATTGGGATCAATGGTTGACAGCAGCAATGTACGTTCACAACCATACACCCCATATATCAACAAAGCAAACGTCTTTTCGCACATTATTTGGGTTCGACATAGAAATGCCGACGAACCTAAAAAGGAAATGTAGTCCAATATACAATGCCGAGGATCCTAACAAGATCTTAAAATATCAAATACAAAAAACTCATGAAATCGTAAGGCGAAATCAGGACATAGCTAAAAAATTAGCTAAACAACAATATGATAGTAAGTTGAATCTAATAGAGTTTAAGGTAGGAGATAATGTTTTGGTTAAGAATCAGGTTAGGAAGAATAAGTTTTCCCCAATTTGGATCGGTCCATATGTAGTAAACGAAATAAAGTCACCAGTAAAAACAACAATAACGGTCAAAGGAAAACAAAAAAGATATCACAATAAGTTACTCAAATTGTACAGAAGCAAATAACTCTAAAAACAAAAATGGTATAAATCAGTTGCTGGTGAATAAGTTATATCTTAGGCGATAGGAGACAATAACGGAATAACAAAAATATATGAATAATAAGACAGAAAAAAAACAAATAAGAAGTGATTTATTTTTGATTAATAACAAGCGGTTTTTTTTTTGTAATTTCATAAATACATATTTAACTAACTAAATTCTACTACTTACAGAAGCGCATATAAATTAAGTATTAACTAGCTGCAAAACTTTATAGTAACCCGGTAACGGAAGCATCGAGAAACTGGATTACGGGAAAACTTCTTGAGGACGGGATAAAATTATAGCGGAAAAGAGAAGAAGAACCAAACTTCTTTTAACAACATTTTCGTAAAATATACTTACAGTTTCTCAGCTGTCACTCGTTTGGTATATACAGTCATAAGAAAATGTAAGTATTTATAACTCAATAAGGGACCAGTTTTTGAATTTTAGAAACAAATACTTGCCCTTTGAACTACTTAGGATATACATATAAAAACACATACGCAAATATTAGTAATCATTAAACGAAATTAAATTATAAGTTCATAAAAGTAAATTAAAGTTCATAGAACATAAAACTATATCGTAATTGAATATATTATTACGTAATATAAAAACGTTTTGGAAAATATTATATCACTGTTTGTACAAATATAAAACTACTAATATTGTTGAGATAAGGACTACAAATTAAGTAAATAAAATATTGCAATGCATTTCCTTCATACATATACACATTTAACCAAAAATATGCACATGTAACAGATAAGCACATCAAATTATCATTGTTCTAATTGTTAACATATGTAAATGGAAAACGAAGTTCGAAAAGAGGGCAAAAGAGAGAAAAGAAAAACAGAAAAAAAAAAAAAAAAAACAACCAATAGTAATCGAAAACCAAGAAAAAACACAAGAAAAATCGAATAATGACACTCCAATTAAAAAACAAACGAAAAAAAGAAGTCAAATTAAATAGCCCAACAGAAATATTAAATACATATATAAATTAATATACATATATAAATATTGAAAACGCAGAACAAGCAGCAATAGCAACATCCAGATATTAATCGCCGGTCCAAAACCAACTTCAACAACGGTCCAGAGTAAGAAGAAAATAGTAAAAAATTAATGGCGACGACACAAACGAAGGCGTGGCGTCTACGAAAAGTAAGACCGCTGGTAGGTCAAATAGTAAAACAAAGACCGAAAAGTCAATTTGTTTACCTAACCTATGAGAACTAAATTAGATGGTAAAAGTTCATCAATCAAATTTTATAAACGATAAAAAAATTCGAGAAAAGAGTCTCGCTCATCTTTTATAAACCGCATCAACACGTTCATCTAATCCAATTTACGCCAGAGACGCTACACGTTTAGAGCCACTGCCTTCCATAACCGTCACCGTCAAGGGACACCAACGCAAAGAAGGGAAGACAACGACCGGAAGGAAAAAGTAAACATTCACCATAGCAGAGCACCAGAAATATTTTAAAATGATATATTTATAGAATTGAGAAAAATTGTTATTCTGATTATATTGTTATCATTGTATAATAAGGATAAAAATTGTTATCATTATATTGTAATTACATTAAGCACATATAACATTGTAATTTAAGAGAATATATTTTACATTAGGAAAATAATAATACCATACAGGAAGAAAAAAATTATTCTCTCTTAGATAATAATTTTTTCTTATCAGAAGGGCGTGAAAATGGAGCAACATTCTCATCGAAATTTTGATACAGCTTGACCCAGTAAGCGCTATTGTGCAGCGCGCCCTCAAAAATAATTTGAATAATTATTTTTGAGATAGTTGCACTTTTTGGTTGGACAGAGATTCTGACCGACAGAAGTTATATAAATGTTAATTTCTGAGTTTTAAGGGGATTGTATTTTAGCCTCTGGCAGTCGGAAGTGTTTAATATATAAATCTTTATTTTTTAAAATTTTAAAAGAAATTAAATTTTTAATTTAATTTAATTCATTTAATTAAAGAAATTTTTTAATTTAATTAAAGAAATTTTAAAATAGCAGGACTCTTTAAATTATCGGAAGGATAAACAGCTGGTGAGTATTCCTGGCAAGCGTGACTCGCTTAAAAGTCAAGTCAAGTAAGGAGTGCCAACTTAATTGCAGGCACCCTTGTCTGTCCAATGGCGTTTCAAGCGTACACAAGCTTTGAAGAATACACAACAAGGCTATGTTCTTGAGTATAGAAAGCCGTAAAGATTTGTCAAAATATGTGCGAAAACCAAAATGTGTGGTAATAAATGGAGAGAATCCGCCTTCGACAAAGCGGCGTTTGATGTAATGATTGATGCCTACCAATCGTCTCCTGTATATGCAGAACAGTTTGCGAGGAGTATACATGCAGCAGTAATTGATGCGTGCGATGCGTCGATGCCTCGTAGAATATTGCGTAGACAAGCGCCACTATGCTATTGGTGGAATGATAATATTCGCTTGCTCAGAACAGAGTGCCGCAAAGCGAGGCGACGCTGTCAGCGATCACGCGGCAAACCACATTTTTAAGAACTTTTAAATGCGTTTAAAACCATCCGCAAGGCGCTAAAAAGGGCCATTAAGATTAGCAAAGCCCATTGTTTTCACCAACTCTGCGAGAAATCTACACTATTAAGAAAAATTGTATCTACGCTATTTCCTAGACGGTAAGCACAACGGCCACACTAATTCCACCAGTCTCGAAGTGTAGGAGGCCTGCGCTACGTTTTGTGATGCTAAGTCACCTGGGCCTGATGGGGTGCCAAACAGAGTACTGAAGGCTGCCATCCTTAGAAAACCAGAACTCTTTGCATGTATGTATGGAAAGTGTCTCGAAGAAGGCGTTTTTCCAATAACTTGAAAAGTACAACGTCTTCTACTATAGTATACTGCTATAGTATAGTATACTATAGTATAGTATACAAGTCAAGTCATACCTGATTTTTTTTTACGATTAATCAACTTTAGAGTTGATTAACTGCACTCCAAATCATACCTGATTTTTTTTTTTATGATTAATCAACTTTAGAGTTGTTAACTCCACGGGCTTTAGCTCAATCTTTTTTTTTACGATCATTCGAATAGTTTCGAATGACTCCACGGCCTTTAGCTCTACTCGCACCAATCACTTCGTCAGGCCGAAGTGACTCCACGGGCTTTTGCTCGTACTCATTTTTTGTTTACGATTAATCAACCTTGGAGTTGATTACACACTCTTTGATTGCTACTCGACCGAAGCGTCGCACCAGTACCGAGGCTGTTGCTCAGCTGTCCTTTTCCCGCTCCCACTAAACTCTCTTTAGCATAAGACTTAGGCTAAGTTACATTGTAGTAGAATAAGCACACATTGTTAGATATAAGAGAAATTAAATAAAAAACGATATCAAATATAAAGTCCGAGCTGAACTTTTCAGTCAGTTCTAGATTGTTGAAACACAATAGTTTGAAATTCGGAAACGTTACAAAGTAAGTGGTTTTTTTCAAGTTCCACCCAGAATGAACCCTGGAGCCGCTGAGTCTATCTCAGCTGAGACAAAAAACTTGTTACAACTTTCTACAGCTGTTATGCCCCTCCTAGGTCGAGTTCCAAAAGATTTTGGATGATGTGGCAGATGCATTAAGTAGAACGCGATTTGTAATTGCGGGTGATTTCAATGCTTGGGCGGTAAAATGGGGCAGCAAGCACACTAGCGCCACAGGACGATGCTTGTTGGATGAGTTTACTTCACTTGATTTGGTTCTGCTTAACGATGGTCGAAGTTTTACTTATAGAAAAGCTTATAGTTCATCGTTATCCCGAACCACAGCTACCATCACGCTGTGTTCTTGTGTATAGAAAGTCGTAAAGATTTGTCAAAATATGTGGGAAAACCAAAATGTGTGGTCCAAAATGGAGAGAATCACCCTTCGACAAAGCGGTGTTTGATGTAGCGATTGATGCCTACCAATCGTCTCCTGAATATGCAGAACAGTTTGCAAGGAGTATATATGCAGCAGTAATTGATGCGTACGATGCGTCGATGCCTCGTAGAACATTGCGTAGACAAGCGCCACTATGCTATTGGTGGAATGATAATATTCGCTTGCTCAGAACAGAGTGCCGCAAAGCGAGGCAACGCTGTCAGCGTTATCTTCGCAAGGCTACCATAGATGAAAGGATGAGTATGCCAATCAATATGGTTTCATAGTCACGGTCGACTGTAGATGCAGTGAACGCAGTGGTTCAAATAGCAACCAGCGCAATATAGGGCAAGAGATGGAAAGGAGGGTCAAAGGAGTACTGCGCACTAATCACGCTAGACATTAAAAACGCTTTTAATACGGCCAGTTAGGTACAAGCACTAAAGGCGGTAAGAGCAATTGATGTCCCGAAATATTTGGTCGACGTAGTAGCGAGCTATCTATCTGACCGCAAGCTGTTATACAATAGTGAAAAAGGTACGGAGTCTTACTACATCGCAGCAGGTGTTCCACAAGGGTCCGTGCTCGGTCCGCTTTTGGGGAACGTTATGTACGACGGAACACTGCGGCTTCAGTTTCCAAGCGGTGTGAAAGCTATAGGTTACGCGGACGACTTGGCAATTGTCATCGAGGGAACGCATATAAGCGCTATAGAAATATTCGCAAACACGATTATACGACAAGTTGTGACGTTGCTAAAGCATGTAGGCCTTCACCTTGCAACGCACACAAATGAAGCACTTCTTATAACCAACCGGAAAAAAGTAGAACACGTTAAGTGCACATAGGTGATCTAATTATAACCTCAGTGCCATCGATAAAATACCTCGGAGTACTATTGGGCAATCGACTCAGCTTCAAGCAGCATATAAACTATGCATCTGATAGAGTCGCAAGAACTAGCTTCACTGACCAGACTTCTATCAAACGTTGGCAGGCCGAAACCTCCCAAAAGAAAACTCTTAGCTCCAGTTATAAATGCTATAATATTGTACGCTGCACCGATCTGGGCTGACGGTCTAAAGATTAAATCATCAAGAATACGGGTGTGGGGTGTCCATGAACAAGTATGCTGAGAGTTGTTATCGCTTTCCGTACAGTTTCATCCGACGCTGCGTGTGTAGTGGCATCGATGATCCCCATTGATGTAGTGGCATGCGAGATGAAACCAGTATACTATCGTCTCCAAGCAGACCACTCCAGAAGGCATATAGTACAGCTACAAGAAAGAGCAGCCGCGATCGCTGTGTGGCAAGAGGATTGGAAGGGCAGATGGTCTCACAGACTCGTGTGTCAGCGAGTGGATGCAGAGGCGCCATGACGAGGTAAATTTTTATTTGACACAATTCCTTACGGATCATGGTTGCTACCGGGAGTACCTACGAAAGTTTTGACACGGGAGCTCGTCTGAGTGTCCACACTGTTTAAGTGAGGTTGAAGATATCGGGCACGTGTTCTTCAGATGCGCGAGTTTCAGAACACCGAGTTTGGTGCTGAGCAATCCTCAATCCGTAATCCACTATTAGGTATATGCTGGAAAGTATTAGAAATTGGAACCGCGTAAGTGCACACGTAACACAGGTTCTTATGGAGTTACGTCAAGCCGAGCACATCAGAAATAGAGTAAAATTACACACAAGCATGAATTAGCAAATTAGCATGAATGCTAACTAGCCCCACGAATTAATGCTTAACGGTGGTTCCGGTGGGGGGCATGGTAGTGTTGTAAGAGGGGGGAGGGGGGTGTTTGTAGTTTAGTCCGTAGGTGCCACTTTTTGGTGGTGAATCGTGCATGCCAGCGGGCCAGTCCGCTGGTAGCTATGACGATCCACACCTCTAGTCGTCATACAAAAAAAAAAAAACCCATGGAGAAAGGAAGCCGCGAAGCCACCGCATTTACAGTGCCTGGGCGAGGATTATTTCAATGGACGGTGCTGCATTTCGGGCTCTACTCGGCACCCGCAACCTTTAAACGAGCTCTGAAAAAGATGATCACCCCAGAGCTAGAAATGTATGCATTTGCATACTTAGACGATATCATCATCACCGGGTATACGAAACAGAAACACATACAAAACCCCCGTCGAATTTTCCAGAGGCTTCGCTTCGCCAACCTACGTCTCAACGTCGAAAAATGCATATTTTTCAAAACCGAGGTAAGATATTTGGGTCACGTCGTAAACGGAAGAGGAATCTACACCGACCCCGAAAAAATTGCAGCCATTAGGACCCTGAAACAAGGAAGCAATGTTAAAGAATTACATCGAGGCCTCGTTGCTTCTTGGTACGGAAGATTCGTGACTGACTTCACAACCATTGTTCGCCCGCTCACTTCCTTACTAAAGAAGGGAAAGCACTGGAACTGGACCGTCACACAAGAGATCGCCTTCGAGCAATTGAAGCAGAAACTTACAGAGGCACCTGTGCTCGCTTGCCCGGACTTCACCAAGTCAGATACCCTGCAAACAGCCTGCAGCGATGGCGGACTAGGCGCGGTCCTAACTTAGACATTCAAAGGACAAGCCGAAAAAATTTACACATTAACCGAAAAGGAATGTCTGTCGATGGTGTGAGGATATAGACAACCCATCCAGAAGAATCGCGAGGTGGGCGCTGGAACTTCAACAATATCGATTTGATGTTCACTATCACCTAGGGAAGTTCAATGTTGTAGCCGACGCTTTATCTCGGCAACCACCGGAGCGATCATGCGGGTGGATTACGAAAGTGAATTTAAAACTACAGCACGATCCACAACTACTGCCGGATTACACTGAAGAAAATGGGCAGGTTTATAGACACGTCCTTTCAAGAAACAACTCAACTCTGGCTCTGTGCGTGCGAAAAAGATCAACTACTACAAGAGTATTAAGCGAGTGCCAGGACAGCCCGAGCGCCAGACATCGGGTCGTACGCAAGATGATCAACAGAGTCATGAACCGCTACTACTGTCCAAAAATGACTAGGGATATCACAGCAAGTGCCACCCGGAAAAATGTTAAGCCAAATCGCTGACGAACAATGCTCGTTTGCTTGGGCCGACTTCATGGGACTGCTTCGCACTCGTCTTCTTCGATAAATTTTTGAAATGGGTGGAAGTCATCCCACTGCGAAAAGCCAACACCGAGGGTCTACTTAAGGCATTCCTCGAGAGGCTAATCGCTCATTTTGGAGCACCGCAAGTGTTTCTATCCCACAACGGCACTGAATTCACGAGTCGCAAGTTTAAGAAGTTTTTTAGAGGAGACTGACACAAAACAACTGCACCGTAAAGACGATGATCGCGTAGTTCACAGGTGAGAATCGATGAACATGGGATGAGTTACAACCGGAGCTGGCACTGGCAGTCAACTCGTCCAAATCAGACACCACAGGTTACAGCCTCGCTTACCTGATCCAAGTCCGCGAGATGCGCCTGCCACAGCCACTCTCGCCAGAAGAAAGAGCAACGTGTTTGCTAAGCGCTTACGAGACAGGGAGGAGACGGATGCAGCAGGCGTCAATCACACAGGCACCCCACTACGACTTGCGCCGTCGAAACGGGCAACCACAGGTAGGAGCAATGGTTTGGGTCAAAGCGCACCACCTCTCAAAAGCTGCGGACAACTTCGCCGCCAAGTTAGCGCCTAAATACGACGGACCATCTAAAATTATAATTTTCAATTCTCTTCTATCTCTTTTAAAGATAGAAGAGAAAGAACCGAAAACTACAGTGAAACACAGAAAACATTGAGTGAATAACAATAGTGAACAACTACAACAGCGAACAACACGTGCAAAACATACGCAACAGGTCCCTATTGTAGCTTCCATGCAAGAAGCATCTCGTGAGGATTATGTTCAACAGTTGTCCGTTGCAGACGAAGCCATGATCGCCCGCAGAATCCATAGAAGCGCTGCACCATCACCCGCCGAGAAGACAGTTACAAACGACCAAACACTCTTCACCTGCTTCTCGGGTCCATGTGGAATCACCATTGGGACGTACGATTACACGTGCCTTGGCGGCTCACAGTACATCAACGACGTGATCGTCGATTTTTACCTGGCCTGGCTCACGCAACATTCAGTAGAGTTGCGGAAAGGTAAGATTCACACATTCAGTACTCACTTCTATGGATAGCTTCTCCGTCGCAATACGACGTCGACGCCTGAAGAGAAGAACTACAGAGTCCGGAGGTGGGCAAAAATAATACGGCTACTCGAGAAACGGTACATCTCGTTCCCGTCAACGCAGAAAGCCACTGGTACCTCATCGCAGGGTGCCTCGACCACGATAGATACATGAACGTGCGCCAGTGGGTTGCATATATCTTCGACTCACTACCATTCCGATCCCGAATATACGCCGGACACCACATCCGAGAATATCTACGATACGAGGCAATCCAGAAATATCCCGATATCGACCCGAAAATTTTCGACTGCGATCGCTTTACGGTAAGGAGGTTCTTACCAGGCGCTGACATCGCGTAGAGGTCGTATTTGGCAGAGCTCATAAGACTCCTCGCCAACCACTGTGCAAAGGCACAACACTTAACCAAGTTGTTTACGTACACAGCAACCGAGTCTTATGAAGCCCACGGGCAAGTGCGTAACGATGACGCCGCAGTCGCAGATATATGCGATATCCAGTGCTTTACGTCCGCCGCAACCACATCTTATTCCCAGTTACCACCAACCAGTTCAACGACGCGGTAACTGACGGCATGAACACTCTTAATATCATCGCTACACAAGAAATGGATCTGGTTAGCCCAGTCGCCACCACCCAGTTCAACGACGCGGTAAATGACGTCGTGAACACTTTTAATATCCTCGCACCACAAGAAATGCAGCCGGAACCCACTCTGGATGAGTGGTGCGGCGACAACCTAATAACGCTTGCCACGATCACCTGCGACGACACCGCGGGTCACATACAACTGCATCCGAGTGATAACTAAGCGTTGGCCATCTACGACGCCTCGCCATTCCAAGCGCAACCAGAGGCTGAACCAGCAGACGTTGCTTTTTAGCCATGGATGACTCCATAGGCGAAGGTTCGGGAGATATATTGCATGAGGAGTTGCAGATCCAAATCTCGGAAACCCTTCGCACACGCAACTGCGGTGCCAAAGTCCGCTTCGCACGCGTCATCAGAGGTTCACGCTACCAGGTGACTGTCAAGACATCTGGGGAAACACTCATCACCATTCGCCCGACGAAGTTGAAAAAAATTTAGAAACTAAATTTCACTCACACACAACGTAAACTCGTGCTGCAAACACAAGGACTCTGCGGATAACACTTGGATACTAATATAAGAATACACTTCATGAAAATATTCTAATATCCATGAAACAGTTAAGAACTCATTATTACGCTTCGAGATTTATAATCATACTTTAAGACTTGAACAGGACTACATTTTGAATATTTATAAATTCTTTCAATATTAACTTTCTTATATAGTTAACTTTCAATGAGAACTTATTATTACGCTTTAATGTATGAATTGATGAAAACTTGTTACTTGAAATATATTGCTTTGATATTAGGAAATATGTGAGTCCTTTTAATACTTAGTTAGATTTATGAAATTGGTGAAATGTGTAACACTATTATTTATATTATTTAATTCCTCCAATACACATGTACGAATAAGTAATAGAATATAAGAGAATTGAATTGTATAAATTTGAATAGAAAGTTTAGTGGACCACACATACATGTGGGATTTTTATTTATTTATTGAGAAAATATGAAAAACTGTACACTAAAGTAATTGTAATAAAAGTTAATTAATTGTAAATTCAAAGAAATATGTAAAACGGTGTCCGCGTCTTGTCCACGTGCTTCTACAGTTCTGCGTGCACTGCCATTGCAATGATGGAATTCTGGAACGTTCAGAAATGCTCACCACACTCAGTCATCCATGCTACTCATCTGCCGCAGATGAGTGTACAATTATGTCATCATTACCCTCAACCTGCGTATAGTTAAAATAGTCGTCATCGGAGATTACGTTTTTTGCCCACGGTTTCATCTTATCAGCACTGGTATTGGTTGAGTTTGGGCCTTAGTGATTGTCAACCTTCCTAACATCGTAGCGATCGAATCCTTTTACAGCGGTAACCTCGTACGGACCAAAGAACTTCGGACGAATTTTGAGGCCAGTGCCGAATTGTACTCGTTCGATTGCTACAAGATCACCGACTCGATACTTCGTCGCTTGTCGGCGTGTTTTGTTGAACTGCTTTGCGTTCTCTGCTTGTAGTTTCGCTATCGCACACTTAGCCTGTTGGCGCTGCTCTAACCGCTCCTCGTCGTACTGCTTCCGGATTTCGTCTTCTATTAATTCTATTAGCTATTAATTCTATGATAGCTGCAAATCCATATCTGATCTCATCTTGGTTCCAACCATCAAATGGAACGGAGTCGTTTTGATGGAGCGGTGGTACGTTGAATTCAAAAGTCTTTGAAGTGGTTTAACATTCCGAAACCATTTTTCAGGATGCTCCAGCGACTGCTTCGTCAAACATGAGATAACAACTGAGTGTAGTCGCTCAACTTGACCGTTGCCTCGTGCTACGCCAGCGGTTATTAAGTGAATTTTTAAGTCACTTAATAACAATAAGTCGTAAAATCATTTGATATAAAAGCTCTTCCTCCATCTGCAATAATGTTACATGGATAGCCAAAAGTCTCCGCGATTACTTCGGTGTTCTGTATAACTTCATTAGCTGCCTGGGTTTTCGTTGGAAAAAGCCAACAAAACTTTGTGAAGCCGTCAATAAACGCTAAAATGTATCGATATCCTTTTTTGGTATCCTGCATCAGGCCTAGATGGTCAAGATGAAAAGTTTCAAACGGAACTTCGCCTTTCGGTATTGGATGTAGTAGACCTTCAGCTTTGCCTCGCTTCCGATCTGCCACAATTCATTTCACACAACTTGCAACACATCTTGTCAGACGTCTCTCAAGGTCAGGTATAAAAAATTCTCGCGTCAGCTTTTCCTTCACTTTCGACACGCTGAAATGGCCTTGTTCATGTGTTTCCCTAATAACGGTGGACCGTTATTACTTCTGGAACGAAATACAACATATTATTATTAACTACTTTGCATAACAAACCATCCTTGTCCTTGTACGGTCCGCTCTTAAGTACTTCAATAATAGCGTTCAAACTTTCATCGTTCTGCTGTGCTTCAAGTAACCTTCTCAGAATATGACTGTTGTCCTTCAAGCACATGACTTCTGGATTACGGCTCAAGGCGTCAACATGTTTCATGCTTGATCCCGAACGATGTGCTATCCAATAAACGAATTCTTCAAGAAGAAGTGCCCATCGCGCTACTCTAGTTGTTAGATACCTTTTTTTCATCGTACATTCAAAGGCCTTACAATCTGACACTATCTTAAATCGCTGACCCAGGAGATAAATTCGGAACTTTTTTACAGAGTCAATCATAGCTAACACTTCCAATTCGTAGCTTGAATAATTCTTCTAAGCATCTGTCGTACTTCTGCTCATATAAAAAACAGGGTGAAGAGCGTCATCACCCTCGTTTCGCTGCAACAATACTGCACCATAACCTTGTCTGCTGGCATTGGTATGTAACTCAGTATAGTTTCCATAGTTGAATATTTTTAACACCGGTTTTGTCATCAGCGCTAGCTCTACTCCGTTCGTTTTAACTCGTCCTCCAGTTTTTATTAATTCGGTCAGTGGCTTCGTCCTTAGTGCAAACTGCGGAATGTACTTCCTAAAATATCCAGCAAGTCCTAAAAAACTCTGAAGCTGCTTTGCTGTAGTAGGTACAGGGAAATTAGCCACAGCTTTTGTCTTTGAATTAGATGGTGAAACGGTTCCGCTGCAAATCTGGTGTCCTAAGTACTCTATCTTCGGGTGAAGAATATGACATTTTTTCCACTTTATTTTTAAACCATGTTTTGATGAAACGTCGATCACTTTTCCAAATTAATCAGCCCTTCACTAATGGTTCTGGATGGAATCACTATATCGTCGATGTATATTATAGTAACTTCTTCTTTTATAAGATTTTTGGAAGACCGCTGGAGAGTTGCATAAGCCAAAAGGAGCTTTCAAGAATTCAAATTGTCCATCTTGCGTTACAAAGGACGTATATTTTCTACTTTTCTCCTCGACGCCAACATGAAAGAATCCATTTTTTAAATAGAGTGTCGTGAACCATTGTGCATTTTGTAGCCGATCGATTTGGTCTTCGATAGCGGCAATGAAAATCGGTCCTTATGAATCAGTTTGTTTACAGCTCGAAAATCTACGCACAGTCGGTGCGTTCCATCTTTCTTTTTAACAAGCACTACTTGGCTAGCGTAGTCCGACACGCTCTCGCGTACAATTCCATCTCGAATCCATTGCTTAACTTGCTTCTGAATTATTTCCCTTTCTACTGGAGGAAATCGCCTTGGAGTCCTGAATACTGTCTTATCGTAGATTGGCACAATTTTCATTGTTATTGGTAATTCCTTGGGTTCGGCTGGTGTATAATTCATGATTAGTTCACACATTTTTGGTCTTACGTTGTCAATATATCCATTTTGGCTAGAAAGCAATTCGCTTCTTCACCATTTCCGGACGCTTCCAGCGTAAATTCCTCCTTGATATTTGAAACGTTTATTTTTCCTTTGACAATATTAACAACAGCTTTGTCGAGTAGATTCCAATTATAACATCGGGACCAGCAAATCGATCACTAACAATACAAAATTCTACTTCGTTGAAGACAGCACCGTCTATGCTAACATTTCCTCTACATAAGCCTTCAGTAACGATATTAGCTCCAATACCTGTCAAAGAAAGACGGGAATCTATGCAAACAAATTGTGGATGGATGTTATTTACTTGACTCTTCTTTAATAGACAGACATCGCTTCCAGTATCTATTAGTCCACCAAGTACAAATCCATTTATAATAATAGAGTGTAAAGTATTAGCAATTTGCACCATATTTGCAGACGGTGGTCTTCGAGCTGGACAGTCTGGTCGTCGGTGTCCGAAATTGTTGCAACCAAAGCACTTTGGTCCTCTAGACTTCTCTGGGCAACCGTATGACTCGTGTTCCGAAGATCCACAATTAAAGCAATAACGGATTCTATTGTTGTTGCTATTCTTTCGGTAAATTTTTCGTGAATATGTCATCGAATCGTCATGTTTAACCTTACTAATATTGTTACGTTCGCTACCGCTCTTTATTTGCTCGTAAACCAACATTTTCTCTTTAAATTCGGTAACTGTACTAGCACCATATAAAACCGTCTTGTTGGCTGCCGTGTCTTTAATACCATCGATCACATAACAGGACTTCGAACCGTTATCGACGTTGCCGTGGCTTGCTATTTCTAGCATGCGGTATAGAAATTCACGAAGAGATTCATCAGCTCTTTTCGTGGCTTCTCGAAGGGTTTTATGAATTTCCGAACTGGAAAATTCGTTTCCAAATTCAGCTAAGAGTGCATTTTTCAATTGATTATATGAAACCGACTTTGCCTCACATTCAATAAATAATTTTGCTACTCCCGACAATGATTTTTTGCAAAACACGAAGCGTTGCACACTGTTTCAACGAAATGCGTTGGCGTAAGTTTCGAAATCATCAATACACGTTTTTATATTTATTGTACGATTGCCTGAATATTTCCGAACTATATTTGCAACGTCACTTAATCTAAAATCCGCATTCGAATCGTTAAAATCCATCGTACTTGGCGGTGAACTCATCTCCACTGCTGAATTACTTTTTTGCAAACTTTTCCGACTGCGCGATCCCATTCCTAAGAACTTACAATCTCGAATTCACAGTGTTTAAGTCTTTTCTTCTCAAATCCCGGTTGAGCCCCCAAATGTGGGATTTTTATTTATTTATTGAGAAAATAGGAAAAAACTGTACACTAAAGTAATTGTAATAAAAGTTAATTAATTGTAAATTCAAAGAAATATGTAAAACGGTGTCCGCGTCTCGTCCACGTGCTTCTACGGTTCTGCGTGCACTGCCATTGGAATGATGTAATTCTGGAACGTTCAGAAATGCTCACCACATACATACATAAGGCAACAAGAGGGCAACCAAGCCAACGTTCATACATACAATACCCAACGCAACACAAATACACGGAAAGCTCACGGAAAGCGAGCAGAGTACGAACAGGCAGAGAATAAGAACGAACAGAAGAGCTATAGGAAAGAAGCGAGTTGACGCGGGAAATCGACACCTATAAAACGCGGAGCAACCAAGCTTCTTTCTTTTTTCGGCGACTAATCTTGGCACAGAAAAGACGTGTGAAGTCGTGCAGAGGTAAGCAATTAGATTCGGAGTTCTTCGAGTTAGTTTCATTTCCGCTCCAGGTTGCAGTTGAAATATTGGTGGTCAAGTTCTACTTCCCCGATATTTCAACGAAAATCCACTTGTATAGGAACAATCAGTACAGGGTTTCTGTAGATAAAAGTGAATTTCCTCTATCCGAGGCAAAATTTAGTTTCATTTCCGCTCCTAGGGCCTGGATGAAATATTGGTAGTCAAGCTCTTCTTCCCCGATATTTCATCGACATTGCACATCGTCGCATGACCGCGTGCATCCATCGTTGCATCATCGAGGCCAAGAGTGTGTGTGTGGAGTAGTGTGCTCTAAACATTGTGCATGAAGTAAACCATTATTAAAACCAACGTACAATTAAAAGGTTTTCTTTTATATACAAATTTTCTGAAACGAATCTCGGCTCGACTGAACATATCCCAGCAAAACAGGAACGAACGGAAAATTGCGTTACAATACGAAGCTTTTTCTTGCCGTGTGAAAGGGTGAAATTATAGCGACGTTGATTTCTAAGATCTTCACAACTGGTACGATAGTGCGACTACAAAACGGTAGTTGTTCATCGATTGTATATTATTCATCGTGAGCCTGTTGTTTTAACTTCTGCTCACATCTTCTGATTATTATGTGTTTTGGTTTAATTTTAAGCACCTTCAAACAAAAAAAAAAAAAAAATAACAAAATGTTTTAAGTGTGCATTATTTAAATTTAATGGAAACTTAAACTTTCGAATCGTTTAAGAAGCATGTTTATGATGGACTAATAAAGTTTTTACCAATTTGTTTTTATATATCTTTTTTGCCAATTTTTCTTTCTTTTTACCATCTTGACTTAAAAATCAAGTTACTTTTTAAAGTTAGTTCTGTTTGTTATGGTTTTATTCGTTTCATTTGTTTTGCCTGCCTTCTTTGTTGCCTTCTTTGTTTTGCTTAATATTTTGTTCAATTTTTTAGTTACGTTATTTCGTTTGTGTTTCTTGTTTTATGTTTTTTTTTTTGTGTGATGCTTTTCTCACTTTGGTGAAAATTATAATCAATTCAGTTTATGTAGTCCAGAAACTTCAAAACATCTAAAAACATAATAATGATACAATGAAGATATAAATAAAGCACTTGAGATTGTTGTGTGCTTTTTTAGTGTTTTTTTTGTAATGACTGCGTTGTGCTTAAGTTTTATTTGTTTTACGTTGCTGTTGTTGGTTTTTTCTTTTTAATCAGTCAGCACCACAGCAACAAAAAAGCATTTCCAAAGCCTAATAAATCAGGATGATTCGTTGGCAATGTGACAACGTTGGCGTTGGCGTCGACTATGACAACGACAGTGACACTGATGCGATGAACAATGATCACGACCGACGATAAAAACTGTGCGGAAAATATATATAAATACGGAAAAGTCAGCTCATACAGAAACCATGGAAAAATATAAGGCGCGATCACCCAGTTTGTTTGACTACTGTGATGTTCATAGAAAAAATATTCTTCTCGACCATCACGCCACTTTACGAGACTATTCAGTCGGTTTGCATGATGAGGAGAGATGATGCCGATATCCGCAATACGGATACGAACTGGAACACAAGTATTCCCGTCCGTATTGGCTTTTCACTCCGGCACAAAGCGTGTACCTCGCCACACCTCACAAAACAGGTGGTGATGGGTCACATGTGGCCAGAGCAACAGCTGGAAAGAAAACCTGAGACCAAGAACAACTTGAGACATACATATTTTATTGTTTTATATACAAAAACACCAAGAGACAAAAAAAAAAAACGCGATAATTAGGAAAAAATAAGGCTATTACTAAAATTATATATATACATTTAAAGTTAAATCAAATCAAAAGAGAAGTAAATAAAAACATAAGACCAAAAAGGATTAACTAATACTATAAACGAAATTAAATTTACTTTACTAAAAATTATTATTTAAAAAGGGGAATAACAAAAAAAAAACAATAAATCAAAGTAAGTTTTTACGTAAAATAAAATTAATCAAAAATTATATTATTATGAAAACAAATTTAAAGTTATATTTAAATCAAATTAAACAAGACCACTTAAAGCAATCTATACTAAACCAAAAGAACAAAAAAATTAATAGTAAAAATTTAACGAGAAAAAAAAATTAAATAAAATAAATAATTTATGAATTTAATCAAAGTAAATATAAACAACATTAAAGTACAATAAAAGGAAAGGATAATCGAAAATCAAAACATATCGGTAATCACCAAAAAATGGAAAAAGGAAAAAACACCCATAACCACCCAACAAAAAAAAAAAATAAACTACAAAACTTTAATCCTAGAAAGAAGCTCACATGCTACAAAAAGAAAAACAGGTTGAGCCACGGATCGACTGCACCAAACGACATAACGTCCTCCACTGTCTCAATTCTCAAACTAAACAACAAAAAAAAATTAACTATTGATTGTTTTCATGCCAGCCTTACACCGATCACGAGTAGTTTTAGTAGTTACCACTAGTAAATGTTACAAGAAAACATGGGCTAAACTACAAGAAAAATACATTCTGACAGTGGGCGTCGTCCAACGATTCATCAATGATTCAAATGAAATCATTCAGATGATGCTCTAATTAAACGAAGTGATACAACTCACTTTAACTTGGTGACACAAAGGTGACTTGGTCACAAAACATTTACATTAAATTTAAGGTAAGAAAATTAGTACTAAATTCGGGAATCATTGGCGAATTGCGAACAGCCACGAAATCCATTAACGGAAAATCTCGAGTTATAACGAAGCTCGGCCATTATTGACGAGTTGCGAACGACCATTCACGAAAATTCTCGAGCCAATAAATTCCACGAAGGTAATAGCACAAAATATCCTAGGAGATCTTGACGAGTTGCGAACGGCGTTGAAAATCCATTGCGCAAAATCTCAAGCCAAGAAAGTCTTCGTAATACAAATAAAAATTACAAAAAAAAAACAAGTTTACCCTTGTGTCAGCGGTAGATGTGTCAACAAAACTAGATACCGTAACATTTTCTTCTTCGCACGGGATGAGCGAAGTCAAACAATTGCACGAAGGGTTGATTTTGTGGACCGTGGCGATAGAAAAATCCAGTTGCGCAAATCCAGCGAGAAAACAATAGAGAACCGATAACCAAAAATTCACTCCAAAAATTTAATTTCAAAAATTTTCAGTTGCTAGCAAAGTTTGAGCACCACTGTACGGAAACTCGAAAGTAAACGGACAGACCCCCCATTTTAGGCGCCATTTTGAGACAAACTTACAAAACAAGCAACGTAGCTTGGTTTGTGACACACGTTGGGCGCCATTTTGTAACGAATATAGTGGGTCGCAATAAACTAAATAACAAAATTAAAAAAAAAAAAAGAATTATCAAAAGTAAACGCAGGTTGACCACTGTCAGGGCAGCTTAGCTGATCCGGCAGTTCTTCAACAACCCCAACAGGGGATAGGAAACCCCACTTACAGACAGCAGTTGTAGAGGCTTACTTTGTCTCTACAGCCATAAGCCAGGCCATCTCTAAAACTACACGACGTTCCTCACTAGCGATCGATACTAAGCCGTGTGGCGGCTGCTCCATCGTAACATAAGAAATGACGCGGTTACTGGGCGGAGAAAGAGAGATGATGATAGGATGGTAGGGTGGGGGAGTAGATGGTATTTCCCTCCAGTTTCTTAACCCACCCTACTGTGGTTGGCGCGTCGGGATGGTGATGCGCAACCGGTTATATTTATGTGTCTCCTGGTTCCGCGGAGTGAAACCGCTTACTCACCTGTTGAAATGGCGACTATCATCCGAAAATTTTCAAAAAAAAGACCAAATGCCACTCCAAGTCCGGTATAAAGACTTTTTAATTTTTACCTGGCATTTTCAATTTGACATAGTCTTATGTTGTTACTTAATGTATACTTAAGTTTCACTTCAAGTAAACATTATTGATTATTGTTTGTTGTAAATACTTATTGTTTTAAAGTTTACTAAACGAATAGAAATGTGCAAAATTGTTTGTTTTATAATTTATTGTAGGTAGTATTTTTAATTACGACGAATATATGTATCTATTCACAGCGAAGAATTTTTATGGATTACTTTATGAAAAAATAATTAAATTAGCTTTAGCTTATATTAGAGACAAAAATGTGTTCGTATAATTAATTCTTATTATCACTTAAATATAACAAGATATTTGTGCGAATCCTGATTCGGTCCTCTATTTGCTCAAAGTATCTGCTCGATAAGAAAAACTGTAAGAAAGCGGTTTTAAAAATGCTCCAGCTTTTCCAGTCGCTCTGGTTATTCTGAAGACATGTGAGTGCACGGCCGTGAAGTAGTTCCGGCATCATCTGCGTTAATTATCTGCGGGTATCCCGTATACTCCTGCCAATTCTTCCACCCTCCCAATAAAGAGTAAGGGATCCTTGCGACCGTCGTATCGAGTGTTCTATTTTCGAAAGTTGTCGATGATGTTGGCTGGGTCCACAGTCATTTGTCGTGTACATAATGTTTCGGCTGGGTTCGGTGATGACGTGTCCGCTGACTGTGGGTGTCGATAGAACATCCTTTTCACTGAGCTTAGGTGACGCTGCACCTGTTTGAGTCTCATTCCGATCATCTCCTAATCGTAGCTGCCATGTAGATGATGGCCCTCGGGCCGCGGTGTGTGCTGCCTCTAATTCCAGCAAACGCGCGTATATCTCAGGGTCCTTCTCAGCTGCTATTACAAAAGCGACGAACTGATTTCTTCGTTTATCGGCAGTTCCTGTCTCGTCTAATTGGGTATAAACCCACAGACCCGTTGGGTTCCAGGTTGACTGCGACATCAACTGATACGTTGACTGAGACGTTGACTGCGACGTCGACTGAGATGTCCTTGCGCTTTTGACTGCGAGTCCCTTTGATGCCGACTCGAAGTCCTTACAGTGCTGACTACGACGTTCTTACGATGCTGATCGTCTCTGCTGAAATGTTTAACGCGCGTTACTATTTTCGAACTACCTTCACGTGTGGTTCTGTCACGATGCGCTGCGCGTTCGCACTTTTATCGTCGTCTCTTCTTCTTTCAGGTTGTGTAAAAAGCTTTAAAGCTTCCGTCAGACTCTGAAGCTGTTTGATGGAGTTGATGAGACGTGTTCGTTGCTTCCAATGTTTTCGAGCTATTTAGCAAACTCGCTTGACTAGTTTTCTTTATTTGCGTTATGAAAATGAGTTTCCTTGACGTGAATGCTTGTTTCTATGCCAACTTCTTTATCGTATCGTCGCCTGAAGCACATTGCCACCACCAAACGCATCCCGTTATATACTTTTGGTTGGTAAAGATTTCGAAGCATGATGACTACTAAGCCAACATTTAGTTGTAAATTGTGTGGTTTCAAGCCAGGCAGATCCAATGAATTTAAAAATTCAGTTAAATAGCTGGTTGCTTCATCTTCGTTTGCTACACAGTCGATAGATTTGAAGTGAATTTGAATTGTTGGAATTGCGAAGTTTAAGTGATCCACATCTTTGTTCTTTGCCGCAAGAAGTGCTCGTTCACTCAAGCAATTAGAATTTTTGTGGTTATCAATGATGTTCGGGAACAATTTGTTGATGAGCCTCTTTCCTTAAGACGATATTGCAAAAATTCGACAGGAACGACATCAATCCGTTCGATTTATCGAGAGGAACAAGGCCATTACCGATAGTCAGCAATTACTGGGAGAAATCTTTGGCAGACGGATCGTTTAGCAATGCAACGCGCATATTTGTAGCAATGCAATGCGCATATTTGTTTCTTCACAGAGTCGATGATTTGAGCCAAGTATTTATTTCATCGGCAGCGGTCGGAATGAGTGGTAGTGTTTGGCGGATATCGCCAGAAAGTAGAATCATTGCGTCTATCTTGGGTCACTACGCAGATATTTCATAGTTAGATCGAGTGCTTCCAATGCGGGTTTGTGCGCCATTATGCATTCATCCCAAATGAAGATTTAACTTCCATCCATAACTTTGCCCATTGCTGAGTGTTTCCTAATGTTGCATATCGGTTGTTCAGTCGTTTGAAGGTTGCAATTTAGTTGAAATTGAATTGCAATTTCACGTTGAATAAGCCGGTCGGCATCCTGCTAGCAACGTAGCCGCTATCCCGTAAGAAGCAACTGCCCGATGTAAAATACCTTTTGACATGTAATCCTTTTACTTGTTCCACAGTTCACATGGATTCAATGGAAAGCATGTCAAAATAATGTTAGCAAATAATGTGCGTACCTTGCTTGCAGATGCACAAACAATTGCTTTAGCGATTGCGATATCCCAATGAGTATAATTTTCAAGTAATGCTTGACCGATTAGTATTAGACATCCGCGATCTTTCTCCGATTATGTCTTTCTCCGATCTTTCTCTCCGATCTTTCTCTGAATGTATTTTTCCTTCCGTTCCTTCTCGCGTTGGTGGATTTACTGCCCCATTGAGCCGCCCAAGCATTGAAATCGCTATATTAATCGGAGGAAGATCGCGGATGTCTAATACTAATCGGTCAAGCATTACTTGAAAGTTATACTCATTGGGATATCCAAGCAGGAAAGCTAATGCGGAGTCTATTATTGACATAACATTCATTTCCGACTACATGGCGCAAGCTACGAGTTGGTGTGCCAGCGAATATTACACACATAGCGACACGAGGCAATAATAATTAACATTGCCCAACGCCGAAATTTTTAAACTCGACTGCGGTTTCCTACAGTGGCGTGACTGACTTCACGACCATTGTTCGCCCGCTCACTTCCTTACTATAGAAGGGAAAGCACTGGAACTGGACCGTCACACAAGAGATCGCCTTCGAGCAATTGAAGCAGAAACTTACAGAGGCACCTGTGCTCGCTTGCCCGGACTTCACCAAGTCAGATACCCTGCAAACAGCCTGCAGCGATGGCGGACTAGGCGCGGTCCTAACTTAGACATTCAAAGGACAAGCCGAAAAAATTTACACATTAACCGAAAAGGAATGTCTGTCGATGGTGTGAGGATATAGACAACCCATCCAGAAGAATCGCGAGGTGGGCGCTGGAACTTCAACAATATCGATTTGATGTTCACTATCACCTAGGGAAGTTCAATGTTGTAGCCGACGCTTTATCTCGGCAACCACCGGAGCGATCATGCGGGTGGATTACGAAAGTGAATTTAAAACTACAGCACGATCCACAACTACTGCCGGATTACACTGAAGAAAATGGGCAGGTTTATAGACACGTCCTTTCAAGAAACAACTCAACTCTGGCTCTGTGCGTGCCAAAAAGATCAACTACTACAAGAGTATTAAGCGAGTGCCAGGACAGCCCGAGCGCCAGACATCGGGGCGTACGCAAGATGATCAACAGAGTCATGAACCGCTACTACTGCCCAAAAATGACTAGGGATATCACAGCAAGTGCCACCCGGAAAAATGTTAAGCCAAATCGCTGACGAACAATGCTCGTTTGCTTGGGCCGACTTCATGGGACTGCTTCGCACTCGTCTTCTTCGATAAATTTTTGAAATGGGTGGAAGTCATCCCACTGCGAAAAGCCAACACCGAGGGTCTACTTAAGGCATTCCTCGAGAGGCTAATCGCTCATTTTGGAGCACCGCAAGTGTTTCTATCCCACAACGGCACTGAATTCACGAGTCGCAAGTTAAGAAGTTTTTTAGAGGAGACTGACACAAAACAACTGCACCGTAAAGACGATGATCGCGCAGTTCACAGGTGAGAATCGATGAACATGGGATGAGTTACAACCGGAGCTGGCACTGGCAGTCAACTCGTCCAAATCAGACACCACAGGTTACAGCCTCGCTTACCTGATCCAAGTCCGCGAGATGCGCCTGCCACAGCCACTCTCGCCAGAAGAAAGAGCAACGTGTTTACTAAGCGCTTACGAGACAGGGAGGAGACGGATGCAGCAGGCGTCAATCACACAGGCACGCCACTACGACTTGCGCCGTCGAAACTGGCAACCACAGGTAGGAGCAATGGTTTGGGTCAAAGCGCACCACCTCTCAAAAGCTGCGGACAACTTCGCCGCCAAGTTAGCGCCTAAATACGACGGACCATCTAAAATTATAATTTTTAATTCTCTTCTATCTCTTTCAAAGATAGAAGAGAAAGAACCGAAAACTACAGTGAAACACAGAAAACATTGAGTGAATAACAATAGTGAACAACTACAACAGCGAACAACACGTGCAAAACATACGCAACAGGTCCCTATTGTAGCTTCCATGCAAGAAGCATCTCGTGAGGATTATGTTCAACAGTTGTCCGTTGCAGACGAAGCCATGATCGCCCGCAGAATCCATAGAAGCGCTGCACCATCACCCGCCGAGAAGACAGTTACAAACGACCAAACACTCTTCACCTGCTTCTCGGGTCCATGTGGAATCACCATTGGGACGTACGATTACACGTGCCTTGGCGGCTCACAGTACATCAACGACGTGATCGTCGATTTTTACCTGGCCTGGCTCACGCAACATTCAGTAGAGTTGCGGAAAGGTAAGATTCACACATTCAGTACTCACTTCTATGGATAGCTTCTCCGTCGCAATACGACGTCGACGCCTGAAGAGAAGAACTACAGAGTCCGGAGGTGGGCAAAAATAATACGGCTACTCGAGAAACGGTACATCTCGTTCCCGTCAACGCAGAAAGCCACTGGTACCTCATCGCAGGGTGCCTCGACCACGATAGATACATGAACGTGCGCCAGTGGGTTGCATATATCTTCGACTCACTACCATTCCGATCCCGAATATACGCCGGACACCACATCCGAGAATATCTACGATACGAGGCAATCCAGAAATATCCCGATATCGACCCGAAAATTTTCGACTGCGATCGCTTTACGGTAAGGAGGTTCTTACCAGGCGCTGACATCGCGTAGAGGTCGTATTTGGCAGAGCTCATAAGACTCCTCGCCAACCACTGTGCAAAGGCACAACACTTAACCAAGTTGTTTACGTACACAGCAACCGAGTCTTATGAAGCCCACGGGCAAGTGCGTAACGATGACGCCGCAGTCGCAGATATATGCGATATCCAGTGCTTTACGTCCGCCGCAACCACATCTTATTCCCAGTTACCACCAACCAGTTCAACGACGCGGTAACTGACGGCATGAACACTCTTAATATCATCGCTACACAAGAAATGGATCTGGTTAGCCCAGTCGCCACCACCCAGTTCAACGACGCGGTAAATGACGTCGTGAACACTTTTAATATCCTCGCACCACAAGAAATGCAGCCGGAACCCACTCTGGATGAGTGGTGCGGCGACAACCTAATAACGCTTGCCACGATCACCTGCGACGACACCGCGGGTCACATACAACTGCATCCGAGTGATAACTAAGCGTTGGTCATCTACGACGCCTCGCCATTCCAAGCGCAACCAGAGGCTGAACCAGCAGAAGGTTCGGGAGATATATTGCACGAGGAGTTGCAGATCCAAATCTCGGAAACCCTTCGCACACGCAACTGCGGTGCCAAAGTCCGCTTCGCACGCGTCATCAGAGGTTCACGCTACCAGGTGACTGTCAAGACATCTGGGGAAACACTCGTCACCATTCGCCCGACGAAGTTGAAAAAAAATTTAGAAACTAAATTTCACTCACACACAACGTAAACTCGTGCTGCCAACACAAGGACTCTGCGGATAACACTTGGATACTAATATAAGAATACACTTCATGAATATATTCTAATATCCATGAAACAGTTAAGAACTCATTATTACGCTTCGAGATTTATAATCATACTTTAAGACTTGAACAGGACTACATTTTGAATATTTATAAATTCTTTCAATATTAACTTTCTTATATAGTTAACTTTCAATGAGAACTTATTATTACGCTTTAATGTATGAATTGATGAAAACTTGTTACTTGAAATATATTGCTTTGATATTAGGAAATATGTGAGTCCTTTTAATACTTAGTTAGATTTATGAAATTGGTGAAATGTGTAACACTATTATTTATATTATTTAATTCCTCCAATACACATGTACGAATAAGTAATAGAATATAAGAGAATTGAATTGTATAAATTTGAATAGAAAGTTTAGTGGACCACACATACATGTGGGATTTTTATTTATTTATTGAGAAAATATGAAAAACTGTACACTAAAGTAATTGTAATAAAAGTTAATTAATTGTAAATTCAAAGAAATATGTAAAACGGTGTCTGCGTCTTGTCCACGTGCTTCTACAGTTCTGCGTGCACTGCCATTGCAATGATGGAATTCTGGAACGTTCAGAAATGCTCACCACACTCAGTCATCCATGCTACTCATCTGCCGTGAAATGTGTAACACTATTATTTATATTATTTAATTCCTCCAATACACATGTACGAATAAGTAATAGAATATAAGAGAATTGAATTGTATAAATTTGAATAGAAAGTTTAGTGGACCACACATACATGTAGGATTTTTATTTATTTATTGAGAAAATATGAAAAACTGTACACTAAAGTAATTGTAATAAAAGTTAATTAATTGTAAATTCAAAGAAATATGTAAAACGGTGTCCGCGTCTTGTCCACGTGCTTCTACAGTTCTGCGTGCACTGCCATTGCAATGATGGAATTCTGGAACGTTCAGAAATGCTCACCACACTCAGTCATCCATGCTACTCATCTGCCGCAGATGAGTGTACAATTATGTCATCATTACCCTCAACCTGCGTATAGTTAAAATAGTCGTCATCGGAGATTACGTTTTTTGCCCACGGTTTCATCTTATCAGCACTGGTATTGGTTGAGTTTGGACCTTAGTGATTGTCAACCTTCCTAACATCGTAGCGATCGAATCCTTTTACAGCGGTAACCTCGTACGGACCAAAGAACTTCGGACGAATTTTGAGGCCAGTGCCGAATTGTACTCGTTCGATTGCTACAAGATCACCGACTCGATACTTCGTCGCTTGTCGGCGTGTTTTGTTGAACTGCTTTGCGTTCTCTGCTTGTAGTTTCGCTATCGCACACTTAGCCTGTTGGCGCTGCTCTAACCGCTCCTCGTCGTACTGCTTCCGGATTTCGTCTTCTATTAATTCCATTAGCTGCAAATCCATATCTGATCTCATCTTGGTTCCGACCATCAAATGGAACGGAGTCGTTTTGATGAAGTGGTGATACGTTGAATTCAAAAGTATTTGAAGTGGTTTAACATTCCGAAACCATTTTTCAGGATGCTCCAGCGACTACTTCGTCAAACATGAGATAACAACTGAGTGTAGTCGCTCAACTTGACCGTTGCCTCGTGGTACGCCAACGGTTATTAAGTGAATTTTTAAGTCACTTAATAACAATAAGTCGTAAAATCATTTCATATAAAAGCTCCTCCTCTATCTGCAATAATGTTACATGGATAGCCAAAAGTCTCCGCGATTACTTCGGTGTTCTGTATAACTTCATTAGCTGCTAGGGTTTTCGTTGGAAAAAGCCAACAAAACTTTGTGAAGCCGTCAATAAACGCTAAAATGTATCGATATCCTTTCTTGGTATCCTGCATCAGGCCTAGATGGTCCACATGAAAAGTTCCAAACGGAACTTCGCCTTTCGGTATTGGATGTAGTAGACCTTCAGCTTTGCCTCGCTTCCGATCTGCCAAAATGCACTTCACACAACTTGCAACACATCTTGTCAGACGTCTCTCAAGGTCAGGTATAAAAAATTCTCGCGTCAGCTTTTCCTTCATTTTCGACACGCTGAAATGGCCTTGTTCATGTGTTTCCCTAATAACGGTGGACCTCATAACTTCTGGAACGAAATACAACATATTATTATTAACTACTTTGCATAACAAACCATGTTGAATTGTGAAGTCCTTGTACGGTCCGCTCTTAAGTACTTCAATAATAGCGTTCAAACTTTCATCGTTCTGCTGTGCTTCAAGTAACCTTCTCAGAATATGACTGTTGTCCTTCAAGCACATGACTTCTGGATTACGGCTCAAGGCGTCAACATGTTTCATGCTTGATCCCGAACGATGTGCTATCCAATAAACGAATTCTTCAAGAAGAAGTGTTAGATCCATCGCGCTACTCTAGTTGTTAGATCCCTTTTTTTCATCGTACATTCAAAGGCCTTACAATCTGACACTATCTTAAATCGTTGACCCAGGAGATAAATTCGGAACTTTTTTACAGATTCAATCATAGCTAACACTTCCAATTCGTAGCTTGAATAATTCTTCTAAGCATCTGTCGTACTTCTGCTCATATAAAAAACAGGGTGAAGAGCGTCATCACCCTCGTTTCGCTGCAACAATACTGCACCATAACCTTGTCTGCTGGCATCAGTATGTAACTCAGTATAGTTTCCACAGTTGAATATTTTTAACACCGGTTTTGTCATCAGCGCATTTTTCAAGTCGCGTAGAGCAGCTAGCTCCACTCCGTTCGTTTTAACTCGTCCTCCAGTTTTTATTAATTCGGTCAGTGGCTTCGCCCTTAGTGCAAACTGCGGAATGTACTTCCTAAAATATCCAGCAAGTCCTAGAAAACTCTGAAGCTGCTTTGCTGTAGTAGGTACAGGGAAATTAGCCACAGCTTTTGTCTTTGAATTAGATGGTGAAACGGTTCCGCTGCAAATCCGTTGTCCTAAGTACTCTATCTTCGGGTGAAGAATATGACATTTTTTCCACTTTATTTTTAAACCATGTTTTGATGTTACGTCGATCACTTTTCCAAATTATTCAGCCCTTCACTAATGGTTCTGGATGGAATCACTATATCGTCGATGTATATTATAGTAACTTCTTCTTTTATAAGATCACTGAATATACAATTTATGTACTTATGGAAGACCGCTAAAGAGTTGCATAAGCCAAAAGGAGCTTCAAGAATTGAAATTGTCCATCTTGCGTTACAAAGGACGTATATTTTCTACTTTTCTCCTCGACGCCAACATGAAAGAATCCATTTTCTAAATAGAGTGTCGTGAACCATTGTGCATTTTGTAGCCGATCGATTTGGTCTTCGATACCGGCAATGAAAATCGGTCCTTATGAATCAGTTTGTTTACAGCTCGAAAATCTACGCACAGTCGGTGCGTTCCATCTTTCTTTTTAACGAGCACTACTTGGCTAGCGTAGTCCGACACGCTCTCGCGTACAATTCCATCTCGAATCCATTGCTTAACTTGCTTCTGAATTATTTCCCTTTCTACTGGAGGAAATCGCCTTGGAGTCCTGAATACTGTCTTATCGTCGATTGGCACAATTTTCATTGTTATTGGTAATTCCTTGGGTTCGGCTAGTGTATAATTCATGATTAGTTCTCTCACTTTGTGACGCACGTTGGCTTCTTGTATATGTGACAATTCAACACATTTTTGGTCTTACGTTATCAATATATCCATTTTGGCTAGAAAGCAATTCGCTTCTTCACCATTTCCGGACGCTTCCAGCGTAAATTCCTCCTTGATATTTGAAACGTTTATTTTTCCTTTGACAATATTAACAACAGCTTTGTCGAGTAGATTCCAATTATAACATCGGGACCAGCAAATCGATCACTAACAATACAAAATTCTACTTCGTTGAAGACAGCACCGTCTATGCTAACATTTCCTATACATAAGCCTTCAGTAACGATATTAGCTCCAATACCTGTCAAAGAAAGACGGGAATCTATGCAAACAAATTGTGGATGGATGTTATTTACTTGACTCTTCTTTAATAGACAGACATCGCTTCCAGTATCTATTAGTCCACCAAGTACAAATCCATTTATAATAATAGAGTGTAAAGTATTAGCAATTTGCACCATATTTGCAGACGGTGGTCTTCGAGCTGGACAGTCTGGTCGTCGGTGTCCGAAATTGTTGCAACCAAAGCACTTTGGTCCTCTAGACTTCTCTGGGCAACCGTATGACTCGTGTTCCGAAGATCCACAATTAAAGCAATAACGGATTCTATTGTTGTTGCTATTCTTTCGGTCAATTTTTCGTGAATATGTCATCGAATCGTCATGTTTAACCTTACTAATATTGTTACGTTCGCTACCGCTCTTTATTTGCTCGTAAACCAACATATTCTCTTAAAATTCGGTAACTGTACGAGCACCATATAAAACCATCTTGTTGGCTGCGTGTCTTTAATACCATCGATCACATAACATAACACCGAACCGTTATCGACGTTGCCTTGGCTTGCTATTTCTAGCATGCGGTATAGAAATTCACGAAGAGATTCATCAGCTCTTTTCGTGGCTTCTCGAAGGGTTTTATGAATTTCCGAACTGGAAAATTCTTTTCCAAATTCAGCTAAGAGTGCATTTTTCAATTGATTGTATGAAACCGACTTTGCCTCACATTCAATAAATAATTTTGCTACTCCCGACAATGATTTTTTGCAAAACACGAAGCGTTGCTTACTGTTCCAAGGAAATGCGTTGGCGTAAGTTTCGAAATCATCAATCCACGTTTTTATATTTATTGTACGATCAACTGAATATTTCCGAACTATATTTTCAACGTCACTTAATCTAAAATCCGCATTCGAATCGTTAAAATCCATCGTACTTGGCGGTGAACTCATCTCCACTGCTGAATTACTTTTTTGCAAACTTTTCCGACTGCGCGATCCCATTCCTTTTCTTCTCAAATCCCGGTTGAGCCCCAAATGTGGGATTTTTATTTATTTATTGAGAAAATAAGAAAAAACTGTACACTAAAGTAATTGTAATAAAAGTTAATTGGTTGTAAATTCAAAGAAATATGTAAAACGGTGTCCGCGTCTCGTCCACGTGCTTCTACGGTTCTGCGTGCACTGCCATTGGAATGATGGAATTCTGGAAAGTTCAGAAATGTTCACCACATATATAGATATATATCTATTTTTCGCTCATTTAATTGTTGTTGTTGGCTTCTCTTTCCCTTTAATTTTTATCATTGTTGTAATAGGACTCTTGATGCTTACTACTTTGTATGGCCCTATCCATATTGGAGACAATTTATTTGTTTTACTCTGATTTTTAATTAAAACACTATCTCCTACATTGAATTCTACTAAATTTAATTTATTGTGATATTGTGTTTTGGACATCAGTTTTGACTTTTCCTGATTCTTTCTTACTATTTCGTGCGCTCTTTGTATTTGGAATTTTAACACTTTATTGGGATCTTCCACATTATATAATGGACTACATTTTCTCCTCAGATTCGTTGGCAACTCTATATCAAAACCAAAAAGTGTGCGAAGAGGTGTCTGTTTGGCCGTAATGTGAGCTGTGTGGTTGTGAACGTGCATCGCTGCAGTCAGCCCAATTCGAGCCATCTTCTTTTGCGAAACTACGTAAATATTCGGCTAAAGGCCGATGACTCCTTTCTAGCGAATCATTAGCTTGCGGATAGTACGGCGTAATGTGTAATTTTTTAATGCCTAAAAGTTTGCATGTATACGAGAATAATTTTGACATGAAGTTGGTTCCGTTATCAGTGATAAGAACTCTTGGAATGCCGTAACGCGTAATAATCTCATCGTTAAAAGCCCTAGCTACTGTGCTCGCTTCTGGGTCTGGGATGACTTTTGTTCATCTGGCATTTTGGACAAGTTTTAAAAAAGTCCTTTATCTGCTTCTGCATACCTGCCCACCTATATTCCTGTCGAATTCGAAGGTAAGTTTTTACCGTGCCTTGATGACCACCAAGTGGTGTCTGATGGAAGTCTTTTAGATCTGTTAACAAAATAATATCTTACTATCGACTATCGGGTTCTACAGACATTAAAGTTGCTTTAGTGTTATCTATACCAGAGCTATTTTGTTCTTTCGCGTTCGAGCGTGTCTGTACTGCTGTAACGGTATTGCTTGCCTTGGGTATCCTGCTTAATGCATCAACATTCAAGTTTGTTTTCCCTGGCCTATAGATTATTTCGAAGTCGTATTCTGACAACTTCTGCCTAAATCTTTGCAATCTTGAAGTCTGATCTTTTAAATTAGCTATTCTCTTTAATGGTTGGTGGTCTGTACAAGTTTTGAAATGTCTTCCTAGTAGATAAGCTCTCAAATTTTTAGTTGCCCAAACAATTGCTAAAAACTCTTTTTCTATTGTAGAATACCCTTTTTCTGTATCACTTAATGTTCGGCTGGCGAAAGCTATTGGTTTATCTTCGCCGACTCTTCCTTGAGAGAGCACTGCGCCTAATGCTTCATTACTAGCATCCGTGCTTAATAGAAATTCTTTTGAAAAATCGGGGTATGCAAATAGTGGTTGTGAAGTAATGGCTGCCTTCAAGATGTCAAATGCTTTTTGACAGTTTTCAGTCCAAATAAACTTTACATTTTCCCTTAATAATTTACTAATTGGTAACGTTACCTTGCCGTGTCAGGATGAATTTTCTATAATAATTTACTAACCCTAAGAAAGCCTGCACTTTCTTTACGTTTTTTGGAGGTGGAATGTTTTTAACGCATTCCACTTTGCTTGGATCGGGGAGGGCTCCGTTTTCTGAATATTTATGACCCAAATAAATGATAACGCGTCTCAAAAACTGGCATTTACTAACATTCAACTTTAAATTATTTGCTCTTAGAACTTCAAAAACTTTCGCTAATCTGTATGCATGCTGATCTAAGTTGCTACCGTATATGACTATGTCATCTAAATAGACGAAACAGTCTATTCCTTGTAATCCTGTTAGCACGTGATTCATTAATCTCTGAAAAGTGGCGGGTGCCCCTGTTAATCCGAAAGGCATTCTTTTAAATTCGAAATGTCCTAATGCTGGGCTGAAGGCTGTTTTTTCCCTATCATTGTCATTTACTAAGACTTGATGGTAGCCGCTAGCTAAATCTAGAGTTGAAAAATACTACTACCTAATTGGTCTAAAATGTCGTCAATCCTGGGTAATGGAAAAACCTGTTTAATTGTAGCGTTATTAATTTCCTATAATCGACAACCATACGCCATTTCTTTTCGCCATCTTTTCCACATTTTTTGGAACTTATAATAATGGAGAATTCCAGGGTGATTTACTTGGAGTTATTATGTCGTCTTCAAGCAACTTATTAATTTGTTTATTAACTGCTTCCATATGTGTATGGGGAAGTCGGTACTGTCTTTGATTAATTGGTACCTGGTGCCTATGTGCTCTATTGCTGTGGTGTACGTCAATTTGTCTCCATCTAATAGAAAAATGTCATTATATTCTTTACATAAGTTGCTTATGGACTCTCTTTCCTCTTTATTCAAGGAAAGATCCAAATCTAATTCGTGCATTAAAACTTTTAATCTTTGTGTAATATTTGAGCTAACCACACTGTTAATGTTTGTATAATTTTTCGGTATTTCATACTTACAAAAATCGCTGAATTCTGGAACGAAGTTGTCACTCAGAGTAAAATCTTCTTCCGTTGAATTTAAGATCGGAACGTTAACTTCATTATTTGTTACACTTACTAACGCCTATCCTAAGAACACACCTGGGGAGATTTGAGTTTTGTGGATCACCACTTCTCGAAGTTTGGTTTTTAGATTCATTTTTATAAAACATGTTGATCTGGCTTTTATCACTCCTCGTGCCGCGGGTGATAATTTATTTTCTGATTTTACTAATGGCAAACTAGCTATTTGCTCTCCTTTTGGAGTAATTATTTTTAATTCTTTTTTAATTGAATCTAATATGGACTTATTCCATAGGTTGTCCCTGCCAAGTATCCCGTCGCCTGGCAATCCTTGTTCAAGTGAAACCGTATGTAACGTTAAATCAAGGCATGTCCAGTCTTTATGGGTAACGTTAACAGTTCCCTTAGTGGTTGCACAACCCCTGAAAGCTCCATTTAAAACTCGCTTTTCAGAATGATCAATTAATACATCCCTTTTAATGGACTTCTCTTTTACTAAGCTGGTGTCTGCTCCTGTATCAACCAAAAAGATAAGTTTTGCATTAGTTGCTTTTGCACAAGGAAATTCAATGAACACATCATCCTCTAGATTATTGTTGTAGCGACACTCACTTTTATTGTCTTCATTACTTTTGAAATTATTTGTTGTGCCAAATTCCTGTTTTTCTTTTTCTTGTATACTTTTTCTTTCACATTCTTGAATATTTATATTTGGTTTTACTATTCTTAAGTCTTCTAACCTTACCCAGTGTCCTGGTCTATTGCACCAATGGCATGTAATGTGCGTATTAGTTTTATCTTTATTGGGGACTTTTGTTATTGGTTTGGGTTGATCTAGTCCTTTTTGGAAGCCGCCTTCTTTCCATTTTTGAATGGAATCCCACTTGCTTCTGCTGTTATTTAGCCAATATACTTGTCGACCTCTGTGTTGTTGGTCTTCCCTTTTAAAAGGATTTTCGTTGATTTGCGAAACATTTTTACATTTGAAGTTAGTCTCATGGCCATATTTGCCGCATTCTTGACAGTATGGCGTGTCCGTCTTACTAGGCAATCTTCTCTTGCATGTCCCTTCCTGTTACAGAAACTACAAGTAATATTTTGCATTGATTGCCCATTGCCGTTCTGCACAGTCTTTTTCCATTGGCCTTTCAATTCTGGTGAACCTTCATCCTTTCTATAGCGCGGACTAAGGAATGGTTTCCTCTGATTGGAATAATTACTTAACGGGTTTTTGACCACGCAAATAATGTCTCTTTATTGCATTATGCAGGCGCTGTTTCGACGACGCAAATAATGTCTCTTTATTGCATTATTCAGGCGCTGTTTAACGCATGCTATGAAGTCTTGGATCTCTGTGTCCTTGATATTTCTGTGTGCTAGATCGCAACCTTCAATAAATTTATATACTTCATTTCGGAGCTCAATAGATGGTGCACCCGAAAATAATGGTACGAACCTATTCACTATTTTTGCTGTCTTCTATCCCCATTTTACTTAAATTTTTATTATCGTTGTTCTTTGTATTGGATGTGATTGCCTCTGTTGCAGTATTTTCCCTCTCTTTGCTTGGCTCCTCGTCGTGATGTTTGGAACTTCGCAAGATCGCTATCTGCTTTCTCAACAAGCCGTTTTCTGCCTCAAGTTGTTTAATTTCTTGTGCCTCTGAACTTGTGGATCCCTCTTTACGATTGTCTGGTGAATTTTTTGGGAAAACCTCCTCTTGTGTACCGAGTATTTTCCTTTTCCTCGAAACTGCTCGTTTTCGAGTTCTAATTGTCGAAGACTGTCTTCTTGCAAGTCCCTACTTGCCAAATAACTGTCGTACCTACCTTTCAAACAGTTGAATTCTTTCTTCCACGCGCTTATTTCTGTTGTAATTGTCGCATTTTTATTTTCTAGGAAGATAACTATTTCGTCGACAATCAAATCCGCCTCTTCTATCTTGGAAATATCTTTCACAGAATTTATTTGCGATTTAATTAACTCAATTGTTTCCCTATTACTTACTGTACGTGTAAGACTTTTCCAGAATTTTTCTACAAACCTGTCTAACTGACCAGATAATGCTTGATATTTCGATACTAGCTGTTCATATTCCTTATACATTTATTAATATCAATTTGCATTGTCCACTCTTAACTATCTTAATAACTTCAATACCTCTCTTCAATTATGTAACTATGAACTTCTTTGAAATTTAATATCTATTCCACGCCAATTAATATTTTTCCCGTGATCTACAATTTAACTTGTCTCGAATATTTGTTACTTTTCTGGTTTACTATGACTCGTGCTATTAAAACAATTTCGTTTCACTTGTTTTTTATTTTATTTTCCGCAGAACTTAAATTTTAGTTTCTCAAGCTACTTGCACTTGAAAAAATTTCAAACAACGCATTACATTTTTATGCTTCAGCGCGAGCTATCATATTGCATTCGATTTCTTAAAACCTGTCCGCGCGTGTTAAACAACTCGTCAGCAATTGTTTAATTGCTGTTTTTTTTCCGTTTCTTTTCCTTTTCCGTTGTTCCTTTTTGCTTTTAATATTTTTCGGCTTGCAATCTGAACAGGGAGTGAAGCGACAGCGCTTCTTCGTTTAGCCGCGGTTACTTGCTAGCTTAAATTGCTGGCTCAAATTTAAATTCTATACTTTTTGTTTTATTAATTTTCGTTTTCCGTTCGTATAAAAAGTTAAGCTTCTGTTTCGGTCGAAATGTTTATTTATAAAATATTTTATCTAGCTGCTATAAAAACAGTTTAAAATTTTCATTAAGACAATTTATTTTTAGTTCTTCCTATTCGACATTTCTTTTTCCTTATTATAAATTTCCTGCCAAATCCTGTTCGCTTCTTCCCAAGAGATGGAAGTCTCCTTTTCTGAAATCAAGGCTCTAAGGTGCGCGAGCCTTCTTCGATCCTTAACTAGTTTTACTCCTCGGCGTTTCTTCTTGTTTGCTGTCGTAGTGTTTGGAATAAAACACGCTGCTTCCTCTTTTTTCCGTGCCTATCGTTTGTTGTATTCCTTCAGCGTTATCCTATTGGGGCCTTGCTTCTTAATTGTTTCTGGAAAGTACTTTGGTGCGTCCTCGTCTATTTTCCCTGGTATGTATTCTTCCATCTATGGTTGAAAATCCCACACTAAATTACTTCATGAAACACAAAATTGCTTAAATATCACTATACTTAATTAAATGATCTTTTTCTATGATCACTAGATAATTAAAACGCATTCGGAGTCAATAATATAAATCTTTATTCTGAACACTATTGTGACTCCGATTTATGGTTCGTATAATCTCTATGTTTTAATCAAAAACAAAATTTTTCCTTTGTTCTTTTGGTGCGTCCTTACACGACAAAAGGATATCTCAACATAAAAACTTGTCAAAAACTTTTTTAAAACTTAAAAACGACTGTTGAAAAACTTCCCGAGCGAAAGGGTCGACCTCAGCAAAGATTTTGTCCGGCGTAGAACGCCATTGGACAGACAAGGCTGCCTTGCTTGACGCTGGCACTCCTTTACTTGGCTCCAAATCAAGCCTCGCGACGAATTGCAATAGGCACTTACAATTTTTTTTTTATATGTTATGTATATTCACTATACGTACCGTAAGTGCTATGTCCTTTTCCTTGTATTTCTTGGTTTATTTCTGGTCCTTCGAGCGATCCTTGGCTCGTGAAAACCGGCTGCGCCAAATTGTTGTGTCTCCCGAGTAGTGGATAACAGCCTGTTGAGAATGGGAAAACACTTATGAAAACACTTGCGTTGTTATTTAATCAAAAGTCTGTTTTATTATATCGTTGACCGAGCACCGGTCACTTTAAAATCTACAACACTTCTGACTTAAAATCCTTCATCATTAGCTTTTACATTAACTTCGGCGTCGACAGGTGACGCCGCTGAAGTAGGTCAGTTATATGTATGTCGCAATCTCAAAACTTCTTAATTCGCGAAATTAATATTTTATTGATATTAATTTCGCAATCGCATGTTCTACTTTTCTAAGTAGAACTCTTATGTTCCGCTTTGCAATTTTCTTTAGTTGCGCTTCTTTTTAATGTTCTCTTTATTAAAAGCTTAAACTCAAAACTTCTGCCTAAAAGTATTCTTACTTGTTTAACTTCGAATTACTCATATTATTCAATAATTCGAAGTTAACATAATTAGTCATTCGTTTCATTTGTTTTTAACAACAGCGAAGCAAAAGTGCTGCGCTTGCATTTTAACGGTTCTTGGCTTGCTTCGACTATTCCGTTATTTGAGTCGATCGTGGCCTTGAACTTATTATGTTTAAGGTGGCCGTGAATATTCTAGTTCCGTTAAATTGTAACTTATACGTTGATATTGCGACATACAACATTAGATCGCTACAAACGCAAAAACTGATTTCACTAAGTATAGAAAAATTAAAGAATCTTGGTTTTCTTGTAACCAAAGAAAAGAAAACCTTTCAGCTAACGCTGCCTGCATCGACCATCGTTTCGGCCGCAGACCTTTTCAGCGACGGCAGTCCTTTGAAAAGATATCTCCTCGTTTCGCTTGTGCGAGAAAGAGTGCGTTGTTGTTGATTGTTTACATTCAGCTGTTATAACGATTTGAAGTCAGAAACTACCGCCGTTTGATGGTGCATTTGTTTTAATAGAATGAATATTGGTACTAAAATCTAATTAGTAGAATGAAAATTAAAAGTTAGTTAACTCTTAGACGGTAGCACGAATTTTGATGCGGTTTTCGCCATTCTCCTCAGAAGTGTTTCTATTATTCGTTCTTGTACAAAATATTTAAAAATTTCGTTTTCTATAATTTTGCATCTCAAATGGGATGCTTCATATTTATTAGACTTTTGCTTCGCACATACAAGTTTTCTTAAATGGCCAATGGAAGAACATTGCCTATGAGACCCTGTATCTATCACACCATTTATTGGCGTCAGGCAGACGGATTATATTCTAGCGGACAAAACTAAGGAATATGATTTTGCTGCTGACATCCTGTTGCTACTTTAAAGTTTGTATTGTAAGACAATTTTCACTGAAGATGGTAAAATTTTATGCCTGTTCTGCTGTAACCCTTTAAGCATGCAAAAGCGTATTACAAACAAAACACCAAAAGAAAACCGCCTCGCTCAGACATACATACATATTTACATATGTATATTCTTCAATGTTGTTCGTTTCGTATACTCTTTACGATTCTCGTTATGGTATTTGGGATTTTCCATCAATTAAGACGATGAAGTGTCAGCTGGCCAAAAAAAACGATATATTTGCGCCAACGAAAAGATAACGCTTGAAACTGGAAGCAGCTTTCAAACAATAAAAGCGGCATATTTTTATTTCTAACTACGGCTGTTTTCGTTTCGAAATTTCCAAATGCATTTCAAAATTGAGACCGAAGTTTTTTTATATGCATTCAGATTTCGGATATTTTGTTAAAGCACAACCATTCCTGCCCGAAAATACTTAATGAAATAATGAAAAGGTTTACGTTTTAGCATTTATTAATATAAAACTTTTCCTTAAATATACGTGACATTTCAGTTACACTTTAAAAATGTATTACAATTTATTTACTGTTTATCACTTACTTACATTTATTTATTGTCAATATTTTCAATCAACGCGCTATTAAGTCTTAGCAGGAGAATGGCAAAAACCGCATCAAAATCTGTGCTACCGTCTAATAGTTAACTAACTTTTAATTTTCATGCTACTTATTACCACCAAACGGCGGTAGTTTTTGCATTCAAATCGTTATAACAGCTGAATGTAAACAATCAACAACAACGCACTCTTTCTCGCACAAGCGAAACGAGGAGATGTTTTTTCAAAGGATTGCCGTCGCTGAAAAGGTCTGCGGCCGAAACGATGATCGATGCAAGCAGCGTTCGCTGAAAGGTTTTCTTTTCTTTGACTAAAAGAAAACCAAGATTCTTTAATTTTTCTATACTTAGTGAAATCAGTTTTTGCGTTTGTAGCGATCTAATCATCATATCCTTCTACAGTTTCTCATATGCTTTATTAAGATTTAGAATCTTATTTTACAAAAAACTTCAAAATCATGGTCTCAAATACTTCTGCAGATGAAACTCTATATACGTATAGATATACATATGTAGTAGTAGTTATTTTGTGATTACATATTAGTTTTAGTCGTCATTACAAAACCGTATTCAACCTTATTCTATTTTCACAAAAAGTTTTTATAGTATGGCAATACCGCGTGCGTATGCGTGCGCTAAAAAAATTTCTAAGCGCACACGTCCACGTCCTTACTCAGCGTCGAAAAAGAACCTGGAAAGAAACAGTAAAAACCGGTTGAAATCGGCAGCCTCCCATATACTGTGGCGTATGGGAGAGTTCCTTTATATCTTTCGTTACTGTGATAAATTTAACAGTTACATAATACAAAAGCTCTACATATTAAAACTCTACAGTAATTATAAACACAAAAAAATACAAATACAAAAACTGCTATGCGCTGAAGTAATGGCTCTGATGATTGCCTACTGCCGTCGTTCCTTTTGATACCTCTCGTGTCCTTGGAATAGCTTCTTGATTGCGAAAATGTTCGGCTGTTAGGGATTCCAAAATATTTCTAGCGTTGAAATTCTTCCGTGTTCTGATACCAAATAAGGTGTCAAGCCGCTCACGGTATATTTTCCGTTCGATATGCACACTTCTTGAAGATGCTTTACAGCCACATTCCCGATACTCGCTCGCGTCTCACACGCTCCGTAGTTGTTTATTCTCTTTTGTGGTTTTCGTAGTTTTTCTTTGTATTTGACGCCAGCGTCGATGGTTTTTGAAGAAAAACTACGAAAACCACAAAAGAGAATAAACAACTACGGAGCGTCTGAGACGCGAGCGAGTATCGGGAATGTGGCTGTTAATTTCTTTTAAAATGTTGTTTGAACAATAAATTGGCATAATCCAACTTTTTCTAGTCAAAGAATGCACCAATGTTCATGGATAAAAGATTCCGCCGTTTTTTTTTTCTCTTCTAATTAATGCGGCAACGGTTTCATCAAAATCTCTTTATTACTTCACCTGTCAACAGGCAGAACTTGAATCACCCGCTTCATTAATTTTCTCTTTCCTCTAGCCTACCGTGCTCAATTCTTTTTTTTCATATCATTTCCCAAGACACTTCCCGTCCAAAGCTCAATCCCCTACCTCAGGAGACCAGCATAATGCGTTTCTATTTTATCGTGTAAATTAGAAGACATATGTTTGAATACTGTTTTTTTATTTTTAAACTTTTTAATGGCAGACCGTCACACATCCTGTTCTTATCACTAACAATCATTATTTTTAGTAACGCAAGAAATATTTATCTTTGGTTTGTCTATTTACGTTTACTGCGGCCGTGGCCTAATAATGCGCACTGTCTCTTGTATCTAGTGGACTGTATTTTTGTGTTGTGTTTCATTTAATATATAATTTCCGGTGTTCATTTCTGAACATTATTACGAGGGGAAAGAGGAAGAGGAGGGGAGAAGTCTATCTTAACTGTAAGAAAAATTAATATCACAAAAATTAATATTAGTGATGTGTGTCCGGTTATTGTGTGAAGCTTCAGTTCCTTTAGTTCTATGTGCGTCCCTTCCAGAGTCTCCAGATGTTTTCTCATCTCGTGTATGTTGAGGCTGTTATTTATCATCGTCGTATCTGGTGGCCTGATCTGGTTCTCATTTAATACACTAATGTTTCTTACCCAGGATATGGTCTTCTCGATTTCGTAAACTTGAGATTCATAATTTCTGTATGAGTTTAATCATAGAGAAAGAATAACAAGAGGCCGAATCTTGAACAAAAATATTTTCCACTGAAGATCCAGTACTGGATCTTTTTCTCACTCATTGCTGAGTGTGTTCTCTCTTCTCTTTTGCTATTGCAAATCCTAATGTGTTTTCATTGATGCTCTGAGCATTTGTTTCCTATCCACTACTGAATCGATGATAAATTGCTGAGTGCTTCGCTCTCTACCCTATACCTCATGCTCTTGTTTGTGTGTTTGAGAATTCAGCAACCCAGTTCTGGATCGTATGCAGATTTTTGAGTGTTTCGCGCTCTTCTCTTTTGTATTGTAAATGCTAATGTGTTTTCATTGTTGCTCTGAGCATTTTTTGGCTATCCACAACTGAATCGTTGATAGATTACTGAATGCTTCACTCTCTCCGCTATAGCTATTGCATGTGTTTGTGTGTTTGCACTGATGCTCTGAGAATTCGCTCATACCCAGTTCTGGATCGTGTGAAGATTTTTGAGTGTTTGGCTTTTTTCTTTTGCTTTCATACTCTGAGAAACTTTTCTGTCTACTACTGGATCGTTTACAGATTGTTGGTGTAATTTCATTTCTTCTTACATTTTCCCTATTCGTCTTTTTTTACTATTGATTCTTTATGGAGCAAATGAAGAGTGTATGTATGTATGTCGAAAGAATATATGTGAATACACATTGATAACTTCTTACCTTTGCCATTTCTGGACATTATTTTGTTTGTGTTTTTTATAATTAGTGGCTTCGTATGGATTTCTATGGTTGTACATTTGTTTCTGCTTTTTTGTGCTTGCGCCTACTGCTGCAATTACATTAGAAATTCTATGAAGGAGGTTTGGACGACCTTCTTGATCAGTACAATTATAGAAAGCTGAAATCTTTGCAATTATTTGTAGTTAGCAGCTTATATAACTGCGGAAAGGCTGAAAGCTTTAGGAGATGATTTTCGGAAATCGTAAAACACAAATATTTACGATATTAAAATAAAGAAAATTATAATTAGTCATATCGAAATTGAACTGTGTTAATAATTAGCATATTTGCTAGTTTTTAGAGATTAGATATATTCATAACAGTGCTCCTGTAAATATTTATTTTTCATAGGGCTTTTTTGTACCCAGCAAGCCGACTCAAATAAATCGATGGCCATCCCAAACAAAATTCAGAAAAGCATCAGAAAATCCAGAAATGCTAAAAAATGTTGATGCTTAAAAATTATTCACACACACAACCAAACGAAACAGTTTCAGGCATGCTAAAACAGAGTGAATGATTGAAAAGAAATATTCGCTGTATGCGTGAGTAAATTTATTGAAATTTGTTAGTCTCTCCTTGAGGACGCATTTTGCACTCATTTCGTTTCTTCGTTTCCCTTGCGGACCGAGCGCTTCCATTTGGGTTTCGAGTAAATTTCGCTGATTCGGCCTCTTGTTATTCTTTCTCTATGGTTTAATGTAACACCATTATAGAGTAGGACCAGTACTGTTTGTCGACACCGCAGTCAACGTAACGGAATTTTTTAGTATAGCATAAAAACCCAGCGATTTCTAGTTGATAATTCTTGCCAGAAGTTTTCTTGTTGCATTTCTTTAAATTTGCATACATCGCGTGTTATCGCTTTAAAAGCTGAAATTTCGCATTTTTTGTCAGTTGCTGATCGCTGCGGTTTGTTGGTTCTGCAGAGGTAGCGGTTGTCTGTTCAGGTAGGGTCATCAGCGTGTATGAGACTGATTCAGAATCGTATTATTAGTATTCCGCTTCCAAAAGAGCTATCACTGTTTTTTTCGTTTACATGTATAGGTAGCGGAATAATTTTAAAAATCTCTGCTGATCTGGTGCCTAATAGTGGTATTTGTGCATTTATCACTAACCGATTATCTATCACAATACCTTTAGCTGTTAACGATTTGTATACTTCTCTTAGTTCGTTCCCGGAATGCCCAACAGGTAAGGCAAGTGTCGAAGGCAGTCGTTTCTTTATATTCTCCAATTCGTGTTTCAGTTGGTGTGGCTTTAATAACTGTGAGTTGATATGTCCGTGGTTTATATCAATCAAAAGGCTAATTATTGCTGATTGGATACTGCTACATTCATCAATAACCGCACTTAGTTGTGACGTTAGTAATTGAAACACTAAAATACTTTTTTCTTCATTCTGGTTTTTAGTGGATTCATCATAAAACATTTTCAATTGTGTTCTCAATTTGTCGAAATTGGTGCTGATGTCATTCGTAGTTTTCTGCACGATGTTGATCGTCGAATCGATGATGGAGGTTTGCTGCTTGACGTACTCCTTTATATTCTTTTGGTTATCTAAAAGATCCTTCATTTTTTGCTCCATAGATTCTCTATCATCTGCGTCCATCATTCCGAAGAGAACATGGTATAACGAACCCACAAATTCAAATGGGGCTCTTTTCGATCGCCGTTCTCTTACCAGAAGTTTATTATTTTGTTTAAGGAAGGTGTAGCGGCGTTCCATATAGGCCGACATAGCTTCGCATGCATCTTTGTAGCTGCCTAAACGAATGCATTGTTCGTTGAGCCTGCGAAGGAAATTAGGTATGGTTTTCATTTCTTCCATGTATGAGTTAACGACCATTAAGTTAAAATATATAACGAGATTCCAATTAGAGCTTTCTACGCTAGTCTCTCCAATTTTATCGAAATATATTGCGGTTCCTTCATAGAGTGATGAGATGGATGCTCCTTTTAGGAATGCAGCTGCTTTTATTCCCTTTGCTGACAACATGAGAAGGAGAAGGAACCAAAGACTAGTTTAAGGTTTTCCATTTCTTTGGTTTCATACTTATATGTTAGATTTACAGTTGTTGAATTCAGTTATTAGTTTATTGTCATCAATACCCTTTGGACATATTTTGTTGATTAGTCTTATGAACAATTTATCTTTTACCTTTACTGTTATAATTCGTGTTTTGTTGTCCTTTCCGGGATGAACATACATACGTAATTCTTCCTAGTGGCCATCTTGAAGGTGGGGGTTTTTTTGTTTTATTATTACTACTTCTCCAACCTTTATGTTTTGTTGGAGAGTTTTCCATTTATGCTGCTGCAGAGTTGTGAGGTATTCATCCTTCCACCGAAGCCAAAAATCCCTCTTAATTTTTTAAATTACCTTCCATCTATCTAGTGAACTAATGTTTGTATTGATGTTTGCTTTAGGGTAGTCGAGGAGTGGCCGTCTAATTAGAAAGTGGCGTGGTGTTAAAACATCTACTTCTTCAGTAATGTTCGTTGTCTAGGCACATAACGGTCTTGAATTCAGCAGCGATTCTATCTGCGTCAATAGTGTTGCGCAGATAACTCCTCGAATGTCAACTTCGTTTCTCCAATCACTCGTTTGATATGATTTTTAACTGATTTCACTACGGCTTCCCACATTCCTCCCATGTGAGGAGCTCCCGGCGGTATGAAATGCTATTTAATGCTCTCGTCGGCGATGGAAGAATTATTTCTTACTGCTTTCTTAAACTCCATGTCCAGTTTTTCTTTCGTTCCTACAAAATTTGTTTCGTTGTCGGAGTATAAGTGGCTACTCTTACCTCTTCTTGCAAAAAATCTTCGCAACGCTGCGAAAAACGCCTCTGATGTAAGGTCGCTGACGGCCTCAAGATGAAAAGCTTTTGTTGCCAGGCAGACGAATACTGATGTACACCCTTTATAAGCCTTTTGACCTCTTCCTTTTGAAACTCTAATTTGGATAGGACCCGCGTAATCAATTCCTGTATGCGTGAACGGGTGTGATATTGTTACCCTTGGTCCTGGAAGGTTTCCCATTACTTGTGTGATGTGCTCGCAACGATATCGAATACATCTTGGGCAAGATCGTACGTATTTCTTCAGGGCATTTTCCATTCCATTAATCCAATATCTGTGCCTTATTACTGCCTCCATTATTTTGAGGCCTCCATGTAATGTGGAAGCATGTACCTCTCTGATTAGCAGATTAGAAAATTCGCCTTTTGATAATATAATTGGGTGTTTTTTGTTGAAGGATAGATCTGCATTATGCAATCTTCCGCCAACGCGCAAGATGCCCTCATTATCCAAGAATGGATACATGTTTGCAGTTTTACTGTTTTTGTCTACGTTTTTACTTTCTTTTAGAAGTTTTATCTCGCTGTTGAACTCTTTTAACTGTTGATGTTTTATTAAAATAGTCTCAGCTCTTCAGAGTTCTTTCACTTCTAAACACTCTTTTGACTTCAAACACTTAAGAGTGTTTATAAAGCGAAGTATGTATGCTACCAACCGTTTTAGTTTTGATAGACTTGAATATTTATTCACTAAAGTTGTTAGGAAATGATCTTGCTGTAGCATGTTTATTAGTGCTATTGTGTTGTCTTACATTGCATTGTTTTGGCCAGCGACTCTCCGGTTCACTTATCCAGGGTGGACCCTTCTAGCATAAATCAAAGTTGTTGAGTTTCGGTGCTGAAATTCCCTTTGATGCCACATCAGCTTGGTTCTCATTGGTTGGAACATGTCTCCTATTCGCCTCTGGATTAAGGATACTTATTTCTTCTGTTCAGGATCGTACAAATTTATCCTTACTTTTTGAATTATTGATCATCCCAGTGTGGAGTCACTCCATGCGTATATTTTTGTATTAGTATGTTTCAATATCTCTTTTATTTTATGTTATAATTTAGCTAGTAGATGCGCTACACATAGTTCCAGTTTCGGTAAAGTTTTTCGTTTTTATTGGATTTACGTTGGTTTTTGATGTAATGAGAGTGACAACTGTATCTACTTTCGCATATATGACTGCTGCATATGGTTTTCCTGAGGCATCAGCAAACCTATGAAATTCTAAATACTTGCTGCTTGTTTTGAATCCTCTTGTAGTTCAAGGTCCCAAGGTGTTTGCAGGATCCATAATTTTTGAATAAAAAACTTTGCCACAATGGTTACTGGAGACAACAAACCAAGTGGGTCGAAAATTTGAGCCAGATATGATAATGCCTGCTGTTTCATTGTGCAATCGTTTTCTGTGGTATTTATGCTGAATTTAAAAATATCGCGTTCGGGTTCCCAATGCAAAACGAGAGTTTTTCTGTTTCATTGTCATTTATCAGAATTATTTGATTGTCGTCGAGTATGCTTATATGCTGTAAGATTTTTGACTGATTTGAACTTCATTTGCGTAACTTGAGTGCATATTTATTGAGTTCGGCTGTAACAGATTTTTGGATTTTAATACATTCTTCTAAAGTGCCAGCTCCCGTTATCAAATCGACCATATAAAAATCATCCTTAATTATGCTGTGTATTTGTCTTTTCCTTGGTATTTTTAGCGATCTCGTGTAGCGAACGTATTGTCAAAAAGTGTGCAGATGCTGTGCCATACGTTACTGTTAGCTTATATTCTTTAATTGAATCGCTTTTATTTCCTCTCCAAAGAATGTGCTAAAAAGCTCGGTCTTCCTCTGCTACTTCTATTTGTCGAAACATCTTTTCAACATCAGCTGTGATGACATTTTTCCAGGATCGCCATATAATTATGATGTCATAAATGTCTTTTTGAAGTTTCGGTCCTACCAGCATTACGTCGTTTAAGCTTCTGCCGTTGGATGTTTTAGCGGAGGCATCAGATACAACTCTTAATTTTCCTGTTAGACTTGTATGGCGAATTACCGCTTGATGAGGCATATAATATTTTCCCATTGCTAGCTCTCTAGCTTGTTCCATGTGTCCCAACTCTAAATATTCCCTCACAAATTTCACATAGTCGTTCTTCAATTGACTGTTGCTTTCAAATTTCCGTTCGAATGCTAATAACCGGGCCATTGCTTGATTTCTAGAATTACCCAAATTCATATCCTCCTTGTAGGGTATCTTTACAATTAATTTGCCTTCATTGTTAATTCTTGCTGTTTCGTTGTATAACTTTAGATATTTATCATCTTCTGAGGTTGTGAGGTTCGCCGTTGGTATATCTTCCAGCTCCTAGAATCGTTCCAGGTTTGTTAGTGCTACCGATTTCCTGTTGCTGCTTCTTTTTCTTTCCATGCTATATAAAAATTCTATATAAAAATTTTTTTTTATCAGCAAACGCTTACCCGGTTCCAGAGTGATGATGGCGCCACCTTGCAGCTCCGGACCTGTAAAGACAATATATTTTTTATTTCTGTTTTAACGTCCTACTTTTATTTATTTTCTGCCTCTTAACTTTGCTCTCTTTTTATTTTTTTTTCTAAAATTTAAACTTTTCTAATATTTAATTTACTAATTTTTTTCTTTTTATTCTTGTGTTGCTAAAATAATGCTTTTCCTAAATAAAGAAAAAATTTGATAATAAAACAAAACAAAATCATAAACAAAATAATAATAATAACAATCTATATCCCAATAATTTTATTAATAATAAGTGAGGAAAAAAAACTGCAACCGCTCCTGTATCTTCCATGTAATTTTCAACTGTTCTCATATGGTGTTGTAGTTGTTTGATTTTTCTGTTTTTTTTTGTACTGGATTCTATGTGAATTGTGAACTGTTGTTGTTGTGTTGATGATAATGTAATATATGTTTTCAACGTTGTGAAAGTTGACTAAGTCATTCTTCTTGTGTTGTATATATTTATTTGTGTAACTTTTCTTATATATTGTCTTGGTTTGTGAAAATTTTTTGATGGTGCTGGTGTTGTGTTTACATATATATTCACTTTTTAAAATTGTGTTGTTCAATGCAGCGTCTCTTGATTGTATTTACTTATGTAGTTTGGTTTTATTCTATGTAATTTTACGTACCAGAATTGGCGGAAATCGTGAATTGTTTTGTTTTTCTTTTTTTTATGTATTTGGCTGAGTTTTGTTTTTGTTAATGTGATTTGCACTTGTTCACTTCTTATTGTTTTTGGATTGTATTTAGAAAATTTATGTGGGTTGATGTTGTTTGATTTGTGTTCAGTATGTAATTTTGTTATTTAATATTTATATAACAAAATATAATCTACTTATAAATTTCACTTGCCCAATGAAATTTTTTGCGCAATGCAATCACAATTTGGCGTACCTTTTTTTCACACTGTTTTTTTTTTTTTTTTTTTTTGTTATGGCAATCTTTTGTGTTTTCTCTTTTTTTTCACTGATCTCTTAATTTTTCTTTGTTTTTTAAACTTTCCCTAATTCCCTGTTCAGTCACACCTTCCACAATCACCTTTCCACACAAATAATTCAACCAGGAGACTTAGGGTCTTACTGTGAGGGAAAAATATTATATTTACAAATATAATTTAACATATAACATAAAACACTTAAACCACATGATTCTAAAAGTAAAAGCAAAAGTAATTACTACAAGTAATACAAACAAACAAATAAGGAAATTTTAAAAACAAATAAATTCATCCTTTGGTTAGGAGATACCTTACACGGCCTGCCACTACAGGCTCGAAACCGTCGATTTTGTTGTACAATATGGAACGTGTTCGTAAAAAAAAATGTAGGCCGTGTCCATCTAATACCATACAACGTGTGGCTTCGACTCACTTCTCATGCTCTACTGATCTGAGCTAGCCGTGCCTTAATTAACCGCGTAACCAAAGGATTTCGTCCGGATTTTCTTACTCAATCTATATTGCACTAAATCACTCTAAAATTATAACTACATAGTAAATATCACAGTTGTTATCACTAAATCTTAAACTAATATTTCGTTAACTAACATGTAATATTGCACTAGGTAATAAATACATCTAATGGTAAAAAAAAAATATCACAGAAAGAAAAATAAATAAATAATAAAGGTCAAGTCTACCAGACAAAAACGAGTCAAGTGAGTTAAAACTAAAGAAAAATAAATACAACAATAATTACGAGCTTATAAAAAAAAATTGTCAAAACTAAAAACTACAACACTCACTACATACAACATGCATTACGACACAAACAAATCCTTAGCGTTGTATATCCCCAGCTTCTGCCCACCAAGTGCGCCGAGCTCGTACAACCAGTTGCCAACTCTACTTAAAATTACACATTTAATGTTGGCTGGCCTCAGCTTGGCGTTGTAGCCATCAACGAGGTTGCTTTGTTTAAAGTTTTGGCGGTATACCACTTGTCCAACTTAAAAATTGACATCCCTACTACGCGTATTATAAGCCTTGGCGCTTTTCTCGTGAGCCAGCAGTAATGCTTCTGAAATTTTCTGGCGGATCAAGCTCAACTTGTCCGCTTGGCTCACGACTGCTAAGTCTTCTCCTTTTACGGAGCTCACACGACGCATTATCTCATATGAGTTTGCGTGTTCCATCATGTGAGCCCCAAACACGGCGTAGTAGGGTGCCAAACCGATTGAACGGTGGACAACACTTCTTAGCGCAAATGCTGCCTCACTAATATGCAGGTCCCAGTTTCGTTGGTTCTGTCCTACAAACGAACGTACAATTTGCAAAACTGAACGGTTTACCCTGTCAGCTGCGTTTGCTTGAGGCGAGTAAAATCCTGTTCTGACATGTTTAACTCCGTACTTTTCTAAAAACTCTTTAAACATGCCAGAAACGAACTGTTTCCCATTGGCAGAATGTATAAACTCAGGGACACCAAAAACATGAAACACCCTTTTTTCTAAAAACCTAACTACATTAGCGGAGGTGGCACTTCGCATTGGTTGTAGGAAAACGAACTTCGAAAAGTGGTCCAGACATACGAAGATGAAGGAATTGCCGTTCTTTGACCTTGGGTAGGGGCCCATAAAGTCGATGTAGAGACGCTGGAAGGGTCGTTCGGTTATGTATTGTGTGCCCATCAGTGGACGGTGCATTGCTTTGGACTTTTTGCTGCCCTTGCATATATCACAGTTCTTAACACTATATTGCACGTCGCTAACCATTCCCGGCCAATAATAATTTTATCTTAACCGAGCCAGCGTCTTGTGAATTTCCCCATGTCCAGCTGAAGGGGAGCTATGACAAGCCTCCAGTAATCTAGAACGCAATTCAGACGGTACCCAGAGCTGCCAAGCATGATCCTCTTGAACGACATCACCCGTCATAAAAACCGTACATCTGTACACATACCCATCCGAAATTACTAAATCTGGTAGTTCGTCTTTGTTTTCAGTCACTGTCTTTCTCAATTCCTCATATTCTTCCGAAGAAAAAGCTGGGGAATTGAGGTCAACATCAAGTGATCTGTCTACCGGTCCTATCTCTTCCAGATACATGCGAGAAAGAGCGTCCGGCACCACATTCTGTGAACCTTTTCGGTGTTCAATATTAAAATTGTAAGCTTGAAGTTTTAAACCCCATCTGGCTAATCTTTCAGACAAGTCTTTTTGGTTCATCAACCACTTCAAGCTCGCGTGATCCGTAATTATGGTAAAAGTTCAACCTTCCATATAAGGTCAGAACTTCTTCACGCTTAGTACAGCAGCGTAACACTCAAGCTCAGTGACACTATAATTCTTCTGAGCCTTATTGAGTTTCGCTGACATAAACGCTATCGGATGCTCGTTCTCTTCATCATCCTGAAAGAGAACTCGTCCCACCCCTTGCGTAGATGCGTCACATTGGATATAAAAACGTCTGTTGAAGTCCGGATTACTAAGCACTGGTGCCGAAGAAAAACTGCGCTTCATCTCTTCAAAGGCGTGCTTAGCTTCGTCAGTTAGCGCATATTTCTTGTCTTTCTTGAGACAGTCATGCAGCGGAGCTGCTGTGGTCGAATAGTCCCTAATGAATCTGCGGTACCAGACTGACATCCCTAGAAACCGTCTTAACTTTTTTGGTGTTCTAGGTTCCGGAAACTCGTCAATCGCAGCCACCTTCTTGCTATCTGTCTTGATGCTCCCGTCCCCGACAACATAACCCAAATACCTCATCTCTTTGTAGCAAAATTTGCTTTTCTCCACATTTATTGTGAGTTTTGCATCCCGCAGACATTCGGCCACCCGATTCAGCAGTGCAAGATGTGACTCGAAACTGGCAGAACACACCAGAAGATCATCGAGGTAGACAAAGACACGTTCCCTAAGTTCAGCGGGTATGACTTTGTCCATCAGCCTACACATTCGCTGCGCGGCATTACACAGTCCGAACGGCATTGAGGTAAACTGATATAACGGCCGTCCTGGAACTCTGAATACCATCTTACCTCTCGACTTCTCTTCCAATGGTATCTGCCAGAACGCATCCTTCAAATCGATCGCACTGATGAAGCGAGTGTCCTGAAGTCTGGCAAGGATGCCCTCAATGTGAGGTAACGTGTGTGAGGTGTGTCGAGGACCACGCTCTGTGTCGGAGCGCAGAGAGTGAGCGGACGGTAATTCGCTCATTCCAGATGGTGCCGCAATGCGGTTATCGGCATCTCCTCTGTACATCATGACGACGGAGAGAGTAGTCCCGTAAAGTGGCGTGATCGAAGTTTCTGGAAGAATTTTTTTTCTATGAACTTCACATCACGCCATCCTACGGGACTTGCAATGAAAGTCGATCATGGTGAGAGGGAGTGAGATGTCGCTAGCTGCGCAGCGACGGCGACTGGAATGAGCGAAGCAAACCAGTTTGCTTTCTGTCGCTTCGAAGCAAAGCGTGGTTTAAGAAACAGTCAGTCGGTGAAATAGAGTCGAATCAGTGAACGTATGTGGAAAAACTTGTACACATTTTCGTCAATAAATGAGATTGTAAAATAAAAATCCTGTGCGAATATTAAAAAGCAAAATTAATAAAACTACAGTGCTACTAAAAGTTAACGTTTTGTGTCTAAACTATAAACTATATCGTTAGTAATTGCGAAAAAAAAAAAAAAAAAAAAACAACAAATTGTTGACAAAAGCGAGTTATGGCGTCATTTGTCTGTCCAAATGATTGTACTAACAGGGAATCCTTGATTATTGAAGTCGCACTTTGGTCGTGCTCGTGATAGCTGCTCAAGCAACGCGTTTTTTTTACATTAAATTTAATTCTTTACCGAATCATATTTAACATTTACATATCGACGCATTTGAAGTTCAAGCCAGTGATAAGTTTTTTTTTAAGTGTTGCTGCAACAACAGCATTTAAAAGTTCATGGAAGTAGCACGCCTCAATTATTAATTAGAATAACAACAGCAAATGCAACAACAGCAACACAGAAACTTTAAAAGCACAAAACGACAATAAACGCCAACCAAAACGATATGTAGCTGTCAGTGACGCAAGACGTCGTGCTGTTAATGAAGTGCAGAGATTTGAAATAACTAATATAAAATAAAAGTCACAGCAAACTTTACCACTGCTAAAATGGAGCCATCATTGGCATAAAAATATATAGCTGCAATCATATATGTACGCAACTGTGCAGCAAATAGAAGAGTGAAACACGCTATTTGAAGTCTTCAAGGTTTCTTTTAGAATTGTTTTTATTGGTGCTACAGTGAAAGTGTTTTTAAAGCATTGAACTATAAAATCTCAAGAACTACTCCTTTAAACATCGAACAAAGACGCACCGGAAGTTTATTTGTTGGTAAAGTCGTTCGAGTGCAGTCGATGTGCGAAGATTTCACTTAAAAGCGGAGCTATTTTCAAAAAGAGTTCAGTGCTGAATTTTGGTGAAAAAAGATAATAGTAGTAAAAAGAAAAACACTAAGCAAATTTGCAATAAATAGAAAAGGAAAAAGACTAAAGTTTAAGTTTGACACTGTCATGATTCAACTGTTGAGCTGAATCAAAGTTTAAAATAATTTACATGCAAAGAAGTACCTAAAAGTAAACATAAAGTCCGAAAATGGGTTAAAATTTAAAAGTATCCAGAAATGAATTAATATTGCAGTGTTCAGTAAATAATTGTATTTGAACGGCCATAAAAAAAAAAAAAAAAAAAAGAAGAAAACATCCACATTTGCTTCAGTTGGATTCTTTGAAAACATCATCAACAGCAGCAAGAGCAACCACAGCAATAAAGTTTTTATCAGCATCATTTATCGATGGCAACCACACCAACAACAATTACAACAGATCCGCCCATTCAATCATCATCAAAATTGTTAACAAAAATCATAAACATCAAGCAAAGATTCGTCTACGTCAGCAACTTTATACAATTTGATTAATCGGTTTCATTGTGAAGAGCATCACCAACATCACAATCTTCGCCACTGTGAAAGAGGATCAACAAACAGGACTTCGAAGCTACTTTATCATTATAATCATTATTATAATCGTCAGTGAGTACTCTTAGACGCTGTTGAGGTAACAGAAACCACCAAATAGCAACGCTTTATAAACATTTTATAAACACTGCAACTAAATAAAAAAATAACATTTAACAAGAACCACGGAGAACAGCTGTTATTTTTATATATACATATTTGACTATTGCTACAGGTGTTCACGCACTGTTCATGTTTTCAAGTGTAGAAAAGTTTTAAATTTCCTTGATAAAAATCGTAAATGTTTAACTAAATAATTAATAATCATAATAATGATAATAAATGTTGTATAGCAGAGCAACCAACCAACGTATCATATCTCTTGATGCGTTCCAAATTCATGACATAATTTAAATTCTACTTTTCTTTTTATATTTTTCCATTTATTTACGTCTTTCTTTTTATAATTATTAACTATAAACTCTAAACTGTTGACTTGAGGACCAATTTTATTGAAAACGAATTAAAAAGATAAATATACAAAATGAGACGAAGTTTTTCTGCTGTAAAGAAAAGTGTGAATTGTAAGAAAAATCCACTAAAATTTAAAAATATTTGCTTCAATTAATTTAAACATAACTTCAAAATAAGATCTCTTCTTACCGAATTGTATTAAGACCCATTTCTTAAATTGGTGAACCCTTAGTATTAAATTTTCATTTCAACTTTAATTTAATTAAATAGCTTTCAAAGTATTTATTACTTTATCGTTTCGGCTCAAACCCAAAATTAACGCCTGTTAAATTAATTTGAATGTCGCTAACACATTCCGTTTTCATTGCATTAAAGTTGCGATTTTAGTTAACCTTTCAAAAGGAAACAAAATTTGGTTTGATTTAATTTGTTTTTGATTTTTTTGCATTAATAAGATCTTGATAAGCATCACAAAAATATTCATAAATTACTATTTAATTGGATACTCTTTATAAAAGTACTCAATTTGTAAACATGTAATGAAGATATGATAAATAGGTATAATAAAACGTTTAAGTGTATTTGCAGGGTTCCGAACTATCTTGTGGGCGCCTTCAACACGAGTCCGGACCCAGGTAATTGATTTATGGCTAAAATTATCTTCAGAAATAAGGTATAAATATTACGTTTAATACAAGGTATACCCATTTTGGATTGTGTAACCGCTTCATATCTTGATTAAGTGTATTAGTTGGTTTGCACATTAAGCCAAGTAGAAATTGTATTTCGTGGCATGAATTTCATTTGTAAATTATCTGATTTAAGAGCTGTTGTATAACAAAAAAAAAAAATCTTTGTAAGCAATAAATCATTATGTATTGAAAATTTAATGGCTTTTGCTGGATAATGAAGTGAACGTTTATTTAGGTTAACGGATGAGTTAGCGGTTCCACTCCGCGCAGCCAGGCGACACCGAAAAGGGGTTGGCGCACGAATTTCCAACGCGCCAACCATGGAAGGGCGGGTATAGAAAGGGGGAGGGAAATAACATCAACTCCTCCCCCCCCTCTACTCCTCTCATCTCTCTCCCACCGATTCCTCAGCGTAGTATTGCTTTCTTTTGTTGAATTTTTTTTTCTCGCCGCCAGCTTAGCATCGATCGCGAGGTGATGTCGTGCGAATTTTCGGTTATCGGTCTTGTTCTTGGCAGTATAGCCACAGTAAGCCTCAGCTCCTTTCTTTTTTTTGTAACTGGGGTTTCAAGACGCTGTCGGGGTTGTTGAAGAACCCCCCCACTTTCCCTGAGCACGGCCGGAAGAGCTGAGCTGCCCTGACAGCGATCATATCTTCGTTCGTTTAGTTTACCGCGGACCCACACCCTCAAACGTTACAAAATGGCGCCCAACGTGGGGCCCACTGTAGAAGTATTATTTTTTTTTGTCCGTCCGAAATGTTTGAGAGTCCCTGTACAGTGGTGCCCAAACTTTTTGTAGCAACTGTAAATTTTTGGAAATTAGATTTTTTGTTGTTATCGGTTTTCTGTTGTTTTCTTGCTGGATTTACGCAACTGGATTTGTCTGTCCGCCGCGGTCCACAGAATCGACACTTCGTGCGATCGTTTGACTTTGGTCATCCAGCACGAAGACGAAAATGTTACGATTTTGTAAATTTTAATTTTCTGTCGCTGACACAAAGGAAATACAAATTTTTTGTTTAGTGTTGTCTAGTTCTGAAAACTCTCTTGGCTTGAGATTTTGTGTTAATGGATTTAATGGCTGTTCACAACTCGTCAAGAACTCGGAGGATATTTTGTATTGTTACCTTTGTGGATTGTACTGGCTCGAGATTTTGCGTGAATGGATTTAATGGCTGTTCGCAACTCGTCAATAAATCCTTAGCTTAGTTTATCTTTATCTCTCTAACGTTATCTCTTTTTTTTTGATTATCGCTTTTAATTACCTATTTTTTTTTTTTGCCAATTTCCAGGAAATCATTGACTCGAGATTTTGCGTTAATGGATTTCATGGCTGTTCGCAACTCGTCAATGATTCCCACATTTAGTTTTTATTTTCTGAGCTTTAGTTTAATGCAAATGTTCCTTTGTGTCACCGAATTAAAGTGAGGCCTCGTTCAATTAGAGACTTCATCTGAATGATTTCATGTGAATCATTGGTGACTCGTTGGATGACGCCCACTGCCAGAATTTTTTTTTGGTAGTTTAGCCCATGTTTATATTGATTATCTCTAGTGGTTGCTATAAAAAAACCACTCGTGATCGATACATTGGCTGGCTTGATCATTTGAGGACGCGAGGGAATAGATGAGAGAGGAGTTTTGTGTCGTCTGGTGCAGTGGAGCCGCTGCTCAACCTGTGTTTTGTAGTGTACATGTAATATGGTTTTAGTTTTTTTTATTTTAACGTTAATGTTATTATTTATTTATTTTTTTTTTCTTTTTCGCTTCCTTTCGATATGTTTGTTGTTTTTGATTTTTTTTATTTCCTGTAAATTTTAGCTTGTTTTGATTTTCTGTTGTTAGTGTTAATTTAACTGTTGATGTGATATATTTTTCCTTGTTGTTTTTTTTTTCAATTCAACCTTAGTCTGATTTTTTGTTTAAATTTTATTTTATATTTTTTTTGCGTTATTTATTTTTATCTTTTTTTTGCGTTAACGTCGTGGACTCAGGCCGTGGGTTCGAGTACCATTGTTAAATTTTGTCTTTTTTTTGCTTAGAGCTTGACACCTTTTCCAGCTGTTGATCTGTTCACCGGTGGCTGATCACCACCTGTTTTGTGAGGTGTGTCGAGGACCACGCTCTGTGTCGGAGCGCAGAGAGTGAGCGGACGGTAATTCGCTCATTCCAGATGGTGCCGCAATGCGGTTATCGGCATCTCCTCTGTACATCATGACGACGGAGAGAGTAGTCCCGTAAAGTGGCGTGATCGAAGTTTCTGGAAGAATTTTTTTTCTATGAACTTCACATCACGCCATCCTACGGGACTTGCAATGAAAGTCGATCATGGTGAGAGGGAGTGAGATGTCGCTAGCTGCGCAGCGACGGCGACTGGAATGAGCGAAGCAAACCAGTTTGCTTTCTGTCGCTTCGAAGCAAAGCGTGGTTTAAGAAACAGTCAGTCAGTGATATAGAGTCGAATCAGTGAACGTATGTGGAAAAACTTGTACACATTTTCGGCAATAAATGAGATTGTAAAATAAAAATCCTGTGCGAATATTAAAAAGCAAAATTAATAAAACTACAGTGCTACTAAAAGTTAACGTTTTGTGTCTAAACTATAAACTATATCGTTAGTAATTGCGAAAAAAAAAAAAAAAAAAAAAAAAAACAACAAATTGTTGACAAAAGCGAGTTATGGCGTCATTTGTCTGTCCAAATGATTGTACTAACAGGGAATCCTTGATTATTGAAGTCGCAATTCGGTCGTGCTCGTGATAGCTGCTCAAGCAACGCGTTTTTTTTTACATTAAATTTAATTCTTTACCGAATCATATTTAACATTTACATATCGACGCATTTGAAGTTCAAGCCAGTGATAAGTTTTTTTTTAAGTGTTGCTGCAACAACAGCATTTAAAAGTTCATGGAAGTAGCACGCCTCAATTATTAATTAGAATAACAACAGCAAATGCAACAACAGCAACACAGAAACTTTAAAAGCACAAAACGACAATAAACGCCAACCAAAACGATATGTAGCTGTCAGTGACGCAAGACGTCGTGCTGTTAATGAAGTGCAGAGATTTGAAATAACTAATATAAAATAAAAGTCACAGCAAACTTTACCACTGCTAAAATGGAGCCATCATTGGCATAAAAATATATAGCTGCAAACATATATGTACGCAACTGTGCAGCAAATAGAAGAGTGAAACACGTTATTTGAAGTCTTCAAGGTTTCTTTTAGAATTGTTTTTATTGGTGCTACAGTGAAAGTGTTTTTAAAGCATTGAACTATAAAATCTCAAGAACTACTCCTTTAAACATCGAACAAAGACGCACCGGAAGTTTATTTGTTGGTAAAGTCGTTCGAGTGCAGTCGATGTGCGAAGATTTCACTTAAAAGCGGAGCTATTTTCAAAAAGAGTTCAGTGCTGAATTTTGGTGAAAAAAGATAATAGTAGTAAAAAGAAAAACACTAAGCAAATTTGCAATAAATAGAAAAGGAAAAAGACTAAAGTTTAAGTTTGACACTGTCATGATTCAACTGTTGAGCTGAATCAAAGTTTAAAATAATTTACATGCAAAGAAGTACCTAAAAGTAAACATAAAGTCCGAAAATGGGCTAAAATTTAAAAGTATCCAGAAATGAATTAATATTGCAGTGTTCAGTAAATAATTGTATTTGAACGGCCATAAAAAAAAAAAAAAAAAAAAAGAAAACATCCACATTTACTTCAGTTGGGTTCTTTCAAAGCATCATCAACAGCAGCAAGAGCAACCACAGCAACAAAGTTTTTATCAGCATCATTTATCGATGGCAACCACACCAACAACAATTACAACAGATCCGCCCATTCAATCATCATCAAAATTGTTAACAAAAATCATAAACATCAAGCAAAGATTCGTCTACGTCAGCAACTTTATACAATTTGATTAATCGGTTTTATTGTGAAGAGCATCACCAACATCACAATCTTCGCCACTGTGAAAGAGGATCAACAAACAGGACTTCGAAGCTACTTTATCATTATAATCATTATTATAATCGTCAGTGAGTACTCTTAGACGCTGTTGAGGTAACAGAAACCACCAAATAGCAACGCTTTATAAACATTTTATAAACACTGCAACTAAATAAAAAAATAACATTCAACAAGAACCACGGAGAACAGCTGTTATTTTTATATATACATATTTGACTATTGCTACAGGTGTTCACGCACTGTTCATGTTTTCAAGTGTAGAAAAGTTTTAAATTTCCTTGATAAAAATCGTAAATGTTTAACTAAATAATTAATAATCATAATAATGATAATAAATGTTGTATAGCAGAGCAACCAACCAACGTATCATATCTCTTGATGCGTTCCAAATTCATGACATAATTTAAATTCTACTTTTCTTTTTATATTTTTCCATTTATTTACGTCTTTCTTTTTATAATTATTAACTATAAACTCTAAACTGTTGACTTGAGGACCAATTTTATTGAAAACGAATTAAAAAGATAAATATACAAAATGAGACGAAGTTTTTCTGCTGTAAAGAAAAGTGTGAATTGTAAGAAAAATCCACTAAAATTTAAAAATATTTGCTTCAATTAATTTAACCATAACTTCAAAATAAGATCTCTTCTTACCGAATTGTATTAAGACCCATTTCTTAAATTGGTGAACCCTTAGTATTAAATTTTCATTTCAACTTTAATTTAATTAAATAGCTTTCAAAGTATTTATTACTTTATCGTTTCGGCTCAAACCCAAAATTAACGCCTGTTAAATTAATTTGAATGTCGCTAACATTTTCCGTTTTCATTGCATTAAAGTTGCGATTTTAGTTAACCTTTCAAAAGGAAACAAAATTTGGTTTGATTTAATTTGTTTTTGATTTTTTTGCATTAATAAGATCTTGATAAGCATCACAAAAATATTCATAAATTACTATTTAATTGGATACTCTTTATAAAAGTACTCAATTTGTAAACATGTAATGAAGATATGATAAATAGGTATAATAAAACGTTTAAGTGTATTTGCAGGGTTCCGAACTATCTTGTGGGCGCCTTCAACACGAGTCCGGACCAAGGTAATTGATTTATGGCTAAAATTATCTTCAGAAATAAGGTATAAATATTACGTTTAATACAAGGTATACCCATTTTGGATTGTGTAACCGGTTCATATCTTGATTAATGGCATCATTTTCTACCAACGAACGTTTCGGTTCTCCTTGTGTTGCTTTGTACTTTTCATAACACAGCTGTTCAAAATGTGTACTCAACGAACGGCGAGCCATTGTTTACATTGAGAAACGTAGATCGTTTGTTCTTCCAAATTCACAACAACACTTTCCATACTATTTGTGCGTTCCAGGTCAAATGTAGCATTTTGTATCGTTATCAACCGAACGAACCCCGGGTTCGTTTGTGCTATCAAACGTACACAAAAAAGCAAACGTTTGCATATGTAGGGTACGGTTTTGCTTGCTGCAAATTGAGAAGGAAAGAGTTAAGCGAGTATACATGAAAAGACAAATCTATAGTATGTATACAGACAGTACTGGCAGCCAAACGTTTGGTCGGGAAGTCCTGGAAAAGTTGAACGAAAGCAAGGTCGCTGAACGTACGGTAGACTGGAAGATACAAAATTGTGTTTTAAGAACCACCGTGATAGAAACAACCGTAAACGTTCGGTGGTAGAAAATGATGCCATAAGTGTATTAGTTGGTTTGCACATTAAGCCAAGTAGAAATTGTATTTCGTGGCATGAATTTCATTTGTAAATTATCTGATTTAAGAGCTGTTGTATAACAAAAAAAAAAAAAAACTTTGTAAGCAATAAATCATTATGTATTGAAAATTTAATGGCTTTTGCTGGATAATGAAGTGAACGTTTATTTAGGTTAACGGGTGAGTTAGCGGTTCCACTCCGCGCAGCCAGGCGACACCGAAAAGGGGTTGGCGCACGAATTTCCAACGCGCCAACCATGGAAGGGCGGGTATAGAAAGGGGGAGGGAAATAACATCAACTCCTTCCCCCCCTCTACTCCTCTCATTTCTCTCCCACCGATTCCTCAGCGTAGTATTGCTTTCTTTTGTTGAATTTTTTTTTCTCGCCGCCAGCTTAGCATCGATCGCGAGGTGATGTCGTGCGAATTTTCGGTTATCGGTCTTGTTCTTGGCAGTATAGCCACAGTAAGCCTCAGCTCCTTTCTTTTTTTTGTAACTGGGGTTTCAAGACGCTGTCGGGGTTGTTGAAGAACCCCCCCCCCCCCCCCCCCCCCACTTTCCCTGAGCACGGCCGGAAGAGCTGAGCTGCCCTGACAGCGATCATATCTTCGTTCGTGATTTTTTTTTGATTTTTTTTTTGTTGTTAATTTAGTTTACCGCGGACCCACACCCTCAAACGTTACACGTGTATGCGTCTTTAATCGTTCGTTCGTTTAGTTTCCTAGCATCAAGGCATAGTCGGTTTTTAGTCTCTTTTCTTACCAAAGACACTGGAGAGCTCCAGCTACTATTGCTGACCTCAATCACACCGAGACTCAGCATTCGGTCAAGCTGTGCAAAGATCAGCTGCTGAATTACAGGTGAAATGGGGTAGTGGCGTTGTTTTACTGGAAGATACTCATCTACCACTTCTATCACTTGCTCTTCCATGTCCGTTCGTCCGAGAGCCAGTATAGCACAGGACGGGAATCGTGCTTTAACTCTCTCCAGTGTTACTTCTTGCTCTTTGGTAAGAATGTGTAGGTCCATATCGAAGGTCAGGTCTGAAGATGTCTGTTAAGGGTCACTTACAGACGCTGAGCTGGTTGCGTCAACCCCTACACGTGTACACTTACTAATTACTGACAACCCAAAGGTTTGCCAGAAGTCAACCCCAAAATAAAATTCTTGTTGTAAAGCGGGAACTATGAGAAACTCCATGTCCCTTGTCAAACCCTCCCAGACAACCGGAAGTGAAATGGCACCTATCACAGCGGTTTCACCTCCGTTTGCAGTCCTGACTTTCTGCCCCTGTATCGGAATGACTTGTCTGCTTCGTGTTTTAATGAATTCTAAAGCACCATTTCCGATACAGTTAGCAGATGCGCCTGAATCCAACAATGCTACCACGTCTTCCCCGTCCACCTTAGTTTTAGCGAAAAATCTATTATCGCCTTCCAGCGCCACAATGGCAGAGACTAAAACTTTCTTAATTTTCTTCATCATATGTCTTCGCCCTCATCTTCGCTATCTTATCGAAGTTCCGCTTTTTCCTGCCGAGTACAACCTCACTTAAAAAGATTTTCTCATGTCATGTGGTGGAATGCCGAGTTACACTTAGCGTCTAGTTGGTTTTTCTTAAAGTGGTCCCCAGGCATTCCACAACTAAAACATAAATTAATATGAAACGAAGACTGACAAGAGACTTGGTTACTAGTAAAAGGACGAGACACAGACTTAAACGGACGTGGACCTAAAGGACCCGATCCCTGAGCAGGTCTTACAAAATCCCTTCTTTGAGATACATTTGAATTGGGCCGCTGAGGAGCCAGAGCCTCCACACTAGTTGAAGGTTCTCCCTCCTCTAGCGGCAACCCCACATCGCTAACCTGCCTGGCCTTCGCTCTACTATCCCTAATGAGCTTTTCAGCTCTTCTGCACTCGGTGCAAAATTCTTTTAACGAGCTTACTTTACAGGCAAAGGTCAGGCTAGCAAGGTTTCCCCTTAATTGGATCTAATAATTGTAATTAATTCCTCCTCAGGAATCTTCCGCAGCCTGAAGGTGAGATTATGGATCTCAGCATAAAACTCCTCAAACGATTCACCTACTTGTTGTTTCCGATCCATAATCTCCCTTATTATCTCGTAGTCGGAGTCTACAGATCGGAAGCTGCTCAGCAGCTCTCTTTTTAAATCTTTTAACTCATCTTTTGAAATCATGATCGTCCAATACCCGCCAATACCATTCGCAGCGGCTTCGGTGACCAGGCAGTGGAAATCGGTGCAGAGCTGCTCAAAAGAAATTTCATATTGTTTCCGCATCTTTTCGATGCGGAATATGAAGCTCTCCACTGTCAATTCCTTACAAGAGCCGTCGAACTTAACATGCCACTTGTTAAGGTCAACGCTCTTCCGCCTTGACACCTCACCGCTACTCGGGGATATTGTCGGGCCCTGGAACGAGGTGCGACCCAGCCTTTGCTGCGTTGCAACCCCCGATACTGCAGCAGCCTCTCGCCTTGTCGGAGTGGAGGCGTCCCTTGGGTGGGGGTTTGGTGCTATACCTGACGCCTCCATCGCAGCCACTCTTTTGCCCAGGTCTGTGAAACCACCGCGAAGTTGTTGCATGGCTTCTGCGCAACCTGCCATCATCTGTCCCTGCTGCATCATCATTGTCATCATCTGATCTGATGCAGCAGCCGCAGACGATGTTAAGCCACTCGGCCCTGCAATGCCACGCTGTGGTTCCAAACCCTGCCCCTCTTGCTCCGACATCTTTGATATTTTCTCTAGTTTGGCCGAGAAGCTACTAAGGCTCTCGGTCAAACTACTGGACTCCGATCTAGCCCCTTCACTATTGGAGGTCGTCCAAACACCAAGCTAACACACTTGCTGAAATAGTCTACTGGAACAAAATCTACTCTTCTTTCTAACCCAGTATCTATCTGGTCGAGTACTGAACCTACCATTTCATTCTCTAGAGCCCTACTAACGCTTCTAGTAATAGGTCTCCTTGGCGCAGACACTCGCTCGCGTTCCATGCACCAAACACTCACTCAAATACTCAAACACTCACTCACAAAACTTCACACTAAGGAGAAACTAATCAAAGAAACACAAGGAAGTAAAACGCAAGGAAGTACAAAAAAAAAAAACAAAGAATGCAAAATAATAAAAAAAAACTCCAACAACAACAACCACCTAAAAAAATCAAAAATTATTTATAAAAGTAATACGTAATAATAATTATAAAAAACAATATATATAAAAAAAAATAATAAATAATAAAATAATTACGAAACACCGCGGCTCAAAGGCAAAAATACAGAGTAATGATTAATGAAAAAATAAAAAAAATAATGTAAAATATACAAAAATAGTAAAATATAAAATAATAATAAATAAGAAACAAATTAAATAAAAATAATAAATAAAAATAATAAGCAGAAATAAGAATATAATAATGAAAAGAAAATAAAAATAAAAAAATATATGTAACAAATGGAATTATATGAAATAATAAAATAATAAATAATAAAACAATAACATATAAGCAAGAAAAAAAAATAATCAATAATGAAGAAATAATAAAAAAAGGTTTATTTATTTCAATAAATGTGTTTTAGGCTGATGTGTGTGGTGTTAACCCAGGAGGCATTCAACACCTGAGCATGGTTGTCCGTATAGTCAAGTTAACAGTCAGCTACAAATTATCCCAAAAGCCCCAAATAGTCTGTCTATGTCACAATTTTTGGAACGTGGCACAACTGTACTTCAGTCTTGACTAAAGTTATGTTGCCACGCCTACTTGTAACATTTAACCCCCTGAGTGTACTGGAGATTCGCCTCACAAGTACTACCGTTGAAAGTTTAAAAGTTGGTAGCGAATCTGCCAGCAACTCACCAGTCGAAATCCCAGTGAAAAGTCCCGCGACTGGTGCCACTTACGAAAACACTAGTGCCTTGCTGAAGGAACCCAGTCGCAAAACTTTACACAACATAAAATTGTAGCAACTTCAGCTTCTGCCCAAAACAATTAGTGTTGAAACTGTTAAGTTCGAAGCAGAAACTGGCGTTGCCACCTTGTCCGAACACAAAAGGAAAAGAAATAGAAAAGTAAAAAAATATAAAATAGAAAAGAAGATTAAAAGCAAAAATTAAAAGATTTAAGAATTAGAAAAAAGAATAGAAATAGATAAAATAGTTAAAATAGAAATGTTTTGGAATTAATAATATCGTTGAAAATAATATCGTTGGGCGCCATTTCTGTTGTGAGCAAGGTTAGGGTGTCGTGGCACGGTGGCTGCCGATAGGCTCGCCGGCAATATGGGCTGGTTTCTTGCCACCCTACCCACAACAGAAAAAGAAAAATCGTGCCGTTATTTTTTTCTCTTTTAAAAGAAAGAGGAGCAAATAGTAGAAAAATAGGAAAGGAATTAAGACAAAACAATAGTCACAATCACCTATGATTCCTAATGGGTCATCCCAAGCTAATCCTTTTACTCTCAGAAATACCTAATCATAAAACCTATCATACGATCACCCAGTCTCAGCCATCACTATTCACCTAAACAAACAGAATACATTCAACCTATAACACACCAGGAATCTCATACACCCTAGCACAATACAACCTACGTCATCGCCCGTCTGTGAGCCGCCTACGCCGTCTGTAACCTCTTCGAGTTACAGCCATGAACCGCACTTGGCTCAAAGCGCACCGCGGTTCCCTTATTTCTTTATCTGTCCAAGTAACTGTTAGTACGTCTGTGTATTCCATAATGTCCGTTATGTCTGTCCGTTCTCCACGCCCACCAGTGCGGTGACCTCCCTTTAGGTCCACCAGCACATCAGCCTAAATGGTAGTGTTTAGCAACACATCGTAAATTTAAATAAAGCGTTTATTTTTTTTTTTTTTCTTTCATTTTTCACTTCATTTCCTTTATATTTTTGTTTCCTTTCTCTGTTTATACAACTTTTATTATTACTACTCTTAAATGTTACTTTATTTTATATATGAATATGCATAATGGAATTTCTTTGTTTCTTTATTTCTTATTTTTTTTTTTCTTCTCTTTTAATATTTATTATTTACTAATATTATGTTATATTTTTTTTTTTATCAGCAAACGCTTACCCGGTTCCAGAGTGATGATGGCTCCATCTTGCAGCTCCGGACCTTTAAAGACAATTTTTTTTGCTGTTTTAACCTCCTACTTTTATTTATTTTCTGCCTCTTCACTTTTCTTTTTTCAATCCTCTTCCTCCCGTTCCGATTCCCATCGTTCCAATCTTTTCCAATAATTCCTCCTTCCACTTACAATTCCCACTTTTCCTAATTTCCTGTTCAATCACACTTCCATTCACACCTTCCACAATCACCTTTCCACACAAATGATTCAACCAGGAGACTTAGGGTCTTACTGTGAGGGAAAAATATTATATTTACAAATATGATTTAACATATAACATAAAACACTTAAACCACATGATTCTAAAAGTAAAAGCAAAAGTAATTACAACAAGTAATACAAACAAACAAATAAATAAATTTTAAAAACAAATAAATTCATCCTTTGGTTTAGGAGATACCTTACACGGCCTGCCACTACAACGTGAAAGTTTCATCTGGCTTTGATCCAGTTACCTTGGGTAAAACAAGTGCTTTCGTTTGTACAGTGAAATTACTTGCGAATCTCGGTTTGATTTCGATTGTGACTTTGGTATTTGATGTTCCTACATCTGAGTTTCCAAGACCTTGAAGCTCGGTTCTTATCTTCATGCGATGTAGTGATAATATTTGAGCTGCTTGAGGGCGATGTTGTTATGAGTCGCGTTGTATAAACTCACAGACCGACAGGGCGATGTTTTTATGAGTCGTGGGGTATAAACCCACAGACCGACTGTCCTTCTGCCTCGGGGTATAAACCCACAGACCGACAGGGCGATGTTGTTATGAGTCGCGGTGTATAAACTCACAGACCGACTGTCCTTCTGCCTCGGTGTACAAACCCACAGACCGACTATCCTTATGCCTCGGGGTATAAACCTACAGACCGACAGAGTAATGTTGTTATGAGTGGCGGGGTATAAACCCACAGACCGACTGTCCTTCTGCCTTGGGCTATAAGCCTACAGACCGACAGGGCAATGTTGTTATGATTCGCGGGGTATAAGCCCACAGACCGACTGTCCTTCTGCCTTGGGGTATAAACCCACATACCGACAGGGCGATGTTGTTATGAGTCGCGGGGCATAAACCCAAAGACCGCCAGGGCAATATGTAGGTTACAGCGGCGCGCCAGGTGCGCTCTTGACGGCGACGTCGATTGAGACGTTGGCTTCGACGTTGACTGCGAGTCCCTTTGATGTCGACTCGGAGTCCTTTCGATGCAGACTGCGAGTCCCTTTGATGCCGACTCGGAGTCCTTGCGTTGCTGACTGCGAGTCCCTTTGATGGCGACTCGAAGTCCATTCCATGCAGACTGCGGGTCCCTTTGATGCCGACTCAGAGTCCTTACAGTGCTGACTGCGATGTCCTTATGGTGCTGATCGTCTCTGATGAAATATTTAATGCGTGTTATTATCGACTGTCCACGGGTGTGGTTTCTCAATGAATGTCCACGGGTGTGGTTTCTAAATGACTGTCCACAGGTGTGGTTTCTAAATAACTGCCCGGTGCGCTGTGTGCTCGCTCTTTTATCGTCGTCTCTTCTTCTTCCAGGTTGTAAGAAAAGCTTTAAAACTTTCGTCAAACTCCGAACATGTTTAATGGAATTGATACGCCGTGTTCGCTGCTTCCAATGTTTTCGAACTATTTCGCAAACTAGTTTGACTAGTTTTGTTAATTTACGTTATGAAAACGAGTTTGCTGCGTTTGTCCTTGAGTACTTGATTCTATGCCAGTTTCTGTATGTATATTAAATTTTGTGTTACACGTTATTTTCCCCTTACTTGGGTGGCGGGGGTTTGGCAATCGAGTGTTGAGTCATGGCTCATGCGCCCGACTGCCGATTCCTCTTCGAATAATAAGTCTCTCGTTGCTTAAATAAGTTTATTTATTTTCTACATTTTTTCAATTCATATTTCTCGCTTATGTTTGGTCGCTCTTACTATTATAAGCTTTCCTATTTCTATGTGTTTTTTTTGTTCATTTGTTGTTCATTGTCTTATTTAGCTTATGGTTTTCTCGTTTTGTTTTTTTTTTGTGTTGGTTTTTGGCTTTATTAAAGTCATCTGGAGTTTTTTTTTCCTTGTTAGGCTAATCAAAGTAAGGATTTTTTCCCTCTTTTATATATTTACAAAAGTTTTCTTATTTCTCAATAGTTTTCTTTTTCATTATTAAATTCATTTGGCGTTTCCGTTAGGTTAATCAAAGTAAGTAAGTTTTTTTTTTTCTTATATTATAATTATATAAATTTTCTTATTTTTCTTGAGAAAAACGTCGCAGCGTTATTACTAATACAAGTGTTTTAGGGTTTTGGGTTACAATTGTTGTATGCCCTCTCAAAAAAATCTTAAAAAAACTTAAAATTGCTGATTTCTATTACAATCATTTATTTTCTCTGAAATTCCTTGAATATTCTCTTCCCTTTGTTTCAGATTCTTGGTTGTTTTTCTTTTTCTCTTAACGAGGATCGAAACGTTATTTTATTACAGATTATCTACGTGTTTTATATAATATCTCTTTCCCTTTACAGATTACCTTTAATACAGTTATGTTAAAAGCAACTAAAATCAATTCAATGTTCTTTTTTTTGTTTTCTCTTGTTGTTTTTTTTTCTCTATGTTTTGGGCGCAGAGTTTTTGCTCGTTTGTTCTACCCGTAAATTAGTTTTGACTACTTGTTAACTGGTCAATATTTACCTCGCCGTTCCTGGTGATGGTGATTCTCACGCGTTTTCCTTCTACCGTCCGCATCAATCGCACCCTTTTCCCTACCTTTCGGAGTTGATTGGCTTCCACCACTTGCTGCTTCAACCAGGGTGGAAGAATTTGCTGCGCGGTGGCGCCTGGTTGATGTTCATCGTGCGCGGGGTTTCCCTCACTAGCGGGTGCCCAGTCGGTGTCCAAACTAATGGCTGTACTGTTCGGGTATGGTGTCAGCGGATGCATTAGCTCCATTTGAAGTTCGCGTCCCGGCGTCCTGGGGATTGTAGCTTCTGCCTCTGCTTCCATTCGCTTCATCTTACTGCCAGGTTGGGGATCCCAATAGCTTGTGCCTCTTCGTGGCGGGATCTAGAAACGTCATGGAAAGAGCTCAGCCGATTATAGCGTCATTTATGGGGCTTAATCTAGCTTAAATGCGACGTTGAACTCTGCCCCATGACGGCTAAATCAAGCATAGAGAGTCTTCTCGCTGTTACATCTCAGTAAGACCATGAATCATCCGTCATGGCAGGTTTCAAAACGTGTGTCATCTAGCTAGTGACCCTTAATTCATCATGGCGGTGAACTTTGATTTGCTTGCAGGTTTTACCTGCATGTTGTCAATTGAAGTGAAGTCTGAGTCGACTTAGTAGTGAACCAAACGGTACTTGTACTTAGTAGCGAAAAGTCGGTCTCAAAAAGACGGATTGGTTGGCAATAAGTCCAATTGAAGAGAAGTCTGAGTCGACTTAGTAGTAAACGGTACTTGTACTTAGTAGCGAAAAGTCGGTCTCAAAAAGACGGATCGGTTGGCAAAAGCAGTGAAATTGAAATGAAATCTGAGTCGACTTTGTCGGTCTCTAGATGGATCGGTTGGCACTGTAATAGTCTGAGTCGATCCATGTAGTTTTACATGGAATACGATCTCATTAAAGACTAGTTGACTCTCCTAGGAGGGAAGACAAAGATTTGTTCTATTGTAAGCGAAATCACAGGTGGTGTAAAGTAGCTTCCATGGTAGTTCATTTCAGGAGTAAAGTCCAGCAATAGCTACTTGTCCCGCCCGCGAGTAGTTATTGGTGGCACAAGTGTAGAAGTAGTACAATTGAAATGAAGTCTGAGTCGACCTAGTCGGTCTCAAAAAGATGGATCGGTTGGTACTGTAGTAGTCTGAGTCGATTCAGTAGTGTTTACACGAAAAACGATCTCATTAAAGACTAGTTGACTCTCCTAGGAGGGAAGACAAAGATTTGTTCTATTGTAAGCGAAATCACAGGTGGTGTAAAGTAGCTTCTATGGTAGTTCATTTCTGGAGTAAAGTCCACCAATAGCTACTTGTCCCGCCCGCGAGTAGTTTTGGTGGCACAGGTGTTGCAAGGTG